>OY756257.1:11997146-13335599 GCA_963576845.1 Megachile leachella
GTGTCATGCGACAAAGCAAGGATTTAAGGGCTTACAACGAAAAATTAAAAAAAAAGAAACAAGAATTCGTATGTTATGAACGCATGCAAATCAGCTTCCTCTTCTGCTAATCTGCGGATCTGCTGCTGCGTAATAAAACATTCCTAAAAACCTGTTGTCCAAGAGAATGAAACGATGAACATATAATTTGCAATATTTGGGAGACTTTATAATGTTGTTTCGTGCTCTTGGAGGTAGGATCAGAAGAAAATCTGAGTTCAGTTCACTTTTCACAGATATTAGCTTGGCAACTAATTTGATAATTTTCATATTTACATTTAAATTACCATTCGTTTGAATTTATCGCAAGTTTTGTCTAATTCTTCAGTGAAAGTTGCCAAACCACCTCCTCAAAATTTGAACAAAAATAAAAAATAAATCGCTGGCTGATAATCCCATCGAGAATTTCGCAAACTCCTCAGATTTCCCAAACCTTTCGATTCTCGCAAACATCAATCGAAACTAGAAACAAATAGCTCTAAAGAGCACAAGAAAAACGAAAGAAAATGCGGCAAACTGAAAAAGAAACGTGACACGCATAACAGGGAGTGTTAGATCGACACTTTCACACGTGGTTCGTTATCGTCGAACAGGTAACGCACGACGTGTGCGCGTGTGTGACAGGTGTGTGTCCTTCTGTAGCGCGGCACGTGATTATGTGTGACGTAAAAAAGGGAAACAAACTCGCTTGTGGGCAGTCGCTTTAGTAAAGGCTCAAAAAAGGATGTCTGCTGTTTAAAAACGGATGCTTACGACTCTCCGGCCTCGGCACGCTCTTCGGCACGTTCTAGATCGGCCTCAACCATGGCCAATTTACGGGCAACCTGTATAAACCACACATACACACGGTTTCACCTTATGTTCCCTTTTTGTATCTACCCTCCCTAACTTATACATGTGTCCCATAACATAGCAAACTTCGTTTCTGCACTGAAATGTGCGAGTCATTTGTGTAAATATATAAATCTACTTCGTTTAATGCAAGTTTGTTGACGTAATTTAAATTTGTCAAAGTTAATGATGATTTGACTTGCTCAAAGGTAAGTTCATGATAAAATATCTTTTGTGAAAAAGATGCAAGTTAAACTTGATTGAAAATTGTTTTAACTTGTGCTAGAATCTTAGAGATCATATGTGACGCACCTAAAGATCACATGTGATGCATCAAACTCGTGTTCTCTTTGAAACTGAACTTTGAACACAATTTTAATTTGAACTTCATAATCAAGTATCCTTAAAAATGTCTTTAACTTTTAACTCTCTTCACTAGTTTAATATTGTAAAAATAATTAAACTTGTTCAAAGGTAAAGTCATAATAAAATATATTTTCTGAAGAAGATGCAAATTGAACTTTGTTAAAAATCATTTCAACTTGCACTAGAATCTTAGAGATCATATGTGATGCACCTAAAAATCACATGTGATGCATCAAACTCGTGTTCTCTTTGAAACTGAACTTTGAACACAATTTTAATTTGAACTTCATAATCAAGTATTCTTAAAAATGTCCCTAACTTTTAACTCTCTTCACTAGTTTAATATTGTAAAAATAATTAAACTTGTTCAAAGGTAAGTTCATGATAAAATATCTTTGTAAAAAAAATGCAAGTTGAACTTGGTTAAAAATCATTCTAACTTGTGTCATAAATTAAGTACTTGTACAAAGAATATTATAAAATAATCAGCCATGTAACCTCTGTTATAACTTCGAAATAAAGAGCAACAATAAATGACTGAAGTATTCTAAAGTTACACAAACTCCCACAGTTCCAGTGGGAGCTCACCCGTTATGGAACACCCTGTATACCTGAAACTTTTGTTTCTCATCTGGGCCAAGATCGACGATCTCGTCGATCCACGGCCAAGATCGACTTCGCTCTACGACTGGATGTTTACTTCTGGAAGAAGTCTCCTTTTGAGTCTGGCCAACTTCCTTTCTGATCGATCTCGACTAACCGGTATTTTTCACGGTTTTTGCCCGAACTGGATGATTAGAAACGAATTTGGATAGGTAACTTAGCAGGAAGTCTTGAATTGAAATTTCAGTGGATTTAAAGGAATCGATGACGTGCTAGGTCAAAAGAAATCTGGCACGATGTACTAGAGGCTGATATTGCCAAAGAGAAACGCCCAGAATCCTTGACCAAGTGAAACGGATTTGAAGGAGCCAGAGGCACTTAATCATCTTTATTCCTTCGCAAATATCTTCTATCTCGTCTCGCTCGGTTAAGGGGTTAATAGTATTCCATTTGTGATGGAATCGCAAATATTGAGTCAGTAAAACATTAACCTGAAATGAGTTCCACTTTAATCAATTACCCATTTTATCAAAAAATAGATTCTATCACAAAAATATTAAATCCATCAAAAAATTCTGAAAATATTAAATCTACTCTTGTGTCAGATCACACATCTTGTCACATATTCCTGCCTTAATATTTAACAAAATAGTAATTCATCAAATAATAAAAAGCTGTTATAGTTTTCGAGTGCTCCGATGATTTGTAGCTTCACCTATCAGAGCAAAAGGGTAAGATCCATTGTATATCGATAGTTTCGTGAACGACACCGAAAACAGAACAATACTATTCGTGACCAGTTCCCGAGCACGTTCGTACAATCTCCATCGAGCAAACTTCCAGTCGTAGAACGCGTTCCGTGAGGAAAAGAAGCGAGCAGATAAGAACGGAAGCGAGAAATGCTCGGTTCGTTCTTAGAGTCGCTGATCTTGCAGGCACGAATCGATGCAGCAACACACACGAGCCATTCAGGCCACCGTAGAGAAGTCGAGATCGAAGGTAAAATAAAAGTTGGATCTCTCCTGGAATGTCCCTTTCGTTCGTCTCTACGGCGACCTTTAACTTCTGACGCATGCAACCACTCTCTACTGTGTGTAAACGTGACGCAACCCTTCGGTAGACATTGATAGTTCAATATATTCTTGTCGACCCTTTTTGACTATTTATTTTTATGAATAGATCAAATGTTGTGATATGAGGATGGAATATTAGGAACATATCACTGCTCCTAATACTTAAACAAT
The DNA here is from genome assembly GCA_963576845.1 of Megachile leachella. Lineage (NCBI taxonomy): Eukaryota > Metazoa > Arthropoda > Insecta > Hymenoptera > Megachilidae > Megachile > Megachile leachella. The sequence goes on from OY756257.1 coordinate 12,000,230, forward strand.
AGATGCAAGGATCTAACCAAATGATCAAGTCTAAGGACCAAGTACAAGGATTTGATTGAATGTTATAATCTAAACATCATATGTGAAGATTCAGTTGAATGATAGAACCTAAACATTAAGTGTAAGGAACTAAATAAATGCTACAATCCAAGGATCAAGTACAAGGATTTAATTGAATGTTATAATCTAAAGATCATATGTGAGGATCAAGTTAAATGCTAGATTTGGAGGATCATATGTGAAGATTCACTTGAATGCTATTATCTAAACATCAGATGTAAGGTTCTAGTCAAATGTTTGAATCTAAGGACCAAGTACAAGGATCTAATTGAATGCTACAATTTAAACATCAGATGTAAGGATCCAATTAAATGCCAGAACTGAAGGATCATATGTGAGGATCAAATTGAATGCTATAATATAATGATTAAATATAAAGATCCAGCCAAATGCTAGAATCTTAAGGATCAAATACAAGAATCTAAGTAAATGCTATAATCTAAAAATCAAATCTAAGATCCAGTCTAATGCTAAAATCCAAGTCCACAAATCTAAGAATCCAACTAAATCAGCCCCCAATACTAAAAATCTAAAAACCTAAAGAATCAATAAAAACTGAAGTGACTCAAAGATCAAATCTCCTCAAATCAAAATCAGAACTGAAATAACTGCAAACTAAAAATACTAACAACAAAATATAAGTAAAGTACATACACCTCACTCATAAAATATTCAACATTTGTACCAACACACAGAAAATGACGTCGATGCAAACAGAATTCGTTTGACAAGGGATTTGCGTAACGCTTATACATTTCAAGAACAGTAGGGTCAACGATAAGCGATTACTGCCGTTAAGAGAAAACGGAAAGAACGAATAATCGTCGCGCTCGGTTAGCCTCGCCTCTCGTTACTCTCGAGCTTCTGTAATAATCGTTAGGATGTGGTTAGATCGTGTTACGATAAGCGACTTTGTCAGAATCGTAGAACACTGTCACTGCAATCAAATGTTAGACAAACTGCAAACAATAGTAGAGTTAGTTTTGATGTTAACGTGATTCCTTGTGATATATATTTTTTTATGAAACTGTTTATATTTTCTGAAGGGACACGTTGGCACGTGGAAGTTACAACGATGCTTAACACGCGTGAAATTCGCTCGAGCGTTAGGAAATCGATTATTATAAAAGTGAAACTTTTATAAAATACCTTCCTGAAATATACAGTCTGTAGGAAAAATTTATATTAATCAAATGGAAGGGTTTCAACTAATTTAATAGATATTAGAGTTTAACCATCAGTTCATCAGATATTAACATAAATCAGATGCTTCAATCATAATTGCCAATGGAGAGAAAGTGGACTAATCTTTCTGATGCATAAATCCGTTGAAATTATTCAGCAGACTTTTCCGACAGACTGTAGAACTTTCTTTTTTCACCGTCTGCTGCTACCAATTACATTAACTCGTGCTCGTTTCGCAACATCTTCCTTATTTTTAGAATATTTTACCGAGATACTCAGATAACGAATTTTTCCACGTAGCGATAAACTTTCAAAACAAGCAAACACGAGTGCATTTTTAGACTGCAAGTGGGACAAGTTACGAATTTAAGATTTATAAATTTGAAGATGTATTTGCATTAATTTTATGAAAGTGATCCTTGTAACTTCCGCGTATCCACGCGACACCTACCATAACAGATGGATGGATTCGGACATTTCAGAGCTACGATTACGTTCCGAATTCCAGAGCTAAGACGATAAAGAAAATGGGAGGTCTTTGGACAAAAGCAGCACCATTTCGCGACGAGACTCGAAGTTCGTATCACAACACAGAGTGTAAAACCATATATATTTTGCGGAGCCAGTTTCCGGCCTCAACACGCGACCCAACAACCACCTCCACCCATATTCGCGATTTTGCTAAACTAAATTTATTTTTAGAAACTGGCACTTGAAACTTATTTACTCCAACAAACACTTCTTTTTGGAAATCACAGATATACGACGGTTTTTATCAATTCGATGCCCAAAGCACGTGACACTCACCACTAGATTATTCCCGAACTTCTCTTTTTCGTAAAAACCGCGAGAAAAGAATGTACACTGCACTTCTCTTACCCGTTAAACACTTATAGCTGTAATCACAGATATTCACGAATTCCCCCCTCAAACACTTTCGGAATTTTCCCTACAAGATTCAGATATTTCCAGATAAAAAAATTCGAACGGATTAATGAAGATTTTTGAAAGCGAGTGTTATCGAAAAGGTGTACCGGTGGTTTATCGAGCACACAAAGAGAAGACAGAGAGTTATGGGGTTAGGCACTATCTCGACTATCAACTAGGAACCATCGTCATCGTTATTATCATCGTTATTTCGATCGTCACTGCAGCCATCACGCTTGACAGTCGTGGGCTCGCGAACCTCATCGTATTTCTTGTCAGCTTCTTCAGCGAGGAACCTGGCCTCCTTCAGCTGATTTTCGAGGGCGTCCATGCGCTCTTCATCGGCCAAGCTGCGATTCTCGAGAATCTTGCGGGCTCTTTAATAATTACCACAAACAATCCGGATTAACATACTGTCGCGATATTATCGATACGTGAATGTTCCATCGTCAGTCTCGTCCTCGAAGGACGAGATGGAGATGGAGGTCGACTGCTCTGCTCACCCGCTACCTGCTGGAAACCTGATTCCTGGAAAGGTTTACCTGCGACAACCAACCTTACTGACGAACCCTGCAAAGTATTTTTTCTTGGGAAGATTTTAGCAAATTATATTTTGTAAACCGAGGCTTTGTTACAATTGGGAAACGTTTGCTTTAATATTCTGCAGACTGATATCATCTGTATCAATTAATCTTTGGGTCTATATGAGAGCTAGCAGAAATATTTATTTTGATCTGTGTATTGTATGTGCTCTTGTGAAGAGAAAAACAGGGTCTTCCACCAAGGAAGTGATCAGTGATGAATAATGAAGAAGTTTTCTTGCAAATTTGTGTAAGGAAATGATCAGAGATGTGAATAATGAAGAAAAGGTTTTCTTGCAAATTTATGTAAAGAAATGATCAGAGATGTGAATAATGAAGAAAAGGTTCTTTTTCCAAATTTAAGTAAGAAAATAATTAGAAATATAAATAATGAAGAAGTTTTCTTGCAAATTTAAGTAAGTAAATGATCAGAAATGAATAATAAAGAAAAGATTTCCTTGCAAATTTAAGTAAGAAAATGATCAGAGATGAATAATGAAGAAGTTTTCTTGCAAATTTATGTAAAGAAACTATCAGAGATGTGAATAATGAAGAAATGTTTTTTTTTCAAATTTAAGTAAGGAAATGATCAGAGATGAATAATAAAGAAAATCTTTTCGTGCAAATTTAAGTAAGGAAATAATCAGAAATATAAATAATGAAAAAATTTTCTTGCAAATTTAAGTAAGAAAATGATCAAAGATGTGAATAATGAAGTACTTTTCTTGCAAATTCTTGTAAGCCTTTCCTCAAGATAAAATCAAAGATGTAGTTCGTCAGGAAGATTTGGCTGTCGAAGGGACAAAAGATTAAGCTCGTTGGTACATGACCCACCTCCTCGTATTTTTTGTCCGCCTCCTCGGCGATCAGTTTAGCCTGTGCTAGTTGCTGCTCCAACAAGGATACCCGGTCATCTTCCATATTGGTACGGTTTTCGAGTGCCTTGCGTATCCTAGCGATCGATTATCATTCGATTTTTAGGTTTGATTTGGTCGCCGTTGAAAGAAAAATCGTCGACATAGGAAGAGAATGTGTCTCGCGAGCAAACAGAATTATCTTTACAGTTTTACTTAAACATTCAAAAGTTCGTGCTACTTGATGTTTTTGACTGTGTATTTTTTTAAATGAAATGTAGATTACGAGGTTTGTTAAATAAATTAATAAATAAAGAGGTAGGTTAAGTAATCAAAAATAGAGTATACTGTGATGTGCAAAAGATGTGTATGTTCATTTATGATGTATTAAATATTAATTTAAAATGAAGTACAGTAGCAGTCATTCATAAATACGTAAATGTACTTGATGCTAAAAATGTATAAAGATACTGTGTTATATATTGTATATAATTATTTTGATCATTGCAATGATACTGACATAATAAAGCAGTAAATTATCAACGTTGTATGAATGAATACTGAGGAGTATTTTAACAGAAAATCCAAACTAATGATGTCATTAAAACTGAACTCTGACAAACAGTTTCTTACACAGAAAAATATTTATACCTTTAAAAATAAGTTGAATACTAAAACCATCAATTAACCATGAATTATAGCACGAACTTTCAGAATAACCTAACAAGCTTCTAAACTTAATTTATCTCTATAATTTAATTTATCCTCCCCACAATAAATTTAAACCGAATTAATATTCTTTAAATTGTAAAATAAAAAATTTGTTCCTAAGCAAATACAATAATGTACATAAAATGCATAAATATTTAAGAGTATAACATCGAGCAAAATGTGCGAATTCTCCGCTGTTTATCAGACTCCCGCGACAAACTTAACCGCAAACGTTATCAGCTTATCAACCGCGATACAATCTATTCGTCATTTCACGATGCGTTGATGACTCAATAAAACGTAAGTAAAGATTCAGTCACATATACTGAAAGTCGAAAGTCACAACTTGGTAGATCGATAAATCGTTATTGACGCAAAACAACAATCGAGCGGAGAATTCCGGGAAAGTAATCTTTGAAGTTCTTTCAACGTCGAAAGGTTAGTCCTATCGATATCACAGTGGTGGAAAACGTCACTTGATGGTCGATAGAAAGAGCGAGCAATACAATCAATTAGACTTGACTTTTTTGTCGAGATAAATCTTATGGTTCGCTGCTGTTGATAAACTGGGACATTCTGAAGTGGTGTGTCATATAGGAGAGGGATGTGTGGGAAGTTGGGATTTATGGGATTTTAGGGAATTTGGGGATTTTGGGAAATTTTGGAGATTTGGAATTTTGAGAATTTGGAACTTTGAAAATTTGGAATTTGGAGAATTTGGAACCTTGAGAATTTGGCGATTTTGGAAATTTGGAACTTTCAGAATTTGGAATTTTGGGAGCTTGGAATTTGGAGAATTTAGAACTTTGAGAATTTGGAATCTTGAGAACTTGGAACTTTGAGAGCTTGGAACTTTGAGAATTTGGAACTTTGAGAATTTGGAATTTTGAGAGCTTGGAACTTTGAGAATTTGCAATTTTGAGAGCTTGGAACTTTGAGAATTTGGAACTTTGAGAATTTGGAATTTTGAGAATTTGGAAATTTGAGAATTTAGAATTTTGAGAGCTTGGAAATTTGAGAATTTGGAATTTTGAAAATTTGAAACTGAGAATTTGGAATTTCCCAATTTTGGAACTTTGAAAGTGTGGAACTCACAAATTTTGTATTCAAATTTTAGGACTCAGATACCTTGCTCGCTCTTTCAATTCTATAACTATAAATATCAATGTTAATTATTGTTGTCTGAGCATCGTACTTTATTGTCAAGTAACAATTGATTATTGTAAAGGAATTTAAAAATGTTATTCATATGAACAGTAATACTTGTAAAACACTACTCATGAGTTGCATTCATGGTTTCACAAAATAAATCATTTTTTTTTTTATAAAAAGAATTTTTAACCCACCGACAAGCAAAATCAGATAAGACTTCATAAAATATCCCATAATTAAATAATCTTTAAATTGAATAAAAACTTCTACATAAGCAGCTCAAATAATTTAATTTCCTTCACAATTCATCTGTTTCACCCAACAATATAGATAATAGCAGTCCTCCATAAAAATGCCTCTTCAATCAAATCCCCTTTCATTCATACATTTCCTCCAACATACACCTTCATCAATTTTAACCCGATCCTTGCATTATGAATCAAACTTTCACTGAATCGATAAAATCGTACACAACGGAGGCTATTATCTACCCATTGAGTAAAACAGTAGCCACGTTCAAAGAGCGTTTCTTTATAAATATCCGTGCAACGATGCACGTTCTTCGTGTCCAGTCTGACGGATATTTATAATAAAGATTTGCGTGGCCGTACGATGCTCGTCATCGGCAGGAAACGTATAAAAATGTGGTTCATCGTTTACCGTTCGCTCTCATCCGCAGCCTGCGACGCCTCTGCTAATTTAGCAGTGGCGGTAGCAAGACGTTCCTCGGATCTCTCGAGATCCTCCTCCAACAATTGAATGCGACGATTCAGAGCGGCTACTTCGGACTCAGCCTATAACAAAAAAAGACACATAAAAAATTCTTATTTGTTATGATCCAACACTTACTACAACATGAGAGCAATTTTTTTCTTTCTTATCATTCTTATATTTTTCTTTAAATAATTTCTTTCTTATCAATTTTTGGAAGACCAAGAATTTGTGTGGAAAAAATGTAGAATAATGAGTGGCGATATGATACGTAGTAAGTTCATCTGTGGTGATACAACACGCGTTGCATTTCCATCCATTAGATTTCTACGCGATTACCACACGTTGAATTTCTACGCGTTAGATTACCACCCGCTAGATTTTCACGCGTTAGATCACTACTCATACGATTTCGACGCGAGATAGGAGTCTAGTGATGGCGATATAATGCGTAGGAGGTACGTGTAGAGAGTGCTACGCGTAGAAATTCAATGCATGGCAATATAACGCATGGAAAGCACTACGCATGGCGATACAACGCATGAGAAGTATTACGGATTGTAATACTACGCATAGAAATTCAATACGTGGTGATATAACGCATGGCGATACAGTGCATGGGAAATACTACGGATTATAATACTACGCATAGAAATTCAATACGTGGTGATACAACGCGTGGAGATTACTACGTGTCGAAATCTAACGCGTGGAGATTACAACGCGTCGAAATCCAACGTGTAAGAAATTCTACGCGTAGAAGTAGAACGGGTGGTAATCCAACGCGTAGAAATCCAGCGGGTGGAAATCCAACGCGTAGAAATTCAAGGGGTGGAAATCCAACGCGTTGAAATCTAAGGGATGGCAATCCAACACATAGAAATTCAACGGGTGGAAATCCAACGCATAGAAATCTTGCAGGTGGTAATACAACGCGTCGAAATCGAATGAGTGGTAATCTAACGCGTAGAAATCTAGCGGGTGGTAATCTATCGCGTAGAAATCCAACGGGTGGTAATCTATCGCGTAGAAATCTTACAGGTGGTAATGCAACGCGTAGAAATTGAACGAGTGGTAATCTAACGCGTAGAAATCCAACGGGTGGTAATCCAACGCGTAGAAATCCAACGGGTGGTAATCTATCGCGTAGAAATCCAACGGGTGGTAATCTAACGCGTAGAAATCCAACGGATGGAAATCCAACGCGTAGAAACCTTGCAGGTGGAAATCCAACGCGTAGAAATTGAACGAGTAGTAATCTAACGCGTAGAAATCCAACGGGTGGTAATCTAACGCGTAGAAATCCAACAGGTGGCAATCTAACGCGTAGAAATCTAGCGAATGGAAATCCAACGCATAGAAACCTAGTGAATAGTAATCCAACGCGTAGAAAACTAGTAAATGGTAATCAAACGCGTATAATTCTATCGGATGGAAATCCAACGCGTAGAAATCCAGCGTGCAGTAATCTAGCGGCCAAAAATCCACCGCGTAGTAATCCAATGCGTAGACATCTACCAATCCTTAACCCAACACATAAAAATCCATCAGTAACCAATAAAAAACGCATTCAACCGCAAAATACTAAAACCTCGTCCCCATACATTTCCACGAAGTCCATCATCCAACATTAAACAGTAAAAATAAAGAATCAGAAACGTGCACCGCGCGATTAAGATTCATAGGAAATAGAATGCTCGTGACGAGACGTAGCCAAGGTCTTCGCCTCGTTGGCATATCAATGACCTATGCTTCCTCGAGAGCCTGTACTCATTGCATCGACCGATTTAATTGAACAGATCACCAATTTTCGCAGCATCTGTTCTCTCGTCCTCCGTGTCGAACATGTAAACCGATCATAAACAACAGTTAAACGAGCTTATTCGCATCGAATTAAAAGCACGATCTTAACGCTACGCGGATCGAATATGTCTTGCATGAAACCCGATTCCGAATAATCTCGGTTAATTAAATTCATACGGGTTTCTATTCCACACTATGACGTGATCTCATGGAAGAACGGCGCTATTTTCTAGCTGCTTCCTTTACAGATGTAACAATTATTAGGCTCGTATAATCCTGATTATTCTATGAATTTTAACCTGAGCAACTTTAATTAGCTTTGCATAGATTTGGATTAATTGTTTTTGTAATTGGTACTTTGGTAAATGTTCTTAAACTGTTTTGTAATTTCAATCTATTTAGTTCTGGCAGAATTTAATTCTATTTAGTTGTGGTAGAATTTTGTTCTATTTAATTCTGTCAGAATTTAGTTCTATTTAGTTCTGTATCTCTTCTGAGAGTACTTGAAGTGTTTCGTGTTTTCTCTCAAGTTTGCAGAACGTTACAAACATATTTCTTTGTTGTGGTTTAAGATCAAACACGATTGCAGATTAAAATGATATATGAAATGCTCATTTTATGTTTACTCGTTCACTCGATATTTATCGAGTCAAGTCTTATCAAAAGACAATTTTAGACCAGACAAGTCTTCCTTATTATCGTCTCTGATTTTATGCTACTTTTACTCACTGCACACAAATTATATTTTCCAAAAAAAAATTCAACAAAAGGAAAACAATTAACTGTATCACTCTACATACATTCAAAATTAAAATCACAATATAAAAATGTAATAAAATCTCCCAACAAAAAATTCAAAAAAGAAACGCAAATGTAAATTCTTGAACGGTACACATAAATGAAAAGACGCCCCAATTAAGACACGGAAGTAAAAGTCGAAAATAAAGAACACATTTAGGTTACGTCAAACGAAACGAACCGTGCACCTTTACAAATGTAAATTACTTAACGCTCGATTACGCGTGTATTCGTACACGCAATTCCAGGCCCTTGTCCCCGTTACCAGCTGCACCTGCGGCGATTGTGTACCAAGCGGATAAATCCTAATTCATCGTGCGAGTACTATGCTTCCATGCACGTGGTGCTCCTCGTTGAGCATCAACTTCGCATCCGGATAATTCGACACACCCGCGTTCTTGCGATCGTAAGGGGAAAATGAGTGATGGGTTCGAGAGGACTGATTTGATTAGCTTGTGTGCTAGAAATTTTGAACACGTTGGTAGCGACAATTTTTAAGTTTTTGGAGTTTTAGTTATTTAAACTTTTAGATTTATGAATTTAGTATTTTTAAATTTATGGATTTGGGAATTTACAAATTTGCAAATAGATGGATTTCTAAATTTCGCAATTTCTAACTTCACCAATTCCTAGATTTTCCATTTTTCTCAATTTGAGAATTTTTCACCTCCCTAAATAACTAAATTTCCAATTTTACAACCCTCTAAATTCCTAAACTTCTAAATTCCCAACTTCCTAAATTCCCAAATTTCCAATTTACCAACTCTCTAAATTCCCAAACCCCCAAATTCCCAAATTCCCAATTTTACAACTCTCCAAATTCCCAAATTCCCAATTGTCCAACTCTCTAAATTCCCAAATTCCCAATTTCCCAACTCTCTAAATTCCTAAACCCTTAAATTCCCCAACTCTCTAAATCCCCAAAATTTCCAAATTTCCCAACTCTCTAAATTCCCAAATTCCCAATTTTCCAACTCTCTAAATTCCCAAATTCCCAATTTCCCAACTCTCTAAATTCCTAAACCCCTAAATTCCCCAACTCTCTAAATTCCCAAATTCTCAATTTTCCAACTCTCTAAATTCCCAAATTTTTAATTTACCAAATCTCTAACTTCCTCAACCCCCAAATTTCCAACTCTCTAAATTCCTAAATTCTCAAATTTACCAACTCTCTAAATTCCTAAATCCCCAAATTTCCAACTCTCTAAATTCCTAAATTCTCAAATTTTCCATCCCTCTAAATTCCCAAATTTCCCAACTTCCCAAGTCTCAAGTACTCAGACTTCTGCATCCCAAAACGAGACCATTAAAATTGAGTGCACTCCCCTCCCACTATATTGCCGTTTATCCCATGAAAGTGCTCTCTGAAATGTAATTAACGTCCGAATGTAATTAACGTAATTAATGTACGAATATAAGTGAATAATTAACGTACGAATATAATTGACATAATTAATGTACTACAAATGTCATAATTAATGCACGACAACTGCTATTATCAACCGAATATAATTAACATAATTAACGATCGACTGTAATGGACATTATTTTTGTTATATCCTACAAGATTATATTTTAATGTTATATTTTAATATTATATTTTACTGTTAAATTTTTATGTTACATTTTAATATTATATTTTACTGTTAAATTTTAATATTACATTTTACTGTTAAATTTTAATGTTACATTTTACTGTTAAATTTTAATATTATACATTAATGTTAACTTGAATGTTATATTTCACTGTTAAATTTTAATTTTATATTCTAATGTTATATTTTACTGTTAAATTTTAATATTATATTTTACGATTAAATTTTAATATTATGTTTTACTGTTAAATTTTAATGTTCTATTTTAATATTAATTTTAATATTACATTTTAATGTTAAATTTTAATTAATCAAACGGTGAATCTTCCGGTCACCGCATCTCCATATCGATTGTACATTCTCCATTTGGAGGAAATCGACACACCTACACACGCCAGTGAACAGGTCCCGTCGATAGGTAAGTGTGCCAAACTTCCGGTAACGATCACCCTCCGTCTCCATTATGTTCCGTTAACCCTCTGCTATCGCATTTATTCAACAAAGAATCTAATTATCTATTTCACTTTTGCAACAACATTTAATTATCCTCAAAATAATTATTACAAATTACCTACGTTTCATATATACCACTTTCGTTATCGAAAGAAATACGAGGAATCACAAGATTCGGAGAAATTTGGCACACTTCGGTTGTTTTTTTTTTTCTTTAAGCAGAGATAAAGGAGATAAGACATTCGCGAATTTTCGACGACTCATTTCTGTTTTATCTGTGCTTAATAATTGAATGAAACGAACATCGTTTGTGTGATATGAAACTGCTTAATTATACAGAGTTATATCTGCTGAGAGAAGGAGAAAAATTGAATAATTTATAGGGAGAAGCTAAATGTAAATGCAGAGGGAATATTTTATATTGAGAAGCTAAATTATGAATCTACATGTGTAACAAAAATTTTGTTAGTATAATTGCAAATAAATTTTCTTGGAATTAAAGAAATTAATCTGAAGAAGCATCTGAAGAAACATCTGAAGAAGTCTAGAAAATGAAATTAAGTACCAAATACTTCAACTTTCTTGAACACCAAAGGATGTCATAATTAATTCTTCAAAATTAAATTCCTCAACTTCCATCAGTGATACCTTCATGGAAATGAAAAAATAAAAACCTTGCATTATGGTAACCATTACAAGAATCCCATAAAAAAATAAAAATCTCATTTTGACTAATATTAACCTTTAGAGTACTGAATTATTAGAAGACTTTTATACCCATGGAACGAATTTAATTTGTCGCTATATGCATTAATATAAAAGTCTCCTTAAATTCAAATAACGAGTCAGACCACCACAACTTCACCCAAGTAAATAGATGACTCTCACTCGTCAAATGCACCCAAAGGTGTAATGTAAACGCACCCAAAGGGTAAATGTAACAAGCTTAACCTAACAAGCAGTACCCAACCAAAGATCCACACAACCCTGCAAAGCAACTATCAACATACGTGTATCACCAAGATATTTAATCGTTTATTAATAAAATTGCCCTACGTATGGGGCAATCGGCGACCCATTATGTAAACTGTTCAATAGAGACGCCACGTGCTGTGTACGTAATATCACTTTCACGGTTCGCGCTAAATCTGTCTCCACCAAGGAAATCAATGAACCGAACACGTCTGAGCCATGGATGAATCGTTGTCACGTTAGAGACAACGTGAACGATACGGGACGTATCATCGGTTATCATCTAGTTCTATTAGACGAAGGAAGAGGAAGAAAAAAAGGCAGACCGTGCACGGCAGTACACTTCATTGCTCGGTGACAAAAGCTTGTTAGTGAAGCTTCGTCGAGCTTCTATCCGTTGGCCTTTTAGGACGCATGTAACCACCATAAAGGTGCACTGGATTCGAGGGATACGTTCCGCGTTTTTTGAATCGTTGCCAAGGTTGAAAAATTGTTAGGTAATCGGTAGGAAAACGGTTGTAGGTGGATATAATGTGGCATTTTATCTTTATCGTCTGGGGACAATAAATGGATCAGAGATTGATATAAGTGGGTGGTAGTTTATTTGATAAATTGGAGATTGGGGAATTTGGGAGGTGGGGAGTTGAGTTGTGGAGTTTGGGATTTGGGAAGATGCAGTATGCAGAATTTGGGGATATAGAAATTTAGGGGTGTAGCAATTTGGAGATGTAGAAATTTGGGGGTGTAGGAATTTGAAGATGTAGAAATTTGGGGGTGTGGTAATTTGGGGGTGTGAGAATTTGGGGATTTAGAAATTTGGGGGTGTGAGAATTTGGGGATGTAGAAATTGGGGGGTATGGAAATTTGGGGGTGTGGAAATTTGGAGGTGTAGAAATTGGGGGTGTGAAAATTTGGGGATGTAGAAATTTTGGGGTTTGGGAATTTGGGGATGTAGAAATTTGGGGGTGTAGGAATTTGGAGGTATGCAAATTTAGGGGTGTGGAAATTGAGGATTTGGAAATTAGGACCACAGCTAATTTGAGAATTTAGAAATTAGGTCTATAGGAAATTTAAGCAAATTGAGGGACTTGAAATCTGGACTATAGATTTGAGAAATTAGAAATCAAGACCAAAGACAATTTAGAAATTTAAAAGTTAGGGTTGTAGATAATTAAGGTATTTAAAAATTTGATCCAGAGGCAACTTAGACTTTTAGATTATAAAGCATTATAATCTATAATTTTTTATAATTATATAACTTGGATAAAGAATTAGAGAATTTCAAAATTATGTCTATACAAAATATTTGAGTCTGCAAATTACATTCTTAAAAATCATAAAATTAGAAAACCTATAAATTAAAATTTGGCATTCAAAAAATTGCAATTTTAGAAGAATACGAATTTCCATTGTGAAATAAGCAACGCCCTACGACCCCAATTAACCATGGGTGGTCCGACCCATATTCTGAAAGGGGACCAGGCCCATGGACCCTACCTATTGCCAACACAATGTTATCCCTCAACAATTCCATGAAATGGCACGCAATGCGCTAAGAACCGTCTCGGTTACTTCATTAATCGATAATTTCACAAAGCTTGCCACCGTAGACGAACAGGATATTAAAGTCTACGACAAGGCTTCCTAGCGGGGGGGTGAAAAGGTCTCGACAAAGGAAAATAAATTTCAATTTCAACCTTGGGCCTTGCTAACGACTGTAAAATGTCACTCGTGTAAATAATAACGTTGGCAAGTGCGCAGAAATGGTCAGCAAAATATGTTCTGAAAAAGGAGTTACGATTTTGGATGCGTGACACGCGTCGACGCATCATCGTGCTCGAATTTCCCTAGGACAGTGGACAACGTCTGAATTTTTACGAGAATTCAAGGACAAAAATAAATAGAAACATAACATTTTAATATAACCGAAATTAAAATATATATTGCAATAATTTTGACATTATTTGTTAAGTAAATTTACTTAAAAAATTTTAATTAATCTATTAATGCAATAAAAATTATTTTAAACTTATAACAACTGCAAATAATTCGATTGGGGTGAAACGTCACCCACCGCTGCAAGGGTTAAATTAAACCGGGGCTGATGAACCGTACATATCACATATGTTTGCTCTAGCTCACATTCGATCGGCTTAGGGTATGCAAACATGTTCCAAAAGTCAATCTACCGGGGCTCGAAAATCTTAAATCTATTACATTGTTGGTAAATTTGTTCTACGACCGTTATCCTCAAATTTAGTTAAAAGTTCATTCATTTAAATTCACCATAAAAATAAACGGTTACCCCAATTTTATACGGTCAAAAATATACTCCGGAATAATTTATGACGGTCCATAAATCAATACGCACCCGAATCAATGTACGATCGATTGTATCGGCGACCCGGTCGCTTCGATACACACATGTCAGTCAACGATGGAAGAGCGAAACGTTAGACCCCAGTTAATTTAACGCACCGCGGACCTTTATTAATTGCCTCAACTAGCGATACAATGTTTTCAAATGCACGGGAGGATCGTTGGCGACCGTGAGGGTAGCAAGGTGAGTTTTCAAGCCGGTCCTCGTTGTATCAAGAATGTCTCGAGTGCGAGTCGAGTCGGTGTGTCCCTTCTATACTCTCCTGCCTGCCCTCTCCAGAGCCACAACCCACCAACCTGACGACGTGCCTGACACTATACGAATCGATCCTTTACGAATTACTTCCCTTCGATTTTGGGCTCTCGAAAAATCACCAAACTTCTAATTTTTCAAATTCATAAACTTCCTACTTTCATACATTGAAATATGTCGTAACTTGTCAATTGGAAAATTTATGACAATCGAGGAATGGCGGGATCTTTCCCCTAGAAAATTTTAGCGTGCTCATAATCATGAGAATTCCCCAGAAAACAATTCGCGACCCCTTGGAAATAGCGACCTACAGGTTGAGAACCACTGCATTATACCCTCTCGCGAACCGATCGATGTTTTTCCAAACGAATCCCATGAAGTTGAGTACCATATTTCCGGTAAAGACAAGCGGTGATACGTGCAATACGTGTTCTCATAAAATTAATCACCCGATCGATCGTCGAATAAATCAATCATAACTAGACCGAATATAACCGATCTTCAACGATCGGGTATTTATATCTGAATTCTCTTTCCCAGTGTTTCATTTACGTCCCTATCTGAAGCGTCATGGAAGAATCGACGAACAGGTTATGCGAAAACGAAATCGACGAAACTGGAATAAAAGGGAGCGAAAGAAAACTATGCTCGACGGGTAAACTGTACTTATCGAACCGCTGTGCACGGGGAAACGAAGGTGGTCGTGAAGTAACTTCTCACTCACTTCCTCGCGTCGTATCACTTCCACCTGCAGCCGCTTCTGATATTCCTCGCACTCGTCTTTGTACTTTTCCATCTCCTCCTTGGTCTGCCTCATCTTCTTCTTGAGCACGTCGAGAAGGGTGCCCTGCACTTGCGTCGACATGCTGCTAGAATCCGCGTGC
Source organism: Megachile leachella (assembly GCA_963576845.1). NCBI lineage: Eukaryota > Metazoa > Arthropoda > Insecta > Hymenoptera > Megachilidae > Megachile > Megachile leachella. Next base: position 12,015,548 of record OY756257.1, read on the forward strand.
GTAGCGTTCTCTCACTTTTGTACAAAAACGCCGCGGTTACGTGTCTCGGACGCGGATCGAGTTGGAACTCGGACAATAGACGAAAATGTCGGGAATACGAGATAACCGGTGAACACGACGTACGAGAATTAAGTATGTCGTGGTACGAGAGGCAACCGGTACCCGTACGAGAGAGAGAGTTTCGTAGCCTCTGAGCTGTCGTGCACTGACGACCACTGGCTGCTGTTGACTGGAAAGCAAGATGGCCGCCCCCGGCCTGGACGCGCATGCGCACTACCGCCATGCGCGCGTCAAATAGTCCCTTGCCCTTAACGACACACGTTCAACCATATTTCGTGAAAATTATCAATCAATTAAACGTAAGGTTATCGTTGTCAGAATTATTCGCGTCTAATCGTGACTGAGGTCACGGAGATTCGGTTTATTGGTCAGACAACATCTTTTTTATTATCGTGACCGCGTCACGAAGCTTGATGCGCACGCCGAGTATCGCTACGCCGATCGACGTGTCGTCGCGCGCAAAGCCCCGGAAATACCGCGCCCGTCCCGAGCGCGCCCAGTCATTCGAATGGACGCTCGACAACAATTCCTACGTTGTTTCGCTTTTTCTGCTTTTCCATCCGCATCCAAGGGTCGACGCGTATCGATTCGCCACGATGATGATAATGTTCGATTACGAACGTTATCTTTCTTTTATAAATCGTTTCCAGTAAGCGATTTCTCAATGTCACTGCGAGTAAATAAGATGGACGGTTGACGCGTAAATCTGAATAAAAATTGAGTTCAATGGCATAACCGTTACACGAGATTAAACGCTCGTCGATTATAAAAAAAATCAAACACCTGATTTCATGTAAATACATTACGACCATGTGGTCGGATATAACCTTTTAATACAGGATATTAAAATTGACACGAATGCAAATGTATGTCGGCATAGGTTTTATTGAAGTAGTAAAAGCACCATAAAAAATTATGACGTAAGCGGTATGTCATGTATCCGTTTATTCTAAGTACACTGGACGAGAAGTTTAATTTTGAAGCCCCCATTTAATATTATTGTAATATTATTTTATTTGCTAAGGGTTTTTAATAAGTTTTATTTGATTATATTTCACGTGTTTGCTAATTAGGTATTTGTAATTTATGAAAATATTTCATAAATAAATAAGATGAATAATCGGAATAGAAAGTCAAAAGTTTGTCATATGCGCACTTCCAATTACGCCGACTGCAGCTCCATCTAGCATTCAACGTATCTACTTCAAATTTAAACGGATGCAAAACCCGGGTTAACATCGAATTAGGAGCAATCAACGAAATTTGAATTGCAACTTCAAGACACCAGCTTACGTTCAGTTATGTGAACAATGCCAACACAGATGGCAGCACGGTGTTTCGCGAAATATGACGAAAGCGCGAAAGAGGTTAATCTGTCTCAAAGGTCGGCATCAGGCGACGTGTTTCAAATTTGTGTGCAATACGAGCATGCCGCAACGGTGTTACATGCTGTATCGTCGTCGTTTTAAACGGTCGTAATAAAGCGGATTTGTGGGAGCACGTTCCGGGAGCAATGCTTACGCAATGCCCCTCTTGGAGTGCCGAATAAAAGGCCACAAGATCGGTGTACAGACGCCATGTATTTTTAGAATGTTGACGAGTGTTACTTGTGTTTAGTTAACGTACACGTCACCAACGACGCCGACTGGTTTGTTATCGAAATGCTTTTCCCGAAATATTTCATGAAGGAATTTCTTATTTAATAGGATGACTACTGTAATAATTTTATCTATTGATACACTATCTTGTTGACAATCTTTTAACCTAAAAAATTAGTTTAAAGTAAAATTCTAGCGGCAGTTCTAAATGAAAGATCACTTTCACATAAAAGTGTATCGGTGATCCAAGTTTGGGAATGTTGCAATGAGAGATATATATAAAAAGGTGGGGCCTCCAAAAACGAATAAGTGAAAACGCTCGTCGATGCACACTGACGCATTGGTTAACGATTCAAGAACATATGGCCTTTGTAACACTTGAATATTATTTATCGTGTTGGGCAAAAGAATCACGCTTAACCCATTGTCTTCGTTCAGTAACCCTAACGATAAGTGTTCTTTGTCGGCCGATCGTGCATCGTTAAGCCTCCGTAAGAAGTCCATTGCTGGCAGAAGTGCTTATAATGGTCGCTTAATTATTATTACACAGCCGCGACGAGTAGTGCATTATTCATTTAGCGCGATAACGCGAACCGATTTCGATTTCCAGTTGGCAACGAGGAATCAAGGCGTTTAATCAGGCCTTTCTCTAATCAGTATTCGAGACGGTCCAGTAATTTTCCAGAATGGATGTACGGAGGAAAAAACGCATAGTTTGAATAAGGCAATTAATAATACATACGATTTTTAGCCTTTGGTCTAAGACAACATATGATTTAATGACTTGTAACGTCATCGCGGGTAACCGCTAAGATCACCTAACCTAACTACGCGTATTTTTACCCGTTCTCCACCATATAAGGTATCGAATTCAAGAAGATCACCTCGTCCGGTGTAACGAGAAAACAACGTGTCGGATAAACGAAGGATCACGGATATTCGAGAGAGAAAGCGAGATTTCGATCAATAATTGCTTTTCGTTATCAAAGGCTGCATGACCCTCGAGAACCTACTGACCGACGACAAAGTGCGCCAAGGTCGCGTCATGTGGTAACCTTGCGTCATCTGATACGCCTATTACACTCGGGATGTGCGGGTACCGGACACGCATGGCCCTTAGACAGTCCTACTGGTTAATATAGAAATTTGTAAAACTACTATCCGTCAGATACCCGTACATCCCTACGGTAAGCACTCGGGGCGCACCACAGTTGTATCATGCGATACTGACCCGTTTCAACTGGTTGCTCATGATATTCTGCAATTCGTTCCTTATCAGACTGAATTTCATCATCGTGTCGCTGGAGAATATAGAACAGCCGAAGGCCAAACCGGGATAATCGGCACATCTTCGTTTTCTCCTCTCCCTTTCGGCTTGTACCTCGGCCCGTTCGCTTGGACATCTCAACTTGGCAAGTTCGGCAAGTTCCGGATCCTCCTCGACGTTCGTTGACTCGTCGTCGGAGTTTCCGTCACCGCGAGCCCTCGCGACCGCGTGCTCAGGCTCCGGTGAATTCTCTTTGCTTCTCGAGTCGACAGACTCGTCTTCGTGTATTTCCTTCCCACGTGGTCTCGATCGAGACTCGTCTGACGGTTTCTCGCAGCTGTCACAGCTTTCGTTTTCGTTTCTATCGTGAACCGACTGTTCGCGTCGTTCGTCGAGAACGTCCAGGCTACACTGCGCGAGCCTCTGTCGGACGTCCTCCTCTCTGTCATCGTTCTTCAAATTATTCTTCAAATTGTTCGCGTGTTCGTTGGACGTTAGGTCTTTCGTGGGTGTCGTTGCCGTCGGATCGCGGAGCCACCTCGCGCCGACGGTCGTGGGTACTGTCACCGTCTGGGAACAATCCGTGTCGATGACATTGCTCTTTTCGTCGAGCCTCGGTGACGTTGCAGTCGTCGGCGTTTCGTTGTTGGCGATCGCCGAGTCTTTAACGATATCAGCAGGGCCACACTGCGCGGGTCCTCTGCTGGAGGCGTCGAGACGTCGGCGCGTAGCGTGTCGCGGATGATGCTGATGACCGCGACGTCTCGTGGTCGATGCAAAAGCTGGCTCCATGCTACGGTAACCAGCTGCCAACCCTTTAACAATCCCCTTTGTTCCACTATTTTTTTTTAACGTGCTCCACGCACCACCGTTACTACCACCGCACAAGGCACACCGCCATCTTGTCTGTCACTGTTCGTAACACGTTTCTCACCGCGCCACGCATACGTCCTTCTGTCTGTCTTTCCGTGTGTTGCACGCACACACACCGTGCCGCGCTACGAAACGCATGCACGAGAGGAGACACGCTACTCTCCGCTCTCTGCACCGTCCTGCTCTGATTTCTATCTTGCTTTCTCTCTCTCTATCCTCGTCTATCGTACTGTTCGCGATTCAGGTTACCCCCACCACCGCCTGATAGGACACGGAGCCGAAGTTTGCCGAGAACAGCCGAACGACGAAGCGGCGGCTCCGCGTACTAACGCTCGACTGTGCGCTCACTTCGCGGGGAATGCACTCCTCCCGCGTGGCGCGCATGCGCAGATCACCGCGACATCTCGCGGTCGGTAAACGACGTTTCACCGTCGGTAACAATATCGTTACTGATAAGAGTTTCGCGCCTATTCGGAAATAACTTTATCTTGTCAATATTTTTACTCTTCCGTCTTAGAATATTTGCTCGCTGAATCATCGTTCTTAGACTGCAAATTATGCGACATGTTTGGACTTCTTTGATAACAGTTATCGACGGTTGATGAAATTGTTAACGATAATTGAATACTTAATTAACTTACGTTTTGTAAGGCTTTGTCCTTCTCCTCGAGCTTAGCATTGACCTGCATGAGGGCCTCCTGAGTTTGATCGAGTTCATTCTCGATGGTCTGGATCTTCTTTTGCAGGGCACGAGCCTCTTCCTCCGCCTTTACGAAAACAATTTTTTATATCAATTATATTCTCTACTTTGTAACAAAGTATCAGAACATGTATTTTTACATTTCGTCCCTACACCGAAACTCCAGATCTATAATTACATTTTTTGAACGATCGCCAATCCTACATTGAATTTTTATTACGACCCCGTTATTTCATCGCTATTTTTATTCTCTTTCTAGAAGAAGTCTGCTTTTTATTTATCAGTTCGTCTAAAAGAAACTGTGTGATTCATAAAGATTTTAACCTATACCAATGACCCAATTCAGTTAGATAATTTTGTGAGAACGTTTGTCTTTATCAAAGCAAACTTTCCGAATTTGCTACTCGCATGTAAATTATCGATTAGCTTGTATCTAATCAGCATAATGGACCTAAATCCTTTGAAATTCATCCAATTACCTTTTCAGCTCGCGCATTCGCATCTCGGGCTTGCTGTTCGCAGAGCAACGCGCGATCCATCGCGTTGTCCTTCTCCAGCTTCATGCCCTGCATCTTCTTCTTGATCGCGTCCATGGCTGTGGTTCTGTTCGTTCACTCGTTCACGAGAGAAAAAAGGAAATCGTGCCTGCAACAATAACCGCATATTTCCTATCGTTCTCATACGATCGACGAATTGTACTTTTTTTCCCGATCCACGGAATGCGACCAATTCTCAAGGAAGCGTTTGACAATGGCCGTGAGACCGAAACCGTGTACGTAATTAACCGCGACCTATGTTAATCGTTATTTGTTTTTTTCTTTCCGTGCCATTTCCTAGAGACGATAATTGCCGTGGAAATTCCGTGGATCGTACGGAAGGATCCGAGTTCCCTATGCGGACAGCATGCATCGAAGTATAATTAGCGAACGACCGGATATCCTATTTATAGAGGCAGGTTCTTGCTCAAGATGGCCCGGGCTCTGTGCCCCTGTCCGTATATATAAAATCAAACGTCTTTGCTCGCGCTTCTCTTCCTCTCTCGTGACGTCACGCTCAGGTATGCGATCCTCCAGGACGAACCGAGCGAAACGAAAGGATCCTTCGTTTTATGCGCTCGTTTCACTGCGCCGCGATACGCCGAGGAGCAGGAGAACCAACGGGTTAATTTTCTTCGGGGTAACATTCTTTGCTCTTCGACTTGAGATTCTATTTGTGCAAATAAAAGAAACCTTTTCTTTCGACGCTTTGATCGAGGTCGCAGTTTGCTACAGATAGCCAAGTTGTAGACACGAAAAGTCTGATTCGATGACATAAAGATGGGAGTTGTTTCAAATTGAAACTCTGTAGACAAGAAAAGTCTGATTCGATGACATAAAGATGGGAGTTGTATCAACTTGAAACTTTGTAGACAAGAAAATTCTGAAACGATGACATAAAAATGGGAGTTGCATCAACTTAAAACTTTGAAGACACGAAGTCTGATTCGATGACATAAAAATGGGAGTTGTATCAACTTGAAACTTTGTAGACACGAAGTCTGATTCGATGACATAAAAATGGAAGTTGTATCAAATTGAAACTTGAGGTCTAATGGATGCATAAGTTCATTCATGTTTCTGATATAAATAGATTGTCACAGTACTAGTATGCACTGTGACAACAGTACTGTACTAATACTAGTGTGAAATTCATGTAATATGAAACTTAATATGAAATTTAGAAGAAATATCTAGTGCACAGCATGATGAAAGAAATTTCTAGTTGACCTTGAGAATGCAGACTTTTTGTGAATATTGAACAATGTTGCACGTATTCAGGGGTTGTGAACAAGAACCTCTGCAACAATCTAATAATATCCGTGGCATCTGCATCCGTGCCGTTGCTAACCAATGCTCACGATTTCTGACTCGCTGGTAATCAGAGATGGTAAGCAACGAAAGTACAAAGGAATTCCAACGAGTTCGAAGAAACAGAAATTCTAGACACAATGTTAGGAACTCGTATCATCAGTTTCCTCCCTTGATAACTTACGATATCTACACAAAATTAATACTTAAAATTGAACAATTATCTACTGAACTATCTACTGTACTTACAATTGTTTGCTGTTAATTGTCGAATTATTTCACAAAAATGGGAGGTGCAATTTTCCTCCAAATAAATTTTAGGACGTTTTATTTTTAAATAGTGACGATGGAAAATATCGGAGCTATGGAAAATCACGGATTACGAGGTCGAAATAGCGTTGGTTGAAAAATAAGCTGTCGGAGTCGCGCGTATCAGAGGGTTATTTTTACTCGCAAGCGGAGAGGGTGGTATCGTCGCTAGCCGACTGCCGAACCTTTTCGGGTTACGTAGCAGAGTTACTCCATTCGTTCGGTGTCTTGTTACGCTCGAAAGAAAATTCTCCCTCTCTACAAACAGATATCTTTAAAATCCTATACATTTTTATGCAATATCTTTGAAATGGGGTGGATTGGACCATCCATGACTTTCGTGCGTGACAATAGAACATGGCAGACCATGGGGAAAATGGCGCACTGGTTCGCTACAGAATTTACATATCAAATTTTCAGGAAATTCAGTGCTTAAAGTAAAATGACTTATTTAACAAAATTTAATTTAATTCGAGATGTTATGAATCTAAAGTATGAATCGTGACATCATGATTTTTCCTAACAAACTCCGTTTTATACTTCCCTACACTAAAACCATAAAATCTACCAGCTCCATAAACAGTCCCTAAAGACTTTACAGCAGTCCCAAAGTATTTATAATCCCAAAATTAAATTTCCATAGCACAGAAGATAAGATACGCCTAATTGTCCTCCGCGTCCTTCACGAAGTACAAATAGACTGGTACAAAGTCTCTAGGATGGCCGATACTTTGCAAACAACGTTACCGCAACGTTTTCGATTCGTTTCATCAGTTATCATTCGGAATAACAGACTACGGTATTTTACCGTGGCCGTAACAGAAATTCCTCTCGTCTACGTAGCGAGGCAAAGAGATCGGCAGTCTGGGACAATGTTGTCACAGCGGTTACGCGTGAATGCTTGAAATTTTTCATGACTCATAACTTTTCTGAGGGTATCGCTGTGCCTGTGATTACTCGACGAAGCGCTGCGGGCCTGTCCTTGCGAAACGATCGTCGAAATTCGCACAACAGGTCGAGTCGTTTTTCAAATGCGCCATTGTGGAATGCGGTTTCGACAAACTACTGTAAAACAAGAAACTGGGAACAACTCCGGTAAAAAGTTGTCTACGATATCAGAATGCAGTTTCGATATTCGATCATCGTAAATTTGAAGTACTTAAGGAGATGGTTTAAAATCTCGAGATTACAGCTAGGAATGAAAATTGAGACATTTAAGAGCCTCTAACGATCTTACCAATTAAAAACAGATTACACGGTTGCGATAGAAGAAATTCTTCAGCTTTCATAAGTTTATCTTGATCTCCGAGGCAAATACTAGTTTACGAGATCAACGAGGAACAGTTTCGACAATAATGACTACCTACAACGATATGCGTTTAAGTCTGCATCTCTTTGCTATTAATTTAAACTGGATCGTCTGAGATTACAGCAGCAATCTCAACGAGAATTTACAACCGATGGAATATGCAAATTGAGTCTTTAAAATAGTTAGGATGATCTTATCAGCTGGTGATCAAATCTGAGGCTGCAGAAATCTTCAAAGTAAATTCTCGTGTACTTCAAAGATGATGTAGACCTAAGGTTTAAGTAGACCTAAAGGCACTGAGGAACTAAATTTTAAAACTTGAGGAACTCTGATGACCAGAATGAGATTTTTGAGGCTGTAGAAAGGCTCGGTGGTAGATTCTAGTTCAGAGCTCAAGTGGAACAAGAGATTCAACGATAATGGCTAATATCAAATATGCAAATTTCCACGCTCAGCAAAGAGGAACAGAAGCGAGCGTAGAAACAGTTCGAATTTACCAGTTGTCCAAATCCAAGTTTCCGGAGGTAAAGTCCAATCTTTAACCCTCTTCACTTTCCACGCTAAAACACGTCCTCACGTCACTTTTCTTCATTCACTCGTGAAGTCACCTCTGGGGCACGAGCAACAGTGGAGTCGAGACAGTTAAAAAAAAAAGAGGAATGCACATGTTTACTCACGGGGTAAGTATTCAGGTTCGTTCGTCGTCCGGGATGCGTTTGACTCGCTGGCTAAGTCTCGACTGGTCGGCTGAAAGCTTCGGTTACAGGCGTTCGAGGCTCCCACCTTTTCGCAGCTCGCGATCGTAAAAGACGACGATGACGTTGTGGCAGGACGCGATTCTCTCTCTCTACCCCATCCCTACCATCGGTGCCCCGATCAGACTTTTCTACGTACGGGCCTGTGAAAACGTACACCGTCGCGGAATTTATCTTTAGAATCGGCGACGCTTCGACGACGATTAACAGGACCCGGTTATTTTCACGTCCTCTGGAGATCTCGCGAATCTGGGAGAAACAATGGGGTCTTCTGTGGCTCCATTCTTGGGATCTGAATCGGAACATCTGGTGGGAGGTTCCGATGGCTACAAGAGATTTGAACATCCATGATTCATGTGGAGAAAGGAGCTTGGAAAGCTTCTCAAAGCTTAGCTCTATAAATCTTATAGCAATATCTATATGGACTGTAAAATTAATAAAGTACCAGTCTTGAGCTAGATTATGATTGATGTCAAATATTGAAATTAGTAAACCTTTATTAACACGTTGACTGTCACATCATCCTCATATAGGTGACACTTATCTATACTGATTTAACATGTATATAATTAAAAATTTATTCATTTCCCTAATTTAAAAAAATCTCACATTAATTACATAGATCTATGTAACAAGATGTGAAAATATTTTTAAATTGACAAAAAATTAAAACACTCGATGCAATTGAAAATTAGCAACGTGTTAACATATGCATGAGGTAAAATTTCAATCATGTAAATAAGAGAAGTAATTTCTAAAACGAAAAAGATTGCATATATGCAATAAATTAAGCATCGTTTACATGGAATTACATGGTACAATTCTTGTCTTTAGAAAGTAATCGTAATTTGATAGAGAAAGTAAAATAGTTTCATAGGAGAAAAAAAGAAATTCATCGAGGATTACGTTCCCGATTCCTTGATCTAATTTCCAATCTGTTAGCAAGATCAAAGTCATCGAGACAAGGACAGATATTTTTCGCGTTCTACTAACTCGAGTTGTAAAGTTGTATACAAAATTATTGGTCAAAATGTCCAGTAAGGAAAAGAATATTAGTAGAGGTAATTTTGGCATTGGGGTTATAGGCATCTCACTCGATCTCCTTGAGTCAACTCGTGTCATGGTCAATTCGCAATGAGTCGGACAACGCTTTTAGCATGGCCGCTTGCGCAATTTATTTCGAGATTTATCGAACAATTCGAGCATTTTCCAAATTACAGATATCTTGATATTTAATATTTTGGACAGGGATCTTTCTGTTATAGGAGACATTTCTTTTATAGGAGAATACTTATGAAGAAAATTGTAGAATACGTAATCGATACGTACGTTCAGATGGGTGGATTATTTTGATGAGTAGATTTTTTTTAGATCTCAATTTTGAGTTGTCGAAAACTGGGCATGCGCGAATCTTTGCGTAAGATCATATCCCATACGATCGTCGGTCCGATTCACTACCATAAAAGGAAAAAGTAGGTAAGGGTCCCAGCGCAGCCTTGACTCATATAGCGTTCATTCGAGTGTGCGTTTACAAGCGTGCTTTTTAAACACCGCAGGTTAAAAGTTAATTAATATGACGTCATCGAGGTATGGAGTACACTGATTATCTTATGGGAGCTCGTGTTACACGTAGGGGTAGACTTCCTACTTTCAAAAAGGCGTTATAGACAGTTTAGAAGATGGTTGTCGATCATAATGCGAGATCTAAGCGTTGAATAAATACAATTAAGCTATTTATCATAGAATTTCTGTGACGAACCTTGAGATATTAATTAGGATGCTTATTATAACGCAGTTCATTATTTGAACGCGTGTCCTTAGTTAGTACTTACCTTATGCAGGATATATTGCACCGGACGAGGTCGAGGCACCTTCTGTCCTAATTCTACTTCGACATAAGGCTTTATAAGTAAGTTGAGTCACCTTCTCGTTAGGCCCGTGCTTTGTCATACGTTTTAATTTCTTCGATGAAACGAACCAACGAAAACTATTTATACTAAAAGACTTCCATTCAAATTGTCTGACCGTTTCACATAATATTTGCATCAAATAGATACAATTGACATAACGAGAATATTCACACAAATTGCAAGTTACACTATGAAGCTCCTTAGTTCAACTTCATGTTTTAAGATATGTTCGGATATTTGAGGAGAGGACAGAAATAAATGATGAAATTATTAAACAAGATACTCAATTTATTAACATACATAATTTTACCTAATATAACAGGATGGAGGGTATAACTGAGGTCGAGAAGTCATGTTTGCAAATTTTATTGTTACAACAATTATTGCCAGAGAGATTCCATATCCGAGCGAAATCTCCCGAGAGAACAGACACACGCGATTTCGGACAACTGTCCCGTGATAAATAAATAGAACGCAACAATAATTTATTCATCTTATCGTACATCGCCGCGATCGTGCGAGCAACATGAGGTATCGGGACCACGGGGATCCCGAGGGAAATGCAAAGGGTGCACGATCGAGCGTGTGATATAAATGCATCGATGTACACGATAAAGTCCATCTACATATGTGTACATATTTATATATAATATATTATATATGTATAAACATACATATACAGGTGCACAGGGTGAATCGTTCAATTAAAACGAACCATCTCTGTCTCGATGATTTAAGTTTTTCTATGCACTTTTCTTGAAAGATGCAGTAAAAAGTGCAACTGCATTTTCTAAACCGAAGTTGCATCTTTTTGTACAATCTCTAATGCAATAATAGAACTAATTTAGCTAATGATAGTAATGCAACTTTTCACAAAGGAAGATGCATTTTTACAAGTGCAGTTGCAACAAAAAAGTGCAACTTCATTTTCTGAACTTGCAGAAAGTTGCATATTTTATGCAATGATATAACTAATTTAGCTAATTTAATTAATGCAGCTTTTCACAAAGGAAGATGCATTTTTAAAAGTGCAGTTGCAACAAAAAAGTGCAACTTCATTTTCTAAACTTGCAGAAAGTTGCATCTTTTATGCAATGATATAACTAATTTAGCTAATTTAATTAATGCAGCTTTTCACAAAGGAAGATGCATTTTTAAAAGTGCAGTTGCAACAAAAAAGTGCAACTTCATTTTCTAAACCAGCAGAAAGTTGCATCTTTCTGTGCAATCTTTTATGCAAAGAATATAACGAATTTAGCTAATTTGATTAATGCAACTTTTCACAAAGGAAGATGCATTTTTAAAAGTGCAGTGTTGCAGCAAAAAAGTGCAACCTCACCTATTTCTATTTTTAAATGCATTGTTGAATGCACCACAATTTTTGATGCAGTGAAATTGATATGTAATTTTTTGTGTGTCTTTGTAGCACTCTGTAAAAGAGCTTCAATTTATTTATTTTGGACGAAACAGGAATGAGAGGTTCCAGCTGCATGACTCACCCTGCACATTTTATTTTTCTTTTATACATGCACGTAATATCATTTAATAAATATATACAGTAGTAATCCTGTGAACGTCGCGAGAGACACTTGAATGAGTTCAAGTGCAGCGAGTTCTCGCAAATTGACGTTGATCGCGATTTCGTCTCGAGCTACATCGATACTTCGATGTTCGACGAAACTTCACCCTCCTACGCGAATTTTTTTTAAATCAGTTATGCAACGCGTCGAACACCATATTCAAACGAAAATTGTCATCTTCTACATAATAAACCGAAACAAAAATTTTATTTTAAAGTTACTAAACTTTTATTCAAATTCATTGAATTATAAAATGAAATATATGTATTCTTTGATTAAATATGTCACATGAATTATTTGATGAATTCTGTGGCATTCAACGCGTTAAATAAGATCGAACTAACCGATTTTGATTCACTAATATCTTCTCAACGAGAAATAAAGAACATCGAACGTGACAGTGTGATAATTTCCAACACCCTCACGCTCGAAGAAAATCTTAAATAATTTGATTTGTATATATCACGATCACTATATGTTTAAACTAACCATACCGTAAGAACGGTTCTTATATCAAACAATTATCTAAAATAATTTGATTAGTTAATATCCCGTAATCGTTACTCTAATATAGAAAATAAATTGTCGAGAAAGACAGGTTCTTAATTTAAATAATTATCTAAAATAATTTAATTTAATATCCTGTGATTATGCAACTAGTCAGATGGAAAAGTAAATTTTCAAGGAAGACACGTTCTAATTCGTCAATATTCTGTGATCGTTACGCGATTTTCACGAAAGCTTTTATCATGCAGATTGGACTGAAAACAGTGAACTCATGACTAATCGTAACGCACAGAACATGCTGACATAATATTAATGCTCTAATCTGTGTACACGCATGGCCAAGGAATGAGCAGCAATAACGCGTTGTGGACGTGAGAGATAAAAGTGGAAGGAATCCAAGGCGACGATGCCTGCAATCGAGCTTCGAGTTCGCGAAGTTGTGAGAAAGAAAAATACAGGGTGTTTCACAACTGGTGTTTCCAAGGGTCACTGAAATGGGGGGTAGCTGAGGTAATTCTGAGTAAAATTTCCCTTTGCAGAAATTTGATCTGAAGCTCCGTTTCTGAGTTATTAACGGAAAACACCGGACCAATCAGAGCGCGAGAATTCGGCGCCAATCGCGGCGCGACGCCTTCGAGTGTAATAGCCGTCTGGGCGTCACCTTCGCGCTCTGATTGGTCCGAGCTTTTTCTTTAATAACTCAGAAACGAAGCTTCAGATCAAATTTCTGCAAAGAGAAATTTTATTCAGAATCACCTCAGCTACATTCCAAGGCCAATAATTTTGAGACACCCTGTATACGTGGTTCACAGTCTTAGAAATATCATGCGTTAGCGTCGATCACGTTCGAGACAGAATCCCACAGGGGAAACGGTGCACCGCAAATAATAGAAAATAAATAATTAAATTGTCTACAATCGACTCGAGACGATTTCTTAGAATCAAATCGTTCCGATGCGATCTTTTATTTGCTAGTACAAAGTGTTCCGAAATATCCTCTTAGAAATTCATTTTATAAGAAATTTAATTTTATATAAAAATAATTTAGACAAAATGAAACATGTTAACCTATTAAAATATTTTGAAAATTATTGGTGTGTATTAAGTATATTTTCTGAAATAATAAAATTGAATAAAAATAAGATTTTTAACGCTGATGTTTTAAAGTGAAATGGAAGTTTTTCTACGAAAGATATTTCCGGAACACCCTATAAATACGCCGATAACGCGTTCACTTATACGTCTATGTCTGGACTTACATCAACGTCCTAATTTTCACGTAAATTCCGAGGGGGTAGAAGGATTTCTAAATGCGCCAACTGCAAGGGTTCACAGGCTCCGCAGTCAACTCTCTCTTTCTCTCTCTCGTGCACACAAATTTTCGTACTTTTTCTTTGTATACAATAATCTTCGTTTCGCTTGACTACAGGTGGGTCTGAAATGGGTGCAAATAAAGAAACCAGGATAAGAAAAAAATGTCGATAAAAAAAAGAAAAGGATGTAAAAATAAAGTGCGCCGAGGGTGGAGGGTATAAATTACGTTCTTTCAATGATCGATCGATCATTTCGAACGTAACGCACGCACACAGAACAAAGAAATAAAAAGTTTGAGAAATTACCTTCGATAACAGAAACAATCGTAAGAATAATAGTAACTGCTTTATTTAAATAATATCATGGTGATAGTGATAATGATAATCAGAATAGTATCGCCCGAAAGTTGACAGGTTTCGTACAATTGTTTGTATTTCAATGGATGTGTATTTTCGTGTATACAGAAATGGAACGGTTGCATCCTGAGGGTGTGGAGCTAGAATAGACATTTCGTAAGCAATTAAAAATAGTCACAGATGCTACACTTTTCTTGGGACAACCGATCCATCCCTTTTAACCCTTTAATAGTGCAGTACACCTAAAGTCACTTTTATAAAAAGAAATAATTTCGAAGTGGAATTGTTCTAAAGACTTCTCGTAGAGAAATTAAAGGGTTAATTTTCGCAATAATTGCAGCGCATACCACGTATATTTTTCCAATGGCACTGTTAACAATTTCGAAACTTAATCCTGCGACAAATTGTACAGAATACTGTTGAGTATACACTTTTAGTTCGCAATTTTACGAACCGATTTCTTCCTGTTCTCGCGACAATTCGAACAATTTTTCTTAACACCTACGATGACTCAGAAAAAAGCTCGTGAATGTTCGAATTCGTCCCGTCGAGATTTAGATTACAAAATTACACGAGAAGGTGTACACATATTGCTTTTCGTGAATCCTTCGCAAGCTTCCCTTCGGACTTTAACGAAACGACACAACGAAAACGAATTTAAGTCAGTTAATGACTTAACGCAGTTAAGTAGACACTTAGACGCAAGGCTGATCTACAGTCACGAGAGGATTAAGATCGAAATTATTTATACATTTCGATGTACAACGAGGATTTTCTTTAAAATAGTAAAAGTCTCACGCGATCACAGATCTTCTTGTCGATGCTGATGTGGACATATGTATCGTATAACACTGCTGACGAATTTAATTAAAATTCAATTTCAACTCTTCAGTAATTCGATTACCTGTTTACACGGTGTATGCAATTTTACGAATTGCACTACAATAGATTGCAAATACAATTACGAATTGTAACGCATAATCTGAATTACGTGAACAGATCTGAATACGTGATCGAACAGCTCTGAATTACGTGATCAATTGAATATTGTAATTTAAATTCGTGTTGTAGTTCTACAAGTGCATCTACAAAGACCATCATAGGTTTCAATTCCAAGAACTAACTCTACAGCCCCAACGACGGGATTATAACGAGTCTATTTTCTGATCATAACCCTAAGTGTCTTTACCTAGTCGTGTTATACGATACTACGTGTCCTACGTGTTTCGAAGTTTCACCGATTCTTTGGATCTTCTCACAGCTCCCGGCGTTGGATGCTTAACACCCTTTGCATGTTCCTCAAGATCGAAATGCGGGTCATACTGGCGCGTTTGAAACTCGTTCTCACTTGAGTGTACATCGAAAGGGAAGATCTCTGTTCCAGATCCTTCGCGTTGCCGTTCGTTCGTCTCTGAATTTGAGCACAGAAAAAAGATCAGTTCTCCGATGCTTAAATGTGCTGCGTCCTTTTTTTAGTGGGATCATTCGGTGGACGAAACGTGCCTTTTCGGAGGTGGTTCGACTGAAAGCGATTAGTTGGGCCAAGATCGAGGGACATGTGCTTGTGAGAACACACAAACGGAACGAGAACAATGAAGAACACAGTTTGGCCGAGTTAATTGGGGGAGGGTCAACTCTTTTCGGTCAGGTTATTAGAGAAGTTCCAAAAATGAATTTTTAAACATATTTCTAAAAATGAATCTTTAAAAAAAAAGTCTAAAAATGAATCTTTAATACAAATGTCTAAAAATGAATTTAAAAAAAAAATGTCTAAACATGAATCTTTAAAAAAAATGTCTAAAAACGAATTTTTAAGAAAAATCTCTAAAAATGAATGTTTAAAAAAATGTCTAAAACTGAATTTTTAAAAACAATGTCTAAAAATGAATTTTTTAAAAAAATGTCTAAAAATGAATTTTTAAAAAAAATGTCTAAAAATGAATGTTTAAAAAAAAATGTCTAAAAATGAATGTTTAAAGAAAATGTCTAAAAATGAATTTTGAAACAAAATGTCTAAAAATGAACTTTTAAAAATGATGTCTAGCAACATAATTACTCGATGGACACAGAGTATCATTTTCTTAAAAATATGAGGATCAATGTATACATTTTTATAAGTAGTCAAAACGATTTGGGGTTGCCTGACCGAAAAGGGTTAATTGTGAAGTTTGAGTTCGGTTTAAGTACACACGAAGTAACACAGAACGAAACACTCTGATGCTTAACCCTTTGCCTTCAATATACTATGATTACCACATTCTAATTTGAGTAAGAAATAAATAAGTAATCTTCAAACTTTCTGACCTCAACTGACATTATAATATTTTTAAGTACAGAGCTGGATCAAATGTGATCATCACAAGACTTAGGACCAAAATTCTAATCTAATGACATTTAATTTGTACAAAATGAATGTTCGAACTAAATAATAAAACTTAAAGTTAATTCTATAAAAATGAAATAAAAATGTAACATGTGTTAATTTTATAAAACAAGTGGGTGCAAAGGCAAAGGATTAGCATCGAAGTCAGACAGGAACGTAAAAAAGCGACGGATCTTCGATGGTCCAAAGAATATTAAGAATCTCGATCCTACTAAAATTTCATCTTAATCCTCCCTGAACATCTAGTCGGAGAATGCCTCAAGCATTGAAATCACTCGCAAAATTCGAACGTACTTGCGATATGTTTGTTAAAAAAATATCACACTTTCAAGATCGCTAATAAACTGTTACTGTCCTTCCGTACAATGGCTACGATATAACAATAATGATAATACACATGGTACTCCGTAAGAGTATCGAGTTAACAAAGCTACGAGTTTTATCAAGCTTCTTTTCTTCTCTCTTCTCTCGGCTCGTCCGTGATTTATTAAAATTTTGCAAATTAAGGAAACTGTTACAACGCGGAAGGAATAAAAAATGTAAAAATAAAGATAGAGAGCTATTTCGTAGAACACGGACCTATAACCGAGATGCGACTAGATTTTTATAATCACCGTTCCTAGATACAATATATCGACTGTCGAAAGCGTTTCATCGAGGACAATATAATTATATGTGTATATATATACGTGTGTGTGTATGTGTAATTGAACAACATTTTGGTTTTTCAAAACGTTCACGATAACTCTCACGCCTATAATCAGCAACGCGTTTACATATTTCTTTGCTCTGCGACTACTGTATATATGTATATATAAACTTTTCATTCATATATATATACGTACACGGTACCAACCAGAATTCCGTCAATCACTCTTGATCATCGTATCACGTATAATACAATTTGCGCCAGTTGTTATATTTATAACATACCTAGGCCGATGAATTCTGAACCACTTTCATTTCATTGCTTCAACAATTGACATTGAACGTTCGAAAAATATTTCATCAAATTTTCAAACAAAAAATAATTTTATTTAACTATAAGTTTATACCTAGGTAGGTGAGATAACCCTGAGAACTTATGAAAATAATTTTAGAAATGTATGAATTTGAAGATTGAGATATTTGATCTAAAATTTGAAGTATTAAGAGAGATTTTATATTTGAGTATATATTTAATTCGTGTGTAATTTAAGTTCGAGAATTCAAAGGCCAGAAGTATGCGGTATACACGTTCATATGTGTACATATGTATAAGTATATGTATAATTACGTACAGAAGACAGAGAGAACGTGAGACACATATAGATACATGTACACGATTGTTAAGCTATATCGTAATAAAAACGGGACTGTTGCACCCTAACGGGGATCGTAATTATTTACATCTATAGTTCTTTTACACCTTAGACCCCTCTTTATGACGCGTACAATTAGCCGACAATAACAAGAGGTAATCGTTAATTACGATAAGAGGTAACGAGTGATTAAATAGTTAACGACGCTTTGTCGTGCAATTGAAACCCGTACGATTTCTTAAATGCCAATGATTCGATGACGATTGTTTCACAGCGGGAGGAAAATCAACTAATATAGAAAAAATCATAAAAAATTTGAAATGTTCAGGTTCTTGAGTGTCGAGTATTATAGTTCGCTAATACTGTAGGCCGAGTTTTATCACGATGTATGAGCTTCTTGGCCTTCTTGCACCTGAATTTAACTCATGTACCTTAAATTAAACCTTGGCACTCGTAATAGCGTCAACTCCCTTTGTGTAGAATAAATAATTACTTTATCACAATTTTCCTTAATTTAAAAACACCTAAAATTCAGAAACATCTCCTTAGGGTCCCAATTTTCTCAAAAAACATTCTACTGTTTTATTTTAATTTTCGTAAAAAAAATCCACTACCCATTATCATCCCTCAAGTTATCACAGAAAACAAAGTACCGTCTAAAAAATAAATGACTATTATCGGTCTATCATTATTAACAAAAATAACGACAGATCAGTATCACATAAGATCACTTTATGATAACCGAGAGTGGATACGAGTGCAAAGGTTTAATTAATACTCGATTAACTCCTGAATCGAGACGAATCTAATACTTAAAAGGTATCACTTAAGTACCGACTTGAGTACAATAAAAATAGAAAAAGAAAGAGAAAGGAATGATAAACGGAGACTCGTCCCGATTCGTGACCAAGTCACCCTGTATCTACTCTTCTTCTTTTCACACTCAGCATGATGATTGCTCAATTTTTTTTATTTTTCGGATTTTATTCGAAGATTCGTCGCTACGACGGAGCAGGCCACATCCGACGACGGAAGTTAGGGGGACGAGTTGTGCATTCACTCTTGCTGCAGTATCTCCTGATTTGAGGAAATAGAGAAACCGTTCAGACAGTCTGATCTCATCGCACAGAACGTTCCAAAGCTCCTTTCATATTTATACAAGCTTTTTAAAAAATTAGCACCCGATACAGGAAGATTTTTCATTTTACAGAAGGAGATTGAAATTTAATTTTCAAGAAGAAATTTTACTTACAAGATTAAAATTTGGTCCTCAAGAAGTTTCACTTACAGAAAAATTAAAATTTGGTCCTCGAGATTGAAATTTAATTTAAAAAATTATTCAAACTTACAAGTACTAAGAAGCTTGATAAAAACACTAGTACCATTTACTAAATTCAGACTACTTAAAAAATTCATCTCTCAATTCTTATTTACAAAATATACAGGTTGTCTCACAATTAGTGTCCCTGAAACATTTAAAAAACACCAGCTGTGAACCATCCTGTATATTTTTTGAACGAACAAGTGAATCATCGTACAAAAGAATTTAAAGCTCGCCTACCCGTTATTATCAGTGTAACCTTCCCTCCAAAAATGGGAATCTATTAAAAAAAAGACTTCATTACGTGGCAGACATTTCTGCCTGTCGGGAGGATCGTTTGAAATGCTTCGCTAGAGCCGAAGAATTCTCAACGCGAGAGCAATACTGGGTTAATATGGAATTACCTCGGCATTCTTTCGCGTGTTGCAAGCCTTTAGCTCTCGTTTACTTCTTCAAAAATGCACGCACTGGCAAACGCGAGAAATTACGCTGAGTCGAACCGTGCTCGTTGCAAGTTCTACGGAGGCATGCAGAAATTCGAGGATGCGTTCGACCTGTCGTAATGACGGGTTCGTTTATTACTGATCGGTGATTCGACAAACATTGCCTTTTTGTTGCGTCATTGAGACAGGAACGATGACTTTAAATTTTATGGTTGACAGAGTTTGGAATTGTTGAATTTTTTAGGTGAGGAATTTTGAAGGTTTTGGGTGAGTAAGTTTACAGATGTTTGAACTGTAAGATTTTTAAATTTGTGACTTTTTAAATTTGTGGAGGTGTAAGTCTTCAAGTATGTAAATTTTTTAATGTCTGAATCCTTGAAGTTCTATATTTTTAGAATTTTCAGAATACTCAAATCTTTAAGTTTTCAAAGTTCTGAATCTTCAAATCTCTAAACCCCTAAATCTGCAAATTTTTATGACTCTGAACCTTCAAATCTCCAAATCATCAGATTTCTGAATTCCCAAATCTCCAAATCACTGTACTCCCAAATTTCCAAATCTTCAAACCCTCAAACCTCTAAATTTTTATATCTCTGAACCCCCAAATCTCTGAATTCCCAAACTTCCAACTTTTAACCAAATCTCTGAACTTCCAAATCTCCAAATCATCAGATCTCTGAATCCCCAAATCTCCAAATCTCTGAACTTCTAAATTTCCAAATCTCTAAACCCTCAAACCTCCAAATTTTTATATTTCTGAAGCTCCAAATCTCTGAATCCCTAAATTTCCAAATCTCCCAACCCCAAACTTCCAACCCTCAAATCTTGAAATCCCAACTTTCCAACTCTCCAACCCCCATATTTCTATTTCTTTCTATTTCTATTTCTATTTCTATTTCTATTTCTAATCAAATTCCCAAACTCCACAACCCCCAAAATAACACAACACCCAAAAAGAACCAGCACTGTTCCTCGAACCACCATCATCTCATGCAACTTCTACAAACTCCCTCACAAAAGATCAAGATCCAAAAAAAATATCAAAAGATGGAACTCTAGAATCGGTGCAAGAAAGGTCCATGCATTTGCTTCAAAAGATCCTCAGGGTAGAATATTTTACAAAGAACATTATTTGCTTTGGAACGTTCTGTGCGTCACTGAATCGGCGTTTCTTCGTGGATTCCGACACAACATGGACACAGAAGACGATTCTGACAGGAACTGACTTTCCTGTTCTAGAGGACGATGTGACGACTGCTATAAGTCTGGGGCTGTTTATTAGTTACAAAAACCCTCGGCCACTCGGAGAAACACTTACATGGTCCGATCGATCGGTTACGATACACTTACCACCTTGAAGAATCGATAGAGGTACCGTCGCAAATGGAGATCGTGAACTTCATCGATACTGCCTAATCGACTTATATGTATACTACGGTGTAGTACAATACTACGATGTAGATCAAGGTTCGTAGACTATCTACAAAATGTCTGACAAGAATTACGGGGTGTAAAAAGATTTACAGGGTGTCTTACGGAATTATGGAGTGTAAAATGATTTACAGGGTGTCTTCAGAACTTATAGGGTGCAAAATGATTTACAGGGTGTCTTCAGGAATTACGGGGTGTAAAATGATTTACAGGGTGTCTTACGGAATTATAGAATGCAAAATGATTTACAGGGTATAACATTGTTTTGAACATCTGTCTAGTCTGTAACATCCAACTATCTCTGTTCATTTTACTTATTATATTGAGTGATAATAATGTGTACATACACATCAGATGTATACACATCGGATTCACATTATTTGGACAGCTTCCTTTATGAAGTGTGAATAGTTACGTACACATTGATTAAAAGCACAGAGGCAAAATTGTAAATTCTCAGTGGAGATTCATCGTTTATCATTCTGAACAGCTGACATGTGGACACATAGCAAGGGCATTCACAAGAAGCTACAGATTATATGCAGAATGGTAAATGATGTACTTCCTTTGTCACAGAACTTATTTTAATAAAATGTCAATGTTTTTGAGACACCCTGTACATCCTCCAGTTATGAATAGCTATGTCAAACACGTAGTTCATTACTCAATAAAAATAGCGCTACACGAAGTATATTATTTCATAAGTTAGTGCTTCACAAGTAGAATGAAGTATGGCACTCCTATTTCACAGGCTTAATGAACTATAACATTTTCTCCACACTACAGACTAACTGAAGCATGACACATACTTCACGGATTAAATGAAGTATGACGTTTCGTTATTAAATGAAGTCTTTTTGCTTCACAAGTTAAATGAAGCATACTTCGTCTTCCTGCTTCGTGAATTAAACGAAGCATATTTTACTGCTTCACAAGGTAAAGTGTCTTCACAAATTGAAGTACCTTCACAAGTTAAAGTATCTCCACAAGTTGAAGTATCTTCACAAGTTGAAGTAACTTCTTGTTAACTTTGATCTTCACATAGCGACGGTACCTCCTCGACTAACCGATCGTAAAAACTAAGATTACCAACTTACCATTTCGGTAGTGAGACTGGCTAACGCCTCCTCGACGGTGGCTGCAATCCTCCCTCCGTCGTCCTGTCGCTGACTACCCCTGATCGGTGTCGTCGGGCAACCTAAAATTATCATTAATCGTCATAGTGCTAGGATCAGATCAGCCAGTCAGTCACAGGAGCCCCGATACGCGTTTGCCTAGTGTTACAGTGTATAGAATAGAGAAACTTCAAACTGAATGCAAGTGCCTCGATAGGACCACTTTTCTTCATTTCTCAGAAGCTTTATACAAGGTGCGTGTGATGCTTATGTCCGTTTCGTGAGTCTGATGCAGTGGTCCCTTCGAGATGTCGAAGTTTCAAGACACGTAACCCTCTCGATACTTTGAGTAGGCTTATAGAGCTTTTGTGCTTTGGTGCTTTGCTGAGGGGGTGTTTGGACATTTGGGAGTTGAAGGGACTTGGGGATTTGGGAGATTGAGATTTGGGGGGTTAGGGATTTGGGAGCTTGAGATTTGGGGGTTAGGGATTTGGGAAGGTGGAAATTTGGGAGCTTGAGATTTGGGGGGTTAGAGATTAGGGAATATTGGAATTTGGGAGCTTGAGATTTGAGGGGTTAGGGATTTGGAAGCTTGAGATTTGGGGGTTTAGAGATTTGGGAAGGTAGAAATTTGGGAGCTTGAGATTTGGGAGGTTAGGGATTTGGAAATATTGGAATTTGGGAGCTTGAGATTTTGGGGGTTAAGAATTAGGGAATATTGGAATTTGGAAGCTTGCAATTTGGGGGGTTAGGGATTTGGAAATATTGGAATTTGGGAGCTTGGAATTTGGGGGCTTGGGGATTTGGAAATATTGGAATTTGGGAGCTTGGAATTTGGGGGCTTGGGGATTTGGAAATATTGGAATTTGGGAGCTTGGGATTTGGAGGGTTAGGGATTTGGAAAAATTGGAATTTGGGGGCTTGGAATTTGGAAATATGGAAATTTGAGAGCTTGGAATTTGGATGCTTGAGAATTTGGAAGAATAAAAAATTTGGGAGCTTGGAATTTGGGGGTTTGGAGACTAAAGAACACAGAAATTTGCATCGAGCCACCACACATGTATGATCACATACCCTCCTCCCACATAACCAATTCCAATATCAATTACCCATTCCACCCAAGTCAATACAAGTCTCCACATATGTTTAGTATACATATAGCCTTATATATAGCACCGAAAGGGTTACCAAGAATATAAAAAGCGTGCACCTACAAATTGATGTCTACAAGTGTGAAGAAGCTACGTGTGACTAATACTTGAGCAGTGTATAGCAAATAGAGTAAGAAAAAGAGAAAATAATTGAAACTTATCTCGAAACGCATCTAGACGATGCCCACCGTTGGTTATTTTTGCGAAGAAACCATAAAAGTAGAGAACGTGTACATTGGGGATTCAATGAGACCTAGATCTCGTGTTTTTGTAATGCTCGCTTTATTGTCGTTCTCGTAATCGAGAAGAAAAATGTTTCCGAGTATGTTTTGACAAGATTGGGTCACCTAGACAGGGCTAAGAAATTGTCGTATCGATTGTACTTGTCAATGAACAATTAATTGAGCGTATTATGTTATTAAGCATCGAAGGTACTCGTCAATATCTTCTTACAATATTTTAATTATAATTGTTCGTTGTTTGGAAATTGTGACGAGCACCTTCGTACACGACAGAAACAAGTATAGTGTGTTCATGTATTTGGTTGAAGGATTTAAGAGCATTTTCTTGTAATCACTTATCGATAATATCCTTGTTACTTAAAACGTAGAGACGATAAGAGTCAATTTAGGCACTGAGTTACCCTAATGCACTTCCATTTTTTTTTCTTCTAAGTTCGCACGATTCACTCGACACAATCTGACAAACAAATAAATAGCACCTACAACACAATCTCCCACGTACAAACTAGCGTTATCACAAAGTAAATCGTGAAAGATCTGAATTTGCTCTAAATCCACTCACTTCAAGTATTAGGTCATGGAACTTTACAAATGAAATACTTTCACGTTTATGAGCTATTAGTTCAAAAAGATCCAATCCTCAAACACTACATTCTATAACCATATAATCATATAAATTCACATGGTACACATGTGGACATCGAAGGTAACATCACATTCAGACCTGGACCAGCTGATTTGCTTCTGAAATTTGGACAAGTACATCAGACACTACATCCTATAACCATATAATCATAATCATTTAAATCCACATGGTACACATGTGGACATCGAAGGTGGTAACATCACATTCAGACCTGGACCAGCTGATTTGCTTTCGAAATTTGGACAACTCCTTCGAATTTGAACAAAGTAACATCACTCCAGTGTGACCCTCATATATTTACAATAGAAATACAAAGAATTGACAAAAGTATACTTTGATTAAAGTGTTCCCAAAAGAGTGAAAGAAGTTTCTTGTGAAGCTCGAATGACCTAATATATGACAGTATAATTAGTATACACAATGTTAGGTATTCGATCGTTTGGTGTCTGTGAGTCACGATTACAGGATTCTTATAATCGATTAGTCTGCGGAATGCATTCGAGTCAGCACTAACTACAGCGTGAGCTACGTTATCATTTTTACACATTTATTACAAAGGAGGATACTTCATTTTTGTTATAAACAGAGATTATATTTCCGTCTACGTACAAACGGTTTAATAACCCTCGGTGCTCGAACTACTCGGGTTACGATGATACGATGACCGAGAAACGATCGCTCGCTTCCGAACACTACCTTAACATCGTGGCACGTTAATCAGACTTCCGGTTGCTGGCGCAAGCGTCGCGTTGATTGCCCGCCTCTTTGTACACACGAAACTTTATTATCTTACTCAAATTAAGTGATATATAACGTTTATTTTCGTTTATAAATCATGACGTGTATTTTCTACAAACCATGACATTTACTCAACGAAATTATTGGTCGCTCAAAATTCATGCTATTTCGTATACCAGGGTTTTGCGACTCTACTGGACGGTGTTCTCAGCGTAAGCCGTGGTAAACCGTGTATCGCCTTCATGGCGACTGAATTGGGGAAGCATGGTGCGACTAGTCGATTACCAAAGCATTCATCTCAGAGAATCGTAGTTCTATATTTTTAACTATTTTTATATTTGGAAAGATATACACTGGAGGTAGCGATTAGGTCATATTGTAGAATTTTGATTGTATAATATTGACACGGAGCTATGACAGGGAGTCAAATCTTACCGACACGGTTACGATAAATCAGAAAAGTATACATTAGAAGTAGAAATTTTTTATACAATCAAATTAAAGGTCCAGCAGTGTACCGGAAGAGAAAGCCAGCTCAGCAGGAAAGGAGACCTCTACTCTACATTTGGTACAGGGTGTCTCAAAAAATACCCTTACATATACTCAACTTGAAGGTATATCAACCAATAATGTATATTTTACAGTATATTTAATGTATATTTTATATGTATATTGAATGTATATTTAATGAATATTTTCCATGTATATTTAATGTATATTTTACATGTAAACTTTAATGTATATTTTACATGTATATTTAACGTATATTTTACACGTATATTTAACGTATATTTTACACGTATATTTTCTAGAGTATACTTTTCGAGACACTCTGTACCCAGAATTAAACAGACGGTTAACTGAGACCCTTCACCAGAAAGTAAAGCAAGAGGGCAATCAACGAGACGATCACGCCGGACGCAAATCCTTTCGTTATAAAGGTCGAAGAAGAATCGAAGGAAGGAATCCTCGAGGCGCGTAGCAGGACCCTTCAGGAGTTGTAGTAGATGCAGAGCGCGTAGGGGAACTTACCTGCGTCACCGCTGCTGGAGCTTTCGGTAAAGGACGGGGTTCCCTCTGTCCAGGTCGGTGTTGAGCCTTCTGCACTGCCCGCAGGAGGTGTCCATGTTAGACCACCGCCTCCTCGACTGCTTCCACCGCTTTCCACGCTCAATGACGACTTTGTTTCCCTTCCGCCACTGCCGCTTCCGCTGCCGCTGCTCTCTAAGTGCACGTCGGATATGCTGAAAAGACGATCAACTTTTTAGTTTCTTTAGGATTACTTGTCTGATGCGTTTAACACGGCAACGAGATACGTGTCAAGATTGTTTGATATTGTGTCACACATTGAACAAATGTCGACATGTGTAAGTAGGACGTATGTTAAATATGTTCACATATGTTGATACATGTTCAAATAAGTTGTCACATGTTCACATATGGTGACACATTTTACATAAGTTGTCACATGTACACGTATGTTGTAGAAATTTTTATATGAAGGTATGTTGACGTCAACTTCTTGGGTGACCTTCACATATGTTCACATATGTTGACACATGTTCGTATAAGTTGTCACATGTTCACATAAGTTGTCACATGTACACATAAGTTGTCGAAATTCTTATACGAAGATATGTTGATGTCAACTTCTTGGGTGACCTTCACATATGTTCACATATGTTAACACATGTCCACATCTGTTATCGAAATTCTTATACGAAGATACGTTGATGTCAACTTCTTGAGCAACCTTCAGATCTTAACTATTGCTAGTTGTTTGTTAAAAAGTTATTTTAAAAACACACATATGATAACATACAAGTACATACAAGTACAGTCACATATGAAGAATATTCTACAAAATAACCTACTCTAACTTGTCCTTAAATTAAACTCAAAATATAATAGTACAATCTATCTCAAAAATCAAATTATTTCAAGAGGTTTGTACGAATATTTCAAGAAGGTTATATTAAATTTCTCATTCATTAAAGTCAGACATCAAGTTTACAGTAAAACAGATAATCTTTCACGTTCCACATAGAATGATTGATAACCGTGTAAACGATATCTCGTTCCGTTAAACACAGTGATTATCGATCAGGCGATTAGAGAGGATTACTCACCTTACAGCATCGTGATAAGTTTTTGTGAGAGTGACGTGGTGAACGACCTTGTTCTGCTTGGATTGAGCGCTGCTCAGACTGCTCGTTAAGATTGTGGTCGTTGCACCATGTTGAAGTTGACCACCGGAAGCCAGAGTTTGGTCGTTTGAGCGCACTGCATCGTCAAAGGGCGGGGGCGGGGTGGAACAAGTGGAAGGAAGGGTGCCACCTACAAAAAGCGCACTACAATTAGCCCTAATGAACACGATATGTGCTTGCTTTGTCATTGGGGGCTCTAAGGGGTAGGTTCACTCGTTAGCGTTAGGGTCTTCATAAACACCGAAAACTTTTGCGTTCGTACTATTTTTGCTGATTTGTACTCTCGTTATAGTGCCATGGGGTGGTTGTAGAAGTGGAGGTATAGAGAAAGGATGAAGGGGACGCATAGATGTAGGACGTTGTAGAAAACTTACGGTTTGGGAATTTGGGGATTGGGGATTTTAGGAATCCTTTTGGGGAGTTTAGGAATTGGGAGATTGTGGATTCGGAAATTTAGAGAGAGGGGATGCGTGAGTGAACAATGCGTAGAGAATTAACGCTTTGAGAACTGGGCGATTTGGAAATTTGGGGGCTTTAGAATTCAGGAATTTGGGGATTCGGAAATTTAGAGAAAGGGAACACATGGGTGTACCACGCGTAGAGAACTATCGCTTTGAAAATTCGGTGATTTGGAAATTTTGTGGCTTTAGGATTCGAAAATTTGTGGATTCAAAAATTAAAAATTTGAAACTCTCTGAATTTGCAAATTTAGGAATATAAAATGCTAGGAACCTGAAATGTGCAAGGTCCCAAATAAAAAATGTCTGAACCCAAAAATTTGAAAGTCTGCAAGTTACATCTGGTCTGCTCGGTTCCTACAAGATTGTCTACAAACGGCAATATAACGAGAGTCTACTATAGCAGTGAGAGCTAAAAAATATAGTCAAAGATTTAGTAATCAACACATACGAATATTTTACTCAATTATATTTTTGTACTCAACAGGAAAATCTATGTTACCGATTACACTAAGCATTTCTAACGTTTTCAAACTATAGTTACGGTTTGTTAAAACTTGTAAGAGGGACCTGTCTGGTACAAGACACAAGTTGGAGACCTAGATAATGGGATCAAAACGTTAGAAAGTGAACTTCCTATTGAAGTCAGTCCGAATAAGCCATTCTAATACCACGCGTGATAAACTACATCTAACAAACTTGCGGTGTCTACATAAGCGCACAAACAGCAAAACTACATAGGCAGCAACTCATCACAAAGCAAATTCTACGCTCGAATAAGGTATTTTAACGAGAACACTCGTGTGAACGTCCCTTTATTTGTGGTACAGAGAGCACACCATACAAACACACCGGTGAGGTTTTAAAACAGATGTAGAATTTCTCTTTTTAACAGAGAGAACGATCTGCGAAAACCTGAAACGTTTTTGTCTTCTTTTGTTTAATTAGTTTTGGAAAGCGTTCAAAATTGCCTTGTTACAAAATTTTATGGAGAAAAACCCTATTTCTATGAACGTCGTACTGTTTCGGTTCGAACGTGTCGCTCCTATTCTCTGTCCTATGAAGAATAGATCGCTACGCATGCAGGAACACAGTCTCGGATCGAAAAAACCAAATCCTTACACACTACTGTCATAGAAAATCATGGGTCACTTCTGCGTGCCGAGTTTGAGGTACCTCGTCGACGCCATAACAGCGACGTTATGATACGGCATCGCAGAATAAAAAAAGAAACACACCCATCAATTACTGGTAGAAAATACGTATAGAACATCGAACTACTTCTTTTTCACAGAAGTCAAAATAGTGGGACAAAAATCGGTTTCAATAGGTCGTCAGGAAATAGATGTTACAAACTGACGTGAGGTCGAGTAATGAGATGAGAGAACAGAGAATAGTGTGTGTAATTGCGCATGCAGGGAAAATATGTTCTTGTAGTCCTTAATCGTTCCAGCCTCTTCTATTTTGTATTCATCTTCTTGGATATCTGGTCCCTTTTCCACTGATGACATTTCCATTTGGTCCGCAAGAAAATAAAATTCAAGGAATATCTCATCAATTTTTCACAGACTGCAATTTCTACATAAAGGCACCTATTGGTCTTTTCTCTCTAAAATCTTTCGGGAGATTTTCTGTAGCCATGCAAGAACGACGAGTTCGCTACAGAATCACTGGAAGAAGTTTTCCGAAGGTCTCCTTTCGACTTATCACTCACAGGTTTCAACATCTTAGATTTATTTTTCATCTGCTCCAGAAATTCGGAGTTCAATTTTGCTCGATTTTGAAGTACTTCATCAACAGATTTTGAGGATGAGGTCTTTGGATCGACTTCTAATTTGGAAGAATAAACCACTTCAACGCTCTTAGACTTTGTTGTGCTCTTTTCGTCAACCTTGGTAACTAAGAAGAGTCTCTTATCAGTTTTGAGAACCTGGTGATCTATGTTCTCTTGGGTTCTTATGTCACTTGTGGACTTTGTTAGACGTTCACTTTTTATGTAATTGGGTGAAGATGAGAATTTTTCTATTTTTTTGGAATCAACCTTTTTGTGAAGCTTGTCATCACTCTTTTGTTGGAGCTTGTCATCAAGTTTCTTCTGAATGTCATCAGTCTTTTTCAGAATTTTGTCATCAACCTTCTCTTGTATTTTATCGTCAGTCTTTTTCAGAATTTTGTCATCAACTTTCTTCAGAATGTTGTCATCAACCTTTCTTTGAACGTTGTTATCAACATTTTTCTGTATCTTGTCATCAACCTTTCTCAGAAGGTTATCATCAATCTTTTTCACAATCTTTTCATCAATCTTTTTCACAATCTTTTCATCAACCTTTTTCATAATCTTCTCATCAACATTTTTCACAATCTTATCATCAACATTTTTCACAACCTTCTCATCAAATTTCTTAAGACTTTTATCATCAAACTTCCTCTGAACCATATCATCAAATTTCTTCAGACTCTTATCATCAAACTTCCTCTGAACCTTATCATCAAATTTCTTCAGACTTCTATCATCAAACTTCCTCTGAACCTTATCCTCAATTTTCCTAACTTTATAATCGTCCACTTTCTTAAGTGCCCCAAGCTGCACTTTCGAAGGCTCCGGAGCCAGCTTCTTCCTCCTCTGAGCGCTCTTTTCTTTAATCTTCCTCAACAATCGACTATCTCTCCTGTTCTCCACAAGCTTCAGCACATCAATCTTCTTTATTTCCTGTTTCTCGATCGCTTTCTCCACCCTAGAGCCTTCGAACTTCTTCCTATCATCCGCAAGCTTCTTCTCGCGATCTGGTTCTGATCTTCTAGTCAACGTGGTGATGGTATTGATCGAAGCCTCCAGTTCCTTCTGTTTCCTCTTCATCCTTTCATAATAAGTCTCCGAGTGTTTCTTGTCCTTCCTAGACATTTTATAGTTCATCAATTCAGGCCTGGACTGTGGGTTTAAAAAGTATGTGAACTTAGCCAGATGCTGTGCTTTCGGGTTCTGTTCTTCCACGACAGGAGTATCAGGGTATATTCTGGTCCTAGGGTGCATAAAGTTGCCTCTCTCGGGTCTGAAAGGGTACGGACTGGTCCTGATCACATAGGAGCCGTTGACCTTCTCCACGCTGACGAACTCCTCCTCGTCATCGAACACGTCGGACCAATCGTCCCAGCGATTCGTTCGCTCCTCTCGTATGTTGTCGAAGGCTCTGGGTATCCTGGATCGATCGAGCATCGACGGGTCGTATCTCGGCGGCAGGTGGGCAGGGGTCGACGTAGAGGCATGCAACGCGCCGGTGTCAGCGGTGGATGTACGGTGGGTGTTAAAGTTAGAGTCAGAGTGACGGTTAGCGGTGATAGCGTTCGCGGTGAACGAGGTAGTCGCAGCGACGGAGAAGACAGAGGTAGTAGAGGCAGAGTTAGTAGGCCGTCGTAGCGCGGCAGAAGTAGAAATGTAATCGGGTGAAGAAGGAGGGTGGTGCAGGATGCTCGAACTGTCATGCAAGCGGTATCTCGTGATTATGGCTGCTTCGTCACCTCGGCTGGATGCGATCGAGGTCGTCGAGAGTGTGGCCGTTGTTCCGGGACCACGGTGCTCCTCCGAGGACCTAGCGGTCCTCGACTGACTGCCTCTCGGTGGAACGGGGGGTGGAATCTTGCCGGAGGGTACTAGATTCGGGTTCGGTGGACTGGCGGCTGTACGGCCCTTCAGGACGGCTGGATATGTCGTGACCTTGGCCGTCGAGGCCGGCTGGACTGGTTGCTCTTGATGAGGAGGACCTGGTCCCGCGGCCAAGGTCAACGGAGGTGGGCTCACCGGGCCAGCGGCGAAGTTTACCGGGGTCGAAGTGGCGATCGGCGCGGAACTCGTCGACATCACCGTGCTGCTCGTGCTGATCGCAGGGTCTGTCGGGCTCACTGCTGGCCACGTTTCAAGGTCGTCGGGGATTTGTGCAGC
The DNA here is from genome assembly GCA_963576845.1 of Megachile leachella. NCBI lineage: Eukaryota > Metazoa > Arthropoda > Insecta > Hymenoptera > Megachilidae > Megachile > Megachile leachella. Next base: position 12,047,306 of record OY756257.1, read on the forward strand.
AACCACGGTCACGGGGGTTACGGAGACAGAGAGAGATAGAAAGGGACAGAGTGAAACAGACAAGCTGGATGAGGACGCATGACACGCCAGCTCTTCAACGTTGCTTCCACATATCACTTCACTTGCATTTTTACATAAAATCCTTTTTACAAAATATATACACAAATACAAAAGAAGACTTTACACAATAGTTTGTTAACGTGAATCTAGAGCTGAGAGTCTAAATTAATGGCCTCAAGAAGAAAACACAACTTTCTCATAGATTTTGCATATACATTAAAATTACATATCACTTGCGATCACATCAAGATACAAAGAAAAATATAAATCGAATTATAAATATTAAAATGGAAATTTCTGAAAGTGTCACAAGTATGAACTGTCTTGAATGAACAAGTATGAATCCGAAAGTTTCGAAGCAACGTTATAGGTCTGGCAAGAAATAAATTAACACCTAAGAGTAGAGCAACGGGTGACAATGATCAAGACCGATTTACTGACAACGATGGAACCGTCGTGTCTCTAGACACCATTTAAATAATCGATATACCTATTCCGTTGTCTGATCTAGCAATTTACACCGAAGTTACTCAAATATTTTGGAGATATAATAGATTTTCACAGAAGATAATAAATGGACAGTAGGAAAGTATACTGATCTTGAGACTCACCAGCCTTCGTGGGTGACGTAGCATGCATTGTCGAAGTTCCGGTTGTCGGCACCGCTAAACCACCATACAACACCATGTACCATTACCATATTCACCAAGTGACTCTCGATCGGACAGAGAAACTTTCAACCGCATTTTATTCATTTCGAACGCCATACGCATAGTGATGGATAAAAAAAATCGAGAGCTTTTTTGTCGATAGCAAAGTCTCTCTGTCCAGTCACGGCTCGAGGATGTCCCGAAATAAAACAGGGATTCGAGCAAGGGACGTTCGAGACAAACAGAGGGATTCAATGGTCGGAATGCACGCATTCGACTGACATTCACGATAGAAAGCTGTATACGTACGGTCTTTGAATCCATCGACAGAATCGAACGGATTTCGAGAGGCGTTCGAACGATTATTGACAGGTGTACGGCTCACGTCTCAATCCGATTATACGTTTTGCTTTCATTGCAGTCTATTGCTGATTTATAGTTGGGTTCGTGAATAGATTACCGGTTAACCCTTATCCGGGAAAGGTGAGGTTAAGAGTGGAGTGGTTGACCCATCTTTGGATTAGGAGGGTCTTTGTGTTGGCTTAATGGACTTTTGATGAATCTATGAGTTCTGAAGCCCCTAATTTCTGAGAGGTCGAATTTTTACAACGTCGAAGGTCTCAAGATATCAAATTTCTAAATTTTCAAGTTTCTACGCCTCAAATTTCCAAATTTTCAAGTTCCCAAGCTACCGAATCTCAAGCTTGCAAATTTCCAAATTTTCGAGTTCCCAAGTTACCGAATCTCAAGCTTGCAAATTTCCAAATTTCCAAGTTCCTAAGGTACCAAATTTCAAGCTTGCAAATTTCCAAATTTCCAAGTTCCCAAGCTACCGAATCTCAAGCTTGCAAATTTCCAAATTTCCAAGTTCCCAAGCTACCGAATCTCAAGCTTGCAAATTTCCAAGTTCCCAAGTTCCCAAGCTACCGAATCTCAAGCTTGCAAATTTCCAAATTTCCGAGTTCCCAAGTTACCGGATCTCAAGCTTGCAAATTTCCAAATTTCCAAGTTCCCAAGCTACCAAATCTCAAGCTTGCTAATTTCCAAATTTCCAAGTCTTCCAAATTCTCAAATCCCCAAGTTTCTAAATCTCCAAGTTCCCAAGCTACTAAATTTCCAAATCCCTAAGTTCCTAAGCTACCAAATTCCCAATCTTGCAAATTCCCAAATCCCCAAGTTCCCAAGCTATCAAATGCTTAATCTTCCAAATTCCTAAACCCCCAAATTGCCACACCCCAACTTCCCAAGCTCCCAAATTTCCAAACTCCCAAATCTTCAAGCTTCCAAATCTCCAACTTCCCAAACTCCCAAATGTCCAAAACTCTACTCCTCCACCACCAAACCAGCCCATCCAGATAAGGGTTAATTAATCTCCCCACTCGTTCCAAAGTACTCCCCCACACAAAATTTATACTCAAAAATTCCAATTACCAAATAAAACTGAATCGAACACCTCACTTCAAGAGTTAAAGTCTAATTCGATTCAGTTGAAACGGCACGTTGAACGGGCTATAAGAGACGGACAAGATAGCGGATCCACTTATTGACACGGAACACGTCATTCGCACGTGAAAGCACGCCCGTCTGATTTTCGTAAAAGCGACAAGGTATACCTTGGTTATGGGAGATGCTCGCTGGCATAGAGGATGATTCAGAATGGATTCTTGGTATCGCGATGGATCGGGATCATGGTGAACGTTTTGGCAGCGGGAAACGTGGGAATGCCGCATCTAACTTTACTGCACTGATCGCTGTGCCTGGCTACACACGTGAAATTCAGCGCAAAGCCAATAATAGTATCGTGGAAAATTTGTCGTTCGTCATTTACACCGATTTTCGGAACGTTTGGGATTCTTTTATTTGGTATTCATTTTTAATGATCACAAAGGTAGGTAAGAGTTGTCTGTGGTTATAAGAGAGGATTGCATAGGTGGATCATATGTGATCATGTTCATATGTGATCACAAGGAGTGCATAGGTGGATCTCATTGACATGTGATTATAAATGTATGAAGGTACAAAGAAACATAGTGAAACTGATGATCAGTTGAATTTAAAATTGATCACAGTGGACGATTGCATAGGTGGATCATATGTGATCATGTTCATGTGTGATCACAAAGGAGTGCATAGGTGGATCTCATTGACATGTGATCATAAATGTATGAAGATACAAAGAAACATTGTGAAACTGATGATCAGTTGAATTTAAGATTGATCACAGTGGAGGATTGCATAGGTGGATCATATGTGATCACGTTCATGTGTGATCACAAGGAATTGCATAGGTGGATCACATTGACATGTGATCATAAATGTATGAAGCTATAAAGAAACATAGTGAAACTGATGATCAGTTGAATTTGAAATTGATCACAAGGGATTGCATATGTGGATTACATTCATGTGTGATCATACATGTGTGAAGGTATAAAGAAACATAGTGAAACTGATGATCAGTTGAATTGTTTCTTTCTTGTTCGTTGTCTTATTATGTACTGATCATTCATTTCTGAGTCTACAAGAATATCTGATCATTTTGATTCATCTTCTTTGTAGTCACATATGTGGACACATATGTGAACACATATGTGTACGACTTGAATGAAATATTGTTGACGAGACAATTAAATATTGACCAACTTTGTTGATTCCTGTATCATATACATAAAATTCTGTGATTCTATGAGGATCAAAAGCTACTTCTATTTTGTGATCTCAAATGTGTGATGATAGAAAGACATGTGTTCTCTAAGAGACATTGATTGATTCTATTACTTGACCTGTTTCTCACTTTTGATTTTATGAAGACATACAGTAATTTATACTGAACTTCTCCTTTGTGATCATTCATAAAGAAACCTTCATTTAATTCATTTTTTTTTTATGTGACATTTCTACAAAAATCATAAAGTCTCCATCTTCACAAATGAAGAACTAACCTAACCGTTTAAAGAATATCAATATTTGTTCCGAAAATCGGTGAATCGCAGGTCACACGAGACCGCCTGAAGCGAACGTACCCAGTAACAGAGATTTGAACAGTGTTCGATAAATAAAAACGTCGAGACTCACCGGTTGAATCGAAGTCTCCATCCAGAGGCCTAAGTGGCCTGGTTATGCTTTTCCTCTTCGACGGGGAATGTTTCAACGCTGAAACACAAATCGACAAAGTGTTAGACTATCTCTCGTGTTCAATACTGGAACACCAAGAGGGTTAAACATCGATATACTCATGGAAATCGGAACGATTAATTGGAAAAGTCTGAGATCAATGCCTATCGAGGGATATCAAACGAGTTAACGCTACAGAAGCTGACGTCAGTACCGTAGCAAGTGGTTAGATTATGCGTGAAACGTTCGCTTGTTTTCATCAAGTTTTTAACGTGCTACGTTAAACACTGCGTACATTCTATTTTTATATGGTATTTATTGTAATTATAATATAGGAGATTTCTCAGAGAAGAAAGGCTCGAATACTTCTTAAAAATTTTCTTGAAAATACTTCTTCTTGAATTATATAATATTTAATTATAAGGAGGTCAAATTAAATTACCTGAAAAAGAAAGAAAACCACGAGTGTCATACGTTCGATATTATTAAAATTAATACATTATATAATTAAATATCATATAATTCAAAGTACGATGTATTAATTTTAATAGTATTGGAAGTATGACACTCACGGTTTTCCTTTTTCAGGTAATTTAATTTGACCTCCTTACCAGACCACCCAGCAAATTTGAGATATTGCAAGTGAAGTTAGAAGGTCGCATGCATCGAACGAACCATGTATGGCCGAGCGAATTTCCATCAAAATCCAATTATCTGCTTATGGTTAACAATTTTGTCCAAACGCGCCTTTCGACTGTAAGGACACGAGATTTCGAGCAGATCTGATTAATCGTACTCGCTAATGGTTATATCTTTGAAAATCGAAATTTCTCTCGAATTCGAAACCGTAAACAAGATATTCCATTTCATACTTTCCCCGAGAAATCTCCGAATGCTTGCTACAGCACTACATGTCACGACTAGATCCTCCATCGTTTTGGAGCTACGCTTCTTTGATTTCTCTACTTTATCAAAAGGAATACTGTGAACTGTAACTACTTCACCTCACGATCTAATCTCGATCGCTTAACGTATCTTTAGTTTATTTTTCCACGTTGACTGCCACCGTAATACTTTATCTGTCAAATTTAAACGGATGGAAATCAAAAAGGGCATTTTGAATAAATAAAATTAAGGAAAAATTGTTAAAGAAAATATTAAAGTACCATTCTTGTGATACCTATTTAAAATTTATCATTTCTGTCGAATGAGAAAAGACATGAAATGTCTTAGAGAGACAGTCAACGCGTGAGAAGTAAATCAAGCCAACACCGAAAGCTTCTATGCTCCTCGCGCATAAGTCAGATCGAGCGAGAGAGTCGTCGTCTAAATCGAGTTATACGATCGTGTGTGTCATATCTGTGATACGCTACTTTTCAATGTATGTACATGCCTCGGGTTAAATATGTATCATACAATTGAATTACGTACGTATGGACATCAAAGACCGAGGTCTTTGATACGAAAATTCACTTGCTTCGTGCAGCTGTTTTTCTTTCTTACAAGTTTCTATATACTAATTCGCTGCTGTTCAGGTCTGATTAGAAACAACGAGGTTAACGAACCGTGGCTCGAGATTGCAGATCTGTGAAAAATATTCTGTCACTACGCAGGGAAAACGAACAGAGTTATACCATGCTATGAGATGGAGGGTTTAACCCTTCAACGAACTAGCTGTTGCTTTTGCAATTTTCATAAACTCTTTTAAATGATATTTTTTTGTATTTGTTGGTTTGTGAAACTTGAAATGGGTAACTGCAAGAGTTTATATTCTGAAGAATTTCAATAGTAGAAATTTTTTAATTTTTATTTGCAATGAAGATCCGAAGTAGATCTGAAATATTGAAGATTTCTAAAGATGAAGAAATTGAAATTTCAATAATTTTCAGTACTAGAAAATCTGAAATATTTAACATCTCCAATATTAGACTTGAAATATCGATTTCCAAAATTTGAAAAATTAAAAAATTGAAATACCAAAAAATTTTAAAAATTGAAGAATTGAACTACCAAAAAATTTGAAAAATAGAAATATCAAAAAATTTGATAAATTGAAAAATTGAAATACCAAAAAAATTGAAAAATTGAAATACCAAAAAATTTGAAAAATTGAAATATCAAAAAATTTGATAAATTGAAAAATTGAAATACCAAAAAAATTGAAAAATTGAAATACCAGAAAATTTGAAAAATTGAAATACCATAAATTTCCAATATTGCAAAAATTACAGAAAATGATCTACCCCTAAAAATTCCCATCTCTCCAAAATTCCCATAAATGTAACCAGTGTAACCCAAAAAAATTTTGTATATTTGAATAAAATGCAACCCTGTCGTTTTTCCTGTTTTTCACAGAGCGTGCAACCGTGGGGTGTAGTCCACCGGGCTGAAAAATCAATCGAGGCTAAAAAATGTGGAGAAAAAACATGGCTATTTTTATATTCTAGACAAAAATATTCCCAGGCGAAAAAAATTCGGTGTCGAAAATTCATTCGCGATTGTATATCGGTTCCTCGGGCGCTTCTCGAAAAAAGGCTGACCTAGATTCACGCAAAATATACAAAATAAGAAAAAAAGAACGAGGGTCATCGATTAAAGTAGGTGTACTTGAAAAATCGTGAACGTGTCGAAGCTTAAGAGGAGAAAGAGAAAAGAGACAAGTGTGAACGTGTGAAAATGATTGAACGAAAGAAGAGAATTTGAACCAGGCATACGGACAAGACATTGCAGAAGCGAACATTGGAAGATTTCTATTTTCTTTTTTTTTCGCTGATTCGTTACAGTTTCACGCTTTTATATTTTTGCCGGTCATACTAGAGATTTGTCACGAGAAAGTATATAAACCGTGTACCAAAAAATGAAGCATCTAAAAGCAGCTTCAGAAAAGCTGAAGATAATTTTTGTATAATTAATTCTACTGATTCAAAGTTTAAAATTGCAGTTCATTCTCGTATATTTTACAAATAGTCCAGCAAAAACTGGACTACAAATAGTCCAGCAAAAATATTCGCGTTAAATATAAGAAACGGAAATGCAAACATCTAGAGTTACATTCTGAAACGTACTCGTATTTCGTGTGTAGAAAGTTCAAATAGAAAAGATGGAAAAAGATAATCAAAGAAGCGTTGCGAGATGAAACAATCGGATGCAAATATTTTATTCTAGTTTTCTTATCTGAAAGAAACGCAAAGTTCAAACTTATTAAACGAAAGAAATGAAAATGAGGAATCAAACAAAAACACAAGAGGAATAAAATACAAATGTTTCAGCATCCAGGGAGAAGAAATCAGGAAGCTTAGTTTGCAATCTTTCCTACTTACTTTTTCATGAATTATTTCACATCTAGATTACTAAAGAAGAGAAAGATTCACATGCCACATGATGTATACAAAAATAATGTATATACATTTTTAACGAAAATAGCAAAATATTTATGAAAAAAGAAAATTCGTCTGAATAAAAAAATGAAGGTAAACAGTTATTCTTAATCCTCACAAGGTAAAAAGATGATTAGTCTATAAAAATAAACTAACTAGAAAATGATTTATTACGTGAAATTTCAGATTTGCATAAAAATAGTAATAGGTTACAAAAGTGCTAAAAACTTGAAATTTCATCAAGGTCTACAAAAATTACAATAAAAAGTTCATACACTCATAAAAAATCAGAATCGAAACCCATTTGAAATGGAAGTTAAGTTCAATCACAAGAATATCGAACCGTAACATCACAAAAGAATGCAAGGTGAAAAAAAGTTAGTGAAAAAAATGGAGTTAGTGTATTTATCAGAGTGTTAGGAGGATCAGCAAACCAGGACGATACAAGAAAGTGTAAAAAAGTAGTACATAACGGTTACAAGCAGATGGTGTTATTAAAACGAATGAAAATAAAGAAACGTACATACAATCATACAAAATGGACAGACAGACGGACGAACAGACAAAGTTACCTATGTAGCTGGTGACGAGGTTACGGAATTTGCGATGATTCCCCTTAATCTCAGGCAGGTCCACTTTTGGTATTCGATTTTCGAGTTTTCGATCGGTAGCAGGTCAGATCAGGTCATTTGGGGTTGACACGGAAAGAAGTGCACGGGACACAAAAACATCAACATTTAGCTAACTTCGTACTTCAACATCTCTCGGTATTTGTACCGGATACTTAATTAAAACGATCGGTTTCGATCTGAGGGACTGCCGAGAATAAATAGCAACACAAAGAAAAGCGGGGGGTACGTTCTTGCCTTTTATTTTTGGTTCGTGGATAGAGAAGCGGTAACCCTCATATGACAGAACTCATCACTGATTCACTACACAATTTCGTATATTAACTTTCATTTTTTATTCAGCCTTATATAAAGTTTTTCAGTTGCTGCCATTCGAGGGTTGAAAAGTGAAAAACATGTACTTATTATAATCAAGTACCATCTTCATAAGATCCTATTAAAAATTGATTTTAAAGACAGTCTTACGGGGCATTAATCGCGATGGAGGCTCGATTATTCGAACGTTTGTTTTGAAGTTCCTTCATTTTTCCTTCAATCCGCTGACCTGGATACTCGTATAAAACACACGAACTCGTTAGTCTCGCCAACGTTCACGGAATAATAATACATTTTTTCCACGACCGTGGCTTATCGTAACCGAATCAAATAATTCGACTTTGATCGAGTTTGAAACTCCTAACTGGACACGCATCGATTCGAATCTTAATGAAATACCAAACAGCGTTTTTCTCTCGTTCGAATAATCCAGATTCCACTCTACCATATTCTGAAATACAAAAGTTTCACCGAAAGTAAAACATCGGTTTCGATGGAAATCTACGGTAACGTAAAGTTTTAAGAGTTTCGGAGAAGAAGGCCAATCGAAAGATCGTCTCGGTGATCTTTGGGATCGATCAGAGAATCAATTTTGGTCTGGTGGTCGCAACGCAGAAGTACTCGCGGTAGAGGCGGAGAAATGTCGATAGTTGATTTGAGGTGCGATTGTTAGTTATTGAAGTTGATATTTGGGGGTTGAGAGGGTGGTTATTTGGAGATTTGAGAGATTGAGGGTTTGGCAATTAAGGGATGTGAGAATTTGGGGGGTTGAGAGATTGGTCATTTGAAAATTTGGGGATTTGAGAGATTGGGGGTTTGGAAATTAGGCGATGTGAGAAGTTGGGGATTTGAGAGATTGGTCATTTGGAGATTTGGGGATTTGAGAGATTGGGGGTTTGGAAATTAAGGGATGTGAGAAGTTGGGGATTTGAGAGATCCATCATTTGGAGATTTAGGGATTTGCGAGATTGAAGGTTTGGAAATTAAGGGATGTGAGAAGTTGGGGATTTGAGAAATTGATCATTTGGAGATTTGGGGATTTGCGAGATTGAAGGTTTGGAAATTAAGGGATGTGAGAAGTTGGGGATTTGAGAAATCCATCATTTGGAGATTTGCAAGGTCGAGAGTTTGGAAATTAAGGGATGTGAGAGGTTGGTCATTTGGAGATTTGAGGGTTTACAAGATTGAAGGTTTAGAAATTGGGGAATGTGAGAAGTCGAAGATTTAGAAATTAAGGGATGTGAGAGGTTGATCGTTTGGAGATTTGAGGGTTTACAAGATTGAAGGTTTAGAAATTGGGGGATGTGAGAGGTTGATCGTTTGGAGATTTGGGGGTTTGCAAGATTGAAGGTTTAGAAATTGGAGGATATGAGAAGTTGGTCATTTGGGGATTTGCAAGATTAAGGGTTTGAAAATAGATGTGAGAATATCTAATTTGAGAAGTTAGAACTTTGCAAATTAGAATATGTAAGAAGTTAGGAATTTACAAATGAAAAAATATGAGAAGATGTGTATTTCAAAGGTTGGTCATCTAGAAATTTAGAGATCTTTGACACTACCGTTCTGGAAATTAGAAGACATAAATTGGTATTTCAGAAGATAGGAATTTTGAAATTAAAGTATATGAGAAGTTGAGGATTTGAGAAGATATGTGATAAAGGGATTCAAGTTAGGATCTAGAAATTTGTGCATCGTGTACACTGTGCATACACTGTACCACGTAACCATACGTTTGATACTAACATGGCCGCTCGAGATGACATAACAATCTCCCCTCTAGCATTCTTCTTAAGTATTGCATATTATCCTTAACTATATCCACATCTTTTTATATTCATAAAATCAGCAACTAATGAAAAGTAAAGATCCTATAATTATAATATCGATGTTTCTCCACCTCATGTTCGAACCCAAACGAACACAAACAACAAACACATCGCACGATACTATAAGACAGTACATAAAGTAGTGACGCGACGATAGTGCAGAAAAGAAACTAAGGAAAAAGAAACTGAATGAAATGATCCCATAAATGATAACCATGGCTACGATGATGGAATGTAGAGTTACAGTGGATGTGGTACTTTGATATAATAGTAACAAGTAGCATTAGCGGTAACAATGGTGATAACGGTGATGGTGAACAGTAGCGGGGAACATGTGAAACTTGAAGAAAGATGAAAAGTAAAAAAAGAAGATGTACGGGTAGGCTTTGTAAATGAAATGAAGTTGTAAACAGCGAAAATGTTTATTGCAAAATATATAAATATGTACATTGGTGTCCACGTTGAGCCGATAGCTGAATATTTTCACAATAAAACGTGTATCTACTTCTACTCTCTCTCGCACTCTCTTTCGCCCTCTCTTACTCTCGGACACATCCAAGCTGTATACTAACTAGTTCTGCCAAAATATACCGAATGGACCTTTCTACGATAGATCGCACAAAATTACTGGATAAAATACATTTCATTCGTTTAAGAAGTTGAAGAATTTTGTGCGATCTATGACACTCACAAAATAGTCTGATTGCTCTCGCCTGTTTCATAAAATAGAGGAAACCTCTTGAATCACGAGCCAACTACTCTGTATACTACTTAGGAACACGTGAAACACGATAGTCTTACAAAAACTTTGGCACGTTGACAAATACGCTATCGGTGAAAAATTTCAGACCACTGTCGACGCCTGTCTCCGATAAATCCTGATAATTTCAACTTGTTACTCATTTCAATTGCTCTGTTTACTTCCACTACAGATATGTTGTACACTAAACATTTAACACTAAAAATTTAATAGAACAATGTCTAAATTAATAGAGTACTAATGTCACAAAAATTATCAAAGTTATCAGCAAAAATTTCTGAGACCCACAGCTCATTTCGGTCAAAAGAACATACTTCATTAATTTTTTACCAAACTTGAGGACCTAATAGAATTTGTATACGTAAAATTAGGTGATCTGATATTTTTGACCGACAGAGTATATGTAGTATATTATTAAGGAACTTCGATAATCCGATTAAAAATCGATATGGCAAAATTATGTGCTCAGGGACGGTCAGATTGTTACGAGCAAAAATACGTGTACACATGGAACTGCATTTACAATTGTTCGCGAAAACCTTACACCTATTATGAATACTCTTAATGCATGATTCAGTTTGAACTACCTGCGTGCTTTACTTTCGTATGCATCGATGTGCGTTAGCAGAAGTCGTTTGGATGCATAAAATACTCAGCTACGTATGTGGACACCAGTGGACTGGTCATTTTGTGCTCGTTAATGGGAACAATGGATATACTAATCTGAAGATATCGTGAAATGAATGATTTGAAATGATAAAGAAATGCAACTGATATCAAACCAAATAAACGATGTTATAAAATGAAATAAAAAAGTATAAAATACGTGTGCCGTGTTAGCAATTAGTTACACCAATACAAAACCCAAAAGTGACCAAATGACATTCAGAACCCAGGATATTTTATCTATGCGTTGATTATAATTATGGAAATCTGTAAATATCCGAAACGATGACATTTCCAGTTAATTATTTAGTCTTTAACCACTTGCCTTATAACTCTGTTCGGGTACAAGATAAATATCTTTAGAACTATTGAATTTTAACTCGTCGTGAATTCACATAAAATTATGAGACAGACATTTACAAGATTTAGAATTGCTAACAAAGTTATATGACAAGGGGTTAATGCAAAGAATTTAGTAAAGTTACATCAGTAAAAAAATTGTTCGGATATCCACAAAGGATTTCATCGCATTCTCTGCAGTCACTTAATTACCTTAAGTCACTATCACGATTATTAGAATCTTTCTGGACGGCTAAATTTGTCTGTTGATAAATCGTGTGAAGACCAGGTTCGATATCGCTTCGAACATCGTTTAAAATGAAAATAAACGAATGATATGCCTAATCGGAATTTCGGTCGATCTCGATAAATGCATCAAAATACTAGATTTACATAATCGATCCGCTTATAATATTTCTGTTTCATGCATCAATGAAACAACTTCACTGAATCGATGAAATGTATCCGGAAACGTTCAGTGATATGACTATAACAAGAAAGCTAAAAAATATATGTACGTTGCTCTAGCTTATAGCTTACGGCTCTATAAAGTGGAATCTTAATATCGTTACGTAGCTACTTAATTATAAATGGCAGAATCATGCGCGTAATTATATAAGTACCGTACTTTTTTTGAGCATTTCTTTTTACCCTTGCGACTGAATATTTCCAAACTCTCGTCCACCCCCATTATTCCTATACGTTTAAAATATGTCTCAAATATTTCCTTTTTTTCTCGTAAAAGGTACTATGCGATAACATTGCATCGTATAATAATATATATAGTTGAATCACAGTAATTGATGCTATTACTATAAACAGAAATAATGTGATTAATCACGAATCATCTAGCGGATAAAAATACTTGTCGTTATAATACTACTCTACTTAAAGCCTATCAATTTTCTTGTACTTTATGCTTATACGAGATATTCATGTATCGATTGGCAAATACTAGACGAGACCGTCAGTCGCGATTATTTAACTCAACAAAAGAACACTTTAAATAACTCGTTGAAAAATCGCTTACAAATTAGGAATGAGCCTTGCTCAGTGTTAACATTGAGGTCAAATTTGTTAGAAGAGGCTGATTAGGATGGTACTTACGTGACGGTATCTTCTTGAATACTGTCTTAGCCATGAAATCTTGAAAACGCTGCGCGTAAAAACCTGGCCGATGCACTGATACAGTGTCCTGTTAACATATCAAAGCATTCCATCCTTTCAATTAAACAAAATTTCTATATTTATTCAGTTCAAAGGAAATGAGTCACGAACCTTGACCATTTTAGCAAACAAAACATGAGTCATAAGTTCATGAAACAAACTTTAAATTCCCATTTAAAATTTAGGAAATGAAAAGTTACAAAATCAAAAGTAAATTATCTCAATAAGACCCAAGTAATAATAAATCCAAAGATCAACCGTGTTAAATGTTGAACGTCGATCAAATAAAAAAATTGGAAAATAGTACTTACACCATCGTGTATCATTGATTTCCAAGTGTGCTCGAGTTTTTTCTTGAGCCTGTAACTTTGCAAAATGTCAATGATACCAAGGAAGAGTAACAGGCGTTCACCGCGAGCGTTGCGAGCAGGAATGCCACCTGGACTGCTAGGAATACGAATGCAATTAAAATACGTCGTTGAAGCATTCGTTAGGCACACAATAGTCCGTGTAAAAGAATCAAAACACGATACTCACGGTACATCGTCCTCCTCGTCTATCGGCTCGCTTTCAGCCTGAATACTCTCCATAGCGGTACTGTGCGCGACCAACCTTTGTCGGTTTATGCTTCGTGATCGATTCAAAGCACTGCCTCCTATTCTGTCGTCCCTTTCCCGCTCTCTTTCAGCCTGAATGATTCCTGCACTCTCACCTCCAACTTCGCCAACTTCTTCTTCCGCGCTCGCTGATAATCTCTGTTCCTGCTACAACGTAAACATTACGGTGTCCTTGTACTTTATGTTACAGAAGGGAAACATGGTATGATATATCGGGATGTGTACTACAATTTTAGATCCTTAGATGCATTCTTGAATTACTATATCAACCTCACATTTTTTAATTTGTATGACACAAAATATCTATGTCCTCAAATCACCTAATTCTTTTATCTTCGAATCTGTACACTTCTAACCTACAAATCCCTAAATCATATCTCATCCTGAGATCTAAATCCCTAAATCACCACAGCTCTCATAAGATCTCTATTACGCTATTTCCCTAGAATCCCTTCACATCCCAGACCCATTATACTCTTGTACTTGCAAATCTCTAAATCCCCAGACCTCTTTTATGCCCACACTCTTAGATCCCTAAATCTCGTTATATATCCTTACATACTTACCGCTTTATCTCTCGCAGCCTGATCAAGGTTGTGAATACCAACGAGTAACGAGTAATCCATAATCTTGAAACTTTCCAGTACGCGACAGTCTCTTTGTATGGTTTTCACCAACGCGTTATACGTGTCCGCTTCCAAAAAGATCCCTTCCGGATGGTGTTCCATGAAATCCAAATCTTTGTACGTCGGAGACGACTTGGACCGTTCTGACTTCGATGCCTGTACAAAATATATTTTATGAAAACTATTGATATATAGTATTCCAGGTGTTTGTATAGTGTTTCATGTGTTTGTATAGTTGCGTACCTTTCGTTTATACGTCGATCCTTTTAAATCGTACTTCTGATGGAGTTTCACCGACGAGGGCAGAAGATTATTCATAGCGACTAATCTAACATTTTTACTATTACACCGATAGCAATATAACCCGAAGAACTTTGGCAATAACGTCCTTGGATTTTGATTTAAATTCTAGGAAACATAAAATTCTTTCCTGTATTAAGTTACATAACGACGCGTTGAATACGGACGTTTAGCTTACCATATAATATCCTGGAAGAAGCGTCTGCAAAAATTCTCCTTCTTTGTGTTGCACAGTCTTTATGATAAACTCATCATCATCTGTTAGGTAAAAGATACTTCCACTAGCGCCGGGATTCGATAATTCGCGTAACGGAGCACTACACATCGACATCTGGACATTGAAACGGTGTCATTAGGTACGAAAGCATTAAAAATAGATTATTATGAGGGAAATCATTCGTGTCCTTCTAACGAAACGATCGCGGTTCTCTGTACTCACTAAAAAGTCGTCTGGTTGAATGCCAAAGAGATCTCGGAAGTAACGAAATGCAATGGGTGCGTAATTTTTGAACTTAAACTCGGAGAAATGATGAGCAGGAGTGTGATTGGATCCCTCGCTCGGAAAATTCGTCGTCTCTACGGTCATGAAGTCTTGCATCAACAAGTCACGCTCGGGTTTACTCGCTAAACCACCGACTGCATGCTGTATGCCCAATTGTATGGATCCCATGATTTGTGTCGTTTGGATCTGAATAAATAAAATTATAGTTCACAACATACATCTTTTACAAAATAAATATACACGTAATTTTCACCTTCTAGGTGTAGTTATAAATAAATTGAACGTGCAAAACATCAATAACCTTTTGTCATTTTATGCTTCACCTTTTTGTACGTGATTTCACCTCCCACTCCAACTCTCCTGTGTCCAATCTTTCTCTCTCGTTCTGACTTGTTCCTCGATACCCCCGCAGGGGTTTTCGGTCCACCGATGCCATGCTGTATTGCTGAACCCTATAAAAGACATCATTCTATTACCTTAATGATTTAAGTACAGTTTCCGCTAAGAATCCGACCGAGATTTTTCAGGCTTCTGACGTTAACTATCAAGGACTGAACATTCTTAGAATGCTATATCTTCATATTTCTATGTTCCTAAATTCTTAGATAATCCTAGATTCTTTACATACCTACCTACATTCTAAATTTCTGTGTACTCAATATCTAAACTATCTATCTTCTATCTACATCCTTAGATATTTAGCTCTCAGATTGTGACAAATAACTAAATTTGACAATACTAATCCTGAAGCCTCCTCAGACCTCCATCTTTCGATAGCTAATAAGTTGAAATTGTTACGTAGAAACGGAAGAGATTAAACAGGAATCTCCGCAACGCAAAGTTTACCAAATTTCAATCTCTTCCGTGATCCGACACCGTTCCTCACCAGCGCAAACACGAGAAATGCACCAAAAGAACATACGGCTGTGCGTCATTCGGATGAATAATTACACAACTATTCTTGTCTCAAACGTCGAGAAGCGATGCATCTCGGAGTATGTTGTCTATCGCCAGCCAACAATGCAGCGAATCGTTCCCGCGCGTTTTTTCCCAGAAACTCTTGTCTATAGATAAGACGATCACTAATCGATGAATAGCACAATCTCGATCGCCGTCATACGGACGTAAATAATAGATAAAATAACGAAATGATTACGCTAATAACAGGACCTCGAAAATCGATACTATGCCCTCTATCGATCGGAGATAGTAAATCGACGTGTCATCGATTTTCTTTTAATTCACATCAAATTTTTAAGAATTTTATACTACTCATCGTTCCGATGTTATCTTTTTAATAGGATTTTAATTGGGAAATCTTCCCAAACGCATTTTGTCGTAGATCTCGAACGCGATAAATCCGACGGCAAAGTCTAATGCATTCGCGCAACGCATTAATAATAAGGATGATCTTTTATGTAACGTTCGATTAAGCCTGAAGCACAGATTCGAGCGTGCAAATTTTTTTTACGATCTACAAAGTAACTCGGACGTCAATATTAATATGTAGACGCATAAAACAATTTTCTTGTATGCTAGATATTTTTCGATTAAGCCTGAAGCACAGATTCGAGCGTGTAAATTTTTTTTAACTACAATGTAACTCGTACGTCAATATTAATATGTAGATGCATAAAACAATTTTCTCGAACATATTTTTCAATTACGTCTAAAGCATGGATTCGTATAATTTTTTTCGACTAGAATGTAACTATGTCAATATTAATATGTAGCATAAAATTTTCTTGCACATATTTTTCGATTAAACCTGAAGATTCGTGTAATTTTTTTCGACTATAGTGTAACTATGTCAATATTAATATGTAGCATAAAATTTTCTTGTACAATAAAATACGCAAGGAAATTCTTGTTACTTACGTCAAACGCTGTCACCTTATCCCCTGTAGATTTATCTGTAACATATCGGAAAGAACGTATTTGTTACATGAAATAAGGTCACGTAACAGTCGCCTCGCACACAGCCTTAACGAATAAACGAAAGTCCCGCTAGGAGAATTTAACGATAAGGTCGAGAAAAAAATGGCATACCGATTCGATGCACATTCTGCGAAAGAAATGAGAAAGTGGAACGTTAACCGAGTTCAAAAACGAAAGTTCTGCACACGCTGATTGCAATGGACTCGCTATTGACACATGTAAGTCCCGGTACCGTTACGCGTTAACTGTAGTAAAAGCTTCAGCCCTTGCACGAGGCTTTACTTCATTCAATTCTACGCGGAAACTTTCACTCGCCACGTTAAAAATCCTCAAGGTTCATTCATGTTCTTTCTTATTTTCGTGACAGGGAAAAAATCTTGTATCGGGCTTAGGTATTTCGATGTACATTATCGAGTAAAAATGATAGCGAAAGATGTACTGATAGTCATTACATAAAAGTGGTACTTTTTATTTTATTCTGAATGAGAGTTATACTGAAATTTCTTTTAAAGCGAGTAAAGGTCATGAATATTCGCAGGGTGATTGAAATGAATTCAGTTAGCATGTTAGTCTCCACATGTTCCCCTGCACGTCTTATAGAAAGGCTAGTTGGGCCGGAGTGTACCCAAGCCCGATACAAAGGGGCGACACCCATCAGCTGTCAAATCGCGAAGTGGATTAACGGAGTATCTGCGAACGGGCGTCCACTTGGTTATGCGATTCCCGAGCTAATCGACGTCGGAGCATAACGCGGGCATGCGGAAGCGAACGAGGAACGCGATCGGCTACAATCGATCGATCACGCCTATCTCCGTCACTCGAATCGAGAAATCGAGTAGAATCGCGTTGGTTTTATAGGTTATGTTGCTGACACCTCGAGTGGGGTCTTGTAGGAATAAAGGAGTACTCACTGTCCTCATCCGTGGCCTGTTCCGGCCTGAGGTGATCCTCGGTGGACTGTGCCGGGCCCGTGAAGCTTGTCTCGACCACCTCGATCACGTCCACATTGTCGCCCGAAGCCATTTTGTACGTGTGCGTGCCTTCTTTCGATCCAACGGGTACACTGACTCACGTACGACGACCACGACGACGATCTTCCTGACAGTTTCGCGAACGCGCCTCCTTTGTCGTCGCTTTGCACGCCAGCATCTTTCGAGTTCGAGAAACACGGCACGCACTCTCAGGGCGACGCGTACGTAACGCGCACTCCCTCGCGGAACATTTTCCCTTTCGGCACACGCGAGTTTCACGGATTTTCCTGCGATTCAGGAGAGGAAAATGGAACTTCGATTCTATGTACACGGCCTCAAAGGCTCTCCAGCTCCGGGCTGAGAACACCCACGAACCTCGAGAGCGCCTCCGGCCTCCCTGCTATTCGTCTATTGACCGGACGCCATCTTGCCCTCGATTTCATCGCCACCTCCCGGCCGTACTCTTCAACTACGTACAGACGCGCCTTCCTTCTAATCACATTTTATTTTAACACCTTCTTACGCACTGTACAACTTTTCGATATCGTTGCACAAGTCGATGAACGAGAATCGTGACTAACAAGTGTAGTTCAATGATTTCTTTGAAACAGTTACATGTTTATTGTTGTTCGACGAAGATTTACCTACCGTTGATCTGCAGAGTCGACGCTCCTCTACCGGAAGAGCATGAACATGACTCGATGACCGTATCCGGCTTGAAATAGATATTGTATCATAAAACCAGATAAAAATGTTGGAAAGCAATGACGAAATGCAATGTTATGTACATACGCCACATACGTGGTTTGTTTATCAATGAACATATGCATACGTTCTAACTTGCGTGTTTTGCACTTATTATATGATAAACTTGTAATTTAGATAAACTTGTAATTTGGATAAACTTGTAATTTATCTGCTAAAAATATCTATCTACTAATTTTAATAAAACAATCCGTAGTATTGAGTTGACTTGCTTCAACGTTGTTTACCAAGCAAGTGTAAATATAAGTGCAATCCTTCAATCACTTTTGTTCTTGAAATTAGCATTAGAATGCACAACCGATATAGACATGTCTGTGATACCGTACAGTAATGCATGTCACGTGTTTCTTTTAAAACTGAACGTAGTAGCAGATATTATTCATGAGTCGATAATTTGGACGATGGAGGAAGCGTTTTTGAAGCTCGTTTAATTAATGCGATTTTAATTAACGCTACGCTATTCGTAGCGATGCGGGTCAAAGTAAGACGATCTGTAAAAAAATTTCTTTACAATTTCATGAATTTTCTTGTATTTCAGTATCATGGTTAAATTCAGGACGCCTGATTTATAAAAAAATTTCTTTACAATTTTATGAATTTTCTTGTATTTCAGTATCATGGTTAAATTCAGGTGGACTCTCAACAAAATTCAAGCGCAACGAGCAATTTTGTTAAGCATCATCGGTTTAATTTCGTATGGAATATTCAAAGGACACTTGAAGTATGAACAAGAGGTTACTATTTTCTCCATTTCCAATCGAATAGCCTTTCACCAATTAAAGCAGCACGAATCCTTTGAGCCCGTAACAAATCTACCACCGCAAATGAATAATTATTCCAGTTTGCGAAAAACGCATACCGAACAGAGCAGTCGGTATAAATGTGCAGATATAACGCGGTTATGAATCATCGTTCGATTTAATTGTTGGCAAGCCGCGCAATCCGAGTGACTGGTTCTAACACCGCGTGTCATTAATTCATCGCGTCGACTCCGTTCATTAGAGAACACATTGATAGTGTAAAGTGTTTCGTATAAAAGGTTTCGCTTAATGCTTTCGCGGTCGAACGCTCGAGATTTATAGCGGTCAATGTACAATTAATTATCATTCTGTTCGATGAAATCTCTGGGACTTCTACCGAGCCACTATTTTGCTCTTCCACGTGCGAATCGTGTAAAATCTAACGCCCCACCACTACGAGATGCAACGCTGATCCGTGTAAAGATATCGGATGTTTATATCACGCGATGCGTTAGGTATTCGCGATTTATATTTCCTTTTCGCTTCATCGATGAGGGAAATTTTATTATGCAGGAAATGGGAGGCATTTTTGGAGTTAGTAATGGAGGATGAGTGGATGTAGGATTTGCTGAGATGAAACTCAAGTTAAAATTAATATTTCAAAGTTGCTGTCTGTAAACAATAAAATTCGAATGCAAAGAGTTAAAATGGAAAAGTGCAAAAATAAAAATAACAAACATGAATGCAAGATATCAGCTCGTCCTTGCGTACAGCGATACAACGTACAGATATACCGCGGCATTATCTGTTGGTTTTAAACAAAACCCAATGTCGTATGATCAGCTTACTAGCATCGATTAATTCCCAGTTCAAGGCTGCATATTTGCAATGTCCACTGCAAGGTCGTTATCAATGGTATCGATTGGCGTCCCAGATTTTTGCGCAGTTCGAGTTGCGATAAAACCGAATATCGGATGGATTTTCTGAGTGTATTAATCGTCCTTTACCGCTATGAATCCCGCTAAACGGGAAGCATAAAAGATCGAAATTAAACGCGATGTTGAATAGAACAGAGACGATTTCTTACTAGTGGCTAAATGGTAAGTATGCGAATTAAACCGAGAATAATGTTAAGAAAAAGGAAATAGAAGAAAAGGAATAAAGGAGCGTGAACGTTTCCTGTTCTCGTTCGTGTTTCTGTCCGTTCCTCGCATTAGATCCTGCGCATCTAACAAACGAGTAGTTTTATCAGAATATTTCCTAAGTTTTCGACGATTCTTGTTTCAACTCAACCCAGATTTTAACCTAAGCTATTTAGCAGATCGTTAATGTCTCCTAAACTACGACTTTTTAGATTAAACTACTACTATTATTTTTTCGACACTCTATCGGCATGATTATTGCTTTTCGGTGCTTAATCAAGTGACCTTAATTGGTCCGATAAAAGGATTATCGCCTCGTACGGGAATCGTTAAGGGGTGGCCTTAAAAGCAGGCCAATTGTCACGCAACGCCGCCTCCCATAGTGTCTTAAAAACAGGAAACTTTAATTACTCCGGTGAAACGAGCCTCGCGTTCTTGCGATACCGAACGGCCTAACCTTGTAACTCTTTTCCCTCTTTCTCGCCGAAGGTGGCTGAGTACATGCGCTCGCTGGAATATCGACGAGCGAAGGAGGCCAGCCAAGATCACAGCGTCATGAAGAGGAACCACCTAGCCTCGATCAACGACGCATCCAAAGATAAAAAATGAAACAATATCAACTTGTTTTTATTTCTTACTTCTTATAATAGACCTCCTTATTAAACTTGTTTTGGCAAAAATTTACGAACTTGCTCTGTGATTATGAAATGCAACACTGTACATGATGAATGAAAATATAAAATGTTTATATGTATTGTGACTTGAGTAACATTATTTCGTTGAGTTTATACATATTGTAACTGGAGTAACATGGTTTAATTGAGCTTATATATATTGTAACTGGAGTAACATGGTTTAGTTGAGTTTATATATATTGTAACTGGAGTAACATGGTTTAGTTGAGTTTATGTATATTGTTACTCGAGTAACATTATTTAGTTGAGTTTATATATATTGTAACTTGAGTAACATTATTTAGTTGCGTTTATATATATTGTGACTCGAGTACCATGACTTAGTTGAGTTAATTAATACATCACTGTACATGACAAATAAAAATGTACAAGTCCATGTATACTATAAATAAAATACATATGATAAGATTCCTTACCGAACTCGTTTCAGTAAGAATTTTATGAATTTGCAAACTGCACTGCATTTTTGAAACCCAACATGATAAATGAAAATGTACAATGTCCATAAATACTGTAGCTCGAGTATCACGATTTAATTGAGTTAATTAATGCATGATTCTACATAATGATTGAAAATGTACAAGTCTATATATGCTGTGAATCGAGTATGGTAGCATTCCTAACTAAACTCGTTTTAGCAAGAATTGACAAACTTGCAAATTGCACTGTGAAAATCCATCATGATGAATAAATCCATCTGTACATGATGAATAAAAATATACAAGTCCAAACATACTGTAAGTATATAATCCTATATATCCTATAAATCCATATGAGTCCATATATCCTCTAAATCGAGTACCATAATTTAGTCTTCGTTAAATTTATTAAAAGTGAATCAGTAACGAACTCCTCAAATCCTGTCTTCATTTCCAAAAAAGTAAGATAACAATACTATAATAGAATTCCATAAAATGTGCGACCGTCAAAGAGTTAATACCGAGAGATTTACAATCGGTTTACTTAAGATTGTTTGCGAGACGTTGACGAGAAAATTGATCTCTTCGTTCGAGTGAGTGATCCGCCGGATTTTTCTGTCTGAGCGAGATACTGCAAGATACCGAATTTTGGTAGCAGAAAGAATTCCTCGTGTTCCTTGCAGTGGCGAAAACAATAGTTTCGCAGGAACTTCGATCAGTTTCAACGAGTATCAGATATCGTAAGGTCAGGGTGGACATGATATTTCCTGTATCGGGTAACAAAGGAACAAAGCCGATGTCAAAGCACGCGAAGCGTGTAAATTGAGAGAAATGGGCAAGATTTGTTGATCGCTGATTGCATCAACTTTTTACATCACCGAAAATTCTCAAATCAAACTTAACCGAACTTTAACTAAACTTTCGTTGTGTTCGTACATCGATGGACGCAAGGAATTATACATTTATCGGAGGGAATTAGATAATCAAGAAAATGAGAAATAAAAACTGTGTAGATTTGATATTATGTAATTAAGTTTTCAAGGGTTCAATGCTCCAGATTAACGCGATAAAGTGTGCAGATAAAGATGAAAGTTGCTTCTCGATCTAATTTCGAAGCGAATGAGATCAATAGCTCCAATGGTTGCGTTGCCGTTTCCGTTCCGAGCAACGGGAACTTATCTGGACTGACGTACGCAGTTACGTGTACATTTATTGCCTTACGATACACATGTACGCCTATAATTTATGACACCACCAGTTAGCGTACCAGTGACTCCTAAGAATATTTCGCAAAGAAATCTTGATAAGCGAGATAGAGGTCGTCGAAATCATCGTTTTTTTCGAGGTTGCAGAGAAAGTGCGTGCGATTTCAACAATGACGGAAACTTTCGATCACATGATAAAACATACGTGAATTCCACATGACTGTAGATAGATAGACAGATAGATAAATTTAAGGGACAGAATTAAATTTAATTCAAGCAACGGTCATCTCAGAGCTGACAGAGCTACAATGCTTCTTGTGAAGAGTTTTCTTTTTAAATTAATAACACTTGCTCCCTACTTAGTACTTACCAAAATAAATTAAGCAAAAATGTAACAAATGTAATGTCACGAAAGTTGAAATCAACACCCGAAGAAACAGTAGAAGATATAATTAACTTTTGCATATACATCCACGTGTTTTATCTGATAAACTTGAATGTTGTCTTTCTTTGGATGACTTATTTGTCAAATAAGGAAGTAAAAAAACAGATTAAGCTCGTAATATCTGTCTTTAGAGATTCTAACGATTAGCATCTTTCGATTGATCGTTCAAAGATAATGTATGTGCTATGTTGGTAGTGGTTGTCGGTTTACATAAGAGATAAATCTGTTGTGAACAATCAGCGCCTGAACGTAGGCAATGGGGGGGCGCGATGAAAAACGAAACGGGTTTCGTCAGTTTGGCTAATTAAATCATTTTTGATCACGCGTCGCTAGTTCATCTCGACGGTATCTCGAATACTGAACGTACTCGATGTTCAACCGGAGGCAGCTGAAAGTGATCTATCATCGTTTAAATTATCAAAGTTACCGAAACTGGGAGAATGCCGCATAATCACAGAATTAGTGTAATTAGCGTATCAGACAAAGATACGAACGATGACACGAACGATTTCAGTGAGTTTCGTTTTTTTATCGCTTGACATCGCTTCGATTAGAAACTTTATTGTAGACTCCATTCATAGACATCATGGACTTCATTCATTGATATTGTAAATTTAAATTTATCATAGATTTTTCTAAAAATTAATAGGTTATGCTAGAAGATAGCTTATGAAGGTGAAGGTCATTTGAAAGTCCTTTCAGATTTCACAATAGTCTTTGTTCTCCTACTTGTTTTCGCAGATTGATTCATACCACAATAAAAGAAGTAGTAGAGTATAAAGGAAATGGTTTGTTTTTAAAGGAATGAGGGACTTTCCTATTTTTTTGGAGAATCATAAATGAATTTCGACATCCAAAAGATGAAGCATTAAAAGAAAACTTTGTCATTATTTAAGCATTATTATAAACACTATTATTTGGTATAATAGACAAGGTTGCAAAGAAGAAGCCAGCAAGCTTCGAGACAGCATTAGCAGCTGCCGGCTGTGGAAAGTTTCAGTATCTTCTTCTTCTGGCGGTTATCCCTGTATCATGGGCCAACAGCATCGACACCGTCAGCGTGGCTCTCATTCTGCCCTCTGCAGAATGCGACCTGCAGATGACAATGTTTCAGAAAGGCATCTTAAATGCCATCATCTTCGTGGGTACGTCAACAACTCAGTTATCACTGTATCTCTTCAAAAATTACCCTTTTTGCACCAATACTGTGATCCATAATTTATTAGTCATTTAATGCATTTATCAGTTCAAATGTCAAGTCAAATTTTTCAGGAATGGTTTCCAGCGGTTTTCTATGGGGTTACATAGCTGATACCAAAGGAAGAAAGGTAGTCTTCATGTACGGCTACCTAGCTGACGGTATCTGCAACATTCTGTGTGGCCTATCACAGAACTTTTGGACGCTAGCCTTCTTTAAGCTACTCAGCGGCTTTATGTCAGTGTGATTTCATAAAAATAATTTTTACAAAATAATGATGATTTCATAAAAAGATCATTCCTTCATGACAGAGCTTGTAACCTTGACAAGATTAATTTTACCCTTGTATTCGAAAACCTTGTAGTATAAGCGGTCCACACGCATCGATTTTAACGTACTGCTCCGAGTTCTACGGAATCAAGGAACGAGTCAGAATTCCGCTCATCGTCGGATTTTCTGTCACGTTCGGAAACGCCGTGGCAGCAGGTAAAACTAAATAAATTCCTAACTACTAATGAATTCCACGAAATATTTATGTATAGTAATTTTTAGCCCTTGCGTGGCTCGTAATTCCTCAACGTTGGTCCATCATCCTCTGGGACGGTCTTTTCGTCTACAATTCTTGGAGACTCTTCCTGTCCCTGTGCGGCGTGCCAACTCTGTTTGGCCTCATTTGTCTGTCCTTATTTCCGGAGAGTCCGAAGTTTTTGATGACACAGGGTCGCACGGAAGAAGCGTTGCAAGTTTTTCGCAAGATTTATAGAATTAATAGCGGAAGACCCGCTGATGAATTTCCGGTGAGGATTCAAAGTTTATTTTTCAATTCTACTTTATTTAAACTTTTATTTATTTAAGTTTATTCATGAAATTATTTTTTGTACAATCATTTTTCTCTGTTCAAGATACAAGACTTGGAGAACGAAAGTTTGTCAAAGTCGCCGAACGACGAAGACAGGGATGGTAAACTCCAAAAGAGACTGCTATTTAAGTATCCATATTTGCTGCGACTTCTTTCCGTCACGACCATGCAATTTGGATCACTGTGGCTGTAAGTGTTGTTTAGGAAGTAGGTTTCATTCAAATATCGTTAGGATAATTACTAGCCGGACGACATTAAAAAGCAATTAACATAGAACTGATTTGACGTGTCCTCTATTTTTAATGTAGGAAAACAGTGTCATAAACAGAAGATTACATATAATTCTATTTTGTAGAACAAATACTTTCCGACTGTGGCAACCTCAACTTTTTGCGATGTTGGAGAATTTTAACTCTCTAAGTCACAATGCGACACAAGATCCCACATTCTGCGAAATAATGGATCTTTCGAGCACAGTCGGCGCTTCGGAAGCCATCGTGGATATAACACACTGTGTCGACGTAAGAAAACCGAATTTATAACCCTTCCAATTCGTTTAACTTGTTATTTATGTTTCAGATTGTTGTCGACGAGTCGGTTTACATAAACACTGCTATCTCCTCCATCTTTGGGTGCGTGTGTCTGCTGGTGGCGAGTTTCATGTTGAAAATACTGAACCACAAAATTGTATTATGTGAGTTAAATAATTTTATTTAATAAGGTTTGATAATTTATCTATTTGGT
The DNA here is from genome assembly GCA_963576845.1 of Megachile leachella. NCBI lineage: Eukaryota > Metazoa > Arthropoda > Insecta > Hymenoptera > Megachilidae > Megachile > Megachile leachella. The sequence continues at coordinate 12,073,375 of OY756257.1, forward strand.
ATTTTGACTGTCACATACATATGTATACTTACATGTATGATGCAGATAAGTTATCATGTAAGCACAAAATTTGATTATGTGAGATGAATCTTATTTAATAAGCTTGATAATCTATATCTATTTGGTATGAATATTTTGACTGTCATATAGATATGTATACTTACATGTATGATGCAGATAAGTTATCATGTAAGCAGAAAATTTGATTATGTGAGTTGAATCTTATTTGATAACTTTGATAATCTATATCTGTTTGGTATGAATATTTTGACTGTCACATACATATGCATACTTACATGTATAATACAGATTATTACATGTATAAGTGCCTATAATGTAAGCACATGTAATTTATTTACATGTCAAACTTTTGCAGATATCTGTTATGGAATATCGTTCTGCTGCATAGCATTTTTGTATTGGTCACCCAGCACACTGTTAACGTTGATCCTCACGGCAATGACTATCGGATTTACGAACACCACCTTGAGCACCATCGTTGGTGCCACTGTCATCCTCTTCCCAACTTCGTTAAGGTCAGATGGACTTGAAACTTTCTTAAAACATAAAGAGTACTAAATGGTACTAAAGATCTGTTTGAAACAGGGCGACAGCAGTCAGCCTGGTGTTGATGATAGGCAGAATGGGTAGCATCGCAGGAAACATGCTATTCCCAGTGTTCCTCTCGTACGGCTGCATAGTACCGATGATACAACTGGCATTATTCGACTTACGTAAGTTTCCGAACGTTATCTCTGATCGAACCTATCACAACCTCTTTTTCGTTGCAGTTTGCATAATTTTAACGTGGTTGCTTCCGCTGTCCAAAAAGAAGCCGAAGAAATAAAGGAAGCCCCGATTGCGTGCGAATGCGGTGTTAAAAATGCACGGTCGTAATTAACAGCTATCAGAAGAATAGCAGATTTTCTAGAAACACGCCAAGGTATCAGTCCGGGCGGGGAGGATTCATCGAAGCAAGAAAGCACGCGTTGAAAAAAGGCAACGCAAGAACGGAGTGTGTTACAAAACGCGGAGGCACGGGTGGATACTTCCGGTCGGCCCGGTGTTCACGGTCACATTTTCAAGCGAAGAAGATCGATCACGATCCGAAATGATGATCGAGAGTCGTCGAGGACGCTGTTCTACAGAAACGAGCATATGCATACGGCAAAACAAGATGCACGGGGGCCTTGGGTTTCACTTTCGACACATCCTGGAGAGCCCTCCAGCCTTCACCCACATGCTCGCTCTCCTCGATACCATATATACGCCTCCGTTCGGCTCTTTCGTGTGGACGAGGCTTTATCTGGCGCCCAGAATCTCGACACCTTCGAGGCGGCTACGCTGATCGAGTAATTACGCGTGTCCATAAGAAGCGAGTACGCGTATTACAATGAGAGAAAGTCAAGGCGGTACGATTGCGATATTCAGTTCTTTCATAGTGATATATCGATTTATTGTTTAGAACGCTATTTTGAAATTCTGGATTATTTTTGCTAATACCTTGGCGAGCAGTTTTGTAGATAAGTTCATTTTATATTTATCTTATGATTCCTATATTTATAGGATATATATTCTCAGGTCCTTAGATCTCGGTATTTAGAGTACATCTCTAGAATCTTATATACGTAGTAGATAAGTAGATTGTAATTGTTCTTCAAAGTATAGCGAAAGTCTTCTAATGAAGCCTTGTTACATCGCGAATGCAAAAACCATGGCTGAGGCATTCCGAATGAATTGCAGAAGGAAAGTGCAGGTGTAATAGTTACAGAAAAACTATGTTGCCTTTCTTCTTTGTTAATTAGCTTTTCACTGTCACAGTCTTACTAAACATGCTTAACATTTGGATGACGTTAAACGAGCAAACTTACACAATCATCCAAATACAATTATGTAAATTGAAACATTTACCATTTATTATAATCTACATAATCACATATCTTTTTTAAGTAATAATGAATCAAGATGTCAATAAAAGAAGTACATACAATTTGTTACAAGTTACGTTTTCAATGAAAACATTTAATTGGAACCCTTTCTTCGCTGTCGGATGCAAAACAATGGTGTACCTCCAACCGATTCGACACAGGAATCAAGAGATAGGAACGAGGAAGAAATAAAACGGGGAACCCGGGTGTCTTCTCGTGAGAGCGATCTCGTCAGTCAGTTTTCTAATAATTCTTTACGGACACGAAGACGTCGTATCGCGATTTCACGGCCGCTATTCGCTCGATCGTTCTTCCTCGAGAGAAATATAAAACGGACCCCGTGGGTACGGCCGACACCAGTCAGTCACATCGGAATCGCTTCACCCTGATACTGTTACCTTTTTCCACGAAATTCACCAATCATTTCATCTTTCTCAATTATCACACAAGCAACTGCTACTTTATCAAATTCTTTAAGACACACAGTTAACCTGTGTTTCATATTCCTGGTAGTTTCATACTTAGGTGAAATATTGCAGACGTTTTAGGGGCTTAAAGTGCAGAGGGAATTATTTAGACTGTGGTCCTCGGGGTTTATTTATGTTCTAGGTTCTCTTTAGGGTTTCAAGAGTTTTTTACAGCTACAAGATTTATTGGAAGGTCTTTAGAATTATTGGAAGGAATTTTCTTAGGATACGATTAGAATTTTCTTAAGATCCAGGTGGAATCTCTTTAGCATCTAGGTCTTCTTAGGATCTACCTATGATCTGTATGATCCAAGTTACTTTGCCAGGTCTTAGAGTCTCTGCAAGGATTTTATAGAATTCTAGGTCTTTCTTAGTATCTATAGATTCCTTAAAGTCTTCGTGAGCTCTAAATTTTTCCTAGACCTAAGGTATTTTAAGGTTTCAGGACCTTCCCAGACTACTTCAGAATTTTGTTATAGCAAAGTCTCCCTCAGCTACCTTCCCTAACTCCCACTTATGATTCTACGTCATCCCAAAATCGAAATTAACTACATAATTCCTACTTCTTCCACAGCTCTAAATGACTCTCAATCACAGACCACCCATAGCACCTCAATTTGTCGCCGTCCCATCACGTCGTTTCAAAGAACCCAGTGCAATAAACAGTTCTCGTGGAAACAGTCCTAACGCTTCAGAACAAGAACTGTCCCAAGGAAACGACAGCAAAAGGTGTAAACCGACCGCCCACTGTTCAAACCGTTTTTTACTGCCATCTTTACCCTCTAATCTATAATAGCACCGCCAGCAATGTTCCGATCCAACGAATTTCATTGATCTTCGAGACTTTCTTAGAGATAATTAATATCTTTCGACAGCTCAAGCTGAAATCAATATTCACTTTCGTCGACATTTTCTTATTACTGCCTTAGGGAAGAAAAAGTATTCTCAGCGTGTGGTTACTCGAGATACTAAGGGTTAATTAGCATGGGATAGTTTTTCTTATTCGAAGAGTTGGTGGTCGAAGTCAGCGGTGATTGCAGACCGCTTGAAATCGATTTCTCAGTGGTCAAAGTGGTTGCACAGAATTAACAGGACGAGTCATTGGTCGTCTCGATGGCTGAACAGTTCAGTAACCGGATATTCTGTACCCTTGAAAATATGCTCCTATGTCCTTAGCTTCCTAGGCTCTCCTTAGGTTCCGATTCCTCTCGTAGAGGACATCTTTTTATACAGACATATCTTTTTATTATATTTGAGTCTAGGAAACAGATGTATCATCTTATCTATGAGATCACAAAGTTCTCAGATCTGTAGAGTCTATCAAATCCACAGATCACATCAGCTGTTTACACTTGGAAGACCTGGTATGTCATACAAGCATTGTCTACCGACTAAAGTCTGATTCAATCTCACTATTCTACGTGTAACTTCCTCATTTTACTTGAAATAACTGAAATGGAAAATAATCTGAGTTAAGCACAAAAGTCTAATATCATTTCTAAAATAAAAATAATAGTTCAGAACAATGCTAACTTCCCTTAAGTAAAATATAACCCTTAATGGTGCTTAAGCCTATCCAGCGTTTCCAGTGAACGATTAACCCCCGACCCCACATCCTTGGTTATCTAATTATTTTCTAAACGGTTTAATCTCGAACGAGATCGAAAATGATCGGCCAAGAGGTTCGAAAGCCGCTCCCGAGCATCCACTTACCCAGATATAACTCGTACGCGGTATGCGCACTCCGATGCATCGCATTACTTTTCATTTATGCACCTACCTATGTAAATGAGAGTATTATCTGGAAGTATCTACCGCTACGTCGGATCCGCTATGCCTATGGAACACCGTGTGACTCTTTGCTCCTTACCGTTCTTGTTCAATTCTTTCCTCCTCGTGTTCCTTTCGAGCGCCACGTTTCCTTGTTCGCCTACCGTTGCTCCCTCGCGATCATGACCTCTTCCTGATCCTTGTCTTTCGTGGTTCCTGCTTGTGCTTTCGTTCCCTGTACACGCTTCTACCATTCGTACCTTCTCACCTCTATAGACTTTTATTTTCCTACCGGTCGACTTTCTTCGCTCGTAAACGAGTTTGCATCTCGCTGCGTGTTGTTTACGCGCAAACGGAAATCGTGTTACGATTCTTTTCGCTGATCGAACTTTATTGGGTTGTTCATCGTTTCCGGGGCGTTACTGGTACTGCAGTGCACATTTGGGACATTAGTTTCACAGAGGTCACTCTACACAATGTGATTTAACAATTAAATTCAAATTTAGGGTTCACACATAACCTCAAATTTTATTGATCAGAAATTTGGCGACTTTGGGATTGTAAGTTCGTCTATGCTAATTTTTGTTATATCAAATTTATCCTAAATTTTATACAGTCATTCCATATTTTATTTAATCTGTAATTTGTATCAAAGACATCCTTAATTTTGGTTCATTCTAAAGTTCACTTATGAAGCTTGATTTGTCCTACATTTTGCTCCAATTTGATTTCACACTCCTTCCAAAATCTAAGATTCTAAATCTGACTTCTTCGGTGTCCAACTTACCCCAATGACCCAGAAACGCTTCATCCACAACAAAGATCCTATCGACTTTTCCTTGACCTCACACCATCCATATATTCAACGTTTATAGGAGATACTCCCAAAAAGAAGCTTGTCAACACCTAAAAAGAAGCTTGTTCAAGGATATGAATTTAAAATAATTCCTAGTACGCTTCTCCCTTGAACGTAGCTTCCGGTGAAGAAAGCAAACTCCATAACAGATCCTCGAAGACAACAACCAAGCTTTGAAATCTTCAAAAAAAGCGACTCTTCAAAAAAAGAAGAATGTTAATTTTAATAGAATTTGAACTCTGACGATTTACTTCAGAACCGCTAATCTTATTCGATTCGCAGTTTTCGATCAAAAGGGTAAAAAGAAACTTGCCAGCGGAGCAGATCGATTATAAAGTCGACAACAATACTGGGAATCGAGATAAGAGATACGAAATAATGCAACATTTTTTCCAGACGATATCGCATCGTTTGGTACGTCATTTCGCTTCGGTTACGCGTCGTCCATTGTCAGCATCGAATGCTAGAAACACAAAGGAAGCAGCGAACCAACGGACATCGATAGCGAGAGATCAGCTGCTATTCAATGAAAGATATCATTGTCGATGTTAATGCGTCTTTCACTCTTCGATCCGTTGGTATTTCGATGTGGATATCGGACGTAACAAGTTACTCGTTAGCTCTTACGGTTTACTTTCGTACTGTTATCTGTGATAAAGTGCTTGCGGAATTGCATTGTGACTTGTTGCAACAGTTTTTTTAGGTAAAGTTGGTGGCGGAGATGAATGGAGAAACTTACAGGAAAACGTAGAAAAAGGCTTTGAATTTAGAAGTTCTTGGGGTTGTGGATCGTTGAATCTCTTGTTTGCAATTTTTATGACAGTCTGTGTCTCTGAATTTTTTAATTGAGGATTTTAGAACAGTCTGTGTCTCTGAATTTTTAAATTGAGCATTTTAAAAGATTCTATGTCTCTGAATTTTTAAATTGAGGATCTTAGAACACTCTATGTCTCTGAATTTTTAAATTGAAGATTTTAGAACACTCTATGTCTCTGAATTTTTAAATTGAAGATTTTAGAACACTCTATGTTTTTGAAGTTTTGACTTGAAGATTTTAGAACACTTTATGTTTCTGAATTTTTAAATTGAGGATTTTATAACACTCTATGTCTTTGAATTTTTAAATTCAGGATTTTTTAGCACTGTATATTTCTAAATCTCTAAATTGCGAATTTTCTAACACTACATCTCTGAATTTCTAAGTCTCCAAATTCCCCAAATTCCTCAAAACCCCAAATCCAGAAGTCCACAAATCTCCCAAAGCACTAAATCTCCCAAACACCGAAATGTAAATTACTCCCCTCAGAAGTAGATTCCACGCTCTCTGCTTGCGTAAGAAACCGACGACCTTGATCATCAGGTCACCGCGACACAGGACTCGCATCAGGAATCGCTCTGTATAAATCCTCGCGTAGTTGTATTCGAGATAGGTATCTGTTTTGCATAATCACGTTCGTTAATCGATTATTCACAAGTGGACTTGCAACGGGTCAACGACGATGGTGGACAGGCGTGAACGATCGAATTCTTCGTGGGAAACATCCGTTGAAGCATGATGTGAGCCTTGAAATCTGTACAGTTACACGAAACTGTTTGAACGGTAGCAGACTCATGGTAACATAGAAAACAAAGGTCCATAAACTACATTAAAAAAGTCTTTCTAATTAACGTTGTCTAAAAATATACGCGTGTGCAAACATTTGCTAACGATGCTCCAAATAGATACATAATCTTTTAAATTATGTAATTCGTGTAATCTGATCTGGAAATTTTGTTAAGGATTAAATATGTTTTCGTGATACTTTCCAACGCGATAAGAGAATTTATGAAATTTAATTACAAATCGAAGCGACGTGTTTATCTGTGGATGTACATCGCCGTACACGGCACTTAATACAGATAGTTATACATTACTATATAATTTAAACATGAATACCTTCCTGTACCCGCCTATGTGATTACGAACGAAAAAGACAATTATCAACCGTTTGCTATACAAGACCAATCGTTTGATACCGTTTAATGTACGTCCATCCTTCTTTTTTCTGTTCCGATTCAGATCGCTTGAAACCCTCTGCGATGAATGAATGCACCGTTTTCAAGTTAAACTTGATAGACATTCGAGATAATTAACACACGGCATTATCGATAGTAAATTAATAGGAAATTACATATCAGGGATACGGGTGTAAGAAGATGCTAGACCGTAACACGGAAATCTGAATGAATCAAGATTTAAAAACGTTGGTATGTGGAAACAGGATAATTTATACGACCGTGTAATTTTACTTTGTCTCTTCGGTTTTCGATATGCACTTTCGTACATTTTCTTCCGGAAATAAAATTACGGGGATCAATTTGCTGTATGTTCACATATGGGTCAATATATAGGTCCATATATGTCTAGGTCCACATGTGTATAGATTCACGTATGTATAGATCCACATATGTACAGATTCACATATCCATAGATCCACATATGTATAGATCCACATATGTATAGATTCACATATGTATAGATCCACATATGCATAGGTCCACATATAGGTCCACACATGTATAGATCCACATATGTATAGGTCCACATATGTATAGATTCACATATGTATAGATCCACATATGTATAGGTCCACATATGGGTCCACATATGTATAGATCCACATTTAGGTCCATATATAGGACTACATATAGGTCCACATATAGGTCCACATATGTATAGATCCACATTTAGGTCCATATATAGGACTACATATAGGTCCACATATAGGTACACATATGTATAGATCCACATATAGGTTCACATATACTAGGTTCACATATGTATAGGTTCATATATGCATAGGTACACATATAGGTCCACATATGGATCCACATATGACAATACACATCATGAAATAACTCTTCTAGGAATCTCCCATCGAAGACTCACAAAAGAACTTTTTTCATAACCGCTCCATCTCTTTTATGACCGAATGGTTGCTGAAATCTCTGTAACTGTACCTGTGTGGTATGACGTCAACAGAGTGCGGAAATTCTAAGCGTACCTCGTAAATTTTGTGGAAGACACACGGTCCTGGACACCGGTAACGAAAGTTGACGAGCGGTATCTAACGTTAACGGTGTTCCCTGTAATTAAGTAAATCGCACGGTCCGATTCGCGTGTCTCTGTCGTCCGTTGCAATCGAGAAAAACAATGCACGACCGGTTGAGAGCTGTTAGAAGCAATTAGGGGATCGCTGGACTCTGTGCAGCTAACCAAATATTAGAAGCAATTTAGCTAACGTTGACGCGATGGGGTTCGTTCCCTCATGGGGTTCGTTGGGGTTGCAAGTGGTGCAAGTCAGGATGAAAATTGCAAAAGAAACTTTGTGATAGATATTTTTGTAGGATATTGTAAGTTTAATTGGTTCTGGTTTTGAAATTGTGACTGTTCATGTTACAGTTTTGTATTCACTAGGTACAGGTTATGTATTAATTTAAGATATTATAAATAGTTTGATACTGAAGTTCTTCGTTTTTTAATTGATTATACACAGTGTCTTGTAGGTACAGTAAGGTAAATTCAATGAATTCACAAAGCTAAAATGTCTTCATCTACAAAAATAAAAAGTATCCCAACACCTTGTCCATTTAAGCAAATACCACTCCAATAAATTTCCAGTAATTACTATCACATCCTTAAACGATACAATGCATAGATGGTGTTTATAACGATTACGACTGTAGATATGACGGAATGACAGCCGGAGATTGCAGTCGAGTACCCACTCGACGAGTTTTCTCGTTTGAAGACGCAGGACCGTTGGCATCGCGATTTTCTACCTGTTCTGCTCGTGGGCCATCGATCCTCGTGTACATACACGAGTAAAATAGAAATTCTCATAATACCGGGAAGTGTTTCGACGACACGAAGATTGTAATCCGGCTGTAAATTATACTCGAACCAGGAGCAGGTTAGATGTTGTTTGAATGTACGAACTTACGAACGAGTTAATTACAGACCTGTTCTACCTTGGTTGTTCACGCCAAATGTCCGACATTCAACTCTGCTGTTGAGGCTAGGACCTTGCAATGATTGCGATTACTGACTCTCGTTATATTGCCGTGTTTGTATTGGTGCTCATGTGTTGGTATATATTATTATTAGGATGTGTTGGTGTATATTATTATTAGGATATGTTGTATCATTATGTGTGTAACAAGTGATGTGTTAAAAAACTTGTTAGTGTCATGTGTTGATTTTCAGTCTGTTATTACTGCATATTAACAATGATCAATTATGTATTATTATACCATATGTCCACATATGTATTTCTTTGTCAATTAAAAAAGAAATGACTTCCAATAGATATCATAGACATAAACATAGACAGTGCACATAGCCAGCTTCAAGAAAAATGTAAAAAAATATTGAACCTTTTTTAAATTAAAAAAAATGATTTCTTACATAAAAAATTATATAACAGGTCGTAACTATATATAACATATTGTACGTCCATACTTACAGAGGTAATAATGGGTAAATCTCTTGCACCAGCGAGCAAAAAGAAGGTTGAAGACCGCTTTTGCATGGAAAGCTATTATTTCCAGCCGATTTCGTAAGAGTCGCTGATCCGAAAAATGATCAGTCTCGTTGCGGTTCAAATGTATGACGCCAGCGTAACACGGCTCTTACAATGAAGGTTATAACTTGTTTCTGTTGGTATTATTTACCAGCCGGTTCAATCATCTCACGCTCTCATACTTCGTGATCATTCGACTGTCAAGATCAGCGAAACAAAACGAATTCGTTGACGACCAGCTGATTGTTTCCGCTTAATAACTCTTCTTGCGCATCCGACAGATATAACTTCGTGTTTCATAACCGATCTTACACTGAATTATATCTGGAAACCAAGTTGAAACACATTTTAAGTTACGTGGACGTTAAAATTCCACAGACTTGTAAATATTTTTCAAAACATCGCAATTAAATTACGCTTAAGATGCATTTACCAAACAAAGCAAATTGCCTGGTTACAAAGTTGCTTTACAGTAGTTACTTCAGCTTAATAGTCTTTCTTTCAAGATTATGTCATTCATTGCCTGTTTTGTACGTCGTTCCTTACGGTAGTTACTCTACCTGTTGTAAGCATCTTCATCGCGTCCCTTTCATGTTTATGTCATCCGAAGGCATCGTACAAAGCGGAGGTATCCCGTAAAGGAATTATGATGTCATCCAGCGGGTCGTGGAGTCAAAGGTCTTCGACACACGAGCGTGACGAACTCTGACAATGATCGTGGTATCAGGATTCACGTTGATGGATCATATTTTTCGAACTAGCTCGTTACAATCGCAATGTCACCAGATCGCGTGCACATCTTCATCGATTTAACGGGTCATTAAGGAACGATAGTTTTTAATGAAGCGATCGTGTCATCCAATAGGTCGGGGTCGAAGGTGTTTGACGTACGTGCTCTTCAATTAACCCTCCATCTTATCTGCAGATCCCATCGGATACGAACGGATACCACGAACAATCGTGCCTCTTAACGTACGATGATTCGATATTTATGTCGACAAGAAATCATCTTAAAGCTATGCACCTGTTGCGTTAGAATTTCATTTGCGTAAAAGAAAGGTTCGGGATTTCTGAGGCTGATAACATTGACTGCTGATTGCGAATGAATCGGGGATTAGGATGAAGTATTCTGGCAGAATTACTCTTTGGAGAAGTTAGAAGACATTTTAGTTGATTTTAGTCGATTAACAGACATTATATATGATCTGCTGTTAGAAATAAATTTCCTAATTTACTAGCTTTGAAGCTGGAAGTAAATCTTCCTTAACAGACATCTTTATGCAGTTTGATTTTCTTTTAAAAATATTAAATTTGCTAATTTACTAGCCTCGATGTTACAAATAAATTTTCCTATCTTATTTTACTGTGATTTGTGTTTGTAATTAACAGACATCTTAATGCAGTTTGATCTGTTTTCAAAAATATTAAATTTCCTAATTTACAATCTTCGAAGCCTCTTCCTATCTTCCACATCGTCAAATCCCAAATCTCCAACCTCAGCAAAGAATTCCTGAAAGCATATAAGAAAGAACTCCATCTCAAAGGAGTGCAATTTACAAGAGTGTGAATAGAGACGACAAAATGTAGCGAACAAAGGAACGTCGACGAAAACCTCGGAATACCTTTCGGTAATTAAACTTGCTTCGAGTACGTCAAATATCTATGAGACAGAGATTCGATAAGATAGCAATCGTTAGAACATGTTCAGTAAGCGTGAAACGTGTCTAGAAACGAAATAGGAAATTCTTGGGATTCCGCGTATGGTATTTTTCTTCCAGAGAAACAGATATTAAGCGGTTGGCAGTAAAGTGGTCAACGCTCGACAATTAACCCGCTCAGTGAGTGGATAGTATCTAAATCTAGTGAGCCGCTCGACAAAGTCCTCTCTAAACAGGTATAACGTTTCTTTCTTCTCACGGTTGTATTCCGCACAATCGGCACCTAGCCTAACAGGACCGGAGACGAGGACAAAGAAGAAAGGTCGTCGTCTTCCGTTTAGCAAATTTCATGCGGACTGAAAGATTAAACGAGCTAATTGCATTCGATAAACGCAGCTTCTTCGAGCTGTAATTAACGATTAGCTGCAAGCGAATTATCGATTCAAGTAATCGATATCCGCGGAATCGATACGCTGTACGCCGTAGGTCGAAGGTTGACGGTTTTCTATTTACTCCCATCTTTTATACAAGCATCTTAAATCGATATCGGCTTCTCCCAAGATTTTTTCCCGATCGTTCAGGATAAAACCACAAATACTACACATTGAATGAAACCGATACTCCCCACCCAATTACTGTCAATAATTGACCAGCTTGAAATCCGTACTCGATTTCCGATATAACTAGTTTCTCTCGTTTTACATTAATAGTAAACGTGACACGTAAGAGATGCTGCAGTGATAGAGTTATTATTTCTATGATATAACGCGCATCCGCTGAAAGTTGCAGGAAATGATCTCATAACTGTGTCCGCTGAACGCGAGTTAGGATCGATAATCCTTTAATTAACTGGAATGTCAGGTGCCGGTATTAATCCAATCGTAAATCATACTTTGCTTATCAATTAAGACTTATTTTTGCTTCAGTGTGCGATGGTGAACGATTTTGATACTTTCCTTGTGCTACTGTCACGTGTTCGCGTTCTGAATTATCGATGAAAGTGTAAATGACATTAATGATATATCAATTTGTAGCTGGAGATGCTTAAGTGACTCCATAAATGTCTACTTAACATTCTTCTTGGGTAATAAAACAGTTTTTAATAACAGTTCTTTTTAACGTGTCTATTAACCCTTTGAGGGGTGACTCTCATTTTATTTAATACAATAATTTGAAGTAAGCATTTTTCACTGATTCTAAATCAGTTGGGAAATTATTAGTAGAGAAATAACCTTAAGAGATCTCATTTAATTTTTTAATTACGATTTAAAGTTGCTATTTGCAAACAGTCACTTTAGTTAACATTTTCAGATGTCCCAGTTACAAAATCATTTGTAACCACCTAACCCAAATCGATAAGATCTGTATAATTAAGAATTTCGTCGGTAAAAATGTTTGTGAAATTGCAAGAAGGTCCGGAAGTAATATTAGTAACAAAATAAACCGAGTATCCGAATCTCATTAGTTCAGCCACGTCCACAAATGGCTCTCGAAATTGTTGCTTGCTTAACCGGTCGGTTTAAGGATCGACAGAAAAATACCAGGGTTTCATAACTTTTACCGACTTTCGATGGGATGTTGCAACACGTCGAGAAGTTCCGATGGATCTCTTCCAGTTTCGCGGAAGCTTTTGCAACGATCGATGCATCCCGAAGCCTCGTTCTACATTAATGCAATTAACACGCGGCCCGGGGAAATAACAAAGCCATCGTGAGATGAGAGACGATCGAACCGTGACAACGAACGACCGTGAAATCGGTACGACTCTCCCACGAATGGGATGGGGTCGGAAGATCCTTATTCCGATGCTTCATCTTCGTGGAAATTGAAACTGCTCTAATGCTTTTAACCCTTTGCGTAATTTACTGTTTGCGAACCGCAACTTTAAAACTTAGGTAAAGGCTCAAACGAACTCTTTTGAGGTTAGGTTATTTCTTTATGGAAATAGTGTCGTATAGAATTAGTTTAAAAAATTATTTCAGATTATTGTATTAAATAAAATGAGTCAGAGTCTCTTCTTCGGTGCAGAGGTAAGTATAAGATCAAGATGGACAATTTGTTTCGTTATCGTTAAATAATTTGAGGACGGAAAAGACACAAAATAAAGCACCGAGCTCCTCTTTGAAACGAATGTTACTCCGGAAGTCTTCCAAGAAAAAGCGTCCTAGTAATTGATCACTCTGATGAATTATAAAAAAAGCGAAAAGAGAAATAAAATCCATATTTCTACAGCTATTCACTGTAAGCAAAATCCGGAGAATAGAGGAACCAATGGCTGACCGATTGTATAAAAGAGCAGAGTAATGGACGGGGGAGGGTACCAGTCACGCGATCCTCGCCACGTCGAGAAATCGATCCTCCTCGAGGATCAACGATCGTGCCTTCCCTTCGCACGCCCTTCTAAACTGCATTTTCGAGCTTCCGTCACGCTGTTTTATCGTGCGCTTCGTATGTCCATGTTGTCCTGTGTCGGTCCTGTTACCGTGTCACTCGACCATTGTTCCATCGCGAAGCGTGGGTGGCTAAAGCCTCGTTCGCACGTCACCTTTTCTTTTCCTCTCGATTCACGACGATGCGTGGGCGTACACGTGGAAACATGTTTATGCAATGAAAACCGCATTGACGACACTCAGTTATTTCGTACCGATTGTATTTCCACTCTTCGTTTTACTTTCGACAGTACTTTTTATTGACTTTCAATCTTGTATGTATAATAAAATATTTTTGTAAAAATTGTCCGACATGAAGATCAAAAAATTGTATGTTCACATAGTCTTCCTTTTAGTTACTTTCGACAATGTTTTTTATTGAGAGGAACTCAACCTTGTATATATAATAAAATATTTTTTTAAAAATTGTCCGACATGAAGATCAAAAAATTGTATTTTCACATAGTCTTCCTTTTAGCTACTTTCGACAGTGTTTTTTATTAATAGAAACTCAACCCTGTACATATAATAAAATATTTTTAAAAAATCCTCCGACACAAACCTCAAAAAATTGTACTTCCACATAGTCTTCCTTTTAGCTACTTTCGACTGTATTTTTATTGATAGTAACTCAACCCTGTACATATAATAAAATATTTTTAAAAAATCCTCCGACACAAACCTCAAAAAATTGTACTTCCATATGGTCTTCCTTTTAGCTACTTTCGACAGTGTTTTTTATTAATAGTAACTCAACCCTGTACATATAATAAAATATTTTTAAAAAATCCTCCGACACAAACCTCAAAAAATTGTACTTCTACATGCACTTCCTTTTAGTTACTAAACAGTATTTTTTATCGACATTCAACCTCGTACACATAACAAAATATTATTAAAAAATCCTCTGACAGAAACCTCAAAATCTTGTACCTCCCTAATCTCCGTTACTTTCTCCGTTACCTAAATTATAACTTTCTATATACCTTTATAGAAAGATCAGATTACCAGCACTAGGAATTGAATTCTAGATTTGTAGTAGTTTGTCGAATACGCCTGATGCTATCCCTACATCCCCTTATTATCGGGTCTGAAAGTTCCAAGCTGTGTATGTGCCTAGGCATGTACCAATATCATAATTGTAGGAATCTGTGAAAAATAGGGAGTGCCGAGCATCAAAAGTCTTCCGGGTTGGAAGGTTGGCTACCTTGTCCGTTACGCCTGTGGCAGTCTGCTCTTATCCTTGCTCTCACGACTCCTCTTAAAATAGGCTTAAAAGTTGGCAGCATTAATTTCTGGACGCATTCCGCTTTCGTTTTTGCGCTGAAATTAATTCAGTTTGCAGTTTTGTATTTGTTGGACCTTTACTGGAATATGAGTATGCATAAATATGTTCGAGAGAGGAGTTTCTTACGCTATCGATATGTAATGGTAATTGGAGTCCTAAGTTTTCGATTTAACTGCTAATTAGAAAGCATTAGTTAATCGAGCTGCTCTCAAAACGCTGAACAACGATAATGACTGGTTTTCATGTGTCGAAGAAAAAGGAACCACGTTAATCCCGTTAAATCACTTCTCGCGAAACAATGCGACTGAGAAAGAGGCCGCCGTCTACTTTCCTCGATAAGCGCGATAAAAATCCGCGGGGATGAATCTCGTGCTCGTTAAACTTATCAAACGCGGAATAATTAAGTATATATTTTGTTCGCACGGGCCTGAGAATTTCACCGTTACGTCGTTTACGTTACAAAACGTAACAGACGAGCCGCGGAGACGATCGCGGCGATAAAAAGGAGAATAACCGAGCATGAAAACGCCTACTAATCGTACGGTGTATTATTCATCAACCAAAACACAGTGTATCGAATTCGTACTTCTTGTATCCAGCAAATCTATTATATTTTGCTAGGAAATTACACACTTCGGAAGCTTAATAGCGCAAACGGGCAAACGTACAGTTTATGCAAAGCGGGGTCAGGGGCTGAGCGTGGTTAATGAGCTGTTAAGAGACCAACGGACGGCCAGCAAGTGGATCGAACTTAGGCCTAACCGCTTCAGGAAGGATCAAGCAAGAACGCAACAGAAGCGCGGCTCGGTGAACACGTCGGTTCAACTCCCTCGACTTTCGAAGCTAACCTTCGAGCTGCTCCCGTCTATTATCCGTGTCCGCCAGGACGCTGTAACCGCACGTTGTTCAACATCCTTTCTATCTTCCTTCATTGCCCGAACTTTTGGCTGACCGCGAATTTTAATTCATACGGGCAACATCTACTGGAATGTTAATTAGCTCAGGAATTGGGTTACCGTCACATTCGCTGGGATATTTCAAAGGATTCTGAGAAGTCATCTTAATTAAATATGTTCTTAACTTCTCAAGTTATGCGTTCAGGTATTTTCAGATCTCTGGTTACCTAGATGTCCTCCAGATGTACAAATTCTTACACAGCTACATAGATATACAGACCCAAAGCAGTACACATTTCAAAAGATTTTTATATCTAGGTTTCATATGTGACATATGTAGTTCTTCATGTGGAGGTGACCGACCACCCAAATATCATGATCACCTAAATACACATCCTTACACAGCTACATAGATATGCAGACCCAGAGCAGTGCAGATTTCAAAAGATTTTTATATCTAGGTTTCATATGTAACATATGTAGTTCTCCATGTGGAGGTGACCGATCACCCAAATATCATGATCACCTAAATACACATCCTTACACAGCTACATAGATATGCAGACCCAGAGCAGTACAGATTTCAAAAGATTTTTATATCTAGGTTTCATATGTAACATATGTAGTTCTTCATGTGGAGGTAACCGATCACCTAAATATCATGATCACCTAAATACAGAAATGTCCGACTAAATCGTTCTGGCAAGGATCCAGTTCTAATCTAGTTGCACCAAACAGAAAACTGAACGAGCAGACGCACATATTATCGACAGAGTAACATAAATCACGCTGTCTCTATACCCCGGATCTGTATAACCACAGTTCCAAATAAAATATCGACAGGAACGCGAAGAAAGATGGTCCTAGAGAATAGCCAGACACCGTGCAATTTACGCAAAGTCCGAAGAAGGAACAAAAAGCTGGGTGAACGGAGCCAAGTTTTCGAAAGGAATTCCTTCGCTGAACGGATAATGACTGGAAACAGTTTCTGAACGACAGAGTCGAAGCGTTCGACGGATTAAGTCCGCGACTTGTATACGAGGTCCAAGAAGACATTGACGATCCTTCCGTTGTTTCGTCCCGTTCCAACTCGGCCAGAAGGAAATACCTGCTCCAGATTGCGTAGCGCGAAAAAATTGACGTTTACGAGGAAGCGGTTGTCGGCCGGTGAACGCTAGCGAGACGTTATCCTTGGCTCGCGTGCTAGTGGAAGAGTTATTACGCCGGTTGTATGGCGCAAAATTAAACGTGAAAACAGCACGCATCGCAATAAAAGCAGGATGGATGGGATCGCGTACGTAACTCACCTGTAATTTTGGCGTCACGTTACCTAGCAGGCAAACGAGGCCACGCGTGAACCCCGCACGCGTTCTTCCATCATGGGAAATCGCATTGACAGTGACACACGGACTGAACAATTGAATCCATGACCTGCTACCATGTTACAGAAATTACTAAATACCCTCCTCGTTATCCGTAATTGTTTGTGTATCCTATGTTGAATGGCGTGCGTCTTCCCTTCCGTGTATCGCTCGATGCCTTCCGCCATTGCGTGCCTCTAATCTCTCCGCTAACGCCGGTATAAATGCGAATTAAGGGATTATGAGACTTTCTGCCCGGACATCATTCTTCTTCTCTACGATCTTCCGTAATTTCTTAACACGTCCTTATCTGCAATATTTTTATTATCACCCATAATACTTTCGAAAGGATTATAAGACTTTCTGGCCGGAGATCTCTACGATAATTCCTTAACGCGTGCAAGTAGCATTATCACCCATAAGAAACTCTTTTAACCCTTTCCCGTACTTTGACGAGTCTTACAGCTGAAATATGACAAACCTTATTCAAACTTTGAACGTACTTCAACTTGAAATTTAGGTCCAACTATAAATTGCATTATCAAGGATCCCTGAAAATAAAATATTTACATTTTAATTTAGTTTGTTCGTTTTAATGTTATAGCTCTTTATAATTAGTCTTGAATGACGCATCTGTTAAATAAATGGTATGGAAGGGGTTAAAAGTTAAAAGAACGTTCACGAAACGTTAGATGGAAGATCTGAGGTATCGAAGAAAAACAGTTATCGTATGAAGAGCAATTTCGCCGGGTGCGTAACGGAAAACGCATGCAACGAAATGGACGAAGAAGACCGGTGGAATAACTCGCAGGGCAGTTTCACGTTCGAAGGAAGATAGCAGTAGGGAAAAAGAAACGACCGAGGGTTCCGGGTTCGATTCCCAGGGCTGACTGGAGAAACATCGCTTCTTCCTGCGCCGACCGATCTAGATTGAGAAGAACGAAGGCGCCTACCGGCCAGAAACACGAGGCTGGTAGCAATAAATTATTATAGTACGGATGATTTCACGGCCAAGGGTCAAACGAGCCGAACGGCTTGTAACTCGAGCGAGTCCGCCGTGATCAAGACGTTGTCTCGAATCGGAAGTTCATCGAGTATCGCTATCGTGAACTTCGATGTATGTGTGCGCGAGCAGATCGAATCGATGAAAACACAACGAAACAGAATCACGAAACATTGAATCTGAATAGAATTTACAAGTCCGCGACTGATCTCGTCTCGATTAAGGTCGGCTACGCTCTTCTATTTGCAGATATAAAATTTTATGCGCGGAATTGTGGAGAACTAATTGGCGAATTAAAATCAACAGCAGTGAAAGTGTGTGTTAGCGAGTGATTACATGCTTACTGGGTTTCATTGGAATGCTTTGCGTTTTATACGCTCTTAAAACCACTTGTTCTTTCATTGAACCGTCATTGGAAAACTCTCACGATCCATAACACTGTGTCAATGATTGTACGGTTATTTTATCGATCTTTTGACTTCACTTAACACCATCTGAAGATCGATTGTGCAAGTAGACTATTAATACGACTGCTGCAGTGGAAACAGACTTGTGCAGTCAGACACGCTGAAACAGTAGAACGTACCTATATATCTACTTACATTGTCATTTATAAATGTCAGGCATTTTTAATATGCATCATTTTAACCGCTGTAACATTTGATGTTACACATGGTATATGATCTAATAACATATGATAACACATCTCTAATAACGTATGATCAAATAAGTTTAGACAAACCTCAAACCAAAAAATGAATAATGTAATTTATTTCTCAAACTCACCCCCAAATAAAGGTACCCAAAGTACTCAAAGAGTACTCAAATAAAAGTTCGAATGTTTATAAACAATTTCTTCAAATAAACTAAAAGTATCACTAAAAGTCCCAAATCTGAGGCAAGAACCGAGTTCATCAGACTCGCGGAACAAGTAAATAAGCGACTTTTTGTTTCGTTTCGTTGCTAATCTTTTGTCCGCGCCAAATTATCCGCGACGAACACGCGGTCGGACACAGACGTATCTATACGCACGACGTCGAGATAATTCGCAATTTACTGTCCCATGTCGCCTTCGGGATGGTACTCGTCTTTTTTGTCACCGTCATTATCAGGCAGTCCATTGAGTCTTAAACGGTGGCTCGACAAGCGTGTCCTCTAACATCTAGCCAGAGGTCGATCGGAACCCACGATAGCCACGTTGACGGTGTATCTTCAGGCGCATAATGCAACAGTTACCGCAGTTCAAGTGCAGCTTGGAGCTATTGTTCGTGTGCGAACTTTTGGGGTCAGAGACGCGTGAAACTGTAATCCAAAGCGAATTTTTCGAAGGTGGACAACTATTAGCGTATGTAATTAAAAGTAGCTAGCTCACAGAGTCGAACTGTAACCAGGAAATTACACGGTTCAGAGTATTGGAATATATATTTGCAAAGGATATAAAAATAGAAAGGGTAGAGCCATAAAGTAGGATGAAAACGATAGTGCCAGGTCGAACTCTCACACTACCCGTTGAAATTGCCCGCTGCAAAACATCCCAGTCCCATCAGCAATTTCGTCAATTTCTGTAGATAGGAGTACCGTTACGCGAAAGCGGACGCTTCACGGAAAACGTTCATCCGAAACGGTAGCACTCTCCAGTTTCCTAACGCATCGAAACCTGTCGACTCACTCGAGCATATTCATCCTTTTTCCGGAGGATGTTATTCCAATTAACTTGATCGAGCATTTTTCCTGCCGACACGGTCCGAATAAATTAGTCGCTAAACGTAGCCCACTTACGTTTCATTTTCTAATGAGATTATTAGCCCGACAAGTGCAGCGAGAAGTTACCGCGTAATCATGGAAACGCTGGTATCAATTATCTTCGGGTTTCCTCGTGCTGAGCGAAACTAATGACGCGTAGGTCCTCGGTAACGTAACCGGTGCAATTAACGAGGCGCTTCGTTCGAGTGAAAAATGATGATCGAAGCCGAAAGAAACGACTTATGGTGAAATTCTTTTTTTGTACATTACACCTGTTCTTCCTTCTTTTGCTCGCTCAGTTCGATCATTTCCCTGCAGAGGATGCGCTAGGTGCCGTTAGGCGAGTGCGAAACGGAATCTTCGCGGAAACGCTCTTCGAAGCGACACTTGTTCCTCACGAACAATGACCCTTTTTACTACTCCTGGAAGTCTACTTCACTTTTCACATCTACTTTACTGTTTCTCTTTATTCTTTTTATCGTTTAACTATTTTGTCGTGGTTTACTATTTCGTTGTTCTTCTACTTCACTGCGTTAGAGCCACTATTTTATTACCTCATTTCGGTACGATATCAATTTACTATTTTACTACCCTTACTTTTGAAGCTACACTGATTATTTCGTAAGTTACAAGCATGTGTGAAACTGATACCGGAAGAGTCGATGAAATAGGTTAAGTATCGAGAGGCAATTCGAAAACGAAGCATAACTGTATAAAATCTTAACTTCAGAAGTTATCTCAGTAGGATTCAGCATCCACAAGGATAGTAGAAGAAAATTCAAATAATTTGTGAAGAAAAAAACAGTGGACGTTCTGGAATGTTGCGCTCCGATTGGTCGTGGAACCGCAGGGCTCTCGGATTGGCCCTAGACACGTTTCCCCACCTTCGGCTGGAAATTCACTTTTTACGGGCGTTATTACAAAACTGACTGGCATCTCCTAGACCATGTCATTACGGCTTAGTACTCCACACGGCGAGGATCCTCTCACGAGTACCCACCTCCACCACCATCACCACACCACCTCCACCACCACCACCACCGTCACCACCACCATCACCATCATCATCATCTCCACCACCGTTCGTCACCGCTTGTACCGCACCACTCTTACCTCCACCGGCACCACCACCACCTTGGTAACCTCTTCTATTTCTACTACTCTTCGTCGTCCTCCTCCTCCTCAACTTCCCACCTTTCGCAGCCGTGGAAGACGAGCAGCCACGCGCGGATATCCTGGCAGAGTGTTACGGAGAACGGAGAACAGTGGCACAGAACGCACGTTGCTCCATTTTCGTGTATCGCGTGCAAAGGAAACCCGTGTCGTTCTCTCTTCTCTCGCATTCTCGATCGGCCACACGGTCAGCCAACTTCGACGCACAGCCGATCGAGACGGTCAATTACCATCGTTAAGAAGAACGACCCCGTAAGGGAAGAAAATAGTAGAACAAGGAAGAGAAGAAACGGTCGTCGCGGTCGGGTGTCCGTCGTTTCTTCTTCCGAAGTGGAAGTGGATCCCCGCTCGTGTGACGCGATCAGACAGTGGAAACGGACCGTTCGGACCAACAGGAAACCGGTGGTGAACGGGTTTCACGCGGCTATTTCGTATCGGGATAACGAGCAAAGTATTACGTAGCTACGCTTTCGTTTTCGACTGGACAGACAGAACAGTGAACACCGGTGTGATTCGTGAGAGACACTGTCCCAGTGAGTTTCCAGGGAGTACGAGGATTCGAGGGCGAACGAAGGTCGTGCGGGTCCGTGGAACCGAGCGTCATGGCTGCCACGAGGATTCACTGGAACATTAGATTGTAAGTGATTACTTTTTATTACTACGCTCTAGTTACTTTGGGGGACGCTCGCGATCTATCTGCACCCGCGAACTTTATGTCCTTATGTCGCTATTATATTTCTACATCTTCCTCTTCGTTTATTTCATTATCTTAAGACAAGGTTTTATCAACATCTCTTGATAAATTCTCCACATACATGTGGAGTTATGTTCACATATCCAACAGTTTGTGGACGTGAGTTACATAGGAAATATTTATCTGATCAGTAGTTCTAGACATTTTGAATAATGGTGTACAAAATGGTTCGTATAGGTACATCAGCCAGTACAAATAATTAAGAGCCACTATTAAATCTCATTTTAGTTTTTTGATTTTAAAATATTGATCTAATAAAAGACAGTCCTAGTATGTGGTCATCTTATGTAGATTACAAAGCTTCAGTATTTAAATTCAATTTCTTCAAACATTTTCTGTTGCAAGTTGTCTAAATAGTCCAGTATAAAATGTCTAGTGTTCATCAACAAATTTAAATGTAAAATATATGACAATATTTGTAAGTGTTACATAGGAGCTATTTATCTGATCAGTACTTCTAAACATTTTGGATAATAGTGTACAAAATGGTTCGTATAAGTACATTAGTCTTTTCATTTTTAAATATTGATCTAATGAAAGACAGTCCTAGTATGTGGACATCTTATGTAGATTACAAACCTTCAGCATTTAAATTCAATTTCTGTAAACATTTTCTATTGCAAGTTGTCTGAATACTCTAGTATAAAATGTCTACTGTTCATCAACAAATTAAAATGTAAAATATACATAAATATTTGTAAGTGTAACAAGGATATCAATTTGGTCTATTAAACATGGGTATTGATATAGGTCAACGATGAGCGACAAAATTTTTGTCTGAGAATAATAAAACCTGAGAAGAAAGAAAACACTATAAAAAGGAAGTTTGCGTAATTACAGCGAACACTTTGTTAAAGATCGTTCCTTTCGTTAGCAAGGTGATTTCAATGAAAGTAACGCGTGACTGCGTGATGAGATCGCAAAAAGACGAGACAAGGTTGAAAGCCGCTTCAAAAGCGCAGAGACAGTAACTTGAATTGAAACTTGTAACGGGAAGATCGTATCCTGGACGTTCTATTTGAAAGAAAACGGCAATTATTATTTACTCCGACACGAATCGACTCAGTTTCTCGGAAGATCGAGTCCAAGGGAAATAGATAGAAACGAGATACACGGTGTTTCACAGTGTTTCACGGTCGATGATTCCGCCTCTAATCGATTATGTATTTTTCATCGTTTCTTCGTGATCGAAGCGTTTCGTATCGGTTGAGCAGATCACGAAGATCGGAAAGCATTCAGATCAACGATATATCCTTTTCAACTATAAATAAAGGCCACTCAACTCTCTTCCTTTTTTATCTGCTACATCTTTTTCAAATTAACAAAATTTCTGCAAATCAATTTACAGAGCTATAATCATTGAGGTACTTGTACAATAATTTTTTATAAGAACGAAGCAAAAAATCTCAAGAAATAGTAGTCTAAATAAATATTTGATAAATGGTACTAATCACAGAAAATAGTACATCTGCAGTAAAAATGAATATCTACCCTACAGTTTGTATAAGAGTAACATTAATTACGCAATGGTAAAAAACAATTGGTTTTTCAGAAATCAATACACATCCATAAAAAAGGCCCCTATCTCGCGCTGCATAATGAGCACATAAATCTGTGAGCTAAAGTGTTATAAAAACAAGCATAAATCTCCAGTTGTGTTCGCTCGTGGATTGGATAATAATTAGGTAATTATTATGGTTGGCCGCGAGATGGTGTAATAAGTGGATCACGGAAACGATCGTTATCCGAGGGAAGGGAAAAACGATCGATCGTAGCTCTGGCCTTGATCTCTTGATCGATCGTCGTCGATCGAAGCGTCGACCAATCAAACGGGACATTAACCACAACGCTGTGGAAGATCGAAGGCTGGTTTGCATGGTATCGCGATAGGAAGCGATCACGATAGATCCAGTCGATCTAGCGGTGCGTGTGTGTACCGATAAATTATACATCTAGTCACAGGGAAGCTGCGTGGTGCCCTGTACGATAATTAAAATGAACCTACGTGCATGTACGAAAGTGTGATACGTTGAGAAATTAAATCGTTAGCGTCTTGTAATCGCGCCTGGTATGATTTGATTGAAACTGTATTGATTTCTTCAGAAGTGAGAACGCAAGAAAAGAATAGGGTATTAGAATAATTTCATAGCGAAACTAGGTGAAATTCGGGATGAATTCCACCGTCGTGGAGTTTTATCATTTGGAGTTCCATTGCATTGAGTTCCATCGCATGGAATTCTATTGCCTCGAATTCCATCGCGTGGAATTCCATCACGTGGAATTGGATCGCGCCGAATTCCAGCGCGTGGAATTCCATCGCGTGGAATTCTATTCCTCCAAATTCCATCGCGTGGAATTCTATTGCCTCGAATTCCATAGCGTGGAATTCCATCGCGTAGAATTCCATCGCATGGAATTCTATTCCCCCGAATTCCATCGCGTGGAATTCTATTGCCCCGAATTCCATCGCGTGGAATTCCATCACGTGGAATTGGATCGCGCCGAGTTCCAGCGCGTGGAATTCCATCGCGTGGAATTCTATTCCCTCGAATTGCATCGCGTGGAATTGGATCGCGCCGAATTCCAGTGCGTGGAATTCTATTCCCCCAAATTCCATCGCATGGAATTCTATTGCCTCGAATTCCATCGCGTGGAATTCCATCACGTGGAATTGGATCGCGCCGAATTCCAGCGCGTGGAATTCCATCGCGTGGAATTCTATTCCTCCAAATTCCATCGCGTGGAATTCTATTGCCTCGAATTCCATAGCGTGGAATTCCATCGCGTAGAATTCCATCGCATGGAATTCTATTCCCCCGAATTCCATCGCGTGGAATTCTATTGCCCCGAATTCCATCGCGTGGAATTCCATCACGTGGAATTGGATCGCGCCGAGTTCCAGCGCGTGGAATTCCATCGCGTGGAATTCTATTCCCTCGAATTGCATCGCGTGGAATTGGATCGCGCCGAATTCCAGTGCGTGGAATTCTATTCCCCCAAATTCCATCGCGTGGAATTCTATTCCCCCGAATTCCATCGCGTGGAATTCCATCACGTGGAATTGGATCGCGCCGAATTCTAGCGTGCAGAATTGAATCGCATCGAATTCCAGCGCGTGGAATCCTACCAAACCCGAATTCCCTAAATTGCATTTAGGTAGAAAATTCACATGCTACTGAACGCTTGAAATAGGGAAGTCTCACGAAGGTAGAAATGTGCAAGACGCACGCAGAGTTATCTAAAACCATAATGCACCCATCACGATCGATACGCGGGCAATATTACACATATAACGTAACATGTACAAGAAGATAGGAGGAAATTGACGGACAAATATCCTCCAAGCCTCAATCTGACCACCGCCTACCTAAACTTTCAAATTATCAAGTACCCCAACATCGAGTTTCCTGATTATGCGTTGCTACAACGTTGCATATCCTGCGAGATTTTCATCGCCACGAAGTCGTGATGCGTCGTTGATGTATGGGATACATCATCCATAGTGGCATCCGCAGAAAAATATAATAAAAAGTGTAACTTACATCTTGACGTGACGTAACAAATTTCTCAATTGAACTGTGCTATAATCGGGCTTGGAATCTCTATTAGTTACTGCAGATTTGTATAAAAACTTGAAGATAAAATCGAAACAAGAATCTCATTCCGAGCATCGTTTACCTGAACTTGTAAATTATCAACATGGGCATGACTTCACAGGTTTATTATCTTGTTGCAATGTTGCAAACGTCACGTTAGATATATAGTGATCGTCTGTGCAAAAACTGGGAGAAGAGACAATGCTAATCTCAATGCAAGCATCGTTTTCCTGTATCAGCTGTAACGTGACTTTACGAATTTATCAATTTGCTGAAAGGTTGCATGAATCTCTTCATTATTCATTTTGTATTAACAGCATTCATATAAAAGAAGTTGATAAAACTAAAATCATTTTCTATTCAGCTGCTGTGTAGCTATGTAGAACAGTTAGACTTGAATAAAAGATGTGGAGATGAAGAAGAGGTCTTTGAACAAATTTAAACTTGAATAAAGGTGGATCTGAGCAAGAAGACTTGCAGGAAATGTGGACAAAACATGGAGTTTAAAGGAATTTGGATCTATGAGAAAGATTGTTTGTGCAGATGAAGAAGAGGTAGGCTTTGAACAAATTTAAACCTGCAGGAAATGTGTGAGGAAGAAGACTTAGACAAAATATGAACATAACAGACATAGATTAAAGGAACCTGGATCTATGAGGAAGGTTGTTTGTGCAGATGAAGAAGAGGTAGTCTTTGAACAAATTTAAACTTGAACATAAGGTGGTTCTGAAGTAGAAGACTTAGAGAAAATGTAGACATAACATGGAGTTTAAAGGAACCTGGATCTATGAGGAAGGTAGTCTGTGCAGATGAAGAAGAGGTAGTTTTTCAACAAATTTGAACTTGAACATAAGGTGGTTTTGACGTAGAAGACTTAGAGAAGATGTGGACGTAACATGGAGTCTAAACAAAATCTGAGTCTGTGAAGGTAGTTTGTGCAAATGAAGAAGAGGTAGTCTTCCAACAAATTTGAACCTGAATGAAAGGTGGATCTGAGGAAGGAGACTTAGAGAAAATGTAGACACAGGTACACTAAGGGAAACTTAGATGTATGAGGAAGGTAGTTAGAATAATCAAGATTTGGGGAAAACATGGACCTGTGGAGAAGGTCGACTTAACCTAGATCTAAGATAGACCAATGGAAAAGATGCATTTAGATGATGTAGTTATAGAGAACATGTGAAGCTATGGAAAAGGTAGACTTATTACTGACGGAAGTCAATACCAATTCTACAAACTGCAATTTACCACAATTATTCGCAATTGAATTCCTCACAATTGTCATCCCCATCACTATTGAACTCCTTGAACTTCAATTCGATCTAAAATCCCGAATTCTTCAGTCAGTCTAACATCAGTTTAAATTTGTTGACAGAGTAATAACTAAATGTACTAGATGTACTAATCATAAATAATGTACCCATAATATCCGTAATATCAGTAATGTTCCCCTATCGAATTACTTTGTTTAAAGTCAAAGGCGTGCAGCAAGTATGCAAAAGAACCAGAGAAAATCCTGCGTTTAAAATAGTTCCACTTATCAGATATTAGCAAAGAAAACTGCATCAATCTCCGTGAAAGTCTTATATATCTTCTGCGATAAATCAAGCATGGAAAAAATAAATAAATGTAGCCTTCCGACATTCTGAGATATAAATCAAGTTTAATTCGATACCCGATACACGTCCGATCTCTACTAGACAAAGAAAACGATATAAATAATAACTACGTAATGAAGAAAACGTCAACTTGTTCGTCATCAATTTACGGCAGGTGCTGATTATTTCATCAGGATGCGAACGGTACGTCCTCGACCGTGAGGACACGATGCAAGACGCTGTAGAAATTAGAGTTTACACCCAGATGACTATCGGCCATCGATATTTATCGAACCGATCGCTCGTAAAAGTTACAGCAACATTCCTCGACGTTCCGAGCTTCCGTGTCGGACGAGTTAGGCTAACTTGAAAAATTTCACATTTCGAATCGAAACGGATACTCGTTCTCGTTTCGAGCCTCGTAAAATGTACAGAAACGATGTCGGCATGCGTGATTTTTTGTTTCTGTCATAAAACCGACCCCGATTTACGAGCGTCGCGATCGAAATAAAGAGAGCGATGAGACACGAGGAATTTTAGCGAGACCAATTAACGACCGGAAGAGTGGATCGATTGTAACTTCTGATCGTGAACCGATCCTCCACGCTTCCGGGATTACGATCCCGCGCCGGTTGACAGGCACGTCATAGACAGAGATACAGGGATCGAGATACTAAGAGGATACAAGCTGAAGAACTAGCTGTAAATTAACCACACACCACGGACCCAGTGTATTCGTCGCTTCGTGTTCCTATCTCTGCACATGTTACGTTATACGTACGATACAGCTCGCGTATCGGACTGCGTACACGACCATACTACGGTGCATCACGATTGCAGATAGCTTCTATACAACCGTGATGAATGACGAAGATTCCCAACCTGACGTATACAACGTTCCACTAACGCGTAATCGGGAAATTTGCTCGGTTTTATCGAGATCTTTTATCATTTTGCCCAAGTTTCTTCGAGTCTCTGATGGATGGACTTGGATGTAATGCACCATTTCACTCGGGTATTTGGTGTACTACTATTTTGTCATTTCTTTGGATCACTGTTGAGTTCCTGAAGATTTAGCTAAGTTCACTTGCTTTCAATTTTATTACAGATCTAAGTTAGGGATTGAGTTAGCATAAGCCCTTGAGAGGTCCACATTTTCTGTAGATCTGGATTATTTTGTGTACACCTTCTGCATAGGTTCACATTTTCTTTAGATCTGGATTATACTATAGCTACCTTTTCCATAGTGGGATACTACCAAAACCGAATTCCAGCGAGTGGAATTGGATCGCACTGAATTGCAAATCGTGGAAGTGGATCACACCGAATTCCGGCGCGTGGAATTCTACCAAAATCGAATTCCAGCGCGTGGAATTGAATCGCACCGATTTCCAACGCGTGGAATTGGATCGCACTGAATTCCAAATCGTGGAATTGGATCGCACTGAATTCCAAATCGTGGAATTGGATCGCACTGAATTTCAAATCGTGGAATTGGATCGCACCGAATTCCAGCGCGTAGAATTCCACCAAAATCGAATTCCAGCGCGTGGAATTGAATCGCACCGAATTCCAGCGCATGGAGTTGGATCGCACTGAATTCCAAATCGTGGAATTGGATCGCACAGAATTTCAGCGCGTGGAATTGGATCGCACTGAATTCCAAATCGTGGAATTGGATCGCACCGAATTCCAGCGCGTAGAATTCCACCAAAATCGAATTCCAGCGCGTGGAATTGAATCGCACCGAATTCCACCGCGTGGAATTCTACCAAAACCGATTTCCAACGCATGGAATTGAATCGCACCGAATTCCAACGCGTGGAATTCTTTCGAACCGAATTCCAATACGTAGAATTGAACCTCACAAAATACATAACATTCCTCCAACTCAACATTCATAGCACGTTGACAGAAAGAAGTAATTCATCAACCATGAAATACGCAAAACTCACCCTCCAAAAAAAAGACTCACCACCTTCCAAGTACGAAGACTTCCACGTCCCGGTTCGTTGTTTCGCTTCCCTTCTTTCACTTTTGTTTCCAGCGACACGATTTCTGTGTTCCAGACGATTAGTCAGTCTCCGATAGCGCTCCTTACCTGGGATATCCCCGGATGTAAAGAAAAAGCGACGCAAAAACGGAAGGAGAACGAAAGGATGAGATTTCGATCGGCTTCCATCTCGATTGCCACCTACCGCAACAATAATCCGATCGCACTTCTTTCCTCAGATCGTGACACGGTGTTTCTGCGTTTTGTCGTGCTACGAGGATTAAGTCCTTAAAAATTGGTGCTGTAATTGAACTTGGGGTTCTCACGGTTGCTGTTGAGGAGCATGGAAATTGACATTGATAGAATGGGACGTTGAAACGATAGTTTCATTATTTTTGGACTTAATTCGTTTCATATGTGTTCGTTAATAAATTAACATACTTTCATCATTTTATACTTGCAAAAAAGGAACATAATTTTGCGATTATTTTTAATGGAGTTACTGTCAGTCTTTGACCAATTTCTGTCTAAATAAAATTTTCGTATGCTACATTTTTTTTGATCAGTGTATAATAATAAAATATAGAGTGTGAACTTCAGAGTTAAAAATTTTTAACCTTCAAGGGTTGAAAGTAGCCACCTACATTTTAAGTTTAATTCAACTAAAAATGCAAACCACTGAATTAAGTAAGTTTTACATAATTTTTAAGTCACCCTTTTTGAGTCACCCTTCCTTCAAAAAATTATTTCCTGCACAGAGTCGATACATTTAATTACATAGTATAATCATTAATCCTGTTCGTTTAATTCCCTCATCAGGAAGAGCTTTTACGCTGGTCAGCACTGCTATTGTTTCTGGAAGAACAGTTTCCTTAGGGCTCTTCCTGCTGCTCTCTCTCGCTGCTAAATGCAAGGCCAACAGCCACAGAGAAAGAGGAAAGCTAGCTAGGAATCTTAAGTGGCAGTTGAAACGTGTATTTATAGGTCGGTTTTGCCTTGCAATTCAGCCGGCAAAATGTGCAAATCTTGACCGATCACCGTTTTACGTTATTCCCATCGGTTGCATCCGTACAAACACCCCTCTCTTCGTCTCTGCGCAACCTTAAGAAACCTTCCTCTTCCGAGGAATTATTAAGATATTTTCTGGAAAACAATAGTAATCAACTTGTCGTGCAATCTGTGCATTCCTATCTCAGATTCTTTGCTTTTGTATAGTCACTTGTCTTACGCATCCTTCTACAAACATATTCTTTATTCAATGATATAAAACTGAATTTAATGAACAAGTCGACAAAGAATTAATTCTGAACACACTTTTCAGTGTCAATAACTAAATTGTGGATATTTAGGCATTTTTAAAATGTAGCTGTTCTTTGAACATCATGCAATCATTGAGTTTATTCATATTTTTGCAAACATATTCTTCATTAAATTATATAGGACTGAATTTAATAAACAAGTCGACAAAGAATTAATTCTGAATACATCTTTTAGTGTCAACAATTGAATTGTGGATATTTATGCAATTTTAATATGTAGTTGTTCTTTGAGTATCATGCAATCACTCTGTTTATGAATCTGTTTAGAAACACAATTTTTTACTAACTAATATAAAATTGAAATTAACCAACAAGACTAACTGAAAAATTATTTAGGTACACATCTATGACATGTTCCTCTAAGTTTCAACTATTTTACTTGTACAAATATGTGAAATGAGAAAATTGACCATAAGTTCAAGGTTTGTGAAGTTAACTTCTTGCATTATGATTTGCACGGTGCGTTAGTCAGACCTAACTGATCACAGCATCCATATTAAAACAGACAAAGAAAGTTGAAATGTTATGTCAATTAGATATCAATCATTGACTATGTAAATAGTTGTACTTGACTTGCAAATTGAAGTGTACTAAAAATTTTAGTAAACTTGAGTACAATCTGAGTTGATCACAGTTGAAGTACGAGTGTGTCCCATACTCAAGCGGTGCCTCATCAGTGCGTCATTAGGTTAAACATGGAGTTAAAATATCTAGAAATTAAAAATGTGGTGCGTCATCAGTGCGTCATCATGTTAAACATGGAATTAGAATATCTAGAAATTAAAAATGTGGTGCGTCACCAGTGCATTATTAGGTTAAATATGGAGTTAGAATATCTAAAAATTAAAAATGTGGTGCGTCGTCAGTGCGTCATTAGGTTAAATATGGAGTTAAAATATCCAAAAAATTAGTGTGAGGCTATTTGTCAAAAAATAGTAGCTTGACAAAAATATACCAATAAACGTTAACTACCCCTTTTCGACTCTCACAGTAATTGTGGAACACCCTATATGCCAATAACCTTAAGTGTCGAATTTTTGAATTTCTGAATTTCTCATATGTCTACCCATACGAAATCATTTCCATAAAGTCCACAAGTCCATAAAAAAGTACCCAATACCTCATTTAAACCTTCCTACCATAAACCCAATAACAAAATATCAACCTGAAATCCTAAATCACAAAATCATCCAACCATATCTTAAATAATTAGCGTTCCACCCTGGACACATGTCCTTCACCACAGCAATCCTCGTGCTAAATTTCCTTCCATCGAATAACGTATCCAACCTCGATCGTGCTGTAGGTAATTTAAAGATATTACCGCTCGAATCGATACGATATCTCGAAGCCAGCAGGTCTGACCATGAAGAACGATTGGTCGATGTACTTCCCGTAATATCGAATATCTGGATAAGCGGCGTTCCACTGGCCGGGACAAATGCGCACCCCGGCCCACGCTGGAATCACCGACCACTCCTTTGCCGCTGGAATCGTTTCGAGTCCTGGCTTCGTTATAAATCGATAGCAATGGATCTTGGTTCACAGGTGGACGTAAATTGATATGCATAACGGGCGAACGATTGCCGAACGTGACCGGACAACGGCGTGTTACGAGCTTAGCTTTATGACCTATGAACAGGGGTAACAGAGTCGTGATGTTGGCTTTCGGTTTGAAACTAATTTATTGGTCATTCTTTAGGTAGTGATTGAGTGGCCTCGTTAGGGGTTCTTACGAATTTATTGGTGGTGTAGATGGAGGTTAGAGGAAGATGGAGCTGGATTTATGTTGTTTATGAGTTTTTGTGTTTTTGGGATTGGGTGGGAGTTTTGAATAGGGGGAGATTGGAGAGGAGCAAGTTTTTGAATTTGTGGAATTATGAAGGTAAAAATTATGAAATCTTCCAAATCTTTCAAATTCCCACTCTTCCAAATCTCACTCTCCCAAATTCCACTTTTCCAAATTCCACTCTCTCAAATTCCACTCTTCCAAATTTCCAATCTCCCAAATTCCCAATTTCACAAATTCCCAATCTCGCAATTTCCCAACTCTCCCAAATCTCCACTCTCCCAAATCCCAACTCTACCAAATTCCAAATCTCCCAAATCCCCACTCTACCAAATTCCACTCTCTCAAATTCCAACTCTCTCAAATTCCAACTCTCTCAAATCCCAAATCTCTCAAGTCCCTAGTCTCCCAAAATCCCAAGTCTCCCAAATGCCCACTCTCCCAAATCCCAACTCTCTCAAATCCCAAATCTCTCAAGTCCCCACTCTCCCAAATTCCCAATCTCTCAAATTCCTAACTCTTCCAAATCCTCACTCTCCCAAAATTCCAAGTCCCCCAAATCTTTCAAATCTCCCCACTTTCTCAAATCTCCCAAATCTCCCAAATCTCTCAACCTTCCCAAGTCTTCCAACTCTCCCAACCTACTCAAATCTCCCAAATCCTCCAACTCCTCCAACTCTTCCAACTCCTCCAACTCTCCCAACGCCTTCAACTCCTCCATCTCTCCCAAATCTTCCCCACCTCCACCCAAAAACTTGAAATCCACCCATCTCTCCACAACAACATCTACAACAAACCCACTAAGGTCCTATGTTTCGAAGCCTTCCATAGACGAGAGTGAAAAGTACCGTAAGTCTGTTTCTCGTCTGTAAGAGACACGAAATTTCACGTGGCTCTATTATGACGCTCAACTAGCCGAGACCCCGGCTATGCCGTTAAATTGTACGAAGGCGACAAAATTCACTATGGCCACTGTGATCACGATTAGATAAGAGACATTGGCTTGTTAAGCCGGTCAGACAATGTTCTCCAACGAGATGGTGTGTAATTAGTGAACGACGATGAAATGAACCCTCTCTTGCTCTTTGGAAACTGAGGTACACTGTCGGTTGAACATTATAATTTTACGTTGTTAACATTTTATAGTTCTTTATACAAAATGGATAGATGCTTCGATTATTTGTAATAATTCATTTGGTAGAGGTTATGATAGTAATGGTTTCTTTTTATGGGAAAATGGTTGATAATCATTCTTTACTGAGTAATTTTTTTTAATTTGTTGGTTGTTTAGGCTATTTTGCTGTAATATTAGGTTTGCAGAATGATGAAATAATTTTGTACGGTTATTATGGTATTTATGGGGCTATAAATTAATATTAGTTCAGGATTAGTTTAGTTAAAGTACGTGACACAGGTACAAATATACTGATCACTCTTACACTTCATCTTCTTCTAAAATAATAATTTTGATGCTTTCAATTTTGTCTAAAAAACAAAGTGACTTTATCTTGTTATAATTCATAATTATATAGTTATTATTACCAGTTCAGTACCTGTTCAGTTAAAGTACGTGACACAGGTACAAATGTACTGATCACTTTTGCACTTCATCTTCAAAAATAATAATTTTTATTCTCTCAATTTTTTCTAAATTACGAAGTGACTTTATCTCGTTATAATTTATAATTATATAGTTATTATTACCAGTTCAGTACCAGATCAGTTAAAGTACGTAACACAGATACGAATGTACTGATCACTCTTACACTTCATCATCTCCTAAAATAATAATTTTGATGCTTTCAATTTTGTCTAAAAAACAAAGTGACTTTGTCTCATTATAATTTATAATTACACAGTTTTTATAATTTCTGAAATTTCCGTAATTAATCGAAAACGAAAAGAACGAAAGAAAGAGTCAAGAGAACATACCGTTCGCCGAAAGGTGTCTCCTGAAGCGCTTACGAACAGTTATGTCAAAACGCATCCGATTATGTCACGCGAACGTAACGTTCGTTGTAAATGAACGAAACTTCCTAATTAACACATAGTCTCTGACGGCGATGATCGCCACGTGCATCTTGTAAATAAAGATAATGACGAGCGTTCCCGTCAATCTGATAAGCGATTAATTACGCAAACAAGTTATCATCTCATCCCTGGTTTCTTTTCCCTATCTCTTCAATTCTCCTTCCCTTTCGTTTCCTTTCAAAAGCTTCGTTCCGAGAAACCGCTTCGTGAATGACACGTCGCGTAATTGCTTATAACGTTGGATTTATCTTGATGCGAACAGAAAAACAGATCGAGGAATGTAATCTGGTTTGCATAAAGTAATATTTATTCTTTTGCCTTTCATTTATTACTGCTCATTCACGGTGTTAATAAAATTGAACGTTGCGGGACAGCTGTTTTATATCCGTCGCCCTTGGCGACTTTCATGACTTTTCTTTTGATATAATCTTGCTCGAAAAATACTTCGCGGTTAATAGGCTTTGCCGGTGCTTTATATCGATTAATATTAACCTCACGGCGAAATGGTAATGAAGTTATCAGTAATAAAAGATTATGCTCGATTGAGGAGCAATAAAGTCAATACATAAATTAGTTGCGGTATTCGTGTTTTATGCTCTGATGCTCAAATTGCTCGGAATTAATTTTTAATGGATCGTTTAATATTTTGTAATCGAATACCACGAGATAGATCACAGGTTGTATTTTATTTGGAAGTTGGGGAATTGGAGGGAGGGTTGGATATTTGAGAGTTTGGGGGTTGGAGATGTGGAACTTTTTGTATACAAAAATTTAGGGGTTTATGAAATTTTAGATACTTGGAAATTTTATAGTCTGTGAATATGATGTTTTGGGAATTTGTAAATTTGAAAGTTTAGAGACCTTGATTTTTGTGGACTTGAAAATTTATGAACTTGAAGATGTGGACATCTGATGAGAGATGTACAGTTTCAGAAATTTTAGGTGCCTGAAAATTTTATAGTTTGTAAACATGATGTTCTGGGAATTTATAAATTTGGAAGTTTAGAAACCTTGAATTTTATGAACTTGACAATTAACAAGCTTGAAAATGTCGACATCCAATGAAATACAGTCTAAAAAATTTTGAAGTTTAAGTCTTTGACAATTTTTTAATTGATTCATCCAGAAAACACAATTTCATCATCTAGAAATCCACCACCGCAAAACAGTTGCTGCAAGCAGCGATTACGTTCCTTCCACCCTTTCTTGCAATCAGGAAGATGCAGCGCAGTCAAACTGGAGCTCATCTTCCGTACGAGATGGAAAAATCGTTCAAAGAGTCCGCTACGATAATCATCGGCGATTCTACTCGGTGTCGTAATTTCGAAATGGCCGAGTATGCAACCGTAGAGAAAGAGAGAGGAAAAAAAGGACAGTAACGCGTGTAGAGGGAGAAATGGTAACAGAAGAAGAAACCAAGGTAACACGGAAGCAGAGATGAGAGTAAACGAGTATAACCGAGGGCTGCTTCCTGGACTGATTCCAGGTAGCTTGGTATACTTGGAAACTGACGGTGGTTGGATAATAGGAAAACAGCCTTCATCTTTTTCCCTCTTATTCTTTGAACAGAAGTTGTTTCGTACGCATAAAACCAGTGTATGTAATACAGTTCCTATGGGATTACAAGATGCAGAAGCTGCAACTCTTCCTTCCGACCGTTCCGTGATTTTACCTTATGCTCTTTGACCTGATCGAGATCTTGCACGAGCTTCGTGTCGGAGATCACTGAATCAGATTAAGGGTATCGATCTTGAATTCCATGGAAACACGTTCGAGCATTCAGAGATCGACTTTGAAATATTTGATCGTAATTGTGCGATTATTTTGCTGTTGTCGCTGGTAACGCAGCTTTGACTACTGATGTAGGATACAATAGGAGCTTGATATTCCCCTGCGCTCGGGGCTATAGGGCGTGGTCAGACGCACTGAATCTCATCTTCTGTGCTTCTTCTTTCTCTTCAATATTATTCACTGATACGTGTCGAATTACTACTCACAAATTTACATATTATTAAATTATTAATAAATTTAGCTTGAGACGTCATCTCACACTGCTAGATATGTACAGTGTTAGAAACAAAAATAAAATGCACTTCCTTCTTGTTCGTATAATGTAAACGTTCTTGATGTAATTGGTATACGATAAAGTAATCTCTGAATTATTATTTAATCACAAAATTAACACCTATAAAAATCCGTACACGTTAAAAATTAAATAATTAATTTATACCTAAAAGTGTGTTATCAGTCATTTTCTCTGATCTCGATCATTTTACATAAATATATAAAACCTCACACGTGAGAAAAAGGAGAGTATTTTCCACCCTATATCTATCTATCCCATCTCCGAGTTCCATTGAAACAGAATGTATTTAAAATAAACTCTGTGCCCTGAAAATTTATAATCACTCGAATGTAATATACGTCCCGTTACGTTTCACCGTTCTCGGAATGTCAAAGCGGTACTTCCATAAGGGAAAATTGAATAGGAAACTAATGCACGGACGTTGGAGAGACGCATCGCGCTCGTGCGACCGGGCAATTTCATAAATTAAACATTTCTCTCATCGTACGGGGGCGAACAAAGGATCGATGGTTCGTTAAGGTACTACTAAGCGTGCGAGCTTGTAGTAAATTCGTAACGGGAACATCTTGTGTTTCAGATCCGGCGAAAAATTTGTCGATTCTTATCGAGTAAGAGTGGAAGCCGCGAATTCCCAGCGTGCTTTCTATGGTTAATTCTCTTCTGCGAATTCTTGGTAACTGTTTTTGTTGGAAGTTGTTGAGGGAGATTAGAAAAATTAGATGAGGTGTTTTGGGTGGAGGCTCTACGTATATTGCCGGTGGGAGGTAAATTTGAGTGGGGTGGATTTTGAGGGTTGCAATTTATATGCGTTACAATTTCTTCGCGTTGCAATTTTCATGAGTTGCAATTTTTATGCGTTGTAATTTTCACGAATTGCAATTTGGATGCGTTGCAATTTTTACGCGTTGCAATTTTCATGAGTTGCACTTTTCACGCATTGCCATTTTCACAAATTGCAATTTGGATGCGTTGCAATTTCTATGAGTTGCAATTTTCACGCGTTGCAATTTGCATGAGTTGCAATTTTTGCGCGTTGCCATTTTTACAAATTGCAATATTTACGCGTTGCAATTTCTATGAGTTGCAATTTTCACACGTTGCAATTTTTACGCGTTGCAATTTTCACGCGTTGCAGTTTGCATGCGTTGCAATTTTGACGCCTTGCAATTTTTACGCGTTGCGATTTTCACGAGTTGCAATTTTCACGCGCTGCAACCTCCATGCATTGTATTGTTCACGCGCAGCAACTTCAACGCGTTGCGATTACGCGCTGCTACTTCCACATGTTGCAATTTCTACGCGTTGTACTTCCAACCTTTGCAATTTCCACCGGTTGTACATTGAAACATTGTATTTTCTACTCACCGCAATTTCCACGCATCACCATTTCCATGCATTGCAATTTCCACACGTCATTACCTCCATGTGTTTTCACGCTTCGCATAAGCTTTGAACGAGATGCATTTTCCACTCACTGAAAGTGCTATTCCCTGAGTTGTATTTCTTGTTCTATTGCGATTGTAGTTGAGTATTACTCAATTGCAATTTGAGTAATTATTTTAGTTTTAATTAGTCAATTGTAGTCATGTACATTGTCCACATATGTCGTCTCACATTACTCACATATCATCACATATCTTTTCTTTATATGATATAATATTTTGTGATAATATGTCCTATTTTTATACATATTATCAAGTATGTTATTCACGTATGATGTCGTCACATGTGCTACGTTTATACATATAGTCAAGTATATTATTCACATATGTTATTGTCACATGTCCTACCTTTTTATGTATAATAAAGTATGTTAATAACATATGATGTCCTCACATGTCCTACCTTTACATAGTCAAGTATATTATCCACATATGTTGTCGTCATATGTCCTACCTTCATACATGTAGTCAAGTATATTGTCCACATATGATGTCTTCACATGTCCTACCTCTACATATATAATCAAGTATGTTATCCACATATGATGCCGTCACATGTCCTACCTTTACATAGTCAAGTATATTATCCACATATGTTGTCGTCACATGTCCTAGCTTCATACATATAATCAAGTACATTACCAACATATAATGTCCTCACATGTCCTACACATGTCCTTCCCACGTCTTTACATAGTCAAGTATATTATCTACATATGATATCGTCACATGTTCTACCTTTATACATATAATCAAGTACATATTACCCACATATAATGTCCTCACATGTCCCACCTTTATACATAATAGTACAATATTATCTCGTTATCGTCACAAGTACCTCACGCATTAAATCGGTACACATACCACGCGTTAAATAGCCTGTTATACATAATGCCTCCATTGAGATATATCGTCACATGCGTTCAGCACACATGTACACACACGTTAACGTTCCAGGCGTTGTATAGCCACACGCTGCATCACCACGCACCGTAAAATAGTTGTTCACTTTTCCCGTTTGCCAGCAAAATACCAAGGCCCTCATCTCCTTTCAATTACCCGAGCAACGCGATCGTAACTCGCACACGTGCAATCAGGAAGTCGAACGGGCTCGTTTGCAGGAGGGAAAAACAATATAGGACTAAACGAAAGTGCAGTCGTAAAATTTGAAGGGAAGCCACGGGGGTGGTGAACGGTTTATTCGCGTTGATCGCGGCGGACGCAGATTACTTGGTGGAAAATAATAGTGAGATCACGATGGTCGTTTGGCTTTTAACGAGCGGTTTTCCTGCGGGAAACTCCGACAAGGACCCTCGTAAAAGACGTTCGCGGTGTCGTAAGTTCTGATGAAGACGATCGAAACGCTTTGAATAAGAAATGGATAGGAAGTGTTTAAGATTCATGTCTCTCTAAAAAATTCTGTATTTAAAAACCAAGATACAGTTAGAAATTTCCTTTCGTTTATTTATGGGAAGTTAAACATAGATGATTATTACGTAAACGCAATTAAAAAAAATTCTAGCAAATCTCTATAAATAGAAAGGTCGCAGTGAACATGGTATCAAATGCAAATTCGAGAGTACGCTGATCAGCATAATACCAGGAAGAGGGAAATGAATAGTATTACATAGTAGCATTACTCATATTAAAGTAAAGTAGCGAAATAACATACAAGGGCTATACTGAGAATCACGCACCGCAGTATCTGCACGCTCATAAAGAACAATGTCGGAATCTTAATAGAGACATTCTCCCGTTCGAAAACGTTCTTAGAGCCGTCGTGGCTCGTTAAGACGATTAAACGAGATCGAGAATTATATCGGCAGGTTTCTATGGTCTCCATACACGGATCGAAGATAAAATTAATTCAGAATATTGTGTAACGATATCGAGCCACAATTTCTTGTTCGACAAGATTGAGGTTTTCCTTCGAAATGGAGATTTCTTGAAGCTTAAATTTAACGCGTTCCGAAAGATTAAACACGCGTGGATCGATTCGTCGCGATATTACGGAATTTCGCCTGAATATCGCCTTGGGGTTATACCTTCTTCCGGATATTTAACCATAGGTCGTGAATCGTTACACGAGTGATTTTATGGAAATTTCTGTCAGGACTCTGGTAAAGTTTAACTCCTTCTGACCTTTATGTAATCGAACACATATGTGTAAAAAAAAATTGAATTTTAAATTGAGGAATTTGTTATGTTAGATTGTTGACAATTATTGTAAAAGGTTGAAGTAACCAGACTATGTAAGTGCAGTGACATGTGTTGACATATGAACATATGTACATATGTGTACACATATGTGTATATATGTATATGTATGTAGGTGTAAGACTATGTGAATGTAGTGACATGTATAGACATATTGACATGTGTATATACATATGTGTATACTTATACATACACACATGTGTTCATACATATCGTATGCATACATGTACATATGTGTATGCATACACATATACACATATGTTCATAGTTTCCATATGTATACGTATAAATATATGAACATATGTTTATACTTTTCATATGTATACATACATACACATATGTTCATACATACTATGTGCATATATCTACATATGTTCATACTCTCCATGTGTATACACATATGAACATAGTTACATGCATTCATATAAATATACATCTTCATATAAGACGTCTACAAATCTTCTACTACTGACAAGGTAGATCTTCTACCTTTTGCAAAACCAAATGAAATACGAACGAGTCTACAAAAAAGTTCTACTTTGAATTCCAAGCATGTAAGCAGATAATCTATGCAGTTCATTGCACCTTCGTAAAGGATACTTCCTCGTAATCTGTTCGTTAGATGTCATCTAGTTATCATCTCTATCAGGCATGTTCATCGACATTTGTGGCAACACGCGATAATGCAGCCTCAGGCGTACCTTTCGCAAATAATTAAGATCTTTGTCCAGACAAACCGCGATAAATTACTCTCGATACCCGCAGCACGTTCCTATCAATTATCAAACTCACGAGCGATCATCTTCCTGCGGAAATCATTGGAGCGTAATTAAGAGCTTTGTTCCCGACGGGGGTGTAAATCATAAGATGTATGATTCGAGTTGCATCGAAAAATGTAGCCAGGAAGCGTCAGGTTCGAAGCTTCTCATGCATCGATCGCGTGTTTCCCAGAACCGAAATTCCGTTAAACCCCCGGCGCATTATTCAAATTTCCCTGGAACCCTTGAAGAACAGCTACCAAGAGGCATGGATAACGTCGATTCGTCTTGGCGCAACGTGACACGGAAATCGTAGAGCCTGTCTGTAAGACTGTTCGAAGAGGAATAATAAGGATCACGAGGCAGGGAACGATGGATCTTCCGTGGCAGGAGGCGGAAAAACGTCGCTAGGCATGCAAATACGAAAGTGAGAGGGCCCGAATTGCATAAAACGAGACGGGCGAGAGTGTTTCCTGTTCGCGGGCATCGAGAGAAACGGTGGGTGGCGAGGCCTGTCGTGAACCGTTAAGGTCAACGTACAAACACTAACTTCGTTACATACCTTCAAGCACTATTCAAACATTCTAGTCACTCTTATGCTATATTAGTTTATACAAAAATTCACGAGTCACAGCTTTCTTCTAAAGTCACTCTGACTTGGGCTACGTCACATAGATTTACATCTTCATGTGCAAACTTCAACTATACTTAAAAATATTGCACAGGTATTTTTATACTAGTCTGTATTTTGGAAGACAATTTAACAAGTTGCATTTGGGCTAAGTTTTGTCACAAAGATTGAAGATGATCATTTCTATCTTCATGCAAAAACTGTTCAACTATGTTTATGAAACATGAAAAACATTGCACAGTAATATACACACTAGTTTGCATTTTGAAAGTCAATTTCACAAGTTGCATTTGGGCTAAGTTTTGTCACAAAGATTGAAGATGATCATTTCTATCTTCATGTAAAAACTGTTCAACTATGTTTATGAAACGTGAAAAACATTGCACAGTAATATACACACTAGTTTGCATTTTGAAAGTCAATTTGACAAGTTGCATTTGGGCTAAGTTTTGTCACAAAGATTAAAGATGATCATTTGCACCTTCATGTAGAAACTCTTCAACTATATTTATGAAACTTTAAAAACATTGCACAGTTATTTTTACACCAGTCTGCACTTTGAAAATCAATCTAACAAGTTGCATTTGGGTTAAGTTCTGTCACAAAGATTGAAGATGATCATTTGCACCTTCATATAAAAACTGTTCTATGTTTATGAAACGTTAAAAACATTGCACAGTTATTTTTGCATCAGTCTGCACTTTGAAAGTCTAACAAGTTGCAGAGCAAGATCATTTCAGATTTCAGGTCACTTGTCCCAGCTCACGGATGCACGAGACTAATTGGTGTAAAATAATTATAACACTTGATTAGAATTGTAAACATGTAGAGACAGACATGTAGAGATCTTTTAATAAGACTTGTCTCACGAGAAGTCAAAAACATATAAAAGTTCGACGACCCCGAAAAACTTTCCTATTCGAGTTCCCTCGTGACGCATTCGCAATGTCAAGGTTACCGGCGTATATAAGCGTGGTTCAGTT
Source organism: Megachile leachella (assembly GCA_963576845.1). Classification (NCBI taxonomy): domain Eukaryota; kingdom Metazoa; phylum Arthropoda; class Insecta; order Hymenoptera; family Megachilidae; genus Megachile; species Megachile leachella. Next base: position 12,115,709 of record OY756257.1, read on the forward strand.
TGCAGGGGAAAAGACATCGACCGTTCACTTCGATCCGCGGCCGTCATCGAAGCAGCTGGTGTCGAGGCAAGGTCGTTCCGTTACCTCGCGAGATTTCGAGGTCGTCCACGTCCTCGTCCTAGAAACCGGCAGGGATGAGGATACGGTAGATCGTTTATCTTGCAGAGGATGAACCTCCTCCTTTCTATCGTAACAGGATTCGCGTGATACTACTTGACAAGATTACCGCAGTTAATTTCGCGGATCGTGCTGTCTCGGATACCGGTCGATAGAGCCTGTTCCCGAAGAACCGGCATTTTAACTCTTCCTACTTAGATATAATCCCTTTTTGCATTTGTAGGCTGTTGCATTCCGATCTTTCACTGATTAAAACATCAATGAAGATTAATTATGCCGATATATCTTGGGTGAAAAATAACCACGTATCGAATGCGTTTAATTCGTTGCGTAATCGATCTCAGTTTATGTCGTCATCCGTGTCAATCATAATCCATTGAATATATGTTTTGACAAATCCATGAATGCGTTGATGCATTGACCTGTCTTATAGGTATTACCGGTTGCTGTAGATTACTCTCTGTCAATTTCATCAGAAGTACCATTATTCTCCGTCTCGAAACTTCAGGAAGTGAAACCGTATACTACACCTGATATCTGAACGTTTCGCTGGAAATTTCAAACTGATTAAAATATTTTGAACGTGGGAGAGTGATAAATTACCCGAACGTGTAATAAGACAGTGTTTTTATCTAACAGCGTTGCATCTAGTTCTACCTTGCCACACCTCGCCTTCAACGAGAAACTCGGTTATCATCTTAAAGAATTCGCTAACAATGGCGGTGGGCAAGGTCGACCCGTTAGTAGCCAGATGCAAGGTCAGTCGTGACTCGAAACTAGGAACGCGTCGTTAACGCGGGCTTCGCTGTTAACGGGCAAAACTGAGAGACCTAACAGTATCCGCTCGTGATATCGCGTTGGGCGGTTGCTATCGAGATCTCGGTTAATTTCACGTGGCGATTCGATTGATAGGGCGGCCCTCGGGCTATCCACGCCAATCTATCCTCTACAAATAACACGTATAGTCCAACTCAAAAGCGACTATTGCAATCCCGATATTCATCCTGTGATTAGTATGCGAAGAAATAAATATATGGTACAAGTAACGTGTTCTCAAGGCTGTTCAAATGAATACCCTGATGATCACTTGTCGAATTATCGGGGAAGCATGCTGTTTTGATGTGCTGCTTGAACCTTGATCTTCCTGCTTTCAATCATGGGATGATTAATTAAATTTTTCCGTGGGAAGAAATATTCGCGTGCTATCGTAATTTCAGGGTTTAATCCGGATCTGAGAGATTTCATGAACGCGGAAGTAGCAGAAGAGGTAGTCTATTGCGTGGAAATACAGTGTGGGGAAATGTGGCGTGTGGAGGTGCAATGCGTAGCAATTTGACGGATAGATAGATCTACGCGTGGTAGTGCAAGATATGGAAATTCTACGTGTGGTATTCTAGCGTGTGTAGGTACGCGTGGAAATTTGATATGTAACTATTTCAAGCGTGGAGATACTGCGGGTGGAAGTACTGTGCATGGGAGTACTACGCATGGAAGTACTACGCATGGAAGTATTGCGCATAGAACTACTGCGCATGGAAGTACTACGCATGGAAGACCTGCGCGTGGAAGTACTGCGCATGGAAGATCTGCGCGTGGAAGTACTGCGCATGGAAGTACTGCGCATGGAAGTACTACGCATGGAATTACTGCGCGTGGAAGTACTATGTGTGAAAATACGATGCGTGGAAGTATTATGCGTGAAAATACGATGCGTGGAAGTACCACGCGTGAAAATACGATCCATGGAAGTCCTACGCGTGAAAATACGATGCGTGGAAGTACCATGTGTGAAACTACGATGCATGGAAGTACCATGCGTGAAACTACGATGCGTGGAAGTACTACGCGTGAAAATACGATGCGTGGAAGTACCATGTGTGAAACTACGATGCATGGAAGTACCATGCGTGAAAATACGATGCGTGGAAGTACCATGCGTGAAAATACGATGCGTGGAAGTACTACGCGTGAAAATACGATGCGTGGAAGTACTACGCGTGAAAATACGACGCATAGAAGTACTACGCACGGAAACACAATACATAGAGATACAACGCGTAGAAATATATCTCGTTGCAACTTAACGCCAGTTAATCTAACGCAAACCGACACAACCCACACACAACGACACAATATCTTCCAGTACCTCATCACAACCGACATTACATCACCCAATAAATAAAACAACAAATTTGGGAGACGTATAATGACTTTTTAAGTCGACTGTAGATCAGACTAGAATTGTTTGAGCGAATGGTGGCAGGCCGTGGGCGATGCATTCATTAGCTCGGTTTACGGGCCAATAACAGAGAGCGAGCTGAGACGCCACGGTAACAACGTGTCAGTCGTTCTAACGGGTTTCCTTCTTTTACTTCTTCTTCGGTTTCCACTTCTTCCTTCCCAGCGTCCTCGACTTCTTCTTCTTCATCTTTTTCCCTGGTACTCCTCCCCTACGGGTGTTACGGCTAACCGACATTTTCACCATTTCGTTCGCGTCCGGGAAGCGGCACACTGACTCGGTTCCCGAACACAGATTTTTGGTGAACCGACGGGGTAATTAGAGAACATTTCTCTTATACTTTATTCACAATGCCTTTCATGCAGGAGGATGCTACGAATATTTTTAGACTCACTGTTCTTGATGTTTGACAGTGGAGGAAAAATAGCAATTACTGTACTTAACTCTTCATTACAAATCTTTATTACAACATTTTCGTACTTTCACAAATTTTATTATAATTTTTTATGTTACCTCGTATGAACTGAAATAATTGTCTTTAAAATTAAAGACAGAAACTAATGATTAATTTTTGTCTTCAACTCTAAAGACAGGAATTAATAATCAATTTTTGTATTCAACTCTAAAGACAGAAATTAATAATGAATTTTTGTCTTCAACTCTAAAGACAGAAAGTAATAATCAATTTTTGTCTTCAACTTTAAAGTCAAAAATTAATAATCAATTTTTGTCTTCAACTCTAAAGACAGGAATTAATAATGAATTTTTGTCTTCAATTTTAAAGACAGAAATTAATAATCAATTTTTGTCTTCAATTCTAAAGACAGAAATGAATAATAAATTTTAACAGTCTCGTTATATTTTTTCTAACAGTAAATGTTTTCAAAGTCACATCACAAGGTGACAAAATCGACCGCATTTCCGTGACCTACGTTAATCGATGATAAAATAAAGTGACGGTAAGCACATTAAAATAATGGTAGTAGATAGCACTGTTTCCATTGTAATCGAACGCATTCGATCTACGGGTGAATAGCAAATATTAACCGCGACGAATCAGCAACTGTATCGAACAATGGAGTTACGGGTCGACGCGTCCGACGTGATGCGATTATGAAGCGTGATTAACGACGAGTAAGAACGTTAACGAGAGTCTTTTCCCTTGCAACGATGATGCAGCGAAGCTCTTTCACGATTGTCCAGGGTCAGTGATCTTGACCTTTCGGTTGACAAGCAGATCGACGCAACTCGATGAAATGTTAGAACAACGTCTCTTCACAGCCGTGTTTTGCGAGAAAATACATGGAGACCCTTCATTTGCAAACAGGGGTCAGCTATTTTAACCTCAAACTATAACATTTTTTTCAAATAATTAAAGAATTGTGCTGAAGAATTGTCTGAGGGAAATTTTTTCAAGAGAGGCAATACCTTTAGACAGATGAAAATAAACTGACATTTGTGAATTTTTTTTGGAGCACACCTTTGTTTTGCATTCTTGAAATTTCAGGTATAATTTATAACAACTATTGCCTACCACAGAATATTTTCTGTTCTGTAAAATATTTAAAAATACCGGAATTATGACAATCTTCTCTGAAAGTGTTTTGGTGCGTCGTGAATCGGGGTTCTAGCTTTATATTAGTCAGAAGTAAGTTTGCAGTGTTTCGAAAACTAACACTCACTACATTCAATATTTTTAAAAAGCTACACTAAAATTTTATACAAAAAATAATTTCGTAATTTTTTAAGATTCTAAAAGCCCCCTTTAATAATTTATCATCGCAGTATCATAGACTGAAGTGAAAATTATTTTAATGGCAGTGACTTGACAAGAAGTCGGACAGAATGAAGAATGCTTAACCAATGAGCATTTAGCACACGATTTTAGTAACCTCAATTTTTTGTCGCAACCAAGAATTACTCTTCGCGTTTGCAACCGGTAATTTCCAGGCAGAACCAGCGCCTGTTAATTGTCTCTTAGAACTGAATATATTCTCTCCTCCAAATAAATTGAATTACCCCGCTTTGACACCGACTTCCAAGGAAAAACTCGATCACCCGTATAATATTTCTCGAGTTAATCTTGTACAAAGTTTCGGAACAGGCGTCGTACGTGTTTGCGTCGGGTTCCGGGTGAAAAAAAGAAGGATGACGCGTTAAATTGATCAACGTTACTCGTTCTACAATTCCGGATAACGAACAATCGCGTAGGCCGGTGCGTGAGAATGAAACTCGCATTGTTTTATCGCACGTTTTCCGTTGCCCGCTGAATGTCATCGACCATGAGAAACGACGACGCGTTTCTGTTTTCCGCTCTGAATCGCAAGGATTACTGTCGCAACATCGGTCGATGGAATATTAATTTCACTTGGTCATTTGGATATTGTGGAGGATTTGGAGGGTTTGAGGAGGAATCTGAGTGTTTGGGAATTTGGGTAATTTTCGGATTTGGAGGATTTGGAGCAGTTAGAGGATTTGGAGAATTCGGAAGATTTGGAAGATTTGGAGGATTTGGAAGAGTTGGAGAATTTGGAGCATTTGAAGACTTTGAAAGATTTAGAGGATTTGGAGGACTTGAAGGACTTGGAGGATTTGTAGGATTTGGATTTGGAGTTGGAGGATTTGAAGGATTTGGAGGACTTGGAGGATTTGGAGAATTTGGAAGATTTGGAAGATTTGGAAGATTTGGAGAATTTGGAAGATTTGGAGAATTTGGAAGATTTGGAAGATTTGGAAGATTTGGAAGATTTGGAGAATTTGGAGGATTTGGAGACTTTGAAAGATTTAGAGGATTTGGTGGACTTGAAGGACTTGGAGGATTTGGATTTGGAGTTGGAGGATTTGGAGGATTTGAAGGATTTGAAGGATTTGGAGGACTTGGAGGATTTGGAAGATTTGGAGTTGGAGGTTAGGTAGTTGAGGAGTTGAGACTTTGGAAATTAGAGACTTTGGGAAATTTAGAGATTTGGTGGGGATTTGGAAATCTGTGGCTTGAGAGATTTGGGATATTTGAGGATTTGGAGGATTTGGAGTTGGAGTTTAGGTAGTTGGGGAGTTGAGATTTTGGAAATTTGAGAATTTGGAGGATTTGGAGATCTGGAGGTTTGGAAATCTGGACCTTGAGAAATTTGGGATATTTGAGAATTTGGAAATTTTGGAAGTTGAAATCTTGGAATTTGGAAACTTGGAAACTGAAATCTTGGAATTTGGAAATTTTGGGAGTTGAACCCTTGGAATTTGGAAACTTTGGAAGTTGAAACCTTGGAATTTGGAAATTTTGGGAGTTGAAACCTTGGAATTTGGAAATTTTGGAATTTGAAATCTTGGAAGTTGAAATCTTGCAATTTAGAAATTTTGGGAATTGAAAGCTTGGAATTTGGAAACTTTGGAAGTTGAAAGCTTGGAATTTGAAATCTTGGAATTTGGAAATTTTGGAAGTTGAAACCTTGGAATTTGGAAATTTTGGAAGTTGAAACCTTGGAATTTGGAAATTTTGGTATTTGAAATCTTGGAATTTGGAAATTTGGAATTTGGAAATTTGGAATTTGGAAATTTGGAAGTTGAAAGCTTGGAATTTGAAACCTTGGAATTTGAAATCTTGGAATTTGGAAATTTAGGAATTCTCAAAACTTAAAAACCTGAAAACTGGAAAATATTAAATCCGCCACTTCCCAAAACTGGCAATATACCAAGAGTCTCCTCCACAAATCCCCACAAGGAAATGGAGCGACGAAGAGTGATGCAGTGTAAGATAGTCAAGAAGCCACGTTTTGTTCGTTTAAATGATTTCCCACGTAAAACGGGATCCCTGCGAAATGATAGAAGCGTATCCTAATTACTAATTACTTTGTTCATTAGTTGCTAATTGCGACAGTATAATTAATCTTCAAAACTATGACCAAAAAACATCATATTGTAAGATGATCCAGTTCCACGTCTCTATTTCTCTACATTTCCTCTTATAAATACTTTATACACACGAAGCTATAATCTATGAGTGGAAGTTAGAAGAAATTCAATGAACGGTACGTGTATCGAACAACTTCTGATAATCGCGTAGTGACGTAATCGTGCAATTACGACAGGTGTAACGTGTTATTGTACCGTTTTGAACACCTGTGATTTTCAAGCGGTAACCACGTAATCATCTATCGAGTTTACGATAGTGGGAATTGCTTACCGTGGATTACGATTAAGGCGCTCAAAATTCGAGTCAGAAGAACGGAGCTTTTCACTTTTTCGCTGCTTTCAACCAATAAGATTTCAAAGCAAAAATAAACGCAACTTTGGAATTTGGAAAGTTTGCAATTTTAAATCTTGGAAGTTCAAAGCTTGGAATTTTAAATCTTGGAAATTGAAATCTTGGAATTTGGAAATTTTTGAAGTTGAAACCATGGAATTTGGAAACTTTGGAAGTTCAAAGCTTGGAAATTGAAACCTTGGAATTTGGAAACTTTGGAAGTTCAAAGCTTGGAAGTTGAAATCTTGGAATTTGGAAATTTTGGAAGTTGAAACCTTGGAATTTGGAAACTTTGGAAGTTCAAAGCTTGGAATTTAAAATCTTAGAATTCGGAAATTTTGGTACTCGAAACCTTGGAATTTGGAAATTTTGATACTTGCAACCTTGGAATTTCAACGCAAAAATAAACGCAACAAACCGCAAATTTAATTTACATATTAACACGCAAATTACAATCAACATCAATCATAATTACCACAAGACTTCAGAAAATAGAGTAACTGCTCCCATCAAAACGAAAAAAACCAGAGAATAATCAAATTTTTAAAAAATCTTACAATTTCAATCAATTTACCCTCAGAAGAAACTTGTCTTTCAACTCGCTGAACTACCGCATCCGCATATCCATAATCACCAAAAAAGTAGCCCGTTACTTAGCAATAAATCTCCATCGATACCGAAGACAATTTTCTCCAGGCTAATTATACGTTCCTCCAAAAAGAGCATTTTGTAGTACAGTAAAGAACAGCGACATCACGTTAACGTGCGCCATGTTTTGTTCGTCACAAAAGCGCCCAGCTGATTCCTGAGCACCTTCGCTTTTTCTTCAGGAACAGAGCCTGCGGGCGTGTAGTACAAATTATTCGATATCGAAGCTGTCAGGAGTCGAGCAGTGTGTGGATAAGCAAGAAAGAGGTTCGACCAACCGGTAAGAAAGGACGTTCACCGTGATTTTTTTCTCGACGTATATATACGTCCATTCAGTACCAATTATCTACATAATTCAGAGGCTGATTTCAACGCGAGGGAGTAATTGGAGACTTTTTGCACTCGATAATTTATGTGATCACGTTTTTGAGACAGATCACGAAGCGACGCGTAACTATCGAAGGCAATTTAGAAAATATCCCGAGCAAATCCGATTTCTGGGTGGTACCGCGTTCCAGACGCGTCACGATTCTCGACCCAATGAAATACGAACAATGAGAAAACGCGAACCCTGCGAATATTATCGGCTGGTAATTGCACGCTCACTGGAATAATGGTTCAGAGCCTTTCGAACGCTGCTTATCGTGATTTAGTATCCTGTACTGTACTTTTTCGTGTCTCTTACGCGTTGAAATATTACCAGAACGCAGATAACGTTAATGGAACGATTACGCTAATATTCTTGTAATTAAAATCAATTTAGATGCAGAACTTCGTTTAATTCTACTCTTCTTCAGACCTGCTCATTTGTACAAATATCTACATCACCTATAATGGATGCAAAAATTTCTTCTTCCTATCAAACAAAAAAATATCAAACTCTTTCCATCAAAATTTCTTAAAATTAATTTACAAAATTTCTATCAAATTAATTTTCATTTTGGGGAACACAAATCTTAATTCTTTTTTTAAATTTCCTTACAAAATATTTGTCAAATTAATGTACATTTTGGTGGACACAAATCTTAATTCATTTTTTAAATTTCCTTCCAAAATATTTATCAAATTATTTTACATTTTGGTGAACACAAGTTTTAATTTTTTTTTTTAAATTTCCTTAAAAAATATTCTCATGAAGATTCCTATCTCTCGAAACTCTTAAAGGGTCATTTTGTACCTATTCTCACAGAGTACGAGTCTAACAATAGAACAGGTTTGCAGGAAGGAATTTGTACAATTTATTCGAAGTATAGTCGTACGAACACAAATGCTAATATTCACGCTATCTGACCAGTAACACGTGCCATTACGTGCCATGCAGTATTGGTGCCACTGATATATCACTCGAGTATGTACGCTAAGATCACGGACTGTCATCGGACACGGTCAATTAAATTTGCCGAAGGTCGTATTGAGCGAACTAGCCGTTCCACCGGGAAATAATAAACGCTGGGAACGCCTAACAGCTGGTACGCTCCTAACGGTCAATGACAATTAGGCGACTTTTCAGTACTAGGTCGAGTATCGACCATCGATGTGGTTCATCGAGTGCCAGGAAAAACCTTTTCAAGGTTTTTTGGTGGTGCTCATTTTTGGTAATGAGATGCTGAAGAGTTTGGTTCTTCATATGTGGTCAAAATGGTGTTCACATGTGTGGTGGTCAAAATGATGTTCATATGTAGTCAAAGTAGTATTCATATGTTTATTTGATGGTCAAAGGAGAATTGTACAGTGCTGTAGAATCAACAATTTCAAGATTGTATAAGAATTCTTACTGATGTTCATATGTGGTCAAAATGGTGCTCATATGTATGATGGTCAAAATGACGTTCATATGTGTGATGGTAAAATGATGTTCATATGTAGTCACTCTAATATTCATATGTTTATACAATAATCAAAGAAGAATTCTACAGTGTTGTAAAATCAACCACTTCAAGATTGTACAAGAGTTCTTACTGATATTCATATGTGGTCAAAATGGTGTACATATGTATGTTAGTCAAAGAAGTCTAAGGTGTAGAATCAACCATTACAAGCTTCCACAACAGTACATTCTGATGTACACATAGTGCTAAAAAACGATATTCATATGTTCATATGGTAATCAAAAACAAACCTCAACAGTGAATTCAATGTTTTACTGCTTAAGACTGAAACACACTGAATTGAAACAAAATATCTTTATGAAAAGACACAATATCGTAACCATATTTGTCAAAGAACAATGGCATAATTGTTGGCATACGGAAAATTGTGAAAACAGAAGAAAACTCGAATTTGCTTTTACCAGCGAGCCAATGGCAAAAAGAGACAGAAGAGAAGAAGGAGAGTGACGGCGTGCCGCGAAGCAAGGATAACGGTCCGTTCCATGTGGCGCCCCGAGTAAATGTCCTCGGTTATTCTCTCATTATACCTGGTGGCTGTACATTGCGTCGATCTGACAGTGATTATTCACCGACTGAAAATCGCCGTCGTAAAAATTGGGGTTCGAATACCATCGAGCTTCTTTGAATAAACAGATACATCAAAGAGACTCCTATCTTCCTCGACTGGCGATTAAAATCACAAAGAAAATTTCCCTTCGCAGGAAATGTTAAAACATAACTGTTCCACAGAAAAATATTACAGTATAAAAACTTTTTATTCAATGCAAAAGAAAATAATCTGAATTGCAGTAATAAATAAAATATAGTGTCGATTTTAATTCCTTCGGAAATGTTTCGCTCAACTAATTAATGCTAAACACCATCAAGGAAATAATTTGAATTGCAGTAATAAAATATTATTTCCTAAATGCTTAAATTCATTACATTGACAAGCAGTCTTATAACTCGTGGATGCTGACTAACCAATTACCGATTCGCCACGAATGATATATTACGCAGATTAAAATATTATTCCGATTACACGGAAAAATGCGTCGAATTGAAAAGTCATAAAACGATGAATAATTTATGTTAAAACCTGTCATATTAGTAGCATCTTCGTGGCAACGAACGCGTTACCACATTCTCAATAAAATGTACCGTTACTCTCAAATGTCAGAGCTTCGAAACCAGAATGTATCAAAGATTTTCGTAGTATAATATCGACAAGCTGTTTCATTTCACGCTCGCGTAGATCTAACAAGACGGAGAGACCTAACAAGTCAGCGACGAAGGAAACTCATCGCGTAGCCACGATAACATCCTTTAATTAACCACCATCAATTCTGTTTGCGCTTCGCAGCACGCTCTAAACGAACGTAATAATAATTGTTTGACAAGCGATTCTACCCCGTCTAACAGGGTGTGTTAGCCGGTTTTACGAGCTCCGTGCTCGTCAATGTTACCAGGGGATGATTTACGAACACCCGGTGTGTAAACTAGCCTCTCGCAACGAGAAACACCGGAGAGTAAGAGGATACGCGGCAAAACACTCGTCGTCATTACCTTCTATTAGAGTAAATAAATAAATAATACTAACGAAGCAATAAATAACACGAGCAGGTACTCGCAAAACGATCGCCACGCGCTGTGGGATGGTCAAAGTTGTTAACAGAAATTTTCAAACTGTAATTAAACCTAATAAGATCTGTGCTAAGTGATAATATCAGACAAGTTTGCTATTAACACCGAGAATAATTTCCGTGTAACTAGTTTGCCGAAATTGAAAGGATTTTATGCAGATGAATATAGAAGAGAGATGTTAATTACAGGTAGCGACTTCCCGGACGTAAACTTCGTATTCATGGAAAAACGTGTCGAGGAGAAAAATGTCCGACTTCCGTCCATAAAATTTTCTAATAAAAAAGATTTTATTTACCGTTCATAGCTTGTACCCGGAAGCTCGGAAAATTGCGATGAAGCAGATGTACATATATTAAAATTATTTCTCGACCAGTTCTTGCACGGACAGAAATATTAAAACGCAAGGCTACGTAGCAACCTTGTCCTTCTTCGGGCCCGGCTCTTCATTATCGATCTGTAGAATTCCGTTCCGCTGCCGGAATACCGCTCGACGCGATGAAAAAGCAGAAACGCGTGATATCTGTGTACCACGAGAAAAAAGTCCGGCGCATACTTTATCAGGCTCATTTAACCGATCTGAAATTTAAACGCGACCGTTTCGCAGCGCGGTATTCTCGTTCGTCTTGAGCGTCGATTAGAGATACAGCTTATGACGAGGCTAACGAAGAAGGTGAGGAGAAAGGGAAAAAGAAGAAGACGAGGAAGAACAGGACAGAAGAAGAAATGCATATTTACTTGGTCGCATGACCGCCCAAGAAATTTAATCCCGAGCGATCGACCGCAACGACGAGGAAACGAGGCGACGCGGAAGAACAATGGCCTCGTCTTCGACCAGCCTCCACCTCGTCCGAGGACGCTGTCGTGCTCGCACACGCTCTGGAATTCCATCGAGGAAACGTCGATGGCTTCCTCGCCGACTGGAAAAGCATCGGCGAAGAAAGCAATCGATGTTACACGCGTGACGTAACGGACACGTGCTCGCGCCTTCACTCGTTTCACGTTCGCCTATTACGCTGCATATCCGTCTTGATCCCTCAGGCTTTCGTGGCCTCGTTTTTTACTAAGCCTTTCATGTTCTACCTCTATAGTTTTCGGTCATCTTCCTCTCGTCACGTATAATCATACGCTTCAATTCGTCTTTTATTAAACGAGGATTATACTGCCATTTTATTCTTCACTTCTGACAACAGTTAACCCTAGGCTAACTATTCAGGAATATAATATTAAAACGAACATGGAAAATTAAAATGCGAGTACTTTACGTTCAAGGATTCTTGATAATGCATTTTATAGTTGGACCTAAATTTCAAGTTGGAGAGTATTCAAAATTTGAGGAAAGTTTGTGGCATTTGAGCTGTAAGTGCGTCATCAATGAACCTCCCGTGCGTCTTCAAAGTACGGGAAGAAGTTAACTGTGCTTCGATGAAATTTTTCGAAGCTTCAGTTAAAGTATATTGCAACTTCAGAATTCAGAAATCTACTCCTTTGAAATAATGACAAATTTCATTCTGTTCACCCTATGTCCTCTTACAGCTACCACTGACCTAACCGTTAGAAGAAAAATTAATTAGCTTCTTCACGGGTCTTTAAGGTTCTGCTCCTTTAAAGAACCTGTCTAAATGATCATCAGAGAGAAAGCTCCTACACGGGAACAGGTTAACTGCGCTTCGATGAAATTTTTCGAAGCTTCAGATAGAGTACATTGCAACTTCAGACCTCAGAAATCTGCTTCCTTGAAATAATGACAAACTTCAGTCTGTTCATCTTATGTCCTCTTACAGCCACCACTGACTGAATGGTCGTTAGAAGAAAAATTAATTAGCTTCTTCACAGGTCTTTAAGGTTCTGCTCCTTCAAAGAACCTGTCTAAACGATCATCATAGAGAAAGCTCCTACACTGTTTCTTTCAGTGATTTCACTTGACATCGCATTTCTTCATTGTTCCCCCCCAATTTCACTTACAATCAGAATTCTTTAACGCCACGTTTCTTCCCTATTTCTCATCGCACTCTACAAGAAAATCCCAAGGTCGCTCGAAGGCAAAACTATGAACTTGGAAGTCAAACCGCTCTAGAACCAGTCTTGAACAAATAGGCAAATCCGATGTAATCGAAACTTTGTACATTTACAGTTTGTTCTTGTTATTTAAAGACGATAAAGATGCTCTTCCGGGAACAGGCGAGTGACATTTTATACGAAATAACAGTTATCGATAGACATAAAACGGGAGATAGCAACGGGATCCATTTTTCGTGCACTTTCAACGCATCTCGTAAAATTAGAGTGTTAAAAGAAGCGGGTCGAAAGAATTCCTTCGGCGTTTCTAGTAAACTGGTCGTCAAGCTCGACAGAGTATTACCGCGTTGATAACTCGCCAGAGGTTCGATCTATCGATCGTGACGATAAGGGATCCGGTCCTTTTGCGATTCACAGGCGATTTGCGAGTCGTCGTTTGCGGTACACATTGGGCAAGAATGTCGGTTGCCAACGCATCTTGCCGCGAGGTCCTTTGCAAAGTTGCGATAACGGTTCGTTAACCCTTTCTACAGGACGTACGTTCTCGGAAACGCGCTATTAACTCGTCGATCACCGTGCAGCTTGGCAATTATTCGATCGCAAGAGGAAGCGAATCGAATTTTTAATTATCGATTCTAGGTACATTTTATTTACGCCGGTGATAGACTTCCACAAGGAAAATGGCAGTACCAATTTATTTGTCTAAATTAATCCATTTGCGTCAGCATCCGAGATGATAAGATCTGAAACGAGTCAATCTCGTGCTCAGAGTCGCAATCGAGCCGAGGAACGTTCATCCATTCTTCTTCCTCGTATTCCTCGCTCTTTCGCATCTATCAAGCTCATTTGATCGTGAAGTTTCCCTCTTCGGAGCACGCACGGTAAGCTCGGACCACCTGGGAGGCTCCGCAGGTGCTGAGCCTTATCAGACTGGAAAATATGCTGCAGAAATGAACTCGTCGCTGTAACGAGGGAAAACGGCACTAACGACGGAAGAAAATACCTCTTGACAAGGTACACGGATTAATTTTCCTTGTCAACGCGAAAACTGGGTTGTGCGCAAACGAAGCGGACAGAGAGAGCAAAGTGAGCAAAATCGAATGAGAAAGTTTGCGATAAGCAAAATGAGAATTATCTTTCTTCTTATCACCTTGAATAAATTGCGTCATTAAGTGAAATCGTTGCAAATGTTTCTTTTTAAATTGCTGTTTCAATTGAAATGTTTCAATGAAACTATTCATGTTTTATTTAAATGATTATAACAGGTGAAGAAGTTAAGTGGACAAATATAATGAAAGGAAAGTATGAATATATTTAGAGATACTTTGAAAAGAATACAATTAGTTGATGAAGTTTTTTCGTGATTCGAGAAGTCATCTTGTTACGCTACTATGGCAGCCATTTTGTCAAATGATGTCCTGCATGGTCAAGTATATAAAATTTTCCTAAAATTTGATTTTTTACAACGTCAGTATATTTTAATGTATAAGATGTCTTTAGTAAATGATGTCTTCATGAACAAATAAATAAAATTTTCTTAAAATTTGCTTTTATACAACGTCAATATATCTTAATGTATAAGACGTCTTTAACAAATGATGTTCTTCATAGTCAAATAAATAAAATTTTCTTAAAATTTGCTTTTGTACGTCAGAATGTATAAGACGTCTTTAGCAACTAATGTCCTTCATGAACATCTAAATAAAATTTTCCTAAAATATGTTTTCGTACAACATCAGAATATCTTAACATATAACACGTCCTCAGCAAATAATATCCTTCATGAACAACTAAATAAGATAACCCTAAAACAAACTTTTGTACATCAAAATGTACCTTACGTATCTTACCGTATAAGACGTCAGCTAAAAAGAGTAAACATAAAAGTAAATGTGGAACAAAAAGTAAAGAGAAGAGACCGTTAAATCGACTAATTAGCCAGCAACAGAACAAAAAGATCTCAAGAACGATCGATATTGTTTGAGTTAAATCTATTACAGGATGCCCGGTTATTTATGTCCGGCGATCGCATTTAAATAGAATCGTCTGGCCTCGCAAAGGCCATTGCAGAAGCCGTCGAACTTGATGAAGCGTCCTCGACGAAAAGAGTAAAACGATCGAAACAAGTCGAGTGACTAAGCCGAGCGCATGGATACTGTTAATCCGATTAATTAACGAAAATAGGTGGCGAGTCCATTTTCCAACGGCCTCGGAATTCGCAGGACGCGCCCTGGACGTTGTCCCGCTATAACAGCCGGTAGCTAGGTGACGCGTGTATCCTGAATACTCGGTGAAGGTTTCAGGATGCATGCAAGGCAATGGGAGAGGACGAAACGCGTTTAGCGGCTGCCGTTGGCTGCTACCCGTTACCTAGTTATCCTAGCCCGCGGTTACGGGGATCGCGTTACGACCAGTACCGTGTCTCATCAGACATCCTGCTGGTTGCTCTCGATGCCGGATCCACGGATCAAAAATATGACCACATTGGAGAAGAAAAATCTACCACCTGACTTCGACGGGTTCTATACGTGAAATTACGTGTCACAATGTTTCCGATTATACATAGTCTGCCTTGCAGGAGGATTTTCGAGCTTTAGTTATTCCACCTGAATGGAATATGCATTTTTCTCTATCGATACTCTCATATTTATGATCTTGCTATGAAGGTTTTGTTTAGGTTTTACAAGGTTTATGGCTGTGGGAATTTCTGTTGCTTCAAGAATTTGGAAGACGAATTTATTCTGGTTTTAATGGAAGTGTAGAAATTTTTATGAGGGGTCACTTGAGTTATAATGGTCTATGCATTTCTTACGATTTTTCTGATTTCGAAATTTTAGCTATTTAAGAAATTTATAGAAACGTGTTTTAGTTACCTTGTGGTCTTTGAATAGATACTTCTGACGTGCAGTAGGTCATAAAATATAGTTCTGCTTTTTAACTTCAATAGCTCATGTACTTAAAGACTTACACACTTCAAAATTCAATTATCAAATCTTTTAACTGCATTCCAAATTTTAGCTATAAATTAAAAAATGTCATGTAGCAACATTTGTCTTGCGGGTTCATTATTCATGCAGTAGTCAACCATGTTGAAGTTAGTTCAACAGCTGCGTTTAACATGTTGCGAACATCGGAAAATGGAAGAAGAAGCAAAGATCTACTTATGGCTGAAACTCGCAAACTTTTCTCAACCAGGATAATTCATCATCGTTTGCCCGGAGGACGATAATCTTAAGGGTATCGACATTCGCTGTTAGGAACATATAATTTCCTTGGGTGAACTGTTACGGAAGCAAGTTCGAGCGTAGCGGTATACTTCTGCCACAGGATGAATAATCGACAGTTAGATCACTTAATCGAAGGTGGAACGCTGCATTATGCACGCGATCTTTTTATCTTCTCTCGATTTCAAATATTAAGGATCAATGTTCATTTATACAGCGCATAGATATGCATCTAACTGGCTGCATTTATTTCGACAAAAGAAAGAGGCTCGACGCAGCGCATCAAATGCGATTTAACGAGACTTAACTCGTGTACATCAATTTAATTCGAATCGATAATCCCCGTGGAATCTTCAGATTATTCGCTAGAATCTCATAAATCTCGTTTGCTTATCGATTAATCGTAGCAGCTTGATTGCCGGTAATTAGAATTCAGTTACGATCCTTATCCGAGCCGCCGTCTTAATTGATCTGTCTTTACATTTTAGATCCGCCGCGAGTTATACGTTCGCTAATTAATTTCGAGCGATGTGTGGGTAAGGGAATGGTGATTGTTCGCTCACGGAATTCTACAAAGCTCACCGACTTCGATATTCAGCGCGAGGGAACATCTCCGACATCGAGGGATCGCTGATATTTTATAGACCGAGTAAATGTTTCGTTACGGACCAAACGCAAGAATTCTATCTTGGCGGAAAACAATGCGACTTTCGAGGAATCAAAATCGTGTCAATTCAAATTATTCACGGTTAGATACCTCTTTATTGCATTCCCGACATCTTAACCCTGTTACCGAGTGCTTTAACTGTATCGCACATAACTTTTCTGCTCATTTGAAAGTCTTGCAGTATATCTCTACGCATTCAATCCCTAAGATGCACAAATTACAAAATTGTAAAATCAATGATATGCTTTACCATTCAATACTACACCATGTTAATGAATCCAAATACCACGCATCCAAATACCACGCGTGGTGATACCACGCATCGAAATACCACTTGTGGAAATACCACGCGTGGAAATACCGCGTGTGGAAATACCACGCGTGGAGATACCACGCATCGAAATACCACGCATTCAAATACCACGCATCCAAATACCACGCGTGGAGATACCACGCATCCAAATACCATGCGTGGAGATACCACGCATCGAAATACCACGCATTCAAATACCACGCATCCAAATACCACGCGTGGAGATACCACGCATCCAAATACCACGCGTGGAAATACTACGCGTGGAAATACCATGCATGGAAATACCACGCGTGGAAATACTACGCGTGGAAATACTACGCGTGGAAGTACTACGCGTGGAAATACCACGCTTGGAAATACTACGCGTGGAAATACTATGCGTGGAAGTACTACGCGTGAAAATACCACGCTTGGAAATACTACGCGTGGAAATACTACGCGTGGAAGTACTACGCGTGGAAGTACTACACGTGGAAATACCACGCTTGGAAATACAGCGCGTGGAATTACCACGCATCGAAACACCACGTGTGGAAATACCATGCGTGGAAATATAGCGTATGTAATGTAATGAATACTGCAATACTTCAGTCTGCAACGATGATAGAATTAATAATCGTTATCACGATGTACCGCAGTAATTTTCACTGTACCATTCAACGCGTATACTTAACGCTTTATCGCTAAGCAATTTGTATAAGCAACCACGGACGATCTTGAATAATTACAAGCTCCCGAGGTAACAGTTAACAGAATAACCCTGTTCCTTTCGCATTATAGAATCGATCCATTTTCCTAGCAGCTTAAGATTCTTTAAAAACATCCGAAACCTCTTTCCGATAAAGGTAACTCGTTTCGCTGGCAAGTTCATCGCACTGCTAGCGAAAAATCATGTAAGAAATTATGTAGTACGCGTTCGCGGAAATTTATTTGATCAATCAGCTGACGGGAAACGATCGCGTGCACACGTATCGCGATGATTATCGGCTCATTAATTTCTTCTCGCTGGGTAGTCGTGATTATTATACACTTCCCTCGGCAGCGTGTCACGTGCGATGAAATCTTGCCTTTTTTACTGGGTAAGAAACTGTGAGTCGTTTCTTTAGATGGGGGCTTTCTTGTCAACCACGATATAATAGCACCGTGATCGTAAATGACTCTTCTTTCGTTTGGTGGACCTTCGAGTTTCATTCCTTCGCGTTTGCGGTTCCATCTTGATGAAAATCTACTGGATTGATTATTTCGAGGACTTTTGCATTGTAGGATGCGTGAGAATTATGATGACTTTATTTAGAGGACTTACAGGACTTAGAGGACATGTTACAATTCGGGGACATACAAATGTAGTTTTAGAATTTTTTAAACTTTCTTAGGAAGCTTCAAAATATCACATTTAGTAGGGTAACCACATGTAATTCTACAATTTGTTAAACTTTCTTAGGAAACTCTGAAGTACATTTGGTTGTTGACAAACTCCTTTGCTGAACTACTACTACTTTGATTAGGTAGGGACATCTAAATGTAATTCTATAATTTGTTAAACTTTCTTAGGAAACTCTGAACCACCACATTTAGTTGTTGACAAATTACTTTGATGAACTACTACTACTTTGAAGAACAACAATTACCTTGATGAACTACATCCACATTTCTGAACATCCTAAAAATTACAAATACTAAAATTAACCTCAAAACATAAGACATCATAAGACATACTAGTTCTCCAAAAAAGAAGAGTCGAGAGATCCCAAAGTTTACCAGCAAAGATTTCGCGATGAACGGTAAACCAACGATTAAGAGGACGCTCTTGAAGAAGCGCAAAGACGATCAGAGATCGGGATTCAAACGTTATGGATGCGATTTTGCGTTTAACGATCGACGCAGGTGCACCGGCGAAGAGGAAAAGGCACGCTTCTAACGGTATGGAGACGCCTGATCGATTCGCACGGCTTGGATACGGTTCCCTCTGCTCGACGAACAAAACGAAACGCACCGATGCCTGTTTACAGGGAAATTGATACTTGCTGCAAGGGAATTGTAGCGATTCCCAGCGAACATTTTCGCCCTCTGCCGATTGCCGTCGATTCGTGTAAAACCATCTTCTTGGATCCGTGAACGCGGAGTTAGCAGCTTTACGATCGGTTCGCTTTGTGATCGACTGCTCTTACCGCTTTCAATGGTATTACGAAATTGTTATCGAGATCGATCTTTGATCGACGAATTTATTTAAGTGGAATGTAGATGTGGTGCAGTTCGATATTGCGATATGGGAATTGAAGTTTATTGAAATATAGAAATGCAGTAATATAAAATTATAAAAATGGGGGAATATAAAAATGTAGAAGACATGCAGCAATGTAAAACTACAAAGTAGTACATAAGTAACATTGCGATATGGAAATTGAAGTTTATTGAAATATAGAAATGCAGTAATATAAAATTATAAAAATGTAGAAGTGTAGACATGCAGCAATGTAGAACTACAAAGTAGTACATAAGTAATAGTAACAATAGAACTATAAAATCATACGAGTAAAAGTAGCAATCTAAGAATGTCTGAAGAAGAGCCACCAGCTCCAGAGCCCCGATAGCAGGAAATTATCTAGCAACCACACGACGAAAATATAGAAATGAAACATTAAACTGTACCTCCAACAACGCATAAACAGTCTATAAATTAATTATTCATAGTCCAGTTTTTCAAACCAAAACTGAATATAACATTCGTGAAATCTGAAAGTACAGTGAACTCGAGCGGGGTGCAAACGCGCAGGTTTTCTCACGAACAGGACTAAAAAGTGTCTGATGGATCGTAAAGCATAGCTCTACAAGGACAGAGAGCTGGTAGTTAATTAATCAGGAAATTGATTAATAGACACGACGGGCAGAGGGCAACGAAAAGAAGAAGGTAAAGTTTCAGGGTAGCTATGAAATAAGGAAATCGTGTAGAAATAGAATCGCGTTCAATCATTTATCGTGTTGATTAATAAACGTCCATCGGACGGAACGTCTTCTGCAAGAAACGATATTCGAGCCGCAGTCGAACGCGATATCATCTTTCATTCCTGATACACGTTACATTATCAATGAAAAGATTAAAATTGTTTCTCACGCTTGTATAACAGTGAAGTTTCTTCGGCGAAGTCGAAGTAAGGAGACACGATAATAGGATCGAAATTGCTGGAGCGTGTCGTGAGACTGTGAAAGAGAGCCAGAAAATCTGGAGCGAACGAAATCACCTCGGGGATCGATTCAAAGAAAGAAACATGGTTAATCAATTGGTAAATTGGTCGCCGTTACTCGAAACCCTCTTGAAATCGATTCCTGACGTGGCTGTGTCCCTCGAGCGACATCGTGCGATTAAGCGACACGGGGAGCTTTTCGATGACTCAGTTTCAACTCAATGTAGACTCTCTAGGATAAAGGTTCAATTTTATGGATTTTTATTCGAGTCACGAACTTCATGCACTTCGAATCTGATTCCATAGATTCAATTTAGCTCTTCTATATGATTCAATTCCATCGATGTGAATCGACAAGATTTAATTCCATGCAATGCAATCTGGTATGATCCAATTTGACATGAATTTCATGTTCATGAATTTCATTCCACGCATCCAAATACCACGCGTGGAGATACCACGTGTGAGAATACCATGCGTGGAAATACTACGCATCCAAATACCACGCGTGGAAATACCACGCATCCAAATACCACGCATCCAAATACCACGCATCCAAATACCATGCGTGGAGATACCACGCATCCAAATACCACGCGTAGAAATACCACGCATCCAAATATCACGCGTGGAAATACCACGCATCCAAATACCACGCGTGGAAATACCACGCCTCCAAATACCACGCGTGGAGATGCCACGCATCCAAATACCACGCGTGGAAATACCACGCATCCAAATACCACGCGTGGAGATACCACGCATCCAAATACCACGCATCCAAATGAATTTCATGTGATTTGAAACGTGGTCCTGTTTGACGGAATTAAATTCGAAACTGAATGAAACGCGTGGAAATACCGTGCGTAGCAAATTAATCCGTAGAAATTCATCACGTTCTAATACAATACACCTTCTACCTTCTACCTTCTGAAAATACAATTTGTCGTAACATAAGTCCAGCCATCTCCTAAAAATTCAGAGCGATACGGGTAATAATCTAACACATCTAACGTACTGCGACACAAGACGTGGTGAATCAGCACGACGCAATGAAACCACATGTTGATACTTAACGGGAGATTCCTCTAATTTAGTCCGGAGGTTGGTATGCACATAAAACCGCTCCGATAGCCAGCCGAAGATAAATGGCGCCGCTTAAGCAGGTGTTGCTTCGACGCGTCAAATTTTTACTAATTAAACCAATGTGATATTGCGCGGTTCTTTGACCACGTAGATTACACCGGTCATAAATTTACCCGAGCTACCTTTTATTAGATAAAGCGCTCCGTCACCTCTGAAGATTCTACGGCCGTCAGGTTAATTGATACGACCGCTTTTCAACATTTATCTAACGCATCGCGAAAAATTAAAGGGGTATATTGTAATGAGAAATTATAGAGGCTTGTGAATTTTGTGTGCTCGCACGTGCATATCAAACAGCGTGATTGGATTGATCGTGGATAATGGGATGTATAGAGAGCGTAATAGGGAGAGGTCGATTTTGATTTGTGATGATACGGTAGCTGCATCATTTACCGATAATAAGTTTGATAGAGAGCGATGAGAGTCATTGCTTTATAACAGACATGTTTGTTTAATTATGCTATGCAATTATTGTGCTGTGTAATTATTTAAATTATGTTTTCTCAGTGTAGTAATGGGTAACGTTAGGACGTAATTATAGTGCTTGGGTGGAGTTAATATTTATGTCACAGAACTGCAGACTATGTTTTTTTTACGTCTGAGGAGACAAGTATATACATCAGTTTACGTTTTTTCGTTTTGTTAATTAAAATGTGGAACACGTGATGATGGACTCTTGTACTACTTCATACACGATTTTGACATAGTTCTATAATGAATGGTTATGCATACTCTACTTATTAAATTGAAAATCTGAAATTGCGGTATTTAATAATTTATTAAATTCCTAGAATTTTCAAATGATTAAAGTTCTAAGTCAATGAGAGACCAAGTTCCTACAAGTTTCTTAAATCCACAAAACCATTCTTAATTCCTACAAAGCTCATTCTTAAATTGTAAATTGTATCTTAAACCTCAAATTTCTAAACTTACAACTCGCACAAGACCTCACATCCTCGAATTCTCAACTTTCTAAACCTTCAAATCTCCAACATCCATCAACCTCCAAATCCCAGAATTCCCATCTGCTAAAACCCTCAAATTTACGAAATTTGCAACTGTCTAAATTCCTAAATCCTAAAGTGTTCGATAGGTCCATTAGATACTCACCTGAAGTAGAATGGATGGAAGTACAGTGCATGGAAATACTACGCGTGGAAATACCACGCATCCAAATACCACGCGTGGAGATATCACGCATTGAAATACCACGCGTGGAAATACCACGCTTCGAAATACCACGCGTGGAGATACCACGCATCCAAATACCACGCGTGGAAATACCACACATCCAAATACCACGCGTGGAAATACCACGCATCGAAATACCATGCGTGGAAATACCATGCGTAGAAATACCATGCGTGGAAATACAGTGCGTGGAAATACAGCGCGTGGAAGTACAGCGCCTGGAAATATCGACATGTTAGTAAGCGTCACACAATTACAAGCACGAAGGAACGTATCATTATCATCGTCGATCCGCTTGTCACGCCGCATTACCGAGGATCGAGCGATTACGTCCCAGGAGAAAATTCGCTCTCCATTGAAATCACCAAGATAAAGGAACGATCTTAGGTTAGGATGGGAAATAGGTCAGAGCCACGTTAGCTCGCTCGGTTATCTCATTTTGCACGGTAGCTATCTATTTTTTTTCCATTCTCTGTCTTCTTCCTTTACCTCTCGTTTTTCCACGAGCTACGCCAAGGATCGGGATATTATAACTGTTTATTTTAATCTACATCATCGGCATCTACGCAACGATAAATCTAGCTGGACGTTTCGTAGCGTCGTTCTTCTCGATCTCCTTTCTCATCCTCCTGTTCGTCTTCTTCTCTTTGTTGCCGTGTGGTGAACGTAATTTGCCGTACTTTCGTTCGTGCCTTGTTACGCAGGAAACCGACCGTCTGAACAATGCACGGCTCTATCTACTGTGCGATCGCGAGATCGACCAATGATCTACCGACCGAAATGACCATTAATAACGAATCTCAGTTGGATGATTTTGGGATACGATTTTGTAATACATTCTTGGGAAATCTTTATCTTAATTGGACATCGATCGATTTCCAATTTTGACTACAAGTTGCAACTCCCTTCTTATTACGTTCTTCACGAAAAACAGCTGTGAGATGCAGCTACTTATGAAGTAGTACAAACTTTATTATTGTAAGAAAAATATAATCAATTTTATCATAACTATATGCTAGTTCTTTATATATAAGTGTATGTAAGTAATGTGCATATGTGTAAGTAGTATAATCTTGACCATATGAAAATAATTGAAATACAAGATCATGTAAGTGAATTGGACATGAACATATGTAGCTAACTCAATACCCAAAAATATGATAGTAAGCTTGGATGTGAACTTATGCAAGTTTGAACATAATATATTATTTGCAATTTGACAAATGCAATACATGTATGTTATGTACATGATTCACAATGGTTTCCTCAGGCAATTTGATTTTTCTCATCTTTCCTTTCATTTTCCAGAGACCGTCTCTTTCACATGTTCACCGTTTTATATTCATACTCTGCTACATTCACTTTTCCAAGCATTTGTCTACACATATCAGCTCTCACAGTGATGATACATTGTTGCAACGCTGTGAAAATACCTTAGGGTGGAATCAAGGTCTACTAGTCGTTCAAACACATTACATATATGCGATGATCAGATAACCTTGAATATTCTATGATTGATGTTGCAACGGGTCAGAAGACATATCAGCCAGTTCTAATCAGAAAATGAACCTATAGGGTGAGTCAGAAAACCTGAAAGAAAAGACAATTTCTAAACAATTTAAACAGAAAAGCCATTAAGGTAGAAAATTGTCTGACGGCTACTTATTTTTCTGATCCGTCGACCATCACAGAAATGACCGCGGAAGTCAAAGAAAGTAAATAAGCCAGCGACTATAATTTCAATTTCAATTTCCCGTCCCCGTTCCACCCATTTTCGGAAAGGAACTAATTACAGTATTTTCGCCGGAACAAAAGCGGCACCCTAATGAAACAACCGGGTATCGGCGCACCTAAGAATCTTCATTTTCGCATTGCAACGTTTCCGGTCGGACGGTAGGATTACAAAGAACGAAGCCGAAGCGATCGTTAGCGGAAAACGCCGGTCGATGCAGGCGCACACGCGTTACTTTCAGACTAATGAGCGTTTACCATACGCGGTTGAAACGGTAACGAGCGATCCACGTGCCGCGGGAATAATTTATCACGTGGCAATAAATTACGGACATTGTTGTTCGAGCCTGGGATAATTCCTGACCACGTTCACTCGAAGGTTACGATTTCACCGGGTCAAATATTATTCCCTTAATCGCCCTAATACGTATTTTCTATTAACATAATTTCACAGTTTACCCGACAATTTTTACTGTTTTTTCTTTATTGCTTCTCTCCTATTTATTGTATACAATGCGTGGCGTTCACATCCGTGCTTTTAATGCGTTCGGCAATCAAGGTTCTTAAGTTGGATGGATTACCCTTCTCGACAGGCGTGAGATTTCATTAAATTGTTTGCAGAGGTTGCGGTATATGGTATTCTTCATTATTTAACAAATTTTATCACCTTATGTTTAGAACGAAAACTATATAATTAACCCCTTAAGGCCTTTAGACAGACGAAAATATCTGTGAATTTTTTTTTATAGGACACCATAGTTTTACATTTTCGAAACTTCAGGTATAGTTTATTATAACTATTGCCTGTTACAGAATATTTTTTGTTTTGCAAAATATTAAAAAATGTTGGAATTATAACAATTTGTTCTGGAAGTGTTTTAGTGTCTCGTACTTGCGCATTTACATATACATTTTATTATTGGCATTCTTCATTGCTTAACTTTTATTATCCTATAGAATCGAAGCTCTATAATTAGCCTCTTACATTGTTTACACATTTTGTAGTATATGAAGATAAATTTTATTATTAGCATTCTTCCATGTCATTACTTAACAATCACCTTATATTTATACTTAACAAATATCACCTTATATGTAAAACCGAAACTCCTCCATAATCAGCCCCTTTAATTGTTCGTACATTTTGCAGTATATGATAAATTTTATTATTAGCATTCTTTCGTATCATTACTTAACAAAAATCACCTTATATATAGAACCAAAACTCCTCCATAATTAGCTCCTTAATTTATTTACACATTTTGCAGTACACGATAAATTTTATTATTAGCATTCTTCCGTACCATTGCTTAACATCACCTTATATTTAGAACCAAAACTCGTCTATAATTAGAGAACCAATACTACATTCATACCAGTCGTTAATGTTTCAATTTGCTATCGCACTGTCACTATAATCAACAATGTTCCTAGTTCTTTTGCTATACCGTGTTCCTTAATTACTTGATTAAAGGTAACCCAGATATAAACCAGTCCATAAACACGAGATGCAATGTTGGAACCGATAGTTCGGATCACGTGTTCAATTCACCGGGTTATTCGAAGATAACAAGTATCACCGGATAACAGTTCCTTCCGTGGTGCTTCTAATCCCGCGTAATTTATGTAACATGTAAATCGAAGGTTTAATGCCGATTCAAGCAACCGTTTCTTTTAGAGGGCCGCAACCACGCGTGACCAAACATTCTCTTCCGCGCTCGTCTCCTTTTCGATTTATCTGAGCGCGGAATCCGCGGTGCCGTTGGTCAATAAAATTACCGAAGAATGCGTCGATAATTATATCACGAATGTTCGAAAAATTTTGATACGAAAAATTGGTTTGAAATACACTGTGAAAGAATAGTTGTGATTCTCGTCGTGACCCACGCGAGTATTCGTTTTGCGAGTAACAGTAATATAACACAATTTCTACCGAGTAACATAATTTACATTCTTGCGAATTCCGGCCGGTCGGTCTAATGATCACCTATAAGAAGGAATTTCACGCAGCAAAAAGTTTCAGCTGTCTTCGAGATCCACAAAAAGGTACCTATATTTAAAGAAAAAAAGGCGGAGGAACGTAGTAATTACTGGACATACCATCGGGACTCCGCAGAGATTTCCACGAATCGTTCCGACCAATTGCTCGAAGATTCATCGTTGAACATGTAGAGCAGCGTTTATTTGACCATGGAAACCCGGCTTGTGTTCTTACAATAGAAGCGTACTCGCAGGAAGACGTTGATTTGTCTCTTCTTTGAGAGACCAGCAGGAATCAAGGGACACCGGAAGTACACGCATCCGGCTGCTGTGTAAATGCTCGGCCTCTGGCAACGGTATGATCACCGTCTCCGAGATTACTGTCTCTGATAATTGCAATTCGTAAATGCAGTGTGTTAGTTGTTTCAAGTTCTCTGTAACCTCGATATCATCCATAATTTTACAAATGGTACTTTTGAACTTTTCATCATTTGCTGACCTTGCTTTTTTTTAATTTTGGATTTTTAATTTAGAAATTAAATGAGTCAAGTAATTCATTATAAGTGTACCAGGAACTCTTTCAACTGCAGGAAGCGCTAATAACTGATAGATATCAGAAAAAAGCTTGATGAAGGTGCATCTTCCAGTAATAATCGTCATCCAATTAACCGTATAATTAGTAGAGAATGATGATACGTCGTACTAAATTAGTTTTTACTGTAATTTGTCGCAAAAACCGGGGGATATAAGATCAAACATCTTCCGCCACTTTGTATAGCGGCTGTACCGCTGTCTTGAATGAAAACTTTATGAAACAAGCAGAACTCGGATTATTTAAGCGATTAAACATGTTTGATCAAAACATGGTTACTTCAAGTTTTTGCTGCTTTGTGATTAATAACTTATAATTATCTGAGAGTTTTTTATGAGTGATTGATTATTATTACTGACAGGCATACCTAACATACCTAACCTACCTAACACATCTAACTTACCTAACTTACTTAACCCATCTAATCTACCTAACCCACCTAACTTAGCTGACCTAACATACCTAACACACCTATCTTACCTGACCTAACATACCTAACATACCTAACTCACATAACCAACCTAATTTACCTAACTCAACCTACCTAACTTACCTAACCTAACATTAGAAACTTGAGTGTTTCTCCAAGTGCGAAATTGGACAATAGAGAAATCGAACAATTGGCGAATTGGATAATTTCAGAATTTGTAAATTTGAAAACTTGGAAATTTGGAAATTTGGAAATTTGAGAATTTGAGAATTTGGAAATTTGGAAATTCGGAAATTCAAATATTTGGTAATTTGAAAATTTAGTTATTCAGAATCTTAGTCCTCTGAAACTTTGAGAATTTGGAAATTTGGAATTTTGGTATTTTGGAAACTTGCAAATTTGGAACTTTGGAACTTTGGAACTTTGAAAATTTGGTAATTCGGAATCTCAGTCCTCCGAAAATTTGAGAATTTAGAAATTTAGAAAATTGAAACCTAATAACCTTGCAAGTTCCCTTAACATTTCCAATATATCCATCTTCACCCATCTCGCATACTTTGTCCCACTATAAAACACTCTATCGATCAGATTTTTTCACCCTAGCAATTTCCCCTATATTCCACGTTCCAACATAATAATTACCTCGAACGATGCATTAGGTTAATCTAGTTTCGCATCGAACTCGGGTAAAAGCAACGGTAACCGGTATGTGTATCATTCTACCATATACCCCTCTCCGTTCCTCATTTTTCTTTATTCACTATCAGAATTACATTTTATTTCACTCTTCCGCTAAAGAAACCATAAAAAGACATCTCTTTTCTCGTTTTAATAAACAACAACGTGTAAGAGGAAAATTGAATTCCAACGAGTTTCGATCGTCATCATCCCCTTCATCCTGTCTTCATCGATAAAATCGTTCGGAAAATTACCGCGAGAAATCACGTTCGCAAGAAATATGAACTTTGTGCGCTCGTATAACTTGTTCACGGTCCGTTGGCCAGCCGAACTCGTCTTCCGTAAACGGGGTCAGCATCGTTTCGCGACCATCTTTAAACGCGAATACGGATGATAACTTCGAGTAATCATTGCTCGATACGTCGCTGTAAATCCTTGAAATTTATGAGCGGGAGAAATTATATTTTAGGCGTGGGTCGTGGTTAATGAGGGAGAAAGAATATTGGATGGATTCTGGATCAGTGGAGGCAAATCAAGTATCAGTTTGGTATTCGTTGCAAACAGTTGTGGAGGTCAACGCATGGAGGTACCACGCGTGGAGGTACCACGCATGGAGATACCACGCATCGAAATATCACGCGTGGAGATACCACGCATTGAAATACCACGCATCGAAATACCACGCATGGAAATGCCACGCATCCAAATACCACGCGTGGAAATACTACGCGTAGGGATACCACGCGTGGAAAAACCATGCATCCATATACCACGCGTGGAAATACTACGCATCGATATACCACGCGTGGAAAAACTACGCATCCAAATACCACGCGTGGAAATAGCACGCATCGATATACCACGCGTGGAAAAACCACGCATCCAAATACCACGCGTGGAAATACTACGCGTAGGGATACCACGCGTAGAAATGCCACGCATCCAAATACCACGCGTGGAGATACCACGCATCGAAATACCACGCGTGGAAATGCCACGCATCCAAATACCATGCGTGGAAATACCAAGCGTGGAAATACGGTGCGTAGAAATACCATGCGTGGAAATACAGTGCGTAGAAATATCATGCGTGGAAATACCATGCGTGGAAATACCAAGCGTGGAAATACAGTGCGTAGAAATACCATGCGTGGAAATACCATGCGTGGAAATACAGTGCGTAGAAATACCATGCGTAGAAATACCATGCGTGGATATACCATGCGTGGAAATCCTAAGCGTGGAAATACCATGCTAAAATTCTAAAATTTCAAAATACTACCTCTCAAAACTGCAATATCACCTTCCATTTCACATCAGATCTCGCTTTTCTCGCAACAAGACAACGTAAACATAAACGAATCGTAAAATCCCGCTTCTGCAGCATCTCTCACGAGCAGCCGGGTATATTTCTCTCGTCCCCGGGGGCGAGCAGACTTAATTGCAGTTAGATGCAAATTCGTAGGTTCCCAGAAAGGATGAGAGAGTGGAAAACGCACGAATATGGCGGAGGGCGCAGCACCGCAACGATTATCGTGATTCATACGCGTTGGAGCCGCTTAATGAAGATGCACTCGGTTAACATCCCGCAATAGGCTTCGAGCAGCGTATTAATTAAATGGAAGAGCGGCTCGTGTAATGGGATTTTTCGCGTTTTCGAAGCCTCGTCCCGAGTCGGAAACGGGGTGAAAGATGGCGATGAACGGTGATTGATTCATCGCTGCTCCAACGTTAATCTGGCTTGCTATACCGCCACTCGATCGATTCGATCCATCTACGAAAGATAGACATCGCACGATATATCGAACACGTCGACAGGATGTTAGAGGCGTTATTGACGATTTAGCGAGTCGTTAGCTGGATTGCGGCTAATGCGGAGGATAAGTCTGATCGGCACCCTCTGTGCTGCGATAAATGGAGAGGCGATGATTCTTTCTTGATGGGTTATTGATATAATTTAGTTCGTACATCTTTTTTATTGAGATCTGCAAACATTTTTTTGATATTCCTTTATGGATAACTAGTCGTGAGAGTACATCGATTTGAGCCTTCAACTTGCACTTTTTAACGTATGTTGCTATTGGTAAATTGTAGTTTAACTATTCATAAATGATAGTCATTTATGCTTTTATATTTACGTAAATGTTTTAATTATACATTTATAATGTAATATGATATAAACATAATCATCGCCACATAATATATCAATGATATAAGCATACATATATGTTTGTATAATATGAACATAATTTATTATGTATGTATGCACTGGCAAATAGGGTGAGTTTCTCTAAAAAAAATATCACGACAAAAATAATAAAACTGGACATAGTAAGTGACACTAAATGAACTAATAAAAAATACATACGCACTGTTTACTACCTTCAGTAGACGACTAACTATGTTATATTTTAAAGCAAAGTATGTCTGCATCCACAGTTTCGAATCGGTTATTAGAAGTTATCAAATCTAACTCAACTATTGCAAAACCATAAATTCAGAGAAATATTCGAAGACTCAAGAGAAAAATACGACGGTAATACTCGTAATTACTACCTGGAAGAAGCGTAGCTTTACGATGGAGATATCGATGACATCCGCTAAAACGTTTAGCAAGTAACGTAATAGCGATAAGAGAAGCGTTCTTCGAGGAACCTTTGATACCGTTCTCTTTTATAGGTCTTTACCAGCTTTCGAGGAACAAGAATCGTGAGATTTCCTTTTTCAGAGGCGAGGAAGGAGCAGTATGGTGAAGATATTGGGGTTGCAACCCCATTCTTCATTTTTTTGTTCAGTAAAGGTTATTGACATTATTTTATATTAGTATTTTTTTTATTTGATTTTTTACATTTATTCAGTTAGGTAATGGTAAGATTGATTCATTGTGATTTTTATGATAGTTAAATTTTATTTTTATAGTCAAATTTTTGTTGTGCATTTTGCATGCCATATGTGGCTCCTGATTTCATAAAAATTTCATAAGAAAATGACAATGAAATATTCAGCATATAATTACCATTAAAAAAATATTATTTCTGCCTTAATTTTTGTATTGTAAAAAATATATTTCTACGTTAATTTCTGTGTTGTAAAAAATATATTTCTATATTAATCTCAAGTTAAAACTTCTTAAATTAAAAATTATACAAATATACTTCCTCCAACACATCTACCCCCTTGATGGTCAAATATAACACTGTAATTCAATTAAACTAATTTATAAAAAGAATCAAACAAAGCAACTTCATAACTTTCCTATTAAAACAACATTACACATAATCTCATTAAAATTCTGTCCACTTGCCACAAACATTACGTCCAACAAATAGATCTAAAGATAACCATCAATAAAGTCCAACCTGAACAAGCATGTAGAACCTGAAGCACGTACAAAATGACAGCATGAAGGAATAAATGAAGATGTATGAATTCCGTCGATAAAGTATGAATATCGAGGACGAAAGCGTCGAGCAACGGCACTTTCTTCGAGGATCGATGCAAGGTACGATCGTTCAAGGTCATCGATCCGTCGATCGCTAACACGTATTCATCTGTTCGTACATCGAAGCGGTGCCGCTATTTCGAAGCGTTTACCTGGGTCTGTACAGGCATAACACAGGTAGTTGCATCATTACAAGTTAATAGCGAACGATGACTCGTGGCCACGATTCGACATCGAATTACGATCGAGGATTAACGCTCGACCTTTAAGGCTACCGTTTGCGTTGCATAATACAAATTATCTGGCTAAGTAAAATTAGAGACGGGAAAAAGCGGAGCTAATGCATTCTCGATGAATTTCTGAGTAAAAATGTTTTTCTATCACCGGTTGTCTGGTAAATAATTTACCAGTTTATGGAATTAGGAAATGTACGTTTGATGAGTATCGAATTAAGGATATCTGATGATTAAATTTATTATAGGAATACTTTAGAGATTAGTGGAAGGAAATTAATCTTATTCAAAGTTAAGTAATACCTCGTTATTTCTTATTTTACAGAGGAAGTTTTAATAAAACTTGTTTAATACCCTCATCCTTAAATTAAGGAAAAGAGTATTTTATCTGTAAAGGCTACCGTGTAGCATTGATTCGATAAATCTTTCATATAATTTAATAAAATTTGAAAAGTGAGTAAATTTGTAAAAACAGTCAAGTATCGCATAAATCCACCCGCACAGAAAACAGCTCGTGAAAGGGAAGCAGGCGATTACGTAAACTTCTTGCCGGTCAGCTACGGGCCCAAAAAACGGGGCAAGCTCGAACAGACGACATAAATTCATATTTCCCAGCGTTTATGCCCGGTAATATGCAGGTATAAGATACGTGCTTGCTGGCCAACAATCCGTGATTTGCGGTTAACCACCGACTGCTGGGAACCGTCTGCTCTTGTGAGACACCCGCGACGCGCAAATTGGCAAATCGTTAAAAAATTCGATTATTGACGAACGAGATAACCACGTTGCTTTGTTGTGCTTTGCACTGTTGTATTGTTACGATGGAGATCGCTGCAAGGTGGATTTCTGGGTGTTGGATGTCGTCATGCTTTGTATTTCCAAGCGTGGTACTTCCACGCATGGTACTTCCACATATGGTATTTGGATGCGTGGCATTTCCACGCATGGTACTTCCACGCATGGTATTTCCACGCATGATATTTCCACGCATGGTATTTCGATGCATGGTATTTGGATGCGTTGCATTTCCACGCGTGGTACTTCCACGCATGGTATTTCCACACATGGTATTTCGGTGCGTGGTATTTGGATGCGTGGCATTTCCACGCATGGTACTTCCACGCATGGTATTTCCACGCATGGTATTTCGATGCGTGGTATTTGGATGCGTTGCATTTCCACGCGTGGTACTTCCACGCATGGTATTTCCACGCATGGTACTTCCACGCATGGTATTTCCACGCATGGTATTTGGATGCGTGGTATTTGGATGCGTGGCATTTCCACGCATGGTATTTCCACGCATGGTATTTCGATGCGTGGTATTTGGATGCGTGGCATTTCCACGCGTGCTATTTCCACGCATGGTATTTCGATGCGTGGCATTTCCACGCGTGGTATCCCCACGCACTATATTTCCACGCGTAGTATCTCCACGCGCTATATTTCCACGCGTGGTACTTCCACGCGTTAGATCACTATATGTTGTATTAGCACGCGTGGTATTACCATGTGTAGAACTTCTACGCGTTAGATATCGGCGCACGTCATATTTCCACGCGTTAGATATCGACGCACAACGTATACCACACATTAGATATCGGCACGTGTCGTACTACTACGCGTTAGATATAGTTACGCGCCACATTACCACATGCTAGATTAGTACGTGCTAGATATCGGTACGTGCCATATTTCTACACACTAAATATCGCAATACTCTATCACGCACATGTTACATTATCCCATGTTCGACTTCTTATTGGCACATGACACATTACCACGTTTTCGCGTATTGGTACATGACACATTACCACGTGTTAAATATCATCACTCATCATATAACCACACGTTCGACTTCTGCGTTAGATACTGAGACATATTACCACATCATAAATATCATTAAAGACATCATCAGTATATTACCATATGTTATACCATATTTTTCTGCATCGTAGTACCATATGTTATATATCAACATGCTCCTCTATTAGTCAGATATCGTCACGCACCATATAACCACACATTCGACTTTTACCTTAGATTTTGATACAAGACATTACCATATCATAAATATCATCGTACGCTATATTACCATGTGTCATACTAAATTGTCTTGTATTATAATATCACACGTTATATATCAACATGCTCCACTATTAGTCAGATATTGTTACACGCATCACTCTTTAACACACTGTACCACATCGTGTAATTACGCATCTACGACCCATTAGATCACATTTCCTTAAACATAAGTAAATATAAAATATCAGCAGTAATTTACACGAAAACCCAATACTTTATCTAGAAGACCCAAGTACATTTCATAGCTCATAATTTTAACTAGGTGTAGAAAAACTTGGGTATCATCCGCTCGTTTATAAACGTCATTGTAGCTATTAAATGTAGCCCGAGATAAAATAAGCTTGTTTAGCGACGGTGTGACTTGAATATTTCATAGCGCACGCGATTTATGGAATAATTATTCATAACGCACGGAGCAAACGTAATGTATCTCGTTCATCTTTGCTAATTAAATGAATGATTAATCACGAGACACAGAGTTTTTCTATACGTCTAACGGAATTCGCGCGTTAAACGATTCACGCGAGACCGATCTATAGATCACTCCACTTTTGTACCTTTTCGCAGACGGGAACTAAAATATAAGCGAATGATGTTTAACGCGATGCTACTCCATTTGGATTTCCTGTCTTGATAGATTACTATGGATTTAACATTTTTCGTACTCTGATTTAATTATAGTTAGTGGAATCGAGGTCTTAAGTACTGTTAGAAATTCCAGCGAGGCGCAAAGATCATTCAGTTCAATTTCCTCTTTTATTCATCTCAAACATCTGCGTACCGATTCCGTTGCTTTATTTGCTCATAAGCGGTTTCCATTTACGCGGCAAAAAGTGCTTTAATTCACGCTCGAAACAATTCCAAAACCTTATATTTTCACTCTAATACCTCTGAATTGATTAACGTCAATTAACGTAGCATTAATACAAAAACTACGATCCGATTCTAGCAAAACACCAGATTGCATCCCCGGTTCTCACACTTGTCTTAAACGTTGGTAATCGAGCGATTTCCAGGCCGATCGGGCGAAACCGTGAAACACGGCCCACTGGAAGCTGGGAATTGATTAAGAACGGTAAAAGAACCATTAACGGAGGAAAACATCGGCTTCCCGTTCGCAGTCGAGTAATTAACGTCCGCAAGAAACTCTGGAATTTTTCGTTCAGGACTCGAGCGGAATGCGCGATAGAAGTTTCGAATGTCGATCGGGATGCGTTTTCAAATACTTTTTAGCGCTACTCCTACTCTTACGGTTGTTCAATCATAAAGCTGCATTAATGGTCAATTTTCTGCTTCTTGTAGACGTGGATCGTTATCCTGTTAATCGTTTAATCAACGTCTTCATTTTGTGCATGAAGTTGGGTAGTAAGGTAGCTTTTATAGTTTGGATTAATAAGGAGTTTTGATAGGTGGTTTTATTTGAGATGTTGAGTTTGAATAATTAAAGATGAAGGTAATAAGTGAATACTTGGTTACAATGTGGACTGTGAATAATTAAATATGAAGGTAATAGATGGATATTTGGCTACAATGTGGACTATGAATAATTAAACATGTACATAAGGGGTTGTTACTTGGTTACGATGTAGACTATGAATAATTAAACATGTACATAAGAGATTGTTACTTGGTTACGATGTAGACTATGAATAATTAAACATGTACATAAGAGATTGTTACTTGGTTACGATGTAGACTATGAATAATTAAACATGTACATAAGAGATTGTTACTTGGTTACGATGTAGACTCTATGTAGTCAGACATGTACATATAAGATTGCTACCTGGTTATAGTGTGAACTGTATATGTATAGTCACACATGAAGATAATAGATTGCTACCTGTTTATAATGTAGACTGTATGTAGTCAAACATGTACATGTAAGATTGCTATCTGCTCATAAATTGGACTGTATGTAGTTGGACATGTACATAAAAGATTGTTACCTGGTTACAATGTGAACTGTACATGTATAATCAAACATGAACCTAAAAGATTTTGTGCATGAAGTTGGGTAGTAAGATAGCTTTTATAGTTTGGATTAATAGGGAGTTTTGATGTGTGGTTTTATTTGGAATATTGAGTTTGATGTTGAGTTTGAATAATCAAGATGAATGTAATAAGTGAATACTTGGTTACAATATGGATTGTAAATAATCAAACATGCAGCTAAAAGATTGCTACCTTCTTATAAAGTGGACTGTAACCAAACATTCACCTAAAAGCTTGTTACCATCTCGACAACAAAATAAACCTCAAGAACCTCAAACTTCTTCCAAAAACACTAAAAATTGTTTATCAACACACATAAAATGAGCCATGAAACTAATTTGTAAAGGATCCTAAGCTTCATATGATAGTATAATGAGGCTTTGACCGTTAGGAGATCACGGATCTCCACGAACGAGGAGGAACGGTGACGATCGCGAGTGCAATTATGAGGCGACGCGGATTCACGGACGTTCACAGATTTTCCCGCGTGCCTGCGGCTACTGAAAACTTTCCAAGTCACCCGCTACCTGACGCCAACTAACGGAATTGAAAGATGATCGGCCCTCGATCTACCTTACAGTCACCTTCCTCCTCCACCGAGACCTCGGATCTTTTGCCTCGCTTCGCTCCGCAACGACGTAATTTCCGAGGGAAGAAGAAATTACCGGTCGAGGATAGAGCGCGGTTTTAGCGCCGATCCCAGAGAGATTTTTAGAGTGTAAGCGTGGAAAATGGTTACGGTCTATTACGTAAACCGGTACTTTCAAAAATTATGGTGACTTTTTTATTTGGGAGGTTTTTTGGAGGAGAGTTATAGATCAAGTACATTTAAGTATTTGGAAATTAACTATTAATTATTTGAGCTGTATTTAGTGATCAGAGTAGATGTTAGCTCGAGGAGATACTAATTTAATAGATAGAGAATTAAGAAATAGACTAGCAGTGAAATTTGGACATTTTTAGAATTTTGATTGGACTTCAAGGTGTAGTAAGTGAATTGACAAGTTTGAGTGCATGTATGCATCGACTAAATGCAGCTTTAATGTACAATTGTATATTTAATTGATGATTTTCCCATAATTTTGCCATGACTGCATACTTGGTCAGTGATCTGTACTCTTATTCATACTTGATTAATCTGAAAATAATCTGTAACATACATGTGTATATGTAGCTTTATGTACATATGTGGCTCCCTGTCTTTATCATCACATATGTATACGACATTAAATATAAATGCCTAATAGTAACATATCGTAAACGTTTCAATAATAATTTGGAATTATGATAATATTTAATAAGAGTCATCGTAAATCTTCAGAAGATGATTCCATCACTCGTTCTCCAACATTTAACCTCAAATTTAGCGCTCCGCTACCCTCGAACACAAGTCGAACGTGCCCATATTCACGTTCCAGATCGTTGATCAACCAATTACTTGTTAATTCATCCAAAAGCCTGGAACAGTATAATTAGCTGAATCCGTGATAGCAGGCTCGAATTACGTTCTAATACGTTGATTACCGTAGCAGAAACTCCGGTACGAAAGTAAGACGCTATACACCGCTATCAAGCATACGATCATTTCGTTTTCCGATTTAATAGCAAAGGTATCACCTTACATTACCGATATAATAGCAATGTTAAATAACAGCTGGATATAGAAGTCAAAACATGGGCTCTGATAAACGATTAACGCGTTAGGTATCCGCCTACGTATCGATGAAAAGGTCCGCGTGTGTTGCTCGCTCGACCCCGCCGCGATGATTAACGGCCATCCTGATCCGCGAGCTCGTCCCACGCCTAACACCTTCCGTTCTATTTAGCCAACCCGGCAACACCGGCAAACAATAATTAACCCGAGCGAACGGGACGATTTGTTCTAACAAACAAGAAAACCGTATGAAATTCCTTTGACTTAGCCGGATTTTGTTGACTTTTATTACTGCGGGGTTCAGAACTGTGGGGTTCACTTTGCACTGTTGGGTGAGTTAGGTAGTCAAGGTGATAGTTCAATTCACGTGTCGTCCTGGTAATTGATATGGACTCTTAGAACATTAAGTATATACATATTCTCTACATACATTAGCTATACGTTATCCATTATCTATACACACATTCTCTATATGCATTATACATGTATGATCTATACACGTGTTCCCTATATACATTATCCACACATGATTTATACACGCATTCTCTATATGCGTTATTCATACATGATCTATACACATGTTCCCTATATACATTATCCACACATGATCTATACACATGTTCTCTATATACTTTATCCATATATGATCTATACACATGTTCTTTATACGTATACATTATCCATACATAATCTATACACACATTCTCTATATGCGTTATTCATACATGATCTACACACATGTTCTCTATACATATCATCCATACATTATCTATTGTACATACGTATTCTCTACATACATTATCATTATTTATACATGTATATATATTATCCATACATTATCATTATTTACATACATCTATATACACCATATGTATATTTGATATAATATAACACTTGTAGTCCAACAAAACAAGCTTGTTCTGAGCCCTCAATATATACAGCCATTAATGAATATTATAGAAGATTATTATATAAGAACTCAAACATTAACAGCTACTACATAACATGTAGCTTAACATTTTGCATTATTTGGACAGGTGTGATATACTCGTTCTTCCTGATCAATTTTACTGTAACTTTTAATATGTCCTTATTCAGAGTTCAAGTTTAATTATTTATATAGTAAATTGTTTATTAGAGAAGCTAAAAAAGTGGATATAACACAGCAATATTTTATGTCTGTTTTAATAGCTTAATCCTATGCATTATTTGAACAAGTCTGACATACTCGTTCTTCCTGACCAATTTTACTGTAACTTTAAATATGTCCTTATTCAAAGTTCAAGTTTAATTATTCATATAGTTAATTGTTTATTAGAGAAGCTAAAAAAATGGACATAACACAGTAACATTTTATGTCCGTTTTAATCTTGTTGTCTGTTTTAATGTGTGTTTATGAGGCACCTGACAAGTCACTCAAGGGGTTACTTAACCTCAAACGCTTAACTTGTCGAAATAAAACGACACAGCAATGCCGTAGAAACTCATGTAACCAAGTCTCGTGACGATCTATCGCGTGAGACGTTCGAACCGCAAAGGGTTAAAGCCGACGAGATCGATGTCAAAGAAACAGGACCCGTTACAACGTAGAAAGGAAGTCGATGAAGTGCGGCCGATGGGGGACGTTGAAAGAACAAGAAGGAGTAGGAGGAAGTCGAGAAAGGGGGAAGAACGAATTCATCGGTTCGTTCTATGAGAACAGAACTGACACGGATCGCAACGCGTTAAGTCTACTCGCTTGATGCCTCAGGATCTGCGGCATCTCCAGATGACTCATCTCCGCTCTTTTCTTCTGTACACGGAAAGATCCCACGGGGACTTGATGGCGAACTTTTCGGCTTTAAAACGTCTGCTTTGTATGCGAGACACGCGCTGACGCATCGAGGATTCCCTCGATCCAGGAACGAGATTAGGACAAGTCACGCGTGGCAATGATACGATTATGGTTTCCCGCGATTCTACCCGACCGTCCTTCGTTATTATCGCGAATACGCGGTCTGGTACCGCGGACGTGCACCGAGTCTCTTCGCGGGTATCACGTACACACTTTGGGAAAAAGCAGCTTGGAATAAATTCTGCAGTTTTTTCTTGATGTCCAGGGAAAATTATTTTATGCTTTCTGACGTCTTTGTATGCAGATCGCAGCTACAGATCTACTGTCATGTTTGTTAGGGTGGAAAGTGTCTGAATGATCGTTGCATTTGTCAAGTTTATTGTTGAGATGAGTTCATTGCTGTTCTTCTTGCAATTTTATTCACTGTGATGCAGTGATAATATCTTCTAGTTGATTTTTTAATTTGTTTAATTATACTGTGATTGTACTTGTAGGCAAATGGCGTACTTGTGAAGTTTCTACAGAAGCTAAATAATCTATACAAGCTCTACATTGCTAAATTTCTACATTATTAAATTTATAAGTTTGCAAACTTCCATATTAAAAATTTTGATTAATGTCCGAATTCTGTAATGTAAAATTTAGAGCTATTTAATCTATCTTGAGTAACAGTACGATCACTTTTCTGTTCCAGATACGCAATCGTGTGGTTGCTGACGATGACTCTCCGATGTCAGGTAAGCGCAATTCCAAGTCCCAGCTGATTTTTCGTCGATCGAGGGTCACTCAGAGTTCAAATTTTCAAGGCAACGAATCACGAAAACACGGATGGCGACGGAAACGCGGAGGACTCGGTGCTGGACGAAGCTACCGAGGATTACTGGGCCGGAAGTGGCTCCGGACCGGAAGAGGACGAGTCCCTTCATAACGAGACCAGAGAAGCGTTAACGCACGAAGCTAGTGATCACGATGCTGTGAGTAATTGCGAAATTTCAGTTCTGTAAATTGAAACAAATTGCAATAGGTAATGGTTGTAAGTAGAAGCAGTCAGCAACTGGTTTTCTATAGAACAAGATGCAGTGTACAGGTTTTTTCAAATTGTACATCAAAATTAATTCTGTGGCTGCTAAAAGAAGAAAAATAAATGAAAACCTTGATAGTTTCAGGTTTTTTCAAATTGTACATCAAAATTAATTTTGTGGCTGTTAAAAGAAGAAAAAATAAATGAAAACCTTGATAGTTCCAGGTTTTTCCAAATTGTACATCAAAATTAATTTTGTGGCTGTTAAAGGAAGAAAAATAAATGAAAACCTTGATAGTTTCAGGTTTTTTCAAATTGTACATCAAAATTAATTTTGTGGCTGTCAAAAGAAGAAAAAATAAATGAAAACCTTGATAGTTCCAGGTTTTTTCAAATTGTACATCAAAATTATTTTTGTGGTTGTTAAAAGAAGAAAAATAAATGAAAACCTTGATAGCTTCAGGTTTTTTTAAATTGTACATCAAAATTATTTTTGTGGCTATTAAAAGAAGAAAAATAAATGAAAACCTTAATAGTTTCAGGTTGTTTCAAATTGTACATCAAAATTAATTTTGTGGTTATTAAAAGAAGAAAAATAAATGAAAACCTTGATAGTTTCAGGTTTTTGCAAATTGTACATCAAAATTAATTTTGTGGCTGTTAAAAGAAGAAAATAAATGAAAACCTTGATAGTTTCAGGTTTTTTCAAATTGTACATCAAAATTAATTTTGTGGCTATTAAAAGAAGAAAAATGAATCAAAACCTTGATAGATTCAGATTTTTCTAAATTGTACATCAAAATTATTTTTGTAGCTATTAAAAGAAGAAAAATGAAGTAAAAGGTTAGGATGTTCAAGGTGTTCCAAATTGTACATCAAAATTAATTTTGCGGCTATAAAAAGAAAAAAAATGAACGAAAACCTTGATGGTTTCAGGAAATTTCCAATCGAACCTCTTAATTATATTTGCAACTATTAAAAGAAGAAAAAATAAATAGCCTTGATTCACATTTGACCAAAAATAAAATTCAGGAACTAAACCTTCTGTCACTTCTCTTTTCACTATAAAAATATATGACAAGAAGTATATACGTACAAATTAATTTGCAAGTATACTGCGTTAATTGGACATCTAATTGAACTCCAATTAGTCAATAAGTTTATATGCAGAGTGTCCAATGCATAATTCATTGCACATTATCTCCGACTGTTTATAATTCGCCATCACCGTTGCAG
Organism: Megachile leachella; assembly: GCA_963576845.1. Classification (NCBI taxonomy): domain Eukaryota; kingdom Metazoa; phylum Arthropoda; class Insecta; order Hymenoptera; family Megachilidae; genus Megachile; species Megachile leachella. Next base: position 12,157,121 of record OY756257.1, read on the forward strand.
GCACTGTGAGATTCGCTTTAATAAGCTACAAAGATTCAGTAGAGGAATTTTTTTTCGAGCATTTGATTTTCTGCATCTTCAATTCACACGCTATAGAAAGATGGAAGTCGAGGAGCTAATGGCTAATCCATTCTGTGCACGCAGTAATAAACCTTCGACATGTAATGCAAAGAATAATAACTCTCGATTGTTGATTACCTCATTTTGGAGCGATTGTATTAATAATTCGGAATGAGCAAAAATTCTTTTTAATTTCTCCTTGCTTTCGCATGGTACGAATTAATTGAAAAGTAAAAACGTACTGGGTAATTATACGTAATTGCAGATAATTACGAATAATTAAAAATAATTACAAGTAATTGTGAATAAATGCAAATAATTACAAATAATTATAATTCAAGGTCTTGACTTTAAGCAGTGATTGAGCGAATTACTAAGGTCGTAAATTTCCCCTAATGTCCATAGACAATTTATAGCTTAACATCGACCGCGTTCAACCTAACCTATAATTCTCTCCGTTGCGTCATGGCTAGTTAATTATTATTGCACTGTAAAGATAAATGAGTAAACTAGAAATATCAAGGACATCAGCAACACTTAATACTACAGATTATAATCAGTATTAAACTCAAAATTAAATCTTATGCAAATAAATAAATTCAGGTACCTCACACCTTAATCAACGTCATAAATGCCTCCACATTAAAAGCTAAGCCACATGAAAAGCCAAAGAGTGCCGCAGCTACTTATAAATTACAACGAGCCTGTAATAACAGTAATTATATAATACAGAATAATCAAAAAGTTACGTAATTGAAAATAAAGTGAACAGGTGTAGGTCAGGGATGAGAGGAACGGAGATCATGGTACATTCACCTAGGCCATCTGACCGATCATAGCTAGTCTAATGACTTTCGACACCCTAACCACGCGACCGTTAATCATCGCATGAGTGCTCGTATCACGACGAGACTCGAGACGAGAATTTCCAGCTTGAAAGGAACGCCGTCCGCGGACGTCGAGTCGCGTTTACGATGACACGCATCGCGTTTAGAAACATCTAACGACCACCGTTGATTACCGACATTACAAACTAAAATTGGAGGAAACGAAGACGAATCGAGACCGATTATTTCGTTCTGTACGAGGAAATGAGACGTTTCGAGTTTGAAACTTGCGACGATTGCAAACTCTTGATTGCATCGGAGTATCATATTGAAATATCTTTATAATTTACGGGGAGGGTTTTTGCTTGCTGGCATACTTTGACTGGGAAATCCTGTTGTTAAAATGTCAAGGCAGACGCTAAATTTTCGAGAAGTAGTCTCTCGGTTGAGAGTACTAACACAGTCATCAGAATCCTATAAAGCAGGATATTCCTGTCACGAGAGAAGTCATAAATAACATCATCGATACAGAATTACAGTCATAGAGGATTTCAGACTGCTCCAGATCTAGAAGATATTCGAAGAAGAGCCACTAAATTTCATTTTTCATTACGGTTGTCTTTCACTAACTGCCACAGTTCAAGTTTCGTATTGAACGTCTTAATATCCGATCAAATATCTTCATGAAATAGCGTAATAAAGTTAACATATGCAGTAGGGCATCAGATAAACCAAAAACCTTCAGAGCAATTTATTCTCCCTCTGAAATCTCTTTTGAGAGAGGTACTTTATTTCGAAATCGTTTCTACAAACGATATCCTGAAGATCTCTGAGAGTACCTTCCGTTTTCTCGTAAAACGAAAAGATGTGGTAGGTACAGTCGAGAGCAAATCTGACTTCGATAGAACTGGGAGTAGGATGAGCTGAGAAACTTGGGATTTGGGGAAGTTGGAATTCGGAGGTATTGGGATTGGGGGACCTTGGAATTTGGGGCGCTTGGGACTTGGGGCGCTTGGGATTTGGGGCGCTTGGGATTTGGGGCGCTTGGGATTTCGGGCGCTTGGGATTTGGGGCGCTTAGAATTTTGGACGCTTGGGGTTTCGGACGCTTGGAATTTGGGGCGCTTGGAATTTCGGGCGCTAGGGGTTTCGGGCGCTTAGGATTTCGGGCACTAGCGGTTTCGGGCGCTTGGAATTTCGGGCGCTTTGAATTTGGGGCGCTTGGGATTTCGGGCGCTTGGAATTTGGGGCGCTTGGGATTTGTGGCGCTTGGAATTTGGAACGCTTGGGGTTTCGGGCGCTTGGGGTTTGGGGCGCTTGAAATTTCGGGCGCTTGGAATTTGGGGCGCTTGGAATTTGTGGAGCTTGGAATTTGGAGAGCTTAGAATTTGTGGAGCTTGGAATTTGGGGAGCTTAGAATTCGGAGAGCTTGGAATTTGGAATGCTTAGAATTTGTGGAGCTTGGAATTCGGAGAGCTTGGAATTTGGGGAGCTTGGAATTTGGAATGCTTAGAATTTGTGGAGCTTGGAATTTGGGGAGCTTAGAATTTGGTAAGCTTAGAATTTGGTGAGCTTGGAATTTGGAGAGCTTTGAATTTGAAGCCCTTGGAATTTGATGAGCTTGGAATTTAAAAACCTTGAAATTTAAAAATATAAAAACTATAAAATAACTAAAATAGCAAATTTATATAGATCCAAGTAACTTCACCAGTGTCCTTATTCGAAGAATCTCTGCAAGCGAGTGTACACCCCAGATCGATGCTGTAACCACTCCAGTGGCCCATAAACGCAACCCTCGTGTCCGAGTTGCAGCAACCGGAATCCGCGAAAAGAACTTTGAAAACTCGTGGAGCGCAAATAAAATGGAAGATATATAAAACGTACGCGTTAGGTGTCGGATGAAGAGGACACGCTACAAAGAGGATTCGAACTAAAGCAAGAACGAGCCAGCTCCGAGTTACTGGCAGAAAGCGAGCAAAAAAGGGCGAGAAAGGAAGGAACGAAGAGGAGCGTGTAACGACACGATTGTTTCCACTGGTACCCGCATATGGACGTTGTTTGCGAGGTTTTTGCTTCGACTAGTGTTTACCACCAACTACGTGTCTTCTCTTGCTTCATCCTTACTAGTTGACCACCTATGGGGTTACAAAATTGCAAAAGGGTACTGCTGTTTTTATTCTACTTCCAGTTTGCGACTATTATTCTTGCGGTAGATGTGGATGATGGATGAACATTGTTGATCGTTGGCTTTGTGGAGTGATTCGATCAAATGGGGATGGGATTGAGATGTAAGGAACTGAAGAACTTTGTGTGAAATGGTTGGTCTTTGACTTTGATGTGCGGTTATAAAGGTAGTGGATGTTACGTGTGGAGGGATGGTGGTTGTAGTTGTCAAGTGGTTATGGAGGTATTTGTAGGATGTAGTTATGGAGGTTGTTATATTTGTCAAACATGTAGTTATGGAGGTATTTGTAGTTGTAGGATGTAGGATTATACAGGTAGTTATATTTGTCAAACATGTACTTATGAAGGTATATGAAGTCGCAAACTGTGTAGTTATGAAGGTACTTATATTTGTCAAACATGTAGTTATGGAGGTATCATAGTTGCGAACTATGCAGTTATAAAGGTAGTTTTATACATTTGTCAAACATGTAGTTATGAAGGTATTTGTAGTTTCAAGCTGTGCAGTTATGAAGGTAGTTATATTTGTCAAACATGTAGTTATGAAGGTATATGAAGTTGCAAGCTGTGCAGTTATGAGGATAGTTATATTTGTCAAATATGTAGTTATGAAGGTATCATAGTTGTGAACTATGCAGTTATAAAGGTAGTTTTATACATTTGTCAAACATGTAGTTATGAAGGTATTTGTAGTTGCAAACTGTGCAGTTATGAACGTAGTTACATTTTGTTAAACGTACAGTTATGAAAGTATTTGTACTGGTACACCGTTTAGTTATGAAGGTATTTACACTTATCAAACGTGCAGTTATGAAGATATCAGTGCACCGTGCACTTACAAAGTTACTTATAATTCCTACACTTACAATCTCATCTAAAGTACATCAAACTCGAAATTCAAACAGCTGATCTCTTACAAAAAATTAATAAAATGTTAACATTGATCAACATCAATAATTTCAACGATTTCGCACGCGTTGATTAGCAACCTCGTACCCGGTACTCAAGCGGCAAGCAATTACGCCACTCAACGTAAACATCTTTCTGAAATCTTGATTAGCTGCCATCGAAGATGCATCGTTTCGAAGTAAGTACCCATCGAAGGAAATCGAAGCACGAGTTCTCTCGCGAGTTGCATCTGTACGACATGCGAAACCCTGTATTATCTTGGCAAGTGCATCGCAATCGTACAGTCATCGGCAAACCTTCGCCAAGGAAAATAAAACAAATTAGAAGAGGAGAAACATATGGTCCTTTCTATAAAGGAAAGGAAACTCAAGGAAAAATTATTGAATTTACAAAACTTGGAAATTGAGGGTTAGAAAATTTTCGAATATGAAAAATGTGTAAACTTGTGACCCCATCCGAAGTAGGCGTTGCATCCGAGTGTACCAGTCTCGAGCAGAAACGAGCTCGTAAAGCGTTAGTCACGCGTCCTTTTTTCGCCTTTCTTCAGCCGCTTCCTTTCCCCTTTTTCCTCTCGAAACCTCGCGTTTCCGCGCCGCGTTTCGCAAACGATTCCTCCCCGTTCCAAGTTATATTGCCAACAAAAGAGACGTTAAAACGCTCTGCCGGCACCCACAAACGCATATTCCTCGACAAACAGTAGAACATTCTTCAGAGCGTGAAGCTTTCTTTATACTTGTTCGAGATTGCATCCGGTTAACGAACTCTAAATTCGTAATTTAATTGGAAATTCTGTTTGCTTTCCACGAAGGTGGTGTACGTAGGCGATGGAGCAGCGTACGTTCCTGTGCCGTCGTTGAAAGGACGACCCTTGAGCCCGAATTTACAAGCTCTTCAGACGCTGCAGGGGTTGCAAGGAATTGCGGGCGGAGGCGGCACAGGGGTGGTTGGGGACGAAGACTGGAAGAGACATCCGGAAACGTGGGATCGTGAACATAGGAGGTACAGGCCGAATACTACACGAGTTCAACGTGAGTATATGGTTGTTATAATTTATAGAAGATTGTTATATTATCAGTGTTTCATTACTAACTCATTGTAACAAACCAAACTCAACTTAACTCGTTGTAACAAACCTAACCTAATCTAACCTAAGTCATTGTAACAAACCTAACATAACCTGACTTATTGTAACAAACCTAACCTAAGTCATTGTAACAAACCTAACATAACCTGACTTGTTGTAACAACCCTAACATAACTCATTGTAACAAACCTAACCTAACTTAAGTCATTGTAGGAAACCTAACTTAAGCTAACCTTAGTCATTGTAACAAACCTAACCTAACCTAATTCATTGTAGTAAAGAACGTATGTGAAAACTGCTGATGGTATGTATGTTAATGAATGTGGGTGTGAATCTTCTAGTTTCAAAATTGAACAGCCAGATTTTAAAGTTGAGAACTTGAAGCTGTGTAGTTATGAAGGTACTTATATTTGTCAAACGATTTTTAACACTAAAAATAACCGCGCCACAAGTTTCTTATTATAAGGTACTCATTTCATTAAAGTACATTCTTTGAAATCATAATTGAATTTCATCAAGATATAAAATAAATGTGTGTACTAATTTGTGTTTTGTGATTTGTATATTTGTTTTTTAGTTTCATTTTCAATTTCAAATTAAGTACACATTACATGCCAGTAGGTTTAGTATTAAATTTTTAAATTCCTAAATTCTAACATGTTTAAATGTCTTTAGGTGAAATTTGCTCTTTTTGGGATTTGCTAGATTGGACATTTAAAGATGAAATTAAAAACTAAATATACAAACGACGATACATAAATTAGTACACACATTTATTCTATATCTTCATGAAAATCAATTATGATTTCAAAGAATGACCTTTAACCAAATAAACTTTAACCAAAAGTACCTTATAATAAGAATCTAGCAAATCCCAAAAAGAGTAAATTTCAGCTTCCACTCTTTCGACACCCGTAACAAATGGAGCACAGATAAGTCACCGAAGCGAGGCGGTGCAAATAAATTTCCCAGTTTTATCAACGATCCGTACAAAAGATGATCGATATCCCAGATCCCGTGTTCAGTTATCGCAGCAACAAGAAAGCAAACGCTTTCACCCTCGAACACCGTTACCACCGTTATTATTTCTACGGTCAGGAAATGTTCGAGGCCTTGTTGATCGATTGATCGCAAAGGCTGGACCACTGTGTCCCGACACTGAACCATCGCGTCCTCGATGGACGGCGAATGGCTACCGTTAGAGTGGACGCAATTAAAACGGTGTTGGAAAGTCGTGGCGTACTCGACAGTATACCATCGACGCCTTCTTTCCGTGCTCGACGCCTCTCTCGATCGCCTTTATCCGTGTCTGGATCTCCGCTCGAGTCTTCTCGTCGAATCGATCACCCGTGTCGACCGTAATTTTCCAAATTACACGGCTGCGAAATGTTTTCCCGATAAGTCGAATCCCCTGCTTTGTTTTTCTCCTGGATTTTGTCGTGATTTACGACTCATAAAGTTGACTGCGCTAGATTAACTCATTCGGGATAATAGATTCGAGGTTCAAGACGACAATTGCTTCCAATTAATCTTTTTAACAAGTTCCGAACTTTTTCAGTTCACGGAATTATTTTGCTTTGAATCGTTCCGAGTTCAGATTTAATATCCCCGAACGATGAGCTGAAAGGACTCGACTGAAAGAGCAGAAACTCAGCACGAAATATTCAAAGCAGTAGGAAGGAGTGTTCTGGAAATGAGCATCCGCCCGTGTTCATGTTTATCGATGATGAATTCAACGCGTTCTCCAGAGCCGAGGTTGTACGTTTAATGAAGTCGTAAAACCCTTCTCTGCGGGGAATATAAGGCCACCCGCGGTATCGTCAATTACGCGAAAGAAGGCCCATTAGGTTTAATGTACCCTCCTCTGCACGCTCGATTCTACGACCTCGGGCCTCGACTTTATTTCGTTTCTTTTTCTTCTTCTTCTTCTTCTCTTCATCATCATTGCTCTCGTCTTCCGTCAGCTTCTATCGTTTCCTTTGTCCTTTTTTATCTGCCTTCTTGTTTATTTACTTGATTCCTCCATGTGTGCTGAAGACGTGTGTTGGGTATGTAGATGTTGAGGATGTGGAGGTTTGAGGATGTGGAGTTTAGGTATTTAGGGATTTGCGTGTTTGGAAGTTTAGGAGTTGGGGATTTTGGGGTTTATTTGGAGATTTGGGGATGTGGAGATTTGAGGATGAGAAGATTTGGAGATGTGGAGATTTGATGATGTGGAGATTTGGGGATGTGGAGGTTTGACGATGTGGGAGTTTGAATATTTGGAGATTTGGATGTTTGGAAGTTTAGGAATTGGGGAGTTGAGGATTTTGAGGTTTATTTGGAGATTTAGAGATGTGGAGATTTGAGGATGTGGAGATTTGGAATGTGGAGGTTTGAGGATGTGGAGGTTTGGAGATTTAGGAATTTGGAGAGCTGAGGATTTAGGTATGTGAATATCGAGAATTTGTGAGTTTCAGTATTTGGAGATTCTGGTATTTGCATGTTCGGAAGTTTAAGGTTTGGAAACTTGGGGATTTAGGGATTTGTGTATTTGAAAATTTGGAGATGTGGAGAATTGAGGATATGGAGACTTGACTATTTGCCTGTTTAGAGATTTAAGGACTTGAAGAGTTGAGGATTTAGGGATGTAGAGATTGATGACATAGGAGTTTAAGCATTTAGTATTTGTCTATTTGTATGTTTGGAGATTTAGAGACTCAGAGGAGTTGAAGATTTAAATCTTTAGAGACCTGAACATTTAAGTATTCAAGAATGTAGACATTTAGAGATTTGTCACTATTTTGACGATTCTGACTCGTGACGCACTCATACTTCGGCTATGACAAATTTTACTTGAATTTTGAATACATTTCAATTTGGAGTTCAAACCCAACTATAATTTACACAGTCAACAACTATATGATACCAAATCCACATAATTTTTCAAGTTTCTGTGTCTGGTTTCATGTTTCAGTTCTGACTGACGCACTTGACAAAGACATCATAGTGCAAGATTAATTACGAAATTCTAAAATGTAGAACTCAGTAAAAGTTGTCCTATTCTCACAACCAGATACCTACATAGATTTTGATACCGCAGTATCCTCATATCAGTAAACATTCTTACATCCATACCATACCTACATACCCGTATCCCTATATTCATAGATTCTACTTTAAGTAATAATAACCGGCGGGATTAAGAACGAATTAAAGGGTTGGCGAATCGAATGATCGTAATTGTGGTTTTACGGCAGAAGAAACAAGAGCATTCGAGCAATTAGAGGAACGACTGGTCGACGATGAGCTATCGTCTTCGCGGAATAAACGCAAGCAGAAGAAGCTTGATACTCGAACGGTTATTTCTATAATCGGCTCTTAACCATCGGCCATCAGTTATCGTTTCTTTGTTCCGTTCTGTTCACTATAATCCAACATCTCGCGCGTTTCCATTTAATGAGATTTAAATGGAAGTTGTTTGGTCTTTGACTGATCCTCGCTGTTTCGTCCATATATTTCCTTTACGAGAATAAACGTCGGCACGCTTTGTTCCCAAGGAGGTTGTTATTACAACGATATCAAGTTGTTTTGCACTGATTGCGAACCTTCCTATCAAAATGGGGAAGATTTAGAATTACGCGGCTTGTAATCATGATGAAATCTTGTAAAACTGGAATCTCTACGAAAAAATTTAACGCCTCTTAAAATACGCAAATCAGTAGCAATACGCACGTATTTCTGAATTATCAGTTATTAACGATCTCCACATAACAACAATATATTATCACTATACTGCACAAGTTACAAAATCTTTCTTTTTTAAATCACTACTGCAACGAATTAAAAAATGCAAATCTATAAATAATCTCATTTATATCTCACCCTAATATAAGAAAAAATATAAAAGAGGACAAACGAAATCGCGAGTGAAAAATGCTGCCTCCGAAATAACAGCGTACTCGAGCGATCGGCGTTGCACAACCGGCTTCATTGTCTACTCGGACGTTTTACCGCCCGATGAACACAAAGCACGTATCCGCAATTCTAATAAGCGTGCGTGCATACCTCGAAAATACGCGTGTAACGCGTGTGTACATCAGCACGCGCGAACAGAAAGAGCAACAGAGAAAGAACGGACGACCAGCGAAATGTTGTATCATCGGGACTTACCTCGACTGTGACTATCGCCAGTCTCCATCTAACGCCGTACATCTTCCACACTCCCGCTGGATTACGTCGTTTACGATGGAAACGGCTCCTTACCACGAAGAGCGCCTATAAGGGGACTCGGCTCGCTGCTTTACTTTCACTCGTCATCGGCGACCGGTTTTCCGCTGCTTTCCGCCCACCGGATGCTTTTGATTTTCCGACAATTTCGACATTGCACCCTCTGTTACCTTTTTCAATCGATTCTATATACTGGTCACATCTATATACTAGTCACATTTCTAGTCTGGTTGGTAACTGGTAGGATATTTTGTAGGACAATTTGGAGTAGGGTCAGTTTGCTGTTTGGTCAGATTTGGGGTAGTGATGTGTGTAATATGTGTCATATGTAGATTCATATGTGGATTGGTTGGCTTTGTGCTTTGTTCTTATAATGATACGTTTATGGAAGTCTAGTTGAATGTAGACATATGTACATTTTACATGTATATATATATGTTATTTTATATGTAACTTCATATGTAACTTCATATGTAACTTCATATGTAACTTCATATGTAACTTCATATATAATCTCATATGCAACTTTATATGCAACTTCATATGTAACATTATATGTAACTTCATATGTAACATTATATGTAACTTCATATGTATCTTCATATGTAACTTCATATGTAACATTATATGTAACTTCATATGTATCTTCATATGTAACTTCATATGTAACTTCATATGTAACTTCATACATAATTTCATATGTAACTCCATATATAACTTCATGTGTGACTTCATATATAACTTCATGTGTGACTTCATATATAACTTCATATGCAATTTCATATGTAACTTCATATGTAAGAATTTACATATACATACACATACGAAAAATCAAAATAAATGCAACCTTGTTACAGACATCGAGGCAGAATGCCAGGACGACTACATGAAGATCAGGATCGGTTTCAACGGGTCGTTCGCCGGGCTACTGTACTCCGCAGGTAAGGTCCCTAGATCCAGAAATTAACATTGCAAGCAAGAAGTGAACACGTACGTGCTCCAACATTCGCATTAAAAGGACGAATCACGTCTGCGACCTCACGATTCTAGAGCTCGCAATCATCCGAACGGGCACATCGAACTGTTACACGCTGACGAGCTAATGGCAGAAATTATCGCGAGATGATCTCTCTCTAGGCCCACCGACAGAGAATTTTCCTTTTTCCATGACAGAGATCTCTTGCCGGTCTCCAGCATGGTCAAACCGTGTACTTCCGTTATTTTGAAAGAAGCACAACGCGTTCTCTCTGCACGCGATGCACCTGGAAATAGCTCGTCCTTCTTGACCATCGTTGTGATTTTAAACTATGTATTCTCTGTGCGTGATTCTGAGGGGAACAAACGATCTTGTTCTCTTGTATTCGAATTGTGTAAACGTGTTCTAATTCGCGGTAGACCGCAATTTTGTTAAATGAAGGCATTCTTCACTGAGTACCTTGTGACTGAAAGTCTGGTTTGCAAGATAGACACTTGTCAAATGATGTTGATAGTAAAATTACTAATGGACATTTTGTTAAATGATATTAGAAGTTCAATTAATAATGAACACTTTGTTAAATGATGTTGATAGTAAAATTAGGAGTGGACATTGTGTTAAATGACATTAGAAGTACAATTAATAATGAACACTTTGTCAAATGATGTTGATAGTAAAATTAGGAGTGGACATTTTGTTAAATGATATTAGAAGTACAATTAATAATGAACACTTTGTCAAATGATGTTGATAGTAAAATTAGGAGTGGACATTTTATTAAATGGTGTTAGAAGTACAATTAATAATGAACACTTTGTCAAATGATGTTGATAAGTAAAATTAGTAATGGACATTTTGTTAAATGATATTAGAAGTGAAATTAATAATGAACACTTTGTTAAATGATGTTGATAGTAAAATTAGGAGTGGACATTGTGTTAAATGACATTAGAAGTACAATTAATAATGAACACTTTGTCAAATGATGTTGATAGTAAAATTAGTAGTGGACATTGTGTTAAATGATATTAGAAGTACAATTAATAATGAACACTTTGTCAGAGGATGTTGATAGTAAAATTAGTAATGGACATTTTGTTAAATGATATTAGAAGTAAAATCAATAATGAACACTTTGTCAGAGGATGTCAGTTGTGAAGTAATAAAGTTATAGTAATGAAGTGACTCAGTAGGGAGATTATTTAGAGCCTAATTATTAATAGCACAGGAGTCTAAGCTCTTATCACTTCTTTTCAATTCATTCGCAAATGAACATAACGGGCATACAGACCAGAAAATAACAATTCGTTTCCTAGATAATTAGCAAGCATTTCCTCAAACGATAGCACTCGACGTCAAAGTAAAATATGTAATAGTCCTAAAGAATTACCGTTGTAAAAAGTAACGACAGTGGTAACTTAAAAGAAACTGAAATGGCAAGCAGTTGAACTCGTTAATTAGCAAGTATTTTCTTGTAGAATAATAATCAGCAGGAGGTTGAGACCTAAATAACTGCTAATGGTTTCTTCGTAACAATAAATGAGCATTGTTTCAATAAACGTCGTAAGGATAAAAATGTTCAGTAACGAAGTTGGCTTCGCAGCTTAACCCTCTAATCAACGAGCATTTTCGCAAATGATAACCATAAGTAAGCTTTCATCGCTGAATGATCGTTGATAGGGTACGATCTATTTTAATTGCAGGCTACTCTTACGACCCGGATTGCATGTACGTTAACGGAACAGGCCGCGATTACTACGAGTTCTACATACAGCTGAATCGTTGCGGCACCCTCGGCGAGAACACTCATCATCAGGACAGCAGAAAGAATCCTACGGTAGGTAAAACGCGCAGCTTCCGACGGAATAATCCGGCGCGGTTCGTTACGATCGCAGCGTGAATACCGGCATCTTTTGACAAGGAATAATAATGATTAACGTACACGGAAAAATACCACTATCCCACGCACGGGCTTTCATGCGTTACGAGATCGTCCACAATGTCGACTGGACGTTTAACGATCGACCGTGTCTCGCGACCCGACGTATTAATACGCGACGGATCGTCCAGCCACGCCGATGCTAATAATTCTGTTACCTACAGCTCATGATTTATTGAACGCTCGAGCACGTGAACGTGATTTATATCGGGGACTCTAAGAAACTTGCATCGAGACATTTTTCGCGATGGTAATAATACGGTAGATTGAGGTGACATGTGGAGATGTCAAGGATAACTTTTTACTTTTTTAAATTATCGAGATCTGGCATCTAGGGTGCTTCGGGTAGAATACGTAGATGATCTGCAAAAGCAGATCAAGTGAAGATGCAAATTCATGAGAACTGGAGACGTGGGATTTAGAGAAGAATTTAGACATGTGAGAACATGTGTGAATTATGGCTTCGAGAATTTTTAATCTTATTCTGTCTCTAAGTCCCTGGACTCCTGCTTTCTGACAACCTTACATCTCTCCCTAAATAGTTGAATATTTGATGGGGTGCTTCAGTTACAATATGTAGATGATCTGCAAGAGTCAGGTTAAATGACCACTGAAGAAATGATGGTACAAATTCATGAGAACTAGAGATGTGGTATTTAGAGAAGAAGGGAAAGAATTTAGAGATACATGTGAGAACATATCCTCACACGTGAGAATTATGCCTTCGAAAATTTTTAATCTTACTCTGTCTAGACTCCTGCCTTTCAAGTCCTACACCTCTCCCTAAATACTCGAATAAATACAGCAAATATAATGCACCTAATAACTGTAAAAACACTGAGCATTCAACTTCTTCCATTTCAGAAAAACCTAATGTGGAATACCGTCACGGTGCAATACAACCCGTTGATCGAGGAAGAGTTCGACGAGCATTTCAAAGTGACTTGCGAATACGGCTACGATTTCTGGAAGACCGTCACCTTTCCGTTCCTGGACGTGGAGTAAGTAAAAGAAGCCATAGAATCAGTTAGAGCTTTGTTTATCGATTAGAATCGTGATCGTCATGTAGATCAGAACGGTATCATAATGTTGATCATGAATATCGTTCCGCTACCAGATAACGGGCACCTGGTTCTTGCAGAAGCCTTAACGCGGATATCTTCTTCCAGAGTCGCGACGGGAAATCCCGTAGTGTTCACCCTGCAGCCACCGGAGTGCTACATGGAAATCAGATACGGTTACGGGACCACTGGAACTAGAGTGGCTGGACCAGTTCGCGTCGGCGATCCTCTGACTCTCATTATCTACATGCGCAGCAAATACGGTACGCGGGCATAGCTGCACGCATTTTCGCTTCACGCTCGTACACTCTCGTCTCCCGAGGCCTAATCGCGCTGGCGCTTAACGTAACATCTGCCTGGCGTTATTCCTTCGAATAACGGGACTAGGATTTTATCGTGGGCTTTCAACGAGCCAAAATTAGCCTTTTATAATCAATACTCCTCTTTTACTTTGTGGACCCTCTTTTTACGGGTGAAATATTCGCAATGCAGGTCGGTAGTATAATTGACAGTAAGGTAGTTGACACTAGCTGAGACTATAGCTACGTCTCTACTGGAGACGTAGAAAATTTTAGAAAGACGTTACCAAAAAATTTTGTATCAAGAATTTTTAAGTTCTTCAGCTTTGAACTCCTCCACTTCCTAAATTCTAAAAATATTAAACAGAGTCTCCTTCACCAGATGGTTTCGACATCGTCGTGAACGACTGCTACGCTCACAACGGCGGCAACAAACGAATTCAGCTGATCGACCAATACGGCTGTCCCGTAGACGACAAGCTAATCAGCAGATTCCGAGGATCCTGGTCAGAAAGTGGCCTCTTCGAAACACAAGTGTTCGCCTACATGAAGACGTTCAGGTTCACAGGCTCTCCAGCTCTGTACATCGAGTGTGACGTTCGAATGTGCCACGGGAGATGTCCAGTAAGTACAAATGTTTGATTCTGCAGTTAAAGTACCTGTTGCATTTGTATCTTTGTAATTACAGAGTCAACCATGCCACTGGAGGAATGCCAAAAATGTTGCCAAACGTTCGCTGCCAGAAATCGGACCTTCCACGCCGGCTACTAGCTTGTCGGAGAACGTCAACCTGTTTCAATCGCTGCGTGTGCTTCAGGAAGGAGAGGCGGACACTGAGTTCTTCCAGAATTCTACCACAGCCTATCGGAGCGGTAAGTTCAATTAAGTGGTGGTTAATTACAATTGGGGTTGAAAACTTTGTCTATTTTTAGTATGAGAGGCAACTGATGTTTGCGTAGTTTTCTAACTTTTCTGTGTGCCACATGGTTTGACTCGAGTCAACACTGGTCCCAATAATAGATTGGTCATATTATAAACGAATCTATGGGCTAAGTTCTCAACGACAATTGTAGTTAATTACAATTTGGTAGTAGTTATGCTTTGAAATTGAAACACAGTAGCTTGAAATGCGTTATTGAGACTGCGGTCCATTTGGATATCGGTGATCGATACTTGTCATCCAGGTGGAGGTTCAATAGTAAACTAATGTGAACGAATATGGTTCTCCGCTATATATCACCCTCCATTTGTCCATTGACATTGACGAATGAGTTTCGATTAAATTTCCATTTGGAATATTTGCAGGTCCCAGCGAATCCACGGACAGAGTCTGCCTGAGATCCAACGTCCTCAGCACGATCATAGGAATCGGATGCGGCTTCCTGTGCATCATGGCGGGCACGATATTGGCCATGTGCTCGCGAATGCGACGACAGGCCAGGGAGAAGCTGTTATCCGACAGTATAAGTTACATGACCCACAAGGGTAGAATCAATTAAGCAGCCTCCTCGAACGAGTCTCTCTTTTCCTCTTCTGCGTGGCGCATCGATCCGGGGAAGACCTCTGTCGATAAATGCGAGGATCGACACTCGATCGGTACAGATTGATACTTCCTGATCGACGGAACGAAATTTCCTAAAGTGAAATTATCTTCCAAAATTTTGTGCCCGAAGTGTTGCTTCAAAATTTTGTGCTCGTAGTGAAATTATGTAATTACGGGGGTTGAAAGGATGATTGTGGATTGACCGTCGAGGAAGTAGGAATCCTCGGAGAACTCGCGTTTCTTCTCGACAACGCTACTCACTGTCTTTTCCTTTTCCGTCGATAAACCTCGTTCACGAGTTGCTGTCCGTCGATAATGTCGAACGAATTTAGAAGTCGAGGATTTTGCCACGGTGGTACCGCACGAGCGAACGAGTTTCAAAACGCGGATTTGCTCTTCGATTCGTACGGACCGAATAACTAGATACATAGGCCACTGATGAGATTCAGAGTACATTTAAGTATGGCTAATAACATTACTCGCCATATTCAGGAACGATCAAATTCGATCTCGAGTTGCAGCTGGACAAACAATTGTAAATTGTAGACTATCTTTTACGTAAATTGTGGACAAGTTTTTTACGTAAATAGACAACGATGTTTTATTTTTCGGATTTATAAAACGAACATCTGTTTCTTCGTTTGCAGCTGCAAGAGAGATAAAAGAGCTCGATCGACTGACACACATTTCACCCCAAGTTTCTGAATGTTTGCGAATAATGCATTATCGTATGATATAGATATCGCTATTATAATAAACAGCTCTAATATCTAGGTTTATACTCATATGCATATGGTATATCGCAGCGTCCAAATGTGTCTTACATTTCTTTTTTTTATTTGTTCTAACTTTGAAGCAGGAGCAAGAATTGCCACGAACGGCCAGCGAGGATTAAATAATATTTTGCGAGATCACCCCGTGCGTATCGGGGGAGCCAAAGAAACGTAGCTCAGCTCTCGTCTTAATATTTAATAACGGAACTTCGCGGAGTCTGCGAATCTCCTTTCGCCAACGTGTGAAATATTAGTTTCCCCTCCTGGTCGTTCCGAGATCATTCGTCGTCGTAGAATCTTTTCCGAACAATTTTAACGACAAGCTACATCCACCTGCTCGATCGGATTACTTGTAAATATAGTACGGTACATGATATTTATAATTAAGCTCGAGTGTATCAAGGTTTCCAATAAACAGTAGAAAGAGAAGTAGAAATGTCTTTTTCCCTTTTTTGTATCTGTGCAATAAACTGTGAACGCAAATGACTCTTTTCTTTTATACCCGTCATATAATTATATTTGTATTCTTTTGCAAGGTTTTGCTGTTTGATTTGAAATTAATTCTAAACATGGAGGTGACTGTTCAGACGCCATCTTTGTAATGAACTGAACAAATCTACGAATGTTTTCATTGCAAAAAATATTATATGTACGCTTAAAAAATTGTTGTTGAAGATTGTCATAGAGTATTTTTATGAGTTAGAAAACTTATGAAAAAGTTGCTGTAATAAAATTATATTTGTATTCTTCCGCTAAAAGGCTTTGCTGTTTGATCATTTAAAATTAATACTAAACATGGAGGTGACTGTTCAGACGCCACCTTTGTAATAAACTGAACAAAACTACGAATGTTTTCACTGCAAAAGAAGATTAAATACACCCTTCAAAAATTGTTATATAAGATTGTCATAGAATATTTTTATAAATCAGAAAACTTATGAAAAAGTTGCTGTAATAAAATTATATTTGTATTCTTCCGCTACAAGCCTTTGCGGTTTGATCATTTAAAATTAATACTAAACATGGAGGTGACTGTTCAGACGCCATCTTTGTAATAAACTGAACAAAACTACGAATGTTTTCACTGCAAAAGAAAATTAAATACACCCTTCAAAAATTATTTTCTAAGAGTGTGATAGAATATTTTTATGAATAACAAAACTTACGAAAAAATTGTTGTAATAAAATAGTAGAACCATTTGGTTGGAAGTTCACGTTTCCCAGAATTGTTCACGGGAAACGAAAAACCAGCATGACGAAAGGGGATCGTACCTGGTATTTTGAAAAATTCGACGTGTCGATGGACCACAATGGCTGCGACACGGAACGAATCGTGTTTTCCAAACAGCATATCCTTCACTGGGGTTTTCAAAGATCGCCGCAAATGGCCGGCTTACGGTGAAAAGTGAAAATCTACGCAATATCTCATCCGCAAAATGGACCCAGGACCACCATTTACCTCTCGATCCCTCGTCGATAACGGAAGAAAAATGCGATAGCTTGGACGCTCAAGGGTGTGTCGATACCCTTATTTTCTTTTGACAAGGTTTTATTTTTTGGTTGGGGATGTAGGTGCATTTGATTCGTAAATTATGTAGATTATTATTCAAGTCTAGTTTGCATTGATGAGTAAATGAATACTTTGATAAGTGTTTTAGGTCGAGAGTTTCATTTTAATATATTATAAATTATATTTGACTAAACTGTCAATATTTGTGTGTAGATTATATTTGACCAAATTGTCAATATTTTTGTAAAAATTATATTTGTCAAAATTGTAAGTATTTTTATATATAATTTCATTTGACTAAATTGTCAATATTTGTATGTAGATTATATTTGTCCAAATTGTCACTATTTTTATACAAATTATATTTGACCAAATTGTCAATATTCATACATAGATTCTATTTAACTTAACCCAACAAAATTATCAATATTTTAATATATAAAAAATATTTTTAAAAAATCACCACATCAATACCAATAAACTTCAAATCAACCTTCAATCACCCCACAATAATAAAATAAAAGTCGAATATCACACAAAGATAAAACTTGTCATCGATAAGATAGGTAATAAATTCCAAGATGACCTAAAGTTTGACATAACGAAGAAAATTACTTAAACGCAAGTCTCTTGTAGTTTTATCAGAGGGTCAAAGTAGTGCTCGAGTTTGCAGCCAGATAAAAGGCAGCTCCAGTACAGTAACGAACTGTCTTTCGGCGGCGAGCATGCGGCAATTAATCAAGTCGCAATAAATTAATTGCCGGCTGGGCAGGAATTAATTGCCACCCGGGCAATAATTATGGCTAACGCAGAAATAATTATCGTGCGCCATCGCAACGCGTCGATCTTCACCATGAACATTTATGTTAGTAACCGGCATTTATATGAGAATACGATACTAATTAATTGCTTGTCAATAAAAGCTTTCGATAACCTATTTTTCTGTGCGGAGTAGAGTAACGTTTCAACAAGTGTGTACGAAGATTTGCAGGAAGGAGCAATTAAGGACTTGATATATTATAGTTAAAGCAGATTCTTTGGATTTGAGATTGTGGATCGGAGTGTTAAATAGAGGAGAAAAATATTTGAACGATTAAAGAGATAAATTTTTTAGTTGTAAGTTTTAAATTTTTTAGAAATTTTTGTATTATGTTTTGCAATTTGTGAAAGAACATCTATGTTGAAAGTAGTGATGGTACTCACTTGTTGTGTTTGAAAGAATATTTATATTTTATAGAATTTTTATTCTTTAACTCAATTTTAAATACTTGATTTATTTGCGAAGATAAAATAACGTGTATAACTTTATTTTTCAATGTTTTATCAAGTTTAATATCGCGGATTTTTAAAATACTACTACCAGCGCCATCTATGAAAAAATCGGAAGAATTTGGAACTAAATCGCATCTCTGGAACCTCCTTAATTAGTTCCAGTCTTCCGCCGCTAGATGGCCGCCATATTTACTGTCCACAAATTTCATAATTTTCAATTTTCGATTTTAACGCCTCAAACAAAGAATCATATCACTACATAAGTTACATTTGACCCACAATACACTTTACAACCCTCAATACAGCATTAAAACAGATAATTTTGCAGAAAAATGCAATTTTAATTTTTATTGCTTTCGACATCCACCGCAAGATGGCGCCAGTAGCACCTCTCACCTCCCACACATTTCAAAAATTAAAAAATAATAAAAAAAAAGATTTTCACGCAATTTGTAATGTGTCATAAATAATATAAATATGAGAAGTCTATTGTAAACGTTAAAATATGTTGCAATAAAATTTTATGAAGGATGTTCCTTTGTGAAGTACATGAATACTCAATTTTAGTAATTAAATCTAGCTTTAAAGATCAAGTTCATGATAAAACTTATAATGAATGCTATAAAATGTGCTACGGAATTATCTGATAACGAGCAGCTCATAGTTCATAAATCTAATTAAATGCAGAGCAAATAATCATTTCTCAAGCACAAGCGCATTTAACATCCCTGTCGAAGAGAAACGTAAACTATTAACTGCAGCTCTCCTATAAGTATCATTTATTAATTAAAACAGCAATTCGACACGGCTATTAAAACATAATAAAAAATTCCCCGTAATTTCCTCTTTGTACCGAATTAAAAATGTACCATCGAATTTTTATTCGTCCATATTTTTCATGGTATCAAAATCGATTCCATGTGAATCGAATTCTCTTCGTAAACAATTTCCATCAAGTATTAAATATCCCCAAAAAAGAGAAACTCCCAAAAGAATTTATACTCCTTTTCTTTAATCTCTCTCAGGTTCGAGAGTAACGTCCCATCAAAAATGCACGTTTCGCGAGATAAATGGCGGCATTGAATATCCCCGAGCGGCACCTCCAATATTTCAATCTTTCACGGTATCTCGCCGCGTATTCGAGCCTGTAGTCCTGGACGTGGAACTTCCGGTCGGAGAAACGCATCGTCGAGGGCGCAGGAGGATATCCGAAGACATATCAAAATGAAATCTCGCGAGCTAATAAATACTCGGTTATCAACGGTTAATCGAGTTATCGTCCGACGCCATGGCGCTTTCGTAGAAAGTAAACCAAGAGTGGTTTTAAAACGAAGAATGTGCGGAAGGTTGCAATACATTTTTAAATTCACAAAGTAAATTTTGTGAAGACAATTTTGTGGAGACAATTTTGTGGAGACAATTTTGTGGAGACAGTTTTGTATGTATGAGAAAAAGTAATTAGAATGTATGAGGAAATGTATGTATGATGGTTAATGAAGGGGTGAGTTGATGATGGTAGGAGAGGTAGGTCTTTTCAATTGTTGTGATGTGCAAAATTGAATGCATACATATATATGTTATGTGTGGTACATACATACATACATTTACAAATCCTCAAATCTACGAATGTTCAAATCTCTACAATCAAAAATACAAGTCTTCAAAAATACAAGTCTCTATAACCCTAAATACATAAGTTTATTAAACATACAATACCCAGCAATACCCAAATTCCTCAACTTTCGAATATCTACATTCCTTAATCTATAAATTGTAAAATTCTCACGTTGTCCAACTCTCAAGTACCCAAACTCTCACATCCCCTAATGTACAAGTCCTCCAACCCCTAAATTTCTAAATCCATTTCCAAGTCCACAAAATTCCAAATTCCTCAATTCCCAAATATCTACATCTCTTAACCTAAAAATCGCAAAATTCTCAAATTGACCAACTCTCAAGTATCTAAACTCTCACATCCCTTAATGTACAAATCCTCCAACCCCTAAATTTCCAAATCCATTTCCAAGTCCACAAATCCCCAAATTCCTCAAATTCCCAAGTACTCAAATTTCTAACGCGACAAATCTCAAAATATCCCACCTTCCAAATGTCCAAATATCTCAAATTCTTCCCTTCTAATCCCTAAACTTACACTCTTCCAACTCTCCTCCGCATCTCTCAAATCTCCAATTTGTCCACAAATTTATAATTCGCAAGTAACGTATCAAAGTTACAGTTATAACACGTTTGTAGCTAACAGTATTTATCGATGACGTTAAATGACCATCATTCAAGAGAGCGTATCTCTCAAATTCTGGGGCGCATTTTTCTCCAAGACGTTCTCATTATCGTGCGCCGGTAATCATGCGAAATCACGCGAGAGTCCTTGAGTTATATTCACAGATAAGTCACGGAAGAAATTGGCCAGAAGCATCTATCAGGCTTTATCTAACAGCCGTTCTTCGGATCATAGATCACGAGAAACTTGTTTCTTTTAATGAAATCATTCCATCAAAAAATGAAAAAAATTCCACTGCAATTTTACAATTTCACCTGAAAATTCTATCACAGCCCGCAGTAAAATATTGCATTTAAATATAATAAAATTGTCGAACAACTCAATTAAAACGACAAGCTAAAATATCTTCGAATAAAATCACTCGATTGTTTTAAGTAAAAAGCGGATAAAAATCGTAGATAATCGTGGTTGAAATCGCAAACGGTTAGGGAAGCACAGGGCGCGTCACGGGGTTATTTGCGGCCTTTCGCCAACGATAATTCAGCAAACGTTGCCGCACAGAAACCTAACAACGATTCCGGTCGGACATAACTTCCGCGAGCCGCTATCGCGGAACTCCACACCTCTACTTTATTAAGTGCACACGCATGCACGAACACTGTGCCACACCGGCGCAGATACTCGATATACGACGATACCCGACTGCGTTTCAGAACAAGTACAGAGATGTTCGTGAAATAATGCATCGTAATCCTGTGACTCGTTTTGTAATACGATTAGGAAGCGCCTGGGAAATTTTAGAAGCTCGATTACTTACGATAATTATTTGCTAGGTAGATCGTTTATAAGATGGGTAGATTTGGTCTTCGTGTCATATCGAAAGCTTCAATATTTTATTTATTATTGCGGAGGAGGTTTTAGATCTCTAAATATGTAATTTAGCTATTAAGAGTGGGTAGAGTTAACTATTAACTCCCTAAGTTGGGTAGATCTGGTCATTTGGTGTCGAAAGCTTGAACAGTCATTTTTATTTATTATTGCAAGGTTTTGTAAGTTTCAGATCTTTAAATATCTAAGCTAACTATTAACAGTACTCCCTAAGTTGGGTAGATCTGCTCTTCATTTGGTATTCAAAGCTTGAACAGTCATTTTTATTTATTATTGCAAGGTTTTGTAAGTTTCAGATCTCTAAATATCTAACCTAACTATTAACCCTCCCCAAGTTGGGTAGATCTGCTCTTCATTTGATGTCGAAAGCTTGAACAGTCATTTTTATTTATTATTGCAAGGTTTTGTAAGTTTCAGATCTCTAAATATCTAACCTAACTATTAACAGTGCTCCCTAAGTTGCGTAGATCTGGTCTTCATTTGGTATCGAAAGCTTCAATATTTTTATTTATCATTTTCTACATTTTAGATCTCTAAATATCTAACCTAACGCCCGAAATATTTAACACAGCAGAAATTTCAATTTCCAGATCTGTTCCATCCTACATTACACCGCGAACTAATCCTCCCATCGGTTTCACTCCGAAAATCATTATCACAAATCAGCTGCCAAAGCAAATATTTGATCCCGCAAACGAGCTCACGTTCTCTTCCACTGTACCTCGTTCAAACACGGGTTATAATTAAAATTCACACAGATCAACCGAATCGGCATTGATTAAGTGTATCGATTCGAATAGGAATGGCCGCTCGCGAGTTGTTGGGCTCAACTAAGCGGAACCATCCTCTTCGAGGATACTAACGAGCATGTGGACGCTCGTTAAGGCGAGAATGCGAGGTAGCGCTAACGAAATTTACGAAGCCGACTGGCGGGTAACGAGTTCGGGCTTCTTGGCCGCGTTTCGCCAACCTGGGACCAACCGGGACTCTTAATCCCGCCATCTCTGCTTCGGAGGAAAGGGAGCTTTTCGATGAAAGATTTATTCCCGTACAAAATTACTTACATTTTGATTTATCTTCGCTTTGGAGAGCTTGTCTACTTGTACTTTGTAACGTTACGGACTTTTTAAAGTGAAGACAGATTGAATTTATTTTTTGGTTGTTATTTTAACCTCTTAGGAGAGGGTACTTATTTTGTTATTATGTGGATGAAGTTTTGTATGATTTGATATATACATTTTACTATGTCAGTCATGTAATAACTGATGTATGAAGTGAAGCTCATAAAATCAGTTCACTTTGTTATAATCACTGTTATAAAAATAATTAAAAGATGTATAGAGTGTGTCTCATGAAATCAGTCTACCTTCTTGTACTCACTGATATAAAATAATTAGAAGATGTACATAAAGTGTCCCTTATGAAATCAGTCCATTTTATTTTAACCACTGATGTAAAATAATTATAAAATATACATAAAGTGTCTCTTATGAAATCAGTCCACTTTATTATAACCACTGATGTAAAATAATTATAAAATATACATAAAGTGTCCCTCATGAAATCAGTCCACCTTCTTGTACTCACTGATATAAAATAATTATAATTCAATGTTTATTGAGTAACACAAATAAAGATGCATAGAGTGTTCCTCATGAAATCAGTCCACTTTATTATAACCATTGATGTAAAATAATTATGAATCAATGTTTATTGAGCGACATAGATAAAATTCTTTTAACTAAGACATCAGTAAGGTAGGTAGAGTGCATTGAAAAATATGTATGTATCAATTTGGACAGAAAGTGCAGGTTGTAAGAACAGCAACATTTCAGAGGAATATTCTTGCAGCAAAAAAAGAATATATCCGATTTATCGTTCCATCGAATAGCGTTATCGAAGTCGCCACCCTCTAATTCCCATAAACGACAATTGCCATCGAAGGAAGCCGTAAAAGCTTTTGCGTTCGCCTTCGAGCTGGACATATCCCGGTAGGATTCGATCGGATTAGCATAGGTTTCCGCGTTCTCTCGTGGAAAAGCCGCGTCGAAGTCGGAATTCCTCGGTGATAAATTCTACCCCGAACCGATATCCAAGAAACTTAATTTCCTAAACTAGAAGTGGTAAATAGAAACTTCGTTAAGAAATAACTAATTACGAATTTAATTAACAGAAAGCGTAAAGCGGTTATGATCGGTGAAAAGACGAAACGGAGTGAAAGTTACGAATCTAAGCTCTATCGATCAAGATCTCTCGAAGCGAACGAGACAAGGAAGTTAATGTTCACGTGTCACGGATCGATGTTGACGCACTTTTAACTTCGTCCAACGTACGATTTACGAGCTGACATTTCTTTTTTTCTCTCTTTTTCCTCTGGCCACGTCCTATCCGTTGAAAGATCGGCCCATAATGAGCCTTAACGATCGCCTGAGAGCACGTTGACGCGCTCCCGAGGCTTCTCTCACGAACTCGACGAAAAATGAATACGTGATTCACGGCGCGCATGCACGCCACGCTTTTCGAGGGAGAAAAACCGGTGTGCAAAGGAATCGATATTCTCCCAGCCAAACTACCTTGCGAACTCTGCGAACGTCTGCATCTTCCATGTTTTTTCCCATTTTTCTAATTTCGACTTCATTACGTTCCCTCAGCAATTTCGTCTCGTTTAGCCTCAAAATATGAGAACTAGACGAATTTGAGGACTACATTTCTTACTTGTTATTAGGTTATCTTCGAGTTATGAATTTTATTTGAGGTGGACATACATATATGTACATATGAGATATTGTTACATGCTGTACCATCAAGTGTTATATTATCCAGTGACATAAAAGACATGATCTTCCATATTCTCCTTCGTATAATGCTGTTCTAAAATGTACTGTAAACGTGCTACTCAAAGGGTTCGATCAGCCTGTCATCCTAAATCAAGATTAAAAATGTTAATAAACATAGCATCATTTAGTATCTTACTCGTTATTAGGTTACGTTATCTTCAAGTTACAAATTTTATTTGAGATGTACATATATGAGATATTGTTATGTGTTGTACTATCAAGTGCTATAAGTCGAGTGACATAAAAGACATGATCTTCCATATTCTTCTTCGTATAACGCCATTCTAAAACATACTGTAAATGTGATACTCAAAAGGTTCGATCAGCCTGCCACCCTAAATCAAGATTAAAAATGTCATGAAAATGTTAACAGACATGGCATCATTTAGTATTTTACTCGTTATTAGGTTAGGTTATCTTCGAGTTACGAATTTTATTCGAGGTGTACATATATGAGATATTGTTACATGCTGTACCATTAAGTGTAATATTGTCGAGTGACATAAAAGACATGATCTTCCATATTCTTTTTCATATAACACTATTCTAAAACATACTGTAAATGTGCTATTCAAAAGAGTTCGATCAGCCTGCCACCCTAAATCAAGATTAAAAATGTTATGAAAATGTTAACAGACATCATTCAGTATCATCCAGAAGAATACATAAAATTAAGCAACCTAGTAAGATAAAAATTGTCCCAAAGTCCCGATTACCGAATGTGGAGCGAAATTATTGAAACAACCCCCGGCAATTCGCTGGAACGATGAAATTGAATAGATAAGCGTATACTATGTCTCGAATGGGTATTGTTACAACGGCGTATTACCGTAATAGCGGCGATCATAGCGTCGTTGCCTCGCGCAATTGATTTATCCACTGGCCGCAAAACGATCGCGGCCACGGAACGCAGCGCTCGAGGGAGGAACACGGAGCGTGTGTTCTTTGGGAAGAGGGAGCAAGTACGACGCGAATAAAGGAAGGAGAAAGAGGGTCGATCGAATTGGCGAAGACAAACCGCTCGCCTCGCGGGAGACTGCGCGAGGAAAGCGGCGAGTTTCGAGCGAAGAAAAATAGACGAGCGAAGAAGGAACCTCCGTGGAAGAGAAGCTAAACGTGGTAGGAGCTAACACAGCCGGATCGCCTAAGAGCAGATAGAGGAATCAGAAAGAACAGGCGGAACGTGCTGGAGACGGGAAACGAGTCGTCCAGGTAAGAGGGACAGAGAGGATCCGGAGAGGCAACGCGATAAAAGGCTGGTGGGGATAAATCGAGTACCGAGCAGGAAGAAGACGAACAGCGTCCGACTAAAAAGGACAAGCGTACGAGGGGGCAGCGTACTGGATCACCGGCGAGCAGATAGAGGTAGAACGGAGAACGTTTCTTCCAGGTGGAACGAAGAGGAGGTGGTTCGAGGCGAAGAGAGAGGGTAGCGTGCGTATAAACACGGAGAGACTGGAGGTTCCGCGGTGGGGACGAACGACCAAGAGAGACCAACTCCGCAAGGTACCCGAAGCCGAAGAAGGAAGGAGAAGCCGTCGAACGAGAGGGGAAAAGCAGGTTCTGGGTTGCCTATCAGCGGTTCACGTTCCACGAAGTGGTGGAAGGTTGGGCGTTACGGGTTCCCTTGGTTCTGGCAGCAGCCGGCAGATGTCGAGTAGTTTCGTCCCTAGACAGGGTCTTCACCCCTGAAAAGGTCAGCTCAGGGGCGTAGCGGGCGAACAATCGACGCCCAGAAACGCCCATCGTCGACCCTCCCGCCGCTTCCTCGCCGCAGACGCTTCGCGGCAACCAACTGGACAACCAGCCCCGGCCTGGATCCACAGCGTCGCACAACGGTTCCGTTGAAACCCGCGTCTAGCAGCGCCGTGCAGGACTCCACGGTTCCACCGATCGTCGTCTGGGACATCGCGTCTTCGTCTATCCCTTCGGTATCTGCGCCATTCCGATTCCTTGGCCTCGGTTTTCGCCTCGGTTTCCTGGCCGCTGGCCGAGTTTCGTGCGCGTTGCCGTTGTCATATCGACACCACCGTGGACCCGGTTGTCCCCTGGTTCCCCCGTTTGCATGGACTCGTCGAGCGCAACAGGAACGCGACAAAGTGAGAGTGCGATGGATTATGGACGTCTCCGGATCTCCAGATACCACGGATCGGTGATACCAAGTATCCTTCGTACGAAGGACACGGTTCGTTATCGGTTGGACTGTCCGTTGGAGCAATGAACCGGTGGATCGGGTGGATCGATCGTTAGTGTATTTTCATTCGACAGACTGTCCAGCAGGGAAGATGGAAAAGAAGCTATGTTCGTGGTAGTCCGTTATGAGCAGGGCTGAACAGTGTCCGTCGGAAAGAGACTGGAGAACCTAGTGGAGTAATAACGGACGGTGTCTCGAAGTTTCTGTCAAAGTGC
This sequence comes from Megachile leachella, assembly GCA_963576845.1. Lineage (NCBI taxonomy): Eukaryota > Metazoa > Arthropoda > Insecta > Hymenoptera > Megachilidae > Megachile > Megachile leachella. The sequence goes on from OY756257.1 coordinate 12,184,139, forward strand.
ATGCTGCGAGCTGATTTACGAAGCTATGTAACTAAGATGTCAGAGGTATCTGAACGATTCAACGTCGGTTAATGATCGGGCAGGTATCCTGCTCGAAGATGACGGTTACTCCAGGCAACATCGAACGGACGGAATCCGTTAGGTAGGTGCACCAAGCATCTCGAATCGACAAGTAGATTAACCAAGCAGACAACCTCGAGAGTTCACAGCCGTCGACATGACAAGGTTAAAGTCGAACGAGGCCTAACCTCTTCGAGCCAGAGTCGGGTGAACTTTCGCCAGGAGAAGACAGAGAAGACAAAAAGATGTCAAACACTCCACCGACGTCGTCCATCGGTTTAGACTCGTCCGATCTCCACGAGATCAGACAGAATCACCTGACGACCCGGTTAGAGCCCGAGGACCCCGACAAACGGGAGCAGACACGAGGGAACGACGGCAACGAGCCCGACAGCGATTGCGAAAGCGACACCAGCGAGGTGTTGAGCGTCGGTAGCGAACCGACGCCCACGAGCGTCGTTGGAATCCGCGGCTGCGGCTCAGTCAGGTATGACCAGGAATCGGCCAGCAGTCGCTGTGACTTTCGCGACGAGGAGAACACCAGGATATCGGCGACGCCATCGCCTTCCAGCTCGACGAGCTGCAACGACGCGTTTTATCAGCGTGCGGCTAACCATGTCTCAGCGCCGAGTCCACCGGCGTACAGTCAACCACCCTCGTCGCCCACGGCGTCCTCGGTGCGGTCACCGGCTTCCTCTTCGGCCACCGCCTCGTCCCCGGGTCGTCCGGAAGCTATTCAAGATGTCATAGTGCCCAGGTACCAGACCAGTCATCCGCAGCACTTGTTACCCCGATACTCGTCCAGAGAGCCCGAAATCTCAGACTACCCGACGAGAGTTCAGCACGCTCTCGGTCACGAAATCGTGTACCCCACGGTGGAGAGGTTGCATAGGACCCCGATCAGTGTCCCTCTGGTGACCAGACTGTCCCTCTCGCCACCGACGGCCATGACGGTCACCGGACTGCAAGCGACAACCCCTGTCCTCCACCCGACAGCCTGCAGAGACCCTCGCGAAACCGCCTCGTTGATGCCTCACCCTGGACAACATCTGCACCACGTCAACAGTCATGTGCATCTGCATCAGACCTCCCAGGTGCAACACATACCCGCGAACTCGGTACACCAGCACCGTCTCTCCGTTAGCAAGATCCTACAACGAGAGCCTGGTAGCCCTGCCTCTCCCGTAGGAAGAGAAGAGAACGGGAGGACTATGCCAGCCGCAAACGGGGTGCAAAATAACGGCATCAATAATAGCAACCATCACAATAACCACAACAACAACAATAATAATAATCTGCAACATCAGGCTGGTCTGAAGTTCAGCATAGATAATATTCTGAAGGCAGACTTCGGTAGAAGGATCACGGATCCTATTTCGTTGAAAAAGTCCAGACCTAAGAAGGTCACTTCGAGACCTATCGATCTGACTAAAGACTTCCTGGAATCGTCTTCCGAAACATCCGAGAAGAGCAGTTCGGAGACGACCTCCACGACTAACGCGTCGCCGGGAGCAGTGCCGACAGGGAACCCTGCCTCCAACGCGTCTGGACCACCTGTCACTGATCCTGGAAAGCAGTTACCATGGCCTGCATGGGTTTACTGCACCAGGTACTCGGATCGACCTTCTTCTGGTGAGTTGGGTTTTTATTAGAAACTTTGGAAGCCTGTGGCTTAGATCGTGGGTAAAGACGTAGGGTAACAATCGGTATCGTGAAAAAATTTCAGAACATCGTGAAGGTGTTGGTATTTAAGCTGAAGCATTGTACTTTAGCATTGTAGCGTTAGTATTAACGAATTGTAATTCATTTTGGGAAAGTCGTAAATGAAGACTGTCTTGAGAAAATTAGTGCAGCAGACTGAGGAACATTAAATGTTTAGGTCCATTAAATCATTAGGGTATTACTATTAAGAATATATGTAATAGATCAATACATAAAAATTTCTGTACTATACATGTAGTCAATTGTCAGTAGGTTCACCGCTGGTCAGCGACTCTCTCATAATCTAATAATCAATAAAGGAAAAGAATACGGCAACTTTCCATCCCAAGTAAAAGTTTAATCGTTTTTAAATTGCTCATAAAATGCCTTACAATGCATGCTTCTACCGTGGCAGTTAACGTGTACGACTTAGACCAGTGGGTTAAACAATCGGTACTCGCTTTAAATTTTTCGCTTATGAGTTGGTCCCACGATCGTTGCGAAATTACGTAAATCGAAGATCGACTATCGATCGATGCAAGTTCGCAAATAAATTTCCACCGAATGGGAAATAATTGTTCGAAAGGTCAGTTAATATAATCAAACGGTATTTATTTCCTATGGTATTTATGTTCCCATGAAAGTTTGCGAAGTATATCGACTTTTCGCGAAATATAAACTTAACTAGGATTGTTTAATAGGCGATTGTAGCCTATTAACGGACTTATAAATTTGTATACTAAGAAATCACCGTTGTTATATAAACGGTTGTCACGATTCGAACAATTTTATTCGAAAGCTTTTTTACGAGCAGCGGCTAATTATCCCACGGTTCAAAATATTCTCTACGAATAAAACCCGTTAGAACTCTGCACGACTATGAATTATTAATCGAAAACCCAAAAATCCTACGAAATTAAGATGTCGCTATGATTACATGCAAAAGTTATGCGAAACATTTTTTATTGCTCTGTCATCGATAAGATCCAAAAAATACAAGTTTCTTAATCTCTCCGTTTAACTTTAACACGTGTTCAACCGGAAGATTCACCGAACGTAAATTTAACAATGATCAGGCGAAAGCTTGTCAACGGGAAAAATTGACCCGTGAGAAATTCGCGGCATTCCCATTACGGGTTTTCCGGTGGTACACGAAACCATTAAAATACAATAGGCTTGTAAGGCGACGCAGAGCCAACGCTCGTGTTATTCCGCATTTTTTTCTAACGCGTATATGCATTCAGCGATTTTTCAAGCGGCACGCGAGAAGGTTAGGACCAATCGCGAAGGCTACGTCGAAAACAGAGAAAAGCGAGATCTAATAGGGTACGATTATTTACCGACGGTTTGCATAAGAATACGACAACTGAATGACCTATAGGAAATTGTCGTTCGCATACAAAAGCCGAGAAATATAGTTGGTTGCGTATCGCGGTTGATTTATGGGGCAGAGTGCAGCTTATTCCTCCGAGTGCTTAACAATTGTTTCCTGACAATGAGCGTATATCAGATATGAGTAACACGAAGGAACGTTTTCTACCATTCATCAAGCTGGCACTCGGTCGGCGAGGTAAAGTAATTACACGTTTTCCTGTGTCGTTTCAAAGGATCGTCCGTCTGCACGAAACCGAGGAAACAATACCAATAAGACGTTACCGGGACACAAAATAAATCTTTAATCAGCCACGTCGAGGAAGGAACTTCGAACCGGGTTATCGATTTTACTCGATAGGAATGCTGCTAAACACCCTGTGTCCGACAGTGGGACACTCCTTCATTATGTAATAATTTACATAAAACCTAAATCAAAAATAATACCAGACATTTAATTTTCGTTCATGTAAAGTTTATATAAACTTCCTACAAGTAAATTTTTCTTGCAAACGATTAGGTTTTTTAGACTTCGTGTTCGAAGCATTTCGTCTTACTGCCTGGAGGAAATGAAGTCGTACGCTCGCGTTAGAACACATAAAAGTGCTAAATTCCCGATTAATAACCGGTAGTTTTTTGACCGGAGTCCGGTTCCAGCGAGTGCCGGCCGCGGACGACAATATTGGATCGCGTTCCTATTATGTCTTTACAGCGCGTAATTTCGCGGTCGACAGATAAATAGTCCGTTGAAACGGCCACGATAAAGCTTAATCACTGTTATTGCACCCGGTCGTGCGGCTCGTGATATCGTATGGGCGAGACCGGACCCCCGCTCGCGTACTCTTTTTACGGGGCTCTCGCGTGCGCTAATATCCGGCCAGCGGGCATCATTGTCAGCCGTTAATTTCCGAGAAAACAGGAAACACCTGCGATACACCATTTCCCTCATTTTTCGCGATTTTATAAGAAAACTCACATGGGAGGTCTTTATGAGGACTGGTTGACTTTACTTAAATTCATCCTGGAGTTCAGTAGTTTGTATTGAAAGATTGCTGGTTTTAGTAGTTACTGTCACTAGAAGATAGGTAGTTTCAGTAGTTACTGTCACTAGAAGATAGTTGGTTCGAATAGTTACTGTCACTAGAAGATAGCTAGTTTCAATAGTTACTATCACTAGAAGACAGCTAGTTTCAATAGTTACTGTTACTAGAAGATAGCTAGTTTCAATAATTACTGTCACTAGAAGATAGCTAGTTTCAATAGTTACTGTCACTAAAAAATAGCTAGTTCCAATAGTTACCATCACTAAAAGACAGCTAATTTCAATAGTTACTGTCACTGAAAGATAGCTACGTTCAATAATTACTGTCACTAAAAGATAGCTAGTTTCTATAGTTACTATCACTAGAAGATAGCTAGTTTCAATAGTTACCATCACTAAAAGATAGCTAGTTTCAATAGTTACCATCACTAGAAGATAGCTAATTTCAATAGTCACTGTCACTAAAAGATAGCTACGTTCAATAATTACTGTCACTGAAAGATAGCTAGTTTCAATAGTTACTGTCTCTAAAAGATAGCTAGTTTCAGTAGTTACTGCCACTAGAAGATGGCTAGTTTCAGTAGTTACTGCCACTATAAGATAGCTAGTTTCAATAATTACTGTCACTAGAAGATAGCTAGTTTCAATAGTTACCATCACTCAAAGATAGCTAGTTTCAATAGTCACCATCACTAAAAGACAGCTACTTTCAATAATTACCATCACTAAAAGATTACACAGTTAATTCAAGATATATTGATTAATGTCCCCAAGTAGTTTAGCACTTTATTAAGTGCACTTTGTTACTGCAAATTTATTAAGTACATTGTAAAGTACTCTGTTATATTTTGTTGAATTCTACACGATGAATATGCGCTCTTATCACGAGGATGAATTTATTATTAATTTCTGAAGGAAAGAGACAGGGGGTAGCGAATTTTCGCCCGTTTATTTTGAACGCAATTACGAGGGCCGTTTCTCGTGACCACCGCGAGAATTATGCAACTCTTGCGTGGTCATACAAATTGTTCCGCGTCCAGTGCCTAGGAAGAAGCATGATCGCTGGGGACCCGATTATCGTTAATGTTTACTAGTTGGATCGCGTGCGACGGTATTTCTGCCTTCGAATGTCTCGAACCTCTACAAAAATACAGTTGTTAACCTCTCAAGTATATTTTTTATTTAACTATTTTAGTTACGTTAGCGGATTTATATTTTACATTAAATGTTGCATAATACTTGCAAGATACTAAGTTTCTATTTGCTTGAAAATTATTCTTCAAGTTCTTTGTCAATAATTCTTCGAAGCACTGCAAAGTTGATTTTCTTCAAACAGATATAATAAAAAAATTCTTCGAAGTATAGCAAATTTGATTTTGTCCAAAGAGATCTAATAAAAAAATTCTTTGAAGAACAACAAAGTTGATTTTCTCCAAACAGATATAATACAAAAATTCTTTGAAGCACAGCAAAGTTGATTTTCTTCAAACAGATCTAATAAAAAAACTTCTTGAAAGCACAACAAAGTTGATTTTGTCCAGACAGATATAATAAAAAAATTCTTTGAAGCACAGCAAAGATGATTTTGTCCAAACAGACCTACTAAAAAAATTTGTTAAAGCACAGCAAAGTTGATTCCGTTCAAACAGACCTTATAAATAAATTCCTTAAAGCACAGCAAAGTCTACTAAACTTCTCCAAACTCTACTAAAAACTTCGCTCTACATTGATGGTTTATTTTTATCAACAAGGTTGCCAAGGTATAAAGTCGCGGATTTTTTGCAATTATTTTTCCAAGCATCTGGACTCGGCACCTAAAGGTTTTTAAAGTCTGGCTAACGATCTTGTCCCGTAGGAATATATTCGTTACCACCTTGAACGCAGCGGGCAATAAAACGAGGGTATCGCGCGTTGCATCCATTTACGGAAAGTTATGGTTAATTAGCTTTCTGGGCTGAGTATGTGTAACGCATACGGACGATATTTCCATTAGCAAAAAAGCCAGCACGAAACTGTTGCTCGAAATGCATTCGCCGAGCGAGAAAAACACGGCGAATTCGTTCATGGCAGACCGTGACTCGCGATAAATGGCCGATATTAGTAGCGAATGCGACAAGCGAGAAACCGTGGACTCGACGATTTCTTAACGAGGAGAAAGGACTTCCAGAGGCCGCTTTTGATTAGAACGGAAACTTTAACGCGTGAAGATCTTAATTGGACGCAAATATTTCCGATAACAGAAAGGAATTATTATACCTGTTGATCGAGTCAACTTCCACCATAGATAAATATGTCGTTAATTCTACTTCATCGTTTATTGATCCCGCAGGAATTCGTCGACTATTTCCTTAATGACTAGACTCTAATTATGTCCATTCTCTTCGGGTTTTTATCGTTTTGTGACGTTTACATGCGACGATAAAGTCCATATATAATTTCTACGATCTTATCGCTTCAGAAATCATCCACCATTTTGAGAAACATTAATTGCAGTTTAATTAAAACTTTGTCTCAAAAATTGAAAAAATAATGAAACTGCAAAAGGTAACATCCATTCATTCAAACACAGTTAATTTACAATTTTTCGAATATTTGAACACTTCATCAATCACAAAAAATGAAAAAAATAAACAAGAACTGAGACTGAAATTGCTATTTACAAGTGTTGAGATGTGTCAACAAATTAAAGTATAGAAACAACGGTCCTAGTCGATCAAATTTGACCCAGAAAATTCCAACGTCGTTTCCACTCAAGGGGTTAAAAGATGAATTTTAAAAGTACACTCGACCAGTCACGTTGTGCGTACGCTTGTCTTGTCCAATCAGCGGAACAAGGGAAAGAGAAGCTAGTGGGGAGAGCCAACGACTGAGAAACAAGCCTGCAAATTAATGTCTCTTTATTTCGTAGCGAACATTTCGTTAAAGCTTGATTTATCGCCATATAGCTCGTGCTGCCTTTTTATCGGACGATCGCCCGTGGCTTCGATCGTTCCTTTAATTATGCAATGCCGTATGGATCCTATTCGCGAGCACGATGCTAATAATAACGTGATCTCGTTTCCTTTCTTCGACAACCTTCTCTTTTATTAAAAGTGTCAACCGAAACGCTAAATCAAACATTACTGTATCTTACAATGTTTGCTACGAGTTTATTTCAGGACTTGGGGCATAGGTGAACATTCTAATAGTCTGCGCTATTTTTGTGGCATTTGCTGTTTAAGAAATTGTTGGGTTAGGTTAAGAAGGTTATTTAGTACTAGATTGAGTGCAAGGTATATTAAAAATATTTTTTTAGACAGAGAAATTAAGGGAGAATTAATTTTCTTAATGACAGTATTGATTCTAATAGGGAGGGGTTGTAGTTGATGTAAGGATGAAGACTTTGTAGTTGATTTTCCTATGAGTTTGAATTAAAAATTATGGTTCAATGGTTCAAGCTATTAACTTGGTGTAAGCTACATTAAAAATGTTTTTTTAGACAGAAAAACTAGAGGTGCATTAACTTTCTTAATAACAGTACTGATTTTAATAGAAGAGGGTTGTAGTTGACGTCAGGACAAAAACTTTGTAGTTGATCTTCCTATGAGTTTGAATTAAAAATTGTGGTTCAATGATTCAAGAAATTAACTTGATTGACTGTAAGCTACATTAAAAATGTTTTTTCAGACAGAGAAATTAGGGGAGAATTAATTTTCTTAATGACAGTATTGATTTTAATAGAAGAGGGTTGTAGTTGACGTCAGGACAAAGACTTTGTAGTTGATCTTCCTATGAGTTTCAATTAAAAATTGTGGTTCAATTATTCAAACATTAACTTGATTGACTGTAAGCTACATTAAAAATGTTTTTTCAGACAGAGAAATTAGGGGAGAATTAATTTTCTTAATGACAGTATTGATTTTAATAGAAGAGGGTTGTAGTTGACGTCAGGACAAAGACTTCACATGAGTTTGAATTAAAAATTGTGGTTCAATGATTCAACAAATTAACTTGGTTGACTGTAAGCTACATTAAAAATGTTTTTTTTGACAGAAAAATAAGAGGAGCATTAACTTTCTTAATAACAGTATTGATTTTAATAAGAGAGTGTTGTAGTTAATCTAAGAATAAAGATTTTGTAGTTGATCTTCACCTGTCTTTTTTACTCAGAAATTTTAGTTCAATGATTCTAGAAATTATCCTAGAAAATTATTTGTTTAAAATGGTTCTAATACTATCAAACTAGTTTTTGAAACAAATTCAGTGATTCCTTGAGGCAACCCTCTACTGTTTACCTAAAGAAAGCACACATTGCAACAGTCCATTACTTCAAAAAATTCCCATTTAATATAAAAATGGTGTTCTATCATCGTCTATAAAAATCATGTAATATTTAAAAGTTGTCTAATGATTTAGTAAATGAAATACACGAAATGTCATTGAATATTTAAATAAAACCTTTCTAATCTTTGTAGAAGGATAAGTGACTAACGAAATGCAGAAACGGAGCCAATCAATATGCTTGTGAATCAGTATCCCATGTACGTGAGTGTAGAAGCGAGTACCATATCGGGTAGCCTCGTGGGATCCATCGATCTTATTAAGGTTAAATCGAAGGTGCCTCCCGTTCTCCGCGGCTGAACACGATAACAAACCCAGCTAGAGGCACGCACCATCCGTGTATAATAGCGCCTGGTCCGATCGGTGTGTGGCCTAGAGGCGGCTACAGAAACCTATGAATGGCTTCCGTTCGTTCCAGATATCGTAAAGTGTATTTTCAGATCCAAGAATCGCCTGGAACGATCGTTTTCGTCCCGCGTCGCGCTACAAATGGCGGCATTGTATCGCCGGCACGTTCGCGAACGCAGATTTGTTAAGACCCGGTGAAACCTCCCGGCTGACACGCGACAAGAAATCTCCCAGTGATAAATACCAGCGAGATTTATCGATCACATTCGAGAGAGACAGCGTTTCGAGGAGTAACTGGTCGGCTAATGGTGGGCTTGTTTCAACGCTCGTGATCGTAAAATTGCGTTATTACAGATTTCCAGCGGATCGATTTCGTTCGATCAGTACCGTTCATTTCCATCTCCTGTTCAACATTTTCTTTTTCCTTAAATCACGGGCGCAAAAACCAACTTCATCTCGCTGTTTCATTATCGTTTGCATTATACGTTATTATTGCTTTTCACTTCGTTTTGGTTGGTCTTAAATTACCCATCAATGATATTTTTATCTGATTCTTCAGAGCGTTTACTTATCGAATGTTGCAAGTTTGGTAATTTGTCTTCAGATATTTGCAAGTGTGCAAACTTCAACCTTTATAATTTGTGAATTTAAATTTTTATCTGTATTTAAGTGATATTTAAATTTTCTGGAAAATCGATTGTCACGTCTTTATCAAGATTGCGTTAAGCTTTTAATAGACTCCGTTGCAACACGCGTCATCCTCGGATGTTAACGACGCTAATTACCGCAACTGTCAGAAATTCCTATCAATGTTCAACAACGAAGGAAATGGTCTTTCCGACAACTAGGATTCTCCATTTTCTCCCTCGTATAGTCGTTAAAATAAAATCACTTCTAACGACGTATTAACGACTCCTGTAATTATCATTCTTGTCTGATCGCGAGGTTTCGCTACCGTATCATCACGCGTGCCTCCGGAGCCTCCTCTCTTTCTCTCCTTCGTTCGACAGTTAAGCGTGGAAAATCGAATCCGAGATAACACCAACGATTCGACACGAGACACGAAACAATCGAAACGGTTCCGGTTGTAGATTACCGTCCACCACCTATCAACCAGAGAAACTACACTGCCGACGAACGGAAGCGTAATGACGCGACAAGTGTCTACACGAGCGAATAATTAAGCAGCTGCGACTCTATGACCGCGCTACGGACAACTCTATTGTCGACTGTAATTAGCTACTTGGATTATAGCGAATGCTTTAACAAAATGGCGGTTACTTCCAAATTTTATTACTCAACTAGATATTTTATTTTTTGGGTATTGCACTCTTGTGGATGTCAAGGTTAGAGAGGGTACTTTGGTTGTGGATTATGGAGTTTGACACTTATGATAATTATTTTGTTAGGTATGTGAATTTGAAGAGATTAGATATAGCTTGATGTGATTTAAATTTAACGCGATCAGAATTGAACGTCAATCAAATTCGATGTGGTCCAAAGACGCGATCTAAATTCAACACGGTCCAAGTTTGACACAATCCAAATTCAGCACGATTCAAATTTGATGCAATCCAAATTCAACACAATCCAAATTTGACTTAACTACAATTCGAACTGTACAAACTCGACAATATTTAATTAAATTCTATAGAACTCCACGTGATTTAATTTGATCCTTGTCAACTCGTTTTCACAATATGCTTTCCTATAGAGTCTATAACATGGACCAAGCATCCGTCCATAAACTCGATGACACAGGATATTTGCTGCCAAATACACTAATTTTTAGTATGGTTATATATAAACTATTACAGTAAATACATTGTAAATAATTATAAAGTACATTTTCATATTAAATGAAATTTTCAGTGTCCGCTAAAAAATCCCTTTACGAGGCCTTCTCGAACTTCATTAAATCGAGTTATATTACGTAGCTCTAATATCGAAACTGGTCGTTAAAACCTCGTTATATTAATCATGGCTATCGCTAGATCGACGACATCAAGAAATAGGTATTTATCTAAAAAGAATTCGATTTCTATAAAATTGACAAACGAGAGGAAAAGAGGTATTTTGCGAGGACTTTGATGAATCAGTGTTGTGGTCTCTTTGACGATAATTTGAACGTAAGAGCGTGAAAGATGCGAGCGTAATATTGCGTAATTAATAACGGCACGTTTCGTGCGGCAGGTTCCGAAGCATTTAACTTTTAAATTAATTGGCCGCGCGAGAGTGCTCGAACGTAGGCATACACGCGGTCTTGTTACTCGCGCGCTTTTCCACAGTTAATAAACGACGGGATAAACTTCGCGATGCCGCTAATGAGAATCAACCATGACGGACAGACAGTTTGTAGGCACAACGTCCTCCTCCTGGTACACCTGTGTTCGATCGACCGTTTAGAAATTGAATTCGTTGCCGATCGTTTGTCCCGCGAAGGCAAGCGGAGGAACCCCATTAGTGAAAGGAAGTCGAGCTCTGTGCCACGAAGAAAACAGCATCAGAATGCTCGCGACGCGACAACACACGTAGGGATTACTTCACGTTGAAATAATATGGCGGCCGGCGATTATCCCGGCTCGATTTTCTGCCATTAAATCAATTAAGTTCCTTTAACGAGCCACCGTTTTCTTTCGCCACGGTTTTCTTTGCCTCCTCGCGGCACGAAACTCGAACCTTCTCGCATAGGTATTAGCTACCTTCACGATTCACCTCGCCGTTTATCCTACAATTTATCTTCGACGGTTTCACTTTCGATAGAATTTGCACACCGAGTGATTGATCATCCGTAAACGAAACGATTTGGAACAATAAAACTTTGAAGGATAAAGTAGCCAAGGTTTCACGACATTCATCATGGGGTCGATTGAGTTCGCAGAAACCAACGATACGTAATTATTTACGGAGAAATTTCATGGTTAATAACGTTTCAACGCCGGTTGACCAATCGGGGTAGCGTAGGTGGCCCCCGGAAGGAAGTTCATCGTCATCCGTCTTTACGAGCATACGATTAAGCGCTGCCGGGCACATCAATCTCTTCAGGGTCGCTCGAATCACCCAAACCATGCTTTCAGCTCTTAAATATGCTCTCAACGTCATTTTTCAATTCTTTATTCATTTTTGGTGGTACCAAAAATTAGAGTAAAATTCTTATTGTCAACAAATAATATTTCAAATCCACAGTTCAATAGTTCAGCTCTTAAAGACACTCTCAACGTCATTTTTCAATTCTTTATTCACTTTTGGTGATACCAAAAATAAGAGTAAAATCCTTATTATCAACACATAATATTTCTAATCCACAGTTCAATAGTTCAGCTCTTAAATATGCTCTCAACGTCATTTTTCAATTCTTTATTCATTTTTGGTGATACCAAAAATAAAAGTAAAATCCTTATTGTCAACAAATAATATTTCAAATCCACAGTTCAATAGTTCAACTCTTAAAGACACTCTCAACGTCATTTTTCAATTCTTTATTCATTTTCACTAACACAAAAAATCAGAGTAAAATTGTTGTTGTCAACAAATAATACTTCAAATCCACACTTCAATAGCCCAGAATTACTATAATTCGCTGTCTACCGATTTTAACACTAAAACTACCAAAGCGGTCAAATGGCAACACCACAGTTTTTTATTATAAGGTATACATTTTGTAAAAATACATTTCTCGAAATCAGAATTGATTTTCATCACGATGAAGAATGAACGTCTACTAATTTATGTTTCATCGTTTGTTTACTTATTTTTTAGCTTCATTTTTAATTTCAAATTAAGAACACATTATATGCTGGTAGGTTTGGTCTGATCAGTCATGATCAGGTTTATTTAGTTTTAGTCTGATCAGTTTTAATACATCTATGTGTGTTAGATCTTTGACTGCATTATAAATTTCTCTAAATTATAAATCACCTGTCACTCTAACATCTTGATCTCTAATTCATAAATAAATCGATTCATATGTTCAAATAGTGTATAATTTAGAATTATATATGAATTTCGAGAAATACATAAGAACGTGTCGATAATACAGACGTCAAAAATGGGGTCAGAAAATCTCGTTAACAATTTACCGAATCTGTGAACGGTGCCACGTGTCTCGGCCGCTTTAAGGGAATACCCTCGTGCCAGAAGAATCCGAGACACGAGGCGGCCCACCCACGTACATGCTTGTAAGCTCCCCATGCCCTCCCTTGTTCCCTCTTTTCAACGGGGATCATATAATACACCTACACCCGTCACCGAAGCAAACGCTCGAAGCAGACGAGAAGAGGCGTTCATCGTGTCGTTCCCGTCGACGACAGGTCCACTTCCGGCCCGCATTCGTCGCTTAAATGCTTCCTCGTGCTGTGATTTATTCGTTTCACTGACCACAGAGGGGACACTGTTCCACACGTTTTCAGAACTAATACACTTTTTCTTTTTATGTTAATTTGAGGAAGGTTTTTGATATTGTTTTGGTAGTATGGTGTAAGACATTAGGTTAAGATTGTAGATTAATAGATTGTATAATAATAGATTTCTGTATTCATCTTGTTATTACTTAGTCATTTATATTAATCTTACTAGGCCATTTCAATCTCATGTATGTGTTAGTTATTCTTTGAATCATATGTGACTTCATCATTTGTACTGAATTGCTTGTACTGAATGTTGTCAGATTCTATAAAATTGTAGTTGTGTAAACACTATGAGAATGAAATGATCTGCTTTCTAAGTTGCTACATTTCTACATATGTTACATATGTTCTCACATGTAAGACACCTATATGTTTGAATATCTATATCATAAAATCCTTATGCTCAACGATCATAACATCCTTATACACTCATTATCAGATCTCTATATCGTCAGATTCACATATTCTCTGCAGACATACGTCCTTACATCCACACATGAAGTCCAACTCCACACATGTCCACATACCAACTCTTACACTCAACATCTCAAACTTAATACCAAAGAACCTCCCCATAATTATTCTCTAAACCTATTCTCTAAGTCTTAACTATTAGTCTACCCTTAAATTTGCCCCAAACAAGACCTTTTCCTACCCTCATCGATCGAAACACATGTTACGGTTAATAATACGATTGTTCTAAGAATATCAATTGCCCGATTTTAATTTTGAATAAGTTCAAAATGCTGCATAATTCATCGCCCCGAAAATGTCGATATCTAGGTGTCATTGTACGCTGAGAGATATTTATCCGTGATTTAATTCCTGCCGACGAGCCGCTAATTGTAAGCTCGTTGGGGACATCTATATTATTATTGACAATATAATAAAGAAGTCAGTCATCGATAACGAACGACACCATTACGAGGAAGATCAGAATATTTATCGAAGGAAGAGAACAACCGGTCTGACGACTTTCACGGAGTAGACGAGCAAAATCAAAAATGTAAGGTATAGCCGAAGGTCCTGCAGTTTCATTACGTGATGGCTACAACCAGGTACACGTGTTGCGTGCGTATTGTTAACGAGATTGCGGAAATTGTTATATGGAAAAAGCAACTGAAGATGCAGAGGCTCGATGCTGACGCTGCACGCGACCGTCTCTGACAATAAAATGTAATCACTAAGAGAAACATGAAATCTGCTACTGAAGTATGGTTCTTTTGGAGGGGTTTGGAAATTCTATGAAATGCGAAATTTAAAGGAGTGTTGTGGTGGGGAGAGTTTGGTTTTGATGAGGGTTGGAAGGGATACTTGGGGTGAAATTATGGAAGATTCGAATTTTCAATGTTTTGAACTTTCTGGGCTCTCAAATTCTCAGAGCTTCAAATTAGTACGTTGTCAAGTTTCTATATTCTTGAATTCCCATTTTTACCAACTTCCACCTTCCCAAATTCCCATATTCTCAAATTCCAAATTTTCAAAATCTCTAAGCTTCGAATTCCAAAGGTTCTGAACTCTCCACGCTCCCAAATTCTCAAAGCTTCAGATTACTACGCTGTGAAGTTTCTATATTCCCAAATTCCCATTTTTACCAACTCCCACCTTCCCAAATCCCCACACTCCCAAATTCCAAGTTTTCCAAATCTCTAAGCTTCCAGTTCCCACATTCTGAACTTTCTACGCCCCCAAATTCTCAAATCTCCAAATTACCATGTTGTCAAGTTTCTATATTCCCAAATTCTCAAATTTCCAAATTACCAAATTGTCAACTCTCCATCTCCCCAAATCCACATCTTCCCAAACTGCCATCTACTCAAACTCTCATCTTCCTAAATCCACATCTCCCCAAATTCCCATCTGCCCAAAATCCACACCTTCCCAAATCCTTCCATCCCCATCTCCAAATCCACTCTGCTTACCCTTAAACCCACTCCAACCCTCCCAAACCTCAAAACAAGAAAATCAATCTAATCCATCAAAAAGGTAATTGAGAGAGTATCTACAGAAAATTAAAAGGCAAGATTCGATAGGTAATGTTAGTCCAAATGACGAACGATGCACGTCGCGGCAAACGAAAGGAACACTTTAATCGAAAGGAAAGGTGCAACCGGTCCAACGAGTTCGCGGAAGGAATGATAAAAAGCCGATACGTCTACGATCAAAAATATTCGATCGCGGCGATCGTTAGCCGGTAGTCAGGTGGAAATTACAAGGAAATATGTACGAAGCAAGCTGATTCGCGCAACCGCAAACACGCCAGCCAATATCGAATCTCGTGCACGCGCATTATGCATCGACCTTAGTGCGCATCTTTCTGTGTTTGCAAAATCAATCATGAATCTGCTATGAATTACATACGTCGATAATTTGTTATTAGAGAACAATTGGTTGTTCGGAAAGAGGTTAAGTTATGTTTGAGAGGAAATGGGGTAAATTAGATTAGGTTGAATTTGAAAGGAAATGGCGGCTAAATTAGATTAGGTTCAATGTGAGAGGAAATGGCGGTCAAATTAAGTGTTCGATAAATTTTACTGATTTTTCTTGTAGATCAGATTGAAAGTTATATAGAATTGTATCTAGGATGTTCTAGGGTGCAATAGAAAATTCAATCTCGGAGCACAGTTCGCACGTTATTGCCTATTTAGCGCGTATTACAAGTGGTAACGCAATAACGCACACCTAAGGAACTTCCTTAACGGTCGGTTAATTTGGCGTGAACTGGTATATACATATCAGAAAATTAGGATCAAATGATTGCTCATGTAACGCCGCAAGAGTGTATCGTAGGCGTTTACACGGGGAAAATTAAGTACTTAGGGATCGCGGTTAAAGCGTAGTCAGACAACAGATTAACACGTACCTAGTAAACGCTAGTAGTACGTCTTTTATTAAAGCTACAAATATTGTCATCACTTGGTATATCTGATACATCAAAAACCTATGTGATAAATTATGTAAAGAATTATAAAAATTAGAAATTAGAAAGAATTATATTAATTACATCCTGTGCAAATTACGTTCTGTTCGAACATCCAGTTATGAGATCCTTCAGTCATAAGATTTGATAGCAGTCTTGCCTCGAATTTAATTAGGTTGCACCGGTAATCATAGTAAATATGTCAGAAATATTAAGAGCTCTATAACATCACTATAATTCAACAAAAAACAGCTGACCTCATCCACTCGAAATTAGCATGCGATTAGCACGATCATCGATTTCTTTATCCGATCACCGCTAAACTATTCGACACGTATCCTGGTCTGCCTCGTTCACGTACTTTATAATTTCCCGTTTCTTTCTTAACCCCCTTCCCGTCAGTGAAGACTACAAGCTCGTTCAATTTCTCAACATCATTCGTTCCGGGAACGAATATTTGCCATTACGAGAGCGCAAATTAAGTCGAAGGATTCTTGTCGAACGAACCGTATGCCCCATTGTTCTCACCGGTGCAACGAGTTGTCTATTGTACACCGACAATTCACGAACTGAGGGCAAAAAAAAGAAAAGAAAGCAAGGGAACGTGCATCGCGATAAACAACACACGGATGCGTTTTAATGCGGTCGTTTAACGTACACCTGTCCCCGTGTGTACCGACAATCGGATAAAAGAACGGCACACCTCGTGTAAATTAATTTTTTACCAGTCTTATTTTCGTAAATTAACTTACTCATTTCGGTAATTTGGAGTTACACATTTCTTCGTTTAACGTTTTCTGATTTTTGGAGACTCTCTAATTTGAAATATGGGAAATTATAAATGTAGTTTTCAAATTTAGTTCTGCAGGTGCACTAAATTTTTCTATTTCAAGATTTGTCAATTTGTAGGAGTGCAAGTTTAAAAATAATCGAGTTAAAGTTAGGGAACCGCCATTTAATGCATTTAGAAATTCAGAAATTAATGAACAAGTACACTAAATTTTTCTATTTCAAGATTTAAAAGTTGTCAGAAGTCCAAAGACGAATTGAAAGATAATTTAAAAATAATCGAGTTGAAAGTTCGAGTCAGTAATTTGGAGGTTAGGGACCGCCATTGAATGCATTTAGAAGTTCACAAATTAATTTACAAGTGCACTAGATTTTTCTATTTCTAGATTTACAAGTTGCCAGAAGTTGAAAGACGAATTGAAAGAAAAATATAAATATAATCAAGTTAAAAGTACGAGTTGGTGATTTGAATGTTAGGAAACTACCATTGAATGCATTTAGAAGTTCACAAGCTAATTTACAAGTGCACTGAATTTTTCTATTTCAAGATTTACAAATTTCCAAACGCTGAAAGATAAATTGAAAGAAAAATTTAAAAACGATCAAATCGAAAGTTTGAGTTGGTAATATAAAGTTTATGTGACTCGACCGCCATAGAATGTGCACCAGTATAAAAGGTATTAAAATGATCATTCGGCGTGGCAAATCGGTAAAACGTACATAGCTATTATCTGATTAAAGGTACCACGTAAAGTTAATTACTTTATCAAACGGTTAAGTAGAATCACGTTGTCCGAAGTCATTGCAGTTTTCTCTCTCGGTTCGACAAAGCCGTGTTTCAATTACCGTCTTTTGCCTACCGTGCATTGAGATATTAAATGAAATCCATAAATTCATAGACACGTCTCGATTAATCACGCCGGCCACACGAGACCGTGGAAAGTTAATTACACCGGCGGCCAAACGAGCCAACCGAGCCAACGTACAGGACGCGTAAATGCACGATTATTTCGCGATTATCTAATACGAATTATCTGTTGTACGATGCCACGCATCGTGGATTACACGATCGTCAAATTATAATTATTATGTTCGTCCCGGTGAGCCGATCAACGTGCGTGAAGCTCGTTAGCTTTTAAGGTGTACAAGTCGCCGATAAAGAGAAATTTCGTGAAAAATTGCTAAACGCCTCGTGAGAAGCGCGTCGAATGGCGAGTCTTTTTACGTCGGGCAAGGTGGGTCACATTTCCGAGGGGATAATAAAATAATACACGTGTTCGCGTTCGTTCGGTGAAATTTATTCGCGATTCAAGCCGGAATCCTTCCTACGATCGCGTAATTTATTTTATGACGCTTAATCACATGGCTTAGCGTCGTTAATAAAACACTCCAACGGATCACTTAAGTATAGAAATTTCCTTTGCACAAAGGGTCATTAGTTTGTCAAAAATTATATGCTACAAGTGTTGATTGTTTAAATAAGGACCATGTCCAAATATAAATTCTTAACTTTTTCTACTCTTTTATATATTTTGATGATTTTTTATATCGATCCTACTTTTACATAAGTTCTGTAATTTCCACACGGTGTAATACCACGCGTTGTAATTTCACGCATTTTAATTCCACGCTTTGCAATTCTACGCGTTGCAATTCAACGCGCCATATTTCTACGCGACGTAATTCCATGCTTTGCAATTCCACGTATCGTAATTCTACGCGCTACATTTCCACGCGTCATACTTTCACGCGTTGTAATTCCACACGTTGTAGTTCCACGCGCTGTAATTCCACGCACCATACTTTCATGTAGCGTAATTCCACACTTTGCAGTTCTACATGTTACAACATGTAGTAATTCCACGCGCCATATTTCCACGCGACGTAATTCCACGCTTTGCAATTCCACGTATCGTAATTCCACGCGCTACATTTCCACGCGTCATACTTTCACGCGTTGTAATTCCACGCGTTGCAACACCACACGTTGTAGTTCCACGCGCTGTAATTCCACGCACCATACTTTCACGCAGCGTAATTCCACACTTTGCAGTTCTACGTGTTGTAATTCCACGTGCTCTAGTTCCACGCGCCATATTTCCACGCGTCGCCGTTCCACGCTTTGCAGTTCTATGTGTTGTAATTCCACACGCCATACTTTCACACGTTGTAATTTCACGCGTTTCACCACAACACGTTATATTGTGTTGGCAAGAAAGTAATTTCGGTTTGCGCCAGTAGATAGCATTATATTTGTCTTACAAACATAAGTCTTTTATAATTATAAATATAAAGTTTATTTCAAAGTTATAAGTGTTTGTTTTATGTTCACAGTATATTTCATGATTCTTCGATAAACGTGCATTTAATGTCATTAGTTCTAGTGTTAACTTATGATTGTCTCATCGAGTGCATCAGACAACTGAATTATTGTTTTAATGTTAAGACAGACAAAGAATGTGCAAATGTTAGAGACACTTTCTTTATGGTGATCATTGATGGAGGAGTAGGTATTCAAATTAAACGAAATTGAATTATGAGCCAGATTAGTCGCATTTCAAGAATTATGTCACGTGCTGAAGACGATATTGTAAGGCGAAGAATTAAATTCCTCAAAAAACCTTCGCTTTAATTATTTTTAAGATTTCACAGTTACAAAGTTGAAACCGTTCTAAACTTGATTCCTGGAATTCTTATGCTGGGAAGCGTCGATCAAACGAAATCCAATAAAGAGGGGTTTGACGGGAAAATAAAAGGAGCAACAGAGCCCCCTAGGGAACGCCTATTAACGTCTCGGAAGGGGACCGTGGATCCACCCCGACGGTTTATTCGCGCAAAGGACCCTCGGTACAAATATTAATTACCAATTCGTCCCCGTTAGCCCTCGCGAGTGCTTAGGGCGACTAATCGCTGGGAGAAAGAGAGAGTGGACGAAAGAGTTGGAGAGCGTTTAACGGATATCTGACGAGTTCATTAATAACCCCCGGTAGATGAATATAGCTCTAGGTAGGATGAATATAGCTCTTCGGGTATTCGTGTGCTTAATTGATTCTCTTACGTAATTACAAGGAACCGTTCCTCCGGATGCACTGTAGTGTTCATCATAATCATAGTCATCATTTTTTAAGTACCGACGATTAGTCTAAAGAATATTTTGTATACTTAGAAAAAGATATTTTTAATAGCAAGTTCGCGTAGGATAATATTGACGATATGAACATTGTCGATTGTAGTTTATTTCTACATTGTACGCGCAAATACAGCGTGTTTGATGGGTTACAGCTGTTCTAACGATACATGTGTCTTCTCGTTGAAAATGTTGTAAGTTGCAAATAAACGTGTAGCCGTAAGCAGGTAATACGAAGGTTAACTGCCACAGTGGAAACAGCCGTGCGTATTAAGACACGCTATAATTACCGGCGCGATTGTCTCATTTTATAACTCGCTCACATTTGACAATTGCTACTTTTCTTTTGTTCAAAATTAATTCGTGAATTTTATTCGAAAATCCATGAAACAAATTATCGATTAAAACTTGCAATGCTAACAGAAATTTGCCAAAGTGAACTTGCAAATTGTACAAAAGTCGCCTGTCAATTTAAGGAGCATCATTTTTCACAAATTGGATCCAACGTGATTGTAAAACAATCCGCATAGTTATCGTTGGTTTCCACGTCGACGACAGCTAAGACGACTGAAAGATGAGACAGCCGAATGCAAATATCGTGGCTGGTGGCATGCAACCCCTATGTAAACCCGAGCGATTCGACTGGCGGGGAGAAAAAACGGCTACACCCTCCGCTCGGGTCGGGTATGTTTGGAATTCGATTGACATTGTGCAGCGCGACACCGGCGAAGGGTTGTTTTAATGAATTTATACGATCGAAGGGGTGACTGAGCCTCGAAAAACCCACCGGACTAACGGTTGACAGGTCACAAGATCAGAGAACTTGAAATTTTATCGACACATGTTGTTTCAAATCGGGTAAAATTCTATCTCCAATTGTTCATTCACAAACATGTCTTTTTAGACTTTATTTTATTTATTATTGGGGTGGTTTTTAAAAAGTTTGTAACGTAACAAGGTTTTTTAGACTTTATATTATTATTGGGGTGTTTTTTGCAAAAATTAGTAACGTAACAAGGTTTTTCAGACTTTATATTATTATTGGGGTGGTTTTTGCAAAAATTAGTAATGTAACAAGGTTTTTTAGACTTTATATTATTATTGGGGTGTTTTTTAAAAAGTTTATAACGTAACAAGGTTTTTTAGACATTATTTTATTTAGATGTATTATTGAGGTGTTTTTGAAAATGTTGCTGACATAATACATTCTTTTAGACATTTTATTATTTAAAAATTATTAGAGACAATTTAAAAAATTATTTTTGAATTTAAATAGGTTACCTTATAGAGTTTGTCTAAAAAATTTAAAAATTATAGAAGACAATGTAAAAAATTATTTTTGAAGAAATTATTTAAACAGGTTACCTTATAGAGGTTGTTTCAAAAAATTTAAAAATTATTGAAGACAATGTAAAAAATTATTTTTGAAGAAATTATTTAACCAGGTTACTTATAGAGGTTCTTTTAAAAATTTAAAAATTATTGAAGACAATTTAAAAAATTATTTTTAAAGAAATTATTTAAAGAGGTTACCTTATAGAGGTTGTTTTAAAAAGAACAAAAATAATTCATAAATGAGTTAATTAAATTAAATTATGATAAAATGGAAGTGACGAGTATAATGGTAGAAGGAAATGAAGATATTGGGGACACTAAATACGAAGTGACGAAATATACAAACGTCGAGGGAAATAAAAAATTGATCAGCACTATAACCGGGTTAGGCGCCCTGGAATAAGGTGCAGGTCGATGATCGACCTTTCGACGAACCAGTGGAATACTACTATCGTGATACTTGCTTACGGGCATAAATATCCGGTTGTCTTTACGTAACCCTGAGACGTTCGTGATTATTCGGAGAGGCCAAAATTTACGAGCATTTGCTAACTGTCTGACACTTGAACGTAAATTCGTGTCGTTTTTGTCGTCGCTGTGTCATTGAGGCTACTGTTAGAGACAAATAGGCCTTGTCTTAGCTTCTATTAATATTTTACCCTTTTGCATTTTCAGATTGTCTATCTTTTAATCTCTTTAGTTTCATAATTTTTAATCTTCAACCCTTGTGAACTATAGAATTATCAAATTGTCAAATTATAAGACTGAATTAAGTCTTAAATTAGATTTTAAATTAAACCTCAAGAAAAAGTCTCTCTGATAAATGAAGGCCTTAGCCATATAAAGAGACAAAATTAAAAATTTAATTTTGCAAGGAAGGTGATATGTAGGGCATTGAACGTTCATAGAATAATTTCTCGCATCGACACCTCGAGGATCCACGTGTATTGCCTAATAAAGCAAACTCAGCCGCCAATTAAATTTTTCCAACGTGGAAACGAAATTCCATTATTCATAATCAGTACTCTCTTAAATATAGCTTGAAGGTAGTTAATTATGTCCGGACTCGAAACCCTACCATTATCGCCACTCATGCGCCGGTCTATTACATTTTTTCTCTGCAAGAGTAAGTGGAGCGAAGCCGAGCTAATTTGTCCCGAGTCAGGAACAACGATTTTCTCACGTTTTACGACAAACTCGCGATGATTAACGGCTGACCAAACGAATGGACATGCCCATGTGGCACCACGTTTTTGCGACACGATACCATACACGAATGATGTTTGTTCGTATTTTTAAACCTTCGTAAAAATCAATGATATAGTATCCAATTTGAACTTTCTACGTTTGCACAGACAGATTTGATAGAGTACGTAATTTTCCATCTGTTCAAAGACAAGTGATAAAATATCCTTCCTGCATTAAAATCGCATGATAAAGTACGCAATCTAAATTTCTGTAAAGCACCGTTTTCTATGATTAAGGAAAGAAATATCTAAAACTGCAATATTTACGAAACGTATATTCGCAAAATAAAAATGATAAATTAAGTTTCATGTAACAGAAGAGTTTTTGCCCGGGAGCATAATGGTACCAGCTACCGAGGATCAATTTCTCGACTCATGCGAGTTGCGATGATCGACATCGGTCAGTGGTACGGATTATCGGGTTTAGAGGAGAACGATAGTTGGTAAGGATGTATATATCCGGTTGGCAGAGTAGAGAGATTAGTAAATCCACATTATTAGCTTTAATGAGCCGAGACGCCGACCGCCTTCTTGCCTACGGCGAGATGCCGGCAAGGTGTGTGGCGAAAGTCGGCTGCAGGGTGGCCTGTTCGAACTCCGAATACGTCCCTGAATTCATCGATCTGACCATCGATTGATCGTTCGTCTCTCGATTAAATAAATTAACACGAGACCATTCTTACAACTTGTAATTCGATAAATGTGTAATTTATACCGAATAAAGGGATATGTGACGCGTGGAATTACAGCACGTGGATTAGCAACGCGTGGATTTATAACGTGGAAGTATGGCGCGTGGAAATACAACGTGTAGGAATTCAGTACGTAGTAATGTAACATATAGTGATTTAACACGTGGATATATAACACGTCATCATATCATGTGTGGAAGTACATGAGTAGAACTACAGCGTGTAGAAGTACAATTAGTGGAAGTACAGCGCGTGGAAGTACAGCGGGTGGAAATACTACGCGTTGAAATACAAAGCGTGAAAATACCATGCGTGGAAGTACAGTGCGTGGAAATATAGCACATGGAATAGCAACGCGTAGAAGTACAACGTGTGGAAGTATGACACGTGAAAATGCAACGCGTGGAATTACAACGGGTGGAAGTATGAAGCGTGGAAGTAAGGCGCCTGGAATTACAACACGTGGAAATGCAACGCGTGGAATTACGACGCGTGGAAGTAAAACGCCTGAAATTACAGCGCGTGGAAATGCAAAGCGTGGAATTACAACGCGTGGAAGTAAAACGTCTGGAATTACAAAATGTGGAATAGCAAAGCGTAGAATTGCAAAGCGTGGAATTACGACGCGTGGAATTACAACACGTGGAATTGCAAAGCGTGGAAGTATCGCGCATGGAATTACAGCACGCAAACATCGCAAAACCTGAAAATCCAACACATGTAATTCCGGTGCATAGAACTAACAACGCGCAGAAACATAACTCTCCACAAATAAGGCACCTCACCCGTAGAATTAAAGTGTATGTACGGTACGTGGAATCACAACTAGCAAGAATAAAATCACCCAGAATTACGACACGTGGAAATCCAACGAAGTACACGTGTAAACACACCGCATCTAAACACAAAACATATAAATATTTAAAGCAAGAAAGCGTCTATCGAACGCGTAGATGTAGAACAAGTCGATATCCGACATAAAACTTAATTTCCCTTTCTGTAACGATACCGAAAGTGTTACAGTCTTAACTCGTATAGAATCATTGATGCTCAAAGCAAACTGTCGACACGTCTGATTGTCAGCAAATGCATCAAATTAATTCAACGAACAATCAGCAGGGCCATAAAAGGAATGACAGAAAAGCAGCTGGAGGAAGAACAAGAAGGAAGGAAGGTAAACGGAGAGGGCACTCGGCTGATCGTGGTCTATGATTATGTTCTTGACTTTCGCGGTCAAGCTGCTTCATCCATGCTTCCACGGTTCCCTCTATGGTGTTCCCTTCGTTCGGCTTCGTGCCGCTATTTATAGAGGCTCATTACTTTATTGCAACCCGACTCTGAATTGCATATTCCACCCACGCGGTAGTCGAACAGTTTTTCGGTGCTCGCAGCTATCCGAACGGATCGCCTCATTTTCTTTTCAAATCCAACGAACGAGATACGCTGTCCATCATCGGACAGACGTAATTAACGAGACTTGTTCTTGGGAACAACTTGGGTCCCTGTAACAGGAGAACGTCCGGATAAAAGTGGACAGACCGAGAATATTTTGAGAGTTTACTCTTTCCAGAAATCGTATATTCGTGAATCAATGAGTCAGGCTGAATACAAAGTTGAAAGGGTGTCGGATTTTATGGAGTAGATGTTCAAATTTAACGAACAAAGGGATTTACTTCCACACGTAATTTCACGCGTTGCAATACTATATGTTGTAATTCCACGCATTGTATTTCCACGCGCTATATTTCCACGCGGAGTAATTCCGCGCTTTACAATTTCACGTGTGGTAATACTAGGCGTCTGACTTCCACGCATCGTACTTCCACACGTTGCATTTCCATGTATTGTAATTCCATGCGTTGCATTTCCACGTGTTATAATTCCACGCGTCATATTTCCACGCGTCGTAATTCCATGCTTTGCAATTCCACGCGTGGTAATTCTAGGCGTCTGACTTCCACGCGTCATACTTCCATGCGTTGCATTTCCATGTACTGCAATTCCACGCGTTGCATTTCCACGTGTTATACTTCCACGCACCATACTTCCACGCGTTATATTTCTACGCGTTGCAATTTCTATGCGCTGTAATTCCACGTGTTGTAGTTCCACGCGCCATACTTCCATGCGCTGTATTTCCACGCGCCATGCTTCCACGCGTCGAAATTCTACGCACCACAATTTCTATGCGCTGTAATTCCACGTATCGTAATTCCATGCCCCATACTTCTACGCGTTGCAATTTTTACATGGCGTAACTCCACACGTCATACTGTCGCGCGTCGAATTTTCACGCACTGTATTTCCACGCGTTGCAATTTCCATTCGCCATATTTTCGCACACTACAATTTTCATCGTGCGTACCACAATACATTCCGATTTCCAAGAGTATTTCCACCCACCATATTTGTCTTACAATCATGCCTTGTATTTCCACGCTCTATATGTCTTCACTTTGCCTTCTTATAAAGATTGCAACATAAGGAAGTAGACATTTGAATATTCTTCGAGCTCAGAATCCCCATTTTTTAGCAACGATGTTACCTGTAGATCACAATCATGTCTTATATTTCCACGCTCTATATGTCTCCACTTTGCCTTCTTATACAGATTGCAACATAAAGAAGTAGACATTTGAATATTCTTCGAGCTCAGAATCCAAATTTTTTAGCAACGATGCTACCTGTAGATCACAATCATGTCTTGCATTTCCACGCTCTATATTTCCCCACCTTATCCTTTTATACAGATTGCAACATAAAGAAGTAGACATTTGAATATTCTTCGAGCTCAGAATCCACATTTTTTAGCAACGATGCTACCTGTAGATCACAATCATGTCTTATATTTCCACGCTCTATATGTACCCACCTTCTCCTCTTATAAAGATTGCAACATAAAGAAGTAAACATTTGAATATTCTTCGAGCTCAGAATCCAAATTTTTTAGCAACGATACTACCTGTAGAATCGTATCATTGGTCGATTGTGGATTTTCCTGAAGTAGACAGGAAACCCGTTTCGCCGGGGCTCGAAAGCGGGAGTGACAGAGGGATAGGTCTCTCGTTTCACGAGGTGGGGGATAAAAAGCGCCGTTGTAGGTTGGATACGCGTGCGTCGTGGTGGCGGCTCAGCTGGGACAACAGGTTATATAAGGTCGGGGTCCAAAGTAACCATTATCGAGCACGATATCTTCGTACCCAGTCGTTAGAGAGAGCAGCCCCCGACCACGAAGAGGAACACGAAGAGCGTACTCGAAGAGAAAAGACTCGTTACGTTACACAGAGTGGAAAAGAGCCCGGCCGTAAAGTGGCCTTTGTCATTGGAGACTTCCTTGAACCTGCTTAACGGATACCTTCGGTATCGGTTGCTTTTTAAAACGAAAGAACCATTGTTGAAGCGCTTGTCAGTTTTGGCTCCGGACAATTATCGCAACGATCATCCTGGAACCGACAGCTTTTTATCGTCGAGCTCGAGGATTACGAGCTTCTCCTCTAAACGGCTCGTCAGTGAAATCGCCAGACCGCAAACGGCTTCGAAAGCAGAAAATATCGGTAAAAATGGTAGCCGTTTAAGAACGTTAAATTACATAAGATTATACAGCCAGAAACTGCAGCAGGCTCCGTCTTTATTACGGAGGATCTGACAAACGTTAAGGAATTGAACCTACATAATGAACAATGCTGGAGGGTATATAAATCATAAGCGAGAATTTGTCGCGGGCTGAAGTTTATTTCGAAGAGGCGACAGCCCGTGTAAGTGATACAAACGAGTGGATACGCCGAGCGTTTCTTGCCGATGAAGACCCGAGAACCGTATACAGGATGATCGACCGATAATGGTTGCGAGCGTGGAGGAGAAACATTAAGCCTGGTTCACGCGTACATCAAAGAGGCGTTGCTTCTCGTTTCACCTGTCTTCCGACGTCGCTAATTGTGAAACTTGAACGACGTTTTATTGTTACCCTAGAGCTAACTCTCTCGGAACTTTATATTCTCCCTTTGACAAATATTCTGTGCTTTGACTCGTTGGACGTCGTTCGTAATCAATGTCACGAATTTAACACGGTTGAAATACTATTTCCATGATTGAATTAAGACCATGATCGAATTAACAGAACTTTGAAATTCGCGACAGAACAGAAATTCCGGTAGCTTTTACCAGATCGTTCAGAAGCTAGTTTATTATTCGTTTACAAACTTTTACGTAGTCATTTTCGTATCTTTCGTGTACGCAAACACTTCATACATTAAACCGGGTAGATCTCATCTACTAAAGAACACCCTGTATATCAATGACAAGATCAAAACCGCTCGCGTAATGAAAGGAACTAGCCGCAGAAACGAGATCAACGGATTAGCGTAACTAAACCATGTTTCCGTGACTGCCAACAATAGTGATCACGTTTAATTAAGCTAATGTTTTCATTACTAATGTTAGCCGGCCTTTTTGGTGTTTCCTTTATTCGGGACGATGTTTATTGCGCGATTAATGTCACGTGCACGCGAACTGGCATCTCGTTGCGAGGTTTACTGAGGAAACATCGATTTGAAATAGGGTTATGCAAAGGCAGTTGTGTATAGTCGGTGTGTTGGCTTTACAATTTGGTGGTTGAGGATTTAGAGGTTGGAGGATTTAGAGAGTTTGAGGATTTGGGGGTTGGAGGATTTGGAAAGTTTGAGGATTTGGGGGTTGGACGATTTGGAGAATTTTGTGAATTTGGAGAATTTGGGGCTTTGGGGATTTGATGATTCAGAATTTGGGGAGTTTGAGAATTTGGGGGTTGGAGGATTTGGAGAATTTTGTAAATTTGGAGGGTTTGAGAATTTAAGGGTTTGAGGATTTGGTGAGTGAGAATTTGGGTGCTTTGAGAATTTAGGGGTTTGAGGATTTGGTGACTGAGAATTTGAAGAGTTTGAGAATTTAGGGGTTTGAGAATTTTGTGATTGAGAATTTAGGTGCTTTGAGAATTTGAATGCTTTGAGAATTTGGGTGCTTTGAAAATTTAGGGGTTTGAGGAGTTGGTGATTGAGAATTTGGGTGCTTTGAGAATTTGGGTGCTTTGAGAATTTAGGGGTTTGAGGAGTTGGTGATTGAGAATTTGGGTGCTTTGAGAATTTGGGTGCTTTAAGAATTTGGGTGCTTTGAGAATTTAAGGGCTTGAAGATCTAGTGATTGAGAATTTGGGTGCTTTGAGAATTTAGGGGTTTGAAGGTTCAGTGATTGAGAATTTGGGTGCTTTGAAGATTTAGGGGTTTGAGGATTTGGTGATTGAGAATTTGTATGCTTTGAGGATTTGGTGATTGAGAATTTAGGGGTTTGAGGAATTGATGGTTGAAGGATTTGAAAAATTTTGTGAATTTGCAGAGTTTGAGGACTTGGGGATTAGAGGCTTTAGGAGTTTCTAAACTTGAGTAGTTTCTGGATTTAGAGTGTTTGAGTATTTTGAGGCTTGAGGATGTGGTGGTTGAAGAACATGGAGAATTTTGTGTACTTGGAGGTTTGAGGATTTGAGAGTTGGAAGCTTTGGGAGTTTCAGAACTTAGGTACTTTGTAAAAATAGAGTGTTTGAACGTTTTGAAGCTTGAGGATGTGTTGGTTGAAGAACATAGAGAATTTTGTGGATTTGTAAATTTGAAGATATTTGAAGATTGGACGATTTAGAAGCTGAAGGACTTTGACGATTTAGAGTTTGGTAGTATAAAAGTTTCAAGGTTGAGACCTTCAGAATTCAACCCTTTGCACTATGATTTATTTATTGGGTGCGTCAGTCAAAACTGACTAATTGCAGCTACAATATTAAAAGAGACAAAAGAATTGAAATGTCTTATTACTATGTTATTATTCAATCATTGACTATGCAAATTATAATTGGACTTGAACTCCAAATTGAAGCGTATTAAAAATTAAAATAAAATTGATCACGGTTGAGGTACAAGTGCGTCACTCGTCAGACTCTTTAAAATAGTGCAAGGGATATTTGACTATTGGGAAATCTATGAAATGCGCAACATAAAATTAAGAAACATAATTTGCAAAAACTCTGAAAATCTCAAAAAGACTGCACCTAAAATTCTTAGATCTTAGATCTACAGTTTCTCTCCCATTCTCGCCCCAAAAGTACCAAAAAATTGTACTTAATCAACCACAATAATAGCAAATGAAACTTCCTGAATAGCAAATGAAACTTCCAGAATAGTAAATGAAACTTCCAGAATATCAAATGAAACTTCCACAATATAAGACAGACGGAATGTCGTCGAGTGTAAACGTATTAAACGTATCGATAAGACCGGCATTTTCACTCAGCGATTCAGAGAACCCACGCGCGTTCCATTCGGGAGTGTACGCGTTGTGGCGTATTTTCGCTCTCATTGGCTGCGATTGACTCGTCTGTCATATTAGCAGGAAACGATTTGCTTCAGCGTCGATGTTTCATCTCGAACGACCGAGTCGTCACGCTCGAAACCTGTTTCCCAACCGAGCAATAATTTATGCATGATACAATGACATTAAACCAGTTATTTTGTGTATAAATCTGTATTATTTATGTGGGTTTTATTAATAGCACGAACGTAGCGATAATAAGACGGGGATCCGTGAAAAACTCGAGGATCGTAGAAAATTTATCTCGCTTTTTTTTCGCGAGTCGATCCCGATAAACCGGTTGTACCATTCATAAATTGATATCGGACGTTATCGATATCGTAGAGCACGGGATTCTTTCCTTTTTCCACGGAGATTGTTTCCCTCGCTTAACGGCCGCTTTCTCTTTCTCCGATAGAACCGGTTCGTTTAAATTACGCGCGCGATCAAAGTCGGGTCAAAGTGTTTTCGATAGCTTCACGTGGGAAATTAACGAGCCTTCGTTAGAAGTAAATTTTCGAAGAATTTGTATGGGAGACTTTTATTGCAAATGTTGCGTATCAAAGAAGATCACAATTCTATAAATTATACAAATGTTATTAGCAGTTTAACCCCAAAGAGTAACGCGTATACTGTTACTCAAATTTTAATCAAATCTCGTCAAATAATTTAAATACATACATCATTCGTTTCGTCATTAAATAAGCTTCATTGCATTTTACACTTATATAATTCATACTTCACGACGTGACATTTATGGTTACTTAATTTATCTCTTACCAAGATTATAACATCACTCGTTTATTAAAATAATCATTCAATGAACAAAGTAACAAAAAACCCTCGTAAAAATAAAAATAATCAGTAATGATATTAATTCCACGTAAATGGAAAACAGGGAATTCGTATAATTTATCGAGCAATGGTTTTCTCGAATCGGCGTACACGCACTCACCCTTGTTTTTTAGTCTCCGGTGAAGTACGTAGAAGACCCCCGGGGGTGATACTTCGCTTAATCGCCAGCTCGCGGTCCTTTATTGCCAACGGTTACTTTGGTTAAGTACCAGGGTCATTGAGAAAATTGTGGGTCTGTTTGCACTGTCAGCCAGTGGACTGGTTTCATTCGGTTAAGTCTCGACGGACAGCCTATACTTGAACCGAGCACCGGACAAAATCGCTCTATCAGCTCCGGACTAAGACACGAGGAATGTGGATTCAACGACGTCCCAAAAGGAATCTCAAAGTATATACCTTGGAATTAACCTTCGTTTGATTTTATTTCAATTAGACGCTTCCTGCCGCTCGACTGCATCTCATTCCTTCGTTAAATGCACTCTGGCTCTGCGGGGATCCTTCATTTACGGAATTTTTCAATTACATGTTTTTTGCCATTTGCGACACGTTATGTTATTCGTACAACAAGAATGGATTCATCGTAACTACATTTTTAAATTCGGAGGGACTCGAAGATGTTAGGGAGTCAGAATATGAGGAGATTGATGAAATAACTGTTTTGCATGTTGAGGTCTGGTATTGTGTGTATGTTCATATGTGCATATGTGGAGGCGTTGGTATCCTTCTTTAATTGTTTTAGGGTATGTTTGCACAGTTAACATATTGTTGAGGTACCTCTAAGTTTTGATTTATACATACATTATTACACATGTACATGTATCATTACACATATGTATACATTCATCACACATGTGTATACATTCATCACACATATGTATAGATACATCATACATGTGCATAATTCATTACACATATGTATACATGCATCACACATGTGTATAATTCATTACACATATGTATATATGCATCACACATGTACATATATCATTACACATATGTATACATGCATCACACATGTACATACATCATTACACATATGTATACATGCATCACACATGTACATATATTATTACACATATGTATATATGCATCACACATGTACATACATCATTACACATATGTATACATGCATCACACATGTACATACATCATTACACATATGTATACATGCATCACACATGTACATATATTATTACACATATGTATACATGCATCACACATGTACATACATCATTACACATATGTATACATGCATCACACATGTACATATATTATTACACATATGTATATATGCATCACACATGTACATACATCATTACACATATGTACACATGCATCACACATGTACATATATTATTACACATATGTATATATGCATCACACATGTACATATATTATTACACATATGTATACATACATCACACATGTACATATTATATACACATATTATTATTCTTACCATTTTGTACATTTCTTGTGTTCTTTCTATAACTGTTTCATTCACTGAACATGAACAGTTCCTTTACAAGTTCATCAACCTACAATTTCTACAAAAAGTCAATATGGCTACCGAATTTAAGATCGTCTATCTGGAAGTTTTCGCGTCGATCAAAGTGGTAGATAATATTGTCCCCCGAACAGCCAATACAACAGTCGCGTTTAATTACGCCGAAACACGCGAGCTATTTAAAGTCAAGCGATCGGTCAATCAATCGGTAGAGGGAGAGGAAAAGTAGTGTGCGTGGGTGCGCTCACGCACGTGTACACTGTCAACTCGATTAGGCAGATTCGCCAAACTCTCGGCTGACTAATAGCGAGAGTCATTAGATCGCGACGAAGCTTGGCATTCCTGACTCCGCGCCGCGTAATAAAGCGGCGTGTACACACGCGCGTTAGTATGTATCGGTGCATCGAAGGGTTTCGTGTGCGAACTCTCTCGCGCGCGCACACGCTGTGACGAAGCGTTTAATCAGTGAGTTCCTTCGAAATTCTCGCGAACAGCTGCGAAATCTTGCGCGAACCACGCCTCGAATCTCGTAATCTTTCAACTTTACACGATACAGGTATTTCCTTTGTTTTTTAACACGTTGACTGACATTGTAGATACGGTATGTTACGTGGCATGTAGCTGTAATTATTCATAATACGATCGTTTCATTTTTCAATGTAACCTTTCCACTTAACATTTTGATGGCTGCTTATTTTATGCAATTAATGGCTTTTGTTATCGCCATTTCTCTTTTTATTCGAGATCGACTGGGAAATTTTTATAATGTTATTCATTTGTAGAGAGTAATAACGTGTAGGTCGAAGTCAATTAAATTTCAAAATTAATTATTCAAATCCTTAGTTGTTGGAATTGCAATATGTCTTATTACATGTGTCTGTTTTTACTGCCGCAAGAACTATCGCAGTGGAAACAACTCAGTAAATATAGCGCAGTAGATACATCACGGTGGAAACAGCACAGTAGAAACAGTTCATTCAATTAATCACGATCTGATCGCTCCATCTTTCTGTCTAACCCTTCTACCTTGTTAAGATCACATTATAATACCGATTCCGCCTGATACTTTATTTTAATTCATTCATTAAACTGCGCTATATCATTGATCTAACCTAACCCCAGCTAATTGCCTCTAATCAAGATGCACAAAATCTACCCGCGCGATAACCCCTTCATGGGAAATTCAAAACGAAATAAACATCTCGAAGTTCAAACGTTACGACAATTATACGCATCCTTTCGAAACCTTGCGAGTCTCGTTAGTTATGATGGATAATACGCTAAAGCTAATGATGTTACATCACCGGCAAACAAACCTCGCAACACCTGCACACGATCGTCGATCGCGTTTCAAACGAAAGCGTTTCTAATCAATTAAACTGAGGACAACTGGAGCGAGGGAGAAAAAGCGATAGCCTGTCATGAGAAATTACACGATACCCTATGATTAATGAGGCCAAAGGATCGATGATATCCGATGCGGGCTTAGAGGGTGGTCCCTCATCGGACGTCAGAGTACAAAATTCTAATTACCTCACAATTCGTATAATTAGGCAATGATTTAACTCAGCATTCGCTGAAATATGTATTTTTAACCATTTCACTATCTGCATCTTCAAAGTTGGAATACGACGAAGGTCTGTAGCCAACCATGTTTTATTTATTTTTTATTGACGTATGACACCTGGCAATTTTTTCAATCAGCGAGCAAAATAATTTAAAAAATCTGCATCTTCAAAGTTGGAATACGACGAAGTTTAGCTGGGAAGGTCTGTAACCAGCCATGCTTTATTTATTTTTTATTGACGTATGACACCTGGCAATTTTTTCAATCAGCGAGCAAAATAATTTTAAAAATCTGCATCTTCAAAGTTGGAATACGACGAAGTTTAGTTCTGAAGGTCTGTAGCCAGCCATGTTTTATTTATTTTTTATTGACGTATGACATCTGGCAATTTTTTCAATCGACAAGAAAAATAATTTTTAAAATTTGTTAAGTATTGTCAAGTGTATTTGGTGGTCCACGAAAATGTCCATCTTACAAGAGTAATTAAGTGACCTAGTACAGCTAAATGAATCTTGTGAACAAGGTACCTAACCCAGCTAAATGAACCTTGTGAACTAGTGGACTAGACCAACTAAATGAATCTTGTGGACAAGGTACCTAGTCCAACTAAATGAACCTTGTGAACTAGTGGAGTAGTATAGCTAAATGAACTTTGTGAACTAGTGGAGTAGTCCAACTAAATGAATCTTGTGAACAAGGTACCTAATCCATCTAAGTGAACCTTGTGAACTAGTGGAGTAGTCTAGCTAAATGAACCTTGTGAACTAGTGGACTAGTCCAACTAAATGAATCTTGCGAACAAAGTACCTAATCCAGCTAAGTGAAC
The DNA here is from genome assembly GCA_963576845.1 of Megachile leachella. NCBI lineage: Eukaryota > Metazoa > Arthropoda > Insecta > Hymenoptera > Megachilidae > Megachile > Megachile leachella. The sequence continues at coordinate 12,218,618 of OY756257.1, forward strand.
CTTGTGAACTAATGGACTAATCTAGCTAAATGAACCTTGTGAACAAGAGACCTAGTCCAGCTAAATGAACCTTGTGAACTAGTAAACCTTGTCCAGCTAAGGGTAGACCACAATACCCAGAAATATAGAGATCACAGGGACCTAGTCCAGCTAAATGAACTAGTAAACCTTCTGAACTAGTAAACCTTGTCCAGCTAAGGTTTGACCAGAATACCCAGAAATAGAGATCACAGGTGTGACACTGATGTCAGAACTGTATCCGCACAATTTTCGCGAGCCACAAAACCTAGCGATCGACCTCCAGCGAAGCGGGTCGTCCGAAAATTTATTCGAACGCGGACACGAATAACGTTAAAACGCTACTCCGCTCGTGTTTAGAGAGTAGTCCTCGACGTCGGTAAGTACCGGGCGGAATTCAGCCGGCTAGATTGAGAGATATTCCGGCCATCCACACAGAGGTGATGGTCAGTGCGTACGTATATACGAGACCGGTTGTATGGTGTGCGACGGCTGCCGAGCGCGAGAGAACGACAGAGAACGAGGGAACACGTCGAGGGAAATAAGAGGAAGAGAGATATCGAGAGAGAAGTTTTTCTGGTGGGGATAGGCCTCTGCGTGCGGTCCCTTCTTCGACGGACCACCCAAGTAGACCGGCTTACGCCGACCATACACACACCTCGGTCCCTGTGTGCTTCACCTACACCTCTTCGGCTGCGTGGCCAGCCTACACCTACACACCTGCCAGCAACACATGCCCGCCCGCTCACGTGCACGCGCTTCCTAGCCTCGATCCAACCGACACTCGCACGGAAACGATCTACTGCCACTTATGAATGAACCGATACATCGTCTGGCTTCGGCCTTCCGACCAATTTCGAACCTGCAGTTTCTAACTGAAATTTCGCTACCTACGAAACCATACGTTCACTCAAAACTGACTCGTTTGTACAATAATAGAAATTCTTTAATAAATATATATGTAATAGTGATAATTAATAATAGAGGCACTTGAACTTCAAACTGAACAAACTTTCACAACTTAGAGTTTTAGAATTATTTGTCAGTTACAAAAGTACCTTAGGTACCTTCTCAAGGACGAAGAATTAAGTTCAACTTGAATTACACAAACTTTTGAAGGTTTTAACAATTTTTATTTCACTTTTATCAAAAATTAAAAAACGGAGTTTGTACGAACAACTTCAGGAATTACACATCTTTTATTATGGCTACCTTTTTGTAAACATTCCTTAAATTTTACACAAGAAACTCCCCCAAAAACCAAAACCTGAGAACTCCTAAAAGTGTCTCCCTTATAAAAATATCTTTCTACAGTCTAAACTATTAGTCTACATCAGTCTAAAATATCAGGAAGAAAGTAGCAAGTTAATAAAAATTGAATTAAGGAAGTAAAATCAGCGAATATTCACAGTCGATAAGCGCGAAACGAATGGAAGGCTATACGACTTGAACGAAACTCGTGACGAACTTCATTCGCGTCAGAGCGTACGGTGAAAAGTCATTTTCAGAGTACGACGACGGCTTTCTTGGAAGTAAACCGAGCACCAGACGGTAAATCATTAGCGGTCGAATGGAAATTTCGTGCCGTCTCACGGGGTACCGGACTTAACAGGTGTTACGCGACTTTATAACGTTGGAGGAGCCGCGTACCCTGCCGGTAGTAACGTACGGGTTTTACACAAGTGACCCCTTGACCCTCAACGCTGGAGGTCGTTGATGGGCTAACGTCTACAGACATCTTCAGCGAATCTCTGCAGGACGCATAGTCATGTACCTTGGCCCTTACTGAACTTCTAAATCTATTATCTCCATTAATTATTTTATTTTTAATTTCTTGAGAAGGTTAAGATCGTTACACCACATATGCTAACATATGGTGAATTTTATAATTTATAATCAGATTGTATAATTCAAGATGTATTTTGCTAGTAGCGAAACAAAATAATAGAATAACAATATTATAATATAGTGATCAACATATGACAGTAATATTCTGCTTTGTAGTAAAAAAATAACAGTACAATATGATTGACGTTAATAAATAAGAGTAAAAGTTTTCATGTCATTCTCCATCTCCGCCGCCATTTTACTTACCACTTTCACCACACAATCCCGATCTAAATAAAGTTATTACACTCATTGCATGATCGTTTCGAAAAAAAACACGGTAGCAATTACACGAAGAATTGCTGTCATTTCGACTACAGAATCTCGACACGCGATGCAGCGTCAAAAAGTGCACTTGCGACGTGATTTATAACGATATGTTAGGTAGAAGAATACTAACCTTTTCGCGTTGTACGAAGAGGGACTGTTTACAAATCTTTTCGCCGCGCGATTCGAAACAAGTTTTCACAACGGAGCAGGTTAGTCGTGCCTCGCCTTCTATTATGCCAGCATCGTGCGCGCAACCGTGTCGGTCTTCTGCTAGAAATTGCTACAAGAAACTAATCGTGCGATAGTGAGTAAATGGGAAATACTGCCAGCAAAAACGGGGGATAGTTAGGAAAACTACTAAACGGTAAGAAATCGAATTTTCATTATTTTAGTTAAACATGTGTGTATATAATCTTATATGGTTGGGTCCATAAAATTGCCTTCATATGTTTGCAAATATTCTTTTCTTCAACTTCATTTCATATTTCGATTATGTGGTTGATGACTGTGGAACAAAATTGGGAAGATTTCTTTTTTTAAATTTCATTTTTAGCCTTCTAAAATAATTGATAGCTAAGTTACTATGTATAGCTTTATAATCTCCTTTACTTAAACTCTGGATATTTCATAGACTCTGGAGTTTCTAGATTGTGAGACTTTCTAGACTTTTAATTTGCCAACATGAAAGGAAGGCTTTAAGGAGTGATTCGTTAGAAATGATTGTCTCGCAACATTGGATAGTCGATAACGGTTGATTCCGCCGACAAAGAGCATCGAGTTAACGCAATCTCTGTCGAGGGTTTCTGCGCAACTGTTTAACGAATTCTCGTGCTCGAGTTAATTACACCGGTGGATTTAGTCGGGTTCGCGAAACGGCTTTCTCACATTCGAAAGGCGGGGACGAGGCGAGAACGTCGTCACGATAATGAGCCATTAAATGATTGTCGTAGCGAGGGAACGGTTTTATTATCTCACGGTCGGCAAGATAAGCGGCTACCGACAAAGAGGCCGCGAATACCCTGCGACGAACACTTCATTACGAACGTTCGATTGCCCGAAAACGCCTCGAAGGCAATTAAAACCGGTCTTAATTTTACCCCGAGGAGACGTTACCCGACTTAATGACCCTCGCATTCGGCAAACCGATAATATGGGAAAATATGAAAAAATATGAAACCCTTAAGTTGCTTAATGTTACTCGAGTTAGATTACATTCTTTTCCGGTAGCGAAGACATGTTTCGAATTACCATATATTGTCAATTAGCGTTAGCATCTGAGATGATCACGTTTATTAATTACTGCCGTCATTAATCAGATCAGATGCGTTGTGAGGATGAATGTTCTTTTAATCGTAACATCATGTATCAGTTCTATCTTAAAGTTCAAATTAGAAACTTAACCTTGACAGATGATCTTTTAGAGGTTAGATAAGATAGACTTTTTCAGTGCAATTCTACTTGTTACTTTCATAAAAAAATTCTAGAAGATTTTATAACATATGAAAACAAGATATAACATATGCAAAGATGTGGAAACTTAAATTAACATATATGAACATATGTAGCTATAACATATGAAAACCTAAATTAACACATATGAACATATATGTATATCTACAACATATGAAAACCTAAATTAACACATATGAACATATATGTATGTATATCTATAACATATGAAAACCTAAATTAACACATATGAACATATATGTATATCTACAACATATGAAAACCTAGCCTAACACATATGAACATATATGTATATCTACAGCATATGAAAACCTAAATTAACACATATGAACATATGTAGCTATAACATATGAAAACCTAGCCTAACACTTATGAACACAGCTATAACATATGAAAGCCTAGCCTAACACATATGAACACAGCTATAACATATGAAAACCTAGCCTAACACATATGAACACAGCTATAACATATGAAATCAAGCTATAACATACGAAAACCTAAAACATATGTGTATCTCGAATGAGGTCTAAATAAAATATGTATCTAATAGTTTCGATTGGAATAACTTGAGAATGAATTTGGTTTTCTGAAGCGTTTCACAATTCCCTAAAAATAAATATTGGTAGATTAACGACGATTATCTAAAGAGTCTAGCGGTCAAGTAGACTCGCCTTGAGCTGCAAGTACCCCGTTAAGATTCCTCGATATGTTTGAACGATGACGGAATAGACACCTTCCTTCGGAACCGTAACTCGCGGGTAAAATGACAAATTTATTCAAGCACTGGAATTCCTCGAGAAACCATCTGAATTACAAAATGTCTTGAAAAAACATTCTCGTACCTGTCCTTCGTTAAAGAAAACACGCGTCGCATATTTTACTGATTGAAAATCTATCTCACGAAACTTAGTTTTAATGTCTTCGACTTCTGATGATATATCATGCACAGATTACATATATTAATTGCATGTCGACGTTACACGCACCATTAAATGATTAACGCTGAAGTTCATCGTTCGAGTGATTAATAGAACGCTGCGTTTAATCAGAAATTCATATTGCGTTTCTTTCAACTGTTTTAAATATCCTTGCACGAACGAGTAATATTTTATAACAAAAGTATTATCGGTAAAAAGTCTTTGAATAACTCAATTAGTATGAGTCACCCTGTAACGAACGCATATTGAAATCCTCAAGAATGTACATATGTTTAACTCCGCGTACGCTTAAGAAGCCGAGGAATACCGGCACTCGGTAACAAATTGTGCGATTCGCCGGGAATACAGTTGAATTACGTCCGGGGCGTTAATTATCGCGTCTCCCAGGGGATCGAAACGACTTGATTCCCGCCGGACGATAAATTGCCCAACATTACGCAAAGTGATCGAAGTTTCGTTAAAACGACGGTTAATCAAATTCAGGAAACGGTTTCGCGGATCGTGAAAACACGCGATACTTTGTCATCGTGCCGCGGTAAGCGCGTTTCTCATTCGTACTGTTGGTTTTTAACCGGCAAACCGGATTTATACGGTTACCGAAGAACGTGCGTGTCAAGCTGCCTCCCTCTTAATTATTCATGCGGACAGATCCGAGGCGAGGGAAATTTCGGAGTGCCTCTAAACACCGCTGAAAGCCGGTTTAGAGGCCATAGATGCCGTTGTCGAACAACGAACTCCCACGACGAATATTTACGTCGATCTTCGCTGACGACATTATTCTTTTACATTCACTTTCTCGTTGATGTTCGACAAATTTTTTTAGATGAACTTTTACTAGAACATGTACTTATTAAGATGGTGTAGATGTGAGTTACATATGATTTAATATATTATGTCTGATAAAAGGGGTTGTTTAATACTCGTTCACTATATGTGAAATTTAATAAGGATGTGTTTGAAATTATTGATCAAGAAAGTAGTTTTTAAATGAAATTGAAAGTGTGACATATGCAGAGTCGTCTATATGTTCATGTACAGTCATATTCATATGCAGTCATATTCATATGTAGTCATATTCATATACAATCATATGCATATACAATCATACTCATATGTAGTCATATTCATATACAGTCATACTCATATGTAGTCATATTCATATACAGTCATATTCATATGTAGTCATATTCATATACAGTCATATTCACACACAGTCATATTCATATATGAACCTCACTTCACACATGTACTACACATATGATGAATGTCCAAAGTCACTCAAGTTCAAGATAAAAATATTTACACTTGAAGTAAACAAAAATATACTGTTTAATGACCACAGTATAGAAAAACTCTTAAATAAATACCAAACTTCTTATACAAATTATAGCATCTTACAGTATATCTATGTGTGCAATACTGTACACATATGCATCGAGTGTATACATAGTATGTATGTGCTATAAAGTTAGGTATAATTAATGAACAAATTAAATAATTTTCATTATATGCCACAGAAGTGAATGTGATATCAAGCAGAATATTAAAAGAAAATCCTAAGTCCAAATATTTAACTTTTGGATTAATAACTGTACTGAGTGTCCTACATCTCTAACCTAACTAGTCCCCAATCTCTGCTTCCAGCGCTAACTTTGCGTGGACCTATCGCGTCCAAAGAAGTAGAAGCAGTAGTAGTTGATTTACAAAAGAGAGTCGGAAGTCGAGAAGTCTCGAAGTAAAAACGCGAAGAGCAAAAGAGTCGCGAACCGCGCTCGCCTTTTGCCATTCGTCCGATCGTCCCGTTAATATCGCGAAATTAAAAGCCCATAATTTATGGGCCGTTTGAGGACCTGGTGCTATCCCCTGAATTATGGCTCTCTTAACTAGACTTGAGTTACGACGAGCCACACCGAGACCCGTCCTCCTTCGAATCTTCCGCTCTTTGACTCGTCCTTCTCCTCTTCTTTCACCCTCCTTCAACCGACGAGTCTTTCTTTGGCCCTCTCTTTCGAGTTCGAAGTGCGCTCGTCTCGTGATTCTCGATTTTCAGCCACCTATTTCCGTCGTGCAGCACCTTCGAAACGCTGCTTGCCTTTAAATCTCCGCTCCGTTTCTTCCTTTCTTTCACCCTTTTTTCCACGCTCCCGTCGCTCCTTTTATCGTTCGAAGAAGTAAGCCAGCCTGATTTCTAAAGGTGGATTTACGAGCTTTCGGATCGAATTCGAGGGGTTCAAAACATGTGACGTTATTTTCGTTAATTGACGATCTTTTTATTCCTTACTTTTTTAAGAACACTTTTACCTACTTACCCGATTACATGTCTAATTACTAGTTCGAATTCATCCAAATTACAACTCTTGTAATTGCATTAAATTACAAGTTGAACAGCGTCAAATTACAAGTCTAAATTACTACTTCCTAAATTGCTATGTATCGAACTGTGAGCTTAATTGCAACGCGACAAGTTGATCGAATTGCATCCTACCAAATTGCAACATGTTAAATTGCAGAGTGTTGAATTGCTACCCTCCGAATTTCGGTGGGTCTAAGTGCTGCGCACCGGATCGTACGGTACCAAATTGGGATGTTGGGAATTGCAGTGCGCTTAACTGCAGCTAAGTTGCAATGAGATGAATTGCGGCGCTTAAAATTGCATTGCGTATGAATTGTAACGGGTTGCATGCAAGGCTTCGGATTTTAATAAACTGAATTGCAAGGTTCCGAATTGCAATCTTTCGAACTCTAACGCCTCGAATTGCATTGCTTTGAATTCTCACGCTCCGAATTGCAAGGGTCCGAATTGCAACGCTTGGAAATGCAACGCTTGGAATTGCAACGCTCTGAATTTCCACGCTTGCAATTGCAACGCTTGGAATTGCAACGCTCCGAATTTCCACGCTTGGAATTGCCACGCTTCGTATTTCCACGCTTGGAATTGCAACGCTTGGAATTTCCACGCTTGGAATTGCAACGCTTGGAATTTCCACGCTTGGAATTGCAACGCTCTAAATTTCCACGCTTGGAATTGTAACGCTCTAAATTTCCACGCATGGAATTGCGCCGCTTGGAATTGCGCCGCTTGGAACTGCAACGCTCTGAATTTCCACGCTTGGAATTTCAACGCTCCGAATTTCCACGCTTGGAATTGCAACGTTACGAATTTCCACGCTTGGAATTGCAATGCTTGGAATTGCAACGCTCCGAGTTTCCACGCTTGGAATTGCAATGCACCGAATTGCAATCCTCCAAACTTCATCGCTCCAAATTTCAGAGCTTCGACTCCACCGCATCAAATTGCATCTCTCAGAACTGCACCGCGTCAAGTTGCCCCGAGACCCACTGCACCGCGCCAAATTACAGCGCACTGCCACGTGCCAGCTCGCATCGAATTGCACCAAATTCAGTCACCCGAAATTACACGCTGAATTGAAACGCATCGAATGACATGAAATTAGATTGCACTGACCTAATTACCAGGGGCGATCTTAACTCCATTCCTTTCCGGCTACCGATCATAAATTTCCGCGTCTGACCACTCCCAGGGTTCCACCTGATTCACGAAGAAGCTTACACTCGACGTGAAAGCTCGATTCGATGGATTTATGTTTTCGAATGACGTCCAATTACGGTGGAGGGTAAATCATACCTTCCATAATAATTCATCAAAATTGATTTTTTATATCTATGAATGGTCCTTATTCTGTGGTTTCTTAAATCGATAGAAATACACGTCTCGTTTTGTGGAAAAACGCAGAGCACCTGTTTCGAGGAAACGACTCTCTCGGCAAGGTAGCAATTGTCGCTAAGTGGTTCTCGATATTTGCTAGCTTGTAGATGTTTAATTACTATACTTAAACAAATGGTTCAGTGATCGGCTGCTTGATGAAAAAGGAAGACGGGACCGAAACACGTTCCTGTATGTCCACTATTTTATAGGGTCCTTAGCAGATGAGCGGAAATAATAGTAACCCGTGTCTTTCTTGTTCGACTAGAAATTGCTTTTCCATTTACCATATACTATGTTATTTTCTAATTAAGCGTTCATAGAATCGACCAATCGATTTGCTACAATTTATCCCGTTTCAGGGAAGTACACTTTTTAGGCGTTGCGTTGTTTTTCGTTTGATAATGGAGAGAAAGTTCTGAAGCACACGGTTTCACTTCGATAATATTCCTAAGACTTCTCGACGAGAGTTACGCCAATCGATCGATGATTACCGATATGGCCGGCTCTCATGAATCAAGCACCTGTAGGTCAGACCCATTTATGACCGATTTACACAACGTCGATCCTTACAGTCTGCGGAACTGGGCCGTGCTTTACTATTATATGAACACGAGAGCTCATATACGAACAATGAAACTTTTACTACTTTGTACGACTTTGTTGAAAAGTTTAATTATAGACACGATAAAGATGTCATATGGAAACCTTTGCAAACCTTTGCTGTGCAATTTTACTTAAACGTATGTTCAAAATTTACGGAACATGTTTGATGGGGAGTGGGCGCCATTTTGTGAGGGCGCTGCAGTTGAACGAAATGTGGGAGTTTAGTTTAGAAATTTGTCAGTTTAGAAATTTGTCAGGTTAGAAATTTGTCAGGTTAGAAATTTGTCAGGTTAGAGATTTGTCAGTTTAGAAATTTGTCAGGTTAGAAATTTGTCAGTTTAGAAATTTGTCAGTTTAGAAGTTTGTCAATTTAGAAATTTGTCAGTTTAGAAATTTGTCAGTTTAGAAGTTTGTCAATTTAGAAATTTGTCAGTTTAGAAATTTGTCAGTTTAGAAATTTGTCAGTTTAGAAATTTGTCAGGTTAGAAGTTTGTCAATTTAGAAGTTTGTCAATTTATAAATTTATCTATTTACAAGTTTGTCAGTTCAGAAATTTATCTCCTTAGAAATTTATCAGTTTGCAGATTTAGATACTTGAGAATAAAATTTGAGGACTAAAAGAACCTTCAACCGAAGATACAGCTTATATAAGTAAATTAAAGAGATATCCTCCCTCGATCGACCGGCAATCGATGATCGAAGCCTATTTGACCGGTTCTCACGAACCCGGCACGTGTACCACGAGCCATTTATGCCCGTTTCTACACGACGTACAGCTGTAGACACGCGTGTCTTACGTGCAGCAACGAGAAGGCACGAAAAAGAGGGAGAAAGATGGACGGGGCTGTACGTGCTCGGTCTGTCATACATTAGAGTTAATTAAGTGTGTTTAATTAAACTCGTTGCTCCCCTTTCGTACCCCACCTCTTGTCACCAAAGGTATCCCACACTTCCTCGAGCACGACGTTCCTACTTACGGTTCCTTCCACGTCTCTCGCATTTTCTCTCGTTCAGCTCCGATCGGCTTAGAAGTGTTAATGATTCCCGTCTTCGATTCCAGATACGACTGGAATTTCCCGATCGTTTCACCATTACCGGTAGGACATGCTCATTTTTGGAACGAGTCTAGGAAGTCGAACGATATCTCATTTCCATAGAGAGAAGCGTTATGGAAGAGATAGTCAACACATTATTCTAGGATCTCTGCAGAAAATTTTAAGTCGAATATTGGATATTTAGAAAGTCTGTTCTAGATGTGAGCTTACTTTAGATTTAAGGGATGTTTTTAGACATAGGTATTCAAAATTTAGGGAATACTGGATGTTTCAGATATTCTGAGAAGTGTCTATGAAATATTTTGGGATTATTGAAATTATAGATGAGACACATTTCTGAAGTATGAAGCTTGAAAAAGCTATTGTACAATTTCTGTGTGTATCACAGTTAATTATGTCTTTTATAAAATAGACAATTAGCTCCAATATGAATTTGTTCCTCATCCAAACATAAATATCTCGATGACCAAAATTATACTGTCTACACATATGTATTATCGTTGATTAACTCTTTCACAAAATAGACAATTAGCTCCAACATGAATCTGTTCCTTGTCTGAATATTATGATGATTAAAATTATACTATCTAAATATGCAGAAGTAATTGCAATTTGCAACGGATCTCCAATATCAAAAATCATAAATGTCACCAGAAATTTTGTGTCATGTATTCTGTTCGAAAGAGTAACGTAAGAGGTAAACGATCAAACAATTTTCCGGAAGTTTACGAGACGTTTATGAAGTGTTTGAGACATTCGAGGTAGCTTATTTCATAATTATCCCCGTGAAATCGTCGTTTGGTGGACAAGAGAGTACGAAGTGGTGGACGCACACGCACGCTACACGCGGCCGCATTAAACGTGGAAGGCGTACGATCGGAGCGTGCAAGCGAAGTTATGCGAGTCGCCGGCTATGTCGGACCATAAGCGAAGAGAGGCAATTGCCTTTTACACATCCTCGTTCCCATTTTCCCCCCCGCGAGTGGAACGGGTGCCATTACGTCTCCTAAGAATCGCTTTTCGCTCTTCTGTCCGAGACTCTGTTCCAGTCGGCCGATTGTTAACGCACTGTACGTGCCAGCCTCTCAGCTTCGCGGGTATCGATCGACGACAGTGCAATACCGCTTCTTCAGGAATGCCGTGCACACCGAACGAGAAAAACGGCTAACTGTTAATCGCGATGCGCTACCGAGTGACAATATAATTCAATTCCGAGAACCAAGACTTGGATCGATTTAGCGGGAATCGTTCGGATCGTTTCTTCCCTTTTATATTCCTCTTGTCTTCGTAATCGTAATTTGGCTCTTTTTGGTACGCGCTGAGATCTTTCCTTTTTTAATATCTTGTTATAGTTTCATCTTCGGAGGTTTCACCTTTTATTTCGGTGTTATTAAGTTTTATGGGAGAAGACACTGTTCTCTGCATTTTTATTTGAGACTTTTATTGTGTTCAAGGTTTGGATATAAGATTTGTGAGGAATGAGATTTTTGGGCAGATTTAAGATCTTCAGGGATGAGTATTTTGAGGTTGGGGTGAGAGATACTCTTCCGTGCGTCGATTCCACGCGATGGAACTCCACGCTTTGCAATTCCACGCGATGGAACTCCACGCGCCTAATTTCCACGCGATGGAACTCCACGCGCCAAATTTCCACGCGTTGGAACTCCACGCGATGGAACTCCACGCGTTGGAATTCCACGCGTTCGAACTGCACGCGATGGAACTCCACGCGCCAAATTTCCACGCGTTGGAACTCCACGCGATGGAACTCCACGCGCCAAATTTCCACGCGTTGGAAATCCACGCGATGGAATTCCACGCGATGGAGTTCCACGCGATGGAACTCCATGCGTCGAAATTCCACGCGATGGAGTTCCACGCGATGGAACTCCATGCGTCGAAATTCCACGCGATGGAACTCCACGCGTTGGAATTCTACGCGTTGGAACTCCACGCGATGGAACTCCACGCGCCAAATTTCCACGCGTTGGAACTCCACGCGATGGAACTCCACGCGCCAAATTTCCACGCGTTGGGACTCCACGCGATGGAACTCCACGCGTTGGAACTCTACGCGATGGAACTCTACGCGTTGGAACTCTACGCGATGGAACTCCACGCATTGGAATTCCACGCGATGGAACTCCACGCGTCAAATTTCCACGCGTTAGATCTCCAAGCGCCAAATTTCTACGCGTTGTAACTCCACGCGTAAGCAATCACAACATATGTGATACTTGGCTCCGTCCACATACGTGGAGTATCCCTCTAACACATCCTCGAATCTACTCCTTCTAAACAACATTCACCTCCTCATAATTGCACCCATCTCACAAATTATCCTCCAAACAATCCACTAATTTAATTAGTAAATAAATTCAGAAGGTATACTGATCAACCTGGTACCCTCACACAATTACGTTTAAATACCAATAAAAATCGCCTTCTACACAAGCATTATTCACTAACTATATCATATTTCTAGATTTTACACGCAGATTAATAGCTCGTGTAGCAAGATCGTAATATATTCAAGGAATTACAGCAACATTGTTACAAGATCGGGTTTCCAGACAGTTGATTACTATATAGGGAGTGAAACGATATCGCTTCGAGGAAAAATCATTTACCGCGTCAGACATTTCTATTTAATATTCCACTCGTTAGCATAGAGCTATGTTAGGCTATATCTCGTCGACATACGGTAATTTCTGCGAGGTATATTGCGTATTTTAATTAGTGAACATTGAGAATGTTAATAATTTCATTAAGAGTCGATTGCGTGGTGAAATACTGAATAGCGGGAGGCTTTCATAATGTGAGTCTCTGGTTGATTGTACGTATCGTTGGAGCAAGTTGACTTCCGGTTGTTATCCTTAATGGAGGTGCTGGTCATTTTAATCGCTTACCTTGAAATCGTAGCACGTTACCACCATAGCAATCATCAATCCTTTCCGTAAAAAGATGCGGTAAAAACTTGTTAAGAGCTTCCAGTTTATTTCTCCATTAAACATCGACCGCTATCAATATCGATTGTCGCATCACCGAAATACCATCAGAAACATTAATGTAACAACAAGTATCATTACAACAAATATTAAATATAATTCACAGATGAATTTATAAAATTACTGTAAAAAAAACAACTCATTGAACTTCTAATTCTAACAACGTCACACATCGTTAAGTCAATTGCGTTCGGTTTTGCGATCCTGCTTCCTTAATTACGGTTGCTTAATTATACCTGTGTCTTTATAAAATTGCTCCTATAAGTCGCGATACAGGTAGTCGTTAATAAGGGGAAAAAAATCCTCCCATTCAGCAGCCATCGGCAAAGAAAATCACGTTTACCGAGAAACAAATTGTTGCGCGTTTCTTCTCGCAGGACGATCATTGCTCGTAATTATTGTTTGTTCAAGACGATTTCGCAAACAGAGGCACGCGGAGATCGCGGAGTCGAATATATCCGATTAAGGGGGCTCCTTAAAAGGTTTCTGGAAATATTTATCTGCGGTACGAAACGTTAGCGAGATTTAGTGTGTCCTTGCGAATGGCTGAAAGGGTGAACCGCGACCGATGGCCAGGTTAATCATCATTAAGGCGGAAACCTGGTGCTCGCATGGGCCACCCTCGGGATCCTGAGTAACGATCGCAACAGTACGCGTCGCATTAGGCCCAGTGTAAATACGCCAACTCGTCGAACACGACGCTTAATTCCGCTCGTGATTGCGATATATCGTTTCTTCTGCTTTATCTGCGAAGATGTGCTTCATCAAAATTCTTTGAGCTTCAAATTTATTTTTTAAACTTTCAAATTTTTTAATTATCGACGTGTTGGATTTACACGCGACAAATTTTTATGCGTTGGATTTACATTCGTCGAATTTCTGCGCGTTAATTTCCTACGCGCTAAATTCCCACGCGTTGATTTCCAACGCGTTAATTTCCTACGCATTGAATTTCCACGCGCCGAATTTCTACGCGTTCGAACTCCACGCGTCAAATTTCTACGCGTTGTAATTCCACGCGTTAATTTCCTTCGCGCCAAATTTCCACGCGTTAATTTCCTTCGCGCCAAATTTCCACGCGTTAATATCCCACGCGCCAAATTTCCACGCGTCGATTCCCTACGCACCGAATTTCTACGCGATGGAATTCCACGCGTCAAATTTCCACGCGTTGGATTCCCATGTGTGGAATTTCTACGCGATAATTCCCTACGCACCAAATTCCCACGCGTTAATTTCCAACGCACCGAATTTCTACGCGTTGGAACTCCACGCGCCAAATTTCAAAGCGTTGGATCTCCACGCGCCAAATTTCTATGCGTTGGGTCTCCACGCGTCAAATCTCTACGCATTGGAACTCCACGCGTCAAATTTCTACGCGTTGGAACTCCATGCGTTAATTTCCTTCGCGCCAAATTCTCACGCGTTAATTTCCTACGCGTCGAATTCCTATGCGCCAAATTTTCACGCGTCGATTTCATACGCACCGAATTTTTACGCGTTGGAACTCCACGTGCTAAATTTCTTCGCGTTGGATCTCCACGCACCAAATCTCCCCGCGTTAATTTCCCACGCGTTAAATCCCTACGTTCCAAATTTTTACGCGTCGTTATCCTATTCATTGATTCCCTACACGCCAAATTTCCTCTAAATCTATTCTTTAACCTTCCAAAATACTCAACCTTCCAAATTTGCAAAGTATTACATCTTTAAATTCCTCCTATTTCAGCAACACATCTACTATCTACTATCTACTACACTATATAAATACAAAAGGCATATTTTGGTGTGAACAGACTCACACCAAAATGTATGAAGCCTCTCCATATCTACTACACTGTATTAACCCTTCGCACTCGAAGATAATTTTACTGTTTGCAAACAGCAACTTTAAAATATTAATTAAAATGTTAAATGACTTCTTTTGAAGTTATTATTTCTCTACTAATAATTTGCATTATTGTCTATTTCACTATGTTTATACATCACATAAGCACTATTTATAGAATTAATTAATTAATGCTTCTTTTAAATTATTGTATTAAATCGAGTGACGGCTAAGAGGCGCCTCTCGAACACAAAAGGTTAATATTTTTATAAACTAAATTGTCAAATTAGAAATCTCCGAACACTCAAGTTTCTAATGTTAGGTTAGGTAAACTAGATAGGTTAAGTTAGGTAAGTTAGGTGCGTTAGATATGTTGGGTTAGGTTGTTAGGTGGACTAGGTATGTTAGGTGGGTTAGGTAGGTTAGGTGGGTTAGGTAAGGGTTAATATTTTTATAAACTAAATTGTCAAATTTAAAAATCTCTGTACACTCAAGTTTCTAATGTTAAGTTAGGTAAGTTTGATAAGCCAATTTAGGTAAGTTAGATCTGTTAGGTGGCTAGGTATGTTAGGTGGGTTAGGTAGGTTAGTTTGGCTGGGTAGGTTAGATATGCTAGTGCTAAATAAAAATAAAACCCACAAAACTATTTAAGAACCCCATGCAAAAAGAATGTGTAGCTAATAAAGTGGGCAGGCAATTTGATAGAAGAGCCTGCAGGCAGCAAATCAAGACGTTACATAGAAATTTATTCGCTACGTCGATCAACTGTTGAGAAAAGGAACAGGTCGAAGCGTCTATCCAAGAAAAATATATAATCTCGTCGGATTCGTACGGGTCCCGTCAGTGTCGGCCCACCGCGTAGAAGGAACGGCACCCTCGTGATTTCATCGACGCGAGTTAAAAAAGTGGCATCGACGCTGACGAGTCAATTCATCTCGTTCTACTGACCTCAAACGTGGATGACGTCAGTTTGTATCCGTGCGAGGGCCAGCCTGTTCCGATCTATTCGAGGCAACGATCAGGGATTGTGAGTCACGTAGCGGCACCTAAACACTCGGAGCAACGAGCTTCGTATTTTCTTTGCCTGGTAATTCATTCCTTCAATGATATTTTGACAGACTGTATTTACGATCGATCGTATCTGCATCGGTAATTCTAGGTAATCCTGATCTACGATTGTTTCGGTTCATGAGACGGTCTCTTTAGATGATGTCAGACCAGGGAACGTTTTCTTACTTTCTACTTGTTAATTTCCATAACTCTCAGGAAGTATAAAGCTTCGAAATTTTGAAGTTAACTGGAGAGATAAAAGCTAGATCCGATTATACCTGGAATGTTAAAACGATGGAAAGTGAACCTCGAAAGTTACTTCCCGAGTAACGGACGATCAGAGTTAAACGTCGAGATTTCCGAGTTTGGTAAAAAAGTGAAGTCGGACAAAGTTTAACGAAGCGTTTGACCCGTTACTTGACACAGCGAGGTCGGCGGAGGTTGAGACAAGCAGGAAGACGAAAATCAGGCACAGAGCGTGTCAGGACAAAGAAGAAAACGAGAAGAATAGTCGTGGTGCCCGGCAGTTCCTCTCGCGGCGTCCGTATCGAATGCTAATTAAACGGGTGTCGACTGTATCAAAATACCTAACGGCTGGGCCAGCGTTGGAGGACTACAGAGGAACGATCGGTAGAGAAGGGCCACGGTATAGTTTTCGGGGAGCCGTGGAGCCTAATGTATGCCAGTGGGCTAGCACGGTGGTCTCGCGGCACCGTGTGGGTGGTCCACGTTCTCTTGCCAAGGCACTCCCCTATGCTACGGGCACTGCTATGTGCACTATATACCCTTTCTCTCTTGCTCTTTGTATTTCTACCGTCTTTTCCCTCTATTCGTCATTCGTCTTTCGAACTTCTTCAAATTTTCCATTCATATACCTCGGTCATACAACTTTGTCTCAATTATTTTACATGCAAATTACTTCTTCGTCTTCATCTTTATCGGGTAACTACTTTCATTGAACTGAGCTGCAATCTGCTTCTTTCGAATTTTTTCAAATTTTTCGTTTGTATTGTTGACTCAGTTGTTGATGTTTCTTTATTGACTTCTTCAGATATTTTCAAATTTCATTTATATTACTCTTCTCAGTGAGTCATGTTTTAATTAAATTATTGTTCTAGTGACATTCGATGAAATTTCTTATAGTATTCTCAAATTTTTTGTGCATGTTTGTCATCATGATGATTCAATCATCTTTTAACTCTTCTGACTAGAGCTTCAATGACCAAAAATAAAATTTAATAAATTTTGAAATTTTCCAAAATCGACAAACTCTATTTTTACAACAGTAGCACATTGCTCATATCACAATTGTTTTAGAGAAAGTACCCGAAATAAGCTTGTGCCGCATTGTTGCACACGTTCTGCACATAACGTACCTCTGTTACGACCGAACTGCTTGTTCGTTTAGGATCGTTAACTAATGCTTATTTTAACGATATTGCGACCCCGTTTCGTGCCAGTGAATATGTTCTCTTCGATCTGGTAATCTGTTAATCCAGTGAAATACAACTCTGTTCTAGTAATTATAAAATGGTGTGGTTGCATCAAACTGGTGAACAAAAATGGAGCACACTGAAACTTGTGAATAACGTTTATTGCTGGATGTACTTCCTTGGGAAAAATTTTATCATAACAGAATAAAATATGTTCTTCTTCTTAGTCCATTAATTTTGCAATTTTTAGAAAAATTTATAGAAAATATATCAATCTTGAAAAAAGTTTCAAGAAGTTGAACGAGAATGACTTTTATGTTATATTTTAAAATATAATGAAACTGAAATTTGTACAAATGTTAATTGTATAAATGAATTACATTTCTAGTCTAATTTTTATCAGGCTGAATTTTTGTGAAACACAGTATGTTTAGAGTATGAAAAAGATTTCAAGAATGACTTTTGTGTCGTATCTTAAAATATAATGAAAGTGAAATTTGTACAAATGTTAATTATATAAATGAATTACATTTCTAGTCTAATTTCTCTCAGAATAAATTTCTATGAAACACAGTATGTTCAGAGTATGAAAAAGATAAAGAATGACTTTCCTGTCATATCTTAAAATATAGCAAAAGTAAAATTCGTACAAATGTTAATTATATAAATGAATTACATTTCTAGTCTAATTTCTCTCAGAATAAATTTCTATGAAACACAGTATGTTCATCTGTTATGAAACAGATTTCAAGAATAACTTTCCTGTCATATCTCGTCATATAATTTCTGTTATATCAAAATACAGCGAAAATGAAATTTGCAGAAGAAAGAAATTAATTGGATTTTTACTCGAATAAATTTCGATGGAGCACAGAGTATGTATCTGAATGTATTAGTTGATCGCGGGAGCGAGCGAGCGTTAAACGTGCGTTAAAGTCGAAGAGAGTAGTACGCGGCCCTTTACTTACCGCCGGTGTACGACACGCTTACTCGCCTACCGTGTACTCGTCGAACCGAGCGTACAGGAAGAGAAAGAAGCACTGGAAGAAGGGTTGCCGAAGACGAAGGTGGAGGCGCACGTGTGGTCGGCGACGTATCGCTCAATTGAGCGAACGGTCCCAAACCGGTCCCCGAGTTTCGGTCCAGCAAGACGACAGCCGAGTGTCACGCTGTTGCCGCGGCTGCTGCTTTGACTAATTTGCTGGCCCTTTACAATCCTTGATATTAACTTCCATTCTACTCTAATTTATTAATACTACGTTCCATCTTACTTCATTTAACCATTTAATCCATTACAAACATATAACTCAAACATGTGTAGGGACACGTCTTTAATATTACTTGCTCTGTGTTATAAAAAATTATAATATCTGTGTTATCAAGAATTATTCTCCTCCTTATAATAATATTTAAAACACTGTCCGGTCAATAGCAATATATCATACGACTCTTATATATCACTCCGAAATGAAGAACACGAAATTCTAAAGAATGAACAAAATGTAAGCAGTGCATATTGGTTATTAAGAAGTGTTGCACCTATCGAAAAGTCGAAACGAATTAGAGGTAACGAGATCGCCCTCGCTAATGGAAAACCAAGAATAGCGTCGTGAACCGGCGCGGAAAGAAAAATTAGCAGTGGAAGTCAGAGAGACGAAGTGCGAAACGGTAAGAATAGTTTGGCGTGCGTAGGTCGTGGCAGGAAAGAAAGAAGCGACGCGAGGAGGAGGAGAACGACGGAGATAACTGGGCTGGGTTTTATTAATACGCTTGAGGACAAATTAGCCAGTTGATTGCACGATTTAATTATAACCGTCTCCCTCGGTCTCTCGGGCCGCCTCGAAACCGACTCTCCACGACCAAGGGAGACGGCGAGCACAGCAGAAGCGAGAGAACCGGCGAGCGTTCGAGGCCCTGTCGAGCTACGGTATTAAAACGTCGACTTCTTTATTAACGGAACGAAGGAACGCGTTTCTTCTTCATTCTTTTCTTCCCTGCACGCGCGAACGAGAGTACCCACGCCGCGTTATCGCCTTATCTTGAGGACCTCCTACGTTCTAATTTTTGGGGCAGGATCTTCTTCTTTCTTTATTTGTGAAATTGCAAGGTTTGGGTCAGAAGTTGTGGAATTGTGGAGTTTGGAGATTTGGGAGTTTGGTAAAATTTTAATTAGAGTTTGTGGAGGTCATGGGTCAAATTTCTATGCGGTGGAACTCCACGCGTTAATTTCCTTCGCGCCGAATTCCCACGCGTTAATTTCCCACGCGCCAAATTTCTACTCGTTGGAACTCCACGCGCCAAATTTCTACGCGTTAGCATTCCACGCATGGAATTTCTACGCATTGAATTCCCACGCGCCAAATTTCTACGCGTTGGAACTCCACACAATAATTTCCTTCGCGCCAAATTCCCACGCGTTAATTCCCTACGCCCGAATTTCTACGCGTTGGAACTCCACGCGCCAAATTTGCACGCATTAGTACTCCACGCGCCAAATCTCTACGCGTTGAATTCTTACGCGCCAAATTTCTACGCGATGGAACTCCATGCGTTAATTTCCTTCGCTCCAAATTCCTACGCGTTAATTTCCTAGGTGTCGATTCCCTACGCATCAAATTTCTTCTCCTTCTCTCTTTGTGAAATCGCAAGCTTTAGCTTAGAAATTGTGAAACTGCAAAATATGGAAATTTTCGAGTTTGCAGATTTGGAAGTTTAGTAAAATTTTAATTAGAGTCTGTGGAGGTCTCAGTAAAGTCGAAAATCTGAATACTTAGTAAATTGCATATTTAAGAATTTTAAAATGCATACATGCAGCTGAATGGTATTAAGAATGCAAACATTTCCTGCTGGCAGTATACCAAAAACGAAAAGCAAGTTCAGCAGCGAACGATCAATATGTCCTGAATAAAAAGACAAAGAGCTACCGGCATGTTTCAGCAATAATGTAGTGAAGAGTTCTACCGGGGTAGAAATAGACACGTTCGGGCAAATCGAAAACAGGCGATCCGCGTTCAGTCTGTTTGCCGAGCGAAGAAAACATCGTGGAGGGCACTCGATGCTAAAGGTCCCACTAGAAACCTTTCGTGGAGAACAAGTTCGTCCGTCCGAGGCTCGTGTTATTCCTTTTTCACGACTATACATAGTCGCTATTCATCGTTCGTATAACCCACGGACCTACACGATGGGAGTCGTGCCTCGTAATGAAGACGTTTCTCTAGGTTAGGGGAAGTTTGACGTTTTTATGGGTCAGCCTTGGTTCTTTTTTTCGGCTCCAGTCGCTTCTTTTCTTTCTTTCAGAGTCGTAGCTATTCCTCATCATCCGCTCTTTCCTCTTCTCTGGATCTCTTCGCGTTCCTCGAACGGTCCTCCGTTATTCACGGGTCTATCATCTCACTAATTCCGTAATAGGAGGATTTTCGGCTTCGAAGTTAACGACCGGGCATCGGGGCCCACGGTGCAACGACCTTGCCCCGCTGATGCATCCTCCGGATACGCGACAGGGACAAATCGCGTCTTCGCTGTCTCGCCGAGGAAGGAAGCGTGATTTGCACGACCGCTGTGGTCCCTGTCGTTGCTTCTTACTGATCAGGTTTTGTGCGATCGTTACTCGACCAATATCCTACTATGTCAGCAGCTTACATCTTTAATTACCTATATGCATTTCACTACTCAAACACTCTACAATCTTCAAAAAATCGTAGACTACCAACTTTTTCAGAGTTAATCAGTTAGTTGCTGTTTTAGTAATAAAAGTCTGAGATCACACATATGAATGTAGACTACAATGTAGACTACTTGCAGCAAGTTTGTTACTTCAGTTACTTCAAAGATCCTTGAAGCAAAGTTATCGATTATCATACAAGTTTTACGAATTTCACATAGAAGTTTGAAAGTGCTACTTTCTGAGCAAACCGTTCAAGTTTGATATGCTTTAGCTAAGGATTCAACAACCCCGAGACAGTTGATGTTCAAGAGTCTTTGAAAGATGGATTTGTGGGCTCGTTTGAGGGCGTCTGAAAATTCCTGGGCATGTTCGGTTAACATCTAGGTATCTGGATAATGTCGCCTCGTTTCAGAGAATGGCTGGTTTCAGCCGCAAATCGCGATTTCGCGCGCATCAGCGGCTCGCTTCTTCATCCGGCGAAAAACCAACATGGGCGTGCATCGGTTTAATCGATGCTAGCAGGCCATCTCCGCGATCCGGGTAATGCGAATCTTTCTCTCCCTTTCTCTAACGAGATCGTTCCGAGATCTCGAAGGAAACAGTTCATCTCGGATCGTCGACCGATGCTTTAACGAGGAGACGCTAATGGGCCGTTAATGTACGCTGAAATAAACTCGGTCCGATTTTTGTTTCGCCCTCTCGATCCGGTTGCCCGAGAATTCTCTCGGTTCCGCCTTGGAATCTTGGATAATTGATACGTTAAACGCATTAATACGATGCTATTGCGGATCATGCAGATAATTGCCGGTGGCGTAGAAACTCGGGGAAGAAGCGTTCCCCGTGTAAAATGCGTCTACACTACGTGGTGCAATTAAACGACGGCTCGTAGATCATAAAGGTTGCATCGGTGGGTGAACTTGGACGATGATTAATGCGATCTATTATGAATCGACCGTTTTATCGCGTGCATAAGTGCACGGTTCGGCCGCGTCCCGTTACCGGGAATAATGATAGGAGCCACGTATCCCGCTAATAGAACGATGATTATTGACAATCATGGGAACCGGGATAATTAACGCTCTGATCTCTGCCAAGTGATAATGGAACGCCGGGTAATAAAGAAGACATATAAGGTGACTGATACAACATTGCTCCGAGATAAACAGATTCAAATTGATTCATGGAATTAGCGATAACTAGATTTCATACACGATCCGAGAGGATTGCTATGATTTACGCTGCGATGATCGTAAACCTCCACTTTATCTTTATCCTTGTCAAGGGAATTATTGCATTTCAGGATGTTCCTGGATTATTAATTCTTAACTACCTGATTATACATGCTTGACGCTGTACATGGTGACCAGTGCGAAGGAGTTAATTCCTTGGATCTTCGTTTCTTTCTCTCTTTGTTTCATAACAGACATATTTCCAATTTATTGATTAAATATTCAACACATCGAAAAGACAGTATCTCATTGTTGAATTCTTTTAATAATTTTTTTAGGTAAAAATGATTTAGTTGAAATTTCAGAATAAACTTTGTTAGAGGCACTTTAGAGATTATTGCAAAGAGAATACTCGGTACATCCTGTATACGGCGACCACAACAAAAGGGTTAATTTCAGCGTGGTTCGTTAAAACCACCCTAACCATCCTTCGAGAAACAAAGAACGGGCCGATGCGAAGGTGTTGAAACCGCGAAAATCGAGAACGTCCTTGATCCTCAAATAAAACGATCCACTTGGAGCGATGATGGTGGTCCTTGAGGTATAAAGGCAGCTCGTTTGAAAGGACGCTCATTTTATTGGTGTCGCTCGATCGAACAGGCCCTTAAAGTACTTGGCTGCTTTGTTCGTTAGCGTGACGCCCACAGAGCAACGAGAGATCGAACCGAGAGGAAACTCTGCGATTTTTACTCGCGTGATCGCGTGTCAATCTCGTCCAAATTTCCTTGTTCCTCTCATTATAGTTACTACGTAACGGCTCGGTTTTCGTCGGCTACCGGGTACACGCAAATCGTGAGATCGCTGTCCGGCGTTACGTCATATATCCCGAGATCGGATTTTTCCGAGCGTAAAGCCGTGAGCCCCATAAACCGAAAGATAAAGAGGAAGATAAATAGAGGGGCCGAAGGTAGGTGGACCTAACTCAAAATTTTGCGCGCAGCCTCGCAGCGGAAGCAGTTTTATGGAGATTGCATTCCTCCGCTGGTGGAAGATATTATTAAGAGGTCGAGGCTGGCCTCCGAGAGCACGGTCCTCTTCGTTGTTCACCGACATTTAAGTCAAGCTCCGCGCGAGAGTGGAAGAGAGAGAGGAGGCAGTTCCAAGACTTCGAACAGGCCACGAAGAGTTATTCGTCTGGTGAACCGACTCTTTCCCTTCGACGACAGCTCTTTTTTGGCTCGTTTCAGCCTGCCTTACGAGGTACTTTGCGTATCAAGGGACCAACGCTGGATCTACGAGGCACGCCACGACCCCGGGTCAGCTGTTCGGAAACCTGGAGACGTCTCGCGCGGAAAAGAATTTATTTCGCAGAGGTCGCAGCGGCCTGTCAAACGACGACCCCGAGGACGTCTTAACTTCGACGCGTCGTTCGACCGCGTCCACCTCTCTGTTTGTTCTCGTCGATGAGTTAAGAGGCGAAGGCTACCGTTCGCGGCTACTGTCGCCATGAATTTACGTTGCACTCGACGAGCACCGGGTTTGTAAGATGAGAAACGTGTTCCACGAAGCAGACCAAACACGCACACCCACCCACGCGGCGTCGATTTGTCTCGCGCTATTTCGAAGATTCCCCGGTGTTTTCGCATAAACGCTCCGACTTTTTTGTAATTGCAACGCAAACGAGTGACCCTCGAATCGTGCGCGATAAACGAGATGGCCGCCGATTCTCGGAAGATACGTACGTGAGAGGAACGACGAAATCTCTAATGGATTCGGTGCACCCTGACGCAGCCATAAAAGTCCCTTTACTGCGCTCACTGTAGCAAATTCTTCAAGGCGTCCCGTGGCCAGCAGCCACCAAATTCCACGAGAATTCCTCACCGGTCACCTAATACTCGGCTAATCCGCACCGCGATCGAAAGAAGATTATACTTCGAATTTGTGGCTACCGAGCACTCAATATTGTTGCTACGTGCGCTCGAATTATACGCCGCTCGATCAGAGGTAGAAAGTGTAACCACTCGGATCAGAGCTTCTCCGGTTACATCCGTCCCTTTTACCTTTTTGTACTCAACCCCTTTTCGTACTTTGACGAGTCTCACTCGTGACGCACTTACAGCTCAAATGTGACAAACCATACTCAAACTTTGAACATTCTTTAACTTGAAGTTTAGGTCCAACTATAAGTTGCATTATCAAGGATACCTGAATATTAAATACTTACATTTTAATTTTCTTTGTTCGTTTTAATGTCATGGCCTTTATTCCAACTATAAGTTGCATTATCAAGGATCCCTGAATATTAAATACTCACATTTTAATTTTCTTTGTTCGTTTTAATGTCATGGCCTTTATTCCAACTATAAGTTGCATTATCAAGGATCCCTGAATATAAAATACTCACAACATTTTAATTTTCTTTGTTCGTTTCAATGTCATGGCCTTTACAGTTAGTCTTGACTGACGCATCTGTTAAATAAATGGCATAGGAAGGGGTTAATACTCTCAGGGATGCTTTCGATTCTCCACTCGAATTTTCAAGATGAAATTTTGTATAAGCAAATCGTGGAAACGCATTTGCGTGGCGACAGCATGCGTGTGGTACCAACCGGCGTGTGGCGCCGTGCGTTTGTGCGTTCATGCGTGTCTCTGCTCGTAACCGAGGCTGCTCCAATTTGAGACCCGAGCCGCACATACTGCGCTTCCGACACGCAATATAATGTTATCCGGCATGCAAAGTCAATGTAACGCCCGCTACTCTTTCCTTGCAATTATCTTTATCAGTTTGCTATACGAACCATAGAGTTTCCTAGTATATCGTCTCTAGAGAAGATTCTATACAAACATTCATATACAGACACTTTTATAATTGCTCTTAAAAAATGTGGTTTCACACATCTTCAAGATGATGTCTGTATAAATATGACATTATAAAAATAAATTCTACAGTTGGTACAAATAAAT
Source organism: Megachile leachella (assembly GCA_963576845.1). Lineage (NCBI taxonomy): Eukaryota > Metazoa > Arthropoda > Insecta > Hymenoptera > Megachilidae > Megachile > Megachile leachella. Next base: position 12,243,705 of record OY756257.1, read on the forward strand.
TGAATCGGAGCTGTGATAATATTAAATGTGTTTAACAATCTTCAAATTTAATATATTAATTTAAAATTGATCTTAAGGGAAGAAATAAAGAAATGAAGTTCTTTTCTGCAAGGCAGAATAAAAATCGTCTCTAAAGAAGATCCTATATAAATCACTACACAAATATTCATACACAAACATTTTAATAATGGTTCTTGAAAAATAAATTGAACTAAAGCTACGATAAAATGAAACATGTTCAATTTTCAAATTTAATATAATCATTTAAAATAGACCATAAGAGAAGAAATAAAGAAATGAAGTTCTTTTCTGCAAGGCAGAATAAAAATCTTCTCCAGAGAAGATTCTCTATAAATACACAAATATTCACAGACAAACACTTTCATAGATGTTGTTAAAAATTTGGTTCCACATATCTTCAAGATGATGTCCATACAAATGTAACATTATAGAAATAAATTCAACAAGTACAAATAAATTGAACAATAAAATTAAACGTGTTTAATTTTCGGATTTAATATATTATTTAAAATAGACCATAAGAGAAACATAAAGAGTTTTCTACAAACGCAGAATGAATTAGTACCAGAACGCTTTGCAACATTATACCCGATGTGTTCCGTTCCGTCATCAGACTCGGTGGTTAAATACTGCAAATACTCGGGAATAATTTTGCAAATGCGGACGATAAATCTTGGAAGGTGGCGTTTGTCTTTCTGCTCCATATCGTGCGTCTCTTTCCCTGTGACGTGCTCGACGACGGTGAACGTGGAGCGTCGCGAAGAGGAGCGTATATTAAATTCACCGTGGCCTCATATGGGCCACGAAATTAAGCGATTTCGCGGGACCACGTGGAGCGGTAACGCGCTTCAATTAAGCGAACACTGTCAGGATTATTAATTTCGAATTAATTCGCCGAGACAGTGTAACATTTCCGTGCATTCCTTGATTTGGGGAACGCTTTTATTTCAGTGACTTTGTAACTTAGTCCGAGACAAATTAGTTGAGATTTGTATATTTAGATTTGACTCATGAAAATTATTCGGAGGGTCTTTTTTAACTTAAGTTAAACCTTGATTTAAGTTTTAATTAACAGCCCTAAGAGACTGTTTACAAAGGGCTCTTTTAAGAGTCTTCGACTCTCGTTTTTAATTAACGACTCATAAAAGTTAATACGAAGCAAAATAGTATCCCATAACAGGCAGTTTCGCAGGAATTTACAAGCTCGTAATCCACTCGAAAATGGAATACATTTGACCGCGAATAATCTCCCGACTCCGCATGTAAATGCTCATCTTCCTCGAACCGAGTATCCCAATCGCAATTAATTCTCGCGCGAGGCATCGAACATTACGATCACAATATATTTCGTTGTTCGAACCCAAGGGAAGTCCCTTTCACGGAAAGTCGGTACGAAATGAAGATGCCGAGCTCTTCTGGTTTCGCTCGCAAAAAAACTCTCGTCCGATGCAAGTGTGCCGTGTAACAGGAATAAAGATGATATAGAGGCAACCGTTATTGCTTTTCTTTTTATTCGAGGGACCGACAGTAGCCTGACTGTCAGATGTTGTGGCCCTCGTTGCAGGGGACATTATTTGATAGTGGATCCACGGTTCGGATGGCGGTCTTGGTGGTCCACCATGGCGACTCGAAACAATGAATTTACTTCATAAATCTTAATTCAGAACGATCCAACCGCCAATTAAACTTAATCGCAACGATTACCGTTGTGGGGACGTTTGCCTAATAATTGCTCTTTAACTATGTGACACGTGGTAGATTGCGTTGGATTGCTACGCATCTATATGTTAAATCGCGGTAATTTCATATGTGATAGACTCACACGTGGCAAATCCCTATGTGCTGGATTAACATGTGTCAACTCTCTGAGCGCGGGTTGCATACGTGATGGATTGCTGTGCGTAAGAACGCGTGAATTCCTTGCGCACCAATTCCATGCGTGGTATATTCCTGCGCGGTAAATTCCTACGCGTTAATTTCCTACGCGTGGAATTCCTACGCGACAAATTTCCACGCGTGGATTCCCTACGCATTGAATTTCTACGCGTTGGAATTCCACGCGTGAAATTTCTACGCGTCGAATCTCCACGCGTTGATTTCCCACGCGTCAAATTCCCACGCGTTAATTTCCCACGCGTGGAATTCCTACGGGCCAAATTTCCACGCATGGATTTCCTACGCATCGAATTTCTACGCGTTGGAATTCCACGCCTGAAATTTCTACGCGTCGAATCTCCACGCGTTAATTTCCCACGAGTTAATTTCCTACGCGTGGAATTCCTACGCGACAAATTTCCACGCGTGGATTCCCTACGCATCGAATTTCTACGCGTTGGAATTCCACGCGTGAAATTTTTACGCATTGGATCTCCACGCGTCGAATCTCCACGCGTTAATTTCCTTCGCGCCAAATTCCCACGCGTTAATTTCCTACGCGTGGAATTCCTACGCGCCAAATTTCCACGCGTTGATTCCCTACGCACCGAATTTCTACGCATTGCATCTCCACGCGTCAAAATTCCACGCATTTCTTCTCCACGCGCCAAACTCCACATATCACGTCCCCACGCGTTAACTCCCCGCGCTCTAAGTCCCCACCTCCCCAAATCTCCACCCATCTGCCTACAATATCCTTACATGCAGTATTTTCCCAAGTCCCTTGACCCGAGTCTCCGTTCCTACAACTCTCCCAGTAATCTGTAAGATAATCAACGATGTTCTGGCAGAGCCCTGAACGCGTAACTCTCTCTTTCGATATTGTGTAACGTATCTCCGGTGAGTAGAGCAAAAAAGACGCATAATGGACGCAGGTACAGGGACATACGTCGACCCAGTTTACGAGTACACCGACGTTACGTGGTTAATTAACTCGCCTGAATTCGCTCGGAAGGACGCGCTCTCGTGGAGGCTGATCACCGCGTAGGGACAAGCTTTACAGATGTACGCGTTCACCGCCACGGACTCGATGGCAAAACGTTTCGTAATTGGTGGTCGGTTTTGGGGAGATTCCGGGACCCGGTGCCGAGAAGTCGGACCACTCGTGCGGGTGTACGAGGATGAGTTTCTAGGAAATTGCGTTCTTGGAGATGGTTTTAGTAAACGCGAATCGTGGGATAACAGGGGGCTCTGACGAGGAAATGAAACATGCCGATGACATGTGGTGCTTGAAGGTTTTTGCTTAGATTTTTTGGAAAAACGTGGCAGGCTCTTTGATAACTTGATCATGCTATAATTCTTCATCAATTATAGAATATAATTCTTCTTCAATTCATCATTGTATTACATGAAAAATCAGCAATTGATGGTCTGAAGGTATTGTAAAATAACACTTATTCTGCACATATATGATGTGTAGTTATTATTATATATTATTATACAATTATACAATAGAAAATACTTTGTACAATATAAAGTTTACTGAAAATGATAATATAAATCATTTACCAATATTCTGAATATAATGTTCTCTAAATTATTAATTTTTAGATAACTATCTTGTAATACAGTGTTCTGGCAGATAGCAAGTTTGAAACAGTTTTAGGTAACAATGTCGCAACAACGTAGTTTTACAGATCATTTATAGTATCAAATGAAGTGTAATATAGTATAAAATATTGAGTTGTTATAGTTTGGTTCGTAACCACGAATAGCAATACGAAAGCAAGTTTTCGATCGCGTGGTATGCGTTTCCGGAATGCACTAGAAATACACGGGGATACGTGGGCGAGCAAAGTGACGTTTGAAACGTAATGAAAGAAGAATCGTTTGAATGGTGTATGTAATTCGTGTGACTAGGATTCATGAGGGAAAAGCGCGACAGTAGCCCACGGCTGGTGACGATAATTAATAGCTTAATTTCAACCTATCAGGAAGTCATTTCTCACGCGACCGCCGGCGATGCGCGTTTGAAGCTTGCGGGAGCTGTCTGCTTTGCGAAACTACTCTCCATCTTTACAATTTCCGGATTTGGGGACTTGGAAATTAATTTCGGGATTTGGAGATTTCAGTTGTTGGAAATTTTGGAGTTTGGGGGGTTGAGAATTTTTGGGGATTTGGGAAAACTACTAAACCGGTCAAATGATTGTTCCACAAGATCCTTATTATAAATTACATAATTTGTTGAACTGATTCTTCTGATATCTGCATTTACCTCTATCAAGAAGAATTAATGTGTGTACAAATTGTTTTGTCGTTTGCTTACTTTTTGACTTTATTTTTTATTTCAAACTAAGTACACATTATACGCCGGTAGGTTTAGTGTTCAAAATGTAAAACATCAAATACCAACAGTAATTTGTATACAAATATTACAATTTCTCTTGATTTTATATTATTTTAAGAAACAAGTTTAATGTTAACAAATGAAACATTTAAAAATTAAAAATTTTACGTATTCAAAAATTTGAGATTCACCTTTCAATTTCCAAGTAAAGTATAAAAATTTGAAGATGTATAATTGCAAAGGCACTAACATAAACCAGAAACAGTCCGCTTAATATAGTCATCGTCGTAGTAGGTAAAAAATCGATCGAGTCGAAACGGCTAACAGGTAGGCGATTATCAAGCTCTCTGAGGTTCGCGTTTCGCCGGGTTATCTAATCGGGTTCGTTAAACAAAATTCTTCCGCGAAAGTGAACCGTCGGTGCTTTTGGCAGGCCACGAAATTAAGATGTATCGTCGGAATCTGGTGCGGGTAATTTGCATCCGTCGCGACGCCCACGTTGCCTTCCGCCTCCGCGTTCAGGGCCCACCCGTCTGCGACCCAAACACACCCATTCGTAGTCTATTCGATTGTTCAGCAAACTCTTTAAAACCTCGACGAGCCTCGAACGATCGAGGCTTGTTGTTTTTCGCCTACTAAATTATTTCCTGTCAGCTTTTCCTTCGTGACCGCGCCGCTATAAACTGTACGTTGTCTTCGGAGTCATTAAACAATCGATTGGAAAATGATTTAAATGCTCTTCGGATTGTTCGACTTGTTCTGATAAATTAGAGGGTGGGTCTCTTCGTCTGTGTTTAAATTCGCAAGCTTCAATTGCGACATTTTTGCACTTTGATTTTTACTTTGTAGAAAAATTTAGTCAACATAATTTACTTACTTATTAACATAATTTCTTTACTTACTTATTAACAAGAGTCAGTATATAGAGAACACGTATGTATTGTATAATAAAATAAAAATATGTGAATATTAAATTTTCTGCTGTTAATGCTAGAAAAAAAATGGAGTACGACTTCAGAACATATTTGCTGACGATAAAGAATTCCATCACATAATTTTTCAGTGAATTTCAATATCAGCAGCTTTCAATAGCAGTGAAAATAAATTGGTTTAAGTGAGACACCCCGTGTATATAGGTGAAATGATCCGATTGAACAGAGAATTATACGCACGCACGATCAATCAAACTCAATTTCCTTTTATTTAAAGACCGTTCTAACAGTATCCCCGCTTTCATCGAGATCGGGTTTCCTTTTAACGCGACTCTCTTCTGGCTCGAAAATAAACGCGCAGGACAGCGCGAATCCGTTCCGTAACAACCGGAAACTTCAACGGGTCCCGTCCACGGGCAGCAAGAAGTGCACGTGTCATCGTCCAATTCGTGGCCGTGATTTTTGTACACGTAGAACAGGCTGGTGTTGTCGCGACACGGACGATCACGATTAATAGGACGATCAGCGTGATGCTTCGTGACGGATTTAAGAGCGGACGAATTTAAAGCGTGTACGCGTACAACGACACACGGCAGCCCGCGAGATGCTTTTATCCCTCGTTTTTTATCTCCGTGACCAATCGGAGTTCGCCACGGTACAAAGAAACCATAAATAACGCGATGAATTTTGAAGGAACGTGCAGATGGAAGTTTCTTTTAAATATTTAATTGGAGACAGTGGGGTGGTTAACATAGGTTGGTGTTGGGAGATTTGATACAATTTGGGGATTAATTAGGGTGAGTTTATGTTTAGAGTTAGATAGCGGCGCGTTAGATTAGTGGACGTTGGGTTACTGCACGCTGGATTAGTACGCGTTAGATTACTACGCGGTGGAATTTGATGTATTAGATTTCTACGCGGTGGAATTCGACGCATTAGATTTTTACGCGGTGGAATTCGACGCATTAGATTTTTCCGCGGTGGATTTCGACGCATTAGATTTCTACGCGATGGAATTCCACGCATTAGATTTCTACGTGTTAGATTACTACGCGTTGTAGTCCCACACGTTAGATTACTACGCGTTGGAGTCCCACGCGTTAGATTACTACGCGTTGGAGTCCCACGCGTCAGATTACTACACGTTAGATTATTACGCGTTGTACTCCCATACGTTAGATTACTACGCGTTGTAGTCCCACGCATTAGATTACTACGCGTTGTAGTTCTACGCGTTAGATTACTATGCGTTGGAGTCCTACGCATTAGATTACTACGCGTTGTAGTCCCACGCATTAGATTACTACGCGTTAGATTACTACGCGTTGTAATTCTACGCGTTAGATTACTACGCGTTGTAGTCCCACACGTTAGATTACTACGCGTTGTACTCCCACGTGTTAGATTACTATGCGTTGGAGTCCCACGCGTCAGATTACTATACGTTAGATTACTACGCGTTGTAGTCCCACACATTAGATTACTACGCGTTGTAATTCTACGCGTTAGATTACTATGCGTTGGAGTCCCACACGTCAGATTACTACGCGTTGGAGTCTCACACGTCAGATTACTACACGTTGAATTACTACGCGTTGTAGTCCCACACGTTAGATTGCCACGCATTGGGTTATTCAACGCTGAATTACTACACGTTAGATTACCACGCGTCGTAGTCCCACACGTTAGATTACCACGCGTTGGATTACTACGCGTCGTAGACCCATACGTTAGATTACTACACGTTGCATTACTCAACGCTGGATTACTACATGCTAGATTATTTGCGCTATTCAACGTTGCATTATTCGACGTTGTCATTCGACGTTGTCATTCGACGTTACACTATTCAACGTTGCATTATTCGACGTTGTCATTCGACGTTCTGTTATTCAACACTGCATTACTACACACTATATTACTACACGTTAGACTTCTACACAGTGGAATTCGACACATTAGATTTCTACATATTAGATTACCACAAAGTAGAATTCGACGCTGTAAATTACTACACGTTGGATTCTTACGAGTTACATATCTGTGCATCAAGTTACGGCACGTTCGATATTTCCTCGTTAGATTTCTACACAATGCATCTCTATGTGCTAAATAGCCACGTAAATCTCCACATATAAAATCACTACGTAAATCACCACAAGCTTCACCGAAAAACTCCATACATGGAATCACGTGTTAGATTGTCACGTGTCCAATCACCACATATCTCACTACCTTTTTAACACATATTAAGCATGCTTCGATACCCTCGATAATAGAGACTCAAGTAATGGAAAAATATTGGAAAATACAGAGACCTACAATTATATTCATAGATCAATTATCATTAATGCAATCAGATTACATAGCACAGTTGCACATTCGAAACAGGGAAAAGACAAACATCGAACGAGACACGCAATTAGAATTCAATCTATTCAAGAGTCCTGCTGCCGTGGAATTTTCTTATTAGCGAAGGAACGATTTGTTTATCCGTCTCATTAACGCGATTTTTAGATTAAGGATGATGAGGTATAACGCTCGAGGCGATTCCAAACGTGTGGACAGCAACCTTAATTGAAACCTGAAGCTTCTTTGATTCGAGGCTCGTTTAATAACACGATTGCATATGTACGTGCGTGTTCGGAATCTGAACGAATAAAATTCCATGAAACCGAACTGTCCACTCGTTTGAATGACGAACCGTTGCATCAGGAGAATAATTTCGCGGAATGATGATTGATGCGTCGGGTTAATCTGTTGCGCGACGGTGCGAAAGATCAATCTTGATAGTGATTTCGTGTAAATGCGATTCGCGCAAATTGCTCGACAACTTGTCGTAAGATCTAAAATTACGTTACTCTATTTTGTACTTCACAATGCGCAAATGGACAACCTGATCATTCGGACTAAATTGTACCTCCCACTTTGATATTCTTCATACCAACTTGTCTCCTCTAAGTCCTTTCATCTTTTTTAATTAACAACACACATCAAGTATCAAATGAACTTTTAGTTATATGAGTCTGTCAATTGATCGGATATTAACCAACCATTAAAACCTTGCATTTTTATAATTACATAAAATATTTACATGAATGCTGCTTCAATAAAAGAACCTACGTATTAATTTTCAATGATGTCAATAGTCAATTGGTCACATATTAACCAACCATTAAAACCTTGCATTTTTATAAGTACAAAAAATATTTACATGAATACTGCTTCAATAAAAGAACCTATACATATGAACTTTTAATAATATATGTAGTTAATTGATCAGATATTAACCAACCATTAAAACCTTGCATTTTTATATATTACAAGAAATATTTATATGAAGACCACTTCAATAAAAGAATTTATATATGAACTTTTAATAATACATGTAGTTAATTGATTAGATATTAATCAACCATCAAAACCTTGCATTTTTATAATATTAAAAGATGTATTCATATGAATACCACTCAATAAAAGAACCTATACATATGAACTTTCAATAATATCAGTAGTCGACTGATCACATATTAATCAACCATCAGTACCTTCCATTTTTATAACACTAAAAAATGTACCTACCTGAATATTCTTTAAATGAAGCAACCTATATATTACTGCAATATCAATTGAAAATTTCAACGTATTCCTTAATTGTTCTACATGTTACATGTGTGTGTTCTTAGAGGGTAAACACCCCCATGAATGGAATCTTCGTTGTAACCGAATGGTGGTAAGAACCGAATGGTGGGTCGATTTTATGGCGACCAATACACGATGCGTGTACACCGGCTACGTAGGCGCGGATACGTGCCTGGCAATCCCCCATACGTTATATTAACACATTAGGTTCGCTCGCGTGCCAAAACCCCGTAAGCCGTAAGTAACAATAAGTATGGGCTTCCCCCTCAATGATCGCGAAGGGAGGGGATGTTGAGGGAGGGTTTCGTCGTTCGACACGATACTCTACCCTTTCTACTTGTTTCTTAGTATGTTATTTGCAACTACACGTGTATCGTAATCAACTACATTTTTATTAGGAAACTTACAAAATTATTTACAAAAGTTCAATATTACACGTAGCTGACATTTTTATATTCACATGGACAATGTATTTTTTATGAATATGTTATACACTAGTATAAATGTAAGAATGTTTAATGTATGTGTACAGATTTATTGATAGAAACTATTAACAAAATTTTAATGTAACAAGTAGCTGATTTTTATTGTTCATAAGGATCTGTGAACACCATCTTGAATTTTTGATGGAAATATATTTTTATAAATGCAAGAATATATGTTTAATGTATGTGTGCATATAATGTACATATGATTGAGGTACGTGTGCAAATAATATATGTATGATTGATGTGTGTGAGTATATATAAATATATGATTGATGTATGTGTGTATAACATATGGTTAATGTATGTTATAACAAATACATCAAAAAAGAGCTTATAGAAATATCCCAATTTCGAAAATGAATTACAAAGCAAAGATTCGCGAGGCAATCTAAAATTGTTTCGTAAACGTGTCTCGAAGCAAAGGCTGTAGAATTATTGTGTCGTGTTTTGAAATATACACTCGGTCTACTCGCTGCAGCCGGCTAGTGCACCTGCCACCGATCTTGAGAGTCATTCAACTCCTTTAGCAACCTTTTAAACCATGCATCCTATGCGCGAAACCTCTATTAACGTAATCGTGCGGTCATTCATAATATCCGTTTGAAGTTGACCATTAAACAGCAGATCAGATCGAACGATTCGAATCGATTCGATGATCCAAACTTCCTATTCACGAAAGGAAGAAGGACGGTTGAGAACCACTTTGACCACACGCACACTGCTCGGTGGCTCCAATTAAGCGGGCAACATTAATTTCAACCACCCGGTCCGACCCCGCGGTTATCTCCTTCTCTCCTGCACCCGTCGTTTAGTCGACCCTTTCTTCCTCTCCTCTTTGTTTCTCTTTGTTCGCCGTCTCGTTCCCTCCGTTGCCCTCTGTGCTGCTCGTTTCGACTCTCCTTCCTCCGCACGCAAACACACGCGGTCGACACCGTCGTGCATTTTTATCTCCGGCTAATAAGTGGACGCTAATAGTTGACTGCAATTATCGTTAGGTAATCTCTTTTACATTGTAACTCTGTACAGTGACGATCAGTTGCTCCAGACAAGATCTAAACTTTTGTTTTTGTCCAACAAGATGTGGACTTCAATATTCAGTTTCAGTCAAGTTGCTGATTCACTTCCATTTTTATGGTGGATAAAAGATTTTCGGGGTGCATTTTCAGAGTACTAGTTATATAGATATTAGCTACATATTATAGATATGTTAAGCACTGTCTTTTATAGATATACTAAACACTGTCTTTTATAAATATATTAAGCGCTGTCTATAAAGTGAGTGTGATACTTCATATGAGGAAATATAACACGTACTGAACACATGGGAATTTAATATATTAAAATGTAACGTATGACGATGTATATCATGTAGGAATTTAATATGTGGTAATATCTAGCATATGTAAATATAACATGTAGTGATATCTAACTCCAGAAAATTTAATACGTGGAAATACGAGGCGTGACGATATCTCATACATGAATATATGTATAACGTGTGACGATATTTAACGCGTGGAAATTCAGTATGTAGTAATATGTCGCTTACGCAAATATAATAAGCGACGATATCTAATGTGTAGAAATTTTACATATGAAGATCTAATGCATGGAAGTATAACGCGTGACAATATTTAATGCGTGGAAGTATAACGCGTGAAAATATCTAATGCATGGAAGTATAACGCGTGACGATATCTAATGCGTGGAAATATAATGCGTGACGATATCTAATGCATGGAAATGTAACGCGTGACAATATCTAACGCGTAGAAATTTTACACGTGAAAATATGACGCGTGACGATATCTAATGCGTGGAAATATAACGCGTGAAAATATGACGCGTGACGATATCTAATGCGTGGAAGTATAACGCGTGAAAATATGACGCGTGCCGATATCTAATGCGTCGAAGTATTAACGCGTGAAAATATGACGCGTGACGATATCTAATGCGTGGAAGTATAACGCATGAAAATATGACGCGTGACGATATCTAATGCGTGGAACTATAACGCGTGACAATATCTAACGCGTAGAAATATAACGTGACGATATCTAACGCGTGAAAATTCAGTACACAACAACATCTACCTTCCGCAAATTTAACAAGTACATCTAATGCATAAAAATCTACCAAATGAAAATACAAAAATTTTAATTTTCCCGTCATCAATCGTTCAATCGAACCTTCATATAACACCCAAAACAGTAATTTGGAGTTCCTCGGAATACTTGCGAAATTCGGTAGGGCTATAAAGAGGGGAGTCAAAAGGGGAATGTCACGTTACACTCTAAGACAGAATGACGTTTCTAATGCGAAACTGAGGAATTAGAACAGTCGCACTGTCTAATGAGATACTAATTGCACCGCATTCCCATAGTATCGACCTGACGCAGAATCAGATAAGCCTCCTACTAGGGAAAGTGAAACGCTTATGTTATATTCGCGAGATTCGACGAAAACGACGTACAGGCTGAAATATAGAAAAGACTGTTACACCTATCGATCCGACATCTTCGACAGATTGACGTTCTCCAATCTAGATACATGGATTTTAATTATGGAGGAGGGTTATTAATAGGCGGTTTTCGGTAGACGGCGTAGTAGACGCAGACGTGTCTAGCACGCCCCAATTTGCTATTTTAGATCAGTAGTCTAATCTTGATAGCTTTGATACGTTTTGATACTTCAGTCTGTAAATTAGTAATTTGAAAATTCCTTCGTGCAAAAAGATATTTACTAAGAAGTGACTTACGTGAAATGAGAAAAGATCAAAACGAAGCGAGTGAAGATTGCGTGACTATTTCAAAAATACCAAGGTCCCTAATTCTCAAGGTCCTAAATTCTCAAGCTTTCAAATTACCAAGGTCCCAAATTTTCAAGCTTTCAAATTTCCAAGCTTTCAAATTTTCAAGCTTTCAAATTTCCAAGCTTCCAAATTCTCAAGCTTTTAAATTCTCAACCCCCCAAATTTCCAAGCTTCCAAATTCTCAAGCTTTCAAATTTCCAAGCTTCCAAATTCTCAAGCTTTCAAATTCCCAAGCTTCCAAATTCTCAACCCCCCAAATTCCCAAGCTTCCAAATTCTCAATCTTCCAAATTTCCAAGGTCCCAAATTCTCAACCCCCTAAATTCACAAGGTCTCAAATTCTCAAGCTTCCAAATTCTCAACCCCCGAAATTCCCAAGTTTCCAAATTCTCAAGCTTTCAAATTCTCAACCCCCCGAATTCCCAAGCTTCCAAATTCTCAATCTTCCAAATTTCCAAGGTCCCAAATTCTCAACCCCCTAAATTCACAAGGTCTCAAATTCTCAAGCTTCCAAATTCTCAACCCCCGAAATTCCCAAGCTTCCAAATTCTCAACCCCCAAATTCGCAAGCAACGTGACTTACGTAAAATAAGAAAAGATCAAAACGAAGCGAGTGAAGATTGCGTGACAATTTCAAAAATACCACCAGCTCTTCCGCTGGCAGACGTACCACTCGTTTTCCTTCTTTCCATCAAGCAGACGAAGCGTGTGGCAAGGAAGTCGATCCCGTGGCAAAGTAAACCACTTCTGGTGCTTGTGTACAGAAGCCACGACCGAGACGAATTAGCGAGCGAGCTTGCGTTGGTACATTCACGACTGAAAATCACGAGTAGTTGAACAAGGACGACGGCAAAGAGAAAACTGGAATGAAACGAAGAGGGGACGAGGTGAACACCGGAATGGAAACAAATACGAGGCTTTCGTTTTACCGATGGATAAATATAGAAGTTTCGTTGGAACAACAAACGATTCTCGCGAGTCGAACGAGCGAAAAAACGGGCACCTGGAAAGGCGTATCGCGAAAAGAGTTTTTCCTAGCTGGAACAATTTGCCGTTCTTACGGCCATTTCCCGCGATAACGTTCCCGCGAACGGTCCTGCTACGGTAAGTGAGAAAACGCACGAACAAATTGACATAAAAGACCGCCACTGCCTTTTTTGCGCTTATTAAGAGATCCATTCAAACGATTCCGCTTACGAGGGCTGGGAAAAGAGTCGTCAGGAAACAGGGCGAGAAAAAGGTAACTGGTTGCACTACGGTTGAAGTAGGACTACGATTCTACTCTCTTCTTACAAATGACTTACAATCGAATAAAACCGTGATAGTCATACTCGATCGACGTTTCTCCTATTTTCACATTTTACTCTACAATTTATAGTAAATGATATGGTACATTTACGGGACATTTGGGGATTTGGATTTGGTCTTGTAATATGGAAATTTGATTTGGTGGTCTTCAAATTTAAGTATTTTGAGATTTGATGGTTTCGTAGTGTGGAGATAGGTGTTGGAGGAACTTGGGGTTTGGAGATCTATGAATATATGAATTTAGGGATATCTAGGGAATTTTAGAAAAATTTTGAGAAGTAGGAATTTGTCAATTTAGTAATTTGAAGCTCTTAGAATATGAAGACATATGTGTTAATCTTGAAAACCTAAGATTTGCAATTTTGGGATTCGACGCTAGATATCGTCAAGTTCGATATTTTTCCGCGTTGTATTTCCCGTATCGGACATTACCACGTGCAGTATACTCGAATAGTAAATTATCACACGTTACATATTGCTACATTCTGTATTTTTACATATGTATATCCTCACATGTTCTATTTCTAATGATTGAACCTTCACATGATAGATATTGCCACTCGCTGTTTCTACACGTTAGATATCGTCATGCACTATTATTTATATATTTCCCTGTGTTAGATATGGTCACTTGCTATATTTCCATGCATTACATTTCCACGTGTTATGCATATTTTGATATGTTTCTCATATGTAGAATTTTCATACGTTCCTTTGTACTTTCATCTGTACATCCTAAATTTTCATCAGTCAAATCCTACCCTATAATTTCCTATATTAAATTTCCTACCACTGTATCATAACATATGTACCTAAACCTGTAACATACGTGTCTCAAATTCTATTGTACATTAAAAACAATAAAAAATATCATTGAAACCTAAGCCATCCACCAAAATTTATCTAAACCAACGACACACATATCTCCAATTCTACTGCACTTAAAGAACAGAATTAAAAATCTCATTCAAACTTAAACCAACCACCATCGTCATCCACCAAAATTTATCGAAGTCCATATTCATTGATAGAGTCATATGCAATTATCGACAGATTCATCTCCTCAGAAGTGACGTCCAAATGGCGACGTTCCAAACCATTCTTTGAAGTCCCCTCGCGATGGTCATTTTCTAATATTACTATTGCAAAGACAGCTCGAATGTCTCAATTGATGGAGCAGTTACGACTTGTCTTACACTTCTATTTCTGCGAGTTGAAAAGTAGCTACCATTATGATATTACGGTTTCTTCCGCGTGATATAGCACGTGCGAAGAAACATGGATTCACGGATAGGGAAGAGACGACGCCTACCAGCTAGTAATTTGTAATTGTAAACGGACTTGAATGGTCGAACGACACGTGTAAATGTCACGGATGCGAAGTTACGTTCGAACGAATGACGAGTAGCGTGGCGGTTTAATTGATTTGTATGTGATTAACGTCGAATGGTGGAATTTGATCGGTCTTAGTTCGATTTATGATGGACGCTGTTCTGTGAACGATTATTGTAAGAAATGGTGTATTACGGACAACTATTTGAAATAAACTATCAATAAATTATTATGAACAATTACTGGACACAATTCTTTAAGACACAAAAAAGTAAATGGCAATTTTAAAAAAATTGATAATTGTTTATGAAGAAGTCAACTAAACATGATCAACGAATGTGAATTTCTATTCATAGGGTCTGTTATTAAAGTTATTAATATTTTTTTAATAAGAAGCCAGTTGTTACACACCTCCCAAATCATGGACTTAGATTTCAAATATCTCAACATCACAATAAAAAATTGTTTTCATCACAAACATACTTTTTGTCACCAAAAGACACTTTCATCTTTTTTAACCATGCAATCAAATTACCTTTGTAATCTTGACCATGTCAAATCGCAATCAATCCAAACAGTTTCGAAAGTCAAATCGTGTTTCTTAATTGGGAACATTAGACACGTGTCCAAGTTACGAAACTTTCAGAATCCAGTCTGTCTCTGAATCGATGTTTTCATCGTTGAATATCGACCTCAAAGTTTGAGATTGCTGAAAACGTTTACGCTGTCGTGGGAACAGCGGTCGACATTGAATAGACAGCTATTCATCGTTCATGGTGAACGGTAATCGCCATCGATGATGGTTATTAATATCTGGATAGATAAACCAACCATCGGGTACGCATTATGAGTTATTGTTGAAAAACCTGTGATTCATGGACGTGGATTATGGGATTGATCGTGTTAAACAATAACCATTCTTCAAGTCGGAAATTGTTATTGGTTGAGGATAGGATAAGTTACGTGCACTTTTTGTGGGGTTAGCAAACTTGTGAGTTTATGAATTCTTGTATGTTTATAGTTTAGTGAATGGGGTGTGGGATTTTTATAGGTAATAGCTTTCGAATGCTGGAATTTTGAAATTGGTGAATTAACAAATTGTCAGATGTTCAAATAAGTGAATTAATATTACAAGTTTAGAAATGTACCCTGGAATTTAGAAGTTTTCATATCTACAAATTTGCAAATTTAGAAAGTTTGAAGGTGTTGAATTTTCATGCTTGCGAATTTTCACATCCCCAAAATTCCAGATTTCTAAATTTTCAAGCCATCAACTCCCTAAGTTCCCGAATTCTCAAGGTCCCAAATTCTTAAGCTTCCAAATTCTCAACCCCCCCAAATTCCCAAGCTTCCAAATTCTCAAACCCTCAAATTCCCAAGGTCCCAAATTCTCAAGCTTTCAAATCTTCAACTCTCCAAATTCCCAAGCTTCCAAATTCTCAACCCTCCCAAATTACCAAGGTCCCAAATTCTCAACCCCCTAAATTTCCAAGCTTCCAAATTCTCAACCCCCCAAATTCCCAAGGTCCTAAATTTCCAAGCTTCCAAATTCCCAAGGTCCCAAATTCACAAGCTTCCAAATTCTCAAACCCCCAAATTCCCAAGGTCCCAAATTTTCAAGCTTCCAAGTCCTCAACTTCCCAAATTTCCAAGCTCCCAAATTCCAAACTCTCCAAATTCTCAAACCCCCAAATATTCCAATCTCCAAATTTCCAAATTTCCAAATCCCAAAATTCCCAAATTTCAAATTGCCCAATTTCCAAGATTCCCCAATTCCCAAAATTCTCCAATTCCCAAAATTCCCAAATTCCCAAAATTTCCCAATTCCCAAAATTCCCAAATTCCCAAGATTCCCCAATTCCCAAAATTCTCCAATTCCCCAAATTCCCAAAATTCCCCAATTCCCAAAATCCCACCCTGAAATTCCTCAAATCAAGCACCTAAAGACCCCAGCACTCCCCGTACAAGAAACTCGGCACGAACCGCAATATTTCACCCGTTCCCCAAGACGTAACGACGACCTCGCGTTAAGAACACGAGTTCCTTTATCCACCATCTTCGAGTGCCGAGATCATACGTTCGGATAAGGTTGAACGAGATCGATACTACCTCAATCGATGATCTGGCCGATAACCGTCGCAATTTAATGTAATAATTAATAACAACCGCGACCGCGACGCGGTTACAAGCCGCGTCCGTATCGAAACAATATGTAACATCGAGTACGGTACTCGGTGAGTTACGTTTCGCCATAGGTGCAGACCCGGTCGTCTCGTTTATCGCGTATCTTTGTTATCTCACCGCGGGAACGATGAATATCGTGGCTGGCGACGAAAGATCAACGATCTGAATGCACGACCACGGGCCCAATCAATTCCAATGATACCATCTATTTTTAACGCTACAGCAAACCGCGACCCGTGTTCCAAAGACGACAAACGGTGATAAGCGTGATCGTTCGCGCTCGTTTATTAACCTAACGATTCATGGTGTGCACCGGTGTAATGAGCGGTGTTGAAACAACCATTCAGATTCTGTTGGAGGATACTGATTTACCTCTGTACTCGGACCTCTATTATAACGAAACACTTTCAAATTGTAGTGAAACTTTCGAATCTTTTACTGGGAGATCATTGGGAAGTCAAGAAGGGAGATAGGAGACTTCTAAGTCAGCCATTTGTGACGTAAAAGGCTATTACGTTTTTAGGGAAGGTTCGGTTGAAACCACTGCTCATGAAGCTTCATGATCAATTTTAGATGGTACACTTTAATTTGAGGTTCAGGTGCAATTACGTAGTAGATCATTGATAAAAAATTCGTGTAACATTTCTACTTTGACTGTTTTAATAGTGGGATTAGGTAGTGCGTCAGACTGACGCAGAGGACAAGTCATGGTACTGAGGACTCAGAGTTGGTCTACATTTATTATAATATTCGATGTGTATCAATTATATATTACTGTGGTAATACAACACCAATATTACAGAATTGTCGATGTCTATAATGTATTGATGTATAGAGGCGATGTAGTGATGTACTCTAGCGCTGAGGCACCGAACAGGTCATAGTGCAAGTTCAAAGTTGGACTACATTCATTACGAAGTTCTATATATTAATTAAATGTGACTAACAACACAAAGCCAATATTATAGAACTGTTAATGTCTGTTGACAATGTATTGATGTATAGAGGCAATGTAGTGATGTACTCTAGCGCTGAGGCATTGAACAAGTCATAGTACAAGTTCAAAGTTGATTTACATTCATTACAAAGTTCTGTATATTAATTATATGTGACTAATAACACGAAACCATTATTACAGAACTGTTAATGTCTGTTGACAATGTATTGATGTATAGAGGTAATGTAGTGATGTACTCTAGTTCTGACGCATCAAACAAGTCATAGTGCAAGTTCAAAGTTGGACTACATTCATTACGAAGTTCTGTATATTAATTATATGTGACTAATAACACAAAGCCAATATTACAGAACTGTTAATGTCTGTTGACAATGTATTGATGTATAGAGGCAATGTAGTGATGTATTGTAGTGCTGACGCACCGAACAAGTCATAGTGCAAGTTCAAAGTTGGACTACATTTATTATAAAGTTTTGTATATTAATTAAATGTGACTAATAACACAAAACCAATATTACAGAACTGTTAATGTCTGTTGACAATGTATTGATGTATAGAAGCAATGTATTGATGTACTCTAGTTCTGACGCACCGAACAAGTCACACTGCAAGGAGTTCAAACTTGGCCTACGTTTATTATAAAGTTCTATATAATGTCATGTCTGTTGACAATGTATTAATGTATAGAGGCGCTGTATTGATATATTGTAGTGCTGACGCACCTAAAACGTCATAGTGCAAGTTAACCTAAAATTTCCAACCCATATTACATACCTGTAAATCATTCATCTTATCTTAAAAAAGCGTCCATTAACCATGCAGTTAAATCAATCCGAATCATAACAGAACGTCTCGCAGAATGTTTTAAAAATTAAGAGACAAGATACAAAATTTGTCGAAACATTCGATCGCCATGACTGCATCACACACTGGAAGCTGCGAGTAATAAAGGAAGAGGGTTGTCCTAAGCGAGGTACAAACCGGCTCCGTGCAGGGAGCGAGAAATGAAGTCATTAATCGTCCTTTCGAGCAATATATTATTTGCGAATTTCCATTTCTCATTATTCGCGAACGCGCGCCACGTCGCTGGACATCTGCCCACGTTAAAGAGCGAAATCGTTTGCACGATTGGAATCGTTATTTCCGCGCCGACGAATCGTTCGCGACCAAATTGGCAGGCTACGATTGCGGCTATATAATTAAGCTACCTCTCGATCGTTCTGCGACCTCGCTTCGGGATGGATTTTATTGCTTCGCGTGCAAAATGATCACAGCTGCCAGAATACGGCAATGATCCGTTACATCAAAGTGAATGTTCAAACGTTTATTGTATCGTTATTGAAATAATTATTCATTAGTGGAACCTGAAGTTCGAGATTTCTGCTCTGTTACAATTCAGCAATCCGTTACATCAAAGTGAATGTTCAAACTTTTATATTATCGTTATTAAAACAATTATTCATTAGTACAGATAGGTACCTGAAGTTCGAACAAACTGATCTGTTACATCAAAGAGAATGTTCAAACTTTTATATTATCATTATTGAAACAATTATTCATTAGTACAGATAGGAACCTGAGGTTCAAGCAAACTGCTCTGTTCAAAATGGACGAACGTGATCTGACACAAAATGGATCAATGGTAACTTTGACTTGAAATTCAATGTTACATTGAATTATTAGCACGTTGCTGAAGGTTTCAAGTTGGGTCATTTTTGTGGCCGAAGCAATTTAATAGCATAATTAGGATTAGCATCATTAGGATAAGTTAAACTGTCATAAAATTAAGTAACCTTATTTCAGAACCTTAGATTAACCTTAATAGCCTATTCAACCCTTAATGACTATAATATTCAGGTAATAGCTGTCTGTTAATAAGGTTCTGTTAATAACAATGGAGTTAGGGTGCCTATTTCGTTTATGTCCTCTATTGAAAGAATATCGATAGGTTAATAAGAACATAAGCTAAAGTCTAAAATGCATACCCATTAATACAAAGTCTACAAATGTCCTACCTCAAGTAGAGTTTCTAAATCTAAACCAATCAATCTCTCAATTTACCAATTTGCTAAATACTTTAATACCAGTCTACAGAAGACAACATACAATTATGAGATACATATGCAAAAAGAGTCTCGTTTCATTAACAAGAAGCACATTTCATCAAAGCAATCGTTAGCAACTCTATCGATGTACAGATACGAATGAAACAAACTGTACAAGAAGAAAGATAAACAGAAAGAGAAAGATCATGCGAGAAAGACAGGGAAAACCGCGCCTTAATGGAAACGAGCTAACGATCCGTGGAAACGTAAACGCAGTCACGTACTCGCGGGTAACGATCGACGAGCGACCAATCAATGGTCATTATTTATGGTTATGGCTACGGCTACAGACCATGGCTACTTTTCGTACGATTCCATGGGTTCGGGAGACACCTTAACGAGTGGCCTGGAAAAATGTGAACGGCCACTGGTAATCGGGAGAACGTTTAAGATCGAATGGAATGGATCAACAAAGCGTGGAGTACTCTCTTCGTCCCACGGTCTTTCGATTCGCTTCGGTGCGTTATTGTTCTTGTCATTGGCGTAGGGATTAGGTATTACTTAGGGGTGGATACTTATAGTGTGCATTAGTTAGGGGTGAAATTTGGGTATTTTCAAATTTTAAGGTTTTTGGATGTGGATTCTCAAATTCCGAACTTCTCAAATTCTCAAGCTTCCAAATTTCCAAGGTCCCAAATTCCCAAGCTTCCAAATTCTCAAGGTCCCAAATTCCCAAGCTTACAAATTCCCAAGCTTCCAAATTCTCAAGCTTTCAAATTCCCAAGCTTCTAAATTCTCAAGCTTCCAAATTCTCAAGCTTTCAAATTCTCAACCCCCAAAATTCCCAAGCTTCCAAATTCTCAACCCCCCAAATTCCCAAGCTCCCAAATTTCCAAGCTTCCAAATTCTCAACCCCCCAAATTCCCAAGCTCCCAAATTCCCAAGCTCCCAAATTTCCAAGCTTCCAAATTCTCAAACCCCCAAATTCCCAAGGTCCCAAATTCTCAAGCTTCCAACCTCTCAAATCCCCAACTTCTCAAATTCCCAACTCCTCAAATCCCCAACTCCTCAAACCCCCAAATTCTCAACTCCCCAACTCTCAGATCCCCAGAATTCTCAATTTCCCAACTCTCAGATCCTCAGAATTCTCAAATCCCCAAATTCTCAACCCCCCATTCTCAAATCTGCAAATTCTCCACCCCCGATTCTTAAATTCCCACCTTCCAAATCCTCCACTCCCCAAAACTCTCCACTCCTCCTCTCCCAAATTCCCAAATTCCACCCCTCCAAAATCCTCCCTCCAAAAATTCTAAATTTCCCAAATTAACAAAGTAAAACTCCCCCGAAAGAAAAATTCTAGTTACGCCATTGATTGTTGCGCCCATACGCCTTTTTCCTCGGGAATTTCGATGAAGTACTCGCATACCGCGAATACCTCGTTTTCGCTACAAGGTATCCTCTTTTTTGCCCCAGCACGAAACACAATTTACGTAGCTTGTCTACCTTGGAAGATTATTGGTACTTGGTTTTGGAATTCGAATGGAAATTTCTCCGTTTCCGTTGCGCGGGTACCGCAACCCATGGGAACTGGAACGGAGGCGAACGAAGCGAAACCGTAAATCATAATCGTCGTTGCGCGTTAATTGACGTTGGGGATGATAGGGTGGCCGCGATAAGAGTAACGTTCTTTTTTTACGTCGCACGCGAGAACGGATAATTGATTATTATTAATGAAATGCTTGTCAACGATCATGCTTTTTTAACCGGTGTGTTTTTTCTTTTTTTGTTCTCAGGACGAAGTAAGTAACGAGCCACGACAGTTAGAAGGCCTTACGCTCGAGAGCTAGGGCGACACTAATGACGAAAACGGCTGAGGAGAACGTGAGCTTTTTCGAAGCCATTATTATACTTTATTAGAGTGTTTAACTCTGGTGTTTCGTTAAAAATTTCTGTGTCTTTTCGTCTCGTTTGCAGGTACATCTGTTGTCAATTTTTACTGAAGCCAACAACTAATTTATGTATAGGGTTTCAGTGTTGACAGATTTTTTATACTCTCACAATTTTTATATAAAATATTGTGATCAATAATTCTAGATAAATTTTAAATATTAACATTTACTGCGAATCATTAATATATTTTTGTCTAGTTTGAAGTTGTACAAAGTTCTCAAAAATTTCTGCTTGACCTTTACCGCGAAGCTCAGTTTTTATGTACGTTTTCCGACCACATTCTGAACGGTCGGTAAAAAGAGAACGGAAACCCCTGAATGGCAACGAAGAAGTCTTTATTCCTCGAATGACATTTCACTCGTTAGGTGACTGCGTTTCCCGTTCGTTTCCGCGAACACTTGCGCAAAACTCGACCATTTGCAATAATTACGATCCTCCTTGATTGAACGACGGATAATTTGGATCAATTTTGTACATGTTTTTTTTATTGCTGCACGTAGTGCTATTATCCGTTGCAACTTTACTTAGAATTTTATCGTACTTTATATTATATTGCTCAAGATTATTTATTCATTAAAATTAGGACAGGTTTTTTAAATAATAAATTGTTTTGTAAAATAATAGATTTGTTCTTAACTTCAAGCTTAGTTTAATAAAAAATGACTGCACAAACATTTTTAATATGAACTGAAATATTTATAGTAAATTATCTTTGATACTCATTTCTTTAATTTTATCATTTTTTTATATTGAGCTTATAAGTTATATTAATTGAACAATGTTTTATATTATAAATCAAATAATAAATCATTAAAAGGTCTACTAATTAAGTCTTTATATGTAGTTTCACTTGATTATATTCACTTGATCATTTTATGTTAACAAATCGTGTGAGAAAATTCAACCAAGTCAAAACGCAAACTGCGCATGCGCGAACGTGACGCGCGCCAATTCAAAATCCGCGCGTCTCCGAAACCCCGATAGTTGTCAGCGATAACAAGAACCGATTCGCGACTTCGAACTGTCAATCGAGATATCGAGCGATACCTGGATCCCCGGAGTCACGCTCGTAATTCTCGATTCTCGAGAATGACCGCGAAGAGAAGTCGGGAAGGCCGGTTGGTTGGCCGTGTCGACACGCTTAGCCTCGTTTGTCCCCGAGTAATGGCCGTAGTCATAACTCAGCCGCCAGACTCGAGAGTCGTCTCCGAGTCAGATCGTTTCTACTCGCTTACACAAGAGCGAGAAAACGAGCCGGATAGATCGGATTCACGGAAACGACAAGTCGATCGAGTCTTCACTCGAACGATCGCGCAACCATCCGAGAAGAGCCAATGTCTGTTGCCGTTCGAGTAGCTTCGATGAGAACGCGTCTTTTGATCCGGTGATCGAAAGAAAGGGAACGCTCTAGTATCGCTGAAATACATGACACATAACGAGAAGCTGAATCTAGATCTTTGTTAGAGAGTTCGTATTTTGCAATGATCTGGTTAGTTTTTGTTGCTGATAGTTCAATTTTATGAGTTATGATACTGGGAAGGTGATATAGAATGGAGTAGCTATGTTAATTATTTGATTGGTGGTGATATTGATTTGGTAGTGTATGTGTTAATTTTCGACGCGTTAGAGTTCTACGCGATGGGTATCGTCATGTTAGATATTTTCACGCGTGGAATCTACGCGTAAAATATCGTCATATGTTGAATTTCTACGCAAGGTATCGTCATACGTTGAATTTTTACGCAAGGTATCGTCATACGTGAAATCGTCACGCATTAGATTTTCACACGTTAGATAACGCCATGCGTGGTACCCTCACGCGCTGTATCTCCACGACAACTATCGTCTCGCGCAGTAATTCCTCGCATTGGATTCCCACATGTTAGATATCATCATTATACTTCACTCTCACGCGACACATCGCGCCATAAGATATTGTCACGCTTTACATTTCGCGTGGAATTTCCGCGGATAAAACATCGTATAACTCCACATTACACCTCCACATTAGATATCGTCACGTATTTAATTTCCACACATTATGCGTTTAATTTCTGCAGATTGAATACCTGCGTGTTAGCTATCGTCACGTGTATTTCTACACGTTACACGTAACATTATCATCCCACTTACCATTATCAGTGATACCATGATACTTCATATCACGTGTTAAATCCTCATATGTTACATTTCCACATACGTGTCAAATCCCCATACGTTATATTTTTACTGACTTATAAAATCCTTATAGGTTACATTTCTACATACGTGTCATATGTTATTGTTCCATTCATGAAATCCTCATACGTTACATTTCCACATACGTGTCATATGTTATTGTTCCACTCATGAAATCCTCATAGGTTACATTTCCACATACATGTCATATGTTATTTCACCACTCATAAAATCCTCATATGTTACATTTTCACATATGTGAATATGCTATTTCACATATGTCATATGTTATTTTTTCACTGATGAAATCCTCATATGTTACATACATGAAATGTCACACAATGAGTAACCATAGAATCTACTCCCATATGTAACATGTATCGTCACATATGAAGTGTCTATACATTGCTATCTTCTATATCACCATCATATCTATATCCTCTCTACATCTAATCGTCACAAATTCTGAACAACCCATATCATATCATATGTTATATCTACATCCCCTCTATGTCTAATCGCTACAAATTCTGAACAACTCAGTACAATTCGAAAGCCATTTGCCTCCACGTCGAATAAAATCTCTACTCTCTATCCTTCTAACACTTCGTTCGCAAACAGCGAACCTCTTAAACATCTGCGGCAGCAAAAATACTCGAGTTTTAGATCGCGGCTCTCTCAAGTATGATCCACCACCTGTCCCAGTTCGCTCGGACAGCTCCAGTTGCTTGTTCCCCGGTATCCTTAATGAATTCTTAGCTGGTGCACCCCTCTCAACTCCTCTGGTCGTTTCGCGTTCGCCGATGTTTGCTGGCAGACGTAATTAAAAGGAACGTGACGCGCAACTTTAGTGGCGCTTTAAGAACAGGCCGGATCGTTGCACGTACGCGGCACGACGCAATTCATAGTCGTACGACTTACTTCGCACGATACCGGTCGATCTTTCGTCGATCGCCTGCGACTATCGATCGTGTAACTCGCTGAGAAGCCGTGTTCGCGCTGGTAATTGTCGGGAAAGGGACACGGAATGCTACGTTGCGATACAATGTTTGAAATTGAAAAATTGGAGGATGGAATGTGGAGAAGTGGTCGTTTATTGAGAGATTGTTTAGAGAGTGGTCACTTATTGAGAGAACGTTTAAGGAGTGGTCACTTATTGAGAGGGTTATAAGTCAGTTTCATATGACTCTTGTTAGAATTATTACCAAGATCAAAACTATACTTGCAGACATTCATCTATCTATCAATCTATGTATCCACACATCTGTCATTGATGTAAATCAATTTAGGAAGTCAATACGATCTCAATCACTCACTGAACGATTTCTCAATCACTCATTTAAAGACACACCATGTAGCAATTCTACATCCACCTTTTTAAACAGGAAAATTATAAATTACTCAAACTACGTTGCAATCGGCTCTCAGATAAGAGAATGTCGAGCAGGAGAAAGTGACAATTGCGATCACTGTTATTAAGAGAATTATTTAATGAGTAAAGTAATTCTATAATGACGGATAATGTCAAGTCTCCGTATATAATAATCGTACTCGCTCCGTGCGAGTTAATCTTTCGCCGATAATGTTCCGGTCACTCAACGGGTAATTACACCGGTAATTACTGTTTGTTTAGCGGATTCCGTATAAATACCATAATTTCGAACGCTTATCTTAAGAGAGTAAGTTCTAAATGTTCGTGTCAGGTTTGCAGGAAATTTATGACTCGATATCGACATACTTCTTATTCTCGCTTCAAGGAATCTATTGAAAATGCTCTCCTTGGCGATCCAACGTCTCCTGAACTGTCAAACGTGTCCTACAATTTTCTGCGTTTGTCACGCGAACCGAATGTCACGAAAAAGGAAAATCAAATAAAATGTTTTTCAATGATCCTTGCCATCTTGTGATGACGTGATCAGCTGGACAGATTGCGGGAAGATAAAAATGATGGGGAATTATGGTCACGACACATGATAATGATGGTAGGATTATGATAATAATGGGAAGTTACTTGTTACTCGGTGTATGTACATCTATATCTTCTTGAGATCTGAAAGAAAAATCAGAACTTTCTTACGGTTGACATTGAGATAATTATTTGATTCTTTCAGAATGTAGACTTTTGAGAACAGAAATGAAGTATGCAATAAAACGAACATTACCTGCAGAATATAATATTAATTTGATTCTAACAGAAACATTCGAAGTGTAACTAAACGTGAATTATGTAACACGATCAATTTCCCTCAACAAAATGTAAACGTGAGAATTCCAACGATATTTAAGAATTCAAGCGTAGAAACAAGTATCCAGTTAATAAAAATACAATGAATAGCAAATTAACGCGTGAAAATACAACGAACATCAAATTAACGCGTAAAAATACAACACGAATTAACATATAGTGATTTAATGGCGGGCAATGTGGCGTATCGCAATTTTAACGTGTAGCAAAGTAACACCTAGCGACCTGAAGCGTGGATGATTTAGCGCGTAGCAATTTCAATGCGTGGTAATTTTCACGCAAGGCGATCTAACATGTCGGCGATTTAACGGGTTGCAACTTCACAGCGTGGTAATTCCATCACGTGGGCGGTTGAACAAGTGCTTATTTTAATCCTTGGCGATCTAGCGTGGAGGCGATTTAACGCGTGGTAATTGCGGTGCGTAGGTGATTTAACGCGTGAAAGTAACGTGTGGCGAAGTAATGCGTGGTGATTTTGTGCGTGGGAGATTTAACGCGTGGTAATTGCGACGCGTGGCGATATTAACGCTTGGTAATTTTGATGCGTGGAGATTTGAGGGAGGGGTGATATGACGCGAGGGAAGTTCGACGCGTGGTATTCCAGCGCGTAGAAATTCGGTGCGTAGGTGATATAACGCGCGGTATTCCAACGCGTAGGTGATATGACGCGTGGTAATTTTCACGCGTGGTATTCCAGCGCGTTGAAATTTGGCGCGTAGGTGATATGACGCGTGGTATTCCATCGCGTTGAAATTCGGTGCGTAGGTGATATGACGCGTGGTAATTTTCACGCGTGGTATTCCATCGCGTTGAAATTTGGCGCGTAGGTGATATAACGCGTGGTAATTTTAACGCGTGGTAATTTTGACGCGTAGTAATTTTAACGCGTGGTAATTTTCACGCGTGGTAATTTTAACGCGTGGTAATTTTCACGCGTGGTATTCTATCGCGTTGAAATTTGGCGCGTAGGTGATATAACGCGTGGTAATTTTGACGCGTGGTAATTCTGACGCGTGGTAATTTTGACGCGTGGTAATTTTGACGCGTGGTAATTCTGACGCGTGGTAATTTTAACGCGTGTTAATTCTAACGCGTGGTAATTCTAATGCGTGGTAATTTTGACGCGTTGTAATTTTAATGCTTGTTAATTCTAATGCGTGGTAATTCTAATCCGTGGTAATTTTGACGCGTGGTAATTTTGTCGCGTATTAACTTTGACACATGGTAATTCTAACGCGTGGAATTCTCTCGTAGAAATCTGAAACCTAGGTGATATAACACAGTACTCTAACACATAGAAATCTCAACACATATGTGACATAACACATGATAATTTAAAGCACGAAACACCCCACACATCGACGTTCTACACATCAATTAAATCACATATCAATCTACCATGACCATATAACACGAGGTCAACTACGTAACCTACCAACCCCAGAAAATCCCACTTACTCGTTAAGAACAGGAAATGCCAAGGATTTTTCACATTTTCCCACATTATGCAACATCCATCAAATTTATCGTACAATTGTTCCAAGCAACTCTCAGTTCGTTTTTTCAGCAGAATTCCTTAGCAATCGAACGATTGTAACCATTTCTAAGCATAGTAGAAGTCGTTGGCTGGCATGCGAACGGTATCGGCGCAATTAAAAGCAACGTGACGCGCGAGTCAAGCAGAGAAATTGAAAGACACCGATCGTTCGATTTCTACGATTCATTGCGCAAATTCTAGGCTCGCGTTTA
Organism: Megachile leachella; assembly: GCA_963576845.1. Classification (NCBI taxonomy): domain Eukaryota; kingdom Metazoa; phylum Arthropoda; class Insecta; order Hymenoptera; family Megachilidae; genus Megachile; species Megachile leachella. The sequence goes on from OY756257.1 coordinate 12,271,773, forward strand.
AAAAAGAATCGGTAGGAGAACATCGGTAGGAGGAGCCTATTGTTGCTAGGCTCGAAGAGAGAGCTGTAGGTTCGTAGGAAACAACGCGTCCTTCGGGGATAAAATGCTTTCTGGCGTATCGCCGGGATGACAGGACAATGATGAAGCGGTTCGATTGTCCTCGATCCGACGAGTTTTTCCGTCGCTCGAGTTACAACTGTTAAATTCTCCGCAAGAAACAAATAGCAACCGCTTGGAGCGTGTTTCTGCAAAACCGGAACAGACGTTCTTTCGCGAGGGTGAAAGAAACCGTGTTGGAGTGCCACTTGGAGATTGAATTTTTAACTGCAACCTTTCATCGTTCACATTTTTCTACTTGTTCTGCTATTTCTTTCTTACCTGTTTAATTTTTCTATGTTTGAAAATTCATTTTTCTTCTTTGTTTGAAAGTTGAACGATTTCGAAAGACATTTTCAAAATGGCGGACATTACCTGAAGTCTTAAAGTACTTCAAGTAATTATGAAGTCTTATTGTACTTCCTATAATTATGAAATTTTATGGTACTTCATATGATTATGAAGTCTTAAGGTACTTCATATAATTATGAAGTCTTAAAGTTCAAACAACTTTATAACCCCACTTTTACAATTTCAAAATGACTAACCTCTAAAACTTCAAAGAACTCCAGTACAAAAATTGTAAAACCTCAAAATAATAAAATTATATGACCACAAAGTTTAAAACCACTAACGATCCTTAAAACTCAAGGTTTTACAAATGTCCTCAATTTTAGTCAAAGTCTAAAAATTCTCCACTTTTAATGTTTCATACCAAAAAATAAAATTTCTAAAAAATAAAATTTTGCTCCAGTATATTTACATAAAATCATCAAAGTCTAAAGTATTTGATTTCCCAAAAGTTTCGCCCTAAATGGACCACAAAAATCCAAATCCTACTTCATCATCTCATAATCATTAATCCTATTAATATAACAGTCTATTAATCCTATAAATCCCAATCCTAATATTATTAGTCTCAATTTTAATATTATTAATCCCAATCCTAATATTATTAGCAATAATTTAAAGTAGCATAGTGACATTGAAGTGAACAGCAAAAGTGACGAAGGCTGACAATCGCATTAGAGCTGCCATTAATCAAGGGTAGCAAGTAGTGAAGGACAGAGCAAACGTAACCAGCCAGTGTCTGACGTCTAACTCAAGGATAGGTTGAGAGGAAATTAGTGTTCGTTCGTGGCCGAACAGTCCTTGGTATGCTTGGTACTTTCGGGGATGTACTTGGTCGAGAGAGAGAGAGAAGGGGCGTCTTAGCGTTATTGGTTTTACCCTCGAGACGCGTACAGAGGGGTTGCTCCTTAAATGGAAGCCGTGGAACGACAAGAGAGAAACTGGAAGGGTCGAGAAGTGGGTTTCTGAATGCCTCTTTCCTGCCACCGACAACGAGACTACTTCGCTTAAGTAATTAGACTGCCGGCCGTTCGTTACCTCACTCATTTCTGAACGCGAGAAACTATGGAGCTATGTTTTCTTAGGGATGCTTTAGGAGTGTACATTTTTCTGGTTTAGGGAGATTAATTACTTCTTTTGGAAGAATTTTTGGGTAATTAGGATGTTCTTTGTGGGATTTTATATTGGAAGAATTTTTGGGGGAGGATGTATGGTTTCAAGGTTGAAATATTGCAAATTGTTCAATTTTAAAATTCAGATATGGAGGATAGTGAGGGACAATGAGGACAAAATTATTAAATTTCTAAATTTACAAGGTTTAAAACTGCTACTGTGTCGAGTTCTCAAATCATCAAGTTTGAATGTGATTACATTGCTTAGGTGCCTCCAATCTTTCAATTCTCACATCTCTAATTTCTCAGGTCTCCCAATTCTCATCTCCTCAATTCCCAAATCCCAAAACTCTCAAGCTTCCAAATTTCCAAGGTCCCAAATTCCCAAGCTTCCAAATTCTCAAGCTTTCAAATTTCCAAGCTTCCAAATTCTCAAGCTTTCAAAGTCTCAACCCCCCAAATTCCCAAGCTTCCAAATTCTCAAGCTTTCAAATTCTCAAACCCCCAAATTCCCAAGCTCCCAAATTCCCAAGCTCCCAAATGTCCAAGCTTCCAAATTCTCAAACCCCCAAATTCCCAAGCTCCCAAATTCCCAAGTTCCCAAATTTCCAAGCTTCTAAATTCTCAAACCCCCAAATTCCCAAGCTCCCAAATTTCCAAGCTTCCAAATTCTCAAGCTTTCAAAGTTCCAACCCCCCAAATTTCCAAGCTTCCAAATTCTCAACCCCCCCAAATTCCTAAGCTTCCAAATTCTCAAGCTTTCAAATTCTCAACCCCCCAAATTCTCAAGCTTCCAAATTTTCAAGCTTTCAAATTCTCAACCCTCCAAATTCCCAAGCTTCCAAATTCTCAGGCTTTCAAATTCCTAAGCTTCCAAGTCCTCAACCACCCAAATTACCAAGGTTCCAAATTCTCAAATTTCCAACTCCTCAAACCCCAAATTCTCATCTTCCCAACTCCCAAAACCCCCAAACTTTCATCTTTCCAACTCCCAAACCCCCAAACTCTCAAACCCCCCAAATTCTCATCTTCCCATCACCCAAACCCCCAAATTCCAATTTTCCCAACTTCCCACATCCCCAAATTCTCCCTCCCTTAAATATCTCAAACCCGAAACTCTCCTCCCCAAATCCTCCACCACCAAACCTCTCCAAATTCCCTCTCAACCTCCCAAATTGTCAAACACCCAAATACCCATGTTCTCAAATTGTCAAACAGCCAAATCCCAAAGAAGTTATTTGACAAGCATTCAGAGCTCAGCAAGGAATAAACGCTTGCCGAGTACTCGTATATCGTACTACAGTCACCAAGAGCATCAAGCAAAGGCTAATACCAAGCATATTTCGCGAGGTTTGCGTCCAGAGGTTGGCGCGAGTGTTAAGTCAGCGAATAAAGGTTTTAAACGCGTATGATGAAGGACGGTGTTAACTGGCCGGACACGAGGTTTTCGCGTAATATCCAGCCGGGCAGATCCGTGTGCCCGATAACACCGTTGTTGATCGTTACGATTTGATTTATTTGCAATTACATCCGCGTTGCGAACGACCCTCGCGGCATCGCGTTTATCCGGTGAATTATTAGCGTGCACGAGAGACCGCCACGGGAAAATCCGGGATCGTCGAGTTTCATTTTCGACTGAAACCATTGAAATTCGAATCGGTCGTAAATGACTATTTGGACGCGATTCAATTTAATGCGATTGGATTCGATGCTTTTTCGTCTGTCGTTCAATTTGGTACTGAGTACAATTACAGTTGAAATGCCGCATGTTGTAATTTGTGGAGGTTGATGTGTTAGTGTTGGATTTGGTGTGCAATTCGGTGAGGTGAAATTTAGGATATTGTTAATTAGCGTGTTGTAGTTCGTTATAGTTTGATGCATTGGAATTTGGGGTGTTATAATTCAATATGATGCACTTTCAATTTGGGGGGAATTGGGCTGTAGTGCAACGAGTTGCAGTTCGGTACATTGCAATTTGATATGTTGAGATTCGATGTAATGTAATTCTATGCATTAGAATTCGATGTACTGCAATTCTACGCGTTGTAAATCAACGCATTGCAATTCTACGCGTTGCAGTTTGGTGCATTACAATTTGATGCGTTGAGATTCGACGTAATGCAATTCTATGCATTAGAATTCGACGCACTGCAATTCTACGCGTTGTAAATCAACGCATTGCAATTCTACGCGTTGCAATTTGATGCGTTGAGATTCGACGTAATGCAATTCTATGCATTAGAATTCGACGCACTGCAATTCTACGTGTTGTAAATCAACGCATTGGAATTCTACGCGTTGCAGTTTGGTGCATTGCAATTTGATGCGTTGAGATTCGACGCACTGCAATTCTATGCATTAGAATTCGACGCACTGCAATTCTACGCGTTATAATTCAAAGCACCGCAATTCTACGCGTCATAATTCGACACATTGCAAATCTACGCGTTACAATTCGACGCATTGCAATTCTACACGTTACAATTCGACGCATTGCAATTCTACGCGTTAGAATTCGGCGCATTGCAATTTGATGCGTTGCACTTCGACTCGTTGCAATTCGACGCGCTGCACTTCCACGCGTTGTCTTTCAGCGCGTTGTAATTCGACTCGTTGCACTTTTTCGCGTTGCATTTCTACTCATTGCAATTCGACGCGTTGTTATTCCACGCATTGCACTTCGACGCGTTGCATTTCTACTCATTGCAATTCAACGCGTTATTACTCCACGCACTGCACTTCGACGCGTTGCATTTCAATTCGTTGCAATTCGACGCGCTGTACCTCAACGCGTTATTATCCCACGCATTGCAATTCGATGCACCGTAATTCAACGCATTATAATTCTACTCATTGCAATTCGACGCATTGTCACTTCACGCACTGCAATTCGACGCGTTGTTACTCCGCACACTGCACTTCGACGCGTTGCATTTCAATTCGTTGCAATTCGACGCGCTGCACTTCAACGCGTTGTCATCCCACCCACTGCAATTCGACGCACCGTAATTCAGCGCATTATAATTCTACTCATCGCAATTCGACACGTTGTTACTCCACGCACTGCAATTCGATGCATCGTAACTCAACGCATTATAATTTAACTCATTGCAATATGACGTACTGCTCTTCAAGTCGTTGCAATTCGAAGCGTTGGGAATCAATATATTGCAATTCAACGTGTTACAATTCAACTCGTTGCACTTCGACGCGTTGCAATTTAACGCATTGCAATTCGACGCACCATAATTCAACGCATTATAATTCTACTCACTGCAATTCGACGCGTTGTCACTTCACGCACTGCAATTCGGTGCATTGTAATTCAGCGCGTTATAATTTAACTCATTGCAATATGACGCACTGTTCTTCAACTTGCAATTCGAAGCGTTGTGACTCAATATATTGCAATTCAACGCGTTATAGTTTAAATCGTTTCACTTCGACACGTTGTACTTCAATTCATTGCAATTCGACGCACTGTACTTCAACTCCCTGCAATTCAACGCGTTGTGACTCAATACACCACAACTCAACGCACTGCAATTCAACGCACCGCAACTCAACACCTTATAATTCGACCCGTTAAGTCTCAATACCCATTGCGTAAGAATTCAACTGTAATTCACTACGCTGTAATTCGACGCGTTGCAATTTAGCGTGTCGCAATACAACGTGCAGCAATTCGCATTGCAATTGAACATGTAGCGATACGTTGCAATTCGCCACATTGCAACGCTATGTTGCACCTTGACTGCAATTCGTGTTGCAATTCGACGCATTAAAATGTAACTTCAGTTCATTGCAATTTGCCTGTAATTCGTGTTGCTATTCGACGTATTAAAATGTAACTATAGTTAATTGCAATTGGACTGCAATTCGAGCTGCAATTCCACGCATAATTTTAAGAGTAGCAAATGCACTTTACAGCTGAACGTACAGTAATTCCATGCATGCTAATTTTATGCATAGACTTCGATGGTTCTGCAATTCAATACTTCTACGCAAGTTCTACTTCTACTGAATTTAATTTTATTCAAAATTCTCCAAATCCCTTATTTACTTAAATTCATTATTTATCAAGTTATTTGAAACTCTTCTTTGAAACTCCTTCACAATGTCTCAAAGCTTACACTCATCCACAAAATCCTGTAACACAGGAAGTTAATTCTCCAATCCCCAAAAAATCAGCTAATAATCTCTTTACCGTTCAAGTTTCACCCACGTTCTCCTCGAAGTCAACAATAAGACGTTTGATTTACGGTTAAGTCTAAGACCGCGCATCGGTGTCTGAAGGACTCCTATCAGCTCTCGGCGATAAACGCAGGATCCATGAACTATCCTTCGTCCTGGTGAGACGTTTATTTCGTTCGAAGCGAGAGAACTCCTCCCAGCTCCCTTGTTATGGAGAAACGTAGAACGTATCTACAAGTGGCAGAAGCGAAAAAAAGACAGTTAAGACCGGCTAGACAATAAAAGTTGTCGTAAAGTTTGTCACTGCGTACGCGATGCCGGTGGTTCGTTAATTTCTCTGATTTATTGGCGCGTAAACTTGCTGAATCAATGTCTCCCCCGCGGCCCTCCGAAACGTTATGAACCGTTACGTAAGCCTAATCTTACTTGCTTTATGTATCTTCTTCGACAATTTAGACGTCGGCTCGAGTGGAAGTTCATTTTGCGTTTTATTGTTGTTCAGAGAAAAAGTCTCTACAGGTGTTTGCTGACTTTGAATTCTTTGTCAAATAATTAAACTCAAAGTTACAAATTGTAGGATAAATTCTATGATTGTGAGATTGTATGGTAATTGTGTGAATAGATATCTTGTTAAGATGACAGGTTAAGTAAGAGGTTAAATTAGAAAATTTTAAAAAGGTTCCAAATTTAAGATTTTTATTTTGTCATCAAATAAAACCGAGACGAAAGGACATAGATTTTACATGAAAAAGAATAATTGATTTAAATCTATGATTGTGAGATTGTATGGTAATTATGTGAATAGATATCTTGTTAAGATGACAGGTAAAGTAAGAGGTTAAATTAGAAAATTTTAAAAAGGTTCCAAATTTAAGATTTTTATTTTGTCATCAAAAGAAACTGAGACGAAAGGACATAGATTTTACATGAAAAAGAGTAATTGATTTAAATCTATGATTGTGAGATTGTATAATAATTGTGTGAATAGATACCTTGTTAAGATGACAGGTAAAGTAAGAGGTCATATTAAAAAATTTGAAGAAGTTTTCAAGCTTAAGATCTTAATTTTTCTATCAAAAGATACCGAGACGAAAGGACATAGATTTTGAATGAAAAAGAGTAATTAAATCTATAGACTCATGTTTAAATTTCTGTTTAAATGGCTTCAACGAGCACATTGGCAGATAGCAGCTAATGTTAGGATCCCACCGTGTTGCAGGTCCCCGCACGAGGAGGGTGAAGCGCTCCGACAACCGAGGCAGCACCGGCACCCCCGAAGAAAAGCGTCCCAGAACAGCCTTCAGCGGCGAACAACTAGCAAGGTTGAAACGCGAGTTCGCCGAGAACCGATACTTAACCGAAAGAAGAAGACAACAGCTCTCGAGGGATCTAGGTTTGAACGAGGCGCAGATCAAGATCTGGTTCCAGAACAAGAGGGCGAAAATCAAGAAAGCTAGCGGACAGAAGAACCCGCTCGCCCTTCAGTTGATGGCGCAGGGTCTTTACAATCATTCGACGGTACCGTTGACGAAGGAGGAAGAGGAACAGGCCGCCGAACTTCAAGCGAAATGATGACAGTCCCTAGGATCACCTTCGATTCAGTAACGAAGTTCTTTGGGGGATAGAACTTTTCGAATGGGATGTTTTTATAGGGAGATTTTGAGAGGAACATTTTTTGTCGGTCACGTTGATTGCTGATGTGAAGTGAGGTACTGTAGTGAGGTACTTTTTGAGGGTAGGTCTTATATTTTCTTGTGAAAGATGTCTTTGGTTGGTCACATTCGTTATTGAAAAATGAACATTTTTAATAGGACACACTTTGAGTGCAGGTCTTATTGTTTCTTATGAAAGAATTATATTTTTAAACGACCTCATTTATTATTGAAGAAAATGAACATTTTTAATAGGACACACTTTGAGTCCAGGTTTTAATGTTTCTTATAGAAGAATTATATTTTTGAATGACCATATTTATTATTGAAAAAATTAACAGTTTTAATAGGACACACTTTGAGTCCAGGTTTTATTGTTTCTTATAGAAGAATTACATTTTTAATCAACCACATTTATTATTGAAAAAAATGAACATTTTTAGTGAAACACACTTTAAGTCCAGGTCTTAATGTTTCTTACAAAAGAATTACATTTTTAACCAGTCATGTTGATTGTTGAAGATGTGAATATTTTTAGTGAGACTCACTTTGAGTCCAGCCCTTATTTCTTCTTACAAAAGAATACATTTTGAATCAACCACATTCATTATTGAAAAAAATGAACATTTTTAATGAAACACACTTTGAGTCCAAGTCTCATTGTTTCTTACAAAAGAATTACATTTTTAATCAGTCATGTTAATTGCTGAATATATAAATATTTTTAGTGAGACTCACTTTCAGTCCATGTCTTATTACTTCTTAAAAAAGAATTACATTTTTAATCAGTCACATTAACTGCTGAATAAAAGAATATTCTCAGTGAGATACACTTAGTGTCCACATCTTACTTCTTCGTATAAAATAATTCTTTAATATTTTTCACTCGAATCTGAACATTAAAATATTCATTTAAGTAGATACAGTAAACAACCACAATGATTTCAGGTGTTAAGAGGTTGACTCATAACAGATTTACTATTTCATACAAAAATGGAAGAACATTTGTGATAACGTATACAAACTTTCTGACTGACTTAACAACGAACATTTGATTAATGGCTAGACTATGTAGACAGGTGAGCAGTCAACGTGTTCCACTTCAGCTCAAACGATTTCCAAAGTATTAAAATTTGAAAATCGGAAGTAATAAAAATTGAAGACTGGGATATATATATGTAAAAGTATTGGACTTTTCAACGACGATACGTCGTGACAGAGCTTCCCTGTTCTATCCGGATCGAAGAAATTCGCAGGCGGAAGAGAGTTGTTTAAAAGTGGAAAAGCTCGTGAGTTACCGGAGCCGCGAAACGCGAATGATAGCGATCGTGCACGCGGCGATCGCAACACGATAACTATCATTCCACGGCGTCGTTTATGAGGAAAGACTTGTTTGTTAGCACGCGCGTTCCTAGCGATGAATAATCTCGTATTTAAACGAGGAAAAGAAGGAAAGAACCGTTTCGATCGTGCGTCACGATAAGAGCGTGATAATTCGAGTCAGGACGAAATGGGTTTTGTACAGTGCCATTTGTACAGTTTTCTTGCGATCGTTAGAATCGAATATCAGTCGTTCTCTGAAGGAACCAGTATTCAGAACCGAGAGAAAGAAAGAGTGAAACTTCACCAAGAACGTGTGCGAGAGAGAATGAGAGAAAGAATGAGATGCTAGTTCTGTTTCGTTAATTTATTGTAAAAATGTAAGATATCAATTGCTATGTGCAATAGAACCTATACATGTACGAAGAGAAATAGATACCTATGTATAGGTATATATATATGAATATAAAGATAAATCGTCGTGTAAATAAAGCGCAACTTTAGCGAGAACGTCGTCTCGATAGACTGTTTAAAAGTAACTTAGTTATTTATTTACCTATGCTAATAAGGAAGGCTCGATATCGAGCACTCCGTAAATTGTAAGAATTATTTAAAAATCGAAATTAAATATTCCCACTATCACGAGCCATTATTTTTTCTTCTCAACGATATCCGACATCCCTTATTCACTATTGGAAATCCTTTAATCTTTCATATAAGGACACCGACACAAGATAAACTCTCGATTAAATAATTACGCGACACCGACCGAATACAGGTAATTAGTAACACTGCAGCAGATACCACGTAAAGCAGATACAATTTTTTATGCATACTCGACTTCGCCTTTTAGGTCGCTACACATATGTGAGATGGGGTAATTTACTTTTGACTCGACACGACTCTTTTACTTTCAAGACTTCAATTTTTTTAATTTTTAAATCTGTTCATATTTCAATTGAAATTACAAGCTTGTCACATTATTCAATTATAGTGGAATTCATAAATTTAGAAGATGGCGGTTTTACATTTGAGGAGCCTCAGGTTCTCCTCCTACTGAGGAGCCTCAAGTTTTACATCTCTAGGAGCCTCAAGTTAAAAATTCTTAAATATTGTCATTTTAAAAAATCTTATATAGTTTGTCAGATTATTAAATTATAGTAAAATGCATAAATTTAGAAGATGCTAGTTTTACATCTGAGGATCTTCAAGTTCAGAATTCTTAAATATTGTCATTTTCAAAAAATCTTATATAGCTTGTCAGATTATTAAGTTATAGTCAAATGCATAAATTTAAAAGATGCTGATTTTACATCTGAGGAGCTTCAAGTTCAGAATTCTTAAATATTGTCATTTTCAAAAAATCTTATATAGTTTGTCAGATTATTAAATTATAGTAAAATGCATAAATTTAGAAAAAGCTAGTTTTACATCTGAGGAGCTTCAAGTTCACAATTCTTAAATGTTATCATTTTCAAAAAATATTATATAGTTTGTCAGATTATTAAATCATAGTAAAATACATAAATTTAGAAGATGCTAGTTTTACATCTGAGGAGCTTCAAGTTTACAATTCTTAAATATTGTCATTTTCAAAAAATCTTATCTAGTTTGTCAGATTATTCAATTATAATAAAATGCATAAATTTAGAAGATGCTAGTTTTACATCTGAGGAGCTTCAAGTTCAGAATTCTTAAATATTGTCATTTTCAAAAAATATTATATAGTTTGTCAGATTATTAAATCATAGTCAAATACATAAATTTAAAAGAAGCTAGTTTTACATCTGAGGAGCCACAAGTTCAAAATTTTTTAATTTAGCCATTTTCCAAAAATCTTACATAGCAGCCTAAAGAAATCTGACCATAAAAATCACTTTTTATTTGGCCATAAAAACAGTATAAGTATGTAAGCCGAATAAAATGGCGAGAAAGAGAGTGGAAAGAAGAGAAGGTGAACGTTAACGCGGTGGACCAATCGTTGCCGTGAAAGCGGTACTAGACGCGTGCTAATTAACACGGGGGAAGGAAATCAATCGAGGCAGATGTTTATCGAAATACATCGACGACAGAGAAGCAGAGCAGAGGGGAAACTGGCGAGAGAAAGATGGTCGAGGCGATCGTTGTCCGGATAAAAGGTACGGGGCGGGTCGATTCTCATTCAGCATTTGGCGCATGCTTCCACCCCCGAGCCGTATTTCAGGCTCGTGCAAACCCCATGAAAAGCCCCTCCTGCTGGCGCGATATCGATTGATTTACAGTCGAAAGGTGGCCATCGTTGATATCAAACCAGCCACGCCTACGTTATACCGTAAACGCGATGCGTGTGTTGCACGGTGAGCGGTGTCGGTTAACGCACTTTATACATCATTTAACCTTCGCCGAGCTGGTGCTGTTTCAACAGCACTCTGCTCCCACGACTTGTTACCAACGTTTGCTAAATTCCTTCTGTACAATCGTACACGAGATGCTCCGACGTGGTATTCGAAGGAAAATTCTGTGTTCGATAAAAGTGCAACTTGGGGATTTATTAGAGAGGGAAGGTTAAGGGTGCGGACATTTATGGTTCCTCATTATTTCATTTACCACTTATTTCTTCATCGTCAGGTTCTTTATCGTCAGGAAAATTTAAGAATTCGAAGATTTAACTGCTTGTTGATTTTTACGAATTAAATTGTTCAGAAAGTGAATTCAAGAACTGACACTTTTATGTATTTAAAGATTTGAAGATTGAAGTACAAAATGTCTTAAAAATTTCAAAATTTGAATACTTAATTTGATTTCAAAATAAAGAACACACTTTTTCACAAATTATAACTTCACTCCATGTCAGATAAAAATACTGAAATCCTACAAAATATAAGCATCCTATATTTAATAAAAAATGAGCATAAAAAATACAGAAAAAAAATACAAAAAGTATATCATGTCAGCTAGCAAAGATAAATTTCCTGCACCCATATTGACACACCCCAATTTTTCTTTTTCGACGAAACGGTCAAGGATTGTCTATCCTTGACGTCCAAGGATCTAACCCATCAGCAGCGTACCTGGTAAGTGATAGAGCGCATTAACGTACAAGACACACCGGCGAAAGAAAGGACATCGTGAATGATCAGCGACAATTATTTTTTACAAGAGCTTCCGTTAAGGGACAGGCAGTTGTTACCTGAATCATCCTGCGATATTTCACGGGCTTCGTAAAAATAAAACCTTGCGATGAGTTTAGACACGAGATTAACGAGCACGTCTTTCAGACACGAGCTTCCTTTTTATTATCTTAATTGATGGATGAGACTTTTCGGTTTCGGAGTGGAAACTTCAATTGGGTCCTGCATAGATTAACCTCTTTCTCTATTTTGGGAGAAAGATTAGCCTCTAGATTAACCTCTTTTTCTATGTTAAGTAGTGCTAAAAATTTGTTAATTTCCCTTTTGAAGGAATTGTTAAAAAATTGTTAAAATTAAAAATTGAACAGATACACACATGTGATACATACATGTTTCTCCTGTGTGTTACTCATACTGATATCCATCTCCAATAATCGAACACAAACACAAAGGCAGTTGTTCTTTCCTCAAAAAGGTTAACGTGCTCAGTATTCAGAAATAAGAATCACCAGATTACGAAAACAAAACGGAAACGAGTGTCACGTAGCTGACCCGCATCTATTTAGCGTAGAGCATCGACGTTTCAATCGATGACACCGGTCGTATCATCGTCCACCATCTAACCCGAATTCGATCGAGTTTCCAGGGTAGTGGAACGTCCATCGAATGAATGACGAGTAACGAATCTCGTAGACGGATACATAATTCCAAGTTGGCCCCAGGTTACCGTCTGTCCCCTCTCCAGCGTCACAGTAGACGCACGGTTGCTCAGGAATGTCGAACGGGTCGGTCACAGGGTTAATGTCTGGCCCGAGCTGCCTCCTCGCGTGCCTCCGCCGACTTTTCTCTCCGGTTGTATCTCATTTGTTAAGATTCCGGGACAAAGGAGGCGGGAGAATCGTCTTTATGGATCTGCTGTGCTTGACCCGAGCCAAGCCTCGACGGACAGACAGAAGCGCGAGTCTGTCAAGTCGCCGCGATTCTAATCTGGACAGGGACGTATCGGCCGTTCGGCTACTCCTGGCCACGGTGTAATCGGGAATACGGCTTGTAACCGGCATTACCAGGCAACGAGGATCGACGATTTCCATGAGTATCGCTCGACGAATACCATTAACGCGATCTGTTATCCCGATCGTACGTCAAGCTGTTCGCTGAACCGCCGGATAAATTCCGTTGCATCGATCGGTAGTGCGTTCACACTTTGTTGCGTTCGATGTTACGATTCCGAGGGTCGTCGATGGATACCCCGTCGCATCTGATATCCGATGCTCAGCATTCAAGGATCGGAGTTGAAAAATAGGTCGATCGGCTCTGTTTCCGTTTGGAATAACTTGAGGACATTATGACACTGAAGGAACATACCTGTTTTGCGACTCGACTTGTGAAAGTGAACGTTCACATTATTTATGAAAGCAAAATATTTTCGAAACATGATCCTAAATATAAACAACGATATATAGATCTTTATATAGATGTACAAACTCTGTACATCCCTCTGTACATCCCTCGATATTCACATTCCTAAATGACTACTATTCTTTCTATTAATATAGACAAATTTCTCCTCCAACTCCTCACATGACTCTCCATGCATGTACCAGTAAATTTCAGTATCTTATTAACTACCAGAACATGTTGAAAAGGTAGTTTATGCGAATACGATGTCTGTCCGTTCGTCATCACGATAACTCCTCACCACATTGACGGATTCTTTTGAAACTTGGTACATAGGTTCTCTATAGGTAGTAAAAGAAGCCTATTGAATTTGGTGGTGATTGGTCCACCTGCACCGTGGTGGGAGCAGATGGAAACCCCCATGCTTAGTTATAGGCAAAACAGTGTACAGAGTGACATGTTCCGGTAGTTATATTTATTGTGTTTACACATTCTAGTTAATTTCTGTATCTTGCGCACTACACTCATCCCTCATCAGCGTCTAATATCTTCTTCACAGAATAAAGAACATATTTATCGTAAATATAGAAGTTCCACGAAAAGGACTACATTCCGTAACACGGTATCTGGCGTCATATATCGCGAGTAAATCGCTCGCGGGTCTCAATAGAGTAACGCGGAAGGGAATTATTGAGAGTCCACTAATCGACCGTAAATAACGTCGTAGAATTCGAACGCGATAAGCCGGCGAAAAAGGCGAAAATGGTTTATAGATAAGGAGACGCGTTATCAATCGACGTTGCACTTACTAACGGTGCGCATACCTCTCGTCGCGTTCCTAGCGTACCATCAATACAGGCTACACGAAGCCTCGATCTGCACGATTTTTCAGCGATCGACTTTCTCGTGCTATTTTGACTCCTGTTTCGAATTTCGTCGGCGGATTAAGAGGATGGCCGTGAGAGATCGGTAGACCGAGATCTTCAAGGATGATCGTCGTTAGTGAACGGGGCATTAGTCGTACGGTAGCCGATGCCGATGGATACTGACCGTCAGTGGGGAGCCAACGTAGAAAGCAGCGGAGATCTGATGGTGACGGGTATTAAAATTAATGGTCAGCCGTGTACGCTGACGTGTCACCTTATACCTCCATGCGTCATTTTGATTGACCAATAAATTATCTGGTGGAAGGTCTCGCGCGTGGTCGGACCCATCGGTGTTTCTCGCGGTTCTTTGCTCGTTCGGGGTAAAACTCCTGGCTCGTTGTGCAATTTGTTCCTTCCTTCGCCCGGCGAAACCGAGGCATATTTCTGCGGGAGAGTATCCTTCAAGGGACCGGGGACTCGATAAGCATCTCCTGGCGATTTTGAAGGAACGCTACCCTTCGAGGTACTTCAAGTGATACGCAGAAACAACTCATGAAATAAACTCTTGCATATAAACTTAAATAGAAGCTATACAAGTACGAAAACATTAGAGTAATATTTCATTACTTAATCAGTGACTTATATTATTACTGTCATATTAAGTCTGACTGTTGACAGTCCAATGATGAGTCTAACTATGAGTCTATCTATTCAAGTCCAAATACAATTTTCTCAATCAAAGATTACAAGAATTACAATAAAATTGCAGCTCTCTTCATTCTAATAAATTGTAACCACACTTCTAACTATGTGACAATCAAACAATTCTTGCATAATAAAACAAGTCAACAGAGCCAAAAGAGTCAAAAGAACCAAGAGAGCCAGAAGAGTTAAATATAACGAAGCTGCAGTAAACAGAGCAGTACCTCATACGTGTAAATTGCCATACCTAAAGACTGTTTTGAATACCAAATCTGAACAGGGCCATGTAGATAGAGCGATAACGGCCATCTTATTCCCCGTGGATTAAAGTCTGGCAGCTTCCGAAGGAACAATAACGAACTGGCTCGCGGATTTCCCCGAAACAGCTCGAAGCTGGGTTTAATGGCTCAATCCGTATGTTCCGGCAACTCGATGTGTGGGCCAGCGGGTCGATGGTCCCCTTCAGAAATTTTCTTCTGCTACCGATCCCCATGGAAGGCGCGTTACCGGCCACCGATGGGACAAAACTCGGGCTCTGCCTTGTTTTTAGTCGTACCAGAGGCCAAATGACCGGGACACGGCACTCTCATGCATGAATGCAACGTCAGCTGCCATCGCAGGATATGGCGAACTCTTCATTAACCGTGCAAAGGGTTACGAGGAACGTCTGGTAGAATCTCGGACTCTACTACCCTCTTGGGCATCGAATTAAACCTGTTCTCTTTTATGAATTTTCTTCTTGGTTCTTAGCGTAAGGTAGAGTATTGTCATCACGTTTGAATAGTATGTCCTTAATTGTACTTGGTGGTCTCATTTGGAAGAGATCTTATTTACTGTGACACTAATTAGAAAGCCGCATATGCTTTCTATAAGAAATTGCACGTATTGTGAATCAAATACTAGCGAGGAGATCTATTTTTAAGATTCAAGAGCACCTTTGAACTTCAATATTCAACATATGGTTAGTTATTTACAGATATGTTACATATGAAGAATGTTATACTACATATGCTACATATATGCAACTTATCAAATCAAATAGCAGCAAGTATATTTATTTCCAAGATTGAAGAGCATCTTTGAACTTGAAAAGAGTATTCAACATATAGTTAGCTATTCACACGTATGTTACATATGAAGAATATTATGCTACATACATATGAAGAACATTATACCACATATGCTACATATATGCAACTTATCAAATCAAATAGCAACAAGTATATTTATTTCCAAGATTGAAGAGCACCTTTGAACTTGAAAAGAGTATTCAACATATAGTTAGTTATTCACACGTATGTTACATATGAAGAATATTATGCTACATACATATGAAGAACATTATACCACATATGCTACATATATGCAACTTATCAAATTAAATAGCAGCAAGTATATCTATTTTCAAGATTGAAGAGCGTCTTTGAACTTGAAAAGAGTATTCAACATATAGTTAGTTATTCACACGTATGTTACATATGAAGAATATTATGCTACTTACATATGAAGAACATTATAGCACATATGCTACATATATGCAACTTATCAAATTAAATAGCAGCAAGTATATCTATTTCCAAGATTGAAGAGCATCTTTGAACTTGAAAAGAATATTCAACATATAGTTAGTTATTCACACATATGTTACATATGAAGTTTGTAATTATACATATGCCACATATATGCATGTGACCTATCTGTTAAATTATTTAGCCCACTAAAAATAACCCGGACATCCATAATAACCCAGATGTAGCCGAAGTACAGCATCAACTCGAATTTATCGAAAAAGCTAGCGGTAACCTTGGATCAACGCGATCTCCAGTGTGAATGGAGATCCATATAGGTAAGACGATCCGAACGTCGATGATCCGATCCCTGATTCGGTGACTTTAACGAAAATTAAGTGAGATAGGTCCGGACGAACCGATACTTTTTGACAGCGTCTCGACTCAACGAGAATCGTAGGATTGGTCGAACGGTATTTAGTTTCCTAGTGTCATGTCTACCTTTACGCGTCCGCGCCTCCGGACAAGTCCGAACTCCAAACATGTCTGACCGTGGACACATCTCGCGCGTCACAGCTCTATTCGATCAACGGAACCAGTTTTAAAACCTTAGGCGACTCGTGACACTCCTTTGGGCTTTAGCAGAACCGAGTGGAAGGATGCTCTTTCAAATTTTTGGGATTTTGGGAAAGATAGTTGGATTTACTATGTTCAGAGTTTCAAGGTTTCATTGTCTTTGGATTCTGAGCTTCTGAAGTCCAAAATTAATGTTCCAAAACTTTTGGAGTCTCAAAGTGTTGAGGTCTTGAAACTTTTGGGGAGTTGAATCCTCAAGGTTCTGAACTCCTAACGTACCAAACTTCTGAAGTCCCTTTTCAATGTCCCAAGCTTCCAAATTCTGAAGCTTTCAAATTCTGAAGCTTCCAAATTCTCAAGGTACCTTCCAGAGCTCCCAAAGTGACCTCCAAGGTCTTAAACTCTCTAAAATCTAAAACCCTAATCCACCAATCTCCCAAATTCCTGAATCCCAAATTCTCAAAACAACAAACTCTCAAAGTCTCAAATTCCTAACCAAAGCAAACTCAGTTAACTCAGCTAACTCAGCTAACTCAGTAGCTCAGCTCAATTCTAATAGAAATCTCGTGATCCAAAAATGTGGACACCGTAGCAAAAATTCGGGTTTGACGAAGAAACGACGGTGATCTAGAAGGAATTCCCGAATCGGTGGTAGCCGATAGGTGGATGAGTCACCACCTTCTTGGATGGAGCGAAGAAGGTAAAGAGCCGCGCAAGGCGCAAGAGAGGAGCAACGAGAGAAAAACGATGAGAGGAGCTGAAGAGAACCTCGAAGTGGTGGGGACATCGTGGTAGAGTGGTGGTACCGGGTGGAAAGAGTGGAAAGGGAGAGGTGGGATTCGAACCCCGGGACCACACACGACGCTCCACGCGTCTGCGACTCGGTTACATTGCTTAATTGTAAACGGCCCAGTGGTTCTCATGCTACGACTCTTTCCTTGCTTCAAATTTATTTTATATTGTCACAAATTTACTTGGAAAATTGCAACTTCTTTAGCACTATAGACATTTAATATATAATTTAAACTTAAGTAGAATAATTTTCAAAATTAGGTCTTTTGAGAGTTAGGGAAAAATGATGTTTGAGTTCGTGTATTCATATGTGGACCTCCACATTCTTTCGTACGGTATCAAAATTCTATTTCGTGTCAAATAAAAGAAATTTCTCTTGTTATGATGTAAATTATTTCGAGGTGAAATCCTTGTTATAATGTTTAGAGTATCGTCCACATATCCACATCCACATATGCATCATCCACATGTGCAGTGGCATTGAATATTAAAAATAACAAATGTTTATAATAATTCGATATGTTTGAAGAAAATGAAAACACTCATTCTATAATGTAAATTATTTCGATTTGAAATCCTTGTTACAATGTTCAGTATCATCCACATATCCAGATCAACATATGCATCATCCACATGTGCAATGGCATTCAACATTAAAAGTAACAAATGTTTATAATAATTCGATATGTTTGAAGAGAATTAAGACACTCATTCTATACTGTAAATTATTTCGAGTTGAAATCCTTGTTACAATGTTCAGTATCATCCACATATCCACACCCACATATGCATCATGTATGCAATGGCATTGAACATTAAAAGTCATGTTTCGAATATTTCGAATGATTGTATTTGAAGAGACAGAATGAAAACACTAATCGATTAGTTGAGGAAGTAAGAACGTGTTAAATTACCTAAACGAGCATCGAGCAGATGTTTTACGTAGATTTTAATCATAACCGATGACGATGACGTCGAAGGAATTCGAGGGATTGATAGGGGTCGAACGGAAGCACTCGAGATGATTACGAACAAGAGTTTAGAAGGCTGATTTCTTATCTGCGACATCATTAATGCCATCGATTGTTCCCCACGACGCAGCGGTTCCAACTAATTAAAACCAGAATCTCATCGAGCTACTTCGTTCCTCTCTTTTACATCGTGGCTTCCGCCGCTCGTGTTGACCTCACCCTTTCTTCTGCTTTTCGGCATTCCTCAAACGCTGTATCCGTCCCTCTTTCCCAAATGTCCAACTTAATAGGCTTACGTAACGCTACCGAAAAACATCGACAGATTTTAATACCTCTAATGCTGGCCTTGTACTGTCCAATTACAATTGAACCTCGACAACTTTATTGCTGGTCATCATTCTAATACGTAACTGTTTTTTAACAGTAATTATAATTTTCAAGAACATGAAGAACAAAGACTACAGCTTTATGAAGAACACAGTTTTGGAGCTGCAATTTTGTAGAAAACATATTTTCATGAAACATAAAACATATTAAAAGAGAAGCTTAAAATGTACAAATAATTTTTAAATGTACAAATATGTCACAGTTTGCAAACTTACTCAAAATTACATAATATAACATTATGTTAATTAAAATTACACAATGCAAAACGAACTGCATAAATTGTAAGATATCTTTCTTTTAATAACAAGTAGGAACAAATGAGCAGTTGAATTTGTAACAGAAAAATGAATCAACCCTTCAACTGACCTCAGTAGTCGAGTACCTCGTTGACAGGCGACGCGTCTTCCGTAAACGTGTTAAATACTAGATCGCCGTCGAGTTCGATAAGTTCGAACAAGTTTCCGCGTAACCGAACTAATAACCGTGTTAACGTGCTCGTTATACGATCTCGTAATTAAGAAGTTTCGCAAATCGGATCTCCATTTAAATACCTTCCGCGTAATTGGCGTTTCGCAAAGTCATTTAAATTCGATCTAAAATGCATTTTGTGTAAGCGTATTTAAATATTAAACTCGTTAAACAGCTGTGATTTTGAAATTACTGACGAAAGGCTTTTTGACTGACGGTTACTTTTTGTAATCGAATACAGAGTGTGTTATAAACAGAATGTGATGAACAAAGAAATGATACGTGAACAGAGGTCAACGACGTTAATGATGGAATCGCAGAAAAAATCGGTGAAAGTGCGAAGGTGAAGCAGCCTGTGTTTAAATGCAGGAAAACCACGATGCTGTCTGTAGTTGATGCAACCCATAGATTACGGATTCGACACGCGAGCTTCGGTGAGTGAATACTCTTTTACAACCTTCTGTTTACTGTTTACTGTTCCGTTCGCCAGATAATCGCCCCGCCAAAGGGGCTTACGTTTAACATGACCGCGTACATTTTCACATGCTTCTGTATTACACTATTCTTTCCTTCCTAACTATTACTACAAGGAAGAGTGCTGCTACAACTAGATATTGTGCTTCTACAACTTCTGGATATAATCCAATTCTAGACATAACAGTCATACTAATATTTTTGAGGTTAGCAAACAAAATGGTACCTTACGAAGATACTACATTAACAAGCTAAACAGAAATCATACTAAACTACATATCTATTACACTACTATTGACACAAACTAAAAAATTTCACCCTTCAGACCAAAAATAATTCGATGATAAAAGTCACACTACCCCTTAACAAGCTATACGCGCGAAATTCAAAATGTCAGACAATAATTTTAGAAATACATATAATACAGTAATATAATAATAAGAAATACAGTAATTGTCTAAATAGTTATAGCAAAAATAATTTTCTTATCTATGCGTACCATGAAATTTTCTTATTGTGAACCTATTTTCAAATGGCACTAAATATAGTCGATAGGTGTTACCTCATCTTCGTGAAGGTACGAAGAATAGTTCAGCCATTTTGTATGATCAAAAAGGTATCGAGAGGTCCGCGTTTTGATATCAGGCAGGGCGAATGTGTTCGGGGTGGTTAGTAGACCGCGTGTGACCGGAGGGCCACCCATGTAGCCGTTGTTCGCTCGCATCTATCATGGAGCCACCTTCTTTTCTCGGCAGCTTAAGCCCCAATAAAAGCCCCCGGTTCGGGCTGTGTCTCCGGATCGAGCAAAAAATCGCCCATTACCTCGCGAGTCTCTCGACCGCAGCTCGATGGATCCGAGTTACTCGGACACCTATTCGTTGGATTCGCTCGTTCTCCAAATATACGCCACCATTCTTCGTTAGACACCGATGATCGACGAAATACGGTACTTTCGCCAGACCTCTCAGAAAATTGAATTATACTCGAAAACGTCTTCTTACATTTAAAAAATACGTGGTCTTAATGTGGATGATTTGAAAATTTCGGTGGTCAAATCCTTTTGTGATGTTTTGTGAAAGTTAAGGGATGTGTAGCTAAATCTATCTTGCCTCCTAACTGACAAAATTTGTGCACTCTACTTCTCGAGTAATTCGGTCAGATCTTCTTGTGATGTTCTATAAAAATTAAGGGTTGTGTAGCTAATTCTAACGGTTTGCGAATAATTATAACAACCGAGTTGTACAAAAGATCATTAACCTCCAGTAAAAACTTTGATGAACGCAGTGACGATGACGAACGCGTATTCCATGGTCGAATAATAAAAAGAAACGATATCCGCGATGTTAGCATAACGATTAATAATCAATGAGTGGATGAGAATGTTAAGTATAAATCTACCTTATCACTGTCTTATCTGGAAGTCATGCAACGTTACACGAAAGTCTAGTACGAGGCTCATAATTGCCGGTATAGGGACAAGGTTGTTCTCGATTGAATCTCGAAGCGTTTCGATGCACATTGCGGATTAACGATGCACGCTAATCGCCAGCAGGTGTTTCTATCCATGAAGGTTTACGAGTTGGGCGCAAACCGTGGATCGCTTCGAAAAAGGAATCGTCGCGCTTTTTGCCCCCCGCGGTGATCGTTACACTAGCGATATCGTTTCCGTTGGTGTCGAGATCGAACGGTAGCATCGGGGTTAATTAGCGCTCGGACTCGACACACGTGCTTCGAGAACGCTCGTTAACCCAGATTTTCTCGATACACTATATATAGAGTGTCCCTGTGAAACGATCATTTCGATTTCGCACCGAATGCTCCCCTACAAACTTCAGGACCATGCTGAATTACCCCGCTTGCTTAGAATAGTTTCTTTTTTTATGGCGATTAAAGTCGCTCGACTCGGAGTGAAATTAAACGTCCGATGCAATTATCTCGTGACCTTCTTCTGCTCGATTCGTCCCAGGCCAAATGAGACTGCACACGTGCGATCACAGATTGAGTCATAAATGCTGGGAAACGCTGGATTTCCAAATGGAGCATTTATTACATTTCGTATTGTTCACCGTTCATTAGACGCTTTTTATGGCGCAATTTGTACAGGTATTTTTATTTTATGGACACCCTTTTTGGGTGGCTAATTGCGGTCTGGTATGGACTTCAACTGTAACGTCTTACGAAGTTGTACATACAAAAAACTTCATCTTAGATGAATTATTAAAGAGTATGGTACCTATGTTTGTTTATTTTTAATTTTATACAGGGGTCCACATTTGAAGTATCTTCATATATCTATTTTTTGATGAAATCATTTAAAAAGTCGGAAGACTTGCAACGTTTATTACATGAACTATTTAATGCTGTGTCAACTTATGTTTGCTTATTATTAATTTTATACAGGGGTTCACATACGAAGTATCTTCATATATCTATTTTTTGATGAAATCATTTAAAAAGTCGGAAGACTTGCAACATTTGTTACATGAACTATTTAATACCATGTCAACTTATGTTTGTTTATTTTCAATTTTATACAGGAGTTCACATTTGAAGTATCTTCATGTATGTACTACTTGCTGAAATCATTTAAAAAGTCGAAGGACTTGCACCTTTTGTTATACGATTTAAATGGGGGTTGATACAAATGTTCACATAACTTGTATGTAGCATTAGGAGTCATGTTGATTGAAGATGAATAGATGGATCATTTGAATGTTTACTATAACATTACTTTAACATAATATACATTAAAAGATGCTGCTACTTATCAAATGATTATATTGCGAGATAGAACAAGGTTGAATAACCGAAGAGCATCATGAGACTTGCAAACTGGGTCTCATGATGTTCTCCGGTTGTTCAACCTCATTCTACCTAGCAATATAACCATTTGATAAGTAGCAGCATCAGCAGTTCCTACGTGTACTATGTTACAGTAATAATACAACAGTTAAACATTTAAATGATTCGTTTGATCATCCCCGATTTGCATTTCCTTCAATGGTACAATTTATGTGTACATTTTATCAAGTAAATCCGGTAACAAATGTAGCAGATCACGGAATTCCTGCAGTATCCAGCAATGTAACAAGTAGCAGTGATCAGTTTCTCAAGATGATCGGATCGCGATCAATCGATAGCCGTAATCGATCCCACGGTACCTGAAGTTAGTGGCGGGTTGCGTCCTATCGTTCGCTCGTCGGTTCATCGCTTAATTATTACGGGCGTGCACATAGTACGCGTTGCGATAGCGCATAACCAGCGATTTGTGCCGACGGAATTTATCACCTCCGTAATTGGCAATCGTTTATCCGCGCAGAACCAGTACCACCGGCGTTGCGTATCCGCGGATTATCGTTCGACGCCGTGTCCGTCGATCCGATCGCCCGCCCTCTCCGGATACCTTCAATTCGGATCGTTAATTCGCCCGGCATTTACATTTTCAATTACCCGTCTCGGGCGGCTTGTTCGCGTGCGAGAGCCGCTCCGTCGAAAACGATTACCGCCCCTTTCGACGACCTTTTCAACATCAAACCATGGAAAAACGAGGAAAACGACTTTGTAATCGCTCTTCACGATCGTTCTACGAGTTTCATTTATACATCTCCTTTTTTAACTCGTCAAATTTTTATAAAGGATTATTTTCATACGACGTTTCGCGCATTCCATACTGTATAATGAAAATTGTTTCGAATGTTCCCCCGAAAGAGAAGACAAGCTTCCGTCTTGAAACGAAATGTTACCCTCGTCTCGCGTCAAGGGGTTCTTCGAGGCAGTTAATTAAAAAGCAGCAAAGTCGAATCATCTTCTTAACCGAGGGAAGATGCCAAAGTGCCTCGAGAAGTAATCAACGTCATGATAGGAAAATTTTCCTGCTGCCCAAATGCCACCCCTGCTCGAACTTCAATTGAAACCATTCTTTTCTGATTCACTTTCTATTACTTGACAAAAAGTGTATTTATTTAGCTGCTTTTGGGGATGAACTATAGGAATGATTCTGACAAATCTGTATATACATTGAATGACTGAATATGTGCAAAAATTTTATATTTATTAGGTTGTTTTTAGGGGATGAATTATAGGAATAGTTTTGACAAATTGTGGTATATGTTGAATGCCTGAATATATGCAAAAATTTATATATTTATTTACTTGTTTTTAGGGGATGAATTATAAGAATAATTTTGACAAATTCTTTTGTATGTTGAATGCCTGAATATGTGCAAAAATTTATATATTTATTAGGTTGTTTATAGGGGATGAACTATAAGAACAATTTTGACAAATCTGTATATACATTGAATGTTTATATATATACAGAATAATAATTATATTTGATGAACGCAGTGGGACAACTTTGACAATTTATACTGTATTTAATACTATAATAAATAATTAAAATACTACTTTATGATAGTAACACTATATACATATAAATTTTTAATAGAGAGTTATTCGAATGATGCAGAGGGATGGATTACGATATACTGTCCCTTAAGTACTTGAAGAGTAATATGTTCTTAAACTAACTTACATACTTATATTAACACTGCTTCTTAAAGCAGTAACATATGTATAAATATCACTATCTTTAATTTTCTGCAGCACTAAAATTTTTATAAGTACAGTACATAGAAATACTACATAAATAAGGGTTGAAACAATTCGTACCTTCTCCCAAAAATTAACATGCAAGTCTCTACCTCTCCTCTCCTACCCAAATAAGCTAATCTTGAAAAGTCACGAAGAAACCCTCCAAACATATCTCATTGCAATGCACCCCCTTAAGAGCAAAGTCATGCACTTGATCGCTCGTTTCAATTCATCGACGCGGTTATTTAATCAAACATTTCTCCCGTGGCTGTTAACACAGGAGGGTGCGACCCTTTTCAACCCCCGCGAAGAATCGCAAGGGATAGAAACCATTTTCGTCCGCAGAATCCGACCTTCCGGTAGTTCGCACCCCTAACCCGCGTGCCGACTGTTGCCCGGCCCGATAACGTTGGATCACGATACAACGCTTACTTTTCCGGCCATTTGTTGGGATTTGTTCGGCTCGTGGGGCGCTCGTGGATTCATCTTAGCGAACAATATGCCACCCTTCGAGGGTTATTCGCTGACTCGTGCTTACGCATTGTGGAAAGCGCGGACCGCAAAGTGGATTTAGTCTTTATTCTGTGTTTCGTGATTTGATTGACTGAGTTACTTAAGACTTAGCTGGATAGACACACTGATGGAAGAATTAATATTATTTGTATGAATATTCATTTGTAAAATTTGTTGGATATTTATTCATTTGTAAAATTTGTTGGATATTTATTCATTTGTGAAATTTGTTGGATATTTATTCATTTGCAAAATTGTTCAGATATATTCGTTCACATGTTGTTATAGGACGTGGGACATGTGATGTACATATCATACATGTATGTCACATATGTACCTGTATGTATGTATGTATGAATACACTCATTTATAAAATTGTACATGCATAAATTTAGATCAAAACCATGTATAAATTTCTAAAGGAAAATCCTTCTAGTCACAGACAAAATATACTCTTCTAAGTCTTTGTAGAATAAGAAGTGACCTATCTTGATTTCCAAATGCAACTACATTAACTAAGCTCCCCATAGCCAATTTTTTTTTAGATCAGAAAACCATGTCCTTCTTTAACTGTATCTCACTTACATCCTCTTCATTATAAATTACCAAAAATAAACTCCCAACAGAATTAACATTACTCAAGAAAAAAGAATATCCACATATTTGCTAATGAACTAAAAAAAGTCAAACATACACACACGTGTCAGCCTCCAAAGAGGTTAACATCTCTTCATTGTACTTTATTAATACTTCTCTGTACTTCACACAAAAAATCAATGTATTAACTGACTGAAAGAAAGAATGTTTAAAGTAACGACCTCCGTAAACAAACCTTTTTATTTAATTTTTGAACCCGGCTTTCTCGAAATTTCTTAAGGTTAATCGTAAATTGAGAAGAAAGGAAATTGTAAAGTTATGGAAATATCGACTACTTTTTCGGCACAGTTAGTGACGGAGGACGTCAACACAAGATACCAGGAAGTCGACTCGAATTCGTTGACCATCATTAAGCGGGCTCATAAATATTAATTAATAACAAGACCCGCGTCCACGGTGCAATAATCTCACGGAGTACCGTGAAAGGACACGATGAGCCAATTAAATCGAGCGTAATTTATGATAATCCGGCAAGAATCACAAATTCTCATCCCATAATAACAATCAAACGTTTGTTTGTTATGGAGGTTGATTTATGCCTCGTAAAAGTGTTGATACGTGTCTTCCATCAGCAACTTAAATATAATACTCTTCTTCATTCATCGTTTGAATTATGTCTCGAGAGTTTCTTAGCACAGGAATATGTATGAATACATTGAATATTCATATGTCAATAAAAAATTTGTACGAATGAATAATTCTGGAATATTGACCCAGTATTAAAAAGATGAATCATTTGTGTAAAACAAAACAGAGTGGACACAAACATGTAACAATAAGATTTAAGGTGTCGTACATCAAACATTCCTTGCTCCAATCATGTTCCAAAATTATCCCTTTATACCGCCTGATCCTAAATCATTTGTCGCGATGTATTTCCACCTAACCCAACTAAAACATATCAACGGAGCAAAACGTTTATATTTACCGAGCGGTTCGAGACAATAAATCGTTGGCGGCGAAGCGTGTCGCCGCGATGCCGAGCGTTCGAGTCGCGATCGCGGAGCGTGCAACAATCAACGCGTCCTCAAAGGAACGTTGTAGCGAAACCATTAAAGCTCGTTCGGTGACGGTTCGGCAGAGGCGGGAGGATGTACGGTTAGGGGATTTTAATACGTCGAAAAGCAACGTCTGGTAACGTTAGCATCGAGAGATCGTGCAAAACCAGCGCGATTTCCGTCGATAATTTATGGCGATTATTATTTTCGCGCGCTCCACGGCGAAAGACAGAGACGGAGAAAACGAAAGGGGAAGTAAAAAGGACCCCGGTGAATCAGATTTATCGCCGGTTTCTGAGTTATAAGGCGGTATAGGAACCGAGTCTAAGGCTCGTAAGTCATTCTGCGTGTACGTGTGTACACGCTGCTCGTACGGATACACGCGGCGCACCGGCCAGACACGGGGGAAGGCAGGGGCAAGAAACTCTTTGTTCCTGATTGCACTGTCGTGCTTATAATTAGTAACGGATAGGGAGGATTCACCCGTGCAAAGTAGCCGCCGTGTACATACACCGATGTCTGCGAAATAAACTCGAACCGGAGTCATTTGATCGTCGGTATTACCACGTGGTACATATCGACATGTATTCGGTACATATCTGGTATCACTATGCATTGAAGAAGATATGCACAACTCCATGCATGGTATCACTGCACGTGGTATATGTGGGATAGACCACCTCAGTTTCTCTCCATCTGGTATCCCTGTACGTGGTATTACACATGTGATATTTCTATACGTGGCATCTATGCTTACTAGATCATCTCACGTGGTGACCCACACCTGGTATTCCTACATCCCCCTAGTATGATACCCTTACGTCTAGTATCCCTATGCGTGGTATACCTTCGCGTGTTAAATTGCCATATGTGGTATCACTACACATGGTATTCCAATGCGTGGTATCTCCCAAGCGTGGTATCCCTACGTCTGATATCTCTACGCGTGGTATTCTCCAAGCTTGATATCGTTACGTCTAGTATTCCTACGCGTGGTATTTCCACGCGTGGTATCCCTACACATGTCAGATCGCCATGCGTGGTATCACTACACATGGTATTCCAACGCGTGGTATCTCTCAAATGTGGTATCCCTACGTCTGGTATTTCTACGCGTGGTATTCTCCAAGCTTGATATCCTTACGTCTAGTATTCCTACGCGTGGTATCCCTACATGTGTGAAAACGCCATGCGTGGTATTACTACACATGGTATTCCAACGCGTGGTATCGCTCAAGCGTGGTATCCCTACGTCTGGTATCTCTACGCGTGGTATTCTCCAAGCTTGATACCCTTACGTCTAATATTCCCATGCTTGGTATCCCTATGCGAGTTAGATCACCATGCGTGGTATCACTACATATGTCGAATCATCACACATGGTATCTCCACGTTTATTAGACCCCCACCCACAATATTTCTACGCATGTGAGATCACCGCAAGTATCCCTACACATGAAATCACTACTTGTCATCATTGAAATCATCACATATGATCGCACATCACCATATATGATACCTTACATCACATATTCCTTAAATAGCAAACGCTCTGTTTCACGAATTCCTCTAAGTACAAGAACCTTCCTTCACAAAACTTTGCGCCGAAATCTAAAAAAAAGAACGTAAAATCTCGTCCTCAAAAGTTGCGATTAAGCCGTTAAGAGAATGCTACACGCACGAGACGTGTTTGAATAAAAACGCAGGCTCTCCTTAGTCGGCGAATTTCGTTTCAAGGATCGTCGCGATGGATAACGCGCGAGTTTCAAGAAGTCGCGGAATTTTCTCGTTGCGGTCGGGGCCACGGACGACGAAAGAAGACGCAAAAGAACGACGAAGATGAACATCCCGATAAGTTTCTTTTGGGGTCCTCGCCGGCCGGCATTCCAGCGACCGTGGCCGGACACTTTCTTAATCGTGGCCCGTTCGTTTGCATGGAAACAATTCGGCTACCGACTTAGGTGACTCCAGTGACATTCCCACCAGCTAGGAAGGAAGAAAAGAGAAGCGGGAGTGATCCATGGGACCCCATGGGTTCCACGGGTTAAGAACGGCCCCGTTGCACGTACACATACGAGCGTATGCGGGCCTTGGCACGGGGCCCGGTTGGGTGGTCCCATTCCGCTGACGCGTTCACAACACCCATCTCTCGCTATTATACCCCTTGGTGGCTCCCTTACTAAGGACCTTATTAAATATTGCTACACGCGAAATCTCGTTCCATTACCTCCCGAAAACCCAACCCCCTGTTCCCTCGCTGCGAATCGCGGTCAGATTTGAAAGCTGGAATGCGACGCTCTTTCGTGCCACTCGTTAGATCCGCGTGAAAATTTTCGGACTCGATCTTCTTATGTAACTCTTTCTTACTGTCGTCGATCATTTCAGAAGAGTGCCATTTGCAAGACGCAAGAAACGTAATTCGTGATGGCGAAGATTGGCATCGTTAAGCTTTACTTGATATACTGTACTCTCATGCAAATATGACGTCAAGAATTCCTGCTTCGAGTACGCATAATATAACGTCACATCGTGGCACCCGTATTTGCCTGACTACTACAAATAGAAACGACGTGTTCAATTGAATTAATCATTAGCACATGATTATAACTACTTGAAACCTCATGTGAAACCTCATGTGGACGAAACGAATCAGCTTTTTGGCGAACTTCTTGCCACAAAAAAACTTCTTGCGCAAAAGAAAAATGACTTTCTTTGAAAATTCTTTTTCGAGCAGAATGGCCGCCATGTTGTCCGTCACGAATTAGGGGGTTGGCATTTCTTTCAAGGCGCCGCACGTTATCGCGCACGTGAACGAGCCTTAAGTACTACCGATTACGGGTAATAAAAGCGTTCGAGTGTCATCCGGAGAACGTACGGCTGTTCCCGCGCGCGGAACGATCGCAAGAAACCCGCCGCGAAAACTCCGGTGTTGTCCCTTCTGTTCGTTTGATTGTTGCGATGCGGCGTCGCGCACACGCACCCTGAATCACACGGCCGCAGCTTCTTTTACCCGCTGAAGGGTCAGACATGGAACGATGCGGTTCGTTTCACGGTGGCCCCGATCCGCCTTCCGCGAAGCCATTTTCATGCTCGAATGACGCGCACGTGTTTTCGTATTTTACAACGGGCTCGACGAGTCCTGGCATCTCGTACCGAGATGCTCCCTCGAATTTTCGCGTTTCTTCGTTACCGGTTCTCTCATTCATCGGTTACTAAGCTCAACCCAATTCCACATCTTTTTATTCGTTCTTTTGGTAATATGTCTTGTTATACTCTTCAGACCAAGGGAACTTTTTTCCTGATTGTGCTGTTATATTAGTATAATCACTGCAAATGTTAATTTAACTGTAGGTCAGTTAGGTTATGTCCAGACATCAGCGTTTATAATTGCGTCTAGGATGTACCTTTTTTTATTTATATCTAATAGCTTTATCAGACAAATCATCAAAAACTGTAATGTCAGTTTGGATCTCCTAATATGTGCAACAGATACATCAATAATGTAGTAATTGTAAATCAATTTACATCATTATGCATCATACTCATGTTAATAAGAAATCGTTAAGTTATTTTAATTCATAAGCTTCATAAAAGACAGCAAATATATATTTTTCACAACTTCGTCACTTTTGAAATAAATGATTAAATATAATAATGTGGCGAAAGAATTTTTATGCGTCCCACAATGAAAGATGTTTCAAGGAGAGCATCTAAATTTGAACAGCGCCATCGATGCAGATAGCAACGTCGAGGTTCTGCACCCTTTTTAAAGTTCAAACTCATTCACCGTCAGAAGGTACAATATTGTTACTGATTAATGACAAAGTTCAGAGTGTATACGACTGTTCCTTCCCTGATAAGAAGCACCCCCGAGACTATGTATTTGAAGTCGTGTCCTGGCATCGGTGACTCTGTAATGGGGTTAGATACGGTGGCCACGTTGGCTAGGTTCGCGCTCGACGCTATCGTGACCCAGCAACCATCGTGATAGATCATCCCGTCGGTTCCATAAACAATAACTTACACTTCACCGACCTGTGAAACGGACCCCCACTTGTTCCTTGCACTCTGCTACCCCCGGACTACCTGCTCTATGTCAAAATACGTTTTTTCGTGAAATTTATGCGTGCTCTGTTACATAGGGGTACTGATAGCTCGTACAACGTTGTTCTTTCATTCACTTGTGGTGCAATCTTGGACTCTGTATTTTTTTAGATACATGTACAAATTTTGTGAGATAAAATGTACATAAGGACATGAATATATAAATTAAATAACTCGAGATGTACATATTCAGTAGTATCGGATATATTAATTTAATATTAACTAAAGCAAATTCAAGTTAGAACAAATTCAACTTAGAACAAATTCAAACCAGACTAAAATTACAGAATATTATAAAAAAGTAACGACATAAAAAACAAGTTCAATGAATTCAAAAACATAGAAAAATGTATTAAAACTTAAAAATGTATAATAAAACAAAGGAGAGATATTTTCAAATCCAGACTTGCGTCAGAGACTACAATTTAAGGCAGACGTACAATACGGTTCTCTGTTAAAGAAAACTCTCTCCCGGTCCAGTGATAAGTGACTGACTTTCTGTATCTCGAAGGATCACGATGTATTACGTCCTCTATGATCATTTGTTCGTGGAAGCTCCGTAGGTATTCTCCCGCGACCGCGTATGATTTATCTATCAAAGAAATTGATTTTCTTTGCTCGTGCTTTTTTTTTCTCGCGATTTATCGCGCAGCCGCGCGGCGAGAAGAATGGACCAGCCCGTACGATTTCTCGATGAAAATTCGAAGTACTCGCGGCCGTGGGTATCTATCATCGAGGGGGTTGATAAATGATCGGCCAACCTGCGTGCGCGCGATTACGACATCGTCTTCCACGAAACGATGACGCGCACTCGCGCCTCGAGTTCTCGAAAGAACTCGTAGCTACACGGGAAAAATTCTTGAGACTAGAAATTCATTCGATGCCTCGTTTATGCACTCTTTTACCTCTTTACACTCCTATAGACACTTATAGGGACTTATAGACACTTATAGATATTTTATTGCAATTTTCTGGACACTCGAAGGTATTTTTACTGTTGCCACATTCACACTTTTGCAAACCAAAATTACCAAATTCCCGAATTTCCAACCCCCTAAATTTCTACCACCCCAAATTACCAAATTCCCGAATTTCCATGCTCGCAAATTTTCAAGTTCTAAAATCACCACGCACCCCAATTTCCAAATTCTCAGATCACCAAATTCCCGAATTCCCAACCTCTCAAATTTCCAAATTCTGAAATTACCACGCACCCCAATTTCCAAATTCTCAGATCACCAAATTCCCGAATTCCCAACCTCTCAAATTTCCAAATTCTGAAATTACCACGCACTCCAATTCCCTAATTTCCAAATTCTGAGATCACCAAATTCCTACAATTTCAAATCTGCACCCTCCAAATTTTCACCACCCCAATTTCTCAAATTCGCAACCCACAATTTCCAAATTCTAAATATTTACCAAGTGCCTTCCAAAACTCCTCAGATCTCCAAAAGCCCATATCCTCGACTTCCCAAAAAGGAAATAATAGTTCCCGCGTATTTTCTCACCCTCCCGTTGCACGCGCGATCCACCTGTTTACCTATCTCGTCCCGGTTACACAGTAACAATACATGGCATTAAGATCGCTCGCAGCACCTGTTCCGCGTAAGAATTCCGCGGGCCATACGAGCCGTGCGAACGCCGCTTATGTCGTCGCCGCGCATAAGATTTTCTTTCCCGCTCGAGCCACGAACGCTCACGGGTGAAACGTGCTCCGCAAAAAGTTAATTGTTCCGGTAAAAGGTAAATTATCGCGGATCTACGACGAAATCCACTTACGGGTTTCAATTGAATCCGCGCGGGATACAAGTTTTTTCAGCGAGCCGTGTCGTCGCGCGAAACTCAAGAAAGTTGTCAGGAAGTGTGCAACGGAGCACGGTCGCGATCGCGCCGATTGCGGTTGAACGAAGAAGAAAGACTCCACGGTACGCTGGGAAGGATACGTTAGACGATAATTAACAATTGCTCTGTTTATATCTTTTACTGGAATAAATGCAATTTCTGCTAATATTTGGATATTGAACCACCTGAATACGCGGTCGAAGGGCGTCGTGAATGCAGCATCTTTCTTCCCACGATGCATTTTACGACGCTCTGACCGGTCGACATTCATGAGAATTTATTAACGTCCATTTTCTGTTTAATTACCGTCGCGCGGCATGCACTGCCAAGGCGTTCCTGAGAGGCCAAATGTCCCCCTCGGTCTTCGCCATCGGTCGAGTTATCGAGTATGAAACCGGGCGCAGACAGGATACGTGTTTGACACGCTAACGTCTTATTTCCCTGTCTGCCTGATTATCGATTCGCTAAGTAGATCACGATACGCTTTCTTACTTTTCCTACCTGTAATCACTTGCTACGGAAAATATTTTTTGCGCTGCTGTTAATCATCTCATTTACATTCTTTGTCAAATATTTTTTCGATTCGTAAGAATTTGGTGATCTGAGAATTTGGAAATTAGGGAATTTGGGTGCGTGGTAATTGCAGAATTTAGAAATTTGCGAGCGTGGAAATTTGGAAATTTGGGGTTGTGGAAATTTTGAGGGCATTCGAAAATTTGGTAATTTGGGGTCGTAGAAATTTGGGGGGTTACAGACTTCGATTCGTGAGAATTTGGTGATCTGAGAATTTGGAAATTATGGAATTTGAACACGTGGTAATTTCAGAACTTGAAAATTTGCGAGCATGGAAATTCGAAAATTTGGTAATTTGAATTCGTGGAAATTTGGGAGGTTGGAAATTTGAAAATTTGGTAATTTGGTGTCGTGGAAATTTGAGAGATTGCAGACTTCGATTCGTAAAAATTTAGTGACCCAAGAACCACCTACCAAACATCCTAAAAAACTTCTTCGAATTTAGAAGAAAAGATTTGTCAGGCGTTTTAAATCGAGTCAGGCCGCGTGAACGAACGCGCGGAATTTCGAACGGAGGGTTGTCAACCCCCGTTTTTCTGGTTTGAACGTCGGGGTGAGAACGCGTCGGAACGCCCAGTGGATGTTTATTTAACTCGAAGTAATTTGATCAAAAATTTAATCAAGTCGGATTTTTGAGCGGCACCGAAAGCGTGACGAATCGGTCACGCCGTCCCAATAAAACTCGAAAGAATTCAGTTCGTCTTTCTCTTTTCGCGTTCGGCTCCTCTGCCGTCTTCTTCTACGAAACGCTCCTCTTCGTTTCTCGATTTGGCTCCCGGGTAGAAACTCGAGGTCAGAAAAAAATTGTTTAACTTTCCAATGAGGGGACCGTGAATCGGGAGAATTTATTCGCGTTTAATTGTCGCGGCGTGTTGCATGCAAAGTGCTTCGCATAGAACACACTTGGCATACATACAAAAAATGTTGAGATTCGAAACTTTACAGGCTTCGAATGTGGAAAGAAACGACAAAAGTTTTCAACCCTCAAAAAAAGCGTCCCGTCGCATACAAAGCTCCGAAGCGTCATAAATCGTCTGATCGGAAAAGATTCAGGGTTAAAAACGCTTCGGGGGCGGTCGCTGAATCGAAAGAAACCATAAAAGCTTTTATCGTAAATCGACCATTCGTACGAGCGCGGCGTTAAAGTCGTCCTCGAGATAATGATTTTTTTCTCTCGCGCCATTGGTCAGACAGATAGCTAGGGGTGGTTTGATAAGGGTGCGAAACGGTGCCGGCTGGTTCTCGCGTGATAATTGCTCGGAACTATTTCAATCGAGCTCTGCCCTCGACCCCGTAAAAACGTCGCTGCCTTTAAGGGTGCAGAAAAGTCGGATTCGGTGGTTGTAGGGGTGGAAAAGAATATTAGCATGCCGGGCCTTTCCACGAAGTCCCGGACGCTTCTCGCGAAAACCGAGCAGGGATGGTAACGAGGAAGGAAGAAATTAACCGAAGGGGAGCGTAAAAGTGGAAAGGACGAAGGAAGAAAAAGCGGCGAAGGATTCGGCTCGATTACGGCCCGTATTCTTTTAATTACCAGAGTCCTTTGGGGCAACGAAACGAAACGAAACATTTCCCTTTTAATTGCACGCTCTCCGGCCTGTACATTCCACGATCGTTCTCTCAAAGAATTTAATTACCGGCGCGTATGGCAGCCAGGTATCCGCGAACCGTCGCACACTGGGGCAGAATCCCGAGAAATAGGGAAATAATTCAATGTGCCATTTTAATCCGGTCTCCAATTTTATTTACACGTTTTATCGATGTATACATCCATCACACCTTTAAACAAGTATACTTGTATTTTCTACAAGTATTTTATTAAATTTCAGTATTTTTTGGAGAATTAAAAATATTAACACAAGGATAAGGTTAACTTTGAAACTAACGAATGAGGAGACTTAATGAGACTTTTAGAATAAAATTAAATTTTGTTCATCTTCCATTAAGTTTCATTGTCTAACTTGACTTCTGAAAATAAACGTGTGTCCCTTTCACTTCCTGCATTTTATTCA
Organism: Megachile leachella; assembly: GCA_963576845.1. Taxonomy (NCBI): domain Eukaryota; kingdom Metazoa; phylum Arthropoda; class Insecta; order Hymenoptera; family Megachilidae; genus Megachile; species Megachile leachella. The sequence goes on from OY756257.1 coordinate 12,307,045, forward strand.
AATTCTTTGAAAAAAAGCTTTCCACCAAGAAATATGAGTATATTAACCAGAACGGTTAAGGTAAAATCAGTGTGTAAAATCAAGGGGGTTAACTTTGAAACTAACGAATGAAGAGACTTAATGAGACTTTCAAAATAAAATTTTATGTCTGTGCATCTTTCATTGTACGTTTCATTGTCTATCTTGAGAAGTACCAGACTTCTGAAAATAAACGTGTGCTCCTTTCACTTCCTGCACTTCATCCAACCTTTGAAAATAAAATTTACACCAAGAAATACATTGATGAAGCTAAAATCAACATGTAAAATCAAGGGGTTAATTTTGAAACAAACGAAGAAGAGACTTATAAAATAAAATAAAATTTGTGTCCGTCTTCCAGTAAGTTTCATTGTTTAACTCAAGAAGTACCTTCCAGACTTCTGAAAGTAAATGCCCCTTTCACTTCCTGCACTTTATCCAACCTTTGCAAAAAAAAATATCCAGCGAAGAAATATACACTGGTGAAGGTAAAATCAAATGAAACGTCCGAACGAAACGAGGCAGGATTATCAAGAATCGCGTCAGGAGCGAAATTAAAAGTCCCAGGAAGATAATAAGAGTCCAGTCGAGCCGGTAAGACTAAGACATACGTCTGTGCAGGAAAATTGATTTACCGGATCCGTTAATTAATCATGAAACTAATGGCTTGCGAGAATAAAGCCTCTCGCTCCTCTCGGGCCGGGTATCGCGAACGAGAGGAGAAAAGGGGAAGCTGCAGGAGCAACGAAAAATAAGAAGGAGAGAAAAATAAGAGCGAGAAGAGGAAGGGGGTGGAAAGAAGCTGCTCCTTCGGCTCACTTATTCGTGCTCGGTGCCGAGGGTGGAGCGTAACACCGGGTAATATAACGGGTGGCGTCGTTTTCAGACGGGGTTGCCACCCTCCGAGGGTTCGTAATGAGACTAATAGACACGTACCGCTCGTAAAAAGTGTTCCGAGTTGTTCAAGTTAAATGCGACGGTGCAATTTTATTTTGCGGTACTTACGCTCACGGAATTAACGTTTTGGTGTTTGGAACGTTTAGCTTTAGGTGATGTAAAAATTTGGGGATGGAGAATTTGGGGTTTAGGGGATTAGGAACCTGCGAAGTTAGGCGATTAGAGAGTTCGGTGTTTAGAGATGTGAAAATTTGCAAATTTAGGGATTTGCGATTTTGGGGATTGCAACATTCAGAGATTTGAAGGTGTACGAATGTGGATATTCAGGGATCTGGAGATGTGAGAATTTGGCACTTTGGGGATTGCAACATTCAGAGATTTGAAGGTGTACGAATGTGGATATTCAGGGACCTGGAGATGTGAGAATTCAAGACTTTGGGCATTAGAACATTCATAGATTTAAAAGTACACGAATGTGGATATTCAAGGACCTGGAGATGTGAGAATATGTGAATATGAGGGTCTGCACTTTTGGGAACTTACAAACCTAATCATTTAGAAGTTGTAATTTACATACTTCAACCCCTAAGATCAAAAAAGAGTCTCCCTACCCCTGTCCAATTTCTGCAATGATATTACGAGACTGCATATGAAAAAAGTTTGAATATGATAATCTTTGTCTCATTATCAACAATCGCAGATATCGTGGCTGTTGTGTTCCAGACTGTACCAGTTGGAGCGGTCCACTTTGCGGCCACGTAGAGGGGCGAGGAGGGAGGGCAATCGGTCACTGATTTGGTCAGATCCATAAGGAGCGTGCATAGCGAGGAGCATTAATGACCCGACAAGCATTCCTTGCCCAGATGCCCGATCCCCTCTCGTTTCTTCGTCCCTTAGGAATCTTCCTCTCTGTCCCACCAGCTGGCCACCTTCTCTTTTTCCCGTCTCGTTGCTTCCTCGTTTCTCCCGTCGTAACGCGTTCCCTCTTTCTTCAGCGCCGATTCGTCCACCTCTCTTCATCTTCCTCTCGTTCCGTCCCGCTTCAGAAGTCTCGCGCGATCGCGTTGGGTGGTCTCTCTACTCTTACCGACTCTCGGTCCCATATAGCCGAGAGACGTGCGCACGTTCTACCATGTTCGGGACCTTCACGACAGACAAACCGAAAGCAAACCTTTATGCCCTTATACCTTAAACGCGAGACACTCACGCACCGTGAGCTAGCCGCGACAAAAGCGCGAGGAGCGTGGGAGGCCACGGTAACCAGATGCGTATTTCGCTACTTTCAAGTTTTTCGAGCATGCTCGAATTAGACTTTACATCCGGAAGTCTAAGCTTACGATCTGGATTTTACCCGTCTGGGCTATTTTATGGGTTAGGTGTTAATGTTAGGGTTCATGTAGATTTACTCTGACATTATTTGGTAAAATAGCACTTGTGGTCTCAAGTTTTAGCTGGAGACTGTGTGAAGGGTTCAGCAATTTTTACACAAAATGGCTGATGTTTTATTATGAAGAATCAGTTCACTTAGGATCATGAGATATTAGCTCTCATACTTTACTTAATATCATGGGTTGTATTAACAAATTGTCACACAATCTGGTAATTATATATTCTTTATGGTATAACAAACTAAAAAGTCCAGTACCATTTTATGAAACAAGAGACTGTTTGCTAGATATTCATTGTAGAATGACATTATGAGTTAAAGAATAAATTAATTGACACACCGTATGTTTTAAAGTGTCAGCCATTTTACCCCATCAATATCAATGCAACATTTACCTGTTTACAAGTTTGACATAAATGTTTACAAACATTTACAAGTTCGCTTTTTTATCAAACTTTGAGCTTCAAATTTTTATTTACATGTTTACTATATATTTATGTAGTTATATCTTATACTATAAGTGTTCCTTCATGTTGCTTTTAAGTCCTCAAATTAAATCAAACTTCAATCTACATCACAATTGAAGAACTCCATACATCATCACCTAATAAATTTCAAGGTTAATTACAATAATATATTCTTGACTTTAATTCTACGTTTCACAATGTCATACATGTTCATGCATAGAATCAATTTTCTCACACGAAGTACAGGCTCGTTAGAGTCTCTTGTTTGCATCACGACGATGCAGTTTTAGTTCAGTAGAAAAATCGTCTGACACAAGCGTTACTAACCGGGAAATCGTTTTATTGACGTATGTACGAGAAGATCGCGAAGCCAGGAGGAATGTCTTTGTCCGTAAAATGTCACTTGCATCGGTTTAACGCTGCACCCTTCGAGTCGTACCCCCTTCGGTTATCCTTACGCCGGAACCAATTGCTTCGTCAAGGTGATCTTCGACAATACATTACGCACTTTTCTCGCCTGTGACATTTATCGATACACGACCTTTGAGTCGCGGTACTTAAGAAATGGGAACTTTTATTAGGGACATGCAAAAGTACACGCTCTATCCTCCACGGGAGATCTTACTGAAATCTGTAATGCACTTTCGTTTTATCTTGCGTAATTTATCTTTGAGAGAACAGAGTTGCGTATTGAATTTTTATTAAAATTGCTAACTGTGCCAAAGGTTAAGTTACAAATACTATTTAACAAAGGTTAAGTTACAAATACTAGTAGAATACTAGTTCATAAATAAAATATTGACAGAATTGTGTGTTCTTCAAGATATTTGAAAAAATCTAGCTCAAAAATTTACAAATGAAAACTTGCATAAATCAACCCTTACATAAATCAACCCTTACATAAATCAACCCTTGTACAAATCCACCCTTGTGCAGACCAGTCGACACTTAATAAACAAATAGAGAATATAACAAATAATAAATAGAGAAGCATAAATAGAGAACACCGAATAGTACGAAAGGGTAGAATTTCAAAAATAAAGGAAGAGGGACATTAATCGTTTACGAGCAGGTAGATTAATCGCAGGGTATCTTCTTTTTGACTGCTCTAAATCTTTCTTTGGCCAGTGAAAAATAGAGCAAACAAGTCGGATTTCTCGGTGGCTCCGCTACTGTGTGCAGGCGAATTTTCATCGAGCCACTCTTCTCGAGAGTCGGGTGCTATTTCAGCTCGTTAGGATAACGAGGATCTAATGTCGCGTTCACAGCCCGGCCAATTACGCGTTACGGGCCGAGGAGCACATCTTTCGGCGGATCCGCATTGCGACCAGCTTGTCCGGAAACCAAGATAACCACCGACGGTCTAACTTTGTAATTAATCGACGGAGTTTTGCTAGATTTTTTGCCGCTTCCACGATTTCAATTCTACGCGCTTTTTTAGTTTCTGCCTTTAGCTCTCGTGTATTTCTCTAATTAGTCTGACTTTTTGTTTTGTATGTATTTGCACGTGCATATGTGTACATACATATGTGTACATGCATATGTGTGCATGCATATGTGTTTGCATATATGTCTATGTCTATGCATATGTGTACGTATATTTGTGTATTAATATATGTGTATGACATTCATATGTGCACATGCATATGTGTGTATGCATATGTGTTTACATATATGTCTATGCATGTGCATATGTGTATGTATATTTGTGTATTAATATATGTGTATGACATTCATATATGCACATACGTATGTGTGTATGCATATGTGTGTATTCATATGTGTTTACATATATGTATGTCATGCATATGCACATATGTGTATATATATTTATGTATTAATATAGGTCTATTCATATATGTGTACACATTTTTGTATATTGTATATACATACACACATATGTATACATATGCATATATGTGAACACAGTACAAAATAAGTGTTCATGTAAACATACATGTATTCTTGCACCTTAAAATAGAATATTAAAAATTCCGTAATAGCTACAAATTGATGAGTGGATTTTTCTGCTTATCGCACACTTTACATGCTGCTTGCATGTTTCGATATGCTCCAAATGCATCTACTTAGACTGCCATGCAATTAAATTCGCCTCATCAGAATTTAATGCAAAAAGTACTCATTTCCTTCTTAATAGAATTGTGCTAACATATACGATAGGAAAGATAAACGAATTAGAATTGTATGAATACATGTAACAACGTAAAAAACGAAAACGAAACGTCAGAAGGCTATTTACCTTATCTACTTGAAGTAGTCGTGGATAGTAAGACGCATTATCATATCGCGTACGAAAGATATGACATTTTAATTTCACGCCTTAATATTTCAACTTGACACCTCGAAATATTTACATAAAATTAACATTATGCAAAGTTAGTGCTTCTAATTATTTGAATATGTTATTAGCGTAGTTTATAGGTGATATCGGGTGGACAATTTTATATCAACTTATGATCGAATAATTTATTACGACCATAATTTCATATAATTTAGTTATCAATCATAAAACTCTAATACTCACAGAAAATAATTATGCAAAATACTTAAAAAAATGTAATAGCAGGATACAAACTTCTATAATAATAGATATCATTATTAAAAACTGCATAAATATGTACAGTTTGAATCTTAGCACCCTATCATATCAAAAGCTCGAAGAATTAAAGTTCGGTGAAAAGATGAAGGAAACAAATTTGGCCGCAATGAATCTGCAGATCAAGGAATCTTTTTCCCAAAGGAAAAATGTCGCGTTCTCGTTAAGTATAATTCATAGTCGGCTCTTTCGTGTCCATTGGTAGGTCTCGCGATGAGAGACACGCGTTCACAAAGCCTCTTTCTCTCCTCGTACGAGGTGATCTATTGGCGAGACATCTGCCGCCGTGTCGTCATAGAGACGACGCATTTACGGGCAGCTAAGTGGCCTTTACCCGCGGTTCCCGAAAGCGACGCGATAAATTTTGCTTCGCCTCTTGCGCGGACCGCCTTTAATTTGACGGGCCGGGGCTCGTTACACTCGTTAGCGGCGACGAGAGGAAACGCTCCGATCCCAAAGCGGGTTCTATACAGGGGTGAATACGCTGAGAAATTTGGGAACTTGGAAACTTAGTTTTGGAATTTTTTAGGTTTCGAATCTTGAAATTTTTCTGGGTGGAAGATCTGGAGGGGTTGAGAGGACTTAGGGTTTGGAAATCTGAGAGGGTAGGTGTTTGGAAAATTTCGAAGTTTGAGAATTTGGTGACAGAAGCATTTGGAGGTGCAGCATTTGGGTGTTTAAGAATTTTAGAACTTAGAAGTGGACTTAGTTCAAGAACTTGAGAATTCTAAAACTTAGAAATTTATTGTTAGAGACATTGAAATTTCGAAATCTTAGAGCTTAATACTTGGAACTTGAGTATTCATGAACCTAGAAATTTATGGACTCGCAAGTTCAATGATTTAATTTGCCTTAGTTAGAATTAAAAATCTATGAACCAATTAGGAAATTTGTAAATCTACGACAAACCTAATCTACCACCTAATTCACAAACGCAAAATAAAGAAGACAGCATCTCCCCTTTCATTCGTTAATCGGCATAAAATAAGTCGTCAATAGCGTGTCGTTTATTCAATTCGCCGTCTCGTTAGCCTCAATCAATTAATATCATCGTCCATAAACGTCTCAACGCTTCTCCGGAAGTGTCTAACTTTTGCCCGGTGATATTGTAATAAACAAGCAGCAAAGTCGCCATTAATCGCCGTAGGATCGCAAGGTGGTCCCGAAGCGGGCAAGAAGATGAAATTTAGTGAGCCACTGGCGGAAACGTAGAGACCCCTAATGGCCATTCCGATGACTATGGTTCTCGACCACACTGCTAACTCCCTTCCACCATCCCTCTTGTCTTCTGCTTGTTGCACCCTCTCGTCCCTCCCTGCTTCTAACTCGTTTTCTCCACCCTGCCTCTTGCCGTATATGCAACGGCGTTCCAGCAATTACGCATCGCCGCAGTTAAATACAATGGCCAGGACAACGACTCTGTAATTTATCCCTGGTTTGGCCCACCGGTCCGTTTGTTTCCAACGCTGGAAGAGAACGTTACCCCCCCGTTAACCGACATGTTTTCCCGCGCGAACATCCCCCGTGACCAATGTCGCCCTTTAAATTAATGATAATTAATAATGGAGTTCTATGGACGCCGTTCGTCACGGTTACTGAAATAGTTTCAGAGAGATTCATTGGGAATATTAACACTTTTGGGAATTGTAGATCTAATACTTTATTATGTTGGTTTAATTATTTGGATGGGGTTCTAAATGTTTAGAACCTAAATTTTAGATATATCAATTTTACTGAGGACGTAGAGTTACATTTTTGTATAGGTATCCTGAAATTTTAGAAGTAATTTCATTTTTAGTTAATATTGTTTTTCAGCATGTAGAATAAAATGTGAACAAGGTAGACACATACTAAATTTTTTTACCAAGATGCAACCAACATAGACATCCACCCTCCAGCCTCAGTTAATATTGTTTTTCAGCATGTAGAATAAAATGTGAACAAGATAAAAACATACTGAATTTTTTTATCAAAATGCAACTAAAATGAACATCTACCCTCCATCCTTAGTTAATATTGTTTTTCAGCATGTAGAATAAAAAGTGAAGAAGATAGAAACATACTAAATTTGTTTACCAAAATGCAACTAAAATGGACACCTACCCTCCAACCTTACTTAATATTGTTTTTCAGCTTGTAGAATAAAATGTGAACAAGATAGAAACATACTGAATTTTTTAACGAAAATGCAACTAAAATGAACATCTACCCTCCACCCTTAGTTAATATTGTTTTTCAGCATGTAGAATAAAAAGTGAACGAGATAGAAACATACTGAATTTTTTTACCAAAATGCAACGAACATAGACATCCACCTTCCACCCTCTTTATTGAACATAACCCACTATGTTATCAAAAATAGCTTCACTCCGTAATTTCCCCCATTTCTCTAAATAAAACCTTCATTTCTTTTACACAAAACTCTCACATGACAGACCCTAAATTTCAGAAATAAATTCAGACATCAAGTTTTGACTCCAGTTAACATTTTAAAATATGGAATGATCGCGTCACGTTGATGGTATACAATCATACCAGGTGCATCGCCCTACCGTTCAATAAAGAGTGCACGTGAAATCGAATTTACCTTTGGCGAAAATACCGTTGCGCGCAATTACGGCGAACAATGCAGTATCCCGATAGAATTACCAATTAGGGATCGCCACGTTTAAATACAATGACCAGAAACAACGACTCTGTAATTTATCTCTCGGTTTCGGCTACCGTGCGCGATGCTACCCCTGGATACCTCGCTGCGGTTTTCACGTTCGAATTAACAGCAATTAATAATGTTCCGTTGGGTTTATTCGACAACTATCGGACGTGTAAATTTTGCGAAACTCAAATTTGTTATTTGCATCTTCTGTTAGATTTAGTGTTAAATACTCAGTACGTTATAATTGCATGTATGTTTCACACCTATTCGATACGCTTTTATGATGAATCTAAAAAATGTTTCATTCCTCCTATCTCATATTGTGAACCTATTAATTATTACCTTCTATTCGATACGCTTTTATGATGAATCTAAAAATGTTTCATTCCTCCTATCTCATATTGTGAACCTATTAATTATTTATTGACTAAGTTTAATAAAACCTTACTAACAACTCTGATATAAAACTTGATATTATAATAAGTAAATGCAAAAAGTAGTGATATAATAGCATCGCAAAGTTGATCACACAAGATGTCAATCATGTCCGCAGAAATTACGAGTTAATGACACAACAAAGTATCATTGGAAACGCGGCGTAACTAAAAGGGTAAACGTAACAAATTTCAACGTGTCGAGGTAAAAGGCCACTTTCGTAAATCTGTTAGCGAACAGACACGTATGGCGGCGTCTAACAGGTGCAGATATCTTTTATCTCCTGCCGATCGCTACCGCCATGCGAGCGAACGCGTTTGAGCTAGTCGCGCACTGTCATTCTCGCCACGTTCCATTTGTCGGTCGCGCTCGAGATACCGGGTGTCTCGTTAATTTGGGATCAATTAGCGCGTCACGGTGTGTCACCGTGAACGAGGCGTGCCACGCATCTGTACTTACCCGTCCGTGTATACGTCCGACCATGTAAATTTTATTAATTACGTCTCTCCGGTTTCGAAAGGACGTGGAACGGCTCTCTTTCCCCTGCTAAGATGAAATTCGTTGACTTCGCCGTTGTGAATGCGGTGTACAATTACCGCTAACGATCGGAGAGAAATCTTGGCTGTTTATTCGAATCGAAATTTATGATCGTGGTAATTGTGGATTTCTATTAGTCTGACCGAGTAAGATTATTTATTCTTCTTCGTTTCTTTTTTGTCGTCGAAGAAACCGTGTAAGGAATCCGAGGACAGGAACAGAACATAGAACGAGGGAGCGTGTATTTTTAATTCGATTTAATCGGTGGCAACATGTAAGCAGGTTACATAGATTATATCGACCACATATTGTGAGACACTGGTATATACGCATGCTGTCCAACTCTCTCTAATATACATGTATATATATACATACTCCGTATTCTATATACTCGTACAATAATTAGGAATATACAGTGTGAGATCGTTTCGTATTCACACGCGACCGTGCGCAACCTACACAAATAATAGAATCTTCGCGCCGCAATTATACTTTATCTCGTATCATACATATACACATTTACGACCAGTATTTACAATTATGTACACAGGAAATAAATTAATTTAACCGGATTACCATCGGATCCAGTCGTTTACTATTATCTACGCTCAATAGGTTGTTGATAAATATAGAAAGGATCAGTCTGCGATTTATTTACAGTCAGAGCTTTCCTTTAAATTAGGCTAATTTAGGGTAGCAATCATTGGATGTTTTCATCATTGGATATTATCAACAGATGTTTGAAAATTTTTGATTTCAAAATTTAAGGGTTGGGATTCGTTTAGGTAATTTGGTCATCGACAGCGTTCACAAGGGATGAATATTGTCGTACAGCATTTACACTCTCTTTGAAACCACAAAAGTCAATATAACAAAATCAGTGCAGTTTCCAGATATTTCAGAGCATCCAAGATGAACCTAGACCTCTTTTTTAAAACTATGATCCAAACCTCAAGAATAACATTCTCCAAACTAAGTTCCCTTAAGCTCACCCTAAAGTTCTCCAAAATCAAAGGTAATAAAAGTCCGCCCAACATTAGCAAGCTAAACTCTCAGTGAGGATTGTTTCCGGTACCGACTTCCTCTCCGTCCTCATCAACCGGCACCGTCGAATGGTTGTACAGACCCTCCGCCATCAACTGAAGAGCCAGAGGGTTTTTCTGTCCGCTAGCTTTCTTAATTTTCGCCCGTTTGTTCTGGAACCAGATCTTGATTTGCGCCTCGTTGAGACCCAAGTCTCTAGACAGCTGTTGTCTCCTTCTCTCGGTCAGATATCGATTCTCCGCGAATTCCCTCTTCAGTCTTGCCAATTGCTCGGCGCTGAACGCGGTTCGAGGTCGCTTCTCTTCCGGCGTGCCGTTCTTGCTTCCGTTCGCCGTGCGTTTCACTCTCCTCGTCCGTGGACCTGGAACGTTAATTGTTCATTGTTTTTACGTCGCAATTGATATTCAGCCGGGTTAATCTTTCATTAAGAACGGGTCCCTTTGCGGCACGGTTCCGACTATCTCTGGATCGTTTCATTCGGCCGCAATTGGTATATTAAACACGGTACCGCGTTTATCTGTCGCGAGTATCGTTTCACTGCATTATTGCGGGTCCAAATTTGGCGATCGCGAGCGGAAAACTCGGCGCGTGTTCCGCGCGATGAATATTCATAAAGCATCAGGCTAAAACCGGTCGCGAGACAGACGGTGAAAACGGCTACACGAAAACATGGGTCCTTCGATAGAGTGTCTAATGAATCGCCTCCGAAATTCCACGATCGCTATCCTCAAAGTCCCGATCATTCGAGCCGAGAAATTCCATCCGCAGGATACTTGACCTAAAATTCCCTGATTAAGATCCTATCATCCGCCATCGATCCTCGAATACTGTTTAATTAACGGGAAGCCCGGTAGTGAGAAGCAGAGGATCCAATCGAGATTCGTCGTAATTAGTAACACGGTTGTCTGGCGGTAAGGTCGCGGACCACCTTGGACACGATTCAGTATCTGGGCCACGATGATTGCGGAGGGTAGATCGGGGACATAGGTTTAACGGAATGATGCTATGCGAACTGCTGCAGGTGCTATTCGAGTGATATGTTCGCTTGGATGCGGTGGGTTGGGATTAGGGTTATTTCAGCTGGGTCTGAAATTTTAAAATGTGCATTGTGATGAATGTATAGTAGACAGTAGTTTAGGTCTTTTTAATTTTTTATGTGAAGGAGAATTGCAGTGGATGCTATTATTATATGATATCACATGTTAAGTCACTTGATCGAATCGCTACAAAACTGAACAAGCATTGGTGTATTGGTTCACAATGTACCCCCACCAGTTATGTCGCTCCACACCATAATTAATTCTTCCTAAACTATCCCCTAAACTATCATCTTCCCTAACTGTCCCCAAAATTAAAAATAAGTTTCTTCCTCTCTTATCCATACTCAACTGAAAGAAACTAATGCTCCATGTGCATACCTAAACGCTATACAATCGATCGATATAGCACAGCAGAATATATTAATCTGATGATGTGGTTGAGCCTAAGATTACAGAATAGAGAAGTATAGTAATGACGTTAAATCGGAACTGGAACGACGCTCCAGGAAACTGGTTGTTTCTTTATGGAATCCGCTGGCGGAACGCAGGGCCCGAGCGACTATAATTGGGTAAGCTTTATGCGACCAAACGATTTTTCGATAGCGTCTCGCGGTTGATTTACATAGAAACTGGTTTCCAGATGTAACGGTCGCCAAAGTTAATTGATTAAGCGGATACGGAGAAATAGTGGTACAAGAATGGCGAGCTATGGCTACCTGCTCGCTCGACTTCCTTGATAACGCGATTAACTAAGATATATCTGTCCGCGGGAATTCAATTCCAGCGAATACGGTTGCGAATTAATTCTTACGTTCGCATGTTCCCAGTAAATTGACGGTATTATTTCATTCCCGTGTTTGCACGAGATCGCATGACTTCTGATCAGGAATAAATTGCGAATACCTACCGGAAGACGGTCGGTCCGAGTATCTGGTGCAATAGACCCACGCCGGCCAAGGACTCTGTCCGTTGATTCCTGCCTGATTCGTGACGGAATTGCTAACACTTCCGGAGTTGCTGTCTCCGCTCAAGGACTCGCTGCCGATGGTTGAGGACGAGGAGCCCAAAGAAGGCGCTCCTGTCACCGAGCTTCCGGTTACGGAGCTCCTGTTACTCGCCAGACTCTCGAGGCTTCCGCTTCTGCTGAGTCCACTGTTCCTCTGAAGGGGCGACGTCAATCCGCAATGAGTGGAAAACAGGTCCCTCTCTCTGTGCACGGAAAAGCCGTTCGGTTGCGGTCTCGTGGGAGACAGTCTGTTCGAGGAGAGGCTCAAATCCCGCGGAAGGGACAGAGGGCTGTGTCGCGGTATCGGTACTGGAATACTCGTAGAGTGTCCAGTCAAGTTCTGCTTCGGAGTCTTGGTACTGAGAATCGCCTCGCGTCCAAAGTCTGGCCTCAAAATGTTCACCACGCTGAATCTCAAGGGTGTCTCTATGTCCTCCTTACGGTCCTGCGGCTGTTCTTGACGAGGAACCACGTGACTCTCCGGAGAACGCACCCGGTGATGATGATGATGGTGGTGGTGATGGTGGCTGCCAATCCCCAGTCGAAGACCGTACGCAGAATCCATCGTCACAAGTGCTACGCTCATCGTTCGTTCGTGTAAATAGTCCTGTGCGTGTTTCGCGCAATTAACTCTCTCTCGCGATCGTTGACTCGGGGTCCTTAACCTTCCGTCAACATGTCTGCACGGGAACACGGGGTCACACTTGTCACTGGACTCATTAATCAGAAGTTCACTGCCGAAACACTGCCTCGTTCTCGGAGATGACACTACAATCACTGTGCCGTTCGTAAACGCGGACTGTCTGTGTCATCGAAATTCCCGCGTGATCCCGTTCACGTGGTTCGGATCGTCCCCGTTGCCCAAAGCGGTTCGACTCTGGATCAGCTCCAAGAGCGGGAAGTCTGCTCGGTATTGGCTTTTCTCGAGGTTTCCGAGGACTCGTGCGAGTGCTGTGACGGGTCTGACTGGCTGTCCATCCGTCGCTCAGTGATGTCTAAACTAGGGGACCTGTGGTCCCTACTTACCGCTTGCCCCTCCGCTCCCCGCGCCCCTTCTCTCCTCCTACGCCCCAGCCTCGAGTGCAGTGCACTAGACACCCTCGATTGTATCTCTATTAACTCTTCAGTCACAGGCTCCGCCCACTGGCGTAAGGTTCGCCCCACCACCGACGTCGCTCGACAGTCCCCACCACGCACGGCACCAATAGTAGGGAGCCTGGGTTTGGGTTCACTACGATCGATGCCGTTGCAGCCAGTCTCCTTTCGACAACGCTCAGATTTCTGTCTTATTTATACCTTCTTCGTCAAAAACATACTCTTTCTCATGCGCCCGATAGATCCAGTTTGAGAAGCAAATACAAGTCTCTTCCACGTTTAATCGATTTTGTTGCATGGGATATTCAAGCAGTCTTGTTGGCTACTATTTTTAGAAAGTAACTGTAATAGACTCGATTCGAGACCCGTTTACGCTAGACAATTAACGCGGACAAGTCATCAGACCTTATCCAGAGGAACAACATACGGGCAAAGGAGATAGGAAGTCTGGGCGGGGTCTGACAACGTGACTTACTTCTAAACTGACGCTAATGTAAACAAGTCTGTCAATTCTTAAATACGGTGAACAAATGAAATATAATTGAAAGAATTTCGGTATGATCATATTCGAGTTTATACACAGATGTATTTGCACATTTGCAAAATAAGAATCCCGATGTTTCCCAGTAATCTAAAAGTTCGAGTCGAAAAAACATACGTGTCTGCCCCACTGCGAACGTTGGTAGAGGCATTAGCTTCTCCCCGCCCCGTTTCGCTCTCCCACCATCGGCTCCACCGAAGATCTCGCCCACAATCTTGCCCCTCCCCGCCAGGCTCCACCCACTTTGCCACCCCTCCCACTTTTCCGGTGCCCACTACTCCATACTTTTGTTCCTCCCCACCCTGATTACCGTCCAGAGGCAGCTAATTCATTTCTTCGAGTCGACGAGCGGTGTCTCGACGATGCGGCGCGGATTTTATCGTTCGACGTCGAAATCGCTTTATAGAAGAATTTACTCGGCCGTCCGGATCTTCTATCCCCCCTTTTTGGGTGGGGCCTGCGCGACAGTTAACGAACAAATGTATTATCCGTTTCGTGGCAGATGCTAGTTCACAGCCTCCCTTCGACATCCGCTCTCCTCCACTTCCGTCCTCGTTCGTCACGTGACTCGATCGTTCAATCGTTCGCTCCTTTTGTGTTTGTTTAAAGCTGGACTTCGAGGAAGGGTTCAACCCTTGATGTTTCTCGTGGAACATGGAGTTTACAACTTACTTCCACGAACTTGATGCAGTTATTGATGATCGTACTTTTCTGTTTCGACGCTTCTGGGCTCAAATTTGAACTGCTAGTTGGTAATTATTTTCGTGTACTTTTTAAGGTAGCAAATATAGAGGACATTATTTGATAAATTTTAGATTTGTGAACTTTCAAGTTTTCAAACTTAGTATTAGAAATTTGGACATTGAAGAAGTTAGATATTTGCGAAGCAGAAGTTTGGAGATTTAATATGACTTGTACGAAGAATTCTAAATCGTTGAGTTTCTTGACAGACGTAAGTGAACCGTGTCGTTCAAGAAAGCTGAAATTGCTATGATTTCGTTGTGACTACTCGAACGGCGCAATTAACGTCATTAGCAGCGGCGACGACACAGTCGACCATTAACCACTGAGGAGAGAAAATTACAGCTATTAACCCTTTTAACGTCTAATCGCATGAGATTCTCTTCTTTGGTCGAAACGTTATTTGCTCACGACATGAAAGGAACAAACCTATGCATTAGAAGCACGCGAGATTTACAAGTAGGCGTCGTTAAAATCGTGGCAATTAAAGCTCGTAATAGAACCGATCTCGCGGCAATCAGGTCACACGCAATGCGCTACGTGTCGAACTGTAATTAAAGAGGATCTAACGTTTAAGCGTGAACATTTGCCGATTAATTAACGTTCGTTGAACTTGAACATACGGTCACTGTTTTTACCTCTCACGACAACTCGCTCAAATTAGAGAGTCCGTTTCGTGCAATGAACAAGTTAGCAACAACTAATTTCAACTTTGCTTTAGCTACAAGGTGTGCGATAATTTGCACATGATGATGCATAATGTGCGAGGTAATCATAGGCCAGATAATGATCGTAATCGTCGAAGCAAACAACTGTAGTACACGGACGATAATCTACTTCGTTAGAAATTTAGTGGTCTGGATGTTTAACTTAGAAAGTTGCTGAACTCTCAGATTTCTAAATTTCTTTCAAGTTTAAACATTGAGGTGATTACCAATCACATAGAATGTTTAATTAAAATAGAATTGAAAGTTACCGAGGTAAAAGGTGGCAAAGACCTTGCCTCCAGAGCCCCGAAAGCGCGCAATTATTAAGCGGAACTTATGCACGTCGGAAAATTGTGTATAAGCATTCCTGCAACATTTTCTTAGCCGCAAACCACCTGCTTGTATCGAACGCGTTCATGCACGACATTCTCCCCAACAGGTTTCAAAATTTTATTGCTAACCACGCACGACCAGATTGGTCGACGGGTGAACAGAAGGCAATTCTTTTGTTCCGCCAACGTAAGGGCAGCCAAAGAAACGCGTGAGATCGTTGTTACGGTCTACGGTTTTATTAATGACCACACCTAAGGGATACCAGCTGCCACGAGAACCACAAAGCGATCGTTAGTCGCTGCTTGGATTCGTGCAAGAACAATAATAGAGATAGCCGCTATAAATAACCATAACGTGTCTATCCATCAATAGAGGCCCCGTCTGAAAGCAGAGCCGCATTCTATGCCACTTTCCAGTTCGAGCACCGAGGAGGGATCCTCTGAACTACTCTCAGCTGAAACATCTATGGTAATGAACCTATATGTGTCGATTACGGATTGATCGTGACAAATCGGTAATCGGTTTTACCATGGACGAGTTAAATTACTGAGAAATTAAGGTTTAAGTTGAATTGAGATGACGAAGCCTGTGGATGTAGGTTAAGTTCTGTTCTATTTTGACAATTGTGTACTTGTGCAATTTCATGGGTAGTAGAAGATTCATCTACAATATTCAAAATACTTTATCTCCACATTTATCTATTTATTCATTACGGTTTACCAACACCCAAATTTTCGATTTTTCTTTTTAAGTACTATCGCATAAAATTGTATAAGGACATCAGAGCACTTGCCAGGAACATTCTGCGGATCCGAGATCAGAAAGGGCATCCGTTAATGTATTCGGAGCAGGTCCATAATTCTAAGGAAGACTGAAACGTCGACGTTGTCATTCATCTCCCGATGTCCGTTGAAACGTATTCGAAGGAATGACTCATCGTAGAGCGAACTAATTCGTTCGTTAGGATAAGTAACCCCGAAGGAATCGCGGTCGAAAAGGGAGAACGCCTAGAGCGAGACCAATCGCGAGTCTCGTACGTCAGGGATTGATTGGGTTTTTCGTTGGGCATGAAAAAGGAAGAGCCAGGGCGCTGGATCTTGCCGCGACGATCATTATTCCCCGAACGCGATTTGTAAACGGGTTCTATTTATGGCACTGCAAACTCTATAATCAGCCGCCGCAGGGGCGACGACTTATTTAGAATAATTAATGCAGGTACGACCTCGCCAACCGGTTGTCAGCCAATGGGACGCCTCGCCGACTCCCACCACTCGAGCGTCAGAGGGGAAGCTGTGGGCGGGGCGAACGTCGGCCACGCCTACTCGACGCGATCCACATGCAACCTCGCGTGCAAACTCTCCTTCCCCTCCGTTCCTCGCCCCTCTACCGACACTTTTTCGAGAGCCCCGCGATATTTTCTGGAGCAGAAGCCTGCGCGTAGCCATGCGCAACCGGACGAGATATCGTGCTATCTTTTTCGTGATCTCCCCGGAACCCGCTGCTAGTTGTCGGGTTAAATTTTGAAATCGCCGGGAGGATGATGTCGTGCTTTCGGTTGATACAGTGCGATAAAACTGATTATGATTAGCTTTAAATCGCGGTGACACGTCATGGTGCTGGAATTCGTTTCATGAGATATCTTTTATGACTAGCGTTAACGAATTTGAAATTTCTATTCAAATTTATGCTTTATGGCGGTCTGGAGTTCCGGATATCGTCATACGAACGTGATTATTCCTTCGTTCGCTTTTCATAATGTCAAGTTTATTTAGGTTGTTTACTTGTAGCAATTGTTAACTGCACCTCTCTTTACTGGTTTGCTTTTTCATTATCAAGTTATTTGTAATTTATTCCTTGTAAGCGTTCATATTTTCCGAACTTCATAACCATTATTCTTAGCCGGATTCAAAAATGTCAGTCTAGGTTTGTATTTTATTATTCTACAATGTTTATTAAAATATTTGACAATGGTCAGTTAAGTACATTTTAACATGTACAATTAACTTAACTAGTAAAGGTTTCCTATTAAAACTTTTTTAAACTTGTTCTTTCATTAAATATTAGTTCTTCACGTTTCACCCTTATGTTCAAATACTACCCAATACCTTTTTGTTTCACATTCCTGCATTTTGCACCTGCATGTATTAGAAAATTATTTAATATATTCATTCAAAAAATAGTCTAATTAATCTTGTTCTTGTAATATTACAATTACCCAAACTTTCCTGTAATTATCGAAACAAGAGGGTTTACGAGTCTTCTATCTATTTGCGGCATGTATAATAGAACCGTGGCAAACAATGCAGCACGAAAACTCGTGACGGCAATGGTAGAAGGGCGTCGATAATAAATGCGGCCGACGGTACGCGTGAATCCAGATAACTACACGATCAATCGGTTTGATTGCAAAGTATCCGACGGCCAGGGTTGTACATCGACGAAAGTGCACTCCCTCTTTCCCCAACCCGTGGACACACCCCTGTGCTACACGAGACACCATCGATGATTCCCCTAATCCCGTTTATAAACACTCGACGACCACTCCCACTATTCCCGTTGCGGAGGGATGATGCGGATGCCACCCCTCGCCAACAACAACATTGCAGCTCGTTTTCACGGCCTGTTACGCGTTCCGTGATCGCCAGACTATATTTATACGCTGGCTGAGATAATGTACACCCGGTACATGCGAAGATAACCGCACCCTGGGGATGCGGTATGCTGCTTATGAACCGTTCTAACACGATGGGGAACCGCAAAGTGTGCTGATTTATTGACGGGGTTGCGGGAAGATCTCAGGAATAAGGATATTCCGTGGAAAGCTGCTATTCGATAAATTCACTTAGGTTCTTTAGGTGGACGCTGCGAAATATTAATTTTCTTTCATTTTTTAGATAACGAGTACAGGTTTCTTTACTTATAAGAACTTTGAGAAAAGAGTAAGTTCATGATTATGTAGAACGTGATATGTGAAAATGTTTTGAGGTCATCGTGAACTATAGTCTGTATGTCATATTTTTATACGAGTTCTATATGTGTAACATACTTTGTTTTTGTCAAGTTAAAATGTCTCTGCAATTACATTGAGACTAAATAGTAATAACAACATTCATAACAGCTTTGAGAAAAGAGTACGTTCATAATATACATATATGTAGAACATGATATGTGGAAATGTTTTGAGGTCATTGTGGACTATAATCTGTATATCATATTTTTACACGAGTTCTACATGTAGCCTCTCCATGTGTAACATACTCTGTTTTTGTCAAGTTAAAATGTCTCTGCAATTACACTAAGACTAAACAATTATAACTGGATGAATAGTTTGAAAAACTATGACCTGCCACATCTACATTTATGTAAATTCATATACAATTTACACATTGATTCCTACATAATCATGCTCAGATGTAACATATCAAGTTTTCCAACATATCTTAAGTAACACTAAAATATACTATTGTATCCAACATATAGACAGTTCGATTATATTCTGACATGTCAGCAATACTGTTCAGCAAACACCTAAGAAGTTACCATTTCATAGTTTGTGAGTTGTGCTGCATACATAGTTTGTACTTGCTTTGCAGTAGAAGTTGGTAATTTATGAACCTGTTCTATTGTGTTTTTAAGAACACAAGGAGAAATGTATTCGAAGGTGTGTCAGATTTTTTCAGTGAAGTATATTCTATTCTCATGCACATATACAATTTGCAACTGCATTAAATTTCTCCTTAAATACTTCTTGTTTACAAAAATTGTCATTACATTATCTAAGATAAAGTCTAGTTGTAACAGCGTATTTCCAATTGCAGCCTAATTTAGACTTCGAACAATCCAAATTCGATGACTCCCTGTAGTACCATTCAGCAGTTACAAGAACGTAAATAAATAAACGTTGTACCGTTTTGTTTCTGGATCCATTTTCTCGAATCAGACAAGAAGGTTTCAATAATGAGGCCATTCGAATGCCTGGTAGAGAAGATTTTTTCTAGCGGTTCATATACGTACGTAAGATTTTTCTCGTTCCAAAGAAGAGGAAAGCAAGGAGAATCGCCTCGTCAGCGAGAGTTTTTGTCGAGCCACCCCTAGCCAACATTCTACCGTCTTGTCCCGAAAGCAAAAGGAAACAATAAGACAAGAGTGGCGCGAGCGAGGCTAACCCAACAGGAGAACCAATTACCGGGCAAACTTTTTACCCGGTGCCCGTTAATCACATTAATCCATTTAAGAGCGAGCGAACGGTCCGTGTATACATCGGGGCAGCGAGCTAAAAACGCACGAATACGCTCGGCACCGGGTGGCTCGCGGTGCCCGGAGGAAGCCGATGTAAAATTGGTACGTGTTCTGCGTAATCCAGCACCTCAACCGAGCCGAATATGGCGTTAGCAGGGCCGGCTCGCATAACACAAACCAATGGAACCTTCTATTCTAATGGTCCTTCGTAACGAGCTGCCTCAACAACGCTCGCAAGTTAAGTAGAGATCCTCGCTGTGTTATCCTGATTCTTCGGACATAGATCCGATGGAAAACCGTACGACCACACCTGGGATATTCACCATTGCTCGTACATTTTAGAAAAAGATGTGACAGAAAAGAAAATTAGCCGATGAGGGCTCGGCCCATGTTGCGCGGACCCTGCACAAACTGGTTTCCCGTGTAACAGTGGAAGCATTAAGCCCGGAAAGAAGTTCACGGTTATGGTAAGCCGAGACAAGGGAAGTTTCTCTCTTACACTCGAGGTTTAGCGGGAGAATGATGAGGATCGAAGATCCTTGTCCTGATTAATTCGATGGATCGGAAAATTGTGTTACTTCTTTTTTCGTTATTAAACAACCTCATTTCCGTACTTGACGTTTATGTTATTTAGTTCATATTTTGTTTATATAGCGTCTGAACTTTTAATGATTTTGTGCAGCTTGTGGTGTGACGTTGTCGTCAAGCTGCTTATTGTTAGTCGAGTTTAAATCAAATATACAGTCAAGTTTTAATTGAAGACTAACAATAAGTAATGTTTGACGACAGTGTCATATGCTGCACTAAATTGCTAAAAATTAAGTCAAATATAGATAGAGTCAAGTTTTAATTCAAGATTAAAATTGATCTTCAATTTAATTGAAGATTAAAACTTGAAGATAGAGGAGAAATAGTGGAAGTGATTTTAAGTGATGGTTACAATAGTTACAAGTATTAATATTGTTAATAGAATTGTTCTTCATTAATCTGTTATAATATAGATTATAACATATGTACATATTATAGTACAGTATAGATCAAAAAGATTAACTGTAGACAATCTGAAAATTCTGTTATGGTTTTCAATATTTACTCCAAAAATGATATGACAACTACAGTTAAAGTTAGTAGTGTAAAGTTTATCGGAGATTTTGCAGGGACATAAAAGCAGTAGGTCACCGAAAACGTTCGAAAAAGAGAAAAAGGCAAGTCAGAGTCTGGAGAATTGCAATCCCTCGGATTAGTTTCGCTTGAAAACGAGGCGCAGGTGTCGCCGCGGAAGGCGTCCATGTTTCGAAAACACAATTCGTTCCATCCGGATTGTTATCACCGGAAAAGGCAAGGTACCTGGAAAGTCCATCGATTTCGTCACGGTGACCGGTGCTAGTAAGTTTTCCAGGACATTTTCACATTCGCCTCGCAATGAAATCCTTTTCGCTTTCACCCTCGACAATCAATAACTTGCAATTTCTTAAAAATATTGCATTAATAATACTTCGTTAAATTTATATTTGCGTTAATATTATAATTGCGTGCCTCTCGAAAAATCTACTCTTCTCTACTCTTATTTATTTATAGAACATCGTGTTTGTTTGTAAAGGGTTTCGTTGATTTTCAGCTCAAGGATGACCGACACGCGTACAAAAGGCAATGTCGCATTGTCCGCTGCGGTTTCCTACGGTTCAACGATCAAGAAAAGGGACTAGTAGTCGAAAGAAGGGTTTGTTTATACTCGGACTTTACAGGGGGTCTCATTGTTCCCTGTGACCAATTGCTCGCCAGGAGGTCGAGCGCTCTTCTTTTTCTCCAATGGAAAATATTTTCAAGGTGATACACCGGAGACACGGAATTTGGATGAAAGATACGACATCATTAATTGTTAGAATTATTCACATCATGCTCTTTTGATCCGCTCTTTTAGTCTTTTTTTAGTTGCTTACAAAATTTAGATTGTTACTCTGTGTCCGTGTGATTGAGTATTATTTTATTCGACTCTCTAACAGGGATTATAATCTACTAGTAAGTGTCCAAGAAACTTATAGCTGTTTTTGATGCTTGAAGATGTGTTTCATATAAAAGTTAGCAGAGATCTAAAACTTTTGTAATAATTTTTATTAATGTTACACAGTATGTATCATAGTATGTATAATTATTATGAATTATTATTAATGGTAGATAGGCATAGAAACATTGTATCATTTTTAATGTACCATTTTAATGTATCATTTTAATATGTCATCTTTAATGTATCATTTTAATGTATCATTTTAATGTATCATTTTAATGTATCATTTTAATGTATCATTTTCATGTATCATTTTTAATGTATCATTTTTAATGTGTCATTTTTAATGTATCATTTTAATGTATCATTTTAATGTATCATTTTAATACATCATTTTTAATGCATCATTTTTAATGTATCATCATAATGTATCATTTTAATGTATCATTTTAATGTATCATTTTAATACATCATTTTTAATGCATCATTTTTAATGTATCATCACAATGTATCATTTTAATGTACCATTTTTAATACATCATTTTAATGTATCATTTTTAATGTACCTCTTCACATGAACATATATTTACAGTTAAAATTAAAAATCACCTTTAGTCACCTCATTAAAAATGCCACTTTAAAATTGATATCTAAAAAGAAGTCTTGAACTATCTCCTAAAGTTACTCTTACGAGTCAAAAGCCTCCACTTTCATCAAACTCCCCGTTCGAAGGAGATAAACGTGTTTGCCCAAGATTGCCGACTTTTCCAACATCGAAAGTGTCATTCAGAATTCTTTGGACCATCTCGAAGGACACCGTGCGCACTTAGAGCAGAAAATACATTCAGGTAGCCGTTACAGGTAGACTGTGGCTATCCTGGACACGAGGGGGTCCGTTATCCTGCCGAGATAATCTGATTTCCCGTGACTGAGATGTCAAAACTGTGTCGTCCTTGACAGCTTGGTCAACCTGCTGTACCGCCACGAATTTCGAGGAAACATGATTTGCTTCACCGTCAGAAAATTCGGGTGTTGGGAGACTTTGAAACGATCTTTTATGGGAGAGGATTTTGTTGGTGAAATTCTGATATTGGTCGCCATTTTGGAGGTTTCGTTTACTTTGTTAAGTTAGGAGTTCGGTAGGGGTTAGGTTTACTGCAATATTTTTATTGCAAGGTACTTTAATTAAATAGGTATCGTTACTATACTGTAGTAACTTTTAAGGGATGATATTTGCATTTGTAACATGTGATACTATTTAATATAATACTTGAGAATAAATTTTGAGGGGTACACGAACCTCTTCGAAGACTTTGCTAGGTTATGTTCACAGTGGAACATTAACCACACTGACTCACTTCAAAATTACAGAAACCTAACCTAACCATTTAACATTGCAACCCACAAATAATTTTAATGAATACCTAAACTCTTGTCGAATAAAAAAGAGCTGAATATCACATACAATAAATGTCATTACATACAAAATTTATTAAAGCTGAAACTACAGATTGAAAGATTGTCCACATTCATAATATGACACATATTATACAAAATACACATACAAATCAAGTGTATAAATCTATTAAATAAAAGAGTGTATAAATCTATTAAATAAAAGAGTGTGTAAATCTATTAAATAAAAAAGTGTATAAACCTCATCTCAAAGTTTAATTAAATTGTAACTAAAAAGAAGTTCAAACAAAAAATACGAAAGCACAAAACTAACCACAGTGTCGTATTTACCTGATTCCCAGTAATCCTCGTCGTTCCATCGCCATGTTTATCCATCTTCGGATAATCCGGCTTAAAAAGTCATAAGTCGTGTTTACGTTTGCCTGGTACCGGAATACTAGAATCCAGACTGACAGATTTTTAAAATAACACTCGATTTACCTGCCGTTTGCATCAACAAAGTCTCCTCACCCTTTACATTCAATACCCATCAGATACCTCGCTAAATAAAATTCTAGTTTTTGCATTCAATTTTCTTTTTCCGCAAAATTTCACTGCGAAAAGACATCGAATGTTTTGACATCAAATCGAAAAGGCGTGTCTGGAAAAACAGCGATCGGGACGAGCGTGTCGAAAGCGTGAGAAGCCTAAGCAAACAGGATTTGACGATTAACTTTAGAAGCTAGGAACACAAGGGACAGTGGGTCAGCTTTGACTTTTTGACTTTTGGACACGCGGGAAATTTTCGAAGGCAACGGAACGAATCGTACGGAAGAAAATACACCTTGCGAAACGGTTTCTAAATCCGTGAAAAAGGATCTTCACGGTGGTTTCCTCGGATCCCGATACGATGTTCTACAATGCGTTTACGGGGAACGATCTTGTTTCGCGGCTTCGGTACGACCGTTTCGCCTACGCTGTTAGGTTGCCACCTTTCGTGAGATGAAGTTTAATGTTGCAGGATTGTTTTGGAGATTTTTTAATTTTGTTATTGTAGGGTTTCGATTTTTAATTTTTTGAAGTTGGGAGTGATGAAGTTCTTTAGGTGGTTTTCTATATTTCAAAAATTATTAAACACTCAAATCTTTTTCTTGAGTTATCAAATACGCAAAATTAAAATTTTAGAAAGTGAAATAATCAAATCTTCAAGTTTAAATTTTTCAAAAATCTAATTCACGATTTTGTAATTCTCCAAATTACTATTTTTCCAAATTCCCACTCTTCCAAATTCCACTCTCTCAAATTTCCAAATTTCCAAATTTTCAAATTCTTAAATTTCCAAGGCTCCTCAACCCCCCAAATTGCCAAGGTCCCAAATTCTTAAGCTTCCAAATTCCCAAGGTCCCAAATTCTCAAGCTTCCAAATTCTCAACCCTCCAAATTTCCAAGCTTCCAAATTCTCAACCCTCCAAATTTCCAAGCTTTCCAATTCTCAACCCCCCAAATTCCCAAGCTTCCAAATTCTCAACCCTCCAAATTTCCAAGCTTTCATATTCTCAACCCTCCAAATTCCCAAGCTTCCAAATTCTCAACCCCCCAAATTTCCAAGCTTCCAAATTCTCAACCCCCCGAATTTCCAAGGTCCCAAATTCTCAACCCTCCAAATTTCCAAGCTTCCAAATTCTCAAGCTTTCAAATTCCTAAGGTCCCAAATTCTCAAGCTTCCAAATTCTCAACCCTCCAAATTCCCAAGCTTCCAAATTCTCAACCCCCCAAATTTCCAAAGTCCCAAATTCTCAAGCTTCCAAATCCTCAACCCCCCAAATTCCCAACGTCCCAAATTCTCAAGCTTCCAAATTCTCAACCCCTCAAATTCCCACGCCCCCAAATTCCCATTCCTCCAAATTCCCACTCCCCCAAATTCCCACTCTCCCAAATTTCCACTCTTCCAAATCCCACTCTCTCAAATTCCTAATCTCCCAAATTCCCAAATTCTCAAATCGCCAATTCCCAAATCCCCAAACCTCCAAAATTCCCAACAACCCCGAAACTGCCAAACCTCCCCAAAAAATATCGTCTCACCATAGACACATCCTTAAGTAGTCCCCCATTTCGCACGAAGTTATTCACATGGAAAGATTCGATTTATCGTCCCGTTTCTTGCGTATCTTCTTCTCCTCTCCTCACCGTATACCTTTTGCTCCCGTTTCTTTTTTCTCCGTTTGTCGAGACTCCGGCAATTTCTTCTTGTCGAGCGTCTCGCGGCGTAATACGTCTTCCTTCTTTCTCTCTTTTCTCGTTTCGATGCCTGAATCACGGACCGGGTATTCCAACGTGCTTCGTTTTACGCCGTACACGGCAGAATTACGATTTCTTCGGCCGCGAGTGCTCGCTATTTCAATTAAGCGACCGCGTTTATTCGTACATGCAGCGTTATGGCATCGCGAGGCCGCCCGCTGTATCGTGACCGACGATGAATATTGCCCGACACGCGAGCCGAGACTTTTGCTCCTCTTGATCGCGCCTCCTTCGCCAGTCGTTCGCCCTTTAGATTTAACGTCGGCCTGCTACGATGAAATATTCCTTTGGTCGTTTGCTCGAGTTCAGCATCAGCATCGATCATTGATCGCCAACTTGTAATTTCGAGATTTAACTTTCGCCTCTTGAGGGCGTGAGACGAGGATTTCGTTGAACTTTTACGGTGATTATCTGGGAATATGATGTTGTGGATTATTGAAATTACGATATCTTGTTTATCCGTTTATTGACAACTGTCAGTGGCCACATGTAGTTTAACTTCTTTATTATTTTAATTATTTTAGTGCAATTTGTTATTTTGCTATTATGGAAACTTCTGTTGATCCACGGAAAAGAATTTCAGCTGTCAAATACAACTGCAAGTTTCTATTCTTTATTATATATTATAAGTATTATGACAGTCCGAATCAATTCTGTATTTCAGTTAAGTTTGCATGAAATCTGAATGACATATGAATTAAGTCTAAATTAAATTTCTTTCAAGTCTGTATTAAGGATCTCATTTAATCTCTATTAAGTTTGTATTATGTTCATAATACTGCTCATATGATATTCATATAATGTACACATGCTCATATGTGCTCTCCTCATGCTATCACAATTGAACCTCTTTAAACATTAACATTAAAATGTTTAAAGATGTAACCATACACCTTAAGAATTTTCCATAAAATTCATAAGTTTAAAACTATATTAGAACTGTATTTAAGTTTGACAAAACAATAATGTCATATTGTATAATTAATCTAATTTAATAATATGGTGCGTACATAATTTATGTACAAGTAGTGATGGGTTGAAACGAAGTTATAAAACAGCATCCTTGTTCTAAATACAGCTCCGTATTGAACGACCGCAATAACAATAGTCAATTGATCAGTTATGCTGCACGTGACAAAATGAAAAATAAGCTCATCATGTAAATAGCAGTGCGTCCTAGTTTCTACGCCGAGTGAAAAATAAGACGATTCTAATGGAATTCTTAAAAGTGCAATAAATCTTGTAATCTCTGCAATCCTAATGGAATATGAAACAGTACAAATATTGATTTTTTTTAAAGTTCGATTTTAAAACAGTATCGATATGCATATCTCTTGAGTATCTCGAATATCTTCTTATTCTCAGGTTATCGAATGACTCCATTTTACAGAATTAAATTTCACGTCATATCCTCGTCAGCGCATAATAATTCTCGATTGACAAGAGAAACTATATTTTTAAATTGTAACACGACTGCGCGAAAAGCTGAAAAAACGAGTTAACGAGCGCGGTGAAATTCGATTAATTACGTTTCGTGACACTTTAATGTCACCTCGTTTATTCATAATTGAACGGGAAATCTTGAAAGAACGTCAAACGTGTTATTAAGCTCGCGTCGATTTCATACTTTCGCCGAAATTCTTGGTAAGCGTGCATTAATAATTCTTCCTTGGTGGAAGGGTTCCGATCGATGCACCTGCAGTTTCAACTTTGCTGTATTTGCTGAAATTATGAATAATTGCGAGAACGGAATATATTCGGATCACGATATTCTTGTTATTCCGTTCGAGATATTATCGGGATAGTATGTTCTTTATCAAGATTTTTTACTTGACATTGTTACAATTGTTGGTTTAAACAATCCCAGTCGCGTGTTACACGATCGTAATCTTTCGAAATCGGTAGACATGATGGACATTAGGGTGGATTTATAATTAGGGTGGATGGACTGTTATAATTGGATGTAGCTTTATATTTTGTAGAAGTGGATTTAGTTTGAGGAATGTTAGGTGAATTTTCAAACTTCCGAATTTTTAAATTAGAGAATCCAAATTCTCAGATTGTGAGATTGGTAAATTACTGAATTTTCAAGTGTTTAAATTAGTTAAAAAATCTGAAATTTCTAATGTTCTTATATTTCTAAATTTTCAAGCTGCTAATACTCAAATTGTCAAGTTCTAAACTTGTGAAGTTCCTAAATTCGCAAATTCCAAACGCTCCAAATTCCATACGGCTCAAATTCCATACGCCCCAAGTTCGACACTCCCCAAATCCCACAGGTTTCAAATCCCAAACTCCTCAAATCTCACTCGCTCCAAATCCCACGCGTCCCAAATTCCACACGTCTCAAATTCCAAATTCTCCAAATCCCACGCGTCCCAAATTCCAAACTTTCCAAATCCCAAACTTCCCAAATCCCACGCATCCCAAATCCCACGCGTCCCAAATCCCACACGCTCCAAATCTCACGCGTCCCAAATCCCACGCGTCCCATATTCCAAACTTCCCAAATCCCAAATTCCCCAAATCTCACGCGTCCCAAATCCCACGTGTCCCAAATCGCACACGCTCCAAATCTCACGCGTCCCAAATCCCACACGTCCCAAATCCCACGCGTCCCAAATCCCACGCGTCCCAAATCCCACGCATCCCAAATCCCAAACTCCCCAAATCCCTAAATCCCCAAATTCCCAAGCCTCCAAATCACCAACTCGCCAAATTCCCAAATTCCTCAGTCTCCAAATCCCCAAATCCCTAATTTCCCAAATCCCCAAAATCCCAATTCCCATATCCCCCTAATCCCCAAATCCTCCAGCTTCCCAACTCCCCAACTTCTCAAATCCCAAATTAGCACCCAATATAGACTCCTTCCCACACCTCCCCTGAACACTCATTAAAAATGCTATTATAGTTACGCCACTAAAAATGGCGGTAGAATCGCACTGGACGTTCCATTGTGCGTGTCGTCTAGTTCCGGCCGCGGGACCACCGATGAAACCCATCATTACGCGTGCACTTTCAGATTTCATGCGGCAAACGAAAGGGATTCGCGAAATTGCCGGTGGCGGGCTCGAGACGGCCAAGATCGTCCGGGAAACGATGCGGGACGAAGGCTGCTCGTTGAGGTTTCAACTGTCACGACATCGAAATATTGCTTTCTGTCCGCGACCAGCAGCGCAATCCTGTGCCCGCTGGTGCACGCATAAATTGTAATCCGATCAGTCGAATACCTCCGTGGTATTTATCCCTCGCCAGATTTTCGATACACTTTTAATTCTCGTAGCGGTAACTTAGGAACGTAACTAACTTGCGATTTCATCAATTTTCTTGAGCGTTTACAAATTGGGTCTGGGGTCTGATATTCATCACGCTTTTTAGGAATTTATGCAACTCTGTTAGATTTATGCAACTTTGTTGGATTTATGCAACTCTTAGGAATTTGACTTTAAATTAGAGTTGGGTACCTTAGTTTTCTGGTCGAAGACCGTTTTTGCAGATGTTGGATTTTTGATCAGTCTTATTAATCGTGTTTAGGTTTTGAAACTGAAGATTTGAGGTGTTTTCAGTAGTTCATTCTTGAAGTACTATTTGTTAGAGGACTCTTACAGGACTTCTGATGTATAGTGGATGTTTCTGTGCTATCGTTTCAACGCGACTCGACCATTTCCATTTTGCAGTAAACAACCTTCAGGCACCACTGAAGACGTTCCATCACCCTCTCCTTGTACAGCAAGAGGCTAGCTACAACGCGCAAAAAACAGGAATAACAGCTCGTTCGATCTCGTTGACTTGTTTGGTGACCATCCAAATTCGGGAAATAAAACAGAGAGGTCTCGATTACTCTTGCAGATGATTTGTAATTTGTACAAACTAATGTCGAGGTATAATAAATTTGGGTAACATTCGGATCCTTAAGTTGAGAGCCACTCGTCGACGTGTGTGGTCCGCTCTGGCGGCGAGGTGCCGACACTCGAAGCTTCCCCCTCTCGTTGCTCGTCTTCTTCTTCTTCTTTCTTCCTCGTCGCGTTTTTTCTTGTTTTCTCTCCTCTGCCCTTCATTGTTAGCCTCTCGCTCCAGCAGGGTCTCTCGGTTGCTCGCGAGGAAGGTTCGCCGGGTCGAGGAGGAATCCTCTTCGCGCTCTTCGTTTCCCTCCATTCCTGTTTCTCCTCGTCTGGGCCGCGCGAGCGCGTCATTATACACCGGCACGACGCTCGGCACGAATCTGCTTTAGGATGCCTCGTCGTGTCCTCCTCCGACTTGTCCTGAGGGACATCTTACCCTCTTCGGCCCTCTCGCTGACTCGGCTTATTACCGGCTATCCCCTTAATCCTGTCCTTCTTGCACTCCTCCGGATCTGCTCGCTCACGTCTGCGCTCAGGTGCGCTCTCGTATCTCGACGTGTTCGAACCACCGGCTTCTGGATCGCTAATCCAGCGACCAAAATCGCTTGCAAACGAGATGGGTCCTAATGACCACACTTTGCCGTTACTCTGCCTACTTGTAATCACTTTTACCTAACTCTCACTGCAATTCGTCTACGAAGATCAAGACTCAAACCTAACCGAAATTCATACTTCTCGTTCTAACTCTTGAACAAGATGCAAATTTCAATCAGATCAGAAGGTTTACTTAATACTCCTTTTCATAACATTCTTTTAAAAATCATATCCCTCGCTGAAGACGTAGCAATCATCATCAGTAGCAGTCAATGTTAATCGTCTACATTTAGCTCTCCTACCTTAAACTCTCCCTAGAAGCTCCACAAGGTTCTTTGGATACTGTAAGAACCTCAATAGTGTCCTGTATGGCATATACACCCCTTGTGGTACATCTAGCACTTATGAGGTTCTTAGAGAATCCAAAGAAATTTGAGTAGACTCTAGAGACAGTTTAGGGAAGGAGAGCCAAATGTAGATGATTGACATTGTACTCTTATGGTAGATGTACTATATGGTTGTACACCTATGGTACTCCTTTGCCTGATGAGTTATCTCTTTCCCTAAGTGTCCCTAAAATTTCAACCTCACTTCTTCACCTTTTAACCTTGGTGTCCCTTAAGTCTATGCTTCCATTTCCTCTGCAAGTCTCCCTATGCTTCCTTCTCCTCTGCAAGTCTCTATGCTTCCATTTCCTCTGCAAGTCTCCTATCGTCGCCTATTACCTTCATTTATCCTCCACCTCATCCTCTACCTCATCCTCTGTCTTATCCTCCACCTTGTCCTCCACCTCATTCTCCATCTTATCCTCTACCTTATTCTCTACATTATCCTCTACCTCCTTTCCCTAATTTCTACCTTAACATAGCAACATATAATAAGGGAGCGTCGAAAAAGTCTCCCAACGGTCTAGTTCCGAATCAGTTCCGCGGATCTTCCGACGAAACCTGGTTTCTAGCCACTCCCGTGGGGGACGAGCTCGCTGGGATTGGAAAAAGCAGGAGACAGGGGCCAGGATCCATATCTTCTTTGGCTTGGTCTGTTCCCTTTTGTCGCGGTTCTTTGTGAGCTTGTCCAGGCCGTCGTTACGTCACGCCGCTACGACGTCCCTCTAACAAGGTGCAGTTTTTACGGGCTCGCAACATAATTGGCCGTTCATTTGCATAGATTCGCGGTACGTGCCTCCTGCTTCGGGCACACGAGCTATGAGGAATCTGCATTGTCAGCTTCGTTAACGCGGTGGCTGAACACGACACGCGACATTATGGATTATTTAACATTAAGTTTTAATACAGGTATATTATGAGTTTAGCTAGTTTTTATTTTAGCTTGATCAAAGTTAAAAATATTGAGAAACTTTCAGGTATTTTTAATTCTTCCTCACTGGTCAAATTTTTAAAAATATTCTATTGTCTCTAGAAGATATATGAAGATATATCTCACATATGCCTCACATAAGTATGATAAGTTATTATTATAATATGCTACAATAGATTATATCTGTACAATAATTTCTTATAACAGATAATTTTAATAATTGCTTTTATCCTTGATGATGTTCTCAATACAAAATATGTACCATACCTGTAAATCTTCCTAAAAATTTCTGAAAGATCGACACATCACACATGTGGTTCTTATTATATACATATATAGCTTTTATTGATGTCATATTCAAGAAATAATTGTATAATAGTTCCTTGAACAACTCCCATATTTTGTACGAAGGAAGTCTTCAGCAACTTTAAAGTACCTGGAACACGTACTCCAGATGCAAAGCAGACAACGGAATTCGATAGAAAGGAGAAGGATCAAAGGAATCGACATCGATAAGCAAGAGGGTGTCTTCCTCGGTGCGAAAGGCGACGTCGAACACTCGCCAGTTTTCTCAACGAGCTACGAATCGAGTTAATATTTTCCAGGGATGCTGGATAAGGGATGGGCCGGCAGAGGAAAGGGAAAACAAATCACGGCGCGTGTCTGGCATACCGGACCCTTCCTACGTCGCACCCTTATGTAAAATGCCTAAGTGGCTCGCCCGTCGACACCCAGCCGACGAAAATATTTGTCGTCGAATCATCCTGAGGTCAAATTGAATTCGTGTCTCCCTAGGATACCCTTGTCACTTTGGGATCATAATTATTCGATAAGGGTGATCTGGGTGTTTGGGTAGTTGTAAGTTTGAGTAGTTGGGTGTTTGAGAACTTTGGTTATTTGGGAATTTGCGTATGTGAAAATTTACACATTTTGGATATGTGACAACTTGTACATGTAACAAGGTACATATGTGAGAATTTAGACATGTGAAAATTTGAGTATGTGAAAAGTTGAATATGTACGATTTTCCATATGTGAGAATTTGCATATGTGAGAATTTAGACATGTGAAAATTTGAGAATGTGAAAAGTTGAATATGTAAAAAATTCCATATGTGAGAATGTACATATGTGAGAATTTAGACATGTGAAAATTTAAGTATGTGAGAACTTGAATATTTAAGAATTTACATATGTGTGAATTTACACATATGACAATTTAAACATGTGAAAACTTGAACACATGAAAATTTGAACACGTAAGAATTTACATAGGTGCGAATTTACACATATGACAATTTAAACATGTAAAAACTTGAATATGTGACAATTTGCACATATGAGAATTTATAAATCTTATAAATCAAAGAACCTAAAACCTTCCAAAATTAGAATTACATTAGATTAAAGAGCCCAGTCCGTATCTCTCCCCGATCTTCGCAAATGTATTCACGAAACACAATAGTGAATTCAAAAATTTTTCAAGCATCGACATAACCATCGTTCTTCCCGTCTTCCCCCGTCTCCAAACCGCTTCTCGCTCGTATCGGAAACGTTGTAAACGTAGGCATCCATAGATCCACTTCAAAATGAAAAATTCGGGTCTGCGTATCGATCGATGGTCAGCGTCCGTTCCGAGAGGAAAAATGTAGCCTGTCAGAGGTAGACTTTTCGAAACTTCGGGCGGTCTCATAGGAAAAGAAGGAAGGTCTTCAGGTGCTCGGAGGCTCATTATATTAGTAATAAACACGCGGCAGGCGTCGTGGCCCGCAGCAACAGCAATTATCCAGATCGTTGTAATGCCAGTGATTAAAAGGACCTAATGAACCACCATTAGAATAGGCAGCCGACTCGCGTTTTCTTGCTCCAAACTCCGGTAGCAGTAACACGCTGTTCGAGACAAGATATGCGGATTCGTTGGTCCGCATAATTAACTGAATCGTGCAGGTAGACTGATGTGGATGTTGGTCAAACGGGTCATTTGTGTCAGAAGGTGAAGACTTCAGAGTCTCAGGAGTCGGAACCAGAGTTTGACAATATTTAAAATAATCTGAATCAAAGTCTTTCATTTCAATTTATTCTGGTTAATAACTTGTTCATTCTATTTTAGTAATTTATTTGTAGCAAGGCTCTATTCATAATGTGGGAAATTAAATTGCAACAGTGTGCAAGTTTGAAACAGTGAATTTTGCTTCATCTTCAATCGTGACATTCATGTTAATCCTCATATGTGACTCACGTCACCTAATAATTTATTTATATGAAGGCTCTAATCACAATTTGGGAAATAAAATTGCAGCAATGTGCAAGATTGAAACAGTGAATTTTGCTTCATCTTCAATCGTGACATTCATGTTAGTTCTCATATGTGACTCATGTCATACATGACATTCTTATTACTTTCAGAGATAAAATATTTGAAGAAGAAATTCATTTGCGCCACAGTCAAAATATTGAACGAGAGTGTTATAAGGTGTAGTCAATTTTTGAAGGTATTTTCGTGGAAATTTTTGCAAGGGCAATTGCGACGAAGGGCGAGATCTTGTGAGGGTTGAATATTCGTTATGGGTCGCGTGACGGGCCAGGACACGGCTTACCGAGATAAGCCGTGTCGTCGGGCAGATTATGGTTTTCACACGACGACCCTCTTCTCCGCGATCACCCTCTGTTCCGGGGGTTGAACACTATCCGCGAAATATACTTTGCCCCAAACGATCCTCCTCTTCGTGGAATACCCTTGCGGTGGATTGTCACCCTCCATAGACGTCGAGACGGTAAACCACTGTTCCTTGATGCACTGTTCGCGATTACTTTTAACCCATCACTACCAAATGTCACTTCAAAATTATTATCTTGTATTTACATGTTTAAAGTGGTTGATCATGAATTAAATGAAGTTGGAAAAACTTGTTATGTTAAACGAGAGCAAAGGTAGTTATTAACTTCTTAACCTATGATTTACCAGTTGTGTCAGAGTTAAGCTGCAATATTTAAAAGAAATTAATTTACTTAATAGTTGAGTAAGAAATATTGAATGTTAATTACATTTGAAGTTTAGAGATCTTTGTAGACTATAATGAATATTCCAGACTCAATCGTTCTGTGAATGTAATTTTAATTCATTGAATCCAAATTAAAGTGTAATGACAAAGTGTGACCTCATAGGTCAGACGTAACTCTTCTAAGAATTAATCTATTAAGAATTCTTTCACTCAAAGGACTAAATTACCACTAAAATTGAAGCTAGCGAATAGGATTTGTTCTCGTGTCGGACGTTTCCCTGGTAGTCGTAAAAAGCGAAACGAAAGAATCTACTGGAGAGGTGGTGCAGGACGAGCTGCGCGAAATGGGCTCCACGAGTTCCTCCTGGCAGTGACGGCCTGACAAATCAAGCTGAAAATTGAATTCTGGGGGCGGCCGTGGCCTTGTGCTCGCCCCTATCCGAGGTGTGGGTGTCTCCTCGTGTACGTGTACACCACATTTACACCCATCTTGACGGGTGCGAGTGGGCGCCCCTTTACGATTGTTTCTCACCACCGGTATTCTTGCTCTCCTTTCGCCGCTCCCTTCTTTCGACCATTAAATAATAAAATTCCCTCCCTTCTTGGGGGGACTCTTCGTTCTAACTTTCGAGATTGGGGCTTTAACACTTAGACACTCGACTAATCTACTAAACTAAACAATCAGATGATGATGTTATATGTATATGTATATTATATTACAGTACGTACCATGCAACAATCGTATGTAGAATGTAGCATACTTGTTAAATTTCCACCCTTTTATTTTTTGACAAATTCTAAAGACACTCAAAAATAAACCTCTGCACAATATTTTTGACTTATTGAAAATGTGTCTCTTAATTTGCAATAATAAATAGACTGATCAGGTAAAGTACAAAAAGAATTTGGAATGTAGCCCCCAGATCTCGAAATCGATTCCCAAGAATTCATTGTTCCCGGTGAACAGGGGCAAACGGATAATGAGACAGAAAACAGGAGCAACGTGAAAACGTTCCATCTGGTCGAGCCAAGGGGGGCAGCCTGAAATCCATTCGTGCAAAAAAATCCGTTGCAACGATCCCCGTGAGATGGGCTGGTCCGATACGAGGAGAGAATATGCTTTCGTTCGGTTCGATTCGGGCCGAAAGGTGAGACGCGTTCTCCATTCATTAAAAGCCCACGGCCTTATCGGATCTCACTTACCGCAATGAAGGCTTTTGCCCGGCCACACCGAGGTGTTACAGTTCACGTTTAATTAGGGGTAACGCGCCGGAATGAATAAGTTAATTAAACGCTAGCTAGATAGAGGTAGCTAGCGAAACGACGGGAAAAAACAACGGCACGAAGCGTGACTCGGGCTTTCAAATCGACGATTAGACGAATCACGAAATGTTCTTTTATTCAAAACTCGTGCTGATGTACTTTGCTTAAGTTGGGTTAAGTGGGGACTTGGTCTCGATCATCTTGGTTCAATTA
Source organism: Megachile leachella (assembly GCA_963576845.1). Lineage (NCBI taxonomy): Eukaryota > Metazoa > Arthropoda > Insecta > Hymenoptera > Megachilidae > Megachile > Megachile leachella. Next base: position 12,342,733 of record OY756257.1, read on the forward strand.
TGATGATTTGAAGAGTTGATCGAGAGAAAGGCGTTTAGGGAAAGTATATGTTAGTGACTTAGATACTTCTCTTGCAATTCTTCTTTTTGGAAGGAGGAATTTTTTGTGGAGAGAGAGTGAGAATTACTTCACTTGTAAGATGTTTAGTTATCTAGTCTACTGAATATTTTCAAACTTATTCATTTCTATCTGATCTTTGCATGTAGTTCAGATCACCTATGATTATCTACATATGACAACACTATGGCATATGTGACATATGTGTCATTGTACATGTACGTATGACACAACCTATGTTGATCATCTGCATATAACACATATGTAAATTTACACAAAGATAATATACGTACTTTGTACATGTACGTATGTATGTATGTATATGTTATGTGTATGTATACGTACATGTATTATGTTTGTATAAATTTACATATGTGTTATATGTATATGTGTATGTGTGTGTACATGTATTATTTTTGTTTAAATTCACATATGTGTTACATGCATATATGTATGTACATGTATATGTATTATTGTTGTTTAAATTTACATATGTGTTATATGTATATGCATATGTACATGTATGTACATGAATATAAATATATCTACACATACTTTGACTACCTCAAACCACCCTTCCACAAAGAAAACTTCAATTTCAATAACCAGACAGTATTCTCCATCAAACTCCTCCACAAAATGGCCGTCACAGCCCAAATACTTAGGCTTCCAATTTACATCGAATTTCCATAAGAGAATCGTTTGAAGGTTCGTTGAAAAATACCGGCTGCATTGTGTTCGCCGTCTAATGGGTCTCGGGGTCTTTTTAGCCATTAATCCGCTACTGTCGAGTTAACTCGTGCCGTCCGTGAGGCCCTTTTACGATTTCCTCCCACGGACTACGTTTTCTGCAACGCTTTTCTGCACGCCTCACGTGTGATCGTTCGCGTGACTCCCCTGACTCTGTTCTCCTCTTTTACCCTCCCGAGATTCCGCCTATGCTTCTTTCTTCTGTTTCACGCCATTCTGCTCTTTGCTCCTCTACGAAAGCACGTTCCTTATTCGCCGGCACACGGAACGAAATAACGAGCAAACGGCGCGGTCGTAACCTCGTGGTCAAGAGTGCAGTAACGTGTCCGCTTGCCTCGCTTCAGTGCTGCGAAAATGGGTGGTACCCTCTTTGAATTCGGGGGATTTAGAGACGTTATGTGGGAAGGTGGAGGTTTTTGGGGTAGGTGGAGATTTTGGGGGGTGGGAAATTGGGGAGGGCAGTTTTGGAATTTTTAGAATTTCTCAAGGTTGCAGTTTTCTAAATTTAGAAGTTCTTTGACACTCGAATTTCTAAATTTCCAAGTTGCTAGCTTCCTAAATTTCTATGCCTTCAAATTGCTAGCTCTCCAAATTTCCACACCCCCAAATTTCTACGCTCCCAAATTACTAGCTCCCCAAATTTCCACATTCCCAAATTTCTACGCTTCCAAATTTCTACATTTCCAAATTTCTACATTCCCAAATTTCTACACTCCCAAATTTCTACGCCTTCAAATTGCTAGCTCTCCAAATTTTCACACCCCCAAATTTCTACACCCCCAAATTTCTACGCTCCCAAATTCCTGCATTCCCAAATTTCTACACTCCCAAATTTCTACGCCTTCAAATTGCTAGCTCTCCAAATTTCCACACCCCCAAATTTCTACACCCCAAATTTCTACGCTCCCAAATTTCTGCATCTCCAAATTTCTATATTCCCAAATTTCTACACTCCCAAATTTCTACGCCTTCAAATTACTAGCTCTCCAAATTTCCACACCCCCAAATTTCTACGCTCCCAAATTTCTGCATCTCCAAATTTCTACATTCCCAAATTTCTACGCTCTCAAATTGCTATCTCTCCAAATTTCTACGCCCCCAAATTGCTATCTCTCCAAATTTCTACACCCTCAAATTTCTACGCCCCCAAATTGCCATCTCCCTAAATTTCTACGCAACGAAACTTCTAAATTTCCCAAATTCCCATCTCCCCAATTTCCCACTTTCCCAAATCCGTAGATCCCCAAATCCCAACCCCCAAATATCCACATTCAACTCTCACTTTCCCAACTTCTCTCCCCAAATGTCTCCATCCCCAAATTCCCTAAAACAGCAGATGCCTAAACTCGCAATCTATATTTATAAATAAACGAAAGATTGCAACCCTATTCGCAGAAGTACCCGTCGGCCATGAAGGTGTCGAAGTTCTCCACCTCATTGTCGAGAAAGGGGGAAAGCTCGTTTGGTTCGTTCGGCATGGAAGAAAGGTAAGAGGAAACAGTGCGGTTTGAAAAGGCGTGGAGAGGTGGCGGAAGGTAGAAGGGGCTGGTAAGAGAGCAAAGAGGGGCTAAGAGAGGGTCAAACGAAGAAAGACGGGTGTAAAAGGAACGACGAAGAGGCGGACAGGGTATAGGCTTATTGATTCGGGAGGGTTCGTGTAACCTACTCTCTTTCTCTTATTCACCCTTCTTTGTTCTCTCTTCCTCCACGTTTTATTCGTTCGTTCAGCCTCTGTTCGGCGCGAGCGTATGTTTATGCACGTTCAACGAACACGTGTCAGAGGTTACGCAAACAGAATGATTGATACATTAGCCGGCCGCTTGCCCTCTCGCCTTATCTTTTATTCCGTACGGTGAATTGATTTCTTCTGAGGGGTGAGAGGACAAGGGCGAGTAATGAATCGAGATCCCTTTATTATGATTAACCTGATTTCATCGGTAATTCTGTTAGTCAATACTTTCAATAGTTCACATATTCACTCGAGAACAGAATTAATAAATTCTTCTTTGCAAAAGTCGAAGGACAGTGCCATTCGATCAGACAGATTGGATTACTCTTGATATTGCTATTCGAATCGCCAAAAAAGAAAAACGAAAAAATGCGAATTCTTTCGCGACATTTGGAACCGTTTGACCCTCGACAATCGATATCGGTTCCCATGGTGATACCCCGCTCGAGTACTTGTTACTCACATTGACCTTATATCACACCCTACTTTGCACTATCATTGATGTATCAAAATTCGCGACCACGTGTATACATAAGATTGCTTGGAATGTACAAATTTGTAGGTGTAGTTGAGTTGTAGGTGTAATATGTTTAAGTGGAGTGGAGAGGAGTTTAGAGTGGATGGACTGGGTGCATTTTGGTATCTGGAGTATATTAGGACCATCTCGGTATATTAGAACTTGAGGAGTGTATAGAGAGTAGAAGAAGTCTTAGTAAAGGGGACAATTCTCTAAGTCTGAGAGTCTGAGAGTCACAAGTTTAATTCCAAATCCCTGAAGAAATGAACTGCAAAGTTTCACACTCCTCAAATTAGAATGGAACTTTGAGACAAGTCTGAGAGTTGCAAGTTTAATTCCAGGTTCCTAAAAAACAGAACTCAAGCATTTTGAAGCTTCCAAATTCTCAACCCCTCAAATTTCCAAGGTCTAAAATTTTCAAGCTTTCAAATTCTCAAACCCCTAAATTCCCAAGGTTCCAAATTATTAACCCCTCAAATTTCCAAGGTCTCAAATTTTCAAGCTTTCAAATTCTCAACCCCCTAAATTCCCAAGGTTCCAAATTCTCAACCCCCCAAATTCCCAAGCTTCCAAATCCTAAACCCCCCAAATTCTCAAGCTTCCAAATTCTCAGCCCCCAATTTCTCAAGCTTGCAAATTCTCAACCCCCCAAATTCCCAAGGTTCCAAATTCTCAACCTCCCTAATTCTCAAGGTCCTAAATTTCCAAGCTTCCAAATCCTCAACCCCCCAAATTCTCAAGGTCTCAAATTCTCAAGCTTCCAAATTCTCAAACCCCCAACTCCTCACATCCCAAAATCCCAAATTTCCAAATTCTTAAACCCCCAACTCCTCAAATACCAAAATCCCCAAATCTCCAACTCCTCTACTGGGTGGATCTTGGTATCTACAGTATATTGAGACCATCTCCGTATATTAATACATTCAGGAGTCTATAAAAACTAGAAGAAGTCTTCAGTAATAAAGCAAACAATTCTCTAAGTCCTCAAACCTGAGAGTTATAAGTCTTATTCCAAATCTCTGAGCAACCGAGTTCCAAAATTCCAAACTTCTCAAATTAGAATGGAACCTTGATACATGCCCAAGAATCGCAAGTCTAATTCCAAATCCCTAAAAAACCGATCTTCATAGTTTGAAACTCCACAAATTAGAATGAAACCTTGATACATACCTCAGAATCGCATGTCTAACTCCAAATCCCTAAAAAACCGCTCTCCAAAGTTTGAAACTCCTCAAATTAGAATGGAACCTTGAAACAAGCCTAAGAATCGCAAGTCTAATTCCAAATCCCTAAAAAACCGCTCTCCAAAGTTTGCAACTCCTCAAATTATAATACAACCTCGAGACACTGAAATATTGTAATTGTTGATCCATGCAAAACTTATATACAGTCTATGCTTAAAAATTTGAAAAGATATTTCAGAAAAGTTGCCGTAGCAGTATCTATGAAAGTAGCTATGTGGAAGTATCAGTATTCAAGGATAGTGGGCAGCTCATTAAGTTTGCCGCGATTTCAAAGCATCGACAGACAGTAGTCCGACAGTTGGATCCACGCGAGCACGTGCGCTCCCACTTAGCCCTGTAAACATCATCCGAAACAAGATCGCGGAATGTTAAAGTACAGAGAACGAGCAGGTTCGTCTATGCTACCTTGTGCTGTCCTGTTGCCGCTGCTGTGTTCCCTTGGCTTGGATTTTTCTCGTCGGCGAGGATACACGCACACGTATAAACCGTGTGTCGAGCAGGTCGTAGCCGACGACAGTGATGGACGCTCGTGCGGTTTGCTTCTCTATCACCGTGCTCGACGATGGCCGCTGAACACAAAGAAGAAGACGAGCACGACAACGGACGAGCAAGACGATCAGCAGCTACGGAAGGAGGAGGAGTTGGACTCGCGGTACGACGAACCAGATTGTGTGCACGAGGTACACGTCAGTCGTACTAACGACTACTTGCTCGGGTAAGAGAGAGGAGAGAGAGAGACGGACGCGGCCCGAGTGATGTTTTATTTAGTACTCGAATTCTTAAAAATACCGAACGCACCTCAGGATCTCCCGCTTAGGTAGACCGATCTTTTTGATACGCTTCGCGGAAATTCTGCAACTTTCCCTTCGTTTCATTCGACTTCTTTGCCGATGTTGTTGTTCGCGGAGGTTAATTGAATCACGTGGAGAGAACGCTTTTGCTGATGAGTCATCCTTTTTTCGTCTATCTCATAACTTTTCGTTACATATAATACCTTTTATATCAATTTGAAGTGTTTGCAAAAATAGAAGTAGGTATTTTTGAGCGAGGAAGTATATGAAGTCTAATAAAAATTCATGACAGAAAAGTGTCACAAAACTATGCTTGTGATACATCAATTTAAAGCTTAAAGTCTAACGAAAAATACTGTATAGGTGCCTCGTTGATATTCTTAATACAAACGGACTAATGGGCAGTTGTAGTAGACAGTGCTCGAGTTTGAAGTACATAAAGTCAAGCAAAACTTCATGACAGAAAAGTGTTGTAAAATAGGACATGTAATACATCAATTTAAACCTTAGAGTCTGACTAAAATTACTGCATAAATGTTTCTTCAAGATTCTTAATATAAAATGAACAGTTGTAGCAAGATCGACTTTGAAGTATATGAAGTATATGATACATCAAACAAAACTTCATGACAGAAAAGTGTTGTAAAATAGGACATGTAATACATCAATTTAAAGCTTAAAGTCTGACTAAAATTACTGCATAAATATTTCTTTAAAATTCTTAATATAAAATGAACAGTTGTAGCAAGTTCGACTTTGTAGTATATGAAGTATATGATACATCAAACAAAACTTCATGACAGAAAAATGTTGTAAAATAGGACATGTAATACATCAATTTAAAGCTGAAAGTCTGACTAAAATTACAGCATAAATGTTTCTTCAAGTTTCTTAATATAAAATGAACAGTTGTAGCAAGATCGACTTTGAAGTATATGAAGCATATGATAGATCAAACAAAACTTCATGACAGAAAAGTGTTATGAAATAGGACATATAATACATCAATTTAAAGCTTGAAGTTTTAATAAAATGACTACATAAATATTTTGTCAATGTTCGCCACATAAAATGGCTGACAGACGGTTGCAGCAAACAATCACAAATCTTGAAACATGTGAGGTCTAACAAGAATTGATTACATAAAAGTGTATCATCTGGCAGCCATTTTGTATTGAGATCTCCACTAATAATTCCTATAGCACCAACTCTTTATTTAGTTGCAAACAAAGATGGTGCTGTTATGTACCAAAAATGGTGCATCTCTACGTACAATGGTTCTCTATGTACCACTCTACCTAAACTCTTCACTTGCACATCCATGAACAAATCAATATTTAATTCCTCACTCCACACCAATAAATGGTACCTCTGTGACCACATAAAAAGCGTACCATGTACTATTGCTGTACCACATACCATTGCTGTACCATATACCATACTAATCTTAAAATTACAAGAAAATGGAAGGAGAGACCACGACGTTAATTTCTGTAAAAGAAGAAAACTGCATCGGAAGTCAATCGATTCCATCGACTGACCGCTACAAGGTACCCCGTTTCTGTTTCACACGATTCGATAGCAGCTGCGTCTGTTAACGGGAGGAACGCCCACGGGTCGTTTCTCGGTCGGCGAATAAACACGTCCTGGGTACAAAGTGGCCGCGTCTCTCGCCAGGTTGGAAACGGTATCGCTTACGAGTCGCCGAGGCGTGTATCGCGCTCGCGCCCGTTGAAAATGCAAATTTCGATGGAAAAGGAAAGGACGTTTGCCGATGGAGAGTGGCCGTCGGCGAGCGGCAACAGGCATCAGCGTCGGTTGATCGAACGTGCCACGGCATTTGTTGTCCTCGCTTAAAGGGACGGATAAAATCTTCGCTACCCCTGTGCGCGCCACGGTGTCCCATAATCTCCCATAAACGAGCCTGGTTGCCGTGACAGGCACCCTTTACCGGGCTGCTTCGAGCCGGCATAAAATCCTAATCAACGACGTGGAGAAAAAGACGCTGATTCTCTGTCTCACTCTTTCTCGAAAGACGCTTTGTGCCCCGTTCTTGCGCGGACAGTCTCTCACCCTGGACGAACGAGTCCCGCGGAGAACGGATGGACCACCCATGACCGGATACCTCGCAAAAAATAATGATGGAAATTAGAATTTGTCAGCCGAGAGGAAAGCGTGAAGTCTATGGAAAAATAGAATGGTAGCTATGCAATGGTTAAGTATGCGAGTGGTAGCTTAAGAGGGTTGCTACTTTTGTGGATTGGGATGCTTGCAGGAAAAATTAGATTCTTACTCAGCTTTTGTTTCTAAGGGTGCTACTTTGTTTTTGAAGGTCCTATTTTATTTCTGAAGGCATTATTTTGTTTTTGAAGGTGCTATTATGTTTTTGAAGGTTCTACTTTGTTCTTGAAGCTACTATTATGTTTTTGAAGGTACCATTTTGTCTTTGAAGGTTCTATTTTGTTCTTGAAAGTGCTATCTTATTTTTGAAGCTACCATTTTGTCTTTGAAGGTTCTATTTTGTTCTTGAAGTTGCTATTATGTTTTTGAAGCTACTATTTTGTCTTTGAAGGTTCTACTTTGTTCTTGAAGCTGCTATCTTATTTTTGAAGGTACCATTTTGTCTTTGGAGGTCCTATTTTGTTTTTGAAGGTGTTATTATGTTTTTGAAGCTACTATTTTGTCTTTGAAGGTTCTATTTTGTTCTTGAAACTGCTATTATGTTTTTGAAGCTACCATTTTGTCTTTGAAGGTTCTATTTTGTTCTTGAAGCTACTATTATGTTTTTGAAGGTACCATTTTGTCTTTGAAAGTTCTATTTTGTTCTTGAAGCTGCTATATTATTTTTGAATCTACCATTTTGTCTCTGAAGGTTCCAAATAGCCAGAAAAGGTTCGAAGTCAAAGTCACGAAGAGAAATCTTGATTAAACGCTTAACCCCAATAAAAAAAGTAAGGTAACACAAGAATGAGGTAATTAAGTTGAAAAATAAGGAGTATTCACGCTTTCCCGTATATAGACGCCACACCTTGATTTTCTTCGCGTGATGCGAGGCGATTTGCTGCATCTAGCTACCGAGAAGGCTTGTACGCGTGTATACGAGAAAGCTCAAGAAGCAGCGAACGTAATTTGCTCGTAGTTAGCATATCGAGGAACGTCCCTCGGAGGGAATAGCACGGAATTAAGATAAACGTCGAGAACAGAGGGACAGGAGAAATGATTAACGAGTGGTTGGTTTTTACCGTTCTTTCGTTTACCTCGTTCTTGTCTCTTCTTTCAACACCTGCGGGTAAGAAAAGCGGTCAGCCCGGCGAACGGTTCGTTTAACATCGCCGCGAAATCCGACAGAAACCGCCACCACAGTTCGTCGGCGCTTTTTACCGCTATTAATTCAGATTGCGGTTCGTAAATTGCGCGAGTCCGCGATCTGTCTTTTTGTATTCCGCGAGGAGAGTTTCTCGCGCGCAGAGGAGGCATTCCGTGTCACGTCCGCGGACGTAAACGCGCCGCTCGAGCGACAGAAAATTAGTGTCGCGGTCTGGAAAGCGCGGATCTAATGAAATTAAACGAGCGACGATTCCGCGAATGAGAAATATTTCAATCGGTGCAGAGGAACACGCTCGACCGGTCGCATTGTAATCCCACGTGTTTCCGATTCCACGGAGCCTCTTGTTCGTCCGCCACCAATTCCAGAAGTCTCGAAAAAGCTGCTCTGGCTACGGTCACGGATCGCGAACGTCCACTGCCAGCTTACAACACCTGCCACCTTTGTAGATTGAGATCATTTGCGGCAATTATGCGTCGGACGCGAGCTAACGCAAAAACTGTCCGCCCTGCTAATTACCTTTTCGAGCTCGAACCGTTTGTCCACCTCTTCGACGATATTCAATTGCACTGCCATTTTTGCTGAGTTAAATGATACTCCCGGAATAAGAATCCTGTTTTACGGACATTTCGTATGGATATGGACATTTCGTTTAGTTGACGCCAAAGTAGTAGGATAATACAACATTCGTACAGAATAACATATTCATATACAGTATTCGTATTCATTATAACAGAACATTGGTACAAAATAGCATATTCATATACAGTATTCATATTCATTGTAACAGAACGTTGGTACAAAATAACATGTTCATATACAGTATTCATATACAGTACTCATATTCATATAACAGAACATTGGTACAAAATAACATATTCATATACAGTATTCATATTCATTATAACAGAACGTTGGTACAAAATAACATGTTCATGTACAGTATTCATATACAGTACTCATATTCGTATAACAGAAGTTCGTTTAATAATAAAAAATAAGAACAAAATGTTTGCAGAGAGCAATGACAAATTCATACAAAATAAAGTAAGCAGAATATCATACACAAAGTGTCAGTGCAATGTCAGTACAGTATCAGAGCACTGTCAGTAATGCATCATAAAAAAGAATTTTTAGAACATGATTGCTACGTCCAAACACGAAAGTGACTAAAGTATAATAGAAGTTTGTTTAATAACAAAATATTTATATACAGAATAAAGTAAGCAGAACATCATACATAAAGTGTCAGAGCAACGTCAGTGCAATGTCAGTGTAGTATTAGAGCGCTGTCAGTAAAGTGTCAGAAAAAAGAATTTTTAAAACACGCTACGTTTGGACATGGAATAAACTGACCAAAGTGAGTGATACAAGCGATGAATCACTGTAACAGGGACAATAGAAGTTCCCATAACCATGTATCATAAAAATCATTGCAATGACCTGGAATATGGACGATGCAGAACCTTTGCCACTGCTACCGACGGTACAGTCAGCGTGGACTAATTAGCACGCTGGTGCATTAACGTCCGAATGAATAATTATCGTGAGGCGAAGCCGGCACAAACATCGGTCCGATCCTGTCGTAGATTGGACGAATACCAGCCGTGGCTTGCATCTTTATTAATAACCTGCAACGACATTGACCGATCTGAAGAGCTCGCATAATTACCATACGGGTTCTGTCGTTCTTCATCGACGGATATTCTATGAATTTTATTTTTCTGTGATTTGTTCTTTTCGGGTTGGAGCGTTGTTGAAGTGTGAAGGAAGTGAGTTTTGTGGTGGTTGTGAGAGGCAAGAGTTTATTTTTTCATTTTTGGAGAGTGAGATAGTTGTGTGTAAGAGGCAAGAGTTTTTTATTGTTTCATTTTTGAGGAGTGAGATAGTTGAGGTCTCAAGTTTCCAAGTATATTAATTATGAATTCTTAATTTTACAAATTCTTTAATTTCAAATTAGCAAATGTGTGAATTATTAAATTTTCAAATTGTCTTCAAATCCTCAATCCCCCAAATTCCCAAGGTCCCAAATTCTCAAACACCCAAATTTCCAAGCTTCCAAATTCTCAAACACCCAAATTTCCAAGCTTCCAAATCCTTAACTCCCCAAATTCCCAAGGTTCCAAATTCTCAAGCTTCCAAATTCTCAACCCTCCAAATTCCCAAGCTTGCAAATTCTCAACCCCCCAAATTCCCAAGCTTGCAAATTCTCAACCCCCCAAATTCCCAAGCTTCCAAATTCTCAAGCTTCCAAATCCTAAACCCCCCAAATTCTCAAGCTTCCAAATTCTCAACCCTCCAAATTCCCAAGCTTCCAAATTCTCAACCCCCCAAATTCCCAAGCTTCCAAATTCTCAAGCTTCCAAATCCTAAACCCCCCAAATTCTCAAGCTTCCAAATTCTCAACCCTCCAAATTCCCAAGCTTGCAAATTCTCAACCCCCCAAATTCCCAAGCTTGCAAATTCTCAACCGCCCAAATTCCCAAGCTTGCAAATTCTCAACCCCCCAAATTCCCAAGCTTCCAACTCCTCAAATCCCGAAATCCCAAATTCCCAAATTCTCAACCTCCACCTCCTCAAATCCCAAATTTCTAAATCCCCAAAACTCTCAACCTTGCAACTACATAAAACCTTCCTTTCCACCATTCTAAATTCGCAAATTAAGAAGTTTCCTCCTTCCGACTTAATCTATCCGTCATTGTTCCCACTTCGTGTGAAATGCATGATACCGGTAACACGCACCTAATAGCTTGATATTCTTTACGATATCCACGTCCTGCGCTACGGAAAGTAAATTGAAGTACCCACGAGTAATTAGAGCAAGTATCGAACGTTATCGAGCACGATCGCCATGAAAAATTGAAACATCACCTACGAAGACTTTCAGTCAACAATTATCTGCAATTAATCGGTGCACGGAATTTCACAGGCGTTTATTAACAATTCAACTACAAGATTTATACTTGTCTCAAGGATTTTTATCGAAGCGGACCGTGACTCTAATCTGGAGATAATTAAAAGAACAATTTAATTGCTTGTTACATTATTCTTCTTTTATCTGTAACGTGTTATTAATTGCCTGATTTGAAAGTACATTTTATTTTATATTTAAACATATATTTTATGGAGGTAATGTACTGTGGTTGATGCAACTCTATGATTTTTAATATCTGAGCTGTAATTGGTACTTATTTCAACTGAAATTCCTCGGACAGTAAGTTAACCTAATCTAACCTAATTCCCGCTGGTATTGCGAGGGTTAATCTTCCATACACCTGTCGCGAACCTCACTGTTCTTCGAATGTTAAGTGGAACGTATCGAGTTGTTCAATACCTTAGAAGAGAACGATGTGTATTGCTCAACCATTCATCTTGTTGGTTTCTGTTATTTTAGCCGACAGCCAGTGACGGGCATTTAATTCATTTCACTTCTCGACTTGTCTGTTGCGTTGTCAGTGGAGCTCCAGGAACCTTTGAAGATGAATCTTTTTCGATATATTCAGATCTGAGGAGCTTCAAGAAAAACACCTATTATACTATCACTCTCCAAGTTTTCTGAACTGCTCAGTCAATCTTCTACTTATAATTAGATTGCGGTGTTTGGGATGCATTACGCGGTACGTTACTGGATGCACAAATCATTCTAGCTGTTAAATCTAGGATCTATTAATATTACGTAGATGCTTTTAATATTATGTAGCTGTATGAATGTGTACGATACAAGAGTCTGTTGTTTTATAAACTCAAAAAGATGCATAGTAAACTTATAATGTTATGATGAATAATTTTTAGAAATTCATTCTTTGAAAATTCAGTCAAAATCATTCTTTTAAAATTCATTCAAAATCATTCTTTTAAAATTCATGCAAAATCATCCTTTGAAAGTTCATTCAAAACCATTCTTTCAAAATAGTATCAAATTCTAAAAATTCAAAATAATGAAAATTCTCAAAACTTTCACAAATCTGATTCTTAGTTTTCGAACATAACCTGTAAATCTTCAAACAGCAGTTTCCAGCAAGCGATCCATTTAATCTTTTTCTCCTCCTTCATGCAGCGAGTCAAAGGTCAACTGATCCGCTAGATAGTCTCAGTCACGCTGCTACGGAAAGTCCGCTAATGTCAATTAATATAATAGCATTGTCCGTAATAATCGAATTGGAACCATTCTCGTTACCGATAGCCTAAATATGGCGACTCGTTAACCAAAACTATCTCACGGTCCAGAAAGAGTAGCCATCGCCACAGCTGAAACAGAGAGCGAAGAAAATTGTGCAGGAAGAGTATTGCGTATTCAAAATTCACAGCCACGAGCGTGACGATCGTCCAGGCAATAATTATTCACCCGATGGGGGAGATATGTACGATTTGGGATGAGCTGCGCAAATACTGCGTGGGAGATAACAGGCGCGTCGAGAGCTACTCGCCTAAATTAACCCTCTATTAATCCGACAAGTGGGGACGGGGGTCGCGAGGTACATCGTAAATTATCGCCCGCGACTACGGTTTTACTTGTGACTCGTACCCCGTGACTCGTCGACTTCCATTTTTATGCCGTTTAATTGAATTCACTGTTTGAACTGTGTATCCAACCTGTTCTTAACTCGGAGAAAGAAACTGATATTAAATACGCGATAACAAGTTACGTCCCACACGAATACAACTGAGGATAATTAGGGACCTTGGAATTAGGGTTTCTGATCATTTTTTATTATTACGAGCCGTGATATATGCGAGATTTCGGTGTGTACTTGATGCAAGACCGATAAGGACTTACAAGAGGATACTTTTATAGATTATGAAATAGTTTGCGAACTTTATAAACATTTATGGATTCATCAGTAGTGGACCAGGTCGCTGATTAATTCCAAGATGACTTACTTAAGCTACTTCAAGTGTTATCGAGTGTCATCAAGTGTTAGCTATATAGTTAAAAAATGTGCATGAGTTTCATTGCTAAGCTAAGATACCTCTAGCAATTGTTTTGAGACAATGTTTATAGTTTGCAAACTTTATAAAGATTCATATGGATTCATCCTTAGTGGACCACGTCGCTGATTAATTCCAAGATGACTTACTTAAGCTACTTCAAGTATTATCAAGTGTTATCAAGTGTTAGGTATATCATTAAAAAATATGCATGAGTTTCATTGCTAATCTAAGATACCTCTAGCAATTGTTTTGAGACAATGTTTATAGTTTGCAAACTTTATAAACATTTGTATGGATTCATCTATAGTGGACCACGTCGCTGATTAATTCCAAGATGACTTACTTAAGCTACTTCAAGTGTTATCAAGTGTTAGATCAAGTATTAGTTATATCGTTAAAAAATGTGCATGAGTTTCATTGCTAAGCTAAGATACCTCTAGCAATTGTTTTGAGACAATGTTTATGGTTTGCAAACTTCATAAACATTCATATGGACTCATCTATAGTGGACCACGTCGCTGATTAATTCCAAGATGACTTACGCTACATCAAGTGTTATCAAGTGTTAGGTATATCGTTAAAAAATATGCATGAGTTTCATTGCTAATCAAAGATACCTCTAGCAATTGTTTTGAGACAATGTTTATGGTTTGCAAACTTTATAAACATTCATATGGATTCGTCCACAGTGGACCAGGTCGCTGATTACTTTCAAGATGACTAACACATAAGCTACATCAAGTATTATCAAGTGTTATCAAGTGTTAGCTATATCGTTAAAAAATATGCACAAGTTTCATTGCTAATCAGATACCTTTAGCAAATTCTTTATTTTGAGACAATCACCTGGGAAATATTTTTCGAATCATCCGATTATGCAGATCATTTTTGATGTGGTAGAAATGTATGTGTACGGTTTAAAGGTCCGTGAAGAAAACGCGAACGCGTGGAAACGCCAAAGGTGGGCAAACACTTATGGTCGATAGCGTAGCTTCAGGAGTGGCTCGCGGCTTGTTTGGCGGTGGGGATAACGGGCCCGGAGGAGGGGAGAAGTCGGGGCCCGAGAAGTGGGGCGAGAGAGAGAAAGAGACGAAAGGGAGAAGACGCGACGAGGTGGCGGGGAACCGACAGGGCCCGCTGCTGCCGATCCTGGACCACCCAAGTCGAAATTCACTATAGTTTGTTCGTCGCGGTTACGATGCTCGTTTTCAGTCTACCCTTGAGCTACCCTTCCTCTCGCTCGGAGCCGGCTCGACGATGTCTCTCCCTCCTCGTCTGTGGCCCGTTTCTTCTCTCGACTCGATTCTCTCGCTCTACCAATCTCTCTCTGGCTGGCCGATCGTTTTTTTTCCCCCTCGTTTTCTGTTTCGCGCGTTCGTTCGCCAAACGAATCGACCCGCCGCGCCAGCCGTGACATCCGACCGGCACCCGACGCCACGGCGCTCCGGAGAACGGGAAAAAGTCCAGGGATTCGACACGCTCGTTTCGGATAGCGGCCCTTTGCCTCGCGGTGATAACGATTCCGCTCGGGGATACCGATCGACGATCGAACCGAGCCTCTGGAACCTCACCGACGCTTTTTACGGCCCGCCGATATCGCGAGAGGAATTCAACTGGAACACGGTTCATATCCACTCCATGCGATTCGACTCTTTATCTTGACGCGTTGAACGCTCGTGAATCGACTAATTAGAAACGGGATTACGAATTATATTCCAGATTGCGGATCGAAGCGAGAA
Organism: Megachile leachella; assembly: GCA_963576845.1. Classification (NCBI taxonomy): domain Eukaryota; kingdom Metazoa; phylum Arthropoda; class Insecta; order Hymenoptera; family Megachilidae; genus Megachile; species Megachile leachella. Next base: position 12,357,817 of record OY756257.1, read on the forward strand.
TACTGATCGAGTTTATGAATTTTACTAATTAATTGAACGAGGAGTATTCGAAATACCGAACTGAGACGTTATGTCGATCGGTTGTATGCAGTTTATTAATTAATTATAAAATGTGTGGAATTCTGATCATCTCTAGATGTTCAGGTACTACTAGTATTATTAACTATAATATTAGTAGTTATAATTGTGCTGTAATTAAATCACAGCAAGTATTTGCCTTATCCGAAGTTGATCTCGAGAGTTCCAGGAAGGCAATTAAGTGGAATCACATCGGTCACGATTAATATTACAAAATCTCTTGTTGTACGATCAGAAGATCTCCAGCTTACACGAAAAGAAGACAGAATCCAGAAACAGGCTTCGGATTGGTTCGATGGACAGCAAAGATAATCCGCAGTTGGTCCAGGACCCCCGCAGCCAGCCGAAGCGTAACGCGGCAAGCAAAGTCACGGGATAAATCGAAGAAGTCACGGTGCAAGGGACTGTTTAACAAAAATCCTCGGCCGAGGCAACGAGTAATTACCCGTGGAAGAAGCCGAGATTCTGTGGCGTCGTTCGAAGCTCACGAACTTCTCTTTCTCTCTCTCGCGTGCGCTGAAATACGGTTATGGACGAATCGCGTGATTAATACGTACGGGTCGACACAGACACGTACACATGTGCACGTGAAGAGTGCGTGTATATACGGGGTGTCTCGATATTTACATTACATTTCATTTTGTTTATTAAACAAACTTTATATTCCTACATTTTATTCAGAAGGTAGAATGGTCTTTCGTTTGGAGACATTAGTTTAAAAATTGTTTCTGAAGAAAGTTGAAAAACTTGTACTACTGTCTGAAGAACTTTATTGTCTTTTAACAAGGGATGCAATGTGGAGTTTGTCTATAAATAAAAATCGGTAATGTTTGAAGAAAGTACTTAAATTTATAGGTCAAGGTTAGAAGGAAAATTATAGAGTTTTTTATAGAACTAATATAGGTGAATAATTGAGATCAAGCTTCTGAAGATGATAGACTGTTACAAGAACAGCGACATTTGTAGTGGTTTTATAGTGTCAGCAACCGCAGCTGTTTTTATGCTTTCACTATTTAATCATGTGTTTCCTGCCTTGAACTATGACTAAAATCACTGTACACTTCAATCTGACCAACATAACCTTACATTACAAAATTGACTTTTTATGAAGATGTGACTTCATGTGACTTCGTGTGACATAGCTGACTGGAGTTTAAAATGGCTGACAATGACAAAGAATGTCGTGTCACATGAAAAGATTATGTACGTCACATCACCAATGTGACATAAGGAACTTGAGTTCAGAATTTGTTCAGTGTACGGTTTTTTAAACGAATTTTTGAGGTGGATGCTATATAAGGAAGGACACCCTGTATAGAAGCGACGAAACGAGAATCCTCCTACCGGTGGGCAGCATTCGCAAGAGAGATATTTCATTTGTTGGCCTGGCGGTGTCTCTGTTTCGCCTGCCGTTCGCCAGGCCGCTTATCTTCGCGTCGTCGTCAGGCTGGTTGTCAGACTTCGAGCTGGGCCCCGAATAGAGTGTCACCGGTAATCAACGGGCCCCGGGATCCGTGTAACCGAATACGGCCATTTCAGCCGGGTATTCGCGAGTGCATGCAAATTGAACGGGACGAGTCCCGGGAGGCGTTCGTTCGCTCTCTCCTCAGGCTATCAATTCAATTTGATTCGAACCTTTTTATTCGATCGGATTTCGATTGATAAATGGTACGCTGAAACGAAATGCTAAGGAGGACTGTTTCTGATGAACACCGCTTCTTTTTATCCTGTACGCATCATTAAAGGTGGATTAATTCCGAGGGAGAATATTTTCTGCTCCGAGATAATTAGTGTTACTTGATTTGAATTACTGATCGTTATACGTGTCTTTCTTTTTTTATTTCGAGATAATTTTAATTTGGAGCTTCGAAATTTTTATTGCACTCGTACATTGCTTTGTGAAGATTTACGTTTTGTTCAAGGACTGATATGTTTGTAAATGAATTTCTTAGTTTGGTTATTTCCTAGTCTTACTGTTGATACGATAGTGTTAGTCAAACTCTGATACGATCATACGTATGGTACATTCGAATCATACAAAGAGAATCATACATTTTTCATCAGCTTGAGGTACAAACGAAGTCAAGAAAGTCAAGTTCAAATTCAGTGCAATTTCAAAGACACCACAAGTGATCGCTATGTAACTTAACACATGCAGAATTTGGAAAACGAAAGAGATGAATCAAATTCATAGCTCGATTACCTTGAACAAGTTACTCGAAAACAATCCAGGTAGCCGAGTGCCCATCGCTAGATCTCTTGATATTCCCGTGGGTCGCCGCGCAGGCTGCCGATGGTTGGCCGATCTCTTTCTCGTGGTGCTCGTCCCTCCTCTCTCATTCTGGCATGTCTGGGACTCGCGGAGAGGAGAAAGGAGCGAGGCCGAAATGGTAGGGGAAAGGGCCCGACGGGTCTAGAAGGCCCAGCCTCGCTCGGTCTCGGGCCTAGACCCTGGCCCCGTCACATCCAAAGCGCCGCCCATTTTTTTATTCCACCCCGTAGAAGAAGAGTCTGCCGCGAACAGCGCGGAATTCGCGGACCCTCGTACCAGATTCTGTCGGTGGACATCGTTGGAATGCGCGGACAGGGTACACCTTGTGGCCGGATTTTTCAGCCGGATAACCAACAGCAGGATAAAAGAAACAAAGGAGAATCGAATTGAAATCGTTCGATCCACCGGGACAGTCTGACGTGACCGGGCTTTTGTGCTTTTTATGCTTGATTGAATTCGTCCCAGATGTGGAGGATTCCGAATTATAATTCCGAGGTTAGGTGGTGGAAGGACAAGAGAATAATGGAACACTTCGTACACTTCTATAGTCTATCGGAGACCCATTAATGGATTATTAACCCTTTGCACTCCTCAATTTCTTTTACCTACCGACTCCTTAATTTACAAAAAATTGATCAAGATAGGAGTCCTCAGTTAAATTTGTTATGTGACAAATTTTTCATTTATTATAAATAGTAAATAAATAAAAAAAATATATATTTAACCAATCTATTTATCTGAATTATTTGAAAGTTCCAAGAGAAATGTGATGTCAAGCCACAATTGACAGAGGGTTAATTCTGAAGTGAGCTATAATTTTGAAGAGATATCTGACACATACAAGACTGTCTTGTCAAATCATGGTGTCTTGTAAACTCATCAGAAAACTCATCATCATCCCAAGCTTGTAAAGAGCAACATTGTAACAATGTTTAAAAGATCAAATAGTCAGTAAAAGACAATGAAAAGCGTACCGAAAAGGAGAAACTTCGTTCCATATTTGGGATTGATTTAACGACTAATTAATTTCCGACCGTTCGAACACGGACAGCTAACCGAGACGCCCTGCTGACCGTTAATAATCGTTGCCTACCAAAATTGTCTGAATACGTACGTTTATCTATCTATCGGCAGGAAGGCTAATTATTTTCTTTTGTGTCTGGCTGGAATATACATGGGACTCCATGCGGAGAAGGGACGAACCCCGTATCATTTCCTCCTTCCTAAATTGGAAGGAACAAAATGGTCCCCGCTCGATGCTGAGTTTTAAGCTGTGGCCAAACGTGTTCTCTTCTTTCTGTTTTTTAATTAACTGTATCTTTTTAAGGAACAGCGGTGTCACAGCGCACGTATGTTAATGATAAAAGCTCGTTTAAAAAAGAATCGTTAAAGTCGTCAAGAAGGACCCAGGTCCTTCCAGGCGAATAATCTTTCTTATGGTTACTATTAAACGTGAATTTTCTGTAATTTATCGCCGCGATAAAAGTCCTTATCCGTCTACTTTGTGAGGGCAGGGAAATTTATTACTTTGAATGCAATCACTAAACCATTTGAAATCTGCCGAGTCAGGCTCGTCTATTACTTAATAAACTCTGGACTTTTTAATCATCGGGCTTAAGTATCAATTTTTGTGACATGGTTTGTCAATGTATACTTTGTTTTAACAATTCTTTACAGTCGAGTAAATGCTTCTACATTTTTGTATTAATTCTTGAACTTGAAACAGTGGATCGATAAATTTGTTTCTTTGTTAATATCCATAATACCAGTCTTTCTGAGCGAAAACTGTTCGACAAGACTTTCAAAGGCGATTTACATGCGATCCATAGAAAAGCACCCTTGTTCGAGCCCTTGTTTTAACAATTCTTTACAGTCAAATAAATACTTCTACATTTTTGTATTAATTCTTGAATTTGAGACAGTGGATCGATAAATTTGTTTCTTTGTTAATATTCATAATACCAATCTTTCTGAGCGAAAACTGTTCGACAAGATTTTCAAAAGCGGTTTACGCGAGGTCCATAGAAAAGCACCCTTGTTCGAGCCCTTGTTTTAACAATTCTTTACAGTTGAGTAAATGCTTCTACATTTTTGTGTTAATTCTTGAACTTGAGACAGTGGATCGATAAATTTGTTTCTTTGTTAATATCTACGAATCTCCCTGAGCGAAAACTGTTCGACAAGATTTTCAAAGGCGGTTTACACGAGGTATAGAAAAGCACCCTTGTTCGAGCATCCCTCGTAAATCGGTTCCTCGTACACGTCCACCGGAATGTATAGAAAAGGAGCCGCAGAGAAAAAACGAGCTGACATATCTATGAGTGTCATTTGGGCGTTCGACAATGCTTGCCTTATGGTAAACACACCCATGCGAAGAAGAGGGTTCAGATCTCGATGAGTCCATAAAACAGAGAAGGCGAAACGGTGAGGTAAAAGATAGAGAAGGTAAAGGGAGAGACACGGGCGTACAGCACATCTGCTGTTTGCCATACGGCGATACCAGAAAACCCTCTTGGCTCTCTCTGTCCCTCTTCTCAATGGCGGACTATAGATCGATCCTGCCCCATAGGAAACAAGAACGCCTTCCGCTGCGTTTGCCGCAGTGCAATTCGTGCTGAGAAACAGCCACTGCCGACCCGGAGAATTTATATCCGAAAAGGGGATAGCAATTTTGTCCTTTCCAACAAACACAACGATACGGCTGAACGAGGTACAAGCTGTCACCTGGAACAACCTGAAAATCATTTCGTCTCGTGTGATTTTTGACGGAACGAATTTAACCCTTGCTGGACAGCGAGGCGGATGACTTGCTGATTGGCGGATATTTTATTGGGTGTTTATTTGATTAATGTGTGCTGATGGCAGTCAACCCGTTCTCACTTTAAGTTCACCAATTTTTCAATTTCTAAATTTTCAAATAGTCAGATGAATTAATTCCTTAATCATGAAATTTCCAAATGTGCTATTACAGTTATTTTTTTGCAGTGTATGTTTTTAGTTTTCAGTTTGAATTTACACAAAGCACTTTCAGATTTTTCTTTTTACAGAGGTATTACACGTGGTTCATAAATTTTGCATCGAATTTCTCCAATAAATTCCAAACATCCTTGACACAAAGTCTTTCATCAAAGCCCAGTTACCATAGTAAAGAAATTAGTTGGTAGAACGAGTTCGTAAATTCTTCGTAAAACTCTCATCGCCATATTTGTAAAAATAAACGGTCGCGACGGGTCTACTGGCAAAAAGAAAATGACGAACGATTACGAACGACTTTATTGTCGTTGATATAACGGTGAATCGGAAAGAATTACGAACCACGATGGAATACAAATCACTGACAATAACAATATAATTGTTCCTCGACCACGTGCTGAAAATACTCAGATCCGACTGTCCCACATGCTTGCACGTTCGTGAGAAATTATTGTGTCGCGCGTGACTGGAGATTCTATCCGTGTCTGTTGAAAACCGGGCAAGAACGATCGAACACCATAAACCTTCCATCGTATGTCATCCGAGAGAAATCAATCGTTGAATACAGATTTTTGAATGAGTGTCCACAGTTCTTTGAATTTTAACTTATCTTCAAAAATTATTAATTCAAAATTTCTGCATTAGTTTGCAAATATTGTACATTGAAGTTCAACTTATTTTATAAATTTATTAATTCAAAATTTCTATCTCCATCAGTTTGCAAATATTGTAAGTACATTGAAGTTCAACTTATCTTGACAACTTATTAATTTAAAATTTGTCCATTAGTATGCAAATATTGCAAGTACATTTTTGACCTCTACATCATAATGTCCAAATCGACTAAATGAGAAAGTGAATTTTTTGAATGATAAAGTGACCCAGCAAAGGAAAGTTCATTAACAGCAGCACGTAATAAATAAGCTCTGTTTGCGTTCGTTTGAATTATACAGCGAACGAAGCATAGAGCCGGTCGTTAGAAGGAGAGCAAGAAAGCGAACGAGCATTAACGGAACGAATCGACGCCGACGCTGCGAGGCGTTCTAGACGGCCGTCCAGGTGCTAGATCGTCCGACAAACAAACCGTTAAACGGCTAAGCAGGCAATTAGAAAAGCGACGTGCCGCGGAAATCGCTGTTGCTCGTTCGAATAAATTACCTGTCAACTTTTCCGCTCGGATCCGGCTACATCATCCTTTGGCGCGCGTGTCAGCGCCAACGCGTGCGGATTTAACCTGTGCACAAACGTTGGCCACGATTACGCAACCAACCGAGTGTCAGTGGGTTCGTCGAGGTTCGTTAACTCTCAATTTTGCGGCAGCCCGCACGAGTCGAATAATCGCTTCACGCGCGCTTTCCGCGCCTTATTGCCCACGGGACCCTCTAGCCCCTAATGTTTGCTCTCCTGAACCAAAAAAACTGCTCCGTTTCGAGCTGATTGAAAGGACCTGTGTTTTTTCAACGACCAATCTTTGTTTACTAAATCGCCTGTTGTTATGATTTATTTGGTCAGAAATTGTCGCATATTATAGTGGAGTTTGGACTGATTGTGAGCTGATTTTGATGCAACTGATAGATTGGATCGCTTTAAATGTAAAATTTCAAGAAATATGCTGAGTGGATGAAACATACAAGGACCACCAGCGAGAAACGTGTACTGCAACGCCATCTAGTGGCCAATAATGCAAACCTAAGAGATTCAAGTCAACTAAAAACACTTACACTTTAAAGTTACCTCAACACTCCAGAATCCATCTCTCTACTCCATAGAATGTTTCGATTAATTTATCGCGTGGAAGTTATTTTGTTAGATGCTTTCGACAGTAAATTTATCTTCGTTCTCTGTGGTCCGATGACTTCTCGCGGGCACAATGACGACGCCCGAAGATCGATTCGAATCTTCGCTGTCGCACCTGCTCAAAGACCCTTGGCGAGGACAAACACGCACGATCTGGCGATGGAAATCACGCGGATCCATCGTGGATCGTTAATGTCCGTCTGTCAAGCTGTCTGTTGAGTCGCCTACGTCTTCCTTCGAAAACGTCCGATTATCCTGTCGAAATTTGATTGTGGTCTAGATACGAGTGAAAGTAGAAAGTGATCAATTAATTTTCATCTGTTCAAGTTGACGTTTAAGGTCTTTTAACGTAGACGTGTTTTTATATAAAGTAGTTAATTAAAATGAAGGTATAGAAGGAAGCCACGTACGTGATTATTGACGTGTTTAAAAAAACGAAAGGTACGCAGTTGCATGTTAAGAGAGTTAAGGTTATAAATTGTTTGATAAAGGACGTAGATAACAATCAAGGTATTTTGCAACGTAACTAATTGTGATAATTACCCGGGTAATTATCTCAAAGGTGGTAGTCGTTTTCATCGCATTCATTACAGCTGCAAGAGTGTGAAGAGCAAAAAGGTTGCATATTTGCATTCGGCAATTGGTTGCATAAGTTACAATAGGAACTAACTTACAAATTCGGTTGCCTCACGATGTGGAAAAAGATAACACAATCTAGATATAAGCATCTCCATATAAAAAATCTCTCGAACATTAGCATAAAGTTGTATTTAAAATGTCTGTAAAGTCTGTAAAGATCTTCGAATACGAAGTTTAAAATAGAAACACAGTTTAATAACATTTTCGAGGAAAAATGCAATTAACGCCATGCGATGATACGAAAGGTGTTTAATTAATCCCAAGGCGAGTGGAGAAATTTGAATGACAGGTGACGATTGGCGGTCATTTGTCCTCCCGGTGCTCGTTATACATGTCCAGAAACGACGAAACGTCCAAAGAGAAATCGTTCTTACGCATCAGTCCGAAGAACAACCGGGCCGCCATTTTCGGTCGTTTCGTTAATTAATCCCGAGTGCCTAGCGTGAAAGCCATTACTTTTTGTCTCGGAGCGAGCGGACACGGCTAATTTCATCGCAAACTGGACTCCCCTGAAAGCACGCCGGTCATCTACACGCGAACCCTTTTATCTCTTTTGCTCTCCTCTCCTCCCTTATCTACGCGTTTCTCCTCCTCCGCCATAGCGCACACTGCAGTTTTTGCTCGCGAGATTCCTCAGCCAGGTGAAAAAGGAATCCTAACCGAATTTTTCAGGACGCCCCTCCCGAGCCGGGGCTCCCCGATTGGCTGCTAAACAAATGGCTTCCCTTCGGGCTGGAAATATTAATTTTTTACCTTGTTCTCGTTAGTCGCTCGAATTATCGACGCTCGCCAGGGCAAGAAGAGGAGCTCTTTTTATCAGTTGTGGTGGCTCATTTTTATGGTCGGGTTTAAATTTCTCTGAACATGCTTTGTCACCTGCCAGGATTTCTAAACTCAGCTAAAAGTTTGTAGGATGTCGAACAATATGATAAATTGTATAAAATTGAACATTAATAACTAGTCATTTTTAAGTAAATTTTAAGTATATGTTCACACACTACATGACTGTATTAAAGATGTAGTTTCAAGAAACAGAACAGGTATTGAATCTACAACTTTCCTGATGTCATCTTTGACCAACCTAAGTTAGCTTCCCTATATTTCCACAAATCCTTATTTTTCCTCAACACAAGTGAAAATATCTCACAAAATTGCATACGTATGTACATATGTCATAGAGTCTATAATATATTTACCGCGAAAATGATTAATTGTCAGAATAATCAATGTACAAACGTAGAATGCAAATGTGACTGGTCTTAGAAGATGGCTTAGATAAGAAAGTATCTCCAGCAGGAGCCTCTTAATCTGATTTCAACGCTTCCTTAAGTAAATTACCTTACATATTCATCGTTCCAAAACCATTAATAGTAGTTGTACTCGTTTCTCAAGATTGTCTGGTACAGACATCAGTCATACGAATTTCCATAATTACCTGGGTCGAGTAAAAACTCGACAAACGGGTGAACAATCCTAATAAGAAGACACGTTATAAATCTTTCACGTGTCGGCTAGTTACGAATCTAATTAATCGTCGTTACCCGATCTTCGACGTTCATTTTTCAGATTGATCCATTTTTTAATTCGTACCGCAGGAAGATCGACAGCACAAAGTACGTGCAAAAAACGACGCGTTCGCACACGAGCCCTGGCCCGCATCCGGATGATGAAACGGTGCTCGCCGGGGCAATTTGACTTACGACATTTTGAAAGCGAGCCGACCGATCGTGGGCGTGTGTTGAAACGTTGCGATGTCGGACGGGTTTTGCGTGGGCCCGCGGCGCATTACATCTGGCCAGGTACGCTGCTTATGATGGACGAGACAGGTGATTATGCGTGTGGAAACCACCATGCGAACTCGCTCTCGCCCCGTGCCTCGGTGTGGGTGCACCGAGAGATCGTGTGGGTGCAACGGTACGCGTGTGTGGGTTCAAGCTGCTCCGCGCATCGTATAACCTCGTAATTTTCGATTTTTCTTCGGAATCGTGACACACGTGGAATGTCCCGGGAAACACGCTCGAACCATTTCCGCTTCGCGAATCAAACGATTCGACTGCGGATATTTGTCAGCTAATAAATTTCTACTAATATGGCGATGTAATGTAAGTTTTCTCGGATATATATTGTTGATCTAGGTTTTATATACGAAGCACTGATTTCAATGTTAAGGAAAATATTTGGAATTGAATATATTGGTGAGTTGGATAAATCACGCGCTGAATTCCTATGCGTTAAATCACCACGTGCTAAATCCCTACATGTTAAATTCCCACGCGCTGAGTTCCTTGGCGTAGAATTTTCCACGCGTTGTATTTTCTATGCGTTGAATTCTCTACGCGTCGAATTTTCTATGCGTTGAATTCCCACGCGCTGAATTCTCACGCGTTAAATTCCCATGCACTGAATTCTCACGCGTTAAATTCCCATGCGCTGAATCCCTACGTATTGAATTCCTTCGCGTAGAATTTTCCACGCGTTGAATTTTCTATGCGTTGAATTCCCTACGCGTCGAATTTTCTATGCGTTGAATTCTCACGCGCTGAATACTCACGCGTTAAATTCCCACGCGTTGAATTCCTTCGCGTAGAATTTTCCACGCGTTGAATCTTCTATGCGTTGAATTCCCTACGCGTCGAATTTTCTATGCGTTGAATTCTCACACGTTAAATTCCCACGCGTTGAATTCCTTCGCGTAGAATTTTCCACGCGTTGAATTTTCTATGCGTTGAATTCTCACGCGTTAAATTCCTACGTGCCAGATCCCTACGCACTAAACTCCTATGCGATGAATCACCACGCGTTGAATTCTTACGCGTTAATTCCCTACGCGTAGAATCCCTACACACTAAATCACCACTCACAAAACTTTGACACGTTATATCGCCACAATAACATCAAATCTATTTAAAAAATCGCTTGCATCTATCTAGCGAATTGAAAGAGCTAACGTCGTTCTGTTTGAACGAGGTTATCCAACAGGAAACCGTATGTTCTGTCTTTAACGCAGAATTTATAGTGATTGGGGTATTTACGTTTCTGGGTTGCGCGATTAAATCACGCGGTAATACCTTTTTCGCTGGTCATTCCCTTTCGTTCTCATGTTCCCCGTGTTCCGTTACTCGTTTGCAAAGGAATTTCGATGAATTTGTTGCGATTCGACTTGGTCGAACGTTGCCGCGACTTTGATGGCGTTTCCAGACGCTTAAAACAGAGGTTTATGGGATGTAACTCGGACACGCTGGTGTTCGACTGATTGTGTCGATTACTGTACGCTGTGTGTCTCGTTAAAGGAAACGCAAGGCTTCCTTCGATAATTAAACTTAATTAAAATTTCATACAGACAACATTTCTCACGTTTCTCATTTTTTTCTCTTCGTTGTTGATTGAAATTTCCTGATGTTATGCGCGTTTAATCAAATGCTTCACAGAAAACAGAATAAACACTTCTATATACAAGAATTCCACGACTTTTTATGTCTCGAAGGTATACTAAATTTGATTCTGACATTTAAGCGTGTGATCAGGGAAGTGAAATGAAAATTATGTGATATGAAAATTGTGTAGGTTTTGTGTGGTATGTAAATATGAACCATGGGGCGATAGAATGCATGGTAATACAGTATTTGACGGTTCAGCACGTGGTGATACTACATGTGGCGATATAACGCGAGGGAACTCTACGCTTGGCGATATAACGCGAGGGAACTCAACGCTTAGAAATTCTACGCAAGGTGACGCAACGCGTAGAAATTCGACGCGATAGGATACCACGCATAGCAACTCTATATATAGTAATTTAACGCGTAGGAATTCCACGCGTGGCAATATAACGCGAGGGAACTCTACGCTTGGAAATTCTACGCAAGGAAACACAACGCGTGGAAATTCGATGCGATGGAATACAACGCATGGTAATTCAAAGCGTAGGAATTCCACGCGTGGTGATATAACGTGAGGGAACTCAACGCTTGGAAATTCTACGCAAGATAACACAACGCGTAGAAATTCGACGCGATGGAATACAACGCATGGTAATTCAAAGCGTAGGAATTCCACGCGTGGCGATATAACGTGAGGGAACTCAACGCGTGGAAATTCTACGGAAGGTGACGCAACGCGTGGAAATTCGATGCGATGGAATACAACGCATGGTAATTCAAAGCGTAGGAATTCCACGCGTGGCGATATAACGTGAGGGAACTCAACGTGTAGAAATTCTACGCAAACTAGCAGAACGCGAAATTCCACTCACAGAAAATTATCACATGCTGATACCACGTGTACTTCCCTGCACTGTAATTCAACGCGCAGGTCAACACCTGGCAATATAACGCATAGCAATTCAACACTCAAAAATTCTACACAAGGTGAATGCACAGTAATTCAAAACGTGGTAATTCAATACCGGCGATACACATGTAGATAATTTACACGTAGCAATTATGAACTCATGCCGATACTCAACGCCTTAGGATTCCACACAAAATGATATAACACGGAAATTCAATACGCAAGATTTCAACATGCGATATAACGTAGTATTTCACGCAGTGAAATTCGATACGTTGCACTAGAATTCTATAGTAGTCTAAAGGTTAACCACCGAAAGTCAAATCGTTGGTGGTCAACGTTCAGTAAAGATCCATGACGAATTCTATGGATTAGTTCGGCCATTAAGCAGAACATCGCGGCGCTCCATTTGCATAAGACACGCATAGAGTGAAAACGAAAGGGGAAAGAACGAGGGAAAAGCGTGAAAATTGCGGAACTTCGGTGTTAAAAGACCGCGGGTGGCCGTTCCCCTTTCTCAGCGGGTTTCTTTTATTGGTTACGTTTCACTTTCCATTGTTTCGACTGATACGGTTTCACTGTCAGGGGTTGTAAATCGCACGGGTGAAAACACCGTGACCGTAATTTGTTGGTGTCCGTTGACAAAGGGGTTACCGCCTTTAGGTAACCGATCGGGTGTTAATAACCCCATAATTTATGAAACCTATGAGAAATCAGAAATTACGGATTTTATATATGGTGGAAATTTTAATTTTTACTAAGGTTTGCTGTTTAGTTACTTTAATATCATTTAAGCTCTTTTGTGAAGTTTTGTATTCTTTTGCACAGCAAGTGGCTTGAGGATCCGTTTCACCCTCTGTTCCGCTTTGTTCTGGTATTCAGCTTTGTTTCACTGCTGGTGAAAACCGCGTCGGAAACCGCGACGCTTTATTTAAGCGTGGGTTAGTCTTGGTGACACAATTGTATTCTAAAGATATTTCCTTATGGAACTTTTCCCAGAAATACAGCTACAAAGTATTACACCTTAAACTAATTTTATAATCTTGAAAACCAGAATTGTGTAATATTCTTGCAACTCCAGTATGTTATTAATTTTAAAACCTTCTAAATAAATTATGACAATCTTGTTCCTTCAAAACGAACCTTAAATTAATTTTATAATTTTGAAGTACAGAATCTTATAATATTCTTGCAACTTCAGTAAGTTATTAATTTTAGAATTTTCTAAATAAATTACAGCAATCTTATTCCTTCAAAATGAAGTTTAAATTAATTTTATAATTTTGAAGAACAAAATCTTGTAATATTCTTGCAACTGCAGTAAGTTATTAATTTAAAAATTTTCTAAATAAATTACAGTAATCTTATTTCTTCAAAACAAACCTTAAATTAATTTTATAATTTTGTAAACCAGAACCTTATAATATTCTTGTAACTGCAGTAAGTTATTAATTTTAGGACCTTCTAAATAAATTACAGTAATCATATTTCTTCAAAACAAACCTTAAATTAATTTTATAATTTTGTAAACCAGAACCTTATAATATTCTTGTAACTGCAGTAAGTTATTAATTTTAGAACCTTCTAAATAAACCACAGCAATCTTACTTCTTCAAAACGAACCTTAAATTAATTTTATAATTTTGTAAACCAAAACCTTATAATACTCTTCCAACTTCGGTAAGTTATTAATTTCTAAATAATCCACAGTTTATTTCTAAATAAACCACAGCCATCTTCCTCAAAAACTTAATCTACATCATCTTATGCATAACTAATATAAACTATTTAACTTTCCAAAACGAGTAATCAAGCGTCGAATATCTTCATCACAAAAAGCTGAAGGAGGTCGTTACGTACAATTGCCATAAACAAAAAGGTATAATTCGGGGTCGTCGTTTTTAACCCCGCGCCACGCGTCACGCCCATATCCGGCCGCGCATTTCCGGCCGCGAAAACCACCGGATTCGACGTGGTTGCGGAACAAACTCGAGAGAAGAAGACAGACACAAGTTGTACCGAAACGCCGCTGGATCTGCACGGGCAAACACGCGTGGACACGCCCGTCGCAATTACACGAGTGCCTGCAAGTATAATGAGCCGTGCGTTTCATTGTGATTTATGCTCAGACCGGCTTGGCCCGTGTTAAGAAACCTCCCTTCTCTTCTTGTGGATTCGCTTTGAATATCACAATCGGGGGACAATAAAATTTCATACAGATTTTTCCTTACGTCAACAACCTGGGATTATTTTTTTTTTAGTAGGAAAATCTTCTTGTAGGGATTTTGTGGCGATAGGTAATTCGTGAATGCATTTGTAATTTAATAGGATTATTTTTTTGGTAATAGAGAAGTCTTCTTGTATGGATTTTGTGGAGATAAATAATTCGTGAATGCACTGGTAATTTAATAGGATTATTTTTTGTTAATAGAGAAGTCTTCTTATATGGATATTGTGAAGGTTGTTAATTCGTGAATACACTCGTAATTTAATAGGATTATTTTTTGTTAATAGAGAAGTCTTCTTGTATTGATTTTATGACGATACATAATTATATAGAATACACTCCTAATTTAACTGTATTTAATTTATTATGTACTATGTACCATACAGTCAGTGCAACCTTATTCAAACTCAACATAGTTTAATTCACTTCGACTTTGTTACACAACATAAACCAACAAATACCATCTCAGATCCCCACATCAAGAAACCGCTTCAAATTACTTAAAAAATAACAAAACTTCAGCAGCTTATTACACATAAATAAATTAAAAATTACACATAAATAAATTCAAGAACGTATAAAACATCACTTGCGACAGGTAAATAAACTAAAAAGAGCGTCCCGTAAACGAAAGAACAAGATCCTTGGTCCCCGTCTGGCATGTTTCTTTCACCGAGGCAAGCTGTCAAGCGTAACCACTCAATCGTCGTGATTAACCTTCGACAGGCCCCGTCGAGGACAATTTTCCACGATCGCAAATTCATTTGCTGGCACCCTCCTTACACCTATCACGAACCGGTGCGCACACAACCCGCACGAATTGCGTGCTTTCCTTATTGGCCGATTGAATAATACATGGAGCCGAATAGTATTAGAACGCGGCGCGACACGCGATGTCCATGACGCCTGTCATGTCGTGCGGGTCACGCGTCACCATTTTTGACGAGTTGTTTAGGCATTCTTGATTTATCGAAGCCGGGACCCAGCGTGTGACCCGGCTCTAACGACTGGATAACCGATGACGTGATTCTTGATGTGGTCAGTGGAAATTTTATTCGAAGATACTGCTTTGTTGCTTATTTAGTTTGTATATATTAAACCTTTTTATGATCACTAATTGTACTTGTGAAATTATTCATTTTCAGGAGAGATTGCTAATTGTTGCTTCTTCTTCGTTGGTTGTATGTTAAGGTTTCTTTTCAGTTACAGCCAATTATTCTGTATGTATTAAGTTTTATTGGCTGTTACGTTCATTGTGTGTCTATTAATTATTTTTTAGTAAACATTATTAAGTAGTAGTCAGTATGAGTAACCAGTACAGGTAACAAGTTCAAATAAGCAGTACAAGTTACCAGTTTAAGTAGATTTGAAAATGAGTCTCGAATGAATTACCTGAGACGTTGATCACATCATCACCGAACATATAGGACATATTTTTAACATACGAGACACTAAAATAATTAAATAACAATGAAACCTATCAACAAACTTCATCTGTCCAAAGAAACTACGATAGCAATGTCCACATCCACATCGCTCCATAATATACTTGTCTGCCAAAAATGCTCACTGTCGCCATATTGTCAACATTATAATAAACACGTACACTAAACCCATGTATTAAAGAATAGAATATTTGTCACGTAACACGTGCAATATCACTAACAAAATCTGAATACGATTACCAATGCAAATACCAGCTTATTCGATGGCGTTAATCCAAGTCAATTTGCATTATCTACCTCTAAAAGCAATCATTAACATTTTAAATTTCCTGAGCATTTTGACCTCTCTATTACCAAGGTAAATTGATCGCGTTTTAGCATAATCGATTAGTAGAAAGCGTCATATGGTTCCAAAGTTCCATCGAAAAACTAGAAACGAATAATGGCGGAGGATAAAAGGAAAGATAAGGTCGTTAGCGAGACAGCTAATCCGGCTGGTGACTGGGATCGGCCATTACGAGGTGGTTCCATCGTTAAAAGGAAGTCGGATCGTGAATGGGTCAGCCGTAATAACGAGCTCCTTACATCCAGATTACACGCGCGCCGCGGAACCGAGTTGCTCGTCACGGCCAGCTTACAACCAGCTATAAAGCAATAAAAGTCGATTTGCCTGCTGGAATACCGACCGGTGATATATCGCTGCTTAGCGCCCACGTAACTAAAGGAGCACAGTCGAAAGATCTCTATTATTTCGATTTTTTATTCCGCGAATTTGAATTATCGAGCCTGCTTTTATCTTCTTTGTGGTCCACTTTGGAGACTTTATGATCAAGGACGTTTATTAAGAGAGACTTTATGTCAGAGCGATTGGAGTGATGGGAGTTATGGCATAGCGATGGAAGGTATGCGCCATTTAGTTCATTCTCTTGTGTCCATAATTTATTCAAACAAAATACAAAAATATCAAATAAAGTAAAATGGACGAAATGGAAGCTTGAAGTGAACAGTGATACTCCGTCAGAATGTAAGGAAAAGTTACGTGGTTTACATGCTCGTCTCTTCGTCCACGTTCGTCTCCGTCGATTGTTCTTTCAACACCTTCATATCGTTTTTTGTACCCACACGAGAGGATTTCGAATGGCAGACCGTGTGACGTGTGTCCTCCTTGTCCCTAGTGAGCTTGTCTCTCAGCTTGTGAACCGTGTTGAACAGCATGTTGGGTTTTGCACATTCGTTGTTGCTGCAATCGAACAACGTACTCTCGCATTTTTTGAGATCGCAGGTGAAGCCTGCTGCTCTTTTTACGTTCAGGTTCTCGTACATTTTTTTTATTCTTTTCATTGATAGTTTGGTTCTCTTCTGCAAGGGATGAAACATTTATCACGTTGATTTTCGATCTTTGACTAATATTTGATGCATTCAGAGAGTTTGGATTTTGTATTTATGTATTAGATAATTAAATTGTTATGAACTTATAAAATCTACAGTTGAATTATTTTTTACTTTTTACCTTGACATGGTCAGAAATTTCCTGCAGCTTCTTTTTGCTCCTCTTTATCCTGTACCCCAATTTATTCCTCTTCCTCGACGTACACACCGTCTCAAAACTGACAATAATCAACTCAATCAACTATCTCAATAAATTTATAAATAACTGTTTCCATAAATTTATTAATAAGAAACCATAATACCTTTCCTCCACATCTTGTTTTATCCCAGTACAATATCTTGAGCAGCCACTCCTAGCAGGGGATTTGACCTTCTTCGTGCAGAATTTATCGCAAGATTTCTTTACTTCTGTTCCTAATCGATCACCTTCGTATTCATGAATGGTACCAGACTGACGAGTATTCTGATTTAATAATGTGGCCTCCGTTTGAGACGACTGCCATCTCTTCGATATTCCTGTCTCATTGTTGTCCCGTGGTTTATTCATCCCTCGAATATATTTTTAAAATTCGTAGTAATCGTGATTTGAATTTGTGCTCGATGAACTGGAAGGCGGGTGTCGGAGTACCGCGTGCCGTCGACAGATTAATATCGTTTTGGTTCCCATTTTTAAATTTTCGTCGGTCGAGGTTGCTGGACACCTTGCTATTATGAGGATTCGATGCTTGAAGTAGTCCTTCAGAAATTATAATTCAAATTTAAGCATGTAGATTATTTTAAGAAATTATTTAGAGAAATTATCAAGATAGGAAAATTGTCAAGAAAGAAAAGTTGTCAGTCTTCTAACCTCATTTTTTTTGAACGGTTTCAGCTTTCTGCATATACTCTTCAAAGCTCGAAAGCTTCTCGAGATTTTCCGACGTAACTTATCCAATTATTCGTTCTGATAGAAACGGTAGCATGTTGCATTTACGAGTAAAATCGACGATAGACTAAAATTTCTCCTGTCAACACGAATCTTTCGGTTGGAAAGGGTGGCGCCATTCAACGATTGTCTTTCGTTTCTCGACCTTTTTTTATTCCTAGTTGTTTCTGCCCTTCGATCTCGCTTCTCGTACGATTTCCCCATGATTCACCGAGAATCTTCTTTCCATTATCGACTTCAAACTGTGCGTCGAAACTCCAATACTTTTGAAAGGCGCATCCTAAATAAACATCCCTCAAACTAGTTAACTAAAATTTAATAGCATCCATTTCTGAGTACTCATTAATTTAATTTATGAATAACAATGCAGTAAATGCGTTATTATTTTTTAGAATGATCTTCAATAATTCATGTTAATACCTTAATTAGTTCCATGGAGGTACTGATGTCGGCTGCAAGGATCTTTTTTCTGGCTGCATTTTCACTGCTGAACGTATGTCTAGGTTTTCCTTTGTCCCCCAAATCTGTGGCGCTCTTGGCATACCACATCTGTTGCGGCGAGTTACCTTGAGAAATAAAAATTACTATAAAAGATTGTTTCTTAAAAATTTATAATTGATATTTACTGTGAGGATTATTTCTATATATTTCTTGTTCTGGTTCATTCCTCTTATTCCTCGAGGTCTCCTTAGACGGTCCAGGAGCAAAATAGTTCTGAGTTTGTCTGCAAGATATGGGACAGTCCTTCTGACAAATATTAATACTCCTGAAAAAATATATTTGTAACGTGAACTGAATTTAAAACTATTCTAGAACTTAATTTATGTAAAAAATTCAAAATTTTTATCTTTCTCTGTACACTCTCTTTCGTTGAATCTCAGCACTCCCACGAGGACTAATTCTACTCAAATCTTCCGGAAAAATATTCGGACTCTTCTCATAATTTTTATCCTGAACATTATGTTTGATTTTCAACTCCTCCAACGATCGACATTTCGTCGGTGTCGAGGTTGCAAATCCTTTCGGCTAAAATAGAAATTACTTTAATTTCTATACGTCTCAATAATTATTTCTTTCGTACAGCAAGGGTTTCTTCAAGCATTTTCAAAGTGACCATCGTCCCGTCCAGGAAACCGTGAAGGTGGGGTAGTTTCTGTTCACAGCAATTGAACTCTCGCTTCCGGAAGATCTTCCACCAGCAATTCTCGTCGTCCAGAAATGTCTTCAACTTTGTCATCTCTTTTATGCAGTTGTTCACTATTTCTCTTGCGTTGTTCAACTCTGTTATTCCTGTGTCTTCGGTTTGACTGAGGACATTCTTCTTTTGTTGCTAGGTAAAACAATTTAAAAATTGTGGGTCAATCATTGGTAATTTAGGAGCTGTGATATGTAAAGAAATTTCAATTATTTTTATAAGTAGAGAAATTTACATTACAGTTGTATGTAAAGAAATTTACTTTACATTTATATATGAAGAAATTTACATTGCAGTTATGTGTAAAGAAATTTACATTGCAGTTATGTGTAAAGAAATTTACATTGCAGTTATGTGTAAAGAAATTTACATTGCAGTTATATATAAAGAAATTTACCTTGCAGTTATATATAAAGAAATTTATATTACAGTTATATATAAAGAAATTTACATTGCAGTTATATATAAAGAAATTTACCTTACAGTTATAAATAAAGAAATTAACATTGCAGTTATACATAAAGAAATGTACATCACATTTATATGTAAAGAAATTTACCTTACATTTACACATTAAAAAAAATTTGTTGAAAGTATTACATTATTGAATAAATACTGTGGATGTACCCTAACATATTTTTTGTACCTTAACTTTTTTTTGTTACAAAAAATAATAGGAGATTAAATCAATGTTTTAAAAAGGAAAAAGTCGAGTTGGTTCAATGTGAGAATACAAAAAATAAAATAATAAAATATACCGATTTGACATACTGCTGAGCAGTTTCCAAGTCCTGTATGCTTTTCTTCAGGTGCTGTATCTTATCCAGCAATCTCTGCGTGGTGCAAATGTCCTTCTCCACCTGTGATTTAGCATACTTGCACTTTCTCACATCGCACAACTCGGTCTGCTTTCTGATCGACGATTGATAACAATTGTCCTCCTGATTACCGATACTGCTGGAAACCGGGGTGAAAGTACACGGACAGTGTGCTCGTTTCGATTCCTATAAACATTCGCAAACCGTTACCTTTCATCAACTCGTACAAAATGGTTCTACAAATAATTCTAAGAGGAAGTGTCAATTAGGTTACCATCCACGTTGAGGTTACTTCTTCCTTTTTTTTCTAGCAAACTTTCCTAATTTTTTTATGAGAACATGGTTTCTTTTCCGACAAAGTAGCTATGGTTTTATACATTTTGTAACTGTGAGTTGATATTTAAAAGAAATTTCATGATTGTGGAATCGCCATCGTCGATGGACGACAGCGTCATCTGTTTCGTATTTTGCAAATTTAATTACCTGGTTGACTCACAGTGGAAATACTGTTATTAATAATATGACTGATGACAGTATAATTTATACGATGGAAAGTGACATATTTATACAGAAAGTGACATATTTATGGCAATAATTATTAAGGCTACGTCATTTAACTTTGCAGTTTATTCCTCCATTTATCATCAGTACTATTAATTCTTAACACTTCCTGTTTTCATCTTATATTGTATATTCACGTGTGTTTGCCAAGATGTGTCTGTTAAGATCATACGTTTGAGATAATCAAGCCTTAAAAGTATTAAAACAAAATAAAGTACAACTATCCAAGTCTACCAAAACGTTCAGTTTGAAATGCGACCATTTTCTAAAAAGCACCCTTTTCCGTGCGGTTTCCGAAACACAAAGCATCGTGTTTCCCAAGGATCGATCGAATCGCAGAGGACTTTTAAACGGCTCGTTTAGCATAACGAGATCTCGAGCTCTTACGAAACGGCAGACCCGCATAATTGCATTGTGAACGGAAGCTTAAGGTCCTCGAGTCACAATGAAAGAACCATGACAAAAAGTCAACGAGATTGTCACCGCGGAAAATCCATGTTGCACCGTTGCTTTTTCCATTCATTTGCAAAGGAGATGAGAAACCACAGATCGAAATTGGGTCATTCAAGTGCAAAACAGAATTCTCTTTCAATGGCAGCATAATTTTTTTAAACAGATTTTCACAAATCTTTGATTATTCGTTGCAAGAAATTCTTTTCGTAAATAGTTTCGAGTTATAAATCTTCATCGAATTGTCTGCAGAGTAGAAATTGGAGCATTCAATTGCAAAGTAGAGGGTCGAGGCGATTTTTCAGCTGCATGCCTCGTTTTTCCACGAATTACGGGATTTCGGTCGCGTGAAAGCCGTGAAAATCGACTCGGTATCGGCTTCACGAATTTCCATTTGAAACGATCCTTTGAATCGCTAGTTTCACGTTCACGCTGCCATTCGACGCGGAAATTTCGGTCGTTTCGTTCTATTCAAACGCGACTTGCCACCAGAAAGAATCGAACCAAATTACGGATATGTCCAGATAAAATACCATTCCTTATCTTCATCCTCTCTAACAATACATTACAGACCTGTCCATCTTAAAAACCTACAAATACATGAACTTAGTTATAGTAGATACTTCTTTGCATTGATTAATATTTTTTTTTACAATTGTTAGTTGATAATGTAACAGTTTAGATATTTCATTTAATCATTAATATTTTGTACTGGATTAGGTTGGTTATACTGGATACTTCTGGAGACTGATTATTATTTTTGTGACAATTTTTAGTTGACAATGTAACACTCTAGTTATGTCATTTTATTATTAACATGTTCTTTGATAAAATTCAATAACTGTTGCTGTACAATAATTTACAGTATCATATATTATAGCAACTGTTATTAAACACTAATATACACTAACATATAGATTGTACACTAAAATTTATTATTTTATAGTAACAATATAATACAACATACATTACATTATCTATCAACAATCATTTCTAAAATAAAAACCCAGTATTAATAGCACAGTATTAAATATCTACCTCCACAAGATGCACCCCAGTCGGCAATACAGTATTACACCCAAAAATTCAAGACGTATCGTAAATCTACCCTGAGCGGTTTATTTGGGGACGTTGCGTGATCCAAAAGGAAGGAGCGAAGATTCCAAGGGGTTTTCGTAACTCTAGATGACTCGAAGCTAGGTATCGAGCATAGAATTCGGCACGACCGTAAAGAGTCAGGCGTCTAAGACCATTTGTCGCGATACGGGAGATCCTGGTCTTCCGGCGCGCGGTTGACAGGTAGAAAACAGGTAAACGCGCCGCAGGATCTCCTTTTTTCACGTCCGACATGGTTCACCGAGGGACAAAGGGGTGCGGGACGGTTCAAAGATCCCTAAGCTGGCCGCAAAGTCAAAATAAAGTAATTGTTGCACCTTTGTACCCCTTCTTTTCAACGAGAAACAGGGAAAGTTTCCTTTCGTTTTCATCTTCAAGTCTTTTACATCACCTTCAGTTTTTTATTTTTTCAAATTGAGTCCGCATTGTTCTTGATAAAGTTTAAGTTTGTTGTAGAATTTATATTGTAAAGGAATTTTACCCTGATTATTTTCTACTTCATAATTATACTTATAGATAATGCAAGATTTATTTTTTCAAATTGGGTCCACATTGTTCTTGATAAAGTTTAAGTTTGTTATAGAATTTATATCGTAATGGAATTTTACCCTGATTATTTTCTACTTCATAATTATACTTATAGATAATGCAAGATTTATTTTTTCAAATTGGGTCCACATTGTTCTTGATAAAGTTTAAATTTGTTATAGAATTTATACTTTAATGGAATTTTACCCGGATTATTTTCTACTTCATAATTATATCATACTTACAGATAGTGCAAGATCTGTTTTTTTATTTAGAGTTTCAAGGTAAAAGATACATATTACATATCTCATGCCTTATTCCACATATAAAACCCTTATTACCTCCATACAAAAAAGTTCGAAGTGAAGATACAGAATATGAAAGACTTTCAACGTAAAGAGCACTAAATTTCTCGAAAACGACAGTCATACAGCTACTCCACAAAGTGACGTAAAGATACGTGTAACAGAACCGTGTACACATACACGCCTAGAATTACACTTTTATCTATTCACTTCAACATCGCTGTGTCCGCTGCGGCGACCACCCAACGCGTTCGCCACGGTGCCGGGAGTAAGGTACACCGAGGTTCGACGTTTCTCAAGGTTTTCACGTGTCACGAATGGCGTTGACAATCTTCGAGCGATCGATATACGACCGCCGAAGAGAACGAACGACGGAGAAGGACAGGGAGAGACAGTCAGCGGTAAGACTGTCGGATGTAACCGTAGGAGGTCCTCCATTTCGATTCACAGCGGTCCTCAGGATCTTGTCCTGGGAAAGCCATAAATGGCGATCAAGTCGTGCGGATCCACGCGCATCATGTGGCTTGTATGTTGAAAAGATGAAAAAAATTAGCCTTCGTAGAATTCAACAATGTAACTTTTACACGAACTTCTAATATCAACTGGTCTTGTCTTGGATATCTTATGTATCTTAACATATCTTAGGTATCTTAACCTAATCTGGTACAGTATTATACCGTTTGAATAACTCAGGAAATTAGATTCTTGATCAAAAAGTTTGATTATATCTATTTATGAACCTGAGTGGTCTAATTATGGTTTGGTATTTATATCTTGGTTTGCTAATTATGGAGCGGTCTGGTGGTACCTCTTAGACTTAATCAGTCACGTCTACAGTAATCAATATGCTGTAAATTACTAGTGATCTCTAACAATATATCTCAAGTATTAAACAAGTACAGTATCAGAATATTTAAATATTAACTGAAGCAATTAACTCGATCACTTAGAAAGCAAACCAGTTTCTTATAAAGCATATTAGCTCAATTAATCGAGTGGCTAATTTATGAGGTAATCATATAGAACCATCAATAGTTGCTAGTAATCAAAAACGTGTTAGGCTCTTGACAGAAAGGTTCGAGAAATACATCCTGGGTGGCCGTGTGCCATAAAACGTGTTACGTTCTTAATATTATGCGGGACACGCAATATGTATATATAAAGCGCTCCCAATTGTGCGGCAGCTTAGCCGAAGAAAAAAGAGCCGCGGCAAGGAAAAATCGTGGTCGTGCACGAAACCGAAAAAGGAAGAACGGAATGCAACGAGAACGAGGCATCTCCTTTTCTGAGCGGACGCGTCCTCCTTACATACGCTCGTTCTTACCGATTTCACCGTGGATCGAATAATCTCGTCTACATGAACGCCGGCCACGCTTGCCTAATTGGCGATCACATTCATCCGCGGCGGCTTTATTTGAACAAATTTAATAGCTTACTTTAGCAACGGACACGATCTCGAATCCCTTGCGAAATACTCTGGTTCTTTCGGTAATATGGTAAAACAGTGATGGACGGGAAGAGCTTTTGGACCTTCGAGGCAGAGTGCGTGCAGAGTGAAAGAAAGATAAGGACGTTTCGAATTTTTGCGCTGAGGAGTTTGAGGAATTTAGGAGGATTTAGTTTTGAGGATTTGGAGCGTGGAGATTTGGGTGCATTTGGATTTGGGAGATTAGAATTTTGGAGACATGTGAGAGTTTAGGGATGTAGGATTTTGGGGATGTGTGACTTTAGGGACATGTGACTTTGAAGATGTGAGACTTCGAGGATGTGAAATTTTGGTGGTGTGAGATTTTGGAGATGTGGAGCTTTCAAATATGGTATTATGGACATGTGGAATTTTTATCACATGTGACTTTAGGGATGTGGAATTTTAAGCACATGTGAAACGTTGAGAATGTGGAATTTTAATAGTATGAAATTTTGAAAATGTAGAACTTAAGGATATGAGATTATGGACATGTGGAATTTCGAATATGTGGGATTTTTAGGACACGTGACTTTGAAGACGTAATTCTTTGAAGACATGTGACTTTGACACATGACATTGCATACGTGGAATTCTGCAGATCCAAAATTTTGCAAATATTAAAATTGAAGACCTGCTTGCACATTTATCTACAACTAATCTAAAACCTCGATATAACCTACGATTACATCCGATATTGTAAACTAACCAACTGATACACAATGACGGTAATCCATTTCATCTTACGTAACATCGAGCGCATCCCAAGAAGAGATTACTCTCCACCGATTCCCTCCGACTTTTCCACGTCCTTGTCGCGCGACAAGGGTATTGTGAAGTCAGGGCCACCCTGAATGCCGAAAGCTCTTCGACTTTCGCGTTTCGGCTCGTTTCATCCCAGCAAAGCGAGTGCATAGATCACCAGGTGTCGCTCTGTTTATACCACAAACGTCCAAACAAGTCTCCGAGTCCCTTAGGTCTATTAAGTGCGGACCTTTCAAAAGATCTATTCGACTAGCAAGGCAAAAAAAGAAGGAGGAATAGCGCATTGTATACCTGGATCCAAAGATTCTACTATTGATGTGACCGCTATGGTGTAAATAAACCTAACTTTTCACTGCAACGCGATTTAACCAATCGATTAAACGAGATGACAATTTTGTTTAATGGAAACCTTGAGAAGTTTTTTTGGTTTGAGAAGGTGTTTGGTTTTTTGGAGGGAATTATTGTTTGACAGTTATTGGTACGGTGCCTTTTATTTTCTTGGGTCTATCGATTCTTATCTGGCGATACCCTGACATGCTTTCCTTGATCCGCCGACATTGACAATTCACAACAGGCTCCGAAAATAAATTCTCTTTCTCCAGTTGTAGACACCATTAGGATATCGCATTCTTTTATATCGTTTGGTAATGAAGACTTGTGATGGTGAGAGTGGAATTGTACTGATTTCATTTTTGAGTCATGTCATCAAACCTCCATATTTCTACATTCGTAACAGCTCGAATTGTCAAACTTTAGTTTTTTATATTCACTAATTTTCAGATTGCTCAATTTGCATATTCTTGGATACTCAAAAGACCAAACTTTGAATGCTACAAATTTGGAGAGCTCTAAATTGCTAAACCCTAGGTTCCAAAAACCTTAAATTATTAAATCCTCTATTTCCTAAAATTACAAACTATCAAACTTCTCCTGCATTCTCATATTCCTAAATTTCAGAGACTCCAACTTTTTAAAACTCTGAATCATGAAACCCTCAATTTCCTAAAACTTCAAACTACCAAACCTCTCTCACATTCTCACATTCCTAAATTTCAGAAACTCTAACTTCTAAAGCTCTAAATTATCAAACCTCTAGTTTCCTAAAATCCCAAAGTAGCAAACCTCTCACATTCCCAAATTCCCAAATTTCAGAAACTCCAACTTCTAAAGCTCTAAATTACCAAACCCTCAATTTTCTAAAACCCCAAACTACCAAACCTCTCACATTCTCACATTCCCAAATTTCAGAAACCTCAACTTCCAAAGCTCTAAATTACCAAACCCTCAATTTCCTAAAATCCTAAACTACTAAACCTCTCACATTCCCAAATTCCCAAATTTCAGAGACCCCAACTTCTAAAGCTCTAAATTACCAAACCCTTAATTTTCTAAAACCCCAAACTACCAAACCTCTCACATTCTCACATTCCCAAATTTCAGAAACCTCAACTTCCAAAGCTCTAAATTACCAAACCCTCAATTTCCTAAAACCCCAAACTACCAAACCTCTCACATTCCCAAATTCCCAAATTTCAAAAACTCCAACTTCTAAAGCCCTAATTTATCAAACTCCCAATTTCGTAAAACCCCAAACTACCTCTCACATTCCCAAACTCTCAAACCCCAAATTCCACATCTCCAAATCCTCACCCCTCCAAAAATCGCCAAGTTCCCAAAAAGACCCAGACCAACATCCAGACCAGATCTAACATCCACAAAAAGTCCCTTACCTATCCCTTACCTATCAAACGTTCAGTACGTATTCATTATCACGTACGTAATTTACACTTCTAACGCTCGTTCCGCCCTGGCAAGCGTTGGTGTTTGAACGCATTAGCATCGAGTAGGTTTTGCAAGCGTGATTAGGAAAGTCGAGAGGACCCGGTGGTCTGCAGACTCTTCGAAAGACCGGTAGCCGGTTGTTATTTTATTTTTTCGTTTTTTGCATACAAGATCGAGCCTCAATATGGAGGTGATTAAACCGCGAGGCGTTTGATAGGGAGCCTTTACGTTTCCGTGACTTCGTAATTACGCGGTGCTGACCGTTGTAATGGTCGAGCTGGGCCGGTCGTTAAGGGAAATTAAGGAGCTGCTTTCGTTCGTTGAATGTTTACTACCAACCGCTTGCCACTCGTAAATATTCGGCTCCGCTGTGCTCGTAATTAGCCTGAGAACAGACGATTTTCAAAGAGTGCATGCTTCGTTATCTTCACGGTTTTCGCGTGATATTATATCCGCGGGTAATCCGTCATCTTCCGAAAGTTTGCATTATTAATGAAATCAAATTTCGGTGCTGGATACGAATAACCGTCGTTTCGCAATACTTTGCCACCATTTCGCGAGTAAATTATTTTTAAATTGTTGCGTGTCAAACGACCGACTTCCAGACGTATAATCTGACACGATTTGGGGACGCGAAATGACCCGAAATTCTGCCAGATGAACTTCAATCGTAAAATTTAATAAATGATAACGTGGACATAAGTAGTATATAGTAAAACTGCTGCTCAATAATTACTGACAATAAGAAGCAATCTCGAAACGTGTCAAATTTGGTACAATGTGATAACGTAAAGGTACTTTTGATGTCAAACGCATAAAATTTTATTGAATGACACTTTAATATTCTTGACACCGAATGATTATCAGAGTTTCACTTTTTACACAAAATCTGGAGTCTTCATTTTATGAAACCTAGATTCAACACTTTATGAAATAAATAAAATTTATAATGTGCAACGAAAGAGGTGTTTGTTCTCAAATTTCATTTAACAAAGTAACTATTTAAATTTAATATTTCAATGGTCGAGTTTATTTTATAAAAACTATATCGGAGTCGGTTCGAGAATGAGACTATAGATCTTAATGCGGGCACCTCCGAGTAGAGGGCAGCACCGACAAGAGCGTACAAAATGCACGGAGACGGTGAGAAACGGACAGCTGTGTTTTTCTTCCCTTCTCTGCGTCACGAAGGGTGATAACAGGAAAAATACCCTGTAATTCTTTCATTTTTTATATCTCTTCATTTAGTATCGTTACCTATTATCCTAACTAGATTGTCGATATTTTATTCATAGTAATCCTACGTTGCGTACAGAAAATGTTGCATATGAAACTCTTTCGTAACGTTGTAATCACAAGGCACTGAAATGATTCATCAATAATCAACCACCATAATTTCTTTGTATTAACTGTTACAGTAAAATGTAACTGTTAATCAAACTGTTAGGATAAAATGTAACTGTTAATAAAACTGTTGCTATAAAATGTAACTGTTAATAAAACTGTTGCTATAAAATGTAACTGTTAATGAGACTGTTACAATAGAATTTAACTGTTAATAAAACTGTTACAATAAAATGTAACTGTTAATAAAACTGTTACTATAGAATGTAACTGTTAATCAAACTATCACAATAAAATGTAACTGTTAATAAAACTGTTACAATAAAATCAATTTTATGAACAAAATGTGAAATCTTTAACGAACATAAATGTACAATCAACATGAAAAAATATTCTTTTTATAACAACTGAAATAAATTTTTTTAATAGAAGATTGTCGATTGATTGACCATCTCATGTATTACTCGTGAGTAAAATGCATTTCTTTCAGAATTCAGATAAATACAAAATTAACCCCCTTAATTTTGTTCAATTTATAGACGACTATGACCAGAACCCTGTAGGAACCTTCTTCCCTAAAATACGAAATAGGTAAAAAAGAAGGAAAGTCGGCGAAGGATATTAAGAGATGGTGGCTCACCCCGTATAATTTTCAAGGGTCCGATCTAAATGTTTGTCGGTAGTTTACAGATTCGTAAGATCCGTTGTTCCGGTCCCTGTAATAGGGACCAGAGGGTGGAGCATTTGAACGTAGGCGTTCCAAAAGAATTTTCCTATGAATTTTCAAAGAGAACGAACCACTCTGTCGTTTTAAAACAATTTGGTCGTCAATTAAAGTATGTAAATTAATCTTCTCGTTAGTATGTCTTTAGCACATGCATATTAACGATACGTGCACTTAGGGAGATGACTCGTGTCATCAATCGACACGACTCACTTTTTCCGTTTAATTTCTTCGCTTATAATTTTATTACCCGCATGACTGGCTCGGTCTCCGACTTTATTTCGCGATTGGAAGATCGCAATCTTTTGTGTAATTAATTGGGAATACCGAGATGGCGATAAGCGTCTGATTTATCTCATCGCGCCTGCGGAATTGAATTCTCTGGCGACCGCGCTGCATTAATATTAATTAGCGACTAGCGCGGTGCCATCTGAAACTGTAACGCCAACGGTAACGCTTTAATTTGCGGGTTAACTTTATCACTCGATTTACATCCCGCTCTCTTTGCCCGCATTCTTTGTTCCGTTTTATACGGTGTCACTTGTACAAGTCTTGTAAATCGACGCGTTTCGATCGAAATCGAGTAATTGCTTTTATCTCTTCATTTACATTCTTTACAACTCTTTTTTTACCCTTGGATCAAATTGATAAGCTTGTTAATTGAATTTACTCAATCCTTTTTATACTTGTAGGCAAGTAGTATTGCTCAATATACTCTCAGGAACGATGTATTGTCACAGCACCTTTGTAAAACGTTCCATAAAAATCATACACAATGGGACATAAACTGTGGAGAACCGTATTTATGGGACAACATTTACATCAGGTGTATCACCTCATATCTATGGTATTAGAGAAGCAATCATTCTTTACGCATCTTTGAATACTTTTTCTTATTCTTTCTTTCAAAGACTTCACAATGTTTACCATTTTTTAACTTGCCTTCTTACATCACGCTTGCATAACCTTACAATGCTCAGACTAATTGGTTTCAATTTTCATCTTTCATATATCCTTGACATGTTATACCACATACATGTAGACCAGTTTCGTGTACACCACATACATATTATAATATGTATATCATATATACATATGTGCATATGTACATCAGTTTCATTTTGAAATTTGTAGACTCACAATGTAACTGTTCACAAGTCTACAAGAAGCATCTTCACCAAATACAACAGAAATAGAAACCACATATGATGATCCACCAGGTGTAGCATATGTGTAAGTACTCTACAGTCCATACAGTGAATTAAACATCTATGACACGCCATTTTGGTTCACAACTCCACAAGCTTCTCTATCAAAGATAAGAAGTAGGATCCACATATGATGGTCCACCATGTGTGACATATGTGTAAGTATTGTACAGTCCATACAGCGAATTAAACATACATGACACGCCATTTTGGTTCACAACTCCATAAGCATCCTCACCAAAGACAACAAGTAGGATCTACATATGATGATCCACCATGTGTGACATATGTGTAAGTACTCTACAGTCCATGTAGTGAATTAAACATCCACGAAACGCCATTTTGGTTCACAACTCCACAAGCTTCTCCATCTAAGACAATACGTAGGATCCACATATGATGATCCATCATGTGTGGCATATGTGTAAGTACAGTACAGTCCATACAGTGAATTAAACATCTATGAAACGCCATTTTGGTTCACAACTCCACAAGCTTCTCCATCTAAGACAAGAAGTAGGATCCACATATGATGATCCACCATATGTAACATATGTGCAAATACTTTACAGTCCATACAGTGAATTAAATATACATGACCCGCCATTTTGGTTCACAACTCCACAAGCTTCTCCATCAAAGACAAGAAGTAGGACCCACCTATGATGATCCACCATATGTAACATATGTGTAAGTACAGTACAGTCCATACATATGCAAGCCACAAAGTACCTTTCTCCATTCGATGAAGACCTCAATCCAAATGTAAAGCACGATCGTAACAAGTATCGCACTTCAGCAAAGACAAGAGAAGCGTAAAGAAAGAGCAATATCCAGAGAATGAACCGTGGAGAAAAATGGTTGTTGTAGCAGAAAGTAGAGGCTTCCGGAGGTGTAATTGTTTCGTAGGATCGTTCGGAGTGCAGGCTGGTTTGCTCGAACACGGCCACCTAGGTCGCTCGGTTGGTCGGGTAGCACTCAAAGCGCCTTTGGGCTCGGTGGCGGTATAATGGCGCCCGTTTGTCAAAACACGTCAAAACACAATCCTGGCTACGAAATCCTCTTTGGCCGGCCAGTCACGCCCCACGATGCATCACCTTCCCCTCCTGGCTCGTTTAGAAGCTTCAGGTAGAAGAGAGCACAGCTCGTGCTCTCGTTGTTGCCGAGTCACCCAGCCGACATTACTCTCTTTCGAATTTGGAAAGCTTCGATTTTTCCTCTTTTTTTAGCGACGCTTTCAACCGGGGAAAATGGAAGCGGGAAATTCGCTCTGAGAACTGACGTTGATTGGTGGTCTTCTTCTTGCGTTCGACAAATTGGTTTGCTTCTGATTTTGATAAAAATATGACGTTCACGTGATGTACGAATTTAATGTGACTTAAATTGTATTTATAGAAAGTTCAGACTCGAGTTGGTATACTGTAGCTAGTATAGTTTGAACAATTTATAAAAATACATTTTAACATCCTACAAGACTTTCTAATACAATATTGTGGCACACTTGTGATGTACATGAAACTTGAAATAAATCACACTCGTACTGCTATTGAATTTTGAGTGCAATTCTAACTTTAATCTGTCAGTCAATCAATCTATTGAAGTCAGTCAATCAATCGATCAACTGACGTCAGTCAATCAATCAATCAATTAAAATCAGTCAGTCAATCAATCAATCAATTGAAGTCAGTCAGTCAATCAATCAATCAATTGAAATCAGTCAGTCAGTCAATCAATCAATCGATTGAAGTCAGTCAACCAGTCAATCAATCGAAGTCAGTCAATCAATCAATCAATTGTAGTCACCCAATCAACCAATCTATTAAACTCAGACAACCAATCTGAAGACAAAATATACTCAACATTATAACTCTCTGTACTCATCCCAATGTATCAGCAATTAACAAGCTATGATCCTATCCATAAATTGCAGTAATCGTGAGTTCAAATTGGGTCCGATTTTTGAGGGAAGAATCGATTAGCCACGACTGTAGGGTTAATTGCAAGCCGTTTGTCGGTTGTTCCGTAAGTTTATGTAGAAGAGGCGTCTGCGTGTTTGAACTGCCTCGCAAGATCTTGGCTTTATTTATGCAACGACACTCGCGTGTCCTCTTATCAGCCGATTAGGAGGAGCGTTATTAGGTGACAGAGGGATCGCGTGGTTGAACGACGCGGCGGGAAGCCGAGAACAGGGTAATGGGCTTCGGTCACGTCATCCGAGGAAACTCGAAGAAAGCCAAACCACTCGCTGGAACAAGACCTGCAATCGTTACATGTGGGCGTCGAGGAAAAGGGTGAAAGGGAGCTACTTTCTGCGTTATTAGAGAAGATGTTTCTTTGTGCTGTTGTCGCAATCGTTAAGACCTAAATAATTCAGTGAGAGAGGATACTGACATTTTGATATGTTGTTACTTGCTATTGATATTTGTAAAATTGTATGTTGTGGAATGAATGTGGTGAATGTGGTGAATTTAGGGGTGAAAGTAGTAGTAGAGGAATCGTGGAAGAAATTCATTAATTTTGGAATTTGGAAATAGCTGAGTTTGCAAATTTGGGGATTCTGAATCTTAATATCCCCAAATTCTCAAGTTTGCGAATTCTCAAACCCCCCAAATTCTCAAGGTCCCAAATTCTCAAGCTTGCGAATTCTCAAACCCCCAAATTCTCAAGCTCCCAAATTTCCAAGCTTCCAAATTCTTAACCCTTCAAATTTCCAAGGTCCTAAATTCTCAAGCTTCCAAATTCTCAAGCCCCCAAAATTCCCAAGCTTCCATATTCTCAAGCTTCCAAATCCCAAATTCCCCAAATTCCCAAGGTCCCAAATTCTCAAGCTTCCAAATTCTCAACCCCCCAAAATTCCCAAGCTTCCATATTCTCAAGCTTCCAAATCCTAAATCCCCCAAATTCCCAAGGTCCCAAATTCCCAAAGTCCTAAATTCCCAAGGTCCCAAATTCTCAAGCTTCCAAATTCTCAACCCCCCAAATTCTCAAGCTTGCAAATTCTCAACCCCACCAAATTCCCAAGGTTCCAAATTCTCAACCTCCAAAATTCTCAAGCTTCCAAATCCTTAACCCTCCAAATTCCCAAGGTCCCAAATTCTCAACCCTCCAAATCCTCAACCCCCCAAATTCTCAAGCTTCCAAATTTCCAACCCCTAAATACTAAAATCTCCAAATTCTCAACCTCTAAACTGTCAATCACCAAATTCCCAAATCCCCAAATTCTCACCCCCCAAATCCCCAATTTCCCCACCCTCCAATAAAAAAGCGCGTCCAAAGAAATGGAACGCTAATCAATACTCCAAGAGCTTTACAAGAAAGATCGCCCGATGTCGTTCGAGTTTAATGGCGCGACGGCTGATTTCATCGACGATTTAAGGAGCTCTTTCACGCACTTCCGCCACCTCTAATCAAGCGGCGGTTGTTGATTGTGAGCCGTGTTATTACGCGAAACAGCCAGCCTGGTCGGGAACGATCCGGCGATAAAAACACGGTTGAGATTGGCCGTGGTGCATTAGCGTGCAGTTGCACACACGTGTTGAACGATCGTACGCACGTGCACGCTTAGATGCAGTCTGGTTGCAGCGGGTCTTATCGATTGCGCTGCTGGCACCTTCGACCAGCCTTTCTTACGCCTCTTTCTACGCTGATTACGATCCACCGTGGATTTTATCGCAACGACAAGCGGTTCCCGATGAAATGGTTCGAGTTCTACAAGCTTGATCGCGATCTCTTCGACCGAGGGAAATGGAGAACGTCTATGGTTATCGAACGGTTACAAGTGGAACGCGGAGATTAGGGAGATCGTGACTGTCGATACGACTGTCGATGTGCCATTAGAAACATTTTTGTACGAATATCACGAAAAATGAATGGAAAACAGAATCGAAATGTATTGTCAGGATTTAATCAAAAATACAACCGCAATTTACAAGATCTCAATAATTTTTCTCATTTTAAACGCTTACTCTTCTCGCTCGCTTTTAAACAAACGCCTTATATATCGATACATATGTATAATCGACACAATCGATACATCATTATGCCAATGGTGTCAACATTGAAAAAGGTGAACAAAGAAATGTTTACATTTTTTCATTTTTTGTGATGGAAAACGTGGGAATAACCTCTGAATTTATTATGGATGAGAAACTACAAATTTTATATTTAACTCTCATTTATTTTTTAGAAGAAAGTCAATTCTATCAGAAGAAAGTCAAGTCTCAAAATATTAAAAATTCCATTGTATACATTCTAACCTACAAATCACATAAAAATAGCAAAAATAAGTGAACCTACATCCAAAGTTTCATCTGTCTCCATTACCCACCCCAAGAACAGTCGATAAGCGATATTATCGGCGTTCACCCTAAGCTCGGTTCATCCCACCGCATCTAGCGTTCATGAATTCGCGTACGTTCATCGTCTAATGGGGAAACAAGTTAGCTATGGCGGTGTAGCGAGGGGTGTGTCACGACAGATGTTCCAACCCTGCAAGGGGATAATTGAGTATTGTAAGGCGACAACAAAATCAAATTTCGGGCTGTGTACACACGCGTTAGCGCTGAACGTTCCTCCCTTTTCATGGCTACCCTGATTTTTGAATCCAAATCTGTCTGCTGGAGGCACAATGAGTGCTATAAATTATCTTGGTAAATGGTGACAATAATGATGTAATTTATGACGTTTGAGAAGCTCAAACTTTGTCGTTGCATTTGTTAGAACCAATATTCAAAAATTCTGGTTGTATTTTCATACAAGCTTTCGCTACAATATTTTTTTGTGAACTGTGAAATTTAGATAATATGAACCTTCGTTTAATTTTGAAATCTTCAAAAAGTTTTCCGAGAATTTTGATTAATGGAGAGGTTTTTCAGAAGTTTGTAGCAGTTAACCTCGCAAGTCTTCGTTTTAAATCAGAAATGAAGCCATGCTTACCAGTATAGAAAATTGCAATTGATTAAAATTCATTTTCACTGAACCATACATTCGATTAAGCAATAAATTTGAATGTTGATACGCGATCGAAAGAAAGATAAAATCTTCGTTCCTTATCGGAATAAATTACTACTAATGATTGACAATTAATCGCTAATTAAGAACGCGGTCGATCAAAGTAAACTTGTAATCTCTCGTTTTACATGTTTGAATTGAAAATTAAATTTCGATGCCCGGCTACAACATCCATCAACGAGCAATTACAAGCAATTACAACCTTAATGAAAAGAAATTATGAATTAAACATCAAGCGTTAATCAACGCTTAATTAAACTACAAACTTAATTACTCGAAACCTTCGTAGCCCGTTGCAACCAATTAAAATGGTCTAATTTAATTTAACAAGTTTCACCATTTTATATCCAAGGGAGTCTCGTGTAGAATTTCCACGGGGTCCACAGGGGGATCGGCAGATGCGTCACATTCAGTCGGCAGATGTCGAATTCTGACGATTCGCGAACCGTGCGATAAAATGTAAATCAACGAATGGATGAACCGATCGAATCGATCGTAAATCACGGTCCTACGATTCACTTACCGCTTTTTCTTCGATACCGTGTGTGCCGTTGGCTGGACAGGCTGCAACGTAATTCCTTCGATCGGTTCGCAGATTAACCCTTAAACGGACTTATTCGTTCTGACGGACACGCGCGATTCCTTTTTTCCCGCCTCTACACGCCTCGCGATCCATTCCTTTCCTGGCACCTACATACGTAATCTTTTTATCCGATTCGCCGTTTATTAACGACGACTTTTCGCGGAAACCACACCGTTTCTTCAAACTTCGGTGTTTCATGCGTGGAATGAGTGAAATTTTGAAAACCGCACGTGTGAGGTACTTGAAATATCATATACACAAAATGAGGAATATGTTTGGGACACATTTTGGATGACATCTGGGTGACTTGAAATGTAGGATATAGTTGGAACGAATTTTAAACGACACCTGGGTAACTTAAAATATAGGATATACAATTTGGAACAAATTTTGGATGAAATCTAGGTGACCTGATATGTAAGATATGTGAAATACTCAAAATTTTAATTACCTAAGATATGAAGTTCGTAAAATATGAAATAGTTGGTGCTGTAAGGTACTTGGAAGCTAGGAAACTGGAAATGTAGGATTCCTGAAGTTTGGGATACATGTGGAAGATCTAGGAGATCAGAAATGTAGAATATCTGATACATGAAATACTCCTAATATGAATTAATTAAATATGGAATTCATGAAATATTGTGTATTCCAAATGCAGGGTACCTGGAAGCTGGAAAACTAGAAATGTAGGACACCCAAAATTTGGAATACCTGGATCTGAGGAACTCCAAATGTAGGATATGTAGGATATGGATAGAATCATGGAATACTCGAAATTTGGAATACCTGACGTATGGAATTTATGAAATTCTGAATACTTGAAATGTGGTGTATCTGTGATCTGGAGTACCCTAAATGTGGGATATCTGAATCGTGGAATACTCAAAATTTGGGGTACCTGAGATATGGAATACGTAAAATATTGAATCCTTGAAGAGTGGGATACATGAGACATGGAATACGTGAAATATTGAATATTCGAAGTGTAAGATACCTGAGATCTGGGAAACTCGAAATGTGGGACACCCGAATGATGGAATACTTGAAATTGGGGGCACTTGAGATATGGAATTCGTGAAATATTAAATACTCGAAAAGTGGGGTACCTGAGACATGGAAGTCGTGAAACCTTAAATACTCGAAGTGTAGGATACCTGGGATCCGTGGAACGCGAAACGAATCATACCCGAATCATGGAACGCTCAAAACTTGCAACACCTAAGATATCAAACTCTCAAAAGAACACCCAAAATGAGGAATACCTAAAACCTTGACCTAAAACCATAGTCTACCCGAAACTCCCAACCCAAGATGTAAACCACCCCAAATTCGTAACACCCAAAGCCCCAATTCACCCACCAATACCCAAAGTACAAAATACTCCAAACTCCACCTAAAACGCAGAACTCCAAAATATGTAATACCAAGTCCAAAAGATCTAAAGCACAGGTCAAAGTTTCCTCCGTACAGTATTAAATTTGCTTTCAGTTGATCTAAAGGTTGGCAACGTCACGAAGACGCCGGTATCTGGCCATTTCTAAAATCGTTTCCATGGAATCCTTCGACCCGCCAGGTGGTTCTTAATTGAAGCTAGCCGCGCTGGCAATCGTAAAATCGTTGGAGTAGAACAGGATACCGTTTTTAGGATCGCAATCACGGTGGATCGTTGCATCGCCGTGCCGTGATCCTCGTTACGAGAAAACCTGGCTGTGGGAAAACAGGAAGCACGAGATCCTTACGGCTTCCCCGAACTTCTGTTCACGAACCGGTTCACAGTTCACACTTAAGCGTCCCGGAACTTTTATGTTCTTACATTCAAGGGAACTTGGGGAATTTAATAAAAACACCGGGAAATTGTACTTTATGACCCGCGATATCGATGAGCCACAAACTTTACACTTTCAAGACTTAAGAAACGGAGATTTCCTTTAACTTGTCTGCAAATGATTTTGTCTAAAAATGATTCCAATCGGAAAATTCCAATTTCTTCTGACTGAAGAATTCTTCTTCTAAAATTGTGGAGTTTAAAGTGTTAGAGTTTAGAGTCCCCAGACTTTAGAGGCTTCAAACTCCAGACTTTATAGTCCCTGGACAAATGTTTCTATCTAAAAATACTTCCAATCGGAAAATTCCAATTCCTTCAGACTGAAGAATTCTTCTTCTAAAATTGTAGAGTTTAAAGTCTAAGAGTTTAGAGTCTCCAGACAAATGTTTCTATCTAAAAATGATTCCAATCCTAAAATTCCAATTCCTTTGGTCTGAAGAATTCTTCTTCTAAAATTGTGGAGTTTAAAGCCTAAGAGTTTAAAGTCTCTAGACAAATGTTTCTATCTAAAAATGCTTCCAATCCTAAAATTCCAATTCCTTCGGACTGAAGAATTCTTCTAAAATTGTAGAGTTTAAAGTCTCCAGACGTTAGAGGCTTCAGACTCCAGACATTAGAGTCTCCAGACCTTAAGATTAACGAAATATTGAATACTCGAAATGTGGGATACCTGGAGTCCAGATAAACCACCTCATAAAATAAAGTAATGGAGACAAAGAAACGTAATAAAGCGATCGAAACAGCAGGTCTACATTCTCGAAACGATTATACAGAAAGATGGTTAGCCTTGTAGCGTATGCCTAACGCGGCACGGCGCGATGAAAGTGTTGATCCCATAACAAACTCGATCCAACGGGCTGCGTAAAAGCTTCATTTAGCCGTGGCATTGCCAAGTCAGTGGATAACGTTATGGTATCCATGGTGGTCGGTGTTGGTAACCCATACAGCCAGCGGGTCTCGAGGATTTTCGCCGTACATGTGATCAGATTTGATGGACCGATCGTTATGGGTTATAATTAACTGGCAAGCCGAACCAGTTTCTTCCCATACACATGCTGGCTGGCAACGTGTGGTTTAGACTCGGTGTGCACGAGTACGTGTCAATTTATAGGAATATATCCGCGAGCGTATTTATGCACACGCGAGTACGCGTGATTATGGGTGCACGTGTGTTTGCTCGGGGAAAAATGAAATACGTTAATTTACGTGCACCACCTTCATCCATTTTCGAGCGTGGGACGGTTAATTGCTTCGGGAATAATGAATATTAAAATTGCCGCCGTTTTCTGGCTATAATATGAAGTTCGATTAAAATCGACGCATGAATTGGTCCGAGAGGTACTCGAAATGTTTCTCCGGTTCCCTATCGCCATACTCATCTCCGCGTACCATTATTTACGGTGTTTACATTCGAAGGATCTACCGTGTCGTGGCTGATAATTAATATAAAAATCAATACAGGCATAAGCGTAAATTTACGCACGTGAACGCGTGCACGCCGACCGTGCCTATCGATGCTCAATAATTAATGCTAAGACAGTCACACGTATATTCGCGCACGATCACGAATTTACGTGCACAACGCTCCATCCTTGTGAACGTGTTGTACGCTAAAGTGCAGAACTTTGAACACGGATGTATGCTAATGAGCAAATTTGCATCTGCAATTTTGCAATAGCCTCTCGCACGTGTTGCTATGCTTATGGAATTTCTGACTCATCTTTTTTGCCTAATCCATTTCATTTCTTTTTGTCTTACTAATGCGTCACTTAGGTACCACTTTTACTGTGTCATCTAATTTTTCAGATCTACCACATCTTTTTAGATATTTCAGACTCTTCATTTTGGGTACTCTTCAAGTGGACATTACAAATATGCACAATATTCTACATTTGGAGTAGTATATTTCAACCACACCTTAGACTAGAATAATCACAGCAACTTGCAACTTGTGCAAAAGAAAGTTCATGATAATGTTATTCTTCGTATGCATGTACCTACTCCAAATTCGTGTTTCAGTCTCCATAAAGAAATGACAAATTTCCAGAATTCCCAGAGCGAAGAAAAAACAGCGTCGAGTATAGGCTAGTAACTATACGTCGGTCGAAGGGACCCAAGGGACTTAGGGGCCTCGTCTCCACCCTTCCTCAGTCCCCACTTTCCTGCAGGTCGACCTCGCGTACACCTTCTGCTCCCCTTCCGCCGTCCTCTTTTTATCCGGTCGCCCGGTATACGTGGGGAAACATGGCCGCATGCCTCCTCACATGGGCCAAACAATGGCGGATACACGCGGGACCCAGCCTGTTGTTTGCCCGCTCGTGTTTCGATGAAGCAGAGGCCCCGACCACATAATACCAGGGATCTTTTTCTGGTCCCTTTTCCTCCTTTTTTATGCTTCTTCCTCTGGACTCTCTGTGTTTTTGGCGTCTCTCTTACTCGACACACTGCCAGTTTCTTTGTCTCTTTTTCCTAGCAATCGCTTTCTTCTTTGGCGTTCTTTGATTTGAAAGAGGATGAACACTGGAGTGTTACTTGTGTACTAAGTTACTTCTCTCATTCATTTGTATCGATTTTGTATTAACACGTTTGGTACTGTAACGACCGTAGCCATCTTACAACGTACCATCGTTGTTTTAGATGGTACAAAGAGGAGTTTTATGCTATTATATGAAGGGAACTAGTGTGACGGGTTTGGAGCTGCATTTTGGTATTTTATTGGGGTTGATATTTTGTTAGAAATTCTATAGTAATAATTAATCATATATTTCATCTCATCTTCATGTTATTAAGATTAGGTGATCATTTCATCGCCTGAAGATTTTTAACATTCAACTGCATGTTAAACATCACAGTGAAAATTATACCGATTTTTGTGCCAAGTTTCAATTCATTTTAAGAACGTATCACAGCTTAATCAAACCTGAATAAAAGTACCGATAATAAAAGTTCACAGTAGGAGTTAAAATTTCATTCAGATAAATGGCGTTCAACCGTAGTTTGTATTCAGCTTCCGACTCGTTTTATTCCTCCGCATTCTGCCCGTTACATTGTACCGCTGTTTCCTCCAGCTCCGTTCCGTCTTTTTTACCGCTTCTCTTCTTTCTTCTCCTTTTTTTTTCGCCTTCTCGCACCACCCATTCGAGCCGTCTTTTTACGCTCCATTCTACTCACGCTCGTTCGTACGCTGGACGTATTCTTTCTTCTCGAACGCTTCTGTTTTGCCGTAGCACCCTTTCCCCTTCCGGCCACCCTGCACACAGGTGCCCACCTTTGTTCGTTCCTTTTCTACCGTGGTATGGTTATTTCGCGGGGGGAACGCAAAGACGAACGAACGACTTTTACCGAAGCTGAATGAAGAGCTCGTGATCTGATTATCTTTGTGCGATCTTCATCGGACCGAGGTCCATCGACGTGCCCCTCATTTCGTCCAATGCTTATTTTTTATTCGAACACTGCCTTCGAACCACTGTAATTCCATAATGTAGTTTCATGATGTAGTTTCATTACAAGATGTTGAATTAAGTGTGTTTGTAAGATTCAGGTTCTTCAGGGTGTTATTTGGAATACATCAAATACAATGTTGTTAACATGTGAAGTTCTTGAGAGTCTTCTATCAAAATATGTACCTAACAAGTAACACCATAAATACTATAAAATAATCTTCAAAGTACTATATTAATTATAATCCCTTATCTGACCATAGTCTTCCCTCAACCGTCCAAAAATAATAGTTAAATCATAAAAAATTCCAGGACTAAAATCCTACACTTGAAGAAATATCCAATAAAATTTGTGATATAAGAAAGTTAAAATTGTGAGAAGTCTCGATTGGAGGCATTTGAAAGTTTGCGCATGGTCACCATCCCCGTATGGATCAGATAATGGCGGACGCAGGCCTGGCCAGTGTCCAGCTCGTATCCAGATGAAGTAGAACGCAGATCGCACAGGGCGGTTTCTTTTGTTTCTCTTTTTCTTCTTCGTTATTCCCCTTCCGTTGGACCCCACGGATTCGCTCGGGTTCGATTAAGTGAGACGTGGTAACAGTCTAACGAGAGACAAGCCTCGAGCAACAACCTCTTAGAAATTGTACAACCCGAAGGTGGATAAGAGTGTCTGTACCCGATCGTGCCTATTATATGTAGAATGGTTCATGATTTGAAAGCACGAAACCCTCGGGTCTGTAATGTTCTTTTACTACTGACGATTTGCGTAATTGCGGTGTTCGTTTGATGTTCGGTCGATCAATGATTGAACACCTTGACGCATAAAGGAAGTTCTTGTTTCAATCTCGTTCAGGGAGCGAAATCCATGAATCTTTGATCCACGGATCAGAGTTAATAAGTACCTTTGCAATTTGTAATCAAGTGGAACTAAAAATGCGGAGAATGCGCCGTTTCAATGATACCGGAGAACAGTAAATTCGAGACGAGAATGAAAATCAGCGACTCAAACCGATGAAGACCACGATACACGGAGAGGAATCGGAATTTCGTGGCTGACGGAGGTAACGAGGCAACGTTGCCGCCTGGTAACGAGATAATGACAGGTGCAACATTTATACTTCATTCGGTGGATAAGATCGAGCCACAACACTTGTCTGCGTCACGCGACAAC
This sequence comes from Megachile leachella, assembly GCA_963576845.1. Classification (NCBI taxonomy): domain Eukaryota; kingdom Metazoa; phylum Arthropoda; class Insecta; order Hymenoptera; family Megachilidae; genus Megachile; species Megachile leachella. The sequence continues at coordinate 12,400,145 of OY756257.1, forward strand.
GCACTCCTATGTTACTTACACGATGATGGTGTAATTTAGATGAGGATCTGGCGACAAAATGAGCTTCATTTACCCCGCCATTTTTCCTTCGTGCACCACCATCGCGTTTCTCCTTCAACCACACTTTGACGCTTTCAATTAACTCCGTTACTCCTGGAATGTTGCTGCGCAACTTTTAATGGAGATATTTTTATATTTCTATCTTTTCAGAAATACTTGTGGTAATTGCCGTTTCTAGATTTATATCTCTAGACTCGTAGATAAAATAGTTTTTAAAATTGTTCTCTATATTTTTAAATCGTTACCAAATCAAAATATTGCACCCACAAATTCACATTTTCTACAGAGTCTCATATTCCTGCATCTCCACATCCTCTCTAGACTTGATCTCTATATCTTCCTCACAAAATAACACATAAATAAGTTATTCTTCGGACACAGAATGCGTGTAACTCGTGTAACGACAAGGTAGTCCAAGACAAATTTAATGGTCACATCAAGTTCATCCTCAACAGAAATGATGTATCCCAAGTCGTTAATAGTTCGAGCTTCGAGAAGAGCAAGATCTCTTCTACCGTTTCTAATAGAGCGACGTTCGATCGATCATATTACCATGTCGTTCTGACAAACGATCGCGTTCACTGCAACCGTAACATGTCCATGGAACAGCGACTGCATGACGTATCGTCCGGGAATCAAGCGTTCAATACCCGCATTTAATGTGCCGTCTAAATTGCTGTTAGACACTGTAGAAAATTGTCTTGTGATCAACTCATTCACTAATCAAGGCGCTACGATTTAATCCTCGCTTCTTGATGAAAATGGTGTAGCGTACTTTTTTGATACACGTGCAAATGTGTGAATTATGTAGTTGTGCGAGGAAGATTTCTTGAAGAGGATCTGCTTTATAATATTTATGATAGATACTAGAGTTGCTATAATATATCATAATTAAACTACTGTTAACACTGTGAATATTTTGTATGTATACCACAAATGATACATATGTAATGTATGTATGTATATGTATACAGAGTTGCTTTAATATATCATAATTAGACTACTGTTAACACTATGCATATTTTGTATGTATTCCACAAATGATACATATGTAATGTATGCATGTATGTATATGTATAGAGTTGCTATAATATATCATAATTAGACTACTGTTAACAGTGTGAATATTTTATATGTACACCACAAATGATACATATGTGTATACATATATGTATATGTACAGTATAGAATATATGTATAATATCTGGTAATCTGTATCGAATAAATTGTGTTTCATAAATATAAGGCCAAAGGTGGCAGTAAATTTCGTAGGTTCCCTTAAATTAAACAATAAATTTCAGTGACACGAATAAGAGATCCGCCTCGTAGATTACATAAACGTGATTGTCTCAATCGGGCGACGCGAAGCAATCGAAGAACCGCAAAACCGCCATCGAACCGGCGATTAATTCGTCGATCGCTCCTCAGGGACGCGGAAGTAATGAAAAAGCAGATCGTCTCGATCGTACGGTCTCGATAACTCTCGATCGTTTTCACGTGGGCGAGAGAGAGCGTGTCCCACGGCTGAGTAGGTAAAAGAGGCAGGGCCAGAGGGGGTGAAAAATAGAAATTAAGGGCCGGTGAGTTATCGCGGTTGCGTGAGAAGTGGTTCGAGATAAATCAAACCGCAGCACCGACCACAACACCACCCCGAGCTTCGATCACGAACGCAAAAACCCCATGGCAAATCCCCATGGGATTAATAGTGTGCCACGGCTGGAAACGGTGCTTCTGATTGGTCCAATTCCCTGACGCAACGCGCACCGGCTGTTCTTCCTTTCTTCCCTTTCTTTTTTTTATCCCCTCTACCTTCGAGGGTTAACTCCTCTCAAAGACTTTGTCGAGTCTTTTGCAACCCTCCTCGAATTTTAAATTGACCGATAAGTCTAACGTCATCGCCAAGCTGCTTTTGTTTCGGTACAAATGAAGCAGCCATTTTGATAGAGACGTTCTCCTGAGGTTGATCCTCTGGATTATACTCTATTTTATAGATAATCGTTTGATCTCAACTCTTAATTACTATGAAATGCTGCACATAGTACATGCAAGGTTAAAATTAATTCTACACTGTTATTGTACAAGTCGTATATTATTGCTGTGCTTTAGTTGCATGTTGCACAAATGCATTTCTTGCTCACGTGTTTGTTAAAGATGCAATCTCAAAATTAATATACATCTGTAAGTATGTAATCCAATTTATGACAAGTGCTTTATTTAGAAGGAACATATGCTTTGTTTATAAAAATAATTTATTAGGCACACAAGGGTGCATAACACATTACAATGAAAGATAAAGACATGAACCCCTGTATGTTAATAAATATTCCACACCAAATAAAATGTGAATTATCAGATATCCATCGCCAATTGCCACCCTTATGTAACTAAACGTCAGAGAACCCTCAGTTGTAAAGGTACAAGGTAACTTTTCACACTCCTCGAGGCGCTTTCACTTAAAGTATTTTGTTTCAAACAGCTATCTCGATAACCCGGCTACCTGAAAGGGCGATAGTTCGTCAATAGATCCGTCGGCTAATTCCGTCGACACAGTTTCAAGGAACAGGCAGCGGTACAAGTGAGACAGCCGTCGAGAGTTATGATCTTCACAGACTATTAACTACGATACCGTCCACATTCCACGGACTTGAGTTTCTTCGGGTCCGTGGGCCGTAGAAAATGCAGGTAAGATGGTTAACGATTCGGTCGCGTTTACATATATAACCGGAGTTAAGTAGGAACTAAAGCTTGATGAGGGCTCTCACGAGGGGGCCGTACAAGCGTCGGTTCCACGGCCACAGAAAAATTCATGTTCCCCTTCTTGAAGCGTCCAATAAAATGGCCGCGCACGGGCTCCGTTGTATATATTATAAAACTATAGGTGTCACGATTTACGCTTAATATCGGGAAGAAAAAACTCGGAGGTGCGACGAGCTTCCACATATATCGTCAACGGTTTGTGGCTAGGGACGACGGGAACCATGGAGGATTTATAATCTTCTGCGGTCGCCTTTGATAAAATATTTCGTCTAGCCCGGAATCGTAAGAAACACCCTTTTAGATAAACGGGGAAAATATTTATTCGCCACGGGATATCTTACCTTCAGTGTCTCCAATCCAATTTGGAACAACTATTAATATCGATTTTATTCCTCACTAAATATGCACGGTCACCATTCCCCATCGCGCTATTAAAATTTGAAAACGTTAATATTTATAACTGCAGAAGAGTGTGAACTGTTTAAGTAAAAATCTTCTGATCTGAAGATTCCTAGATTTGTACTTGTCCTTTCCACGCCTCCAGGTTTCCCCGAGGTTCTGAACTGTAATCGGTTGAAACTCGATTCAGAAGCCAGTTCCAGGTATTAATTTTCCTTTGAAAATGAGAAAGTAATGGAATAACGGGGGTGGAGCCGAATGGGAGCTGGCGAGTTAACGCCAGGAAAAAGCGAACGAGATCTGGCAAATGACGATACGATGACGATGCGCGTGCTGTCGATCCGTAAGGGAAATGAATAACGATCAGCACCGTGGCCATTCGAGGTCGTTCCTACAGTCAGCAGGGCATTATCGATTATGATAGCCGCTCGTCATGATCGATCAGGGAATCTCAAACTCGCTCCAATCATTTGTCTTCCCCTTGTTCGACGCGCACTAATCTGTCCGTATCGCTTTTGTTGTTCAATTATCATATTCTCCGTAAAAAACTTATGAACAGGTCCACATAAAAATGATACAAAACTTGTTGAGTATTAAAACTTGATGTCCAAAATTATGTAAATTAATGTAGCTGTTTTGGTACTTTTTTATTACTAGCATATGTAGTAATTTTTAGTATAGATTATTAAACAACTACAACAGTTAATATACCAGAAAGATTTCTATTAATAAACAAAGTACAGTTAGTAATTTATCTTATCAACGCAGCGTATCATCAGAAGAATTAATTAATAGCTGAGAATAAAAAGAAGAGGTGGTAGTAGAAAGAGGCGTAGCAAAGAACAATGGCCGTCAATTTTTACATTCTGGGTAAAATAAAAATTCGTGAGGTACACGAGAAAGGAAACGAGTTCGAACAGCTGTTCCGTGATCGATGGGACGACCTGAAAACGAACGAATGATTAATGAAAACGATAGCAAGGAACGTTCTTACGGCAGCTCGATTAATGGTTAGCCGAGATCAATTAAGGTGGGCCACGTAATAGGTGTGGCGTCGTGTCAATATTGCTTAAACGAAATGAAGTCTGAATTACCGTAACCGCGTTCGCCTCGTTCTCTCCATATTTGTACAGTTGCCGTGAAATTGTCCAACATCCGTTTTCTCTTTATTTGACAAAAATGTTGAAAGCCTCTGGTTCGTTCGTGCGATTATAATTTCTGAAACGTTGCAAGAACGCCGCGCTATCAATCTTGACTCGTCCTGACAACGAGACGAACACTTGAATCCACAGTTCGCTATCGTCGTTACCTGAGCTTCTTCCTTTGTTCGTGGCTAACGATTTCACCCTTTCGCCCGTGATAGTCGTTCGTCAACCGTTCTGACTGCTTGATATCGCTGCTCCGCAGGTGATCATTATCTAATTAGAAGATCCTCCGCTAGGAGTGTTCCATAACCGTCCAAAGCTAATAATCATCAGCTTACGGAGACATGAAATGATCGTTTCGAAATTGTACAGCTGCACCATCGGTGATTCCCTCTGTGCTCCGACTTTAATTACTGTTTGCACGTGATTAAAAATCCTTTCCGGCCTCGTGTCTAATCGATTATCGCGTCAACCGTGCTCCCACCATGAAAATCCTCCGTAGAGCGTGACACTCGTTTCTTCCTCTTTTCACGAAGACGATCCATTAATCAACCCATTAGTAGCAACTGAATCCAACTGGATTTTCGACGGTCTTCAAGGTGGCTGCTTTCTCACGGATCTGCTTGTAGAATCACAACAAGATTTTTAGGGTAACAAAAATATGAGACACACAAAATATCTAAGACATGAAGTACTTAGAATATACGGTACCCTAAATATAGTTTACTCAGAACATGTAGCACTTAAAATATACAATTCCTAAAATGTAAACTACCTCCATCCTCAAAAATATGAAATGTCAAACCTCATCCTCCATCTCCAAAATTTCCATCCCCAATTTCACTCATTCTTCACTTCTCAATAACCTCTCCAATTTCCCCCAAAAATTTAAAAAATACAAAGGCAGTAAATTTCGCTGTTATCAAAAAACGGAATTAAATCGCGAAGGAGGACTTTATAACGATAGACCTTTCGGTAGGTGGAGCCTGACCAGCCAGGGTGTGGCCCCTGAGGAAACCAGGGGTAGTTAGTGCATGCAGGCAGCACCGGTAGAGGGGCTGAAAATGATTTAGGTTCTTTGTAGAAGGATGGTGGGGAGGACAGTGGTCGACGACGATAGGGGGTTGGTTTCAATATGAACCAGCTGGCGCCTCACACGGGGATCATCGCTGATACCTATGTTCCATTTCGATGGAAGCCGGCTTTACGTCCCACGTTTCATGTACGAACACCCCGGGAAAAAGAACAATAGTATCGCGAATGATAGCAGATTTCTCGCGCTGGAATCCATAACACTGACTTTATTGCACATTTCATCGGAACTACGGGTAAAATGTTTCAGCTTATGGTGCTGATATTTTTCTGAAATATATTATTTAGGACTTTGATGTTTGGACTATTAAAAATTCAGAAATATATCCGCGTTTAAAAATTTGAAAATTTGACTGCTTAAAAATTTGTAAAAAAATGCCAAACCCCTAAGTTTGCATAACTGGCTAGACGACACGTAAAGAATGATAACAATAGCGAAAGCAAAGCGCACGCGACACAAAACTGACTACTTAAAGAAGGAGAAGCAAAGATCCCGGGTGATTTCTCAGTGAAGAAAAAAGGAATCGTTCGACTCGTTGGACGCGAAGATGAATGGCGGGACGCGCGTGTCCTGCCAGCAGGACGCAGACCTCAGACGAGAAATCGAGAGGATGTTGCGCCCTTGGAGCGACAATGAAAGGAAGGGACAACCGAAAACACGGCTACCGCCCACTCGATCGTTTGTACCGTGGCATTGTCGTTGCTGTTGTTGTTGCTGCTGCTGTTGCTGCGTTCACTGTCGACGTTACCGCAACGCACAATGCGTGCCAAGCGGTCACCGACAAAAGGGTCAGATTTGTCCGGACGACCACCCTACGTTCGTCACAATGGAAGACGTGTCCTAAAAGTCCACGTGTGTCACTGCTTCCTTTCTTTCTTTCTTCATCATTTTTCTTCTTATTTATTATTTTCGTTTCATTCACTTGCTTTTATTTGTGCTACTTTTTATTCACCAGTGCATGCATTTGAAAATTGTTTAATTGTAAAGAATTAAAGTTTGAGGCTCAAATATTGAGGTTCAAATATTGAGGCCCTGATTTTATTTTTGAGGGAATGTGTGTTCTTGAAATGTTGAAAAATGCTTCCACCGAACATCTAGTTACTTAGAACCGATTTTCGGACAAAGAGTCGAAATACCAAAAATTGGACAACTCCCATCCCTCGTTCATTATCTCCTCAAAGCCAGCGTTGATTTCTTTTGTTCCGTCGGGCAGCGATCTGCGAAAAGAGTCGAAGACATCCTTATCGCTTACGTTCCGAAACTTTCGGTCCCTCGTTAGGTTCTTCTACCTGAACCACGTCGTACAGCTCGTGGTTTTCGTAACACGCAAGAAGTCGACGCGAACAGAGTCTCAAAAGTTGCCGACACAATGAGACTAGCCATCGAACGAGCCACCTTTCCAGCACCTGGTGGCCCCGAAGCGTTCGCGTCTTAGAAATCGGAAATACAAATTGTCGGGAACGTCGCGTGGTCGTCGGGAAAAAGCCACAAATCACCTGGCTCTTCCTTTTCTTCTCTATTCTTCACGATCCGATCTAAAATGACGCTAACGAGGCTCTTCCTCGACCGCGAAGTGCCTCCACAGACTTTGCATAGGTGTTGCACGCGTCTCGGTTACGGCTCGTTGAATCGACAAGTAGATGGGTCTTGTGTTGCAGCAGACGCTGCGAGAAAAACACTCGCTGCCAATTCACGGTCGAGAATTGATTGCGTTTCTATCCCTCGAGAACTTCATTAACACAAATATTCTTAAATCAATAGCTTTAACCTCTTCATTTTCATTATTACACTTAATTCTTATTTCATCGTTTTGCTTGTTTGAGCTACAAAAATGATGGATCTTGAAATTTGTACAAAATGGTGGATCTTGAAGACGTGCAATTTTAAAATTGAGGTTAAGTCGAAAAATGAGTTAAAGTATATAGTTTACACTTCACAAGTTAAACATACGACTTTATTTGAGAAACAGATAATATTGCAATTGCATCAATAAATAAAAGACACGTCTCATTTTGAAATTTTATCAAAGATTATATTCTTCGACTGCAGTATAAGCACAAAAATGTCTGCCATTTCCTTCCAACAGCGATGATATTAAATCCTCTCCTCTCTTTATTTCCGTGCAGCCAAAAAATGTGTTTGGAACAGTAGTTTCGTCGTAGGAAAAAGGAACAGGTATCCTCTTACACGGCCGCCTTTCCCGATATCAGCGAGTCAGAATAAAAAAATAATGGCGGACTATCGAGAACTCTTCTCGCGGCTGTGGTAGCGGTTGTCGGGTCGAGCACGTACGAGAGAGCCGATTAGCCCGGAGATCGTGTTATATTCCCGTGGGCGAGGGCGGTCGCGGGCGAAACGGACGATCCTGGTCTCGAGGACATAATTTACGCTGGGAAAGGGCGAGTAGCGACAGCATTAGTAGCTAAGTGGGGTCCTACGTTATCCTATATCCCGGCGTGGATTGCACCTCTACGTACACACACAAGCACGCGCACACAACGTGGCACACGGGGACCACGATACGCTCTGCGGGCGATTCCTATCTGCCGCTGGCACCCGCCACACCGGTAAGAACACCGAGAGGCCCATTCAGATTACGATCTTCCTTCCTAAGCGACGCGGCCGTGCCGAGGCAACCGTTTAAGGCCGACAGAAAAACGAACCGACTATACTGTAACCGGGCTTATTGTTGTATATACTTACTCGGAAGATGCGCGACACCTTTGCAGGTTATTACCATTTTGCGACCGATATCCCTTTGTTCGATGAATGGGGGGTGGGAGACGAACCTGGATTCTTGCAGAATCATTCCTAACTCCACTGTAATCGATATACCTACTCTTGAACTATGGGATTCACAAGGGATCCAAATGTGGGAGTCTCGAAATGTGGAGTACCCAAAGTGTGAGATTCTCAAGATAGATTTTCATGGAATATATCGGATATAACATTCTGCAGGTACACAATTCTTGGGACACGCAATTCCCACAATATGACATTTCCTTGATGTAGGATTCCCAGGGTATAAGACTCTACATGTATGTTAGTTTCTACATGGCTAATGTGGACATACCAGAATGGGAATTTTTGATTGGTGTACATCCGAAGTACCTAAGTATACCTGAAAGTTCGAGAGTGAGAAAGGAGGCATCAAAGTATCACCCTAGAGACAAGCGTCCCCCAGCGAACAAGGGGTCGGTAACACTCGATCCCAGAATGTGGCGTCTTCCTCCGGTGCGAATTTACATTTACGGTCGGTAGATCGGACGCTGGCCGTGCCGCATTGAATCGTCAGTCAATGTGAAATTTAAACGCGAACCCATTGGCTCGGGTCGAGAGGCATCCAGAAAGAGATACATAGGCATTCGAATACATTAAAGCAGAGAAACAGGGATCGGTCCGGCCGAAGGGGTTTTTGGTGGCCGACTCCGAGTCCCGTCAATTAATTAGAGGCAAAATGGCCACCAGAGAGACGGTGGACCACCATTTTATCTGTTGCGCGCACAGCACCGGCCGGATTCGACGTTAAGCGTCGAACCTGGTCAAGTCGTAAAGTAGAGATAAGTCGCCGCCTACCAGAAAGGATAGCCGAAACGGCAGCAGCTGCGCCCGCAGATATTATGGCGCCGAAAGGAGGCCGAAGAGGATAAATCCCGGTTAGATTAGATCGTGGGCCTGCTCTCCAGTTTCCAGCCTCGTGAAACTTTCGGTCTTAACGTTTAAACTACCACCGTGGTTGCCACCCTCTTTCTTCCTCCCTGCTCGGCCTTATTGATGACGCCGACCATCTGGATGCCCCTGCCTTTTTTCGCTTTTGGTACGCTTCCATTTTGTAACTTTGTTGCGGACGATTATGCTCTTAATGGCTCTTATGCTCTGACATCATATTCTCGAATAATTTTCTAGCCACCAATGGCCATCTGGACTTCGTACTCTTCCTCTTGCTTGTGATATTCCATTTTTATTCAGAGTTGAGCAGGTTGTAATAATTATTTCCAACGGTCTGACATTATATTTTAAAGCAATCGTATTTTATATTAATGGCTAGGATAATCTGCCAATATCCTTTGCTTGTTTGCTTAATATTTCCATAGCGTAAGTTTTCAGCTGTGGTATAAACAGTCTTCTGCACATCCTCATTTTTATGACACTCTTAGATCAGCAAGAACCCATTACTCCCTAGACAGTAATGCCGTTCTGCACATTTGCATTTCATAATTAAATATAATAATTACCAGCTCTCTAGCATTACATTCCAAGACAATATTCTTAGCAAGTATCCTTATTGATGATGATGACCACCTGGACTGTTGACAGCCCGTACTGCTTCCTCCATGTAATACACTCGCTTGTAATTTTATAGCTCATGATTAATATTATAATATTTCCAACGATACTCTCTGCACCTGCTAATAAGATCATTAATAAATGACGCTGGCATCTGGATGATCACGTGCCAATATCTCCGCTATCTCGCCAGCGATACGCTTTTATCTCGTAACTTTATGACCCATGACTACACTCTAATGTTTTCTAACACCCCGTTATCATGTTCGAGACGATTTGTATGCGCATTAGCGTTACGTAAGGCAAACTTACTAACCAAAGACTAAATGAATCGATGTTTATTCAGTGCTGCTTCCTCGAACGCTCGTTCGGCTTCCTTGAACACAAACGCCATGTTAATGTCGGCCAGCGTGAACGCAGTTTCGTCCATTAAAGGCATGCATTGCGGGCTTCGTGTTTGCGAGAGCAGTTCGCGTAACAACGAGTCGATGCAAAAGGAATTGTGGCGGATTTTCTATGACGAGATAACGAAATCCGCTAATCGACCGGTGAGAGCCATTTTCGAGCTGTTTACCCAACCGAAATGAGCCTCAAGAATTCGCATAGGCGATTACTGTCAATTAAACACAGGTGGACGGTACGAAAGGCAATGCTAATTTATACATTTTGCGAACCTTGAACTAAATGAATTCTTGTATTCAGTAATTTGATACTGAAATTAAATATTAAACATAGAAAGTATATTTCTATTTTATGATACAAAAGTAAAGAGACAATACATTGAGACAATACTACCTACAGTAGTCGGTGTATAAAATATTGGTTACCTAGTAAGTCTATTTTTATTCGCTACTTATGCAGAAATTTCTTAACGATCCTTGCCGCACTTCTGTTCAGTAATATGATACTGAAATTAAATATTAAACATAGAAAGTATATTTCTATTTTATGATACAAAAGTAAAGAGACAATACATTGAGACAATACTAGCTACAGTAGTCGGTGTATAAAATATTGGTTACCTAGTAAGTCTATTTTTATTCGCTACTTATGCAGAAATTTCTTAACGATCCTAACCGCACAATGGTGAGCACGGTTCATAAAACAGAAATTCCCATTAATTTATTGCAGTTGACAGGTAAATAACGCTTCTTGCTCTGTGATTTACATTTCCTTCCTGAAGAATAATTACGAGACTCTAATTAAAATCATAAGAAGCGTGACGGAATTCTCTAAAATCTTCACCGGCGTCCATATTCAACCGTTCAAAGAAACGGTTCGGCTACAAAGAACGAATAAAAAGAGCATACGTTAGGAGGGAACGTACATCGTTCAAAACAATAATTTGCAAGTAACAACATCTTCAGGATGTAGGATCTTCATCGTTTACGGGCAATATATTATAGAATTTCATCCGCTGAAGGCGCACGGTTATTAGAACGATTTTTCCGTCAACGGGGCCACCTCGACGCTGGAACACGATCGATTACGATAATTCGAGTGCTCGACGAGCGGTCGTGTCGCCGGTGGATCATTAGCGTGATCGAGTTCGGTAAATATGCGGCGAAAAAACGAAAACGTCGTCGACGAAAATGACGCGAGTTACGAAAGGGAGACGAAGGAGAACGAAGGAACGTGTAAAAAATTCAGCCAGAAACAGGAGAGAGACGAAAAGGAAGAAAAGGAGCGGAGTGAAACGACACGCACGGTGGCTCGAATAAAAAGCGACAAAATAATTACCGGCTTTAAAGTGGCGCGAGGACTTGCATAATTTCTCACGAAAGCGCCGATACTCGCTGCACAACTCGCGATCAACACGACGAAGAGGGTAATCGAGGAATGGCAGGAAGAAAATGTCTGCTTGCGTGTAATTTTAATTGCCCGATACATGCGCTCGAATTATGATAATAACAACCGATTTCAACTTATCGTTGGACATATCTAAACGAGAAAATAATTGCAATGGCTGCTCTTTAATGCTCTTAAACTGCTCTTCATTGCCATTTGCTTCTTTGCAAATACACCACTTCATGTTCCAAATTTTTAAAAATATTTTTAACCCTTTACGCTTGAGATTCTCAGGTTTATTTAATACAATCTTTTAAAATTCGCATTTTTTAATATGAACATAGTGGAACAAACAGTGGAAATTATTAGTAGATAAATAATAGAACCTCAAAAGAATTCTTTTAACTCTTTAACTAAGTTTTAAAGTTGCAAAGTGCAAATGGTTAACTCGTATCACTTGACTATTTCAAACTATTTATATTTTCGTGAAGTACACTCATATTGCAGTCTCTGTACATCTGCACATCGAGTAAAATATTTATAATTATTTTATGTAATAATCTATCCTTCGATATTCTTATTCCCTTAAACGTGAAGCAACACCGTATTGAATATTCTGGTGATCGATTTTCGTAATTTCTCAGGATACTCGAAATCGGCGATTAAACGGTGAAGAAAGAGAACATCGTCGGTTTCGCGTTAAAGAGACCAGGCAATTTGTTCGCTAAAAGGGAGATCATAATAATGCAATTATGCGAGAGGTACATGCACGGTCGGTGCGATTCCTATTAGCAGGCAATATTTTAATCCCAAATTGGATCTAATGATCCCGTAATTCGGGCCACGTTATTGCTACCCTGGCCGAGGGATCATCGCGATCTCATCTTTCCTTCCGTCGGTCTCCGCACACGAAAAACAGAGATATGGAACGTCGCTTTCGATATGAATTACGAGCAGACGCCTCGATTACTCGCAATTATCGCTACGTGCGAGTTCATGATTACTTTAATATCGATCCACGGCATCGAATTACTCACGAACCATAATCCAGAACGTCCTTCCGTTATAAAAGATATTGCACATTTAATGTACGATTTTTTTAAATGTCTTATTTATTTCGTATTACTTTGTGCAATCAGCTAAAGTATTTTAATTATTTATATTTATGGTGATTGCAGTTTATGTAGCTGACTACCATTTTTATTCAGACATGTATAAAAATATTTCTCTTGCAGTTGATTACAGATCATACATAAATTTTCAACGTACATTAATTATGAACAAGTATATACATATATTAGCAAATAGTGGCCAGTGAAAATATTTATCCACAAGGTTTATATAATAAGAACATTTCAATGATTTCTAAAAAATTCGTAATCAAGAATGTTACAATAAAAAATCTCCATGTTATAATTGAACAGAAAAATTATAACAACGTGGTAACAAACATATAAATTAGCTAATAGTTGTCGTTGAAAATATTTCTTGACAAAGTTTATATATAACAAATATTTCTATGATTTTTAAAAAATTCCTAATGAAGAATGCAACTATGAAAAACCGCCCTCTTATAATGAAACAGAAGAATTATAATAATGTGGTAGCAAATAGTTGCTATTGAAAATATTTCTCCACAAGATTTATATAATAAAAACATCTCCATGATTCCCAAGAAATTCCTAACGTAGAATGCAACAACGAAAAGCCTCCCTCTTATAATTAAACAGAAGAATTGAAACAACGTGGTAACAAAAATATAAATTAAATTATAGTCGTCCTTAAAAATATTTCTCCACAAGATTTATATAATAAAAACATCTCCATGATTCCCAAAAAATTCCTAACGTAGAATGCAACAACGAAAAGCCTCCCTAATTAATCATAAAAATTGTAACAACATGGCAACAAACTTGCAGATATCGTAAAAACTGATTAGACTATAATGACAGGGTTGAAAGAAGGAATGAAGTTATGAATATCGATACCGATCGCACAGAAAGATCTTGAAATATGTTTTATGAAGAAGAATGTTGCGGATCTCGAGCGCAGCTGCAGACGCTGAGGTACGTTCATTTCGGCGAGATCTCGAGGGCGTGACGAGAGATGCGAGACTGAGGTAAGCGGGAAGGAAGGGAAAAACTGATTGCAGGTACCCACGAGCAGCACTCAATTCAGATAATGGAATGACTTGATCGTACCCACCACCTTCGTCTTCGCGCTTCGTCCGCAGGCGAGCGAGGAAGAGCCTTTTACCGCGCCGGAATAAATTGGCCGCGCGGGCTGCGTCACTTCCAACGCCTACCAAACATGCTTCGCGAATAAATTTGTATCCTCGGCTTCCTCTCTCATCGTTTTATCGAACACGCTTATACTGCTACGCCCGGACGATATTAACATCGGTCCGATCGCGTTTCATCTCGCTTCCGTTAACAACCTTTTTTAGAAATATTCGGTTATGGAACCTTTCGTCAATGGATGGCGTCTTCGTTGTGGTTCTTTCGAGTACCAAGCTTCTAAATGTTTAGATTCTCACGGTGTCAAACTTATGATGTTAAGTTTGTGCTTCGAGTTATTCTAAGGACTTATTTTAGTAATGAAATGTAACAATTGTATATTCAGAAATCGGTCTGGGGAAAGTGAAGCAATGGAGTTCAGTAATTATAAAGTTTTGAAGTTGTAGAATCCTAAAGTTCTGAAGTTTCAAGTATCAAGCTTCTAAATGTTTAAATTCTCACGGTCTCAGACTTGTGATATACTTAACTCCCAAAGCCCACCATTTTTAACATCTTTAATTTTAGACAATACCTTAATTTCAATGTCCTGAACTTTTGAAGAGCTTGACTCCCAAGGTCCAAACTTCCCAAGTTCCTAATTTAAAGATAATTTTAATTTAAGAGCCCCCAAATCTCAATGTCCTAAACTCCCAAAGTTCTCAACTCACACAGTGTCAAAATTAAAATGTCCCAAAATCCCAAAGTACCAAAGTTGAATAGTCCTAAAATTCCACAGTACCAAAATTGAAGAGTTCCAATACCCCAAAGTGCCAAAATTGAAAAGTTCCAATACCTCAAAGTACCAAAATTGGTTAGGCCTTAAATCCCAAAGTGCCAAAATTGAAAAGTATCAACTCCCCAAAATGCTAACATTGAAAAGTCCCTAAATCCCAAAGTACCAAAATTGAATGGTCCTAAAATCCCAAAGTGCCAAAATTGAAGAGCTCCAATACCCCAAAGTGCCAAAATTGAAAAGTTCCAGTACCCCAAAGTGCCAAAATTGAAAAGTCCCTAAATCCCAAAGTCCCGAACTTGAAAGGTCCCAAACTCCTCAAGTACCAACTCTCCAACCCCCAAACCCTCAAAGCCCAAATTAAAAAATTCCCCATATCTCAAATACCCAAATTCCTAAAATTCCAAATTCTCTCCTAAAATTCTAAACTCCTAACTTTCCAAAAATCCCCCAAAATCCTCCAATTTCAGCAATTACTTCATCCTCGACATCCGGATAACTCTATTAAACATTTCAGATGAATTCAGATCAGGCGATAAAACATTAAGATAGACATTCTGTTAAATCGTTGACTGACATTCCAAAAAGGAATAAACCATGTTTTATTCATGAGACGATGACGTGGTCGATAAAGAATAGTAGAATCGAAAGTACCTTTCAGTTCCCCTCTAAACCGTCACTGAAAAATTGTGTCGTCGATAATAATTTACATATTGAAACAAGGAAAGAAGAAATGGTTCGAAGCAGATAAGTCACGCGAAAAACGCGTTCGAAGGTGTGATAGATCCTCTGACAGTAGAATAATAGAGGGCGATCGTTTCCAAGGTAATAATTCAAGGTCGGCTGGTTAAACGTAATATCTCTTAAAACTCGACGCGAGATTAAACGCTCGAACGATTAATCATCATCGACTGTTAAGCCTCTCGCGGAAATCGATACATCGAAAGCCTCGATACGAAAGGATGGGCTGGATTTATTATTAGCGAATCGCGAGTAACGAGCGCGCTCGTTGTTCTCGATCTTGAGAAATCGATTTTCGAAATCGACCGACGCCCCATCAGGAAGTTAATTAATTATTAAATATGCACGGTTTGAGAACGTCGCAGCAGTTAATGGTTCATATTTCACTGCGTTTATGAACCTTCTTATTTGCTTTACATGTGTATTCATCGGTTGTGCACAGTAGCAAGGAAAATGGCCGCAACGGAAGCGTTGTTCGAAACGGCATCAGCCTCGTTTTCTGACAGAGTAAACACCAGACCGCAGTTGGCATTCGATTATCCGAGCACGAGGGTGGTTGATGGTTCGTCATTGTTTCTGGAAGGGTAAGCTTGAATGCGATTATCAAACTTTGCGAACCTAATTTTAAGGTTTCAAGGTAAATGTGTGGCATCAATTGATAATTCAGAATCTGATTCTAATAACTTAGGTAGTTTAGCTCGTGATAATTTGTCATAGTGACTCAACACCACTCTGTAATCTGACACCCCACAAAAAGAAAACAAATTACTCGAAAAAGTAAAAGAAACCGATAAATAAATAGAGGTAGCAAATGTAGTATCCGAAGAGTAACATTTGTTCGCCAGCGGGTATCAATTTTTCTAGGCAATATTTTCAACTATTCTTAGAAAGTTAAATCGCGAGGCGTTCACGCGGCATGAAGGATAGTCCCGATTCATCACGGCAGTACGGAACAGAACAGAATGGAAGGGAACGAGGGAAGATAAGTAATCGTAGAGCTTAAAAAGCACGGCACGGCGATGGCGGACGAAACGATGTAACCCCGGCTTAACTACATAAGTACATCTTTCTTTTACGTTCCTCGTAAGCAACAGCCCGCGGCCTCTCGTTTCTCTCGTCCTTCACCATCTCGTAGCCCTTCCCTTTCCTTTGACCTATCCGATTATGCCTTCTTCTATCTCTTCGGATTCTCTTTCATTGCTCGTCTTTGCTTTTTATTAGTATTTGTTTGGCCTTTCTTGCGCGTGCTGTTCGATCGGTTAATCTCGGTTGCAACAAATAATTCTTCAAAAACCTTCCAACCAGATGGGGATAAGAGCTACATTATCCCTTTCACGATCAATTTGTTGTGTGAGTTAGCTACAATTTATGTTAACTTGCTTCGGGTATCCTACATTTACTGGGTGTCCAAATAAAATCCATACACACCTTACTCTTCAAAATGGCTGCAAACTAACATTTCTTTAACCTCTTACAATATTTTGACGAGTCACTCGTGACGCACTCATACTTCGGCTGTGACCAATTTTACTGAAATTTTGAATACATTTCAATTTGGAGTTCAAGTCCAACTATTTGCGTAGTCAACGACTGTATGATACCGAATTCACACAACATTTGAAGTTTCTATATCTGTTTGCACGTTATGACTAAAATTAGTCAACTCTGACGCACTTGACGAAACATCATAGTGCAAGGGGTTAATAGATTAATATTCTAGTGTTATTGAAACTTGCTATAATATTTGAAGCATACACTGCATGTAAATTCTAGTAGACTTCTACTATAATTATAGATCGTTTTCATATCTCCAAATTGTGGGTATAGAGTGCTTTGGATACAAATGGTTGCAGTCAAGCGGAAGGCTTCCATCCGTTTTCCAATTGTTACCCCGTTTTTCCTCGCGTCCAAGTAAATATATTTTCATCGACCATATCTGACCATCTCGCTTTTCTCGTGGCGCCTCGACACCCTTCTTCCACTCTATTTCTTCTTCAATTTCTAAATCCCGCTCTCGTTTCTCTCCAACCTTCGAATCTTCCAACCGTTTCGCTTCATCACCTCCTTCACCCCTTCCTCCTCGTAACTACTCTCTTCGTCCGATTCTCTCGATCTCCTTCTCCTCCAACAGCCTCTTTCCCTTTCTCTCTCCTTCTCTCTGTGACTCTCTTCAGGGTCCTCTCCGTTCGCACCGCCTTTCTGCGTTACGGCACGATCCGGCAGAGCCGCGCCGCTGGCGGCACGGAAAAAAGGCGGCCCTAAAAGAACTTCATATTTTTTATGCTCTGACAGCGACTTGGGTGGTCCAAAATGGCCGCCAATGATGTAATATAGTGCTCTCGCGCCGGCTATCCCACCACGGGGACGTCACGGCAGCCTATATAGAGGTAAAGCACTGCTCACCTTCTCTGCCTCACCCTCTCCTCTCAAAACACTGACCGGCACACCTAAAACCCTTAAACCACCTACTTCTAACCGCGGTCAAGGGATTCGTTCTTCCTTCGGGATCAACCATTACCGCCCGAGCGTAATTACTCCACGAATCGTGTCTTTCGGCGCCTTTTACTCCTTCTACTATTATGGATTAACTTCGAAAACTTGAAACATTCCCTGTATTCGAATAATTTTTTATGGAATCTTCCCAGACAACTCATTAGAAAATTTTAGCATTCAACTTACTTAAACACTGGTATACTTTAAATATTCAAAGTTATTGTTGTTATCGTATATTTAATAGAGCCTCGATAGCTTTGATCATTGGCTCAATATTTAAAGTATCTAAAATTTAAGAATTCATTATTTATCATTTTCGAAAATAATTTTAGACTTCGAGTTTAAAGTTCTATTTGATTTTACAACATGCATATACTAATTTATAAAACAACCCATTTTCGTGTCCAGCATCAAAGGGTACCATTAAAAGAAATAACAAACGTGCCCGATCTCGAGGAAAATCTTGCGAACCGCCCAGAGATGAACAGGTAGTTGTGGTCTAAAGTTTCCGACACGGAAAATGTCGAATATTTAACACGAAAAACGTTCAGCGATTGGTCACGCGAACGCTGAAAGGCGCCGCGCGTTTCTTTCGTCAGGTAACATCCGAAGGCTCGTTCAGAAAATGATCCTCGTTTCGCGATCCATTCTTGGCTTTAAATATTGTGACTTTTACGTTGGTCACGCTTTCGATACTAAATTTACCGACCCTTGCTTCGTTCCGAAAGGACCGCTTTCGGAGCAGTGGACAAAGATGAACAGCGAGAGATCTTTTTCATATAGTAACAAATTGTCATCTTAACTTAATAAATTATTAAATAAAAATCGAAGACATTGTCGATCAGAAATTTACAATAAATATGTGAGTCAGCAATGTGATTGACTTACTGAATTAATAAATAAAAATCGAAGACGTCCAAAAATTTACCACCAGAAAGTTTCACAGTCAGCAACGTGTTTGACTTAACAAATTAATAAATAAAAATCGAAGACATTGTCAACCAAAAATTTATCACCAGAAAGTTTCACAGTCAGCAACGTCTTTAACATCGTCTAAAGAAAATTGTTCGTTTAATATTAATAGAGAGCATTAATTTAGCGTAACAAGAAGTGCAATAAAGAAAAGACTGGCCGTCTACAGAGAACACCATCATCGCTTCGCGCTAACTTCGATCCAAAGAAAATAATGGTTATCGTTTTCTTCTTTTCAGGATCATCGATCATCCGGTCCGACGCTGAAAAAGAAGAAGTCCTCGATCGCTGGCGAACAGTGTTAATATCGAGAACAGCGACGGAAGTAACGAAGAAGTTCTTGCGCGTCCGCCATATTGAAGACCACTTCTACGATGTTTCGATCCCCAGGGACCGCTTCAGCACTAATTTTACGTCTAAATTAAATGTTAACGTGGTGAATTCTGAAGATTTTTTTGAAGTCTTAACTTTCTTCGGAGACTTGAATATGGCAGCCATTTGTAAGAAACCTTAGAGATGCTTCTTACACTCACTTGTCCTCGTTTTCGCGGAGAACTTTATCCAATAATACAGTTAATCGAATTAAGCTTTTCTTTGACACGTAGTCTTTGATCTCACGTTCAATTTTACTACGTTGCTATTTTGCTATTATGTTATTATAGCTCCATTTTGCTATACTAATTCATAACCTCCCTAATCACCCAATCCTAATTTTCTCCCCGCAATCAGAAAAGCCCGAAAGGGAAATCGAGGTCTTTCTTTTGGTTTCAGTATCATATTAATATTTATCGAGCTTGTTTTCGGGCGCAGTAAATATTCGCCTTGGAGAGCGTACGATAATTTCATTGCTTAATTCGAGCGCACCAACATGGCCCAGAGGGTCAGAAAAGGCAGCAGCGGGCAGTCTCGCGCGTGTCCTCCGCGAAATCACGCTGCGAGCTCCGATCATCGAGGGTTAAACGCTTCGGTCCGCAGAAAAATATTACGTCTTCATGGACACCGTGGCCGAGTAGCCGGTATAATTTCGTCGTTAAATCCCGCCACTCACGATGTCCCTCGTTCCCTGTAATCGTTTCATCCCTGCATACTGGGCCACTTATCGTGGATCACAGCGACGCACGGATGAAAAAGAAGGAGCGAACGAAGGCCGTCGGTCGATCGATGATAATGATCCCGTTGATGATAGCTCGCTCGTTATTATACGCATCGCACGGTGGAAGCGAGACGAGAAGACGATTGGTACCGAGAGAAAGAGAGAGAATCGACGTACACGGGAGAGGGATAAGAGGTGCGTTCGTGTTTTAAGTCCCGGAAGCGATTGGTCGACGCCATTACTCACACCGTTTGCGCCTGCCACATGGCTCGATGGATCCTTTATTCCCTTCTTCGTTCCTCTTTGTTGCCAACTTGCGCTTTCGGGAAGATGGACTCTTCGGAGAAAGTTAAGGCCTTCGAAATTATCCAAAAATAAGTAAGATCGAATTATCAGTATACAGATAAATTGTCATAGACCATATCATTTAAACTACCACCTTTAGATTATTATTTTAATTATAATGTTACGGTCTTCGACACCGTTTTGTGACACCACGATAAAAAGTGAGTACGTGAATTTATACCGGAGCGGAAATCTAAACGGATGCGTGAATCAAGAGACCGATCACGAACGGAATAAAAAAATAGTAAAGAATGAAGAGGCTGACAGGAGAAGAAAGAGGAGAGAGAGAGGTCCATGGCAGCCGATCCGTCTCTGGCGTGTCTGATTGTTCCTTTAACGATCGGCTGACAGCGAAGACGTATGTCGGTGCCATCAGATAATGTGGGTCGGCGTCGATGTGTACGCGGCTCGTGATACGCGTAAGCGTTTTGTAAACGCTTCGCACGTCCTCATGGTCGGCGTTCGTTCGATGCGACATCTTCATAAACTCGTGCACAAAGAGACTGTCATGTCGCATCATGGCTCTCGGACCGGGGTCAGGCAACCCCTAAACTTTCAGAAAATCAACGTCGATTATTCCTGTCTTTCACTTGGACATGGAGGACGATCAGTATATGTTGTCAATATTTCAGGATTCTTGATACACATTAACGCTAAAACTACCAAACCGGTCAAATGACAGCTTCATAAGTTTCTTATTGTATAAGGGACACATTTTGTTAAAGTACATTCCTTAAAATCAGCATTGATTTTCATCAAGGTAAAAAATAAATGTGTCCACTAATTTATGTTTGGTTATTTTATTTATTTTTCAACTTCATTTTTAGTTTCAAATTAAGTACATTATATGTCGGTAGGTTTAGTGTTAACTACAAGAATTGATGAACTTCAGAGTTCAACAAATTCACAGTTTGAGATTTTAAGATTCGACCATAAGAAGATTTTATTAGGATCAAAACATCCTCTCGTGCAAAAATATTCTTGAGGAAACGGAAGCAGTTTCCGGAATAGTTTGAATATCGCGTTACATAAACTTCGCTGTACGAGCGTACGTAAATTACTTGTTCCTTAAGTGACTTAATTAATCTGCGTGCTTAACTTTCCAACGCTTGAGTGCTTCGCAATTAAAGCGGAAGTCAGGCTCATAAACTAGAAGTTCATTAACGTTAAAGCACTTTAGGCGCACGTTAAATAAGTACTTGTTACTCCGAACGTTTACTGCGATCTCTTTTTAAACAGTTTTTTATTGTTAACGCGTGGCATTTTCACGGCAACGCAATAGCCGAGCGAATGGAAATTCGATTACCGGAGTTCAGCAGGTGTTTCCTTCGGTGCTCCTTTTATTACGTGACAATATTGCGAACGCTTCTTTGTTGGCAATAAAGCGCCTTAAGATCCTTGCCAGATGTCACCGTGGGTAGCGTCATATACGAGACCGAAATCTCAAATATTAGCGGATTCTCCAGTAGGATAGAGAGGATGGCACGTCCACGCTCTAATATCACGCTTTTTCCTACCCCGCTTTGCTACTTGTACGCCGTGACACGTGCACGAAACGGCTTATAAAACTTTCTGTAATACTTTTGCACTGACGAAAGTCGAATTGAAATACCTCTTTTATATTGTACTCTACTGATACCACATTTCTGGTAAAAATTAGAACTTTCAAATTATCGCTTATTTATACAAGTTGCAATATTCTTACTAGGTGCAGATACTTGTAAAAATCTAAAATTAGTTTCTTGGTAGCAATTCTAACCGTTGTACTACTGATTATTAAACAAGTTTTATTTTAATTCTAAAAATTATTTAAAATTGTTTAACATGATTATGTCATTCCCTATATCATCGACAAGATACCAATATATAAACTATTCTGAAAATTCGCATTTTTAGGCCTAAAGAATACATTGAAGACACTAGAAAATCAATATTAATAAATATATAGCATATTAATCAATAAAATCAATAAAAATTCGATTTTTAAAAAAATAGTACTAGTAGCGCCATCTCTTCAACAAACAGGGTGAACTACACACTTTTGGAACAGGCCTTTCAATAGTTCTCACATAGCACCCCTAGGTGGCGCCACATGATCAATCCAAAACTACACGTGGTATCACCTAGCAGCACTATGCAGAAACTACTGAAACCACCTTTTTTGTTTTACATTAAAATTTAAAAAAATAAGCATAGAAATAGCTAGTCATCTATCGGTGAACTGTTGGTACTAACAAAAGAACTTTTCTGTTTACTGAACCATTTATTGTACAAAAATATAATTAAATATCCATACACAAAAATTAATAAAAGTATAAATTTCCATAAATAAAACAATTTATCGGTTATTGTAAAATTAAAGTTGAACACAATATGTCCTAAAAATTTCCAACCAAGTAACATGATACGAGTTATGGTTCCAAAATGAGAAGTGATATCGACTTTCACTACCATAAGCATGTGTGTAGTATAGTTAGCTCTCTGCCCATGACTAACACATCGAGTGATCAATAGTAACGTCTACGGTCCATTAGTTCATGCATCAATAATATATTACGTAATACTAGAGAATTTGACCTTTAGTTTTGGAACTCCACACAGTGCGCGCAGTTAAACAGACAAACAATATAGTGACCTTAGTGTATTTATTTTTTTTTCATGTGAATTATGTATATACATGTGGATTTGTTAGAGACAAGCATCACGGTCTCCGTGCGAACTCTGATCTCTTGGTAGTCGAGCTTATCATTTCAATGTAATGAGACAAAAAGAAGGATGATGTTTTCCCTGATGATGCAGATGATAAAATAATGACCTCACAATGCGAGCTACGATGTAGCGCACCCTATTTCTAAGCAGGTTCATCACATTGTCAATTCCTGAAACATAGTAAAGCCAAATATAAGCTTCTGAACTGTATTCCTAGATGTATGTTAGTTACAGAACTAATTTATCAGTCTGCCAAGGTCTTTTCAGCAATATTTTAATTCTGACTAAAAAAAGCGAAACCATTACTCAGATCATCATTCATAATATTTTAAAAAAAGATTGATACTTCTCTTTGAAGACTTACCATAATAGCATTGACAATGTCATTTTGATTATTTTTGAGAGCTTTAATGGCTTTCCCTCGAGATACATTGGCTTGACACATTACTAAGTCAATGTCCTTCTCCTCGACGCCTGTTTCGTCAACTTCCTCCTCTGATTCTTCCTGTATAGGCGCGACCACCTTAAAAATACCAATTCCAGAATTAGAAACCATAATCAAATATTGTCATTTATTTATACAATAAAATATCTTACCGTGGTGCTACCACCAGCCTCAGTTGCTGGAATAACTGGAGGTTCTTTGAACTTCTCAGCTGCTGCTACCTGAGCTTGTTGGCTAAGATCCTCGATCTGAAAAAAGTAATTTCTTCAATAAATAAAAGCAATAAAACAATTCAACAAGAAATATAATTGCTAATAGATATCAGTCTGC
This sequence comes from Megachile leachella, assembly GCA_963576845.1. Taxonomy (NCBI): domain Eukaryota; kingdom Metazoa; phylum Arthropoda; class Insecta; order Hymenoptera; family Megachilidae; genus Megachile; species Megachile leachella. The sequence goes on from OY756257.1 coordinate 12,423,811, forward strand.
CAAGGAATTTCTCTACAAAGTTTCTCAGCTTACATTATACGAAACCATAAAAATCATCATCTATCAAAAATTTTAATTTTATTATGTACAAAATTAAGACACAATTTAAGAATTTCACCTTTGCTTCCCCAAATACTATGTAAGTATCTGAAGCTGGATTCTTCAGAACATCTGGTTTGTTAATTACAAAGAGAATATTCTTTGATTTACGAATAGTTACTCTGTTTACACCTTGAACCTATATACAACAGAAAAAAAATTTCTTTAATATTCAATTATGTTTGGGACTATAAATGCATTAAAAATGCAAATATGTACAGGCTTTAATCCTAATTTGCTCATAAGCTTCCTGGCTTTCTTCTCTCCCCGACTCTGTTTTGCCTTAGAAACCATGTCAAGACCAGTGACAGTCGTGGCTGAAAAGCCAACAGTACCCCCAGCACCCGCATCATCCAAGTCTGGAAGAGTATCGTCCGAGTCTGAATCAGTTCCAGATCCTGCTGCTGTTGCTTCGATCTTACTAGGTTCGGAGCTTGCAGCTTTGTCGAGTTCAGTTAATTCCGGCATATTTGTTGAGCTACAACAAATGATTAAATCAAATATTTTTATTTTATATTTTAATCTTCTTTATTATATACAATGTACAAATATATCCAGTACACAAACATATCTACATAAGGCTAACATTTATCAAGTTTAAACTTAATATCTCTTACATTTTTAATTGAACTAAATCAGAACAATTGTATAACGAATCGCACGTGCTTAATACCGGGCTAACAAAGTCCGCCCCACCTTAGTTTCTAGCGCAGTATAACTCTAAGTTAGAGTACGCAATTTGACAAATACGAATAAATCATTAATGAAATTTATCGATAGACTAAAAGTTACTAATAAATGCAAAATAAGTGGACGGAAAGAATAAACACTTATCGCACAATGATTGTCACCGACTAATGGACGTTGTTATGGCGCCCACTAAGGCAGTCAAAAATTACTTGCAAAAATATCATCGACTATATTCTTCGTTACTTATGTTTAATTATCACAACACGTTTAAGTATATTCTAATAAGCACCAGTAACGTGTTTCCTACTGCTTTGTGCGCTTTTATACGATGTTTTACATCGATATTATGCACAGTAAATTGCGTGAGTGAAAATCGTCGGACCACAAACATTTCGTGTGTTCACCGTTGACAATAAATCGTATCACGCAATATGATTTGCACAGAAAAATACATTAGGTTTTTATTTTCCGATATTCGCGCTCTTTTACTATCATTACAAAACGATGTCGAAAAAATCGTTAGATTTACCTCAAACGATAATCCGTCGACGACCGAGCACTATTTTTACCATGTAAACTGAGACCGATTCACACATGTGCCCGAATGAGCATAAGTTCATTACTTTTGCGAACACAAGACACGAACGAACGTTTTGTTAAATCAGCACCCGCAATTGGCTACATAAAGCTAGAAGAAAAATATCGTTGTTTTATGAAACCCATTTTTGTAACGGAAACTTATTCGAATGTTAAAAAAACTTCAGATTCCCGCCATCGAATCACGAACAGAGAAATTATTAACAGGTATTTTCGTTAAAAAGTATATTTCCTTTAACAATCGTTCAAACAATTTTGTTTATCTCATAAATACAAAATTTGAATTCAGTCAAATTTAAACGTTGCTTGAAATAAGATAATTTAATGATTATTAAAAATAATTTAAAAGAATGTAAAATGTTTAAATTTTTACAAATTTTAATAGATAGTGAAAAGTAAAAACTAGCTAAAGCGATTACATATTTTAATAAACGCCGATTCTTCATCTGATACATATGTACATTGCATTCGCTTGTAATAAATATTACCCAAACACAAAATACGATTTATTATCACAATACTTATGTTTAAAAAGTTCCAATGAGAAACAGTTCAATGTACTTTCTTCCATGTTCCTTATTCATTTCTTTTGTACAAATTATGAATATAAAAAGTATTCATGTCTTCCGTAACATGATATCCAAGCAGTAATCGATTTTTAATGACAGTCGAGCACAAAATTTGTGAGACAACACGTATTCATTAAAAAAGGAAAGAGAACAAAAATTATGTAAGATTCAAATTGATGTAAAAAAAAGATCGAATTTCTTATAAGAAAAAAAAAAAAAAAAAAAAAGAACGAAGTACTTTCTTCTAATATAAATACTAATGTCCACTATTGACGAGATAAGCAGTCTTAATTGAAACGTATTATTGACTACAATTTTCAACGTGGGCATTTTCATAATGCTTCGGATAATTTAAAATTTTTAGAAGAATAAACAATTTCTAAAAATTTGTCAATATATTATGAAATTTCACGATTTTGCAAGTAACATATAAATGAAGCAAACATCATATGGGAATTAATAAGATATCTTGTTAATGATATCTTTTCTAAGTACTTGCGATCATTTTGCTTCATTCTACAGTTACCCAAAATCCTAACAAGAGTTAGACAAGAACAATTTGGAATGATCCTTCATTCAAATATGAGAATATAGCATTCATGTAATTCCTGCAAATACTATATTACTATCTATTGTCGAGTATCATATCATTTACTTTCGTTTTCAAACTCTTGCCGGAGTAATATAGTATTTACGTTTTTAATAAACATCTATACCTATATACCTATGCACTACAATGTCAATTGTAGTAACATTTCATAACAAAATGTTTTCTGTCATATATTCCTTTGAAATATGTTCGTGTTAGGAGAACGAATCGTCAACGTCCATTTTCTCAACACTTTCTTCGCATTTTTCTTCTTCTTTTGTCTCAGATTTTGTAGCATCTGGTTCATCTATAATTACAATCATATATAATATTTACATCATATTACATTCTAAACATGTTTAATGATATCTTTCCTTACCACATTCGTTTTTTACTGGTTCATCTGTATGTTCAGTGTCTTCTGGAATTTCTGTCGGCTTTTCAACTACTTCGATGTCGGAATCTAAAAATTATTTGCTTGTTTATTTTTGGACATTTCTAATGGTGATGAAAAAATGTTTCAACCTGTATCTGATGGGGTTGTTTCCGGTTGCATAACTTGTGAAGATTCCATATTTGTGGCACCTAATGTATGATCAGGAGTATTTGAAGATGATGAACTATGTGCAAAAGAAGTTGCATCATACTCCAATTTTGGCGCGGAAGGTTTCTTTTGTTTTCGTGCAGGATTCCAGAAGTTGCAGTAACAACATCTGAATCCTGTAATATAAAAATACACTCAATTTGGGGTACACTCAATTTTTCGTAATAAATTATCACAAATATTTACCAAAATATTCGAATTCTTCTTTCAAGGCCATTCCGTTATGCGATTCGCAATGTCGGCAAATTAACGCATAACGATTTGATGGGCCATCACCCACTAAATAATCAATTAATCGATCTAAGTAATTCCTTTCACGAGGCAATACCGGACGAGGTAACGGTGACCCTGTTATATGTTATCATAAAATAATAATATTTTAAAAAAGTCAATATCAATAATTATACTGTTAAAAGTACTAACGATAACCCATGATTGGAGAGTTAATTGGTTTCATGCCACCCTGGAAAGGAGTACTTGATGGATTTTGAGTGGGAGCTACGCCAACTGGGACAAGGCCAGTGTTAGTGGGCATACCACTTTGCATGTTCAGCTGATTTTGACTTGTTACTACTCTTCTTCGTAGTTCCGCAGAAGAAGGTATGGGGGATATCACATTTTGTGGTGGTGTGCTAAATCTTTGAGATGTTTCTAATGGTGGTGACACCTTATAAGTTGGCTAAAATGAAAGTTTCTTCATTAAATTTTATATCAATTTTTTAGAAATTGCTTTTAATAATTTGTTAGTCAAAAATAAATGTTCATAACTGTATACAAATCATATTGTGAGGAAGTTATTTAATGCATACAAAATACACACCTGTGGAGACAACTGAAAAGTAAAAAAAAAGGTGATTAATTAAAGCAAACAAAACATATATTTTAATTGAAATAAAAAAGTTTAGGTAATTAACTTTTAAATCATATATATGTTTTAGTACTTACAGGAGTCATTCTTAACTGATCTGGAGCAAACTTCATTAAAATTTCTTTAGCTTTTTTGTATGTTTCAGTTTCTGTAACTTCATCTAGGATTTTCTTTTTCTCTGATTGCATTGTACTTAATTTTTCTTGATTCTCAGAAATTTTACGTTTATAATACCATGTAACCATTTTTTTTGTAAGTAATATTCTGTGGGAACGATATATACACCTCATTTGCAAATAATAAATAATTTTGTACAAAACAAGGAAAATATAGTACTTACAGAATTGGAAAAATTAACAATGGAATGATATAAAATATTTGATCATATAAAGATGCTGGGAAGAAATAAAAATAAAAAATGAATGCTGTTACAATATAAAGTATAACACTGTAAAGAATCAGTGTTCCAACAATCTTTTTATGTCTTTGTTCTGTAGTTTGCCCATATCTCTCTATTTCTTTAATTTTCTGTTAAAAAATAAAATTTTATTGAATTCTACAAGTGCTTGTAACTTACACATTTGAAGGAATACACATTTCTTACCGTATCTAGATCTTCCAATATTTCAATTGTCGTTTTCTTTTTCTGAAATATAAAAAAATTTTATTCTTATCTGATTATTAGTGACTTCTAACTTTTAGTAATCAATAGCTCAAAAGTGTACAACATTTTCTAATTATTCTTCCCATAATATATTAGCTGTGCTCGTGAACAATGACGATAACATATTCTATATTTGTTCACATGTTGTTAATTCAGATGTAAAGGTGTTAAATAAAAGTAATGCATAGTCATTGAATGGTAATTTTAGAATGTATAATATTTCTTTTGTATGCATTATAAGTCAATTTTGATTAATCATTCAATAACAGAAATTGTAAGTAGACTATTTTAGGAAATTTAAGCTATAAAATAAAGAAATACATATTTTACATGTGAAATGTATTATATAAAAGTGCATATACTTGTTTTTAGTGTACTTTGTTTAAAATTTTATTTTGGCGCCTAACCTTAAAAAACTGTTAACTGTTAATATATATGTTTATTTATATCCTATTTTGGTATCAAAAAAACTTAAAATATTATGTATTAACGGGTTTTCAAAATAATATAACGTTATTCGGAAATGCATCCTAAAAAAAATGTAGAATGTGGAAGAACGTTAACCTCTAACCAATAAAATATTAATATTCACATTGAAAAGTAATACAAACTTACTCGAAATCTTGATAGTATCATTCCCATGTTGCCGTTAAAATTTTAGTGAATGTCCCTGTAAATTGATAAACGAATTGATGAAAATAAAACGGCTCAAACGTAAGGTGTCAAAACAAGAGATTCGTACAATTTTAAAATAGCCTAGCCGGGCGGTATGTAGACGTAGTCGACCCAAATTTAAATCCTTCTGCGTTTTGTTACGTTATTTATAGATCGAATCCTCTATAAACACTTTTCAAATTGTAATAGCAGGAGATTTGACATCATGTTTGAAAAAAAAATAAGTATTTTCTTTCGGCGCGCGGTAGATTCATACACCAGAAACGTCGATGAATCAACAGATGTTGAGAATTCGTTTGTCACTTTTATGTAGATAAACTAATAAAGCGCAAAAATATTCTTAATTTCAGAACAATTCACTAAAATTATATAACGTCGAATTGCAATGATTAATACTCGATACTCGCGTCTACAAATGATTCTATCGAAATCAAAATACCGTTCCGTTTGAACCTGCAAACCGAACTGAGGCACGAGTCACTATGCGTGGTGTTGGAATACGGCTTGTTTAAAGCAGAGCATTCCCAAAGTGCGGGTTGCGACTCAACCTCGCATTAAATATTAAAATACAAAATATTTGGTCAAGCGACGTTGTTTATTTAGTTTCATTTAAGCACGCGTTACAAACGAGTTAGTTACAAAAAATTACTGACGTCGAAAGTGGACTCAGATCTGCAGTACTACAGTTACGGAACTTTGGAGTTTTGAAATCATTGAACTTTCGAACCAATACATTTTCGAATTTAGGTACATTGGAATTTTGTGACTTCCAAACTTTGATTTTGTAATTTTTAATTCTTAGAATTTCAGACGTTAAATTAATGCGTTATAAGCAAGTGGGTCGAAAGTTATCATTTTCGAAAGTCGATCTCTATTCATAAAAGTTTGGAAAGCGCTGATTAGAATACACATCCTGCATTGATAACGAAGGAATAAAACGAGTCAATTAGTAAAACTTTTATTACAACGATGACATATATATGAGTATTTAGGAACATGTTCTGTAAGATACATAAATAGAGCTGACGTGTTCTACTCGATTACTTTAGATCGATACTTTAATGTTACTATTTTTATTGCATAGCAAAATACACATTCTGTAATGAACATTCAAGGCAATTTACGCATTTTTCATTATGATATCTCTGTTGCAGTGAACCACCTTTACAGCCATTTCGATGCATTCATTGATGACAGGAATCGCTTGTTCAACAAGTAATATTTCCGAAGATGACATTTTAGGCAGTCCAAAATTCTTCTTCACACCACCAGTGCCAAACTGCAATTGGCTCGTAAAAAACCGGCATACTGGTAACACGTTCGATCGTACATAAGCAGAAGCAACGATATTTTCGAATCCGCAAAGTCCACCGGCAAGTGTGAGAATCAATTTAGCAGCAGCCGCTGCGTCAGACAATGATCCTTTGGATCCACTGTTTGCTAATTCTCTGTCCGCATTACGAAAGGATCTTAACAATAATTCTCTCTGTTCCTATATAAGAAAACTTGTTGTAATTTGAAATTTAATTTGCAGGAAGTTTCCGTCACGATATACCGGGATTGTAAATAAACCCATAACCTATAATACTGAGTAAACTTTGAGGATTTATCAAATTCGGAATTTGGAAATATAGAACTAAATTTTGAGGTTGAGAAATTGATAAATTTGATAGTACTGTTTTACTACCTCGCTATATCATGATAAAAACTATCATTGCAGATTCGTACGTTAGTGAATCCGCTGGCGGGAGCAGTTCGTGATAGAAGCGGCACGATAGTACTCGTATCTGCTCCACCGACTACTGGAACCGATAAAAAGGCAGGATTCAAATCTAACAGGTTCGCGGTAATCGCTTCCATTCTCATATGATCTAGGGCAGTAGAACCAATGATTCGGTCTGGATCCCACCATTTAGCATGTTTGTAGATCTCCGAGACCATCGGAAGTGTGGCTGTAACTGGTCGAGCAAAAACGGCCACCAAAGAATTCGAACAGAACTGTACCATTTTCTCAGCCATTTCATGCACATATGTTGATGTAACTCCAAACTGCGCTGCGATATTTAAATCACAGTCCATATTTACGTTCCTCTCGTCCATTAAGGCGATAATATTTGTCTAAATGTTATCGTTTTACGATAAAATGATATTAAGATGGTATTAAAATTTAGAATATAGCATGACATACTTCCTTCAAAGCTTCTTTCAAGTTTTTCCTTTTAAAATACTTTAACCGAGCTGACGTGTCGATATGACTGGCATCTAAAACTGGACTCATAAATAAATCATTCGTGTCTACCAAATGTATTCGTTTTATTAAACGGGATTGTTTTAAAAGTGCTGCCGTATAAATTGTCGCATCGCTGCCTCCAATTATAGAAACTTGCACGTCACCTTTGCGATCCGGTAGAAAGTAATCGTAACTACTGAATTCCGGTTTTTTCGTGTCGCAAACACCAGCTTTTGCTTTACATTTTTGATCTTTATCGTCGCTCTTAATTTTCTTATCGTCGATCGGCATGTTTGATATGCTTCGAGAAAGGTGACGCGACATAAATTTTTTGATGCATCTTAACATTTGTCGTTTTATCGCAATCATATCTAAATATTGGTTTTACTATGTAAATCATTGGTATCAATTTTGTAACATTCTTGATATTTATAACGTGGAAAATCAATTTTCATTAACACATAGGTTATTACCTTAAGTTAAGGATATGAGGAAACATATTTAAAACAATTGAATTTAGCCTGTACTGACGTACGTTCTGTTTTAACACTTGTAACAATAATTATTCTCAAATAATTACAAATTTAAAAGAATTTAAAGAAGCTAAAAAGAATAGGCATAATAATAATGAAGATTAAAACAATTATGTTTAATATACATTTTATATATTCTATGAGTAATTCTAAAATATATAAAAAACAATTAAAAAATTTACGTATATTCAATTAACAAATACTAATCATTAATTACGTCACGGATACATTATCTGTTTCTACAATAATGTCAGACATATCTGGAAGAGATTGTATTTTTAACGTTTTTTCGTTTGCCAAGTGTAACAATGATACAAAAGAAATGGGAAAACTTAGAGCTTCCATATTAGTTTTTGTTAACATATTTGGCAATGTTTTATAAATATTACTGAAACATTTGCTATTGTTTATTTCATTTTCTTCCCGTTCTGTCGTATTTTGAGTATTTACATCTTCTACCGGCGAGTCTGTTTTCAAAGTTAGACTTTTCCAAATAGACCTTTTTAGTTGTCGCATGTCTATTCTTTTTGCTTGGACGCTATATGCGATAAATATTTTGTTGGTTAATTTAGGAGCAGTAACTAAATTATTGTCGGTGAAAGCTTGGATTTCTGGTGGAGCTTCAGTTGCAAAATTGCATTCATTTTCATCAATATTGCCTTCGCACACTTCATAATCGTCGTTAAGTACACGAGGACAATAATTTGATGTATCATTTTCATTATTGTAATCATAATCCTCTATATCAGATATATGAGTAGCATTTAAGTTATCTCTTTCTTGCACCTTTAACTCTATCACTTTATGAAGATAAAGTTTAGTAGTATATGCAATATCATAATGCATATCCCATGGCAGTGTTAGATCTTCTTCTAGCCATTCTAGTCTGGCAGCTTCCAGTTTTGAATTACGACCTAGTACAAACTTTACTGCTATAGTCTTTTTTGTTTCATCATCATAATTTATTTCAATTTCTTTTCTTTTTCTGGTTTGGCGTTGCTGGCATGTTTCAATAATTTTACTTTGCCCAGAAAAGTTTCTCAAATTATTTATTTTCCAATGAGAAGGACCAGCCCAGTGTTTGTTCATACTTTTTTGAATGAATGAGTATTCAGATGTTTTAGTTATAGGACAATTAGATACAACTTTGCATAAATCTACAATATTTGTTCCTACTTTTCGTATTTCAACACATTTGTTCACGTTTTCTTCTTCATTTTCAATGTTTGAATAATTTAAATCGTTATGGACGACTTCCTCCTCGGATGGTATACTAGCATCTAAATCAAACTGAAATCTGTTATCATTATTTTCTTCTGACTGTTCACCCTGGCTTAACTCTTCTTCATCGTTACCGGTCCACTTACGAAATTCGAAATTAATCAAAGGTGGACACACTTCTAATTCAGTCAAACCTTCTATTCTTGGAGGAGTTACTCCTGCAGATTTATCATTAGTCTTATGCTCTGTGACATCAACAATAACATCATTGTATGAGTGTAAATAGAAGTTAGAATTTGCATGGTTAGGTAACATTACTTGATATAATGCATTTGTACTCTGTGCATCCTGTTCTTCTCTTATCCATAATGAAGGTTTAGATATTTCAATAGGTCCTTTTAAGCTCTCCACTGTAGCAAATAATTTTTGTTTATTTTTTTTCTTTTTCTTCTTACTTTGTGAAGATGGATCATTGTTTCCTTGTTCACTATTTGTATGTCCTTCTAAGTCATTATTTTGGTTTTCATCTTCGTGTTTATCTAATCCACCAGACATTTTCATTATTTCTGTATGAACATTATCTACACGGAAACCATAAATTTTAGTACTTACATCTAAAGATGTGCTAGCTACTTGCAGATTAGTCATATTATCATCTTTTTTACTTATCATGTAGGTCATAAAATCAATTATTTCAAGACTGAATGCATTCTTTGCATTAATCTTATTTTCAGTATTTAGTTTTATGCAGTCAGTTATATGCTGTTTTATATCAGGTGCTGACATTTTAGATACAAAGTCAAGTCCTAAGGACCTTCGTTTATTATTTACATTTTTACTTTTAGCAGAAGACTGCAATTCATGATGCAAAGCCAATCGTTCAGCTTCATCATTGTTTTCTATCAAATTAGACGATGATAAATTTGGTGCAAAAACAGATTTTCTTCGTAAAGATGTGGAATGGGTTCCTAGTAATATATTTTCTTTATTTTGAAGCGCGTCCATTTTGCCAATTTGTTTAAATAAGAATAATGTTGAACTTTATATCTTCGTTAATGAGGTCTGTTTATCTGAAAGAAACATTCTTGTTTTTGTTTCATACTGTAACATATTCACTTTTGTATTAAGTAAAATTAACTTTAGAACTGAATTATTTTAACAAAATATAATATACAGTTCTACGTTAAATTTTTATTCATACGTTAATAAATAAAATACTTTACCACTTAGTGAGTTAAAATTCTTTATTATTTTCTCCAGATCAGATCTTACTAATCGTAATAAGCTATAGTACTGTTGTAATTCGTATTGCATTTGTTGAAGTACTTCCAATTTCTTTTTAAGATCCTGAAAATAACATAACAAAACTTGTACAAATTTTAAGAATACTTTCATAAAGACATATATGATGTCTATTGTATCATACCTGAGTTTCCATTTGATGAAAAGTTCATAAAAAAAAAGTACGACGAAAGCTTTAATTTCTTAAGTTTTGTTTGATTTTGTAAAGTTTGCCTCATATAACAGAAAACACAAATTCAAATGAGTTTGAACAGACAGGTGTTCAAAAACTCATTTTACTTAAACCATAATAATACAACTTTACTTTTAATTAATGTTCATCTATATGACATTTGTTGATATTCATTTTTATAAATGGCAAAAATTATAGTTTAAAATATTAATCGGTCGATTTGAAAGGAAGTTTATTGATATTATTTTTTGGTAAAATAATGAGATATGTAATTGTGTAGTATTGGCAGTACTGCTAAATGTGACAGGTCAGTCTGCAAGAATGGCGACCATGGTGGAAGAACAGAATTCGATTGACATGGGGGAAGATAAAGAATCACAGTGAGTCGTAATATACTAATTACAATAAATGAATTAACTTAGTAACGTACAAATAACTGTGCAAACATGGTATACAAAAAATATCACGATTTCAATCAGGCTTGAAGAAAATAACCTAACGCATAACAATCATCTGCAATTCTTAGCAATATTTTTTAATTTATACATCTATTTACATTGCAGATTCGACCAAGTCACTTACAATTGGGTGGATATTACTCACGAATTTTTCGAAGCGATTACAGGTGCTTGTTTGAAAACTAATTTCTTCCTTTGCCAATGCACACTTGAGTTATCTTTTTTGTTTTTTCTTTTTATGTATATTTGCTCACACTGTCACAACTAAGATAATAAAAATTGGATATATAAATAGATAATTCTATTCAATGAAACATGTTTACGTTTAAGTACTAATTTCAAGGACATTTAAAAGAATTGCTTTTAGAACTATAATTTATAGTTAATAATATGAATCGATTAAGTTAATTGTATAGTTAGTATAAAATATTTCATTGATGTGTTTCTCTAGAGCTGGAATTGGGAGAACTTTTACACGATGAGTTGTTTGGGTTGTTTGAAGCAATGTCTGCAATTGAAATGATGGATCCAAAAATGGATGCTGGCATGCTGTGTAATAGAGGAAACAACAAACCATGCACTTTCACACAGGCTGTTGATTCTGGCACATTAAAGTTGGACAATTTGACCCCATCTGAAATTATAGGAATAATAGATTCTACTTACGCGTGTATAGTGTCTTGGCTCGAAGGTCATAGTTTGGCCCAAACAGTTTTTATCAATTTGTACCTTCATCAACCCAGTCAAATAGTAGATAAATCCCTGAAAACTTTTTGTTATGCTGTGTATAAAATTATTGAAATAATTAAAGACTGCATCAATAAAGCATTAGTTTTTGAGGAAGAAGATTTTCAAAGTGTTACTTATGGCTACAAATTGCAACAGGATATTACAGAACAGAAAACTATATCCATGCTGCGAGAAGTAGAAGAAGAATTGCATAGGAAAAGTAGAATAAAACCAGTTGATGTAGAATCTGAGAAAGAAGTAGGTGCATTTTTGAACAAGGAGCACATTCAAGTTTTGTAGTAGATGTGTTTGTGACACTCTTTTTCAATAACAAGAAAAATAATTATCATTGTTTCTTTCAGTATAACGATGGATTAGCATTGTATGCTAGAATTAGATTCACTAAAATGTTTTATCAAATACTGACATTAATGGGGAAAAAAGAACAATTACAGCAGAACTTAAATGATTGTCATAGATTATTATCAAATTGTTCATACATGATTCAAGTTATGATTAAGACAGTGAATCGTGGAGAGAAAGCTGATGAGATATGTAAGTTTCTTAACATTGTTTTGTCCTATACTTACAGAAGTAATATATACAACAATTTTAGCAAATTATCCAAACATCATGGGATTTGATCCTATGGTAAATCAAAGATTATTACCACCAACATTCCCTCGGTATACTAAGATAAAACCAAGAACAGAGGCCCTAAAATATTTAGATGACTTACTAAACAGATTTCGTACTGTAACTATGATCACTAATCAAAATGGATTTCATGCAGCTTTGGTAAGAGAAGATTTACAACAGGCATAACATACAGGCATAAATTCCAAGTACACTGATTTCTTTTTAGGACTTTTTTTTAGAATTTTCACGACAAAGTCCATGTATATTATCCAGATCAATGCTGCAAATAGTTTATTTGCCCACGACAAATCGGGTGTTTGGCGTGCAACATTTTTCGGATGTTCTGAAAGATGCAGCACGAAATTTCATTGCGCCTCCAGTTTTAATGCCAAAGAGTACATTACTTCAAAATCATCAAGCCAAGGATTACGTTGATAATTTTTTATCTCATTGTGTTAGCTTATTTGGCATGTTATTACAACTTACCGGTCATAATAGAGCTAGACAAAGAGATAAATTGGCACATTTATTGGAGGATTTTGCAACGTTACAGGACGAAGTACGTTTAAAAATAACTTACTATATATGTCAACTAATGTTGCCAATTCTTTATGACTTGTAATTTCAACAGGCTGAAAGGGTAGACGCATTTTTACATACTTTGTCTTTAAAAAGTGATACACCGAGATCACACCTAGCTTGTTTTGGAACATGGATTTTATATCATACATTACGAGTTATGGTCATGTACTTGTTAAGCGGTTTTGAGCTTGAGTTGTATTCGGTACACGAATACCACTACATATTTTGGTACCTGTATGAGTTTCTTTATGGATGGCTCGTATCAGCCATCACAAGGGCAGACACGTTCTTAATAGATCAAGATGTACATAATGATAGAGAAGTACATAAAGGTAGAGGAGGTAAAAAGAGTGCTAAAAATAAGAAAAAGAAGTCAACACCCAGACCGTATGACTTGGAAATATTAATGTATCAAGCTATGCAAAATATATGTGGTGGATACTATAAAGTAAATTTTGTATCTCTGTATCAAATAAATATGTATTTCTATATTGACAATCTAGCTGAAGCTGTAAAATTGTTTCATAGGCCTTAGTAGGTTTTCGTATGGATGGGAAAATACCACTTCCCGAGATGCAATTTGACTCGGAACGAGTTCGATACGAGCATAGGTTACTACCGTTTTCTTCATTGTTGACTCCGCCACCGGTAAATTATCAGGAATTTTTAGATATAACCAATGCACAGATGCATAAAAGAAACGTGAGTGTGATTTTTCTATTTGTCCTTTCTGTTAAAGTAATGCAAAGATTCTTTCTAACATACATTTTCTTAGGAGAAGGTCACTAGTGCAACACTGTACGTGGCTGGGTGCCGTCATTTTCATCAAGCTAGGAATATGTTGGAAAGATCATTGTCCCTTTATCCGCCGAACGCTAGTACCGTGAATGAGGTATACTAAACTTTTGTTAGTGTAATTTAAAAATTTGTTTCCATTCATTGCATATATATTTAATTTGCAGATTAATGATTTATTAAAAGTGGCGAAAACGAATTTTGTGGTTCTAAAATTACTTGCTGATGGGCATAAAAAGGATTCTAAAAAACCTCCAGTATTTGACTTTTCTTGTCATCAACATTTCCCACTGATAAAACTAACTTAAAAAAATTTCATTTGTAATAGCCATCATTTCATGCTATAAACGACATATTATTTATTCTAGCTTTAACCGTGTAAAAAAATATTTTTTGTGTTGTTGACTTTGGATGCACTTTTACTTTCATTTAATACAACCTTTGATGCTCTTCCCCTTTTTTTGTTTTATTAACGAGCACCCCCCTTCATTGTACAAATGTGTATTATTTGTCGTGCATATTTTGTGGATAAATTTCTATACAAAATGAAAATGATATTTGTATATAGTTTATCACAAGTTGTATATGTTTTTAAGTGAGTTCATGTGGATACTGAGAATGAATGTCTGAGGATGAGGTTTGTGAAATTGACGAGTCGCTGTGAAATGTAAATAAAAAATGTAGAATGTATAGTTTCGAAATATTGTATAGTAACACGTTTTATTAGTGAAATTGTTAACGATTCTTGTTAGAGATATGTGTAACATTTGAGGGACACTGAAGGCTTCGTCTACGAGAATACTGGTTCTGATAACAATCTTTTTTACACGATAATTTCATAATTTTATTAATCTCATGTGACCTAATTTGTTTTCGTCTACGAGCATCCGTAGCTCAAAACATCTAGACGAAAATGCTATGGTTTATATACATTGTTAAATTCTGTACTATATATACGAAAATTGTAATATTGACTCGAAGCAATGAATCTGAATGTAAAATTAATAACAAAGAAAATAAGATGCTTGTAAATCGCAAGATTCATGTGAGAAGGTGATGTATGTCTAATAAAAAGCGATAATCCGAGAAGCGTATTTAATAAACTAAATAAATAATTTTATCACGCAGCTGACATGAAAGTTACACTTCACGCACAAACACATTCCCGAAAACAAATGAAATTAGTAGCAGATTTTGTACTCGAACTCGCTGTACAACCTATTATTTTCTGAAGTCGAATAAAACATTTTGTTGCTGTACCGAATAAATTATTTTTAACGCATTCTCAAGATGGTTTGCTGCTCAGCCTGGAAGACGGAGGATCGCAGAATAAAGAAGCCCTACTTGGGCGGATGGAAGCACAAAATCACTAAATTAGAATATTTAAATGCGGAATCCCAAACGGGGCCGTTGCGAATGCCGAAAAAAAATACTTGCAGTAGAATGGTGCAATATATTGCAACGACAGAGGTATCCACGCAGACACCGTGTCGTCATCCAACACAAATGTGGCGGTACGATATTCTACTTTGGTATCTGAGCGTCAAGAAGTTTCATTTTCTTGATGAAGCAATATCTTTCCTTATCGTTCAACTTAAAGCAAGATCTCCACAGAATGTGAATCCCTCCGTTTTAAGATGAAGAAACCTCTGTATCTTGTTCGCGATAGAGTATCTCTTTTTAGCACGAAACATCTTTCCTTAATAATCCGTTCTTTCATTTAGACCAGATTGTTTTATATCGAGCAAGTCAGATAAATATTTGACGTCCAAACCTTATGAAACGTACGAAGAAATGATGCTGCGATTAGATTACGATGGAAAGGCGAGAATTATTCAGAGAAATTATAGATGGTACTTATTGTTGAAGAACGTTAGGAAATTTGCTAAACAGTATCGCGAACTGGTCGAGGATTGCAGGATGTACGAGATAGAAAAATCGTTAATTTATAGGTACGAAGTTACAAATTATTTAAGTTGTTCTTAAACCCTTCACCAATTTTCTTCCACGTCCTTTTCAGGAAAAGACACCAACAACAAATTCTAAGGCGAATCAATCCAAAGTCTCAGCTAGACTTCGACATGTTGTACGACCTAGTCGAGAAGTGGAGACTCGACCGTCTCGAGTGCACCAAGAAACGTTTCTTCAGGGCCGCCAGAAGCGCAGAGAGTTACGTGATCCTGGACAAAACGGTAGAAATGTTCAGAGTGATCGATCAAAAGCGACAGGAAGTAAAGAGAAGATACAGGAACAAAAAACGCGTGAGATTTATCACGATTAACTGTAAACCCATTACTTGGCACGGTTACAAAGACAAGCTAGTGCAAGTGGACACCATGAGGAATCAGAAAGCACGAGAATTAAAACTGATCTACGATTCGCTGATGAAATACAACGTCACTCGAGGAGAACGCATAGAGATCCTAGTAATGTTAAAAAAATCTTTAGAAGTGCACAATTGCGTGGCTGCAATAAATCTCATTCGACATTTGGATCAAGAGTTAGCTTATTTAACGAGAGGCATGAGAGGCATGTCGCTGGATTACTTTCGAGGAAGAATACTGTGTAAGAAACGTTTGATGTGCCTTTAAAGTTTAAATTGATGTAAGAATTTGTTGATTATGCAGATGATTATTTGTACTTTGTACGATCGTCGCATTCTTGCTGCTGCGTTGATGAGGATGAACATTTCTGCAAGAATGTGGATGATGAGAAGCTGAGAGAACCTGTGGAGAAGAACACGAAAGTATGTCGCAGTTGCGGGAGATTGCTACCTAGTCGCAAATTCACGGTTCATGGGAGGCTGACGAAGTTGTCTACTTGCGTTGGTAGAATCGTGTTTTATTTTTATGTTAATAGAGAGGGGACTTTTGTTAAATTAGTATTTATATTTTTACGCAGTAGAGTTTTATGTATTGTATCACCAAGAATTAGAATTTTAACGCGTTAGTAAATAATATTTTCAATGATCAGTAAATAATATTTTCAACGATCAGTAAATAATATTTTAAGATTGCACCTGGCTACGTGAACGAAACACACTACACGTGAACTACGAACCCTACATATTCCTCCTGAACTGCGTCCGCTCCCAAGAGAGAAGCAAAGAATCCTCATCGGCGATTGCATTTGTAATGCAAAAACACGACATGTATCATTTGGTGTATAACATTTGGCACACTCGTTCGATCGTGAGCGAGAATAAGGATCTGTTCGCGTTGAGAATGGTCCGATACAACGTAGACGAAGATTGGTCACCGTGGAACTGTATCCTGTTAACTGAAGAGGAGGCTGAAGTTCATTGCAAGATTAAAGATCTCTCTTCTATGTACTCGAAGCATCTACTCGAGCGAGTTCTATTGTACCATCAATTGGCGAAGAATCAGTTCAAGTACGTGCAAGCGAACATTGATAAACTGTGAGAGACTCTTTCATTGATAGACAAGAATGATGTATTGATTAAATGCGTTGCAGGTCCTTGAAGCAATTTGAAGAAGAATATCGGGAAACGTTTCATGGTATTGAGAACAAACTGGTGTATGAACCGGCGGTCAAAGTGGACGATTATCAATTTACGTGAAATTTTTTGGATTTTAGATCTGAGTAGATTAGGAAAATAAAACTGTACTTTGAAAAAACTTGCAGAGTCTTCTGTATTAAACAAATAAATTCTGTATTAAACAAATAAAATGAAGAATGTATCAAATAGTTTTCTAGATTTCGGTCTCGAAGATTTCTCCGCTGAAAATAACGAATTACTCGAACAAATACTTGTAGTCTCAACAACGGTAACACACGATCCAAATACATTTGCTGCAACCACGAGCAATAAAAAAGCGTTCCACAAAAAAGAAAAAATTCAGAATTTGTAGCGGAAGTAAGGTAGTTCTTTGAGGTATATAAAATCGAAAAATAATGGAGTAGAAAGTGCTTTTGACCGATCGACCAAGCAGGTTGCCATTGGCAACGCTGGATTTAAGGCTATGAGCTTTCGATTGGTGCAGAGCTTTCTCCTATATGGACTGCGTCGCATTAAAAGCTTCGTGTTCGTCCTTTTCTTGTCTCGTTGTTTCCGTTCTTTTATTTTATCTATAAGTCTTAAAATGTGAAGCCTTACGTTTCGATTTATGATCCGACATCGTGGACAACGGTAGTTACGATAAATTTCCACGTTGACGACCAACGAATCGTCGCGACGCGAACGATGAATAATCGCGGGACACGTTCGATATAAACAAGAACGTTATAAAAGTAATTTATGAGGAGATAAGCGATACAGGACGAGCCGGGCCGTTTTAAAACACACGGGGTGAGTCGAAATATACAGTAGATTTGTATTTATTGCGGTTCGAGCCTTCGGGTCGTCGAGGATTTGCTTTTTTTTATTATCGTAGCTTTTTTTGCTGTACCGTTTTGATTTGTGTTCGAATTTCCATTGGGGAAAACTTTCGGATCGTTGTTCTGTTATTGTTTCTTTTGTTTCTGTAATAGGGATGTATATTGAGTTATGGGGCTGTTTCAACAATGTTACTAGTGCAATTCGAAGGGTAAATCGAGTTAAATCGTTTCGGGCAAATATCTATGGCGTTAGATTGCCATGCGTTATATCGCCATGAAATTGTCACGTGCTTAAATTGCTTTATGTTCGGGTCAGAATTTCTATGCGCTACATTTCTAAATCACCGATTTTATTATTACATATCACCACGTTATTATATCTTCATGAAGGTAAATTACAATGCAATACATCACGTGTCTGAATCAGTACGTTGTATCTACACACCCTCTAAATTTCAACATTTTTTACTACCACGTATTGTATTTCCATGAGCCTAAATTACTTATCCAAGTTGCTATGTATTGTATCTTCACTCAGCTAATTTATCACATGTTGTATTACCATGAGTCCAAATCACCACATATGATTAAAACGTCATAAGGGTACATTCTCACACAGCTAAATTATTGTTGTATCTTCACACCCTCTAAATTTCTACATTTTCTGCTACCACGTATTGTATCTCCATGAGCCTAAATTACTTATCCAAGTTGCTATGTATTGTATCTTCAATCAGCTAATTTATCACATGTTGTATCACCATGAGTCCAAATCACCACATATGATTAAAACGTCATAAGGGTACATTCTCACACATCTAAATTATTGTTGTATCTTCACACCCTCTAAATTTCTACATTTTTTGCTACCACGTATTGTATCTCCATGAGCCTAAATTACTCATCCATGTCGCTATGTATTGTATCTTCAATCAGCTAATTTATCACATGTTGTATTACCTTGAATCCAAATCACCACATATGATTAAAACGTCACAAGGGTACATTCTCACACATCTAAATTACTATTGTATTTCCTCAAGCTCTAAATTTCTCCTTTTTTTGCATAGACAAATTGTGTCTCCCTGAGCCTAAATTACTCATCCAACTTGCTATGTATTGTATCATCGCAGTCAATTTACCACATGTTGTATCACAATGGTTCCAAACCACAACGCACTATTACCACTCGTCCAAATAACCAATCGACCATTCCATTCGACGATTAATACAAACTAATTCGCGAAAAATGAAAGCTATTGAAAAAGTACTAAACTGGAAAACTAAAAGCAATCAAAATATGATATATTTCATCGATTGTGCATTGAGAGTAACAATTTCGCGCTCGATTTCGCTCGTTAACGTCATTTCAAAGACCCCGGAAATTTTTCGCGTATAAATTCAAACGAAATTTCATCGTACGGTTATCGCATCAAGCGAGGAAATATTGTTCCAGGGGTATTTATATTTAAATTTGACAAAAAAGGTGTTAATCTCGGAATGATGATAAAAGCGTAGTCTCAGAGATTCTGTAGGTACATACGTTAACAGAGACGAAGCTTTTATATCGACGATTCCCTTTTTGCATTTCTTCGATGCCTCGAGCGGTTTGCTCGAACAGTTCTATATTCGAGGCGTCTTTTAGCAACCCTGTGCTTCCTTTTGCACGTTAAATAATGTATAACAGGCGGAAAATGCTGGCTCGCTTGTGTGTCGCATGAAAAACTTCGATGAACGAACCGTGTCATATTTCCATTATTTTTCACCGAATAATATATTATTATTCTTTCGAAAGAAGATTATTTTTCAATCACGAAACAATGTAAATATTGTACGAGAGTTTAAACCCGTTCCACTTTTTTAAATATTAATTCGTCGAATTTCAATAAATCGCGAGCCGTGTTTATGATTAATATATCGACATTTTCCTGCCCGTTCAACTTATTTGCGATCGAGTTTACGCTCGCTATACATTTATTTATGATCAAATTTACGCTGTTCCGTGCTCGTTTACGATGAAATTTATGCCTCGCTGAGCGATCGCCGATATGCTACGTTTATAGCAGAATTTATGGTGCTACATGCGAACGTCGATGATTGACGCGTTAATATTTACGTGGTCTGCTTAATTACCGACAGCCAGAGCCTTCACGTTCTTTTCGATGATTAGCGTCGTTTCGATAGGAATTTGACGTTCATTTGATTTATGTGTCTATCAAACTCAAGTGTATGTTACGTTGGACTATCGGTATATTGCCGTTTCAGGACTAAAGTAATTTGGGGATTTAGATGTTTGAAAGTACTTTTTGGGATTGAAAATTTGGAATTTGGGAATTTGGGAATTTGGGAATTTGGGATCTAGGGAATTTGGAATTTGGGGATTTTGAAATTTGGGGAATTTGGAATTGGGGGGATTTGGAATTGGAGGAATTTGGAATTTGGGGAATTTGGAATTTAGGAGATTTGGAATTTGTGGATTTTGGAATTGGGGGAATTTGGAATTGGGGGAACTTGGAATTGGGGGAATTTGGAATTTGGGAATCTTGAAATTTGGAAATCTTGGAATTTGGGAATCTTGGAATTTGAGAATCTTGGAATTTTTGAACCTTGGAATTTGGGAATCTTAGAATTTGGAAATCTTGGAATTTGGGAATCTTGAAATTTGGAAATCTTGGAATTTGGGAATCTTGGAATTTGAGAATCTTGGAATTTTTGAACCTTGGAATTTGGGAATCTTAGAATTTGGAAATCTTGGAATTTGGAATCTTGAAATTTGATAATTTGAAAATTTTGTAATTCAAAAATTTCACCTTCAAAAATTTAAAAATACAAAAATTTCAACTCCGAATCCCTTTCCTAAACCAACATTTCCAAAATCCTCTCCCAAATTACCACAAGTATATAGATTAATGAAATTCATCCAGATCGATGCATACACATGAAATTCCGATAGTACCCGCATCATAGAAGTAGAACATGGTTGTCCTTAGCACGGCCCGGTTTCTGTTCCCGTTGCTTTATGAGGCTGCCAACATCACGATGCTCCGTTTACATTACGTGATTTCTAATGTTGCGCGATTGCATTTACATTGGGCTACATGTCTGCTGATGGCACGTGGTTATGTTTACAATG
The DNA here is from genome assembly GCA_963576845.1 of Megachile leachella. Lineage (NCBI taxonomy): Eukaryota > Metazoa > Arthropoda > Insecta > Hymenoptera > Megachilidae > Megachile > Megachile leachella. The sequence continues at coordinate 12,445,298 of OY756257.1, forward strand.
CACCACGTGGATCGCCGTGTCATCGGCTCTTGTTTACGCTGCATCACGTGACCGTTAGTTTGCGATTCACTTGTAACTACGATTTACAGTCGCGTTTACCCAGCACACTAAATTATGGATCTCGTGTAAATCCCAGAGATACCTCGAGCTGAATATTTGGTGACAATTTTCGGTTTAATATTAGAACAAAATGAAGAATGATAGATTTATGATGTCATACAGTGTACTGTGAATTTTAAAACGTGGATTGTCTGATAGGATTTCATGACAGAAAAGTATTCTTATATATCACTTATGATATATCGATTTAAAACTTGAAGTGTACTGAAAATGACTGTATAGGTGCACCTTTACGATTCTTCATACAAAATGGCTGATACTCCATTGAACATATGTTAAGTGGATCATTATTGATTTTGAGACATTGAGATTCAGTTTAAAATTCATGACAGAAAAGTATTCTTAAATATCATTTATGATACATGAATTTAAAGCTTGAAGTCTACTGAAAATGACTATTTAGATGCACCTCTGCGATTCTTCATAAAAAATGGCTGATGCTCTGTTAGTGTTCACATTGCACATGCGTTAAGTGTCATTGTTGATTTTGAAACATTGAGATTCAGTTTAAAATTCATGACAGAAAAGTATTCTTAAATACCACTTATGATACATCGATTTAAAGCTTGAAGTCTACTGAAAATGACTATATACATTACTCATTGATATTCTTTATATAAAACTGATAATTCTTCATTGATGCAGATAAGTTACCTAACAGCTTTTTTACTGTTCATCAAACAACATCCAGTTTCCACTTGTTCATACCAAATATTCCTAAAATAATTATACAGTCACATTGGACAACCTTAAGCTTCAAATTGATGTATCCACACCTTTCATTCCGAAATTCAAAAATAACCCCTTAATCATCCAACATAAGCTCCCCCGTCAAAAGTTCGTAGCTTGGCAGAATTACAAAAAGCGAGAAAAAATCTAGGTCAAAGCAATAATTAACGAAGATTCGTCTGTGGAAAACAAGCTTATCTCGATGCCAACCGTCGGCCAATTTTGTATCCCCAGAATTGTAAAACAACGAATGGTCCTCGGGGCGAATCCTTTAAACCGTGTCACGGTAATTTCTTTTACTGCCCGCATTACCATTATTCCGTACGGTTATCCTTTCAAAGCTTTTTTCGTAGGTGCGATTCCGTCATCATGGCGATGACCCGAACAGAGAGATCGACGGGAACGACGCCATTTCTGGGCGGCTGGAGGAACAAAGTTACCGGGATCCTCTATTACAACGTGTACACGCAGACCGACAAAAACGAAAGAACCGCGGAGAAAAGAGCGCAGACGGAGTTTACAGTCGACAAATTTACGGACATGCAACGCGACGTGGGGTTGCAGGTGAATTTCTTTCCTGATGTTCGGGACAGGCTCTTAGAAGCCAGCAGTCATTCACGGCAATCCCCTGGATCTCGCCAGGATCCCGTCGACGAGAGGATCCTGAACAGCGTCGTAAAGATACAGAGGTTTTACAGGTGAAACAACGATGCAAGTTCAAGTAAACGTGGAAGTTGGCGAATGTTCCCTTCATGGCCGAAGTTGGAATGTTCCATCATTATGCCCTTAATGAAACGAACTTTTTATTCCTCCAAAGCATGGGACAAACTTAACCCACAGTTATACTGATCGCGGAATTTTTTAAGCACCAGTGGAACAAAGTTGCCAACTAACTTTACCTGTTTGATGGCCGTTACGTTTGCGTTAAGTTTATTAGGCTAATCAGAGTTTTGGAATAGTCGAGGTTCACAACGTACACTTTTAGCGATTGCCATGAAATTTAATTCGAGAAGAAATATTATCATGGGAGCTCTAAGAATATAACTCTTTGCGCTTGAGCGGTCTCAGCCGCCATTTTGTTTGATGCAATACTGATTCTATAATGTGACTCGTGTGATGTATAAATATAACGTATAACATATATAATATAATATAAATGTAACATAAGTTGTGATGTATAAGTAGAACAATTGTGGAAATTATGAGTAGAGAAATAACCTCAAAAGACTTCATTTAACTTTTTAATTAGCGAGTTTTAAACTTGCTGTAAATTATCTTCAAGTGCAAAGGGTTAAATAAAATAAAATACCACAAATTTCCAAATACCTCAACATCTCAAGATTCCGACCTTCTAACTTTCAAAAATATAAAATTCAGTTTCCATCTCAAAATTCAGTATCTCCTCGATGTACCTCCATCCAGAACCCCAACTTCCAACTTAACGAACAAAATCGAACATCTGTCGAAACATCCGTCGAACACTGGTTACAGGTCACGGCGTGGGCCAACCGCGTCGCTTCCGGTACGCGTCGGAAACACGGAGGAGCATCAAGTAGAGTGGTACCATAGCCAGGATTTCGTGATACTAAACCGCACGTGGCCGAGAACGAGGACGGACTTCGAGTTGCTGTACAATCTCGTGGACCGTTGGCGAATCCAGGAAACAGAGATGGCGAGCTCGCAGCTGTTCGAGCCGGCCAGGATCGCGTTCTCCGATCTAATCCTGTCGAAGGAGGTGGAACTATTGCGAGCGATCGACGCGATGAAAACGACGGCGAAACGAAGTAGGAAGGAGAGGACGTGCAGGAAGTTCCTGGACGAGTTGTCGAAGCCAGTTCTATGGAAGAACAACCGTGACGAGCCGATCTTGGTGGATACCCTTCGGGTGCAGCGGGCTCGTTGGTTCAGGGAGGCGTTCGACGAGTTGTCTAGAGAGGTATCGATCGAGGATCGCGTAAAGACGTTGTCACGTCTCAGGAACGAGGTTGAGCTCCACACTTGCAGGACATCCGACGAGTTAATACGTTTGCTGGACCAGGAGGTCGGTCTCCTCACTCGTAATATTCGACGGAGTAAATTAAACTGGCTGAGAGAGCGATCGAAGATGGCCTTCCTGGAATTAGCCAGAAACTCCCTCATGAACGACTTCGAAGACCTCCGACACTCTACATTTTCCCGTAAAATCGTTTGCAGAAGCTGCAACAGATTATTGCCGCAGGAAAAATTTGCACGACGTTCTTGTTGCAATTATTGCTTGTACTTGAGGATCTCTAAGGGTCCTCGGGTTGTGTACGGACAGTACGAGATGTTGCTTCGAGATGTGAGACGCAGGGAGGCTAAGATGAGATGCTACAGTAGTTTGGCCTTCGTGGTTGATGAGAAACTTGTCTATCATTTGGTGAACGACATCTGGCACGGGAAGTCCGCGATCTCGGAGGATGATCGTTTGGATCAGTTGAGATTGGTGAGACTTCGGAAGGAGGAGGAATGGGCGCCGTGGAATTGTCTACCATTGACCGTAAAGGAAGCCTCGCTGCATTGGAAGGTCGACGATTTGCAGAAGTTTTACGGCGAGATGATGTTGCAGAAGTTTCACACGAAGAATCTGCAGGCGAAAATTCGATTTCGGGCGATTTTCGAATTTAGGTATTAGAATACGTGTGTGTGCCGCAATAATCGCTTGCAAAAAGTTAATGAAACGCAGTCTAAGAGTACTAAAAAAGCAAATCGAAATGACAGAATAAGTTTTCAAAGGATCGTACGTAGAGGAGGATCGAGATTGATCCGACTGTTCCTCGAGTTCTCATCAATGTTTGCATGCAAGATTGTCAAAGGAATAATTGATAGATTAACATACGAACCTGTCAGAAGAGTGTATCGGATACGGTTTCCAATTAATGGAAAAAGTGCTTCTCTTTGAGGGTTTCAGTCTCAGCATGTAACGAGAGAAGTATTCTATACAGATCGCGAATAGAGAAGATTTTTAACAAGCTGTGTATGGTTCTTGCAAGATCAACTCGATATTCAATAAATCTCCTTCAACGCACTGAAAAATGTGCAATTTCTATGCAACCTCACCGTCTAACTAAACAACCGTTGCAACTCTGAAACAACCTCGTATTGTTAAATGAAAGTATTATCTCTGTGCGCGAATAACATAAAAAAGATATGGGCACCGTTAAATGAAAAAGTGTTAATAAAACGTAACAGAATGCTCGGCTTATGGGTCGTCACAGAGTCCATTACGTAAAAGGCAGCGCAACAATGGTAACTTTTATTTCGCGGGAGGTAATATCGTAACGCAAAAATGTTTCTGCTGTTTACATGCAAAAAAATCTCATTCGTGTTATATAAATTCGTTTGCTTGGTACAGGGTACAAAAATTTGCTTTTCAGCTTTTAAAACATAGAAGGACTCATAGGATTAAAGGTACTTGTTGGATTTATGGTCGTAGATTATTTGTTTGTTAATGGAGGTCTTATACTACTTGTCTGGTCAGTGACATATTCTACTGGTTTGATCAGTGACATATACTACTGGTCTGGCCAGTGACATATTCTACTTGTCTGGTCAGTGACATATTCTACTGGTTTGATGAGGCACATATACTACTGGTCTGATCAGGGACATATTCTACTTGTCTGATCAGTAACATTAGCTTGCTTGAGTGTAGTAGTGGTTCATACTACTTGTCTAACCAGTGTACTTTATGAGCTTGAATATAACAGTGGTTTGTACTACTTGTCTGACCAGTGAGATATACTACTTGTCTGATCAGTGACATATTCTACTTGTATTATCAGTGACATACATTACTTGTCTGACCATTCATGCTTCAGTAGAAAATACTTCTACTCACTGTCTGACCATGCATTGACCTATTCTACAGTCTGACCAGTTTCTTACAGTGTCATTCATTTAATTATTGCCTCATACTACTTGTCTGACCAATTACACTTCTGTATACCATTTTTGTACTCACTGTCTGACCATGCATTGACCTGTTCCACTAGTCAATGTACAAAAGGCTGTTCCCACTCTTGCTCTATTATTTTTTATTTTATTTTAATATTCATTTTTTTTTGGTCTTAATTTTTGTCACTAACGTAGCTAGATAAGATGTCTTTCAACATTGCAAGTTGATGAAATCGAGCAGTTATTGACAGAATTATTTCTCACTAGATCAACGGAGAGACTATCAATCTAACGTCGATAATCGTGGATTGATAATAATTGAATTACGTCGGATCCAGTAAGGAACGAGGTTGTCAATATCAATAAGAAACGAGTCGATAAATGTATTCACTGAGAACGCTTTGAGCCGTGGTTCACACGCCTGATCAAATCATTCGGTGGTTATTATTGGTCAAACGATCGCTGAAACCAACATCATAAATTTCAAATGCTCTCTCGGGATGTTGCACATCAAAGACATTGAATTACCGGCAGGAACGTCTTTGATATAACGGACGTATGAAATATTTCTTTCTAAACTACGACGAGGTTAATTAATACGATAAATTGTTGGTTAAACGTACAATTTGTCTTTGACGATAAAGAAGAGATCGATGGGAAAGTTTTCTTCGATCAAATTCGATTGCTGCAAGGATTACCTTGGTAAGAAAATTATCTTCTATTTTTCCAACGATGATCGCGATGGCTATTTTAAAAGCTGGAATTACATTATCGATACTTCGACAAACTAATTACGGCGTGGACGTGGAGGGGCTGCAGAAAGAAGTCACTTTGCAATTACTGGATGTAGACTTCGCTCTACTCACGATTTAATCAACTGGCCTGCTGCAGTTTTAATCGTTACATCGAACCTAATCGAATCGTTAACTTCTGTCATTACTTTGATTACTTTTCCGAGTGACGCAAATTGAATTAGTCCGCGAGATAATTCATGATTTCTATGGGATGATAACCAAACAGACTGAAGTTTAAAAACTAGGGGCTCTTAAGTTAAAAGCTTTGCTAGCTTTGTTTGATTTACTAAAAATAGTACTCTGTTAGACCATAAATTATTTCAGCTATCAAATTTCCAGATCGTGAAACCTATATTTGTCCGCATAGCCAGTAATCAAAATGAGAATACGCTGGTACTGACAAGTCGAATATCAGCTCAATGATGTCACGTGGAATAATGAGGTACGTCGATGGACTGAAACTTCCAATTAATTAGCCATCGCGATCCCCCGACGATTAATCATTTTTTCCCGATACGGCTAACGAAAGGAAACTAATAAACTGAAAGCGGAATCGCAGTGATGATTAATTTTCAGTTTTTTCCCCCGTTGGTTCTCGGTAAACGATGACCAATAACGCGACAAATCGATACATTCCTACACACATTCGATTATACGGTAACAGGTAAAATTTCAACTTTTCAGGGGCTACGCGTCGAACACTCGCCATCGATTAATCATTTTCCTTAATTAAACGACCAAGCGGAAGTTAATAGAGCGAAAAATGGAGCTGGTCGATTTAAATTTGTGACGAGCTGTTCCTCGACTGTAAAAGTCGATCCTCGAATTAAGTCAATAATTAACAAAACAGTAACCTTTCGAGACCTCTGTTATCTTAATTTAACAATTAAGAAGCAACGAGCCATGAAACTTCCGTTCCAATCCCTCCAGAGAAAACCCACCACTCACGATCATAAAATGTTCAAAAGTCTGCAGTTTTTACGATCAAACATACACGGAATAACGAGACAAGCGAACCGCATTATCGGCCAGAAATTCGGGTGAGTAATGTCGGTCACGATACCTCGTTAATGAGTTTTATAACCGCGAACAAAACGGACGGAAAATCAGCGTTTCTATTAAAACGTTCATCCATCCAGTTCATAGACTGACGTAAATGACAGATCATCGATGGATTGATCTTCATTCGATTTTATCCACCAATTTATCCGTCAGGGATAATACTGAAATGTACAGAGAAAAGTGTCTGACCAGTCTGTCGAATTGACTAGCACTTCGGATAATCATCGACGAATAATCGCTGGTAGATTACGTACTCGACAGACGTCGAACTTTGACATTTATCACCTGTTCATATTTTGGTATCTCGTTTGATAGACTAGTTAAGACTGATTTGCTTTGGTAGAACAAAATGGTTCGAGTGGTTTGTGATTACATATTCTTACGTTACTGCAATGCTAATACTTTAGGGACTAATCCTAAGGACTCATTATTTACACTATGGGTAAGTTGTTCAAAAAGGTCAAGATTAATTCAACCTGTGAGGCAATGACTATGAGATAAATGATTATGGACAAGGTACAAGAGTTTTACAAAGGATTCATGTTAAGATCTTGATGAATGACTCTTTACCTAAAGTATGTTGGACAAGTTGTTCAAAAAAGGACAATATTAGTTCAATCATTTTGTAAGGTACTGTCTGACTTCATATGAGGTGGATGATTCTGAAGAAGGTACAAAAGCTGTCCAAGTTTTATGAAGGCTTTGTGTTAATATCTTAGTGAGTGACACATTACCTAAACTGAGATGAGTGGTTCAAAACGAAACATCATTAGCAAAATCCATCTGTAACATCATGTTTGACTTTGCATCAAGTAGCTGATGAACAAGGTACAAGAGTTCTCAGAGTTTTACAAAGAGTTTGTGTTAACACATTATCTAAATTAAAATGAGTGGTTCAAAAGGAAAGAACATCAGCACAATCTTTCTGTAAAATCATATTTGACTCTGTATGATGTAGCTGATCATGAACAAGTTACAGAAGTTCAGCAAATATTAATTCATTGATGAATGACTCATTAAACCATGTAGTGTAACTGGTCCGAAGAAGAACAAGCTTACAATCCTCCAATCCTCCGATAACAGATCACTGCAATCATTTTCCGAAAATCGCAAAACAGTTCGCAACAAGGTTGACGGGTCTTAGGTGGATCGCGTGGGGCCGCAGCATTCGCGAACGATTATCGATCACCATCGAGAGGCGACCTGGTGGGTATAGATTAGTTTGAAACTCGAATCAATTATACGCACAACGAGGAGGCGGCTCGGTCGGCCAGCCAAGCTCGGTACGCCAAATCTAATTAGTAATGCCGATTTAGCAAACCCTAATTGCGCGCCAACATATCACCAGCAATTTATGCGACGCTCGTGTTATGAATCACTTCGTAGGCCCTGTGTTTTCCTACCGGTTTTATTCTCTTTTCATACCAATTGCCGATTGTATGATTTTCATACTTACCTTCGAGAGCCGCGTATTTTGGGTGCATCAGAAATCGCGGCTGTTGGAGGATTAATATCGAATGTGCTGATGGACGCACTCGCGTGCAATTCTAAACCGCTGGTTGCGTAAGATTGATCTGAAAGCGGTGATTAGTTTTCAGGATTAATGTCTGGCGGTGGCAATTAGTGCTATTTGCGAGTATGAGTTCTGAAGGGAACGATAAGGTAGAATGATTAAGTAGAATGGTAAAGGGGATAATTTTTTAATCATGCAATTTAGCTTGCAATTTTTTATTTGGAACCTTAGGTACTTTTATATCTAACAATCTATAATTTCAACAATAATCATGCAATTTTATTTGCAATTTTGTATTTGAAACCTTAGGTACTTTTGTATTTGACAATCTATAATTTCAACAATAATCATGTAATTTTATTTGCAATTTTTTATTTGGAACTTTGAGTACTTTCCTATTTAACAATCTATAAACATCTATAAACTTGATGATTTACGAACTTGAAAAAGTAAAATTATGAAACTTAAACATTAAGAAATTTGTCAATCACAGAAATTAAACATAAAAGTCAAGACTTGATAATGTTAAAAAATTTAAGAATTTAAAAATTGAAGACCTTAACCATTTGCAAAATTTAAATAAAAAATGTTGCTAAATAAATTGCTAAAAAAAAAATTACGTACCTGCAACAGTGAATATCCGACTTCCACCTACAGAAATTAGAAGAACCTCAAATTGAAATCCAACAGTTAACACCTTGACTGCCGAAATTCCCTAATCATCCAATTAGTAATTTACACCTGCGGATTATTTCCCAAGTCCCATGGTAATCAGAATGCGCTTCCGCGAAGGGGCGAAATGTCCGCTAAATACTTGATGGCCCCCGATTACGTAGTATCGTTACATAGTGATATCATCGATTAATTTCCCAGTTAACCGGGACGATAATTAGAATACCGTAGGACGAGGACGTTTCAGCACTCGTGGGACCAAGCATCCACAGCACTTCGTCAAATCCGAGGAGCGTTTAAATTGCACCCTTCGTCTCGCACGAGGAGGGTGGAGACTCTTGATACACCCCTTAGCGTTCTTCTCGTGCTCGACATTTCTCACCGAGCTTTCACGCAAAAGCACGTCGGTGCATCAAAAAATTAAATCGATCTCCTTTGAATGTCCTAACAGAAAGGGTGGTCTCCATTCACCCACTCCACAATAAATTCACCCACTCCACAATAAATTTACCAACTACACAATAAATTTACCAACTTCATAATAAATTTATAAGCTCCACAATAAATTTACCAACTCCATAAATTTCGTGACACACATCGAAGTAAACAACCTTGTGTATTTCTTCGTATAATAAATCGTCTCCATTCTTCGCGCCGCCATTTTGTCGTTCGATGTCCACGGTCTCGTTCATAATTAACTTCCGCCGGCGGGACGCGGACTTTAATCCTCGTGTCAGCAAAGCATTAAGTTTTCTCATAAAAGGGAATTCATTTTGGCGCGCATTTGGAGAGCGTTTTCACGCACGAATGTTCCGTTTCAAAGAGATAAGGATAATTCGTCGAGATTACAAATTTCACCCCCGAACGATGCGTCGTTGCGATAGTGCTAATTGAAATTTAATTTCGGGACTCAGCGGGAGGTGCTCGATTGTTGTACGTTTTCGAATAAATTGCGATGTTGAATGAATAAATTATTTTCATGAATGAATTGTTGGTATCTCAACGAAGTTCAAACGCACGACTCGTGGCTCGAAATTTCGAGGATGACGGATAGCCGGAAGGAGCGTCATTGTAATATCCGTTAGAAGTTCATGAAACGCTTAATAATTTCCAGGTAGCGCGTCGCGTGAGAACCAGAAGCAAAAGTTCGAGTCGAGTAATGCATAGCGAGCGAGCAAGAAACCGCAGAAAAGTTTTCGCCCGACGATTGCCCCGGAGAACGATTTTTATCTCGAGTCCAACGGATCGTAGAGCTGTTCGGTCTCGAAGCACATAAATTATCACCGGTTTCGTACGTATAATCTGTTTACAGGCTGGCTCGCCTTCTATCGTAACGAGGGACATTTTTAAACCGTCTACAACCGATCCTTTGTCTCTTGTCCACCCGCTGCGGTACTTTCGCTTCTTTTTTCGTTATCTCGATCAAACGAATGCGAGACGGAACTACTCCAATTGTCGCTGATCGAACAAATTGGGGACGGGAGTCGTTAATTATTGTACGATTTCGGTGAGGGGTCGTTGATGATATAATATATTATAGAATTGACGAGAAGTAATTTGTTGGGTGGAGGTATAATGAGTGGAACATGGGGTGTGAAGAAGGTGGCGAGTGAAAATTTAATGAGTGAGGAATGGAAAGAGTGGGAAATTATAGCGGGTGGGGATACAGCGCGTAGAGATTTCAGCGTGTAGAAAATTCAACGCATAGAGAATTCCACGCGTGGAAAATTCAGCGCGTAGAGATTTCAGCGCGTGAGAAATTCCACGCGTGGAAATTGGATGCGTGAGGGATTCCACGCGTGGAAATTCGGTGCGTGAGGAATTCCACGCGTAGAAATTCGGTGCGTGAGGGATTCCACGCGTGGAAATTCGGTGCGTGAGGGATTCCATGCGTGGAAATTCGGCGCGTGAAAAATTCCACGCGTAGAAATTCGGTGCGTGAGGGATTCCACGCGTGGAAATTCGATGCGTGAGGAATTCCATGCGTGGAAATTCGGCGCGTGAGGAATTTGACGCGTGGGAATTCGGTGCGTGAGAAATTCCACGCGTGGAAATTCGGTGCGTAAGGAATTCCACGCGTAGGAATTTGACGCGTGGGAATTCGGTGCGTGAGAAATTCAACGCGTGGAAATTCGGTGCGTGAGGAATTCCACGCGTAGGAATTCGGTGCGTAAGAAGTTCCACGCGCGGATATTCGGTGCGTGGAAATTCGGTGCGTGAAAAATTCAGCACGTGGAATTCTTTGTGATCCGAATTTCTACGCGTAGAATTCCTTGTGAGCTGAATTTCTACGCGTGGAATTTCTCACGCACCGAATTCCTACGAGTAGAAATTCAAGATATAGAGAATTCAATGTCAAGTTAACCCAACGCATCCCAAACTCAACGCACATGTAACACAGTACTTACAAAACCCAATACCTAACCATACCACTCGTGGCGATATAAATAATCCAGTATATAACAGCTAACAGCATACGCAAGAATCCTATATTATTTTTTTCTCTGCCGAATTTAATGCTTTTTCCATAAATTGAAATATACAAGAGCACTCCCAAAACCTTTCAGGGATATTTCCGCATCATTGAAAGTACATTCACACCGTTCACAATCTTTCCGAAGTCGCAATTGACAAAACTAGTCTTCTTCGACGCTCGTAAATCGCAAAGCGGTTCGCGAACTTTACCCCAGCGTTAAAAGCTCTGCCCGTAAGCGGGGTCTTCTGGTTCCACCATAAATTCGGCTATTATCGAAAATCCCTTTGGCGTGGCCGGGTGGTTTCTAGTCGAAACGCATATACAGAAGTATCGAGGATCGTATCCATATGCAGCCGAAAAAGGAACGCTTTATGCCGTTTGACATTTATAACCCGACCGTAATTGTGTTAAACTGCAACGACAGCTTTGCACGATTCCGTTCTCTGAAATTGATATATTATTGGGAACGATCCGTGGCTTTTTCACATTTGTTTTGATAGTCCTATTTGTTTGTTGCAAGTAATCGAATTTATACACTGAGAAATTTACGTAACTCATTATAAATTTGTTCACGGTTTATAAAAATGTACAGGGTGTCTCACAACTTGTGTAACTCCTTTAAAGGGGTGGTAGAGGACGTAATTCTGAATAAGATTTTCCTTAGCAAAAATGTGGTGTGAAGCTTCGTTTTTGAGTTATTAAGCAAAAACACGGACCAATCAGAGCGCGAGGGATACGCCCAGTCAGCTCGAAGGCGTCGCTCTCGCGGCTGCGCGCCGTCATTGGCGCCGAATCCCCGCGCTCTGATTGGTCCCTGTTTTTCCTTAATAACTCAAAAACGAAGCTTCAAACCCAATTTTTGCAAAGGGAAATTTTGCTTAGAATCGCGTCCTCCACCCCTTTCCAGGAGTTACACAAGTTGTGAGATACCCTGTATAATTTTTTAGAATGCTGTGGATAATTTATTTTAGCGATGTGAGAGATAAATTTGTCTTGCAGCAAGCTGACAATTTTAACGGGATAAGATTTAATTGGAAGGATTAAAATTGAAGAAGAATTAGATTATGAGAGGAAGACGAGTGAGAAATGGTAGGTGCAAGAAATTTCATTAACTGTGATTAAGTTCGTGCTTCGTATTAATTGCAGGCTACTTGATTATTAACACCTTGACTAGATACCTCCATTTTTGTGTTTCATTAATCTTTCTTTGGGTTTTGTTTTTATTCAGGAGGATTCATTGTGTATAGGGAAGATTGCTGATATTCAAGTCAGTGTTAAAATATACTGATACTTGTATTTATTATATTAGTTACATAAATGTTTATAATTTTATTATTTTTAACTTACCTAACTGATTTAGTACTTCATGTTATAGTTGTGTTATATCTGTAATATAAAATACATAGAACATAATGCATATATTGACCTAACCTGACCTCACCTGACCTAACCTAACTGATTCAGTACATTATGTTACAGTTATGTTACATGTACAACATAAAATACACACAATAAATTACATGAAATATAATACACATGTCCAACATTAAGTAGTATAACATATCAAGTAGCACAAATCAAGTTTAGTCAGACACTAAAGTAACACACATCAACCTTACCCTAGCCACGATAAAATTGAACAACATAGTTGAGATATTACCAAAAAATTGAAAAGACGTTTTAATCTTAAGTGCACTCGTCAACAAAATTCCCAACGAATCTATCTTCGCCAAACTATGCACCAGAGTAAAATACCACAAAATTACTAAAGCGTCCAGGCGTGCACAACTCTCAGTGCGTTAAATATTTATTGACTCACCTTAACTTCCGCATACTCTTTGCTGAAGAAGCTACCTCCAAGATAAATCGGTCCTCAGCGATTTCTGGATCGATGCATTTCTGTCGTAGTAAATTACGTTTCCATTGTTGCGTAGCTAACGGGTTAAATAGAATAAATATCGGGTGCATTTTGCAGGTCATTTGACGATCAGAATACTTGAGGACACATTCACTATTATTAAAATTATTAGGGTAGGTTGTTCATTAGATTCTGTTTACATTAACATATTTTTTCATTTTATTATTTATTTTACAATTTCGTATATAGGCACAGAGATGATTTTTCTGGGTCTATCAGTGTAATTTTCTAGGTTCACAGTTGTAAAATTATGCACAGTTAAAGTGGATAATTATCTTGATCATCCATTTTAACTTTTAGGTGCCATGCGTTGAGTTGTACCACTTGCAGACTACTTCTGCTCCTGCAGCTTGATATTACAATAATTAAATCTATAAAAAGTTGTCACATTTCGAAAACAGAAATTTTTACCCTTACAGTGTATATAAAGATCCATAAAAAAGCACCTCCTAAAAATATAAAATAAACATATTTTGGATGAAAGTTTCAAAAGTCTAGTAAAAGAAATTGCAGGATAAAAGAGGCTGCAGAAGTATCCTGGAAGTGGTACAGCTCAACGCATGGCACTTGAAAGTTAAAATGGATGTTCATCGAGAAGCAGGCGAGCAGGAAGAAAACCCGGTCCGATAAAATTCTACGATAGAAAAGCGACCGAACAAGAGGCGAACGGGTAATGAACGGTAAATTTCAAAGTGAAACGTAATGAAATATTGGAAGAATTTAGAAGCACTTGTCTCACGAGGAAAATAGAGGTCGCGTTCGAGAACACAGTTCGACACGAGTAGTTTGAAAGCGCGCTCGATGAGCTTCGAGTTTTTCAAACGACGAGAAGGGTAAAAGAGAGGAAGCAGATCTGTTGCGGTACGAGTATCATGTACTCGTAATTACGACTGCGTTTGAGCGATTGACAGCTGCTTGACGGACGGGGACCAATAAACCTTCTCGACCGTCCATCCTGTTCCACTCTTTTCTTTTATGGTTCGTCTAGGATTTGAAAATTTCATGATTTATATGTTTCAAGGTTTTAATATTTTACAGGTTGGAAATCTTGCAGTTTCGAAATTGGTAGAGGTTTTCAAAGTTACAAGGTGTGGAGATATTAAATATTTTGGATTTTAGGTTAGAATCGTAGAATTTTTAATTTGGGGTTACTAGGTTATGAGACTTCTAAGTTTCAAAGCTTTGGAATTACAAAATCTTGGAGATTTAACCCTGCAAGGTTTCAGATCTTTAAAATGACGAAGGTGTTTAGTCGTCAAAATGGTGAAGGTGTCAAGACTTCAAAATGGCGGAGGTTGCAAGACTTCAAAATGGCGGAGTCAAGTTCTATAATTTTTAAATTGTAAGTTTCGAAATTTCTGAGTTCCAAAGTTATTTGCAAAGATTCAATATTACAAAACGTTCAGGTTCTATTAATTTTAAGTTCCACAGTACTGAAAGCACACTATAAAGTTCCAAAACTGCGAAGTGTACTCCTAACCTCAAAATTCTCCAACTGTCCTCAGCATCCATTTCTACAACTTCGAGTCGCAACAAAAATTAAATTCCATCAAATTGTACCAACTGTACCTTGTCAAGTACCAAAGTACCCAAATAAAATATAATAATAATTTAAAATGATAAAGTAGGTAAAAAGGCTCCACCTATTTCCAGTTAGCAGGAAACGAAATCCGCCATCAAATCCTCGTTCCTCATCGATCCCATTTCTGGAATGGTACCCAGATTATCCAGTCGAATGGTTCGCCAGACACATCATCATCGGCGGCTTCTTTGTCTCCGACGATTCTCCCAATGGGAATTAGGTACCGCTGTCTTCTCACGGCGGTGGCCCCTGCCGGGGAACTATCCAGGCAAACGGGAATGGAAGAACAAAGAGAGAGACTAGTCCTCCCCTAGGAACGAATCGAAACGACAGAAACAACCTATCGAATCGTGGCGAGTGCAAGAGGGACAAAGAGTAGAAGAGCTGTCACGGCGTCTTCGGGCGAACACAGTGGAGCATTCAGAGTAATTAAAACCTCGTCCGACTCTTTCATTCATTCGACGCGACTGCACGCTGTTTGCAATAGTCGCTTTCTTCTTCTTACTCTGTTTTTCTACTCTTATCGTTTCATTTTATCTCCTTTGTTTCGTTCGGTTTATAGAACTGGAATACGAGGGTTGTTTATCGAGTAATCGCGCTGGTGAAAGGACTAGCTTTACTGCAATAAATTCACAAGTATCGCCATGAATCGTTGTATTGATTACTTTTTTTGATCCTTAAGTCTCGTCATATTTTTTAAATTCAACATTTGTTTTTAATGTTATTGAATAAGTAATCAAATATTTATCTTCTCTTTGCTGGAAGAACATTAATTAATTAATTAAACGAATTAAGAAGTAATTAAAATTTGAAAAAGAGTTCAAAACGCTGAGTCAAAACTTGCAGCCAAGAACTTCTGCAGGTAAAAATTCATCCGTTTTGTGCCTCAGTTTAGCACTAATTTACGAAAAGCCCGAGGGAGTTGGCCGCAGAGTATATCATCTTTAAGAAAACTGGGCGAAAAGTTTTCCTAAATAAATCGTGATTAAGTAGCCTCTTAAGCGGGCAAGTTGAACGGACTCGGTGAACGCGTTGGAAGGGTGAATTTTTTTTCTTGCTATTGCAACGAAAGGGTCGCGAAATATGCGGGGTAAAAGTTATGAAAATAGACGGAGATTTTCATCTCGACTTCCGAGCGAGAAGCCTCGCCCTTAGAAACTGTAACAAAGAGAAAAATTCTTCTCTTTCAACCGGAGAATCCTTTAATACTCTCGCAATTAATTACACGGTTTTTATCCGCTAATTAAAAACTTTCTGTCTTTGACCTCTCGATCGATCTGTATTCCCTTTCTTTCGCGCGACTTTCACGACCAAACTTCTCCGTCGAACCGTAACGAATTAACCCGAGTAAAACGATCGTTTTTATCAGACGGAATTTTCGCGTCGTTAAATAAATCTTAAACCGGCGACGTCAAGGTTTCTCATAATCTGACTACCAAAACCATAACTTCTTACGCTTGACGAGTAACTCGGTTAAGTTTGTCGAAACTCTGTCGAACTTCCATCTCGGGTCGGGAAAAGGAGGGGAAAATCGGGGAAAAATGTCTCGGGAGAAACGTGCGGCCCACGTGGCGCCACTCGAAACTCAATTTTCCCTATGCGCTCTACAGCTTTCTTTCGCGAATAAAGTTACTTCTGGTTAGGAGCGTACACGCTTGCTTCTCGCGATAGCTTCTGCCATTTTTCAGCGAAAATAATACTGCGGATGTTAGGTGAATGTATCTACTGCTGGATATAGCGTGATCTAACGTGGGGAGAATATAACATGAGTGCGCGAGAAGAATAACGCAGGGGGAGTGTGATTCGGGGCGGTAAAGTGTGCGAAATGTAGCGAGTGGGGTATTTGGTGCGTGAGGAATTTAATGTCTGGGGAATAGAGCGCGCGGAGAATACTACGCGTGGGGAATACAACGCGTGAGGAATTCAGCGCGTGGAGAATACTACGCGTGGGGAATACAGCGCGTGGAGAATACTACGCGTGGGGAATACAACGCGTGGGTGATACTACGCGTGGGGAATACAGCGCGTGGAGAATACAGCGCGCGGAGAATACTACGCGTGGGGAATACTACGCGTGGAGAATACTACGCGCGGAGAATATTACGCGTGGAGAATACTACGCGTGGAGAATACTACGCGTGGAGAACTCTACGCGTGGGGAATACAGCGCGTGGAGAATTCTACGCGTGGGGAATACAGCGCGTGGAGAATACTACGCGTGGAGAATTCAACGCGTGGGAAATACAGCGCGTGGAGAATACTACGCGTGGGGAATACGACGCGTGGAGATTACTACGCGTGGGGATTACAGCGCGTGGAGAATTCTACGCGTGGAGAATTCTACGCGTGGAGAATTCTACGCGTGGGGAATTCTACATGTGGGGAATACAATGCGTGGAAAATTCTACGCGTGGGGAATACAGCGCATCGCGTACTCAAACATAGAAAGTCCTACGCATAGAACACAATGTATCGTCACTACAAGCACATAGAGCACAGTACATATAGAATACAATTCGTAAAGCTTATAATTCGTGGAGCTTACACACGTGGCAACGCATTTCAATAGAACCCATAGCAATTTAACTAATGGCGTTTTAATCCTTGACCAGTGCAACCTACATTGTATATTTCGAAGAAAGCACATTCCGCGAGAACAATTCTCGCTATAAAACTGGAGAATTAGCAAGCAGGTAATTTGCATAAGTATCTAATTTGCAACCCTTCCAAAATGGCGACTTTCCCCAGAGTATCCTCGAATGTTCGAGCATGGACAAAAGCCACCTAGGTAGACCAAAGTAGCGACAAACTTTCCATCGAGCAGATTAACAGGTAATCGCGTGTACGATGCACACGAACGCCTTCCGGCCAGCATTCGACCGCAATTCGATTCGCAACTGAATAGCCGCGTCACGACGCGTTGCATAATAAACGCGAACGAGTACGCCTTCCGTCAGGGATTTCGCGTCTCTCTGTCGGGTAAACGAAACGTTACCAATGTTGGTCAATGACGGCGTTATGTGACAGCGGTTTCGCGTTGCTGGCGGTTCATCCTTTCCGTCGGTCGTATAAAACGACCCGTGTCCGACCTGTGTATCCCCTGGCGCGAACATTGTCGATAAGCGATGCACGAATTACAACGTGTTGGCTGGAACGTGGTCACCGTTCGTACTCCAGGTTTGTTTGACTTGTAGCCTTCGATTTGTTGGTTCCACTTAGCGCCGTCGCTCGACCGTGAAGAGGATCGCAAAAGTGGACGCTGAACCGTTCCACCTTTTTCGAGTGTTTCGAATTATTTAGCTTCTCTGAAACGCCTCGAAAGCGGCACCGTTTCGTCGCTCTAATCACGTACTCGCATTGTAGTACACCACTTACTTGTCTTATTCTGTTTTTTCAAATATCAATTTCGTTCTGTGCAAAATTACTGCTGCTAATTTTAATATTCCGTGTACCGACATGACATGAATCTTGAGGTTCGAGGCTGCAGTTGATGCACGAAAGAGTATTTCTTTATATTTCCACAGTTTTATGACTGTTTATGGTGAATTAAAAGACGATGATAATATACGATTATATAAAATATACTTGTCTGGTCAGTGGCTTGTTCTACTTGTCTGGTCATTGACTTGTTCTACTTGTCTGGTCAGTGGCTTGTTCTACTTGTCTGGTCAATGACTTGTTCTACTTGTCTGGTCAGTGGCTTGTTCTACTTGTCTTGTCAGTGACTAGCTCTACTTGTCTTATCAGTGACTAGCTCTACTTGTCTGGTCAGTGACACATACTACTTGTCTGCAGTTAATGTACAAAAACGTATTTCTTTATATTCCCACAGTTATATGACTGTTTATGGTGAATTAAAAGACTAAGAAGGTTTCTATGAATTCTTATAGTTCTGGTGGATATACTTTATGATACATGATCACATACGATAATATAGAATATACGAATAATCCTCGATTCCTGCCGGAATACGTTATCTGTGCAATATCGAATGACTATCTTAACATATTCATACTCGAACTTTTCATATCGCAGAACTAGCTCCCCAAATGAATGCCATGAATCTATTTGATCCTATCTCGCCATCTTTACCGTTCAATTTCGGGATACAATCGCTGGTCGAATGAGAGAACCTTTTATTTGCCCAATCATATTATCGAGACGCAGGAACCCCTTCGAATAACGTCGATCCTCCGTAATCGTTTTCCACGCAACGACAGTTTGATCTTCCAGCTCGCCAAACAACTCATGGACCCTCTATCTCGTGACAGGTACTCCAATTCCCTCGCGAAATGATTGACCAAGAATTGTCGAGAAAAAACCTTATCTTCCATTTACGACGGATATCTTCGTCTTAGCTCGAGACAGACAGCGACACATGTAGCCACTAATTGTGTCAGGAAGGAAATAACTTCTACTCGGTTATTTTTACACTGCTGTGTAAGCAGAGACGGATTAAGGTCGCTGGAGACCCGATACAATTACGTTTTATTACATTTTTATATCTTACCGAAAGAAATTTTATTTCTCGAAGTGTATTTTGGAGTTTTAGAAGTTTGCAATCTTTGGGGCTTCGTAAAATTTCCGTAGTACTTTGCTGCCATAAACATAAATCTATCTTACGTAATCCCGAGTACAGGGATGATTGACACAGGGGTAGTTTTACGTAAGGGATTCGCAGCGAGCGAAGAAGAACCGTTCGAAAATGTTTGCTCGAAAGGTAAAATCACTCTGGAAAGGTAAAGTAATTTTTCACGGCTGGAGTCTGTTCGTTATTTCCCGCACGTTTCTGCTTCAATTTCCCCTTCGCCTCGCGGCGAACGCCACCTTCTATCCGAATATTTTTCAGCCAGGATTATGCTGAACTCGTGAAATCCTCGAACGTATCCAAAAAGTACCACGGATTTGTTTAAAGGAGCCGGGTTACGGGGGCGAGAATTCTTGATCAAGAATTCAACGCGATGGTGAATTTAAATGTTCCAGCTCCGAAAGTTCTTCCGGGATACCGCTCCGAGCGATTCAAACTTCGAGTTTTACTTTAAACGAGCGATATCGATCAATTAATATACAAGAGAACTTATAAAAGTTGCACAACGCCTTACAAATAGATAGCTTCCTAGGATTAATCGATCTACTCGGAACTCATCAGAATTCCGATACATGCGTTTCGCGACAAATATTCCTCTGTAGTCCAATCACGTTTCCATCAAAGGATAATCAACATCTTAGCGAGCACAAGCCGAAGCACACTTTGACGCGAGTTTGGCAAGATTCCGTTTCGAATTATTCTAGTTCGCCTTTAGCTGAAATACACGTACCGAGCTTATCCAGATTCAAACTCATCTCCAACAAAATTTCTAGATTATGTACTTATCAACCTTCTTAGTACAATAATTCTAACTGAACGTAGAAACTTCTGCGGCTCGAACCCTGTTACTGATCCTTCATCAAACTTTCCAACATAAATTCATAACAGTGGCGCAAAAAATCATATTCCACATCACCTTCTTCATTTTTACGTAACAGCATATTTCACGTCTCAGTTGTACTATAGAAAGTCAGAGAAGTAGAATATACTGGTGAGCGATAAATAAATTCTATAGAATTTTTGATAAGTAGTATGGGTCAGTGATCAAACTGACGCTAGTCAGACAAGTAGTAACAGCCATGTGTAAGACACGTGTAACATGTGTTTGGTCAGACAAGTAGTATGATACTGTGTGTAGTCAGACAACTGGGATATGACAGCAGCAAGACATGTAAGTAGATTAACTATTTTACAATGGTTTCATACGGTCAAGTCGTTGCCAGACAAGTAGTATGTATCACTGAGCAGACCAGTAGACCAAGTCACTGACCAGACACGTAAAACTAGTTACTTGTCAGACAAGTAGAATGAGTCCCTGAGCAGACAAGTAGAACAAGTCACTGACCAGACAAGTAAAACTAGTTACTGGTCAGACAAGTAGAATAAGTTACTGAGCAGACAAGTAGAACAAGTCACTGACCAGACAAGTAAAACTAGTTACTGGTCAGACAAGTAGAATGAGTTACTGACCAGACAAGTAGTATGAGTTACTGACCAGACGAGTAGTATGAGTCACTGACCAGACAAGTAGTATGAGTCACTGATCAGATCAGTAGTACAACAAACTACTCAGACAAGATGTTTAAAAATAGACAAATACATAAATACCATACGATCACAAGAAGTACAAAGGACCATGTAATCAGACAAGTGGAATGATCCAGCTAACCTGCGGTCCTGTTTACGTACCATGTAGTTAAAGCTCAAAACCGAGTATAGCTGTTCGAAGTACGTTCTCCATCCCGTATCGAGTGTAGGATCAATCAAGCCCAAATGAAATCCATCTTCCAAGCTTAACCAACTTTCCCTCGACGCGGTGAACCTTCGACTCTAGGGGACAAGGATAACCAGCAGACTCGAGGTCCACAAAGACCCAGAACCAGGTCAGTCCGCGATAATCTCAATTTTCCGCAAGATCAGTCTTTCGTTCGAGGGTATTCGAGGCACAGACGATCCAAATCAAAAGCCGCGTCTCTTCTGAGAGGGACACGAAGAGATTTCACGACTCGAGCGAGACCTTTAACGAACGCCCATAAACCTCTTCCTCGACCAGGAACGTGCCAACTGGCCTTGTCCTGTCGCTCGTCCTTGCGTTATCATCGCGGAGTAGAGCCACTTGACTCACGTAGAGAGGGCTGTACAACGTGGGAGCGAAGATTTCCCTAACAATGGCTGAAATACTTGAAGCGCGGTTCATTGTGGGGCGATTGAGCTTACGCGAGGGGTTTAAATGACGCGATCGATCATACTGTTTTGTTCTCTGATCGATTTCTTCGGCGTTCGAGATTCCTCGAGTGAACACCCGCGACTTCGTTGCTTGTCTGACCATGTACGTATTCTGCGAGTCTTACAATTGGTGTCCCGCACGATTTATCTGATCGCTTAGATCTTGTACCGTTCGAGTGATTCCCAACAGCCTTGTACCACTTGTCTGACTATTCATAGCGTTCCATTACTATCCCGATATCCACGCTCCTATTCTACTTGTCTGACTGAACATTCTACAGTGTCCCCTTCAGTTTCGAGTGGAGACAAGAAACGCTCGTTCTCTCTACGATATAATTCTGACAGAGTAGAAACTTGTTGCGTTTGGATAACGTGCTTGTTCAGCTCTTTATCTCGACGTTTCATTGTTAAATTGAGGATATGAGATTTTGAACGATGAGAATGTAGGATAACGTAAAATCGATATGACTGTTTTAATATTACGCCGGGAACGAGCGACACTCCACGTATCTGTTCTGGCACGTATTCTAATTGTACGTTGATCTTGCGCGGTGATAAATACCGATCTCTATCTGTTATCGCACAGGAGATGAAACACTTCATTATCATGTCAATGAGCTTCACATAAATATCACCGTGCAAACATTCGATACGTTTGTTCCTTCGTCTATTATTAGCTTAGCAATTTAATAGCGTTTAATGTACAATCGTAGCTGCAAATAGTATCCGTTAATTGACTATCGAATTCGTACTTCCATTTCATTGAAAAATAAACACCGATGGAAAACGTGCAATTGCTTACCGTCCACATTTGTCCGGCAGCGTTAATTTCAATAATTACCAGGCGAAAATTGACAACAACGGGCATCGTTTTACTTCGCAGAGAATGACGGACGGTAAAACGCGTACGTTCGATTGAAATTATTCGAAATTGCGTGTACGTTCGAAGTCGCCGGGAATCAGTTAGCCGGTGCGAGAAATCAAATTAAAATCAACGAAGTCGTTTGCGTGAGGCGAACGCGAATATCAGAGCAATTCATTCGATACGTGATGGGAATGCCATTTTCGACAAGCCACTTTTGCAGTTCAACTTCTCCAACTATTCAATTTAACTGTTTTCTATCACTAAAAATTATTGTTCGATATTGAAACGTATTCGAAGACGTTCTATATATAACTCATTTCATTACAACATTAGATTATTTTAATAAAATACAGGTCACTAGTTGTGCTTTACTATTCAAAAATTGTTCGCAAATTATTTGATAATCAGGTAAAAAATTAGGTGGACTCATTGCGAAATAGTTGTGCTACTAGGTCAGGAAGATAGGACATATTGTGATTGTTACACTGCTTGATTTACTGTATATACTTTTATTAGTCTCATTGGGTCCATTTGTACCTGTGTTGTCACCACCTCCACTTATTTGGTTAGTTGCTCATACTACTTGTCTGACTAAGTTTACTTATACTACTCGTCTGACTAAGTTTGCTTATATCACTTGTCTGACTAGTTGCTTATACTACTTGTCTGACTAAGTTTGCTTATACCACTTGTCTGACTAAGTTTGCTGATATTACTTGTCTGACAAAGTTTGCTTATACCACTTGTCTGACAAAGTTTGCTTATACTACTTGTCTGACTAAGTTTGCTTATACCACTTGTCTGACTAAGTTTACTGATACTACTTGTCTGACAAAGTTTGCTCATACTACTTGTCTGACTAAGTTTGCTTATACCACTTGTCTGACTAAGTTTGCTTATACCACTTGTCTGACTAGTTGTTCATACTATTTGTCTGACTAGTTTCATTTTTCAAACATCTTTTCAGGCTATCTCTGTTTGAAAATCAATAATTCCATACACAATAATCCTGTCCAAAACTAAAAACATTTTTAACAATCCTACTTAATAAATCATTAAATAACAGACATCGACGTGTATGGTTTCAGGTGATATGATAAAAAGTGAAAGCGAGACCCCGACATTACTCGAGAGAATATTTTTGTTGACAAAAATAGAAAAGTTCTGGAGGGTTTTAAAGCTTGTGGAAATTTCAAGTAGTGGAGGACGAGCGCGTGTCAGACAACGCGTTAAATCCGCATTACAGCGATTAATCTTGTCGCTTTTTCACCGTGTGAAGTGTCGACGGGAGAAAATTTAATTGCCGTCCCCTGTGTCTGTCCCGGATCGATGAGCTTTGAAATCTGCGTGTGCCGCTTAACGTCGAAATTGAATCTTTGTTGTCGAACACGGCCCCGACGAGTTGTTCCATCGCCAGGCTGCCAGGCATATTGCGTTTTGTCAGCGAAAGGAAACCGTGGCTTCGTCTCTGTTTGCACGGCCGCGAGATCCAATGAAATTTTTGAACTGTTCGATTCGACGCCCCGGGCTAGTCATCTGCCACGATTCTCTCTTCTCTTTGCTGCCTTTTCGTTCGCTTTCTTCCTTTTTTTTTGGCGTTTTTATCGATTCTGCTCGCGAGAACCCTTGATGCAATTCACACCTCTCGTGTCGTTGCTTTTCTGAACATCGATAAAAATAATCGACGTATTGTAATCACTACAATAATCACGGTCTAATAGAATCTAAAACTAATCTGTTTTTCGATTAATCTTGTCTCTCGCAACCTACGCAAAGATTTATCTGTCCAAAATGGGAAGCAAAGTTCTCAAAGAAAGAACATCCCCTTTTTACTGACTTTTTTATACGCCAGCATAAAATGTGAGCTTTCAGGAGGGATGCTTTATATCTCAACCCTTTTCACGGGGGGGATTCGTGTTTCAATTTTCCCGCGCTTATCGTGCGGAAGCGACAAACTCCACATCTAATGAATTTCAATGAATTGAATGGAACCTGTACTTTAATCAAACTCGACCGGATTGCCTTATGTCTCGTTTGATATTGTAATCGACCTTTTAGTATTTATTTAATCTTCATCCTGGAGATCGAATGTCCTTTCCTGAACCGGAGGACAACCAATAACGTCTGTTGTATATTTCAGCCCGGAGAAAGCTTTCAGGTGAGATAAACATTTCCGTGTTATTTATTAAAGAATCCTTTAACACTTTATCACCCATCAGGTTTTTTCCACTTCTATTAAAGACTTAAATTTACTAAAAACAGTTTCGAAAATATTTCTGTGTCATTATTTTTAAAATTACGTCCATAAGCGTGATACATCGAATTTATCGTTGCTCGCAAATTTATAGCGGATCATTCGGACATTAAACGAGTTAACGACATGTTCACCGTATATCCTCAAGATCTCCATGCGTCTTCATCATGCACGATACACAATATCAGAATGATAGCTTCTTTCCCCATAACTCGTTTTGTTTCCCAAACGACTGGCATAAAATCTCGATACCTCAACGTCGCTTTCCAAGAATTCCACACACGTACGATATAACATCCGATTTGTTTTCTTAGACGACACGATTCCCTATGATCGCATTTATCCCGACTCTCTAATGGGATCCAGAGACAACGTTCAATAAGTACCAGAAGCATTATTATCCATCGCACAATACCCATTATAATTTATTCCATCAAGACTTGTCGGCGGTGCCCCGGTACGCGTACGAAGAAACCGCGAATGGAAACTGCTTTATTAATCCAGACTGAATAATGCATCGCTTTCTGATCGAGTTCGACCTTAGACTCCATAGAATTTTACAGTGACGTGGATGTAAAATCCACGGGAATTCATATGAAAGTAAAATAACGTGTAAACCTTGCTGTAATATCTTTTTAAGCGCTACTGCCGCGGGCTCAAATCGCAAATTTATACGGCAGATAATTATAAGACCAAATTTCCATAATTTCTCGAGCTACAAAATTTTTATAGTTCGATGTCTTAAATTTGCAAATGTACAAATTTCTTCAAATTGTCAAATTTTTTTATATTTCTACATTGTGAGACTGACTGTGAGTTAACACTAAACGTACCACATATGTGTACTCAATTTTGAAATTAAAAATGGGGTCAAAGAATAAATAACCAAATGAAGAAACATAAATTAGTATATACATTTATTCTTCACCTTGATGAAAATCAATGCTGATTTTAAAGAATGTAATCTTGTTTATGTTAATGTTCTATGTTGTTTAACAAAATGAGTATCTTATATTTACAAAATTTCTCGAGCCACAAAATTTTTATAGTTCGAATTCTTAAATTTGTAAACCTACAAATCCTCAAATTATTACAATAACTTTTACGTTTTTACTTTGTGAGACTCACTGTGACTTAACACTAAACCTACCACATATGTTAATGTACACATATGTGTACTCAATTTGAAATTAAAAATGGAGTCAAAGAATAAATAACCAAATGACGAAACATAAATTAGTATATACATTTATTCTTCACCTTGATGAAAATCAATGCTGATTTTAAAGAATGTAATCTTGTTTATGTTAATGTTCTGTTGTTTAAAAAAATGTGTATCTTACAATAAGAAACTTGTGCAGCGATCATTTGACTGGTTTGGTAGTTTTAGTGTTGATAATAAAAAAAATTGCACAGCTACTTCACTACTTCTACAAATAATTTTTATCTAACCATTGAACATTCTAAATTATTAAAAATTAAAACACTCCAGGTTAAGAGTATTAAAACAGTATAATAAAAAAAATTGCACAGCTATTTTGTAACTATTGCAAATAATTTTTTATCCAATCCCCGAACAATCTTCTAAATTATTATCAAGTTAAAACACCCCATGTTGAGAGTATTAAAACAGTATAAAAGTGAGCCCTAAATTATTGATCGAGTGTCTCCGCAAATCGAAGCAGGTTGTAACCCTAATCGGTGGGTATTCGAGTGAGGCCCAGCACGTGTATTCGATGCACCGAAATAGCGATTTGCGGACATCAGTCAAACAACGGCACGTGTTACCAGTCACCGTCATGAGCGTGCGTCATATCGTTGTCACCGGCTGTATAACGGCATGGAAGGTATTTCGTGTAAAATCGGGGCCAAACGAAATTTCGATGAAATTTTCACGGGATCGAGCATCGACAGCAGTCGATAATGAAGGATGATTGGGCGTGCCGGCAATTCGGAATTAAAGGGCGTCCTTTTGTTCGTAGCAATCGTGTTGGAATAATTCTGCACCGTCGAGGAAAAAAGCCGAGTCAGCTAGAAAATGAAGTGACGCGCGATGGCATTTTGCTCGACCTCCGTCGAGCGCAAAAAGTGGTAACCGGTGAACTTGCAGGGGGAAATTGAACGTAATCGAATGCGCACCTTGCTGCCTGCATTTTACCATGTTAAGAATTTTACTATCTGTTCAACGATTGCCTGTCTTTGCAGAACGGAATATTAATAAACGGTAAGTGACAATTATCGCAAAAGTATTGGATAAAAAGTTGCGCTTTGTATATGTACGCAATTTTAAATAATTGCCAGCGTCGACAAAGAGCTTCAAAAGGTGCATTCGAAGCACTGTTGTATCGAAATTCGAATGGCTTCTGCATCTGACAGCGTATTATCGTGCTCTTTTCAGCCAACAAGCCTGATCCGAGGCC
This sequence comes from Megachile leachella, assembly GCA_963576845.1. Lineage (NCBI taxonomy): Eukaryota > Metazoa > Arthropoda > Insecta > Hymenoptera > Megachilidae > Megachile > Megachile leachella. Next base: position 12,472,432 of record OY756257.1, read on the forward strand.
GTTGATAAATCTGTGCGAAAGCGTGCTGCGAGAAAGGGAGACGGAAAGCCAGAATTTCACCGCAGAAATATTTGAGTAGCTCGATAACGACGGCCAGGATTTACGTGCGAGCCGTCACCGACGATCCCACCCGGGTTGTTGATCGAGCAACATCACGGGATGCTGCGAGAATTCAGAGATCATCCTGCCGATGTATGACATCAACGTACACGACGCCGGGATATCCAGAGATGCTTTCTTTCGAATAAAAAGGATATGGGAGACGAGAAGGTTCATCAATCACTTTGTCTGCTCTAATGAGGGTTCTTCGAATTTCAGGACCTTCGGATATATATTGCCTGCTTCTGGGTGTTTGGAAATGTGGGGATTTGGAGATTGGAGGTTTAGGAATTTTGGGGTACTTAGATTTGGGAGATTTAGTTTAGGGACTTGTCTGACTTGTTTTCTTTTCTATTTGTGTTACCACGTATTAAATTTGTATGCACTGAAACTGAATACGTTAGATTTCCACTCGTTGTGTCACCACGTCTTAGATTTCTATGCATCGAAACTCAATGCGTTAGATTTTCACTCGTTGTATCGCCACGTATTAAATTTCAACGCACTGAAACTCAATACGTTAGATTTCCACTCGCTGTATCACCACGTATTAAATTTCAACGCATCGAAACTCAATACGTAAGATTTCCACTCGTTGTATCGCCACGTATTAAATTTCAACGCGTCGAAACTCAATACGTAAGATTTCCACTCGTTGTATCGCCACGTATTAAATTTCAACGCACTGAAACTCTATACGTTAGATTTCCACTCGTTGTGTCACCACGTATTAAATTTCAACGCGTCGAAACTCAATACGTTAGATTTTCACTCGTTGTATCACCACGTATTAAATTTCAACGCACTGAAACTCAATACGTTAGATCTCCACTCGTTGTATCGCCACGTATTTAATTTCAACGCACTGAAACTCAATACGTTAGATTTCCACTCGTTGTATCGCCACGTATTTAATTTCAACGCACTGAAACTCAATACGTTAGATTTTCACTCGTTGTATCGCCACGTATTAAATTTGAACGCACTGAAACTCAATACTGTGGTAATGGGAAATGGATTATAGTGAAGGTTTGAGTGAGTGATCGAGTGTCGGTAATGGTGTTTAATTTAATAATTTACTGTTGGTAACAAATGTAATTGTAATTGAAGTTACCGATATTCCATGGCATGAAAGAGTGAGCGGTTTGTTTTATGTTTTGGGATAAAAGTAAAACGGAAAAAGTAAAGGTTGTTGATTAGTGACCGCAACAGGAAAAGGACGTAATTTTGAAAAGCAGTAAAAGTGTTAAACGTTAAATATTAGTTTAAAGTGTAAAATAAAGTTTGTTCTTTGAATCTACATTGAGTTTCAAATATTCCTTTCCTACAATACGTTAGATTTCCACATAAGTTAAGTATGAAAATGTGTCATGTTGTCATATGTTAAATTTCCACGAATTAAACTTCTACGCATATCGTCACATGTTAAATTTCCACACATTCTATTGCTACACACTGTCACACGTTGCAATTGTGAAGAGCATTTTCCTGAGTGTAGTCGTTTGTCTCGAATTCTGATTTTCGCGGCAAGATTACGTTACAACAGGTCTCGCATTGTTCCCAACAATGGCAGAAATTAATTGCGAATCATGGAAGCATGAGGGAAGATTATGATATCAGCCACTATTACATTCTCCGTTATGCCTCTGAAGTTCAGCACAATTACAATAATTAGACATCTTCCAAATGAAATCCTTCTTTCTGATTCCCTGTTACGAACCACAAAGGGCATTTTGTTGAACTGCATATCTTTAACGTCTTGAAAAATGTATCTGTACAGTTCGTTAATGAGCTTTTTCGTGTCAGAACGATTTTTCAAACACGTTCGAAGCAAAGTGCATAATTAGAACGGGATAAAAAATGAACGTCGAATGACACTGCTCCGACCTTTATTAATTTTGTAACACAAGAGTCTTCTTTCAAATATTTTTATCCTCTATTATCCTGCATACGTACAGCACCCCACGGTTTTATTATGATCGTCCTTCAACATCGATCCTCCTTTATTCGACACGAATCGACTCGTTCCTCGCTCCCCTTTTCTATCGTTTTCTGATAGATTCTTGTAGAATTCGTGTCTCCAGCTCAGCGACGCTCTTTAATGCATTAAAAATGAGGGAACTGAGTTTAACGATCAGAGAATTTCACAACGGAAAGCGAGCTGGGTGAACATGATCCGTAAACAAAACAAATTTTTTTTATTGAAATACGTTTTATTATTGTGTGTTCAATTTTTAGACTTCTACTCGTTTGATAACCATATGTTGGATTTCTATCCGTTAGATTTCCACGCATTAGATTTCTATTTGTTAGATTTCCACGTGTTAGATTTTTACCCGTTCAATTTCCACACGTTAGGTTTCGACACATTAGATTTCTACGCGTTAGATTTCCACGCATTAGATTTCTACTTATTAGATTTCCACGTGTTAGATTTCTATTTGTTAGATTTCTACCCGTTCAATTTCCACACGTTAGATTTCCACACATTAGATTTCTACGCGTTAGATTTCCACGCATTAGATTTCTATTTGTTAGATTTCCACACATTAGATTTCTACACGTTAGATTTCTACGTGTTAGATTTCTACTCGTTCAATTTCCACACATTAGATTTCCACACATTAGATTTCTACGCGTTAGATTTTCACGCGATAGATTTCTATTTGTTAGATTCGGACGTGTTAGATTTCTACCCGTTCAATTTCCACACGTTAGATTTCCACACATTAGATTTCTACGCGTTAGATTTTCACGCGTCAGATTTCTACTCGTCAGATTTCCACCTGTGACATTTCTACCCGTTAGGTAACCTCATATTAGATTTCTACATATTCTATTTCTATATATTAGATTTCTATATACTAGATTTGTACCCATTAGAGTTTCACACATTGACTTTGCACGCGTTAATTTCCGGCCAATTAGATTTCCACGCAGTAAATTCCTACCCATTAGATTTTCTCGCTTCAACTTCGCAGACCTTAAATAGTACCCGTTAAATTTTAACGCGCTAGACTTCTACCCATTAAATTTCCACGTATCCGATTTCTACGAAACGTTTCCACGTGTCACGCTTATACACGAAATTTCCACGAATCCCTTCATGCGTTAAATGCCCACATATTGTACTCCCTCGTGTTAAACCCCTACGGGTTATAATAACGTTACAAGCATCACGCATTGTAATCATTACGTGTTAGCTTTCCATTTGTAAAATTCGTACATCCTCGATCGAAATCAACCCTTTATACGTTCTGACGTCCTTTGGTACCGTTTTAGCACACTGCACGAGGTACACAGCAAAGGAATACAGCAAATACGGTAAAGGAATACAGCAAACGTAAGTAGTTGTAAATGCATTAATCTGTTAAATTCCCTTTACAGCAAGCTTTTGGCAGCTACTGTAAGTCTCGAACCCCTTTGCCTTTCCGCGCACATGCATGCGGTGTAAAGGTTCTAAATTACAGCGATTACATTTGATAAATAATAACAGAGCCTAGCTCTAGGACGAATTTCCCTCCTAAAAGAAGCCTCGTGAGTGTAGACATAATATTAGATTTTAGGATGTTTTATAATATTAAAGGTTTGACATAGCAGTAATAAAAGACCAAGGAACCGTTGCTTGTTCGTTTTAACATTTGGTAGACACATTGAGCCCAGGGTTGGCGTAGTTGTATTTCTTTTTTTTCGGTAAGGTATGTTGCCCAATATCTGACACTCCACCAATAACTGACACTTTTAACTTTGTAATTAATTAATAAAGACTCTATAAATAATATCTGTTTCTCATTGTGTATATTATGCAATGCCATCTCTGATTTATGAGAATCGTTATACGTGAATTTATCCAAATTTTGCAATTATTGTTTACAAGTCGGCACGTAATTTTCATTAGCGGCTCGATTCTTCTATCACTTAAGGTTAGAAACACGTCATGATATTTTGCTTTGTATTTATTTTATTAAATTATTTTTAGAGCAACCTTATATTTCCCTATTCTAATTAAAGATTATAGTGTTGTTTTTTCTTTGAAGACTTTAAATAAACCGTCTAATTTGATGGATGTCAAGGGTGTCAGTTTTTGGGATACGAATATAAGCCTGCCGACCAACATCTGACATCCGTGTCAGATTAAAATTGTCAGTCATTGATTGATTTTTCACACCTCTTAGCCCGGAATAGTCTACACGAGAGGAATTTGTTAATCGTTAAAATTACATTTTCAGGTAATGGAACGTCGGCGTTTAAGTAAAACACGATTGTTATTTATCAAAGGGAGAAAGCTTTCGATAACGTAGAATATTTTCGTTCTTTCCCCCCGGAATCTATCAATCGCACGAATTCTTTACGATCTGCCGGTTGGTTTGTATTTTCAGAATGCGCCAACGTGAATCGCCGACTCGTTTTTCTTTCATTTTTATTGTCGATCACTGTTCTACTTTTCGTACATTGTTTTTCCATTTCAACTATTTGCACGGCCGGGAAAATTGTTTTTTTCTCGCCCATCCCCGCTCCCGTTTAAACACGCATCGTTAAATATTTGCGTTTCATTTATTGAGCGAATTAACGCGGATACGTACATTGAAAACAGTAAACAGCGGAACGTGTTTGTTCCTATCAATTGTGTCAGCAAATGTTTAGATGTAATAACGATTTATTAATTCCGTGCCTACGATTCTATTTGCGCTTTTCTTTATTAATTTGAACCTTCATAAATTCCAGATACAAATATTAAAAATATTTCGTGTGTAAAAATTTAAAACGTAAGTATATTCATAGCAGATTTTTTTTTTATAAAAGTGGCAAATCTGATCCTCCGCGACAATAATTCAAATAATAAGAAGTGGATCGCACTTTTATAAAGCAGTTATCCCCACATAAATCCCGTGGAACATATGCTATCGAGGGGATCTTCGAAAGCCGGATCGTTGTCGCTTAAAGAGGCCGACTCCCTCGCTTACACAAACTGACGAGGGAAAGACGGAACTACCCATTCAATTTGCGCTTAACAAAGCCCCTTCTTTCTTCCTATCTTCTTTTACAGCCCCAGGTAGCCGCGTTCGTTCATGTATGAAAAGCGGTGGCTTTCCTCTTAATTCTTTTCCCTTTTCGTCACCCCATTTTTCGTGCTGATAAAATGGCAGGCGCACGCGTGAAACCCTTCTGACTAATCGAGCAATTGCCCGTAATTGGATCACGAACTTCACTCCAAAATTATTCGATAGATGTCTTCGATAAAACGAGGTCATCGAGTGAAAACAAGTTGCGAAGAATCGTAGAGGAAATTTAGTAAAAAGAAATTGTGAATAATCGAAGAGAAAATCTAGTAAAAAGAAATTGTGGATAATCGAAGAGAAAATCTAAGCAAGCAAATTCTAAGCAGCTATCTCTGCAAAGGAGATTAAGGTAACCGAGGATATGGGGCGCTTTATCGCGTTCTTTTTAGAAATAGCCGGGAATTTTTAAACGCCAGAAAACGTAGAGGAATGCGGATGGTCAAAAGGCGGAGATAAGACGGAGAACGTGTAACGCGACTAGTCACGCAATTAAGACGAAACAAAAGGCTTTTTCCTATCCTTTTGTCGTGGTGTTTCTCTTAATTCCTTTCCCTTTATCTTCGCCTGGTGGCCCCACGTCACTGCGTATGCGTTTCTTCTTCGAGCCGTTCCGCCATACGGACCGTAATTAACTCTCCGCTTAATCTTTTGTGCCGGTGCTGCAACGCGCAATTCAAACTCTTTGTTCGTCGCTTTAAAACGTTCGCGAATTTCGCATCCAGACACAATTATGAAGAGAACGTCGAAGCGAAAAAAGGCGCGATGCAATTTTCTCGTTCCTCAGTTCGTTTCTCGGTTGCCATTTACCCCTGTTTCGCGAACCAACCTTTCGTTGCTTTTTTAATGATTGAGGTCCTCTTGTCTTGCATTTTGTATACTGTCGCAGACACTGTTAATATCTGTTATGGGGTGCATTATCTGGATTACGTATTACGAGGTGGACGGATGTAATTGATATTTGATTTTTAAATGTGAGTGTAGGAAAGATAGTACAAGTCGGACAAGTAGTATAAGCAACTGGTCAGACAAGTAGATTGAACAACTAGTCAGGTAAGTAGTATGAGCAACTAGTCAGACAAGAAGTGTATACAACTAGTCAGATAAATAGTATAAGCAACTAGGCAGACAAGTAGTATGAGCAACTAGTCAGACAAGTAGTATAAGCAAATAGTCAGACAAGTAGTATGAGCAACTACTCAGACAAATAGTGTAAGCAACTAGGCAGACAAGTAGTATGAGCAACTAGTCAGACAAGTAGTATAAGCAAATAGTCAGACAAATAGTATAAGCAACTAGGCAGACAAGTAGTATGAGCAAATAGTCAGACAAGTAGTATGAGCAACTAGTAAGACAAGTAGTATAAGCAAATAGTCAGACAAGTAGTATGAGTAACTAGTCAGACAAGTAGTATAAGCAACTAGTCAGACAAGTAGTATGAGCAACTAGTCAGACAAGTAGTATAGGCAAGTCGTCAGACAAGTGGAGCTTCGAATGCATAGAAATGTAACGAATGGAAATTTAACATATGAGGACACCACACGTGCAGAAGCTTCACATATGGAAATTTAACATATGAAGAAATGACACACGTAGAAGCTTGATGCGTGGAAATCTAATGTATCGAGTGCTGAATGCGTAGAAATTTAACACGTGGAAATACCACGAGTGGAAATCTAACATATGAGGACAGCACATGTGCAGAAGTTCCACATATGGAAATTTAACATATGATGAAATGACACATGTAGAAGTTTAATGCGTGGAAGTCTAATGTATCGAGTTTCGAATGCATAGAAATCTAACACGTGATGACATAACGAGTGGAAATCAAACACATGAGAGCACCTCACGTGCATAAACTAACATGCGTAGAAGTTTAATTCGTGGAAATCTAATATATTCAGTTTCGAATACATAGAAATCTAATACATAGTGATATAACGAGCGTAACTCTAACATAAGAAATTACGTGTGTGAATCTACGTAACAGTAAAAGAACTAAAAATCTAAAAGCTCCTCCGCGACAAATCTGAGAAAGTTCCAAATTAAACCATCGTTTCGCAATCCCTTTATCCCACAGCGAAGTGAAAATCGTAGATTAAGAAACAAAGGTAATACAAGAATGTTGAATTGTTTGCGGCGCAAGCAAGCTTACGGTTAATGGCGTAGGTGAAATTAGTGGATCCCTTGGGGACACCGCAGCGCCGGGAGCAACTGTCGTACCTTCGTCACGAAAATAAGACAATCCACGTCGTCGTTCGTCTTCGGCAATTTAACCAGCTTGATTCGAAGCGTCCCGAGTATCCTGTAGGAACCGCTTTTACGCAAGATACTTTACGTTTACGTGACCGTATAAAACGTACCTTTTAAAGAACGATACTGCCTCGATGAGTTCGCTTTACGAGTATTTCACGACGGCCAAATCGATCTCTTCTACGATACTTCGATTGTACAGAAAGGTGTCACGCTTTATCATTTCGCTGTCGTAAAAATTAACGACAGTTTTATACTCTCGAGCGTGTATTTGCTCTATTTTGTACTTTTATTCTTTGGGAAAATCGCGGTGGTGACGTAATAAACGGAGTAAGTGGATTTGTTATGTTTTTTGGATTTTAGGTGGCGATTGAGGGGTGATTTGTCAAGTGCGAATTATTATGTGCTGAGATTACAACGCATAACTACTACCACTCATCAATGCGTGGGAATTCAGCGCGTAGAAAATTTAACGCATGGGAAATTTTACGCGAAGGACTTCAACACGTAGAAATTCCACGCGAGGAAAATTCCAAGCGTAGAGAATTCCAAGCGTAGAAAATTCCAAGCGTAGAGAATTCCAAGCGTAGAAAATTCCAAGCGTAGAGAATTCCAAGCGTAGAAAATTCCAAGCGCAGAGAATTCCAAGCGTAGAAAATTCCAAGCGTAGAAAATTCCAAGCATAGAAAATTCCAAGCGTAGAAAATTCCAAACGTAGAAAATTCCAAGCGTAGAGAATTCAACGCGTAGAATATTCAATGCGTGGGAAATTCGGCGCGTAGGAATTCAGTGCGTAGAAATTCCACGCGTAGAAAATTCCAAGCGTAGAGAATTCCAAGCGTAGAAAATTCCAAGCGTAGAGAATTCCAAGCGTAGAAAATTCCAAGCGTAGAGAATTCAATGCGTGGGAAATTCGGCGCGTAGGAATTCAGTGCGTAGAAATTCCACGCGTAGAAAATTCCAAGCGTACAGAATTCAACGCGTAGAAAATCAACGCATAGGAAATTCTACGCGAAGGAATTCAACGCATCGGAAATTCTACGCGATGGAATTCAACGCGTCGGGATTCAGCGCGTGGGAATTCGGCGCTTAGAAATTCAACGCGACTAATCTAACGCAGCCTATTACATAACATCTTCCACATACGTGACATCTATCTATGCGATAATATTTAGCGAGTAGTTATTTAGCGGCCGGTTATCGAACGCGAATGCATCATCGGATACATAACAATATAACCGAGTCTACAGTTAGCTTCTTCGATCGTCTAGTACCGAAATATTTTATTAATCTTCCAAAAGCCGACGAATCCGCAGTAGGGATTTACGTAGAACCCGTTGCAACGTTGCATACGAAACGGCGATTTCTATGCTCCGCGGTTTCGAGCCTCGTGTTTTGTGGTTGATCCTCGGACAATCGAAGCTTACGATTCACCGTAACGAATAATAGAAATACGCAACAACTCGGGAATATTTGCGGGCAAGATTTCTTCGAAATATTCCTGAAATATTCTTCCATTCTGTAAGCACGAAATCTCACGGAATCGGGCCGCGTTGTGCATTTGACAAGTGCATGATTGCCTTCTGGATTTTCGCGATGACTCCAGGCGTCGTACGTTCAGAGATAACCGACAAGCCTTGCATTATTCCCCAAAGCGAAAGGATTGTTTTAAAAAAATATTATCGAACGTATTTCCCTCGAATTTTAACCGCATCGATTTTTACGGACCTCTGTAACGCACGCTGCGACGAATTTGAACGTCACTCGACTCCCTGATATGTATTTTCCAGCATGTGATTAAACGAAATAAAACGAAACGCCCGTTTCGATACGAGGGGAACGGAATCTGGGTTAAAAATTAATCCACGACGAGAGATTGCTGGCAATTTACGCGACTGAATATGGAACAGGCCGTTTTATAAATATGATAATTGGCGGCGTGGTACGGTATTTAAAAAAACAGAAGGATTCTGTTTTGTATTTCAATGGAACCGTAAATGTAATATGCCTGAAAACTGAATTAAACAGACCGGAGTAATCTTTACAAATTATTACTAATTCACGACTTTGCAAGAAATATAAAACCTCACTTAACGACAAATGCTACATAACACATATTTGTGTGATTAACATATTAATATTACATATGAACACACGTATTAACGCCACAGATCATTGACTTGATAAATTATTGATTTAATGTGTTTTACAAATATAACAAATTATAATTTAAAAAATACTTCAAATTAAACAATTTTTAAATTGCACATCTCTTTGTCTACTGAATATGTCGACACTTTTTGTCACCCCAAATAAATTGCACTTGTCATTAAATTTAACCGAATATTTTTTGAGAATATTGTACCTCGATAAAAAAATTGATCAAATTGAAGCAGTATTTCGAATCGACCCAATTGACTCGATAAATTTCCTCAGGTACCATCCATTTTCCAATTACAACCAATTATGCATCCTCTGTAGCGATCGTTTTCACAGCGATATTTATTGATCACAGGAAAGGAACAGAGACACCGCGATCGCAATTCATTCGTACAGTAATCGTGGCAGTTATTTTAAATAGCCACAGCATTCGATTCCGTTTTGAAATTATCGTTATCTCCGCATTACGAATCGCGCCGTTAATCACTCGCGCAAATAGTTTTGTTGCTGCTATTAATTTATAATGCTTCGGTATAATATCGAACTATAAATTCGATGGCGGCCTCTCTCGCGTTTTGACAGATTTAACCCACGCACCGTATTCCCCAATTAATGCCGTCAATTAAGAAGATTTACCTTTGAAGCCGCTCTGTTACGCGTACACTTAGGATTACTGCTCGTGGATTTACGATATATCAATCACTATTAAGAGGGGAAGTAGAGATGCGTTTGGAAAAGTCTGGGATTTTGTTGGGATAAAAGAACGTTAGTACCTTGATTTTTAAAATTTTTGTTTGGGGATGTAATACTTACTTTTTATTTAAAAAAAAATTCTTTAAAAAATGCTAAGTGTAGTTATAAAATTGTAAAATTCATCTCAGATGTTTCTGATAATTTCAATAAGTGTAAAATCTACACTTCAAGGTTCGATAAATATTACTGAAATTTCTATGCGTCGAATTCCCATGAGATAAATTCCTACGCGTTAAATTCCTGCGCGTCAAATTTCTACGCATTAGACTCCCACGCATCGAATTTCTAAGCGCTGAATTCCCACGCGTTAAATTTCGACGCGTTGAATTCCTTCGCGTAGAATTTCTCACGCGTTGAATTCCTCACGCGTCGAATTCCCTACGCGTCGAATTCCCTACGCTTGGAATTTTCTACGCGTTGAATATCCTACGCGTGGAATTTCTAAGCGCTGAATTCCCACGCGTAGAATTTTCTACGCATTGAATTTCCTACGCGTGGGATTCTCTACGCATTGAATTCCCTACGCTTGAAATTTTCTACGCGTTGAATTTCCCACGCGTGGAATTCTCTACGCATTGAATTCCCTACGCTTGAAATTTTCTACGCGTTGAATTTCCCACGCGTGGAATTCTCTACGCATTGAATTCCCTACGCATCGAATTCCCTACGCTTGGAATTTTCTACGCGTTGAATTTCCCACGCGTGGAATTCTCTACGCATTGAATTCCCTACGCTTGAAATTTTCTACGCGTTGAATTTCCCACGCGTGGAATTCTCTACGCATTGAATTCCCTACGCTTGGAATTTTCTACGCGTTGAATTTCCCACGCGTGAAATTCTCTACGCATTGAATTCCCTACGCATCGAATTCTCTACGCTTGGAATTTTTTACGCGTTGAATTTCGCACGCGTGGAATTCTCTACGCATTGAATTCCCTACGCTTGGAATTTTCTACGCGTTGAATCTCCCATGCGTGGAATTCTCTACGCATTAAATTTCCTACGCGTTAAATTTCCACGCACTGAATTCCCACGCTTCAAATTCCTAATAGTTGAATCTCCACAAGTTAATTTGTCACCCGTTTAACTACCACGCACTAATTGATCAAACCTTGTAACCCCACGCATCACATCCCTAAACATTCAATTACTACCCTCTAATTCGACAGTCAAGTGGTACATTTAAGAAGCTCAATATTCAAAATTTCAATCACTTTGAACTCCCGCAATTTCGTTTGCGGCAAAATGACGAGTACCATAATTGAAATCCATGCGACTGCAACAGAAACGATAAACGAGGTGAAACAACAGGCTGCAAAGCCTCCCTGTGAAATGTAATGCTACTAAAATTCAACGGTGCAACGTGGCAGGACGTAATTGCATCCCCGAGCCATTTAACTTCCCGTAATTAAATTATTGCGATAATCTTTCGCGGAAGAAACACGATTTCCGTGGTCAAAAAAGGGTGGATTCGCGGCGAGTTGTAAATCAAGGTTGCAAATCACGCGTGGAAGAGAAAAGAATGCTATAATAGTGGAGGAATGTGATTATGACGCCACAATGCATCGCAATTTAATGTCACGTTGCTGGGACTCTTAAAATTCTTCGTTCTCTTCAATCCAGAAAAATGTTGATTATAAATTTTGCGAAAGGTTGTGCAATTTTTTGCTGGGATGAATTATGAGAAATCGGGAAATCAATTATTTGACATGCAAACGGTTGAAACCTTTGGTGAAATTGTGTTTCCGCTCTTGTGTTTTAGTTCAACGATCGATCAATGTTATATAAAATTGTTGTTTCATCCGATCGATCACAGTTGCAAGATGATTTATTAACATTTTGAAGGTACAAACTAGTTTATAGTTGAAACCGAACGCTGTTTCGTTCGAACTTACGATGAACGTTCATACACGCTGCTTTTAAATATTTCATCGTGATATAATATGCATGAGTAGCATCCGATCGAACATTTTTTACGATGATGCACGTATGTGATTGAGCACGCGTCATTTATTTCGAACGATCGAACATCGAGATAAGTGCGTCGGGCTCGTTATTAGAAAAATATATTAGCCTCGTAGAATATGAATGTACCTGCAATATTCATTTCAAATCAATTTCAAAGCAACGTTGCGATTCGGAGATGTTTCTTCTTCTCCATTTTCCAGATGAAACCTACTTAACCTAACACTAATTAACTATTAACATCAACAACATAATTTCTGATTTAAATAATTTAATTTACTTTCAATTTCTAAATTTGTACCCTTTTGCACATTTTCGTCTCAAATCAATAACTTTGACAGAACTGTCATTCTCAGGAATGCAAGAAGTAACATATATGAAATCAGACAATCATGGAAACATCAGATTAGTCACATGAAGTTCATACTGTCTCCAGTAAACGATAACAATAAAACATATGTACCAGGATAAATAATCTTCTCAACAATCAATCATGCAACCGTGTCTGGACAGTGCGCGCCAAGTGCAATTGCGAAGGACGACACATCAGCCATATCGCGGAAGGACGTGGCTGGCATTTTACGAGGACAAATGAAAAAGTCTGGGTCACAGTCGTCGTGTAAACACTCGAGAGTCGACAATCGTACGTATAATTGGAATTCTGGATTAAACATAATTTGATGTGATTTTAGTTCGTTTGCTGAGATTGAGACAGTTATTGCTGTGGATTTTTGGGACGTTGTGGATGGTTTAATTTATGGTGATATTAAATGTGAGGGTTTGACGAAGAGGGATTTGACGAGGAGGGATTTGGCGAGGTGGGATTTGACGAGTGGGAAATTAGAGCCTAGAGATTTGGAATATGGTGATTCGACAGGTGGGAATACAGTGCGTAGGAATTTAACGCGTGGGAATTCAGCACGCAGAAATTCGACGGGTAGAAAATTCCAAGCATAGGGAATTCCAAGCGTAGAGAATTCCACGCGTGGGAAATTTAATGCGTAGAGAATTCAATGCGTAGAGAATTCCACGCGTGGCGAACTCGACGCGTAGGAAATTCGATGCGTAGAGAATTTAATGCGTAGAGAATTCCACGCGTGGGAAATTTAATGCGTAGAGAATTCCACGCGTGGAAGTTTAATGCGTAGGGAATTCAAAGCGTAGAGAATTCCACGCGTGGGAAATTTAATGCGTAGAGAATTCCACGCGTGGGAAATTCAATGCGTAGAGAATTCCACGCGTGGGAAATTCAATGCGTAGAGAATTCCACGCGTGGGAAATTTAATGCGTAGAGAATTCCATGTGTGGGAAATTTAATGCGTAGAGAATTCCACGCGTGGGAAATTTAATGCGTAGAGAATTCCACGCGTGGGAAATTTAATGCGTGGAGAATTCCACGCGTGGAAAATTTAATGCGTAGAGAATTCTACGCGTGGGAAATTTAATGCGTAGAGAATTCCACGCGTGGGAAATTTATCGCGTAGAGAATTCCACGCGTGGGAAATTTAATGCGTAAGGAATTCAAAGCGTAGAGAATTCCACGCGTGGGAAATTCGACGCGTAGGGAATTCAATGCGTGGAAAATTCAGCGGGTGGAAATTTAGCGCGCAGGGATTTGGCGCGTGGGATATTTGCACGAAGGGATTCAACGCGTAGGAATTTAACGCATAGAGACTCCACGCGTGCAAATTTGATTCATTGGATTTTAATTTCCGTAAAAATCATACCCATAGAAATCCAACGCACAGTAAACCAACGCATAAAAATCTAACGCGTAAAAACCTAGCATGTATATATCCAACGCGTCGATATCAAACCTGTAAAAATCTCACGCAAAATTACCCAACTAATTGAAACCTAAAAAATACAAATGAACCGCATACAAAATTTGTCGCGCGATAATGAATAAAAATCGCAGCTAATACGAATACATAAAACGCCATATAAAAATGCCACATAGCAAGAATTCTGCGCAATATCCTACCGCAAATATGAAAAAACGTTCAGAGTTTAATTAAACGCATAATTAAGCAACATAACGTTGAAAAATTACAGGAGAGCCGAAATTCAGTTCCATGAAATGCGAATCTACGATAGGAAAGATGTTTTAAAGCGTGAAACGCGCGAAACAAGATCGCGTTTCGTTCGAGCGTTGATAAAATACGGCAAGCTATACTGTAAGTACACGAAGCTGGCGGGTTTCAAATATTTCACGGAATCCGGTACGACGTGGTTCGACAGGTAATTTAGACGTTCTTTCTAACGGTGAAACGCGACAAATTTTAATGAAACGCTAACTTTGACGTTATATCGATGGACGTTTAACGTTTCACAGAGATTAATTGAAATTTGTGCGTATTAATTATGTTCTTTGAATGTGTTTTGCAGAACGGTTTGGTTTTTGCTGTATGCATTCATGGTGCCTACTATGGTTTACACCGTTTATTATAGTTACGTGGAATTTATGAAGAATCCTGTGATGACCAGCGTGGAGACGGAATATTTTCCGACGTACAAATTAAATTTTCCAGGTAATGGAGTTCGATTGTTGGTACCGCAGTCATTCTTGGAAGTGTCCTTTGAGTAATTTGAACGGGAGGAATTGATGAAACGTTTTTACGTCCAAAGGATGTACAATGGAACGAATGAAATTCACAGCGTAGAAAATTCAACGAGGCAGGAATTCGACGAATAGGAATTTAGCGCGTACAAATTTGGGTCGTGGGAATTTAACGCGTGGGAATTCAACGCGTAGAAAATTCCAAGCGTAGGGAATTCAACGCGTAGAAAATTCCAAGCGTAGGAAATTCCAAGCGTGGGAAATTCTACGCGTAGAAAATTCCAAGCGTAGGGAATTCAACGCGTGGGAAATTCCAAGCGTAGAAAATTCCGAGCGTAGGGAATTCAACGCGTAGAAAATTCCAAGCGTAGAGAATTCAATGCGTAGGGAATTCCAAGCGTAAGGAATTCAACGCGTGGGAAACTCAACGCATAGGAATTCAGCCCGTGAGAATTCAACGCGTGGGAATTCGGTGCGTAGAAATTCAGCGCGTAGAAAATTCCAAGCGTAGGGAATTCAACGCGTAGAAAATTCCAAGCGTAGGAAATTTAACGCGTGGAAACTCAATGCATATGAATTCAGTGCGTGGGAATTCAGTGCGTAGAAAATTCCAAACGTAGGGAAATAAACGCGTAGAAAATTCAATGCATAGGAATTCAGCGCGTGGGAATTCAACGCGTGGGAATGCAGCGCGTGAGTATTTAGCGCGCAAGGACTTATCGCGTGATTCCCCTCCGATGCAGAGAGTACAATATAAACTTGATGAACTACCTCAAAAATGATTCGTAGAAAGATCAAACTGTATCTCAAACAACATTTATTTGTATATCACTAAAGATTACAAACTGTAACAACGTTCATTTACAGGTGTCTCCATCTGTTCTATCAATAGAATAAGCCGTCGAGCCGCAGTGAAAATGGCGAACGAAATGTGAGCATTTATATCGAATTTTCATACCCGAGAACCGCAATAAAAACAGCGTAATTAAATGCATGAAATTCATTATATTCGTTAATACTGCATCATTAGTTTCAATCTCGTTAGCGAGATTCGTTTAAAAAATTGTTGTAAATATATGAGTGAGGCTCGCAATTAATTCCCTGGAACAAAATTTAGCCACATTGAATAATTAAAATCATTTAACATCGAAATTTGAACCATTCTTTCATGTAGTAACGGGGATGCATATTTAACCTCTTCTCTGCGATTTTATTCAACGCGAGTTTTCAACTAATTTTCCCGAACTGCAGTTTCAGTTCTCATAGAATGGAATTTTTAACGCAATTTTTAATACAGACATTTTGCAATATCGATCCGGTGTTATCAATTACCCGTTCGCGTATAAATTCTTCATTTCCATGTTAATTCAACGAGTGCGTTCAATATTTTTCACGAATTTTCAATTAATACATTTTTTCAAGTTTTATACGAATATTGTTGGTTTTTGCAGATACAACTCGAATATTTCGAGGCTATCTTCCGAAGAGATTCTGAACATGATTCTGCAATTGGGAGAACTTTACGATTCCGAATTTATAACGCAATCTCAGCCACTTCGAATCGATCAACTACTCTCGCATTTTTACGATGGCTATTACGACATTACCAACGTAATGAAACGAGTAAGTTCTTGCTTCCTGAACAGAATAATTCGGTTTTTATATCATTTCTTTGCTGGCAAGTGTTCTTGGGAATTTTTAGAATTTTGAGATTTTTGGGAATTTTGGGAATTTTGGGAATTTTGGGAATTTTTGGGAATTTTGGGAATTTGGGGGAATTTGAGGGATTTTGGGATTTTTAGGAATTTTAGGAATTTGAAGGAATTTGAGGGATTTTGGGAATTTTGGGGATTTGGGGGATTTTAGGAATTTGGGGAATTCTGGGAATTTTGGAAATTTTTGGGATTTTTGGGATTTTGGAATTTTTGGGAATTTAGAGAGTTGGGATTTAGAAGGTGGGAATTTAGGAAGTTTGGATTTAAGAAGTTGGGACTTAAAGAGTTGGGATTTAGGAAGTTGGGATTTAGGTAGTTGGGATTTAGGACAATAGGGATTTAAGAAATTGGGGATTTAGGATGTTGCGATTTAAGTAGCTGGAATTTATAAAGTTAGAATTACAGCAATTGGAATTTAGGAAATTGTGGAGTTAGCAACTTTAGAATTGAGGACATTAGGCATTTAGGAAGTATAGGATTTAAGAACTTGGTAACTTACGAAGTCAGGGACTTACGAAGTTGGGGAACCATGAAGATAAGGAGGTAAAAATTAAGAAATTCGAAAAATTAAGAATTTAAGAAGTGAAGCTATTAGAAATCATCTTACTTAGAAAATCAGCAAATGGAGTTGGTTTTATAAATTTGATATCTTGAGAAGCATTTATAAATTTGAAGATCTAGTACTTAAAAATTAAGTCATGTTAAAAATTTGCCAATTAACAAACATACATACATTAGACATATGTACTTCAGATATCAACCTAAAACTTGCATGTTACGTTTTCAGCTGACCCCCCAATGCTCCTCAATTTTATCAAGATGTCGTTTCAACGGTCAAGAGAGAAACTGCTCCGACATATTCGCGTTCCGCAAGACTCAAGACGGATTCTGTTGCATCTTCAATTACGCTACTAAAGGGGATGATACGCTCCTGTAAGTTTCGAGGTTTCCCCCTCCGTAAGTGGAATACATAATTTATTCGACTCGTCTCGCAACACCTTGCGAGCTGTCGGTCGAAATTTATTTTTCACCAGGTTCATACGGTCGCGTGCATGCGAAATTTCACCGTTTCGTGTTTCCTAGCCGTTCCATTTCCCTCGGTTTTGCTCGCTGCAAATTATTTCGTGGATAATGACAGCATCACGTGCACGCTGTTCACGGTTCTTCCGTTCGATCTCTTTTTCGCGTTGCACTTGTACATCCTGTGTGTTTTGCTTCGATAGAAACACCGAGGTCGATCATAGAACTGACCCCATCAAGGTGGAAAATTTGACCGAGGAAGGTGGACTATCGGTGCTCATGGAATCGTTTCCCGATGACTATTTCTATTCCATTTTACCAACCATTGGGTGGAAGGTAAGCAGAATTTATATTAATCATTATACTGGGTGCAATTTACTTTATAGACTTTTAAGGGAGGTTTGGGATCAAAGTATAGGAAAAACAAATTACTAAAATAATTCTGGTGCATTCAATTTTATTGAGTTTCAGTGTCAGTAACAAAATTAAATTGTACACTGAAGTACCACAACTTTTTGGCTCTTACATTAATTGTGAGACACTCTATATATTATATTAAACATATTATATTTGTATAATATACTTGTATAATACATCTGTATAATATACTTGTATAACATACTTCCATACTTACACATATCATACTTGTTACATAAAAGTTTCATTATTATATAAAGAAATTATATTGCACACATGTGTACATATGTACATATGCAAGTATACATATACATATACACCTACATACATTTCCTATTCTTTGATACAATAATAATACAAAAAATTTCATGAAATGTCAGTTTGACAAAATTCATATCCATAAACCCTGTTTTACTTCAATAAAAATTAAACATAAATTTCCCCGTAAGACAAATTGTCCGTAACTTTTCATGTCTCTGGCCGGCAACAGAAAAAGCAATATGGCGGACAGTTTTCTGACACTAAAACTCGTCATCGTGGCTCGGAAGTAATCTAACCGAATGTAAAATCGGACAGTTTAATCGCAGGGTCGCGTTCTCGCTGGTTGCTCACTACGATTATCATACGAGACAAACGACGGTGCATTATGCAAATTGCAGTTTTTCCTCGGGAGAACAGTCGAGATTTACCGTAGTCGGGTCGAGCGTGTGTAAATACGGCCGGGGGTTGGGAATATTTAACGCGGCGGCGGTCATTCAACGCGTCAAGCTCGTCGTTATTCATGAATATTGAAATTTCATTTTCGCGAGAGGGTTTCAAAGGACGAACACTTCGCCAGGTGACGATCTTCAGCCCGTACGATTATCCGGACATGATCAGCGGCGGTGTCATCGACGTCCTTGTGTCTCCGCGAACGCACAGGAGCGTGGAACTAGAGGCGATCATGTTTTACAGCACTAGGAGTATTATATCGTATCCGCTCGACAAACGAGATTGCGTGTTTGAGGATGAAATGACCTTCTTACGGCCTTTCTACACCTACAGCGACTGTATCGTTGATTGCAGGATCGATGACGTGTGGAAAATCTGCAAGTGCATACCTTTCTACTTGCCTAATCGAGGTTAGATATGCTAATACGCCTATTATTGCAGTAAGCTGCTGACAACGTGATTGTAGATGATGTGTGGAAATTGCTTTATTATTCAGATATTTTGCATCTCTTTGGGGCAATTGGAGGATTTACGAGTTTCGAGATTTGGGATTTGGGGATTTGGGGATTTGAGGAGATAGGAGATTTGGGATTTGAGGAGTTGGGAATTTGGAAAGTTGGGAAATGGTTAGAGTGAGAAGTTGGATGTTTGGGAAAATTCCACGCGTGAGGAATTTGACGCATAGAAATTCAACGCGTGGTAATTCAGTGCGTAGGGATTTGGCGCGTTAGAATCTAGCGCGTAGGGATCCAACGCGTGCATAGCCGGGGCGTGGTAACTCGACGCATAGAAATTCGACGCATAGTAATTCGACGCGTGGTAATTCGACGCGTGGTAATTCGACGCGTAGTAATTCGACCCGTAGAATTCCAGCGCGTGGTAATTCGATACGTGGAGTTCCAGCGCGTGGTAATTCGATGCGTGGAGTTCCAGCGCGTGGTAATTCGACCCGTGGAGTTCCAGCGCGTGGTAATTCGATGCATGGAGTTCCAGCGCGTGGTAATTCGATGCGTGGAGTTCCAGCGCGTGGTAATTCGACCCGTGGAGTTCCAGCGCGTGGTAATTCGATGCATGGAGTTCCAGCGCGTGGTAATTCGATGCGTGGAGTTCCAGCGCGTGGTAATTCGACCCGTGGAGTTCCAACGCGTGGTAATTCGATGCATGGAGTTCCAGCGCGTGGTAATTCGATGCGTGGAGTTCCAGCGCGTGGTAATTCGACCCGTGGAGTTCCAACGCGTGGTAATTCTATCCGTGGAGTTCCAGCGCGTGGTAATTCGACGCGTGATAATTCAATCCGTGGAATTCCACCGCATAGTATTTAATCTATAAAGTTCGAAATCAGTGTGCTGCAATAGTTCAAAGGCAAACATTGTCCTGTTCTTAAGTCAACATTTGCAAACGCAAGCACTTAAGCACATCAAAGAAGACGTCCACAATATATGTCTTCTGCTCTCTGCTTTCACTTTTGCACGACGACAAAACCACTTACAGTACATAGACTAACAGAAGACATTAACGATTCTGCAGCCTTACTCTCCCGAGATTCGATGCTACAAGATCTGGCTAAATAGCGTGCTTTCGGAAGCTCCCGATGGGACTTGAACCGTTAAAGTGGATCGTACGAAATTAAACCCAAGAAATTCCAGGAATATATTTCTTTGTTAGATATAGATAGATACATTTTCTTTTTTTGGGGATTATCTTAAGGAGTTTTGGGATTATTTTAAGAGAACGAAGAATTTTATAAAATTCTCTTACTGTACGAATATTGTATATTATTCATATTTTTGAATTTTCAGAAGGTCGAAGGGTTTGCAACATTGAAGACATATCCTGTTTGACAGAACACAAATGTAAGTTCAGCAAGCATTCAATTTTGTACAATAATTAATTATTGAATTATTATTCCTACAGTTCTGTAACTCAGAAAAAATTCTTAAATTTAAAAATTACAAAATTCTAGCCAAGTGGTTCTCCGTGATACCACACGAGAACGTATACCACAATACCAACAACGACAACGAGACAATCATGCACTGCTACACGTGTTACCCCGAGTGCAACGACATCAGATACAACGCAAGAATGACGGAGTCAGATCTTCTGGAGTCTAATCCACAATCTGCCAAATTACTGTGGGTATACGCTTCCAAGACATTTAATATAGGTTTTATCAATCTTCTGATCATGTTTCGAAATTCGAAGGAAGGGTGTCGAGATCGAGGACCAAGGTATGCTGACGATATATTTTAATAGCTTCGGCACCATGAGGTTGAGACAAGACGTGATTTATCGATGGTACGAGCTGTTGGGTGAGTAAAATTAACTGACAAGAAGTTTTGTGGCGATATATTGATTATCATGCTGGAAATTACTGTGCATGGAACGTTATAATAACCATTAGTTGGTGTTTCAACACGTCAAAATTACCATCTATTTCTGGCAAGATTTTCTTGGTTAAGAATTTATATTTTTTGTCATAAATTAAGGTAACTATTACATTTTTTTAAATTAGGAGTTACATCTATATATGTTAAAATTAAGAGTTACATATGCATATGTTAAAATTAAGAGGTACATCCACATATGATAAAATTAAGAGTTACATATGTATATGTTAAAATAAAAAGTTGCATCTACATATGTTAAAATTAAGAGGTACATCTACATATGATAAAATTAAGAGTTACATATGCATATGTTAAAATAAAGAGTTGCATCTACATATGTTCAAATTAAGAGGTACATCTACATATGATAAAATTAAGAGTTACATATGCATGTGTTAAAATTAAGAGTTACATCTACATATGTTCAAATTATGATTTACAAATTACATATGTTAAAATTAAGAGTTCAATTTACAATTTTAAAATTAAGAGTTACATCTGCATATCTTAAAATTGAGATCCACATGTGTAGAGTACAAGCATATGTACACATATGTCCTCCACATATGTCCTCAAAGTCATGTACCTCAGATTTTCTGCTTCTGAAGCTACATTTTGTATTTCTCTTTATAGACGTACCTGAAAGTTCCTACGTCTCCATGTTCAGTATTGTTGTGTCTCTAGAAAAGTCTCAAAAAAGAAAACCCGTGATTTCAATGAAGCCAACGAAGAATCAGCAAAGCAGAGAGAATGCATTTTACAATTAATTAGCTTTCAGCACAGCGAAGAACAGCTTAATCCCCTATTTACATTCAGCGCAGTTTCCATTAGATTAATGCATGCAAAATGCTGTTAAGCACGTAAAGATATTATTCATATTACCCCGGTAGAAAGTTGTAGAAGCGGTCGTGTATCGCGAAGTTGCAAGACGAAAGTGGATTTACCCCGCGAAAAATGTAACTCCTTTATTCAGGATGCATTACAGTGCTTGTAACTCGTGCCAAGAGTATATGTGCACGTACCTAACACAATGGATCGAGATGTTCCTTTATTCCGACAGCCCCGAGGCAACAGATTACTCGGCGATGAAGAAAGTTCATGCCACGAATCCTTCGTTACACAACGAAATCCTTCTGCGTTTCATAATCCAGCCCCCCGTTTCTTCCAGTTTATCCCGTCAGATTTTCACCGTGCTCTTCTAAATCGAGCTGCATTCACCGGTCATTTCCTTCGGGTTCGAATAGATTGAATCGTGTTAAAACTTCCAGTTACCGAACTGAAATCTAACTTGGTACTGACCCTCATTTCTACTTTGAGCGAGGAGTTACAAAATGTTCCGGTCATATTCTACAGATTACTTTATTTCTTGTTTCAAACAGTACGTGAAATTTTGTAACAGAAACGGGGTCAAATATTTTTTAGTTTTCGATTTTTGTAGAAAATTCGATGCGTCGAGAATTCAACGCGTAAGTAATTCAATGCGTAGGGAATTCCACGCGTAAGAAATTCAATGCGTGGGGAATTCCACGAGTGGGAAATTCAGCGCGTCGAGAATTCAATGCGTAGGGAATTCCACGCGTGGGAAATTCAACGCGTCGAGAATTCCACGCGTGGGGAATTCAGCGCGTAGAGAATTCCACGCGTAGGAAATTCAATGCGTAGGGAATTCTACGCGTGGGAAATTCAACGCGTCGAGAATTCAACGCGTAAGTAATTCAATGCGTCGAGAATTCCAAGCGTGGGGAATTCAACGCGTCGAGAATTCCACACATGGCGAATTCCATGCGTAGAGAATTCCACGCGTGCGAAATTTAATGCGTAGAGAATTCCACGCGTGGGAAATGTAATGCGTAGGAAATTCAATGCGTAGAGAATTCCAAGCGTGGGGAATTCAACGCGTAGAGAATTTCCCGCGTGGGGAATTCAATGCGTCGAGAATTCCATGCGTGGGGAATTTCACGCGTAGAGAATTCCACGCGTGGGAAATTCAATGCGTAGAGAATTCCACGCGTGGGAAAATTAATGCGTAGCAAATTCAATGCGTAGAGAATTCCAAGCGTGGGGAATTCAACGCGTAGAGAACTCCACGCGTAGAAAATTCAATGCGTAGGGAATTCCACGCATGGGAAATTCAGTGCGTCGAGAATTCCACGCGTGGGGAATTCAACGCGTAGAGAACTCCATGCGTTGGAAATTCAATGCGTAGAGAATTCAACGTGTGGAAAATTCTCCTACTTTGATCGACTAGTTATAAAATGTTCCAGTCATATTCGATAGATTACTTTATTTCTTGCTTCAACCCTTACGTGAAATTTTGTAACGGAAACAGTGTCAAATTTTTTTTAGTTCTTGATATTTATCGAATTTTGATGTTTGAGGAATTTATAAACGAAATTCAGGTGCATGGGTTTTCATCCACTTTCAATTTGAAGAGTTTTTGATCGTTAACCTTTTCATAGAAGTAATTTATAAAGTTACAGTCCGTGATTTAAGCAATAGAGAAATGATTAATAACCCGAGTTTTGGCATTAAAATGAAATTTCTGTTGGCAGGAGATGCAAGCGGTATTTGGGGCATTTTCGTCGGTTTTAGTCTGATTGCGATCGTGGAGTTTGTCTACTTCATCGGGCTTTTCGTGCTGGAGCTTGTGAAGGGGCCTACTTCGTCCGCCAGTAACAAAAAACAAGTCAAGCATTGGCAATCGCCCATACAGTCGATTTATTGGGGCGAATTGTATTCTAACGTGAAGCCTAAAACGCCCGGCAATCGATATCGCAGATACTAGCACGTTATTCCATTGTTAAACTCGCACACACACTGTAATCTTTCCTTATTTCGCGGCAATAAATATGACGGAACA
The DNA here is from genome assembly GCA_963576845.1 of Megachile leachella. Classification (NCBI taxonomy): domain Eukaryota; kingdom Metazoa; phylum Arthropoda; class Insecta; order Hymenoptera; family Megachilidae; genus Megachile; species Megachile leachella. The sequence continues at coordinate 12,496,395 of OY756257.1, forward strand.
ATTCATTACGTGGATTAACAAATTGCCTCGTATTTTCTCTTTTGCTTACGAGGAGGAACGAGAAAAAAGCTCATCCCCAGAGAAATTAGCGATCCTCTGCGTTTCTTTCCCGCAGGATTTAGCAAAGGAAGATCCAGCAATCTGCGAGGGAATCCATATTGCACCAAGAGCTTGCGAGTTTTCTAACGAGACTTTGCCACAGGTTAACTTAAAGCATTAAAGAGGATCTCGCTAAACGTCACGTCGAAAAATGCTGCCGAGTAGATAGCACGAATTTAAACATTCGGTAGAAACAAATTAAATTAATTACGATTGAAATGTTTGTACATCTACAGAAATATTTATCGCAGTCTAAAAACCTTGTACTGTTGTGAATTGCAAAGGTGGCTATTTCAAAGGAAATTGTATCAAAGCATTTTGAATGCAATGTTGAATACGTACAATAATTACGATAAATGAGGTTTTGATGCGCTTTCTAGATATGCGGTTCTTTGATCCAGATACTGTAATTTGTAATTTTTAGTTGCTCATTAGAGAACGGAATAAAATTACATTGGCAATTCGACAGGATCCTTTTCACTGATTAATTACGTGAAATCCCACGAAATAATTAGTATTCATATTTCGAACGGAAGTTTTCCTGTTTATAATTTTAATTAGGTTCACAGAGGAAATATGTATAACCATCTGAATATGTATGATTGTAACATGTACGTAATTAGAGATTTAATAAGTATAAGCAGTATAATATAACCAGTATTGACATATATACTGTCTATAAATACCAGTATTGACTATAAGTATGTGTATACATGTATTGTTATCAAGATATCTGTCACGAATCGAAGGGTCCTGAGTTATTTGTACCTTTATATCGACGACACGTCGTTGTAACTTTCGACCGGCATTATCTGGCAGTATTGTTATGAAACTCGATCATTGGAACGTGCTTGAGGTTTCGAGAGGATCAACTCGTGCCTGAGATACGGACAAAGATGAAATTCAGTGTGAACCAGCGATCTATTCGAGTGAATTATCGACCGGCTCAAAAGCTTCAGACCCTTGGGGAAATAGATACTGATATCCCTTAATTGTTGGTCGGTTCAAATAGTTTTCCCTCCCAAAAGAAAATCTTCCAATTTCCTTTAACCTCTTAACCCATGATTTTTTTATATTATAGTTGCGTCAATTTGAGTGGTACAACGTTACCACGCGTGGAAATTCGGTACGTGGTAATTCAACATATAGTAGAAATTGGGCGCGTAGTAATTCGACGCAAGATAATTCGACGCGTGGTGATTCGACGCGGCGTAATTCAATGCGTGGTAATTCGATCCGTGGAGTTCCAGCGCGTGGTAATTCGATCCGTGGAGTTCCAACGCTTGGTAATTCGATCCGTGGAGTTCCAGCGCGTGGTAATTCGATCCGTGGAGTTCCAACGCTTGGTAATTCGATCCGTGGAGTTCCAGCGCGTGGTAATTCGATCCGTGGAGTTCCAACGCTTGGTAATTCGATCCGTGGAGTTCCAGCGCGTGGTAATTCGATCCATGGAGTTCCAACGCTTGGTAATTCGATCCGTGGAATTCTAGCGCGTTGTAATTCGATCCGTGGAGTTCCAACGCGTGGTAATTCGATGCGTGGTAATTCGATGCGTGGAGTTCCAGCGCGTGGTAATTCGATCCGTGGATTTCCAGCGCGTGGTAATTCGATCCGTGGAGTTCCAGCGCGTGGTAATTCGATCCGTGGAGTTCCAGCGCATGGTAATTCGATCCGTGGAGTTCCAGCGCGTGGTAATCTGACCCGTGGAGTTCCAGCGTGTGGTAATCTGATCCGTGGAGTTCCAGCGCGTTGTAATTCGATGCGTCGTAATTCGATGCGTCGTAATTCGATCCGTAGACTTCCAACGTGTGGTAATTCGATGCATAAAATTACCACAGTTAAAATCGAACAAAAACGTTCCGATAAAGTACCTCAACCCTCCGTACCCTTGAACTTATCTCATGACCTACACCAAGGTCATAAAACTTTGGGACTTGATCGTGTGTCAGCGTCGTGACTAGAATGATCCAGCTCGTTGTCTCGTTCCGGGTTAGTCGTTAATCCGACCCCGGCATCTCACGCTCCATCGTTCGAAACTCATCACGACGTGTTGCGTACGTGTATCGTTATGAAAACGCGTGGCTCGTTGGCTGACATGAATACATTAGCAACAGAAGGGCACGTACAAACGTTAACTGCATCCTTGCTGCCTTGACATGGGTCAAGAACGAACTACTCCATGCAAATTGAATCAACCTCGCATAACTGTGCCTTCCCAAACACTGACTCATTCAAAATGCATCTTCAAACACTTTTCAACTGTAATTCTGAATCAGTTATTCAATACGATGATCACTGTCAATATTCAATTAGTTGTTTATACAGTAAGACGTTCGTAGAATGTCGAACAAGTTTACTTTTATTAAAAGGAAATGGAGAAAGGAGATTCTGCGTAGGTTGGAACATAACCTAACTTTTTATTTGTCAGTGGCTCCCCTAAGCTGTACAACTTTATTTACAGAATGGCCGTCTAATACTTTGATTAGAAATCTCTTCCTAATTGCACTCGTGGGTTTCTAACCCTATTTCTGTGCACGTTAAGACAGTATTTTCTTCGAAAGCGTAGTAACGGAAATTCGAGACGACGCAAGAACGCGGTATAGTAATTTAATTTATCGACGATCGTTGGCAGTGTCACTACCGTTCATTTCCATTTGGCGAAATGACTTGACGGAGACAAGATAGGCTGGCGAGTTTCCCGTGCACGACTACGGAAACGCGTTAATTCGCGTAACAGAAGGACGCAACGAAAATTAGAATCGTAACGATTTTATTGCACCGTTGCGACGACCAACGGGTTTCCCGGTGCGTTTTAACAGTTTGCCTTTTAAATTCGCCCGTTTAAACGAGAGTCGTTTTTACTTTTTTCTCCCCGGCCACGGGTAACGAGCAGGTATAAAAATTCATCCACGATACGAATTTAATGACCCTGGCTCGCGGTGTACCGTTGAAAATTGAATGCAACTGATACTACGGAACCCGATCAATTCGATAACTTCGCCTCCGTGTTTACCGTAACAATGGATTCCACGGAAAATGCCGAAGAACATCGATTTCCTGTTTCGGAATAATACTGCAACAGTTGCACTGTGATAAATAAATTTTTATTCAAAAAATTCTTTAATATTTGATGCTTAAATTTTTGGTATATAATACGGTTGTTCTTTTCGTCAAGTTTAATCGTATTAATTCTGTGAATTAATTTGGAGAATGTTGCGACATTGTTTAGTTTTTGAACTCTACGGATCGAATTACCACGCGTTGGAACTCCACGGATCGAATTACTACGCGCTGGAATTCTACGCGTCGAATTACCACGTATCGAATTACCAAGCGCTGGAACTCCACGCATCGAATTACTAAGCGCTGGAACTCCACGCATCGAATTACCACGCGTTGGAATTCTATGGGTCGAATTACCACGCGTTGGAATTCCATCGATCGAATTACCACGCGTCGAATTACCACGCGTCGAATTTCTACGTGTCGAATTACCACGTGCCGAATTGTCACGCGCTGAATTACTGTGCTCCGAATTATCAGCTGATGAAAAGATCACAAAGTTGTAATTATATTGTAACAAATGAATTTGCAATAAATATATAAATGCGCAATGTATTTACAAGTGGCATTTTTTATCACCTAAGTTTGCAAGTATAATCAGATTTCCAAAAGAAGAAAGTTGTTCCTTGAAATTTATCGCATTCGATTTTTATTGCACATGCACTGAAAACACTTTAATATTCTAACGCAAGTTTGATAGAATTCTGTACCGGTGGTTTCGCAGAGAATACACAGGAAGTCTCATTACAACAAGGTAATAAAAATGTAGATGGAAGATTGATATTGTATTATGGCGGAACCCTCAACTTTCCAGCAATAACAGCCAGCCGACCGTGCTTCAGATAAGCGAGGTTGAATTGGTAACCGAACGACACAAGATACGCGATATTTTTCACGTAAAATCGTTTTGTCATGCAGGATAGAGCTCATACGTTTTGTGATCCTTGCTGTGAAAGGATATCTCGTGTAGTTGACACAGAAGGCATAGATCGGTGTTTTAATCCCATTCATACTTTTAGCAATCTTGTAATTGTTTTCCAGAATAATTTCATCGACAAATTTATTAAACATTCTCTGAAAAAAATTTAGAAAAATTTCTCCGATTGTTGAATAAATTATAATTAATTTAATTTCGACTTTTGCTTTGCCAATGTAAGAACAAAAGTTTGCTCATCAGTTTACCTCACACGTTAATACACAAATTAGCAGTTAATTAATGCAGCGTGGTTTTCAGATTCCAAACTTTTACGCATCAGGTAAATGGCAGGGATTTTACTCGGTCCAGGGAACGATGAAGTGCGTGGCAGGAACACGTATCAACGAGCACCGCTCGCTATTTCATACGAATCGATTCCACCAATTACGCGAAAACGCCCTGCAAAATCAGGCTTCTTTGAAATATGTATAAAATACTGGTTACTCTACTGCGAGCATAGCAGTTTGCAAGGCGTAAAGTATATGAACCGAGGAAGATTGTATGCAAGGTATTTGAAGCTTGTACATTGATTCATGTCAAAAGAACATACTACTCAAAATTCGTGTGCATTGAAAAAGTTGAGCAGTATTAGTAGAATGACTCGTCAGTGGTCAGACAAGTAGAATAGGTACGATCAGACATGTAACATATCTGTAACATGCGACACACACGTGAACACAAATAAGTAGAATAGGTACTTATTGGTCTGACTGGTAAATTTGATCGTTGTCAAGGGACATCAACATGATCAGACAAGTAGAATAGGTACAAAATATTGAAGGATTAGACAAGGGTAGCCAGAGTGCACAAACGAGTGAAAGTAGTACAAATTCATGCTTGGTCAGACAAGTAGAATAGGTACAAAATATTAAAGGACTACACAAAGGTAGCTGGAGTGAACAAACAAGTGAAAGTAGTACAAATTCATGTTTGGTCAGACGAGGAGAATAAGTGGGAACTCTTCAGGCAAGTGGAAGTGGGATAGTCAGACAAGTAGAATAGGTATGATAGCTTCACGTAAGTGGAACTAGGGTGGTAAGACATGAGGAATAAGTATATGTTTATGTAAGTGGAACTGGGGTGGTCAGACAAGTAGAATAAGTATGCTCTCTTCAGGCAAGTAGAGCTGGGGTGGTCAGACAAGTAGAATAAGTATGAGCTCTTAAGGTATGTAGAGATGGGGTGGTCAGACAAGTAGAACAAGTATGACAACCTTAAGTGGAACTTCAGTAATCAGACAAGTAGTATATGATCCCCTCAGGTAAATGGAACTTTGGTAATCAGTTAAGTGGAAAAAGTATGATAACTTTAAGTGCATCCTGAGTGATCAGACAAGTAGAATAAGTACGATTCCTTCAGAAAAGTGGAGCTTGAGTGGTTACTTCACTTTGACAGTTAAAAGTCAAATAAAATTGCTATCAGTCCAATTAGTCAGACAAGTAGAATGTGTCCAAACTCCAAGATGGTCAGACAAGTAGTACTAACTACCCCAACCATAAACTCCACCAGATCTCTCCATTCTCTAAGCACTCTCTAACAATCCTACATCATCCTTCCGCATCATATAATCAGTTAACTACCAATTTCTCTCGAATCGATTGCATTTAGAGTACATCACTCGCGCTAGATAAGTCGACATTATGTCCCTGGCAAGGCACATTCTTTCCTACGAGTAAAGCTCGAAGAAAATTCCTCTAAGCACGTTTCTCTTCGCAAACTCAAAAACACACGGTCGTATATCAAGACGAATCTTACGAGCAAATCTTACGCTGTAGCCTCGGCTATAAAAACGTGTTGTTCCGCGAATCTGCCGATAAGAAAGACAAGGTTTATGGCGGATTAAAATTAAGAACACTTACAAATGGGTCTAGAAACGCGAGAAGAAACGACAGTAGGGCGCAATAAATTTTTGCGAAACGTTCAAGACGCGAGACGGTGCGTCATCGCGTGGCCATGATTAAATATAAAACGACCCGTCGTGTCAGTTTTATAACGGGAAATCGGTAATAAACGGTTCTCTCATTTGCCCCGGGAAAGAACTGCCGGGCTCCTTTTACGGTCGTTTCAAGCATCATTTTTTCTTTTATGAGAGCCTGCGTTGCGATTGGATGTGCTTAACGACGCCAGTACGCGTTCATTAAAATGCGAATTCGAGTACCTTTTTATTCGACAACTGCATATCATTGATCGGTTTTCTTTCGTTATTTTCAGAGTCCTACGGTTTTGCGGATACACCATAATTTTAGCGCATATATTCCACGGAATGTACATTACCTATCTGGAATACACTGATACGCCGATAGCAACGACGCAAGCTGCAGTCACCTACATGACTAAAGATTTACGCTTTCCCGGTAATTATATAGCCGTAGAAAAATACCAGTAAGATTTTCCATAGATTGCGAGGCGAGTGGTTTACGTTTTTTATCCTTGACACAGAGATAACGTTTCATGATACGTTAATATCTTGGAGAAGAATTATTAATGGAATTAGTGACACAGAGATAACGTTTCATGATACGTTAATATCTTGGAGAAGAATTATTAATGGAATTAGTGATAGACTTTTACGCCCCGAAATCCACACGTCCCGAATTTCACACGCTCCGAATTTCTCACGTCCCGAATTCTCAGCGACCCGAGTTCCCCACGTCCCGAATTCTCAGCGCCCCGAATTCTCAGCGACCCGAGTTCCTCACGTCCCGAATTCTCAGCGACTCGAATTCCTCACGCTTGGAATTCCTCACGCTTGGAATTTCTCACGCTTGGAATTCCTCACGCTTGGAATTTCTCACGCTTGGAATTCCTCACGTCCCGAATTCTCAGCGATCCGAATTCCTCACGCTTGGAATTCCTCACGTCCCGAATTCCTCACGCTTGGAATTTTTCACGCTTAGAATTTCTCACGCTTGGAATTCCTCACGCTTCGAATTCCTCACGCTTGGAATTCCTCACGCTTCGAATTCCTCACGTCCCGAATTCCTCACACTTGGAATTCCTCAAGTCCCGAATTCCTCACGTTTGGAATTCCTCACGCTTGGAATTCCTCACGTCCCGAATTCCTCACGCTTGGAATTTCTCACGTCCCTAATTCACAAATCTTAATATTCCAAAAATCCTCGATGTTCACAACGCATTGCACAGGAGACCGAACAAGGAACGGTCGATAAATTCCGTGGAAAGTAAACTACACGACGGGTGAAAAATTCTCTTTATTTCGAGCCCTTGGTTGCAATTAAGTCGTGGCGCGGTTAGTTAAATTTAATTAAGCATCCGTCCGGTCCCGGTTAGATAAATTTTACGAGTTAAACCGCGGCGGGGATCGAATCTAACCAACGAGCTCTAAATTCCTATGTTTTCAGGCGTCGCTATTTGTTCCGTCAACAGAATAAGTCGTCGATCCGCCATGCAACTCGCGACGCAAATGTGAGTATTTACAATTAACACGACACAAACGTAAATTTACAAGCTTTTCGTGTCATTAAATTTTGTAGAACCATCAACTTTTCAAAATTGTATTTTTGTTAAAATTATCGCAGTCTGAAAACAAGTTGTACCATATAAAATTCAGCAGAGTGTTAAAGCCTACTAAAGGTAGAAAAGTTGAAAAATTCCACTGCGAAATTTAAAAAATTCTCCTGCAAAGTGCATTACAAAAATTCTGCTGCGAAGTAAATTTTAAAAAATCTACAGAGTGCGTTTAAAAAATTCAACTGCGAATTCAAAAATTCTGCAAAGTGATCCAATTATGTCCTTCGTTTCTATTTATGTAAAATGTTGACTCAGTAAAAGTCGAGAGCAGACCGTGAAAGGACTACGCAGTACGATAATTACAGGATGATTTCAATAATTGCACATGAAAAGCGTGATCTCGTTCAAGAATCGTACATGCGCTGTTGTCACACGTGCCACCACCTAATCGCTTTGATGATCACAATGAACGTGTTAATTACCGTTCCACGAGTATGAGAATCCGACTGGAACATTGTTATTGATTCCAGAGTGTCGATTTAACAACTAACTCACGCGATTAGTATCGAGCAATTTCGCCAGGAGCTTTAACGTTCGAGAGATGTATAATTACTTTCTAGCGATGGGTTATTACTTTCCAGCGTATTTAATGATAATGCGTATCTGGTGATAATGTGTACAGATATGCAGTTAATATTACTCTCTTCGTACGAGAAATTGTCAGTAGAAATTTATTTGTGGATTTTTCGCAGTTTTGAGATTAAGTCTTTGAACAGTTTGAAGAATCTGTTTAACTACTTTTTGTGTTATGTGGTAGTTAGTATTTATTTACTGTGACATTAATATTTATTTTTTGGTATTATTTAACAGTATCAAAGTTTGCAATTTTAATACAATTTTATTTTAATATCAAATCACAATGCAACTGCCAACATCCTACATTTCTAAAAATCATAATTTTTGTGCAGGTACAACGCCAACATCTCCACCTTATCAGTAGACGAGATTTTTGATCACCTCACCTCGTTAGGCGATTTGTACGAGTCACTGATAATGACTGACTCAAATTACACCATGATACAGAAACTACTATCAAATTTTTATAATGATAAACTCGATATCACCGACCTAATGGAAAGTGTAAGTCCATCAAAATTGAAATCTATGTAATTTTACTTAAACAAAATATTTCAGTTAACACCCCCTTGTTCCGACATGTTCATACGTTGCGGGATTGACAACTCCTACAAGAGCTGTTCGGAAATGTTTGTACTCGCCAAAACTACTAGTGGCTTCTGCTGCACCTTCAATTATCGAGGACGTTTCGAGGACAGAGCAAAGTGAGTTTTCAAAAGATGCTACTACATTTGATTCTGCAATACGACAGGTCCGACAATCGACAATTTTGACAGGTCTGACAGTCGAACGAGTATGTCAGAATTTTACACCGTTAAGGACGTAGGCAGGCTATCTGGTTTGTCCGTTTCGATGAGACCGAATCAGGACGATTACGCTTATACTATATTGCCTACTGTTGGCTGGAAAGTAAGTTACATATCAAGTTATTAATTATTATGCTTTGCGATTAGCTTGTTAATTCAGCTTTCAAAGTACGATTACCCGTCACTAATCGCTTTGGTTTCTTCCCACTCGGTCATCAACGGTTATCCAGTTTTTAGCACAGATGTCCGTGGACAAAAAACTGGCGAGAGTCATTAGCAAGCGCGATGCAGGTCTTTTTCCCTTGGGAAAACGCGAACATAACGCAGTGACCTCTTACAACGTTAAACAGACGTTGCTTCTATTGTGGACGGTTCTGCGTTCGTCATAGTAGAAGTGTTAATTACAATTTTACTTTGCGATGGCTTTGCGAGAGAAAGGATTGAATTGTTATCCAGAAACACTTCTATCCTTTGTGAAAAAGAACGATGCTTAATTAATATATTAAAAAAATGAAACGAGTACTTCAGACAAGTACGAAATGCGTTAACAATTTTATAACGAGCGTAATATCTTGCACATAGAATTATAACAGAACTTCCGCTCTCGTTCTATGGCCGTGGAACGAGGTCATCTTTCTTTGTCACGCATTATAATTACATTATTATACAATTTTCTTTTGATGCACACAGTTACAAGAACAATACAATTTTTAAATTGCACTGTACTTGTTAACCGACGGTTCAATGTGTAACGGCACGGGGTTCAAATGTGCCGGAATACGAAGAAGAAAATGTGTTCTTTCATGCATGTTCTACTTACAAGCATAGATACACATTTTGCACGCGAAATAAACTGAAACGAGTTCCAGCAGCTACTCGTAATCGCGTTTTTGATCAAAGGTAACATTGCTCTTCTTCTGAAAACAAAATGAACCACATTTCAGGCGCGCGTGAATGCGCCACGAAAAAATCTCATCGATCTAAAATACACTTTCCTTTCCATATTATCGTTGAAACGAACATTTTTTAGCTTTTGAGAGGATTAAACATGTTGCGGTACATTTTTTGTGCGCACATGATCAAAGGACATGTGGTAATTTTACGTGCGGTGGTTCGACGCGTTCGTAACTCGACGCGTAGTAATTCGACGCATTGGTAATTCGACGCGTAGTAATTCGACGCATTGGTAATTCGACGCGTGGAAATTTAGCGCGTGGGAATTCGGGGCGTAGTAATTCGACGCATTGGTAATTCGACGCGTAGTAATTCGACGCATTAGTAATTCGACGCGTAGTAATTCTACGCGTGGAAATTTGGCGCGTGAGAACTCGACGCGTGGTAATTTGGCGCGTGGGAATTCGGGGCGTAGTAATTCGACGCATTGGTAATTCGGTGCGCAGTAATACGACGCATTAGTAATTCGACGCGTAGTAATTCTACGCGTGGTAATTCGACGCATGGAAATTTGGCGCGCGGGAACTCGACGCGTGGTAATTTGGTGCGTGGGAACTCGGCGCGTGGTAATTCGGTGCGTGGTAATTCGATCCGTGGAGTTCCAGCGCGTGGTAATTCGATCCGTGGAATTCCAGCGCGTGGTAATTGGATCCGTGGAGTTCCAGCGCGTGGTAATTCGACCCGTTGTACTCCAACGCGTGGTAATTCGATCCGTGGAATTCCAGCGCGTGGTAATTCGATCCATGGAATTCCAGCGCGTGGTAATTCGATCCGTAGAATTCCAACGCGTGCTAATTCGATCCGTAGAGTTCCAGCGCATGATAATTCATGTTATCTGATACTTTACAGGTGATGATATTTAATGCTGCCGATTATCCTGATCCATTCAGTGGCGGTGTTTACGAAATCTTGATGAATCCATTGACACGGCAGTACATAGAACTATATAGCAGTGAAATGTATAGCACAGAAGCTATACGAACCTATCCAATCAAAAAGCGTGGATGTACTTTTAGTGACGAGCAAAATAGTTTTTTCAACTCTTACAGTTATAACGAATGTATAACCTTTTGCAAAATGCGTGACATATGGAAGAAGTGCAAGTGCAGACCGTTTTACTATCCAAGATTTGGTTTTAAAGAAGGTGAGGTTATTTCTTAATTATTATTACAATCGGTGTTTTTAAAAATATTTTCTTTTGGTATAATATTTTTTTGGTTGATGAAATGATATGTGTGGCTGTCTTTGCCTCATGGAAATAAATTTTTTCATTTCATGGGTGACAACGTCGTTTCGAGCGAGTTAAAAGGGCTCATTATTTTCATATCTTACGAATGCCATTAAGTATCATATTTTCCTACTCATCATCAAAACGACGAGTTTTTGGAAGAAAACAATCTTCCACGAGAGAACTTTGCTGCTCTTACTTCCTATTCGCGAGCTTCCTAACGAGCTTCCACTGCGAATCACTTTAAAACGTTAAAGAAGACCGCACCGTTCAGTTAAAGCTTTACCTCCTCCATAAGTTTTGATAATCGAAAAGTTCAACTTTCCCTGTTTATTTCCGTTGATTTCATAAATTTTGATGCTTTCTTTTATCGGTTGTTCAGAGACTAAAAGATCCTGCAGCGTCGAAGACATACACTGCTTGGTGGACTACTTTAGTGAGCTATTATTTTTTATTCTCCGTAATAAAATAGTTTTAATTGTTCCAAATTTTATGGACGTTGTCGATTGCAGGTAAAAGTATAGATCTAATACCATATGACGATGAAAAATTGCTCAAGATATTTCCTAATGACTCGTCAACGTTGAGGTGTAATTGTTATCCCGAATGTAACGACATAACCTACATGCTGACAACCAACGCAAACTCCATAGAACCCGGTTATACCGAAACGTCATTATTGTAAGATTACTGCACTTGTTCGAGTGAATTCATGAATTAAGAAATTAGACTAAATCGTATTTCAAATGTTATAGCCCTGGGGTAAACGTGACGGATGAAAGTGTTCTACATATGTACTTCACGGAAGCGGCGAGCTTATATCTACAGCAGGACATAACATACCGTTGGTACGAATACATAAGTGAGTTTCCAAACATCACTTTTTTGGCATAAAAGGTTCACGAGTTCCTCTAAAATTTATATTACTGCTTCTCAATATTAGATTTATTTGATGCGAAATTCTTTAACAAGGATTTATAATAACAATAAAATATCGTTTTACAGGTGACGTAGGTGGATTTTATGGTTTGGTTATTGGATTCAGCATGGTCAGTGTCATGGAAATTATTTATTTCCTACTCCTGTTTATTTTCGAACTTTGTGGGTTTCCTACTGACACGACGCGTATAAAAGAAGATTCGAACAAGGAGATCATGGTACGTCCCATATACTGGAACGAGTTCTATCCACGCCCGAGGAGCGACAGGCGAATTTATAGACGAAATAATGTTCGATATTGAATACAATAGGCCCTGCATATATTGCCTTGCACACGTTCACATGGCTGTTGCAGTAAACTTTGGCAACAAATATTGCACAGTAGTTTCACTGTAGTTTAATCTAACCTCATGTAGTAACCTCTAACTTAACATAACACAATATAACAAAACCTAATCCAATGTAAACTGATGTGGTATAATATAATTCAACCCAACCTAATGGCATAAAGTCTAATCTTACTTAACCTCGTATAATATGACCTAACTCACTCTAACCTTATGTAGTGAAACGTAATTCAACCTAACCTCTCAAGGTATAATGTAATCTAACTTAACATAACCATAACCTAATCTGACCTAACAATAATCTAATATAACGTAACCTCACCTTAACCCTTTGCACTACTCTGTCGAGTGTGGCTCGACATTACATTTCTCTTGGATCTTATAAATAATTCAGATAAATAGATTGGTTAAATATATATATTTTTATTTATTTACTATTTACAATAAATGAAAAATGTATTTGTCACATACTTCACACTGTTGCAATACATTTTACTGAGAACCCCTAACTCGATAAATTTTTTGTAAATTAAGGAGTCGGTAGATAAAAGAAATTGAGGAGTGCAAAGGGTTAACCTAACATAAACTAACTTTAATCTAATCTAACCTAACCTTAATCTAATTTAACGTAACAGTTAATTCGGTGCGTGGTAATTCGATCCGTGGAATTCCAGCGCGTGATAATTCGATCCGTGGAGTTCCAGCGCGTGGTAATTCGATCCGTGGAGTTCCAACGCGTGGTAATTCGATCCGTGGAGTTCCACCGCGTGGTAATTCGGTGCGTGGTAATTCGATCCGTGGAATTCCAACGCGTGGTAATTCGATCCGTGGAATTCCAGCGCGTGGTAATTCGATCCGTGGTAATTCGGTGCGTGGTAATTCGATCCATGGAACTCCAACGCGTGGTAATTCGATCCGTGGAGTTCCAACGCGTGGTAATTCGATCCGTGGAGTTCCAATGCGTGATAATTCGATCCGTGGAGTTCCACCGCGTGGTAATTCGGTGCGTGGTAATTCGATCCGTGGAATTCCACCGCGTAGTAATTTGATCCGTAAAATTCCAACGCGTGGTAATTCGATCCATAGTCTTCTAACGCGTGGTAATTCGATCCGTAGACTTCCAACGCGTGGTAATTCGATCCGTGGAGTTCCACCGCGTGGTAATTCGGTGCGTGGTAATTCGATCCGTGGAATTCCACCGCGTAGTAATTTGATCCGTAAAATTCCAACGCGTGGTAATTCGATCCATAGTCTTCTAACGCGTGGTAATTCGATCCGTAGACTTCCAACGCGTGGTAATTCGATCCGTGGAGTTCCAACGCGTGGTAATTCGATCCGTAGAGTTCCACCGCGTGGTAATTCAGTGTGTGGAATCTAATCTAATCTATCTCAACCTAACTTTAATCTAAGCTAACCTAACTTTAATCTAATCTAACCTAACCTTAATCTAACGTAACCTAATGTAGTATAATTTAACCTAATCACTCAAACAAAATTTCACTAAACCTAACCCATTTCTAAAATACACAAAATATTTTCACATCATTTCCTTCATAAAACTTTAAAGACACCTCGTCAGAAATATTGCCTTCGAAAAATATTTCTAGGCGACACATCTTCTGAGAGATGCCACTGAATTATTTAGCGATACTACCCTAATATTATTTCCGCGGACGGCAAATATTAGAAAAATGGCGAATATCGAACGCAAATTGAACGTTCGAAGAATTTCAGTTTCTTCGTGGTTGGGATATTTGAAAGGTCAAGACAAATAGCTCGGTGCCGCAAGAAAAATGTACTTCCCGAAGGTTTCAGTAATTTCTCCACCCCGAAAGAAGAATGTAACGTTTCGAAACGGAACGATATCCAGAAAGATCGAGACGGCTTCGAGCGGCTGAGGGTGTTATTAACGAGACACGTGGTAAACGGTTTGTGCTACTGAGATCTTTCGGCCGGGAGAGCCCTTGGTACCGCGGAGAAAAATATCGCCATCAAGAACCCGGCACGGCAATAATCCTCGGTCACAATTGCGGGATATCGAACGACCAAAACTTATATCCCGCGTTCAGAGGAGTCGCGTCATTTGTAAGGAAATTTATTAACGAACAGAAATAATCGAGGCTATATGGTATTTCATAGGAAACTATCTTTCAACGATGACAATCGTGATCCAGCACATATTTCACATTTTTATGGTACCTGTCTCGAGATATACGACACAATATACGACACAAGAGCCGCGGAATTATATCGAAAATTCTCTTATCATTGTGATATATAGGTGGCGGAAATTGAACATTAGCTAATGGAGGGCATGTTTCAAATTTATTGATTTGTTTGGGGCTCTACATTCGCGTGTTTCCGTATACTATGATTTACACACTTAATGAAATTTTGTACACAAAATTTTTCCTTCTAAAAAATTCTTAGCTTCAAAACAAGTGGCTGCAACTTTTCACAGCACGATACTAACGCGATACGTTTCCCTGACACCGAGGATTAACCTGTCCCGCCATTTTATTTCCTAGACGCGTGACGTTTGACGAAACGCGGTGTACAAGCGGGGTCGATGGAAATTTCCATTGTCCGGAAACACCTGCGGCGTATTCGGGAGGCCATCGAACAGAACTAATGTTGCAAGGTAATTTGTAACGAGAATGGAGAGCGAGCCAATTTAGAACGTGAGATCTAGCCGTCAGAAGCCAGATAAATTACTTTGTTTTGCCGGCGAAGAACCACACTGCCCGGATGGACATCAATATTGACGACGGCTAATGAGTTATCCCTTCTAGTTCTCTATCGACAGTGAATTCTGCTTGTCGGGTCTGTGAACTCACCGGATACTTGATGCGACATCGATGGGATCGTGAAATTAATCTGCAAGAACAAAATTTATTATTGGGTCAATGGAGTGACTGGCGATCAGCTGGGAAATGTTTCATTGACGTTATGTCGGGTTTAAGGTTTGAGTGACAGGAGGTCGACGGATGAATTTCAGTTTTGGGAGTTTGAAGGGTGGGGATTTAGATGGTGTGGAGATATGGGGACGTGGACATTTGGGGATATGAGAATTTGGTGATGTGACAATTTGGAGATAGGACAATTTAGGGATAAGATAATATGGGGATGTGAGAGTCTAAGACAATTTGGGAATCAAAGACAATGTGGGAATCTACGACACTGTACATAAATGTATATGCGTGCTGAAATATTTACGCATTCAATTTCTCACGTTTTGAATTCCATATGTGCTGAAATCTCCACGCTCCCAATTCCACACGTGCCGAAATCTCTACGTCCCGAATTCCACACGTCCCGAATTCTCCACATCCCGAATTCCACACGTACCGAAATCTCCACGCGCCGAAATCTCTACGCCCCGAATTCCACACGTCCCGAATTCTCAGCGACCCGAATTCCTCACGCTTGGAATTCTCAGCGACCCGAATTCCTCACGCTTGGAATTCCTCACGTCCCGAATTCCTCACGCTTGGAATTCCTCACGTCCCGAATTCCTCACGCTTGGAATTACTTATGCCCCGAATTCTTCACGTCCCGAATTCCTCACGCTTGGAATTCCTCACGTCTCGAATTCTTCACGTTTGGAATTCCTCACGTTCCTAATTCCTCACGCTTGGAATTCCTCACGTCCCGAATTCTTCACGCTTGGAATTCCTCACGTCCCGAATTCCTCAAGCTTGGAATTCCTCACGTCCCGAATTCCTCAAGCTTGGAATTCCTCACGTCCCGAATTCTTCACGCTTGGAATTCCTCACGTCCCGAATTCCTCACATCACGAATTCTTCCCTCGTCTCAAATTCTTTTCGTCCCGAATTTCTCCCACGTCCCGAATTTCTCACGACCCGAATTCTCAACGTCCCTAGATCATAACTCCTAAAATAGCGTGTATCGAACAATATTTTTCCACCCTGTATCAACGCAGGTAAACAGCGGTGCTATTCTTATTTGAGAAGTTACAAACTGTCGTTGAGCTTGATGTTCCTTTATGCACCAAATAACTTGGATACTTTTTCCACCGTCGATTATACCGTTATAGGGTCATATTGACACCAATTTTCCAGCTACACGGATAATCGCGGTTCTCGAAAGTTCGCTAAATGTGCAATAATGCAGTGGCACACGGTGAGATCGTGCTTCAGGCTGGATGATCGATATGATAAGAACCCGACCTATATGAGCCGAGTGCACTCAGCTTCTTGTTCGAGCAGTCATGCGACACCTGTTCTTCGCAAAAAGAATGCACTGACAAATGATAATGGCGAATCTATCGTTCCGCATGAATATTAAGAGGATGCATGGGTATCGTTTATACAGCTGCATGAATATTAAACTTTCCTCGCTCTTGAAGCCGATAAAAGCACCGAACGATTGATCGAGCTAACTTTTATACACTTCTGAAAAAGTGTTCATCTTTTTGTCGCTTCGTAACGTATTAGTTTTGTTATCGGGGGAAAACGGTTGTATTCGAACGATCGACGGTATCAACGTTGTATTTTTGATATTTGATGAAAGCTCCAATTGAAATGGCATGACTTTTTTAAAGCATCGGGTATCTCTGTCAACGATCGCGAATTAAAGCCTCACTGCCAATCGCGGATATTGCTGGTGCTACACTCTGTAAAAGCCATCTCACGAGGTCGAATTTCATTCTAACGCTGCTCGATTTCGCATTTTTCATCGCTTAAATTTCACGATTGATCACGAATCGTGTTCCCGAGCACGTTTCGGTGTTTCAGCCAGGTGTTACTTTCGTTACTTTTATTTCGTCCATCAAAATTCGATCTCTGATAGAAAGTGGTTCAATAAGTGAAACGTGTCGGAAGTTGCTTGATTAGAAAATTTTTTTATCGATGACGTGTGTTTGGAACGCGAGATTGCGGCTGAGAGAGGTAATAAATGTTGCTTGTACATTATTTATGGGTTTGAGGAGTGGAGGAGTTGGGGATTCGAGGATTTAGAATATGTGGATTTAAGGATATGTGGATTTTGTCATATGTGGAGTTGGAGATATGTGGATTTGGACATATGTGGATTTAGGCATATGTGGACTTGGGAATATGTGGATTAGGGCATATGTGGAGTTGGAGATATGTGGATTTGGACATATGTGGATTTAGGCATATGTGGATTTGGGAATATGTGGATTTGGTCATATGTGGAGTTGGAGATGTGTGGATTGCAGGATATGTGGATTTAGGCATATGTGGATTAGGGCATATGTGGAGTTGGAGATATGTGGATTTGAGGATATGTGGATTTGGACATATGTGGATTTAAGCATATGTGGGTTTGGGAATATGTGGATTCGGTCATATGTGGAGTTGGAGATGTGTGGATTTCAGGATATGTGGAGTTGGAGATATGTGGATTTGAGGATATGTGGATTTGGTCATATGTGGATTTCGTCATATGTGGAGTTGGAGATATGTGGATTTGGACATATGTGGATTAGGACATATGTGGATTTAGGCATATATGAATTTAAAGATATGTGGATTTGCAGTCGCATGGAGAAAAATGTAACAATCCAAAAATGTCAAAATTAAACATTTCCCTAAATAAAGAATTAGAGAATGAAAAATTTATTTAAATTTAAAATGCATCTCCACACGTCCTTCCACAAAAGAGGAAAAGAAGAAACGGTTTCACCCGAAATTAACCGCAAGTTTCCAGTGGGAAAAGAAGAATTGAAAACATGCATGAGAAGCGAGAGGAAACGTGAACCGACCGACTCGGTTTTTCTTCTGGTGTGCCCATTTTTCGTTTGTTCGTTCGAGTGGCGGGGATTTTAATGGGAAAAGTTTCTGCGCGTCGGACGAAAGGAATCAAGCGACGGTTGACTTTTTCAGAATTTAAACAAGTACAACCAACGTAATCCACTTTCGACCCTGAAGTGCCGGATAACAGGCACGTTTCGACACTCAACATAGCGTACAATGCAATACAGGTACGTGCCTCTGTTGGATTGTACCTTGGATGTTTTTACAGTGTCCCCTGGGATGCAGTGCTTTTTTTGTTTGATGCTGCAATCAGCAGTTCAACGTTTCTCAATCAGCACTTCATTCCACATTTTTTTATCAAGAAGAAGTTGAAGAATTTTTGTTTGTTGATGTAGGTGTTGATATAGTTAAATATGTGATCATATGTGTGTTCATACATGTGTTCATATGTGGACACATATATGTGGCCACAGGTATAATCATACATATAGTCACAGATGGCAGTATGAATATGTTCAATGATACCATATGACCATTTACTTAAATAATGTTTATTTATTGATATAATGACAGACGTCATCATACATGTGTTCATACATATGACCACACATATGACCATACACGTATAGTCATACATGATCATACATGAATATGAATATGTTCAGTGATGTCGTATGATCATTTACTTAAAGAATGTTCATTTATTGATGTAATCATACATGTCATCATACGTGTAATCATATGTGTGTTCATATATGTGACCACACATGTATCATACATGTAGTCACACACATGAATATGAATATGTTCAGCGATATCATATGATCATTTACTTAAAGAATGTTCATTTATTGATGTAATCATAGACGTCATCATACATGTAATCATATGTGTGTTCATACATGTGACCACACATGTATCATACATGTAGTCATACACGTGAATACGAATATGTTCAGTGATACCATATGATCATCTATTTAAAGAATGATCATTTATTGACAATCATAAATATGTTCATACGTGACCATAGATGTAGTCACACATATGAATATGAATACAATCATTCATACGACATGATCATTTCCATACACTGATAGCAAACCTGACAAGTTATTCAGACAATATTAACTGTACTTATCACGTACCTGCTCTGATAAAATTATTTATGACTTGATAAATATTCCTCATAAACCTCACATGTAATCCAAATGTATTCCTTAAGCGAAATAATTGGCGTGCCATTAAAAAATCTTGTTTGACGAATTTTGCAGCGGTCCTTGTAGGTAGAATTTTGTCATCCGCACAGAAGCTGGCCACTCAAAAAATTTCCCTCGGGGCGAGGATAAAAAACGCGATGTCGTTTAACGATTATCAAAAGCCACGGAAAAACGCTCGAGTCTCGGACACATTGAAGTGGGAAATTCGAGTTGATGGGACGGACGGTAGGGAAAGCACGGTTAGAGGCAAAAAGCATGAAGCAGGCTCGAAACTTCCGGCTCGTGTGGTGAACTTCTAGGCGTACGACCAGCTTCGAAATTTATTCACCGCACTGGCGGTC
Organism: Megachile leachella; assembly: GCA_963576845.1. Taxonomy (NCBI): domain Eukaryota; kingdom Metazoa; phylum Arthropoda; class Insecta; order Hymenoptera; family Megachilidae; genus Megachile; species Megachile leachella. The sequence goes on from OY756257.1 coordinate 12,516,216, forward strand.
CCGTGCTTCGCGAAAATTAATATATTCCGGTTAAATAAGTAACGTCCCCTCTGCCGTGTCCTCTTTCGCTCTACATTTCAAATCAGCGGAAATCCACTTGCAGCTTTAATATTAATGATATGTTGAACAATCAGAAAATCGCGGTATTACGTTGAATCACTTCTTTCCGGGTTTTAATCGCGTTATTTTATTCCGGACAAACCCTCCGATTCACCCGCTTCGTTTCTTGTAACGGAGCTAACAATTAATTCTCGCGTTCTTTTTTCAGCCTGAAATAACAGCGATATTCATCCGTGTCCTCTTTAAACGCAGAATTATGCCCGGTGAATTAACACGTTTGAATACCCACCACGTATCTCTTTCCCCGTTTGTGCATATATTCCTTAATCCTCTTTATTATACGCTTACCGCTGTATTAGTCGTTGATCTTCATTTTCTCGACGAATAAAAGTCGTAGGTACACGTATTCATCGGCGTAATCCGTCGCGACGGTGCAAATCATTGTTTTCGAAATTGTAATACGATGAAGTAACAATTTTCCGATTCGCGATAAAAGAGAGATGTACCGTACAGATTACGTTTGAATAAATCGCGTACGCAATAACGGGACGGATTCACTCATAAATCGTTCGTATACTCCATTTAATTTTGTCTGCAAAAGCTGTTACATCCTGTACGAGCTCTTCATTCATGGCTGAAAAATCCATGTAAATTCGTATCTTTCGATGGATGGATTATTTGTAAATATTTATTGCTTTCGTCGTTAATAATTTTTATGTGCTTTACAAATGGGGAAATTGAAGTTTTTAGAATTGGAGGTTTCAAAATTTTTAATAAGAAAATTTGGGGGTTTGGGAATTTTAGAATTTTTGGGTGAATGAGTTCGAGAGTTATTAGGTCTTCAATTTCTTGTGTTTGTAATATTTCATATTTGCAATTCTACAGATTTCCAATTCCCATATTTCCAACTTTCCATGCATGCAATTCCTCACGCTTGCAATTTCCCACGCTTGCAATTTTCCACGCTTGCAATTTCCCATGCGTGCAATTCTCCACGCGTGGAATTTCTAACGCTTGCAATTTCCCACGCATCTAATTTCCCACGCGTGCAATTTCCCACGCTTGCAATTTCCCATGCGTGGAATTTCTAACGCGTGCAATTTCCCACGCGTCCAATTTCCCACGCGTGGAATTTCTAACGCGTGCAATTTCCCACGCGTCCAGTTTCCCATGCGTGCAATTCCCCACGCGTGGAATTTCTAACGCTTGCGATTTCCCACGCGTCCAATTTCCCACGCGTGCAATTCCCCACGCTTGCAATTTCCCACGCATGCAATTTCCCAAGCGTGCTATTTCCCACGCGTGGAATTTCTAACGCTTGCTATTTCCCACGCGTCCAGTTTCCCATGCGTGCAATTCCCCACGCGTGGAATTTCTAACACTTGCAATTTCCCACGCGTCCAATTTCCCATGCATGGAATTCCCCAAGCGTCCAATTACCCACGCGTGTAATTCCTCACGCGTCCAAATTCCCACGCGTGGAATTTCTAATGCTTGCAATTCCTCACGCGTCCAATTTCCCATGCGTGCAATTTCCCACGCGTCCAGCTTGCCAAGCGTGCAATTTCCCACATTTCCAATTCCTCACATTCCCAATTTCCCACATTCCCAATTCCCAACTCCTCAAATTTCCCATCCTTTACCTAAAAAAGTCTAATAAATCTAATAAATCCGTAATAACGTTACACGTCCAACGAAATGACCAACAAGAAGTCCATCGTAGAAGGTTGACCTCGTTACCGGACGTCGCAATTTTAAAATGGCGGATCGTATAGCATGACACGTGAAACGGTTAGCGAACAAAATATTGCATGGTCGATGGCGCGACTTAACAAGAACGTCAGACGACCGATCGATCTCGGACAAATCGGTTTGCAGCAATCTCGGACAAACGCTCGCATCAGCCGCTAGAATCAAGGGGAAAAAACTTCTACACGGGTATAAATCCTTCGGTGAACAGAACACATCGATCGGCACTTTATCTTCTCGTCGAACGTGTCGGAATCACGGGCCACCGGAAAGATCGCCGTAAACTTTTCACGATTTTCACGGAGTCTTCCGATCGAGAACGATCTTCCCATTTTTATTGTTAATCGACTAGAATATAACGCTCGTTACACTTCCATCCGTGGCGACTTCAATTTTCTATCACGGAAAGTGTTACTGTTACGGTACATTACCCTCGAATTTGCCGAATAAAATTCATAAATTACGTACCTTATATAATGTCCATAAATTAAGTACATTACATTAATTCCATGAATTATGCATGTTATATAAAACCCATAAATTACGTATATTATACAAACTCCATAAATTACGTACATTATGTAAAATAAATTGTGGGATAATAACGTGATACAAGTCTGAAATCGAATTAAATAAAATTCATAAATTATGTCTTGAAACATGTAACGAGAAAATTTACTTAACCGTATCTCGTTTAATGTCCAAGAGTTATCGGATTAAACGATTAATAATTTCCGTTGGAGTTAAGATTAATTATCGTTTGTTGTTCCCTTTAAATAAAATCCTATGACGGAGTGGTCTCTAAATGGAGAGAGAAAATGAGAAAAAGTAAGATTGCATTGAATGTGACAGATTTAATTCTAGCCTTTGTTTTTTTTCATTCTCTGTTTCTTTATATCCCGCGAACCCAGGCCGGAATTTAAATGAAGTCGATATAATGCCATTACGAGTTTCAACCGCTGGTCCCCTTTATTTTTATTCCAGGACACGAGCTTCGGGCGATCTTTTTGGTCTCGTTGGATTCCCGTTCGGGTATTCTATTGGCTGCAAGTGGATTCGAGCTTGAAACAGAATAATTTTGATTACCGGTTAATAACTTTCGACCATGTTTCATTAACGAAATTGCATTTTGATCATGACGCTTTTGTTCAAGCGGGTCAATTACCGTCAACCTGAACTTCGTTGTCCGACAAACGATTGACCTATTCTACTTGCCGCATGATTTTCCCTCTTTGGAGATCGTCAGATTTACTTTCAAACATTTTGTTTCATTCTCTGCTCTGTGTTTAGTGAATTCTAAATATTTTTCGGAATAATACATACGTTGTCCTGATTTTGAGGTTTTAATTAGCTTCCAATATTAATGTAAGAGCGTATAAATAATTCCACACGTCCCGAATTCTTCACGTCTCAAATTTTCAACGATTCGAATACCACAAGTTTCGAATTCCTCAGGTACCGAATTCCATGCGTGTCGAAATTTGTACCCTTCGAATTTCACATGTCCCGAATTCCACGCGTTCCGAATTCCACGCGTCCCGAATTCCACGCGTCCCAAATTCCTCATATCCCAAATTCCACGCGTCGCAAATTCCACGCGTCCCAAATTCCACGCGTCCCAAATTCCATGCGTCCCAAATTTCACACGTGCCGAAATCTCTACGCCTCGAATTCCACACGTTTCGAAATCTCTACGCCCCGAATTCCACACGTCCCGAATTCTCCACGCCCCGAATTCCACACGTCCCGAATTCCACACGCGTCGAAATCTCTACGCCCCCAATTCCACACGCCCCGAATTCCACGCGTTCCGAATTCCATACGTGCCGAAATCTCCATGCTCCGAATTCCACACGCGCCGAAATCTCTACGCCCCGAATTCTCAGCGACCCGAATTCCTTGCGTCCCGAATTCCCCACGTCCCGAATTCCACACGTCCCGAATTCCTCCCTCGTCTCGAATTCTTCTCGTCCCGAGTTCTTCACGTTCCGAATTCTCACTACCCCGAATTCTCATCATCCCTAGATCATAACTCCCAAAATTCCAAAAATTGCAACATCTCTCAATCACATATCTTACATTTAAACTTCCGTATATTTCATCATTTCATTCTCCACTGTGTAACACATTATTTCACTAAATAATACATATTGATTACCCCGATTTCGAGCTTTCAATTATCCTCCACTATTAATGTAATAGCACATAAATAATTCCGTTGATATAATTATGGCTTTCAATTTGACATGTCAATAGTAACAACATAATTATATACCGCAATTTTATGAAAAATTTTCGTTCCTTTCAATCGCGTCATTAAATTTGGTTATCGATGATCGCCATAGCGTTAAAACGAAATACCGGCAATTCCGCGTTATCAAAGATCAAATAAAAATTTAATCGTGCGTAAGCCCTGTTTAAAAGGCTGCCAGGGCGTGCAATTAATCTTGTCGAATCACTAACACGCGTGCCTGCGTTAAACGGCTAATTCGACATTAAACAGCGTGTTTTCCATTACAGTACCTCGGTGCCGGTCGTTCATCACTCTTTTATATCACCGTGAATACGCAGCAACACATTACACCCGGATTATCCGGGGTAACGATTATACCGATCCTGAATGGTGGCCAGTTTTATTTTCACGGTTCGAGTTTCCTCGATTCTTCCCGGTTGTCGATTAAACGCTTCTATACCGGGTAAATAAAGTCGATGAGGATAATCTGATTACGCTCGGTTCTAATTGTTCGCCGTAATTAGGGCCACTCGCTGATTTTCTTCGATTCATTTCGCCCCGGAATTATATCCAAGCTTACATTTCAACGTAATTAACTGTTACGCTAATGATAGCGTTAATAATCAAACACCCCGCGTAATGTAATCATATGCGCTGGTTTTCGGTTTATGCATCTGTTCACTGATATTATCTGAATATTTCCTACAAAATTTATTCTATTTTTAATTCGGTATTATGTGCTATTAGCGTCATTTCTTTCTACTCTTTATGAAGTATGAAAGGTTTTCAAGTGCAGATTTTTTGTCGGAATTATTTATAAAGTCCAAGGGAAATGTGATGTGATAATGCAAATTGTTGAAGAATTACTATTTTTCGTATCTTTCATTATTTTTTATAATTTCTTTTCGTTCAGCAATTTTTAAATTCCTACAAACTATACATTAATAAGTTTCAATATGGACGAATAGAAATAATAGGACAGTTACTTAGAGAAGCTCTTTTATTTCATTCATTAATCAATAGTGTTAAAACTTTTATGTAATGCAGTATTATTAAATAATTTCATTTAATGCAGTATTATTAAAAATATCGTGGAATGCAGTATTAATAAAAAATTTCATTAAATGCAGTATTATTAAAGAATTTCATGGAATGCAATATTAATAAAAAATTTTATTGAATGCAGTATTATTCAAAAATTTCATTGAATGCAGTATTTTTAAAAATGTCATGGAATGCAGTATTATTAAAAAATGTCATCGAATGCAGTATTATTAAAAATTTCCTGACTTTCCTCGTAAAAAAATTCTCTCATTAATTACACTGATCTATGGAAAAGATATTGTAAAAATATTTAATAAAATTTATTAAAAATGAAAATACACTTGTATACAATTTTCAATTGTCTTAATGTGGCAATCAAAGTGTTTATTAATTTTTAAAAAACTTATGACAGCTACTTCTAACTGATCTATCAAACTACCCCTTAAACAATGTCCTCTAAGCTTACTCCACTTACCTGAATTTCAACATGGCGCCAAAAGTGACAATTTGCAGCAGGAGTAGGTTTCGAAAGACGAATCAGCAATCGTTGTGGAATCCATAGAACTGAAAAGAACGTTGAAGGAGCAACGAAACAATTTTCGGCCGAGGCTTTCTGAAACCGTAATTGTTCCGCGTAATGATACCAAGCCGGCGTGAAATTATTCTTGGCCCGATTCGGTGTCCCGAGGGAATGCCGTTCGTAGTGGTGCTTTCAATTCGTTTATTTAATAACTCACAATTGCTTTACATATACAGCTTCGAAACGGACGCGTCCAGCCGGCTCTTTGAATTTATTCCCTTTCTTTCGCCGCCATTCTCTCGATTTTCTTTCTACCTCTGGTAATTCACGGGCTTGAACGCGTCGAGTTACTTCGTCGTTTACGTTCTTTACAGCGGTGATTTCGATAAGTGCGAGGGACTTTATGGTATTATATCTTATCGTAGTACGGTTTTATATAGAAACAACTATACAACTTATCGCTAATTAGTGGTAATACCTTCGCGTGCGGTAAGGGAGCGTTCTGATAACACTCGCTACGTGATGGTCCAGTCACGGTTTTATTAACGTTATTTAATATTAAACGTTAGGATTATTTGTACTGTAAATTTAAAGTGAAATATTAAAGTAAACATTAGTACTGTGTACATGAAAATTGAACATCAAAATAAACATTGACATTGTGTACCAAAAATTGAACATTAAGATATACATTATTACTCTGCATCTGAATATATGTATATCTAAAATTAAACAATAAATCATTAGTATTGTGTATTTAAAATTGAACACTAAAATAAACATAACATCATGTACTTAAAAATAAGAATTAACTTCAGTGAAATTAAGAATTAACTTCAAAAAGAAAAACTTTGAAGTAAACACTAGCAAACATAACCCAAAAATTTCGAGTAGAAATTCTACTTAATTTTTACAAACACAAAAAGAAAAAAATATTTGTACAAGAAAATAGAATGCGTAAGAAACGTCACAAGGTAATAATTCAAAATGAGCAGTGATTTGGGAATACTATCCACCGTTTCGTTGTAACTTCGACCATAATAACGAAACAGGTATTCAAGGATGCTTCGAGGGCGAACGTAACTCAGGGAGTCGTTGATTAAACATCTGAACGCATCAACCGTTACGGTGAATGCACTCGTATAAATTAGAATGTGGCTACCATATCGTGCTTGTTACCCCGTTGGCAACAACAATTTCATTTAGCAAACGGTACCATTTTCATTTCCATTGTTTCAATATTCGCTCGGCACAATGACCATCTTCGCGATGTAGCTTAAACAATGCGGCACAAACACTCGCTATATTATTTGATGGAATTATAATGAGGGCAAACCGCTTTTTATCGTATACGAAAATGTTATGTATGATACAGAAGATAATTACAAATGAGGTCACCTATTATATTCATATGTCACGTTTCAGATATTTTATAAAAATTCATTGCAATCCTTTACACTGTCTTGACGAAGTGACGCACCGGGTGCGTCGTGCATGTGTCGTCAATTTTACTAGAGTCATATATTATATTCATATGACGTGGTTCAGATACTTGATAAACGTTGATTGCAACCTCTTAGATTGTTCTGAGAGGTGACGCACCTGGTGCGTCATGCATGTGTCATGTATGTGTCATCAATTTTATTAGGGTCAGTTATTATATTTATATGACATGGTTTAGATACTCGATAGACGTTGATTGTAACCTCTTACACTGTTCTGAGAGGTGACGCATCTGGTGCGTCATGTATGTGTCATGAATGTGTCATCAATTTTACTAGGGGCAGTTATTATATTTATCTCACATGGTTTAGATACTCGATAGACGTTGATTGCAACCTCTTACACTGTTCTGAGAGGTGACGCACCTGGTGCGTCATGCATGTGTCATGTATGTGTCATTAATTTTACTAAAGTCAGTTATTATATTCATATGACATGGTTTAGAGAGTCGATAAACATTGATTGCAACCCTTTACACTGTCTTGATAAGGTGACGCACCTGGTGCGTCATGTACATGTGATCAATTTTACTTATAATTAATATACTTCAATTTGGAGAATTGTTTGTGTAGTCAATACCATATTGATATAGCAGTTAAATTTTCTTGTTCTTAGTATTGTAGCTACAATTTTTTATTGCATCTGACAAATCATAGCATAAGAAGTTACTGACGTTGTCAAATCTGTTACTTTGAAGAAAAGTAACTCTTGTAGTTCCTTGACTATAAAGAGCGAAAAATTTGTAACAACATAAATGATAGAATTTTAAGAATTAATAGCGAACTTGCAGTAATTCGTTCGAAAGGTGTTTACCCATTTTCCATCGGAAAACGTCCAATTTGCCGGTTAAACGGAAACGAGAACCGTCTGGCCGAGAAATTGGTACTTCGATTGTGACCAAATTCTCGCAGTAAGAGCGTAGTCGTGGAATGCAGCGGTAGCCGGAAGATCAGACCGGAACCGTGGGAAGAATGTGCAATTGCATTTGACCAAAAGGTGGTTCCGGATCCGCTGTATTATTGCGAATACCGAGGCATTTGCGGAGGACCAGGTGCACCGGTGAATTATATTTTCCGGAATTTTCAAGGACGAGTTGACTCTTTCGAATCGATCACGAGATATCTCGTTATGGTTGGCCGCGTCACGATGTAGATTAATGAAATTCGTGTTATGCGACGATAATGGGAATTGATGACGGGTGCGAAAATCGGCCAACAATTAGCTGATTTTCATTAATTTACCGAACGAGTGAGTTTCATATTTATACGGTGCTTCAATCTTATTCGAGCGAATTTCATTCCACGATTACATTTAATTAATTTATATGGCTGTAAATATTAAGCGGTTGATTATACTCTTTAGATATTTCGTTGGTGATTCGGTGGATAGTTAGCTGTTACACGTAATGAAAGATGCCAATTGCGATCGTAAATTGATTCAATAATCAAGTATCGACTGTAATATGTTTCGGTCGATAGCAATATCATTTAACGAAATTTACACTGATAATGAAAATTGTGCAGGTTTCAATTAATTAACTGAACACATCTCGTGATTAAATTTACATGGAATTTTAAGTTACACTTTCCGCTACAACAGAGGTAAAATTTTTAATTACTGCACGGTGGCTATTAATTATTCTATCAGATTTCGAACTGTAGATTTTTGCTAAAGATCCAGTACAAATATTAAATAAATATAAGTCGGTTCGAACGACAATAAATGGCGAGAGACTGACGTTTTCAGAATGCCTGAACTTGGATTTTTCACTATTTTCAGGGAGACTGTGATCGTGACATAACGCTGACAGCACAATTTCGTGAAACCTGACGTGAGCATCGCGTGACTACGCTTTTTCATCTCGCGATGGAAATAAAATTAGTATCTTGCTAAAAGGAAATTCTTTCCGTTAAAAAAAGGCTTCACTCTTCGATGATACTGTCACGTCTACACATATTTAATTCTTCTCTAATTTCAACAACCATGTCTTCATATGTAACAACATATCCTTACGTGCCTTCACAATTCTTATCTTTCTACTAAAATTTTTAATTTCAAATCACAATAAATTTTAAGTAAATTCAGTTGTAAATACAACTGAAACAAAGTACCTTATTAATCAGACATCTTAAAGAAATATTTCATTTTTCCAATTCCTTCATTTCAAAATTCCTTCACGACCAAAATTATGCCAAGACTACTTGACACGACATAACAGTATTTCCAACACGTCAAACGTAATCGTCGGAAAATGATGTGCGCAAACATGACACGCGTCTCGGATGTGTAGAATTACAATCGCGAAATTATAACAATATCCATCGTCCGGTTGGAAACGAAATTCCGTCCAGCTCCGTGGCGCAGTTGTACAATTCTCAGCGATGTCGAGCGACGCGTAACATTTCCTGTCGCATCGTGTAGCCGCATTGCAAACATAATCTCATTACGTGCGCGACAAGCCCCAAAACTCGGACTGGACCATCACACTGTTGTATCCTCAACGTTACCATATTTAACGCTTACTCGTTCCCCATAGAACGACCTCCACTTTTATGCTAGCCAATTTTCCATCGAACTTGCTGTACACGACTGACGCATTAAAGATGCCAGCATATAATTTGTCGTGCAAAGTTAAATGGATGAAATGTAGGGGTTTGTTTTGTCGGCTCGGGGAAATTTGACAATTCGTGCGGGTGGAATTTTAGGGAGATGGGAATTTGGGGGAAAATGGGCAATTGGGGGAAGATGGAATTGGCAGAATTTTGGGGGAGGGATGTTAGAATTGAGGGAATTTGGAATTTGAGGAATTTCGAATTTGGAGAATTTGAAGTTTGGGAAATTTGAGATCTAGGGAATTTGGATATTTCGAAAATTCAGGATATAGGGAATTTGAAGTTTGGGAAATTTGAGATCTAGGGAATTTGGATATTTCGAAAATTCAGGATATAGGGAATTTGAAGTTTGGGAAATTTGAGATCTGGGGAATTTGGAATTTGGAAAATTCAAGATATAGGGAATTTGAAATTGGAGAAATTTGGGATGTAGGGAATTTGGAAGTGAGGACATTTTAGATTTAGGGAATTTGGAATTGGGGACATTTTGGATCTAGGGAATTTGGAATTGGGGAAATTTGGGATCTAGGGAATTTGGAGTTGGGGAAATTGGGATCTAGGGAATTTGAGATCTAGGGAATTCGGAATTTGAGAAATTTGTGATCTAGGGAATTTGGAATTGGGGAATTTGGAATTTGGGGAATTTGGAATTTGAAATTTGGGGAATTTGGAATTTGGAGAATTTGGAATTTGAGGAATTTGGAATTTGGGGAATTTGGGATTTAGGAAATTTGGAATCTAGGGAATTTGAAATTGGAGAATTTGGAATTTGGGGGATTTGGAATTTGGGGGATTTGGAATTTGGGGAATTTGGAATTGGAGAATTTGGAATTTGGGGAATTTGGAATTTGGGAAATTTGAAATTTGGGGAATTTGGAATTTGGGAAATTTGGAATTTGGGAAATTTGGAATTTGGGAAATTTGAAATTTGGGGAATTTGGAATTTGGGGAATTTGGAATTTGGGGAATTTGGGAATTTGGAATTTGAAATTTGGGGAATTTGGAATTTGGAGAATTTGGAATTTGAGGAATTTGGAATTTGGGGAATTTGGGATTTAGGAAATTTGGGATCTAGGGAATTTGGAATTTGGGGGATTTGGAATTTGGGGAATTTGGAATTGGAGAATTTGGAATTTGGGAAATTTGGAATTTGGGGAATTTGGAATTTGGGAAATTTGAAAGTTGGGGAATTTGGAATTTGGGAAATTTGGAATTTGGGGAATTTGGAATTTGGGAAATTTGGAATTTGGGGAATTTGTGGAATCTAAGGAATTTGTGAAACCTATGAAATTTGTCAAACCTAGGGAATTTGTGGAATCTAGGGAACTTAGGGAATCTAGGGAATTTGCAATCTTTGAGTAGTTGAAAATTTATAATTTTGAAAACCTACAAACCATTAAATTCAATAATTAAAGAATTTGTCCCAAAATCTGAGATATCACCATGATAATCTAAAGTATCGATCCTCACGAAATAAATAAAAATTTCTATATAACATCAATCATGTACAGCACAGTCGATAACAAAAATCGGTTCTCCCTATCCGCCATTTCTCCTGGAACATTCATGAGTGAAAGCAATTCGTTTCGAGATGCGTCTCGACACACGCCAACTACTTCGATCGCGGCATCGTCTCGATTTCCTCTATCTACCGCCTCTTCGGATATATTTTAATGAGATAACAAGAAGGAACGCCATATTTACATATAAAAATATAATCTTATCGCGATCGATCGGGCCTATTTATAATATGTATAGATCGTGCACGTTAATATGTTTAAGAGATAAAATCATACTCCTCGAATCTTGATACGTTATATTTTTTTTTTTTTGCCTTCTTCTCGTTCCGTACAGGAACATCGTGTTTTCGTTTCACGGATCGTATCCCGATCACGTTCCACGTTTGTGACGCGTATTCCCATTATGGCGAACAGTGAAAAGGAAAATGGTCGAAACGATGGATGCAACATATCGTATCGTTCGTTCTCCGCGATCGTGGTCACGATCTTTAATCGGGAAATCACGTGCATCGTGCTCGTCATTCCGTGAAAAGTCTCTTCGTATCCGATCAACGGGAAAATGGAACTGGCCCGAATTGATGCGCTCGAAACCGACCGGATTTTACATTCTATTTCGGTAGAAAACACACGGGTTTAACTTCGTTCTACATTATTTAGTTTATGGCTAAGGGATTTACGAATAATTTGATTTTTAGTTGCGAGCTGGGAAATGAGATTCGAACGGAATTCAGATTATGGAGAGATTGGTGTGTTTATTCGATTGTCTTTGGAAGTAAATTTTGAGGGGTGGTTGAATAAAATGCAATTTTGAGGGAATTTCATTACTGGTGCAAGGGAGGGAATTTGGGGAGGGTTGGAAAGTAGTGGGGAATTTGGGAGTTTGGGGGATGTTGGGGAATTTGGGGATTTAGGGGAGATGGGGTGTGAAAATTTAGGGTTGTGGACATTTGGGAAATTTGGAATTTAAGGGTGGAAATTTGGGGTTTGGGAAATTTGGGATTTGGGGGTGGAAATTTGAGGTTGAGGGAATTTGGAAATATTGGGATTTGGGAGGTGAAAATTTGGAAATTTTTGGAATTTGCGGGGTGGAAATTTGGGGTTGTGGGAATTTGGGAACTTTGGGATTTGGAGGGTGGAAATTTAGAGCTTGTGAAATTTGGGAAATTTAGGATTTGAGGGGTGGAAATTTGTGAAACTTGGAATTTGAGAGGTGGAAATTTGGAGTTGTGGAAATTTGGGAAATTTAGAATTTGAGGGGTGGAAATTTGTGAAACTTGGAATTTGGGGGTGGAAATTTGTGGTTGTGGAAATTTGGAAAATTTGGGATTTGAGGGGTGAAAATTTGTGAAATTTGGAATTTGGAGGGTGGAAATTTAGGGTTTGTGAAATTTCTAAAATTTGGAATTTGGGGGGTGGAAATTTGGAGGATGTGAAATTTACAAAATTTGGAAATGCAAAATTAAAAATTTGGACACATGAATTTCAAAAATTTTAAAATACGAATCTCCAGGAGTCTGAACTCTTAGAACCCCCGTCAGAAATATAAAAATCAGCAAATTAATGGTTCACAAAATTTCTGACCATAAAAATCTACAAATTTAAATTAAAAAAAATAACAATTACAAAGTAAAAAAATTGAACCCATCAAAAAGCCTAACAATTTGAATTCCCCTCTTCCAATTTGAAAATACAAAAGCAGAACCACGAAATCTGGCCAAAATACCCTCGTAAGGAAATAAGATATGCAGTACGGTTCCCGAGAAGTTTCTGAAACAGGACCCTCTGAAACCGGGTGAAATAAAAGAAAAAAGGAATGGATACGTGTCTGACAATATTCCTTCCATGCAACGAATTGAATTATTCTCAGAGGATATTGCAGTACGGTCCTTGATGTCCTGGAAGTTCGACTGGAGGAGCACTACTTCGGTGGAAAATTGCACGTTTTATTGCCTCGAATCCTGGCTTCAAGGATTGCTGTTACGTTGATCCTTGGCGTACTCTGTGCGCCAGCGTTCGCTTGTATCACGGATATTGAAGACGCTGGCACGGTTTGAATAGCGAGTTCTCGGATCATTAGGAAACACGAAAAAAAAAAGAGACAAGGCTTAAGCACAAACTTTCGACCAGTTTCCTATTTTCCCCTCTCTCCTTTTCCATTATTCTGTAAAACTTCGATAATTTTTCCTATCGATATACGTGTATATAGAGAGTAAATAAAATTCGATGAAATATATGGTATGTACATTCGATTCGGTTTGTATCAGATCATTTTTGGTAGTCGAAAATGTGCGTTTGGAAAGAAAAATTGGGAAAATGATCTGATACTGGGTGTTTAATTATATTTCCCCTTTTGTGGACTTGCTGAATTTATTGGGGATTAATGAGAGATTTTAGAAATTTTTAGACGACACATTTGCAATTCCAAACATTCCCAATTCCCTGCGCTTGCAATTCCCCATGCTTGCAATTTCTTACGCTTGCAATTCCCTACGCTTGCAATTCCTCACGCTCGCAATTCCCCACGCTTGCAATTTCCTACTCTTGCAATTCTCCACGCTTGCAATTTCCCACGCGTGGAATTTCCCACGCTTGCAATTCCCCACGCGTGGAATTTCCCACGCTTGCAATTCCTCACGCGTGGAATTTCCCACGCGTGCAATTTCTCAGGCTTGCAATTCCTCACTCGTGGAATTTCCCACGCTTGCAATTCTTCACGCGTGCAATTCTCCACGCTTGCAATTCCCCGCGCAAGCAATTTCCCACGCTTGCAATTCCCCACGCGTAGAATTTCCCACGCTTGCAATTCCCCACGCGTAGAATTTCCTACGCTTGCAATTTCCCACGCGTGCAATTTCTCACGCTTGCAATTCCCCACGCGTGGAATTTCTCACGCTTGCAATTCCCCACGCGTGGAATTTCTCACGCTTGCAATTCCCCGCGCGTGGAATTTCTCACGCTTGCAATTCCCTACGCGTTCAATTCCCCATATTCCCAGTATCTCACGCTCGCAGTTCCCCACATTCCCAATTCTTCACGTTCCCAATTCCTCACATTCCCAATTTCACAGATTTGAGAACTTACATATATTTCACATTATTTCTAAAATTTCATATCATCAAGTTTGAAACTCTTTAAATTATATCAACCTTAAAAGTGTCAAAATACATCATCAAGTTTAGAAATTTCAAAACCCATACATCATCAAGTTTGGAACTTTTGAAATTCTCACCCCATCAAGCTCTGCAAATTTGCAAACTTCTCTGTCGAGTTTAACCAATTCCCAAATATGAAAGTTTTTAAACCTATCAAATAAACATTTCCCCAAAAAAATATTTGTCGTATTTAGAATGTCTCTAATTTTTTGACAAGAGAAAATGCGTTGGGAAAGATTTAAATTTGCACGTAGCGATTAATTCTGGCCCAGCGGAATCGAAAGATGTTCGAAATATGAGAGCTTGAAAATTGGTCAACGATTTCAGAGGTCTTTCTTGTCCTCTGAAATGCCATATTTCTGAAGGGGAAATCCTGTCTCGTGAATGGCGGTCCGCGTAAATCGTGGCGTTCAGACCGGGCGAATGCATCTTTTCGTTCGAATAAGCACCGTCTTCCTCGAGCAATTCATCGTATACAACTATCTTTGCTTCCCGTCTCCATTTGCGACGATCGTCCCTGCTTTCCTACGGTAGCTCCTTTTTACGCTGGCCGGCGAACAAACAATTCATTTCGATATCTCGAATACTTCGGTCGCCGCAAATAAGAGAAATTTAAGAGGAACGAATCGGAAGTTAAACGTTATTCTGTAAAGCTAACTTTATTCTAGAATTTACAAACAGAGATATTAAATTACAAAGTTGATGTTTTAAATGCAAGAATTTTTGTAATATTGGTCTTCATAAAATATTCAAGCATTTTATGAATTTGAAGAACTTTTGATCAATATTCCGGTTAAACTTAGGAAATTGAAGAAGTTCTAAAGCACGAAGTTTCAGTATATTTGAACTTCGAACGTAATTTTCGAGATATTTGTTTCTTTATCAATTTATTTATGACTTCAAAGTAAACGATAAACGTTAAGTTGTAATGGTGTTAAAGTGACAGTTTCCAGAAGTAGAACGTGAACGTACTGTTCAATTAGGAAATGTGTACCACTCTAGTTGCTAAGTGTTTCTTGACTCGATACATTCGACAAGTGCACTCGCACTGAAGTTTCTGAGAGCCGAGACGATGGACTTCCCGTTGTTTCGCCTGGTAGAACTATCAGTCATGTTACATTAACGCTTGTCCAATTACATATGTCCTCGAATCTCTCACCTGGTCATTTCATGTCTCTAACTTCCAAGTAACTTTCAATGAGACAAATAAATAATTCTGAATACACAACAATAAAATTGCAATTTTTTTTTTAATTAAGTACTTCATTGCGGTAGGTCATTCACGAGACGGAGTATTAATTAATAATTTAATAATAGGAGAATTAATATGGAGAACTGATCAATTACGGAGTAAATAAGTGAAGATAGGGGCAAGCATTTGTAGATGAAAGGGTTGCATGCATTTTGAAGTTTTTTTTGAGGGAACGGAGTGATAGAATGGACTTTGGTTATATTGCCAACTTTGGTTATATTGTTGAGAACTTTTATAGGTTAGTTTGCTCTGGGAGAGAGTGTTATGTGTTAGATCTATCATGGTTGGTACTCCATATGTGCTGAGTTCCCCACACGACGAATTTCTTATGTATTGAATTTCCCATGCGTTGAATTCCCAACGTGTGGAATTACCTACGCATTGAATTCCCTACGCACTGAATTCTGTATGCGTTGAATTGCTGACGCGTTGAATTCCTTACGCGTTGAATTACCGAAGCGTTGAATTCCCCACGCTTCCAATTTTCCACGCTTGCAATTTCCCACGCTTGCAATTCCCCACGCTTTCAATTTTCCACGCTTGCAATTCCCCACGCGTGGAATTTCCCACGCTTGCAATTCCCTACGCTTGCAATTTCCCACGCTTGCAATTTCCCACGCTTACAATTTCCCACGCTTGCAATTCTCCATGCTTGCAATTTCCCACGCTTGCAATTCCCCACGCTTGCAATTTCCCACGCGTTGAATTTCTCACGCTTGCAATTTTCCACGCTTGCAATTTCCCACGCATGGAATTTCTCACGCTTGCAATTTCCCACGCGTGGAATTTCTCACGCGTGGAATTTCTCACACTTGCAATTTCCCATGCGTGGAATTTCTCACGCTTGCAATTTCCCACGCGTGGAATTTCTACGCGTTGAATTTTCGACGCATTGTATCCCTTACGCGTTGAATTCTCCAAGCGTGGAATTCTCCAAGCGTGGAATTCTTTACGTGTTGAATTCACCACGCGTGGAATTGCCTCCGTGTTGAATTCGCCACGCATGGAATTCCTCACGCGTCGAATTCCCCACGCGTGGAATTCCCTACGCATTGAATTCCCCACTTGTTGAATTTCCCAAGAATTGAATTCCCTACGCATTAAATTCCTCCGCGTTAATTTCCTAAGCGTCGAATTCCCCCTGCGTTCACTTCTCTACTCAAAGAATTACCTACGTGTAAATCCCACCCGTTACAATATAATGAGTCAACACTAAAAACAAGTAGGGAATAAAAAATTCTAAATTTAAATTGCAATGAAGTCCACTGTCATAGAGGAAATATAATTAAAATATTAACTTACCAAACGATCTTCCCGATCAACATATTAGATCCAACAATTTCCCTTAACGGATGATAAATCTCTACTAAATCCTATCGAAGTAACACATGTTCCATCTCACTCGCATCGCGACAACCATACACTATCATCGATAACTTTGAAGACTGTCACGCACTCTAGAGTGTCCGGCTAAATTAAGACTGTACAATAATGGCCCACTTTTTGTAACGGCGATCATTTCCAGAATGATTGAAGAAACAGGGATATCCGATTTGAGCTGATTCTTCGTGAGGATCACCGAGTCCTTCGCTACTGATCGATCAAAGATGAGATGCTATTAAAGGTAAAAACGATTCACCGGCTAGATCCTGATGAAGGATCGAACAGGATAATCGGTGTTTAGTCCGTGATTGGTTTGATCACACACCGACATGTTCGTGGCTGCTCCTGTCCGCGTGCGAAATTGCCAGTGGACCTCTCGACGTTGATGAAATAGCCTGTAACAAACCAAATTATCTGCTTAATTGATTACCGCGGGCTCTGGTTACGTATACGCAATTATTTGCTAATACTTCGTTGTCACGATTTTGTCGACTTCCAAACTCTCAAACTTTCGGTACTATTCAAATATATCTAATACGTATTAATATTTTATAATGGTTACATATGTCAATATTTTAACACATACACTTATGTGCAAGGTATGTGCAATGTGAACGTTAACGGAACGTCAGCCATTTTGTATCAAGAATCGCAAAGGTGCATCTATATAGTCATCTTCAGTAGACTCCAAGCTTTAAATTGATGTATCATAAGTGACATTTGGTGATACTTTTCTGTCATAAATTTTAAGTTGAATCTCAATGTTTAAAAATCAGCAATGATCCACTTAACGTATGTGCAATGTGAATGTTAATGGAGCATCAGCCATTTTGTATCAAGAATTGTATAGGTGCATCTACATAGTCATTTTGAGTACACTTCAAGCTTCAAATCGATGTATCACAAGTGTCATTTGGTGATACTTTTCTGTCATGAATTTTAAACTGAATCTCAATTTTTCAAAATCAGCAATGATCCACCTAACGTACATATGTACAATATGAACGTGTAAGTGACTACTACATGTAAGTCTAGTATGTAACCAACTTAGTATGTAACATATGCCATAACATACATTAGTTACAAAAGATGTAGCAATATTAATAACAATAAAATATTGCAAACGTATCTGACAAATCTGCAGTGGAAATACTTAAGGCAATCGATGTCAGATGAAAGCAACTCTCCGTGCAAAATGAATAATTGATGCATTCAAATGGGGCACACTTAAACTGTGTAACTGCACACACAGTTCTGTCGAAATCTCTATTACGCGTATGCACACGCGAACGTTGCCGACTGCACCACGAGCAGGTTCGAGTGTACGTCTATATCCCTGACAATTCACCGTGTTCTCGAGTAACACGAGCGCTCTTCTGTGTTCAATATATTCATATTCGAAGTTACATCCCTGCGGTGCTTCAATCTCGACGGGAGATTGAGCCAAGATACCGCTCGTATTTCAGGGACCAGGGTCTCGTAACGAAGTCGCTTGAAATTCATAATAACACACTACTCGAGTACTCGGTTTCGCCTCTGAATTTTTCCTCTGCGAACGCTTCGAATGTTTAATAACCGATGACCAACAAGGTTTCATCAGAACACTCGGATAAAGATAGAATTTCAACATCTAGAGTTCCATCGCATGGAGTTCCATCGCGTGGAGTTCCATCGCGTGGAATTCTATCGCGTAGAGTTCCATCGCGTGGAATTCCATCGCGTGGAGTTCCATCGCGTGGAGTTCCATCGCGTGGAATTCCATCGCGTAGAGTTCCATCGCATGGAATTCCATCGCGTGGTATTCCATCGCGTGGAATTCCATCGCGTGGTATTCCAGCGCATGGTATTCCATCGCGTGGAATTCCATCGCGTGGAGTTCCATCGCGTGGAATTCCATCGCGTGGAGTTCCATCGCGTAGAATTCCATCGCGTGGAACTCCATCGCGTGGTATTCCATCGCGTGGAACTCCATCGCGTGGTATTCCATCGCGTGGAACTCCGTCGCTCCGAATTCCATCGCGTGGAACTCCATCGCTCCGAATTCCATCGCGTGGTATTCCATCGCGTGGAACTCCATGGCTCCGAATTCCATCGCGTGGAACTCCATCGCGTGGTATTCCATCGCGTGGTGTTCCATCGCGTGGAACTCCGTCGCTCCGAATTCCATCGCGTGGAACTCCATCGCTCCGAATTCCATCGCGTGGAACTCCATGGCTCCGAATTCCATCGCGTGGAACTCCATCGCGTGGTATTCCATCGCGTGGAACTTCATCGCTCCGAATTCCATCGCGTGGTATTCCATCGCTCCGAATTCCATCGCGTAGAATACCATCAAGTGAAACAGTGATGAAACCAATTACGGTCGACACTAAACAAAATCTCGTCGCCCTTTTTCTCTCCGTCTGATAATAAGTTGTTGCGACATTATAAGGTTACGTCTTCGCCCTTTCTTTTTTAGGATCCATTACGTTGTTTTATCTTAATTAATCAGCTGAGCGTCCTCTTCAGGGGCATCGTTCGAGTCGTCTAATTAGAAATTGCTGGGGAATGCGTTCGCTGGAGGTAATCGTGTGCAACAGATTTCGCAAACTTTGTCACGGAATATAGTTTATACGGCCGAGTTGTGCAAGGAAGCCTTAACTCTACCGTGCCTTAACTTCCTCTCGCGCACGCCTGCTAAATCGATTAAACCGTTTAGTGGACCATTTACTTTGTGTATCTAATGGCTGTATTATCCGAAATACTTTCGAATGTACCAGTTAACTATTCACGTTGTATTGGATAACGAATAGTTGGTAATTTCGTATAAGCTGAATATCTGGATAGTCCGATTTGCGGAGCATATTTGGAATTTTAAAGGGAAGTTGGGTAATGATGGGTGAAGTCAGACAGATCGAATTACATGTAATTTTATTGTATCGTATTTCGCTGTATGTAATTGAATCGTATTATATTCTATTCCGTGAAATTCCATCACACAATTTCGGTATTGAATTTCGGTGGGTAGAATTTCATCGAGTTGAATTTACTAGCGTGGAATTCTATTGGGTTGGGATTCGATCACGTGAAATTCAATCGAGTTGAAATTCTGTTGCTTCGAATTCCATGGTGTCGAATTCAACTGGGTGGAATTCCATCGCGTGGAGTTTCATCGTTTGGAGTTCCATCGCGTGGTATTCTATCGCGTGGAATTCTATCACGTGGTATTTCATCGCGTGGAATTCCATCACGTGGTATTCCATCGCGCGGTATTCCATCGCGTGGTATTCCATCGCGTGGAATTCAATCACGTGGTATTCCATCACGTGGTATTCCATCGCGTGGTATTCCATCACGTGGTATTCCATCGCATGGTATTCCATCGCGTGGTATTCCATCGCGTGGAATTCCATCACGTGGTATTCCATCACGTGGTATTCCAACGCGTAGTATTCCATAGCGTGGAATTCCATCGCGTGGTAATTCATCGCGTGGTATTCCATCGCCTGAAATTCCATCACGTTGTATTCCAACGCGTGGTATTCCATCGCGTGGAATTCTATCACGTGGTATTCCAACGCGTGGTATTCCATCGCGTGGTATTCCATCGCGTGGTATTTCATCACGTGGTATTCCATCAGGTTCGAATTCTATCCCCTCGAATTCCATTGCTCGCTATTCTCTATCATATCGAACTAAACGCTTCCAAATCGACCAGCTTCGAATTAAATCACCTCACACCCCAACCAATCAAATTAAAACGCGTCCAATTGAATCACTCTGAACGGCCGCACAACATCCAAGTAAGATTGCATTGAACATTGTCGAAAATGATACAGCTTCAGCTCGAATTCAGTGAGGGAAATCGATGCACGAGCATCCCGAGCGCATCCAGTATACTCATTTATCACCGTGTCACTGAGGCAACCGCATAAATCAAACGAAACGCGGGCAACTATGGATACATCCGAATCCTCGACGCAGGCTCTTTTAAAGTGCAACGTTCGAACGCGTTCCGTTCTGACGGAACAAAGGCATTGTCTTCGTAACATCCCAGAGAACTCATCCTTCACAACCTCGACCCATCAACAAAATAGAAATTCTAATATCGATATTTATGTTCCACGCATCTTATCGAAATGAACAGCGGGAGGTCAATTGCAATCGCAATTTAATTTAATATTGTAATTTAAGATCTGTAGGAAAGTGATTGAAGAGTGAGTGTTGTTAGATGAGTTAGTTTAAGCAATTAGTGAAATCATGAGGAGGAAACTAACTACTCGACTTGTAATTCAATTTTATAGGATTTGACTTTAATCATATATTCACACATGTACATATACATCCATACACATATGTACACATACATTCAATTGTAATTCAATTTTGTAGGATCTGACATTAATCATATATTCACACATGAACATATATATACGTACACATATGTACACATACATTCAATTGTAATTCAATTGTAATTTAATTTTATAGGATCTGACTTTAATCATATATTCACACATGTACATATACATACATACACATATGTACACATACATTCAATTGTAATTCCATTTCTTAGGATCTGACTTTAATCATATATTCACACATGTACATATACATATATACGTACACATATGTACACATACATATATACATACACACATGTACACATACATAATTACATATACATACATACATACACATATGTTCATATACATAATTACATATACATACATACATACACATATGTACACATACATATGTATGTATATATACACATATACATGTATGTCTTGTATATGCTACATGTCATACGTAATACACAATATGATGAGCACCTTCATAAGGGTAGTTGGAGACCACAATTAAAATAATGTTAACAATAATACTACCAACAAAACAAGACTACTAATAACATTTTATAATTACAATTACAATTTTGTACTGCAACAGCATACATTGAGGCACACAATAAAAGCTTGTCAAAGCAGATGAAACACATGTGGACTTTTCACGCCTCTCAGTTTATGAGCGTGCGAGCGACTTTCCTCAAAGGCACTAAAAAAAGAAGAGGATTTCAGGATAAAAGGACTAACTGACGATTTTCAATGGCGATCGTCACACCGGTGCAGATTCTGCAAACGTCGCGTCGGCTTGTCACGATCGCAGGATTGACGGATGTAAAAAAAAGGGAAAAAGTAGCGGATAGAAAATTGAAAATTCGGAGTCGTTCGCAGAGAAAACCGGTGACGAGGATAAAGCACGCTCGGACAATGGAGCGTCGGTTATAACTCTTTTCCCGGAGATTTATGGAAGTTTGACAAGTGGACGTCGAACTTCTATCACGTAACCCTTTCAGACCGGCCGTAAACTCGTTAAATATTTACCCTCGCCGCGTACATTTACCGATAACGGCCTGCTTTTTTGTCGACAAAGGAGAGCCCTCCATTTACCCGGTTAATTAACCGTTCTTGAACAATTACGACGAATTTTAATGACCTTCGGTGATTTACAGCGGTCGTTTGACAGTATGGTGAATTTTTTAATCGAGCTTCGTTATTCATGAGAACAGAATCGGTTTTTGTGCGATTCTAGCTTTAGGACTGGAAAGTATAATTAACTGTTTCATATCTCAATCAATTTACAGAAAATCTTAAATAATAAAAAAAATATTAGCAGATATTCGCAAATTTTTTTAAAATAAAGAACTTTGAATTTTGCATGTATGATTTTCAATTTTTATAGTGCCAAACCTTTTTTACGATATTGCTGTTGAATTGCATAAATTTCAAGAGCCCAGCGATCGCCACGGTTTTATTTATACTTTCCCTCCAAACACCATAAATCGTGGAGGAGGAAGATACGCTGCGATTCTGCACGCTGCTCCACGCAGTTACAGAATTAATGAGTCCGATGAATGCGCTTGTTGTTTCATCGATTCTCCATTTGCGGCCACTTTTTTGGACAATGGCCAGAATGGGGGGATGGGTGGCCGAAAGGGGTGGAAAAAATATGAAAAAGGATCGACATGTTCGGACGTGAATGAAAAACACCGCGGATCTTCGTTAAATCGGTGAATTTATACTCGTCTGTGCTTTAGGCTCGGTTGGGCGCAGACTGAGGTTTAAACATAGTACATTAATTTTTGGAAATTATTCTAAAAATTAATTGAGAGAAGGTTTGGAATGAATTTGGGAGTTTGGGAATTTTTTTGGTTGATCGTTATCAAGATTTTATATTTTTAAATTATCAAATTTTCAAGGTTTTAGGTTTGCTATTGAGAACAATTGCAATTCCACACATAACCAATTTCCTGCGCTGGCAATTCCATACATTTCGAATTCCACACGTGCTCAATTTTCCACGCTGGCAATTTCACACTTCCCCAATTTCCCACGCTTGCAATTCCCCACGCGTGGAATTTCTCACATTCCCAATTCTCCACGCGTGAGGTTCCCCACGCGTGGAATTTCCGACATTCCCAATTTTCCACGCGTGGAATTTCTCACATTCCCAATTTTCCACGCGTGGAATTTCTCACATTTCCAATTCCTCACGCGTGGAATTTCCCACATTCCCAATTTCCCACGCGTGGAATTCTCGACGCGTGCGATTACCCACGCGTAGAATTTCTCATATTCCCAATTTCCCACGCGTGGAATTCTCGACGCGTGCGATCACCCACGCGTGGAATTTCCCACGCCTGGAATTCTCGACGCGTACGATTATCCACGCGTAGAATTTCCCACGGGTGGAATTCTCGACGCGTGCGATTACCCACGCGTGGAATTTCTCACATTTCCAATTTCCCACGCGTGGAATTCTCGACGCGTGCGATCACCCACGCGTGGAATTTCCCGCGCCTGGAATTCTCGACGCGTGCGATTACCCACGCGTGGAATTTCTCACATTCCCAATACCCTACGCGTGAAATTTCCCACGCGTGCAATTCCCCACATTCCCAATTCCCAAATCCCCAAATCCCCAAATCCCCGAATTCCCAAATCAATAAATCAATAAAAGCCATCACTCGACCTCTCCCTACACATCCAACACACCCTCACATCTCTCATCACGCACTACTAATTTCTAATACAAAAATGTTTGAACTATTAAGACACGATTGGTTAGGAAAACGTTTTTGTAGAAACGTCTTATCAAAGCGGGCTTTTGACGTTCCAATAGTTCGATCGGATGGACAGCACGAGCCCCAAACGGGCTAACCACAGAATTTAATGAGAAATCCGCTTTGCGCACGTTTTTCGCCGATAATTGGCACTTCGCCTCACGTTAATTGACGGATCTATTCTCCGCCCTTTTATCGTGATTATGAGGAATCGTTAAAGGATGGGATTTCAATTAATGCTCAGCCATCTCTGCTCGTTCGTATCCAATAAACGTAGGAGCACTGTAATAAAATCATCGAGTCGCTCTTTTCGTCAATGGTTTTTAATCGTTTTAGGAATTTATTGCCAATTTTTGGAGTATTTTTGAAACAGGATTTATGTATTTATTCTGCGCGCGTTGAGATTCTCAGATATCACGTAGAGAGTATCAATTTTTTTATCGTTTGTTCGACAGATTATACGATACGATTGGTTGTTAAAATAAAATGTATTTATAGAGAGTTTTATTAATAGCTCTTTTTTAGGACGATTGTAGTGCATAGGGCGAACGGTGTTCTGCAAGGACAATATTTACTCGTACACGATCATCGTGGGATTAAAGTTCCTTCCTAACGGCGGAAATCGACGGTGAACAATGAAAATTTATGAAATCACCTTAAAGCCAGTCTGCACTTTCCGAGATAGCACACTTCGTAATTGGATTAAACCGATGAATCATGGTTGTTAAACTGTTTGCCTTGAGGATCAGCATTCTTCTGCGTTCCTTCTCCAGCATACGGTAACTGAGTTTCTTCTTTGCAGGTGAAATAATAAGCCTGATTCATAATATCTCTGTTGATATTCTTAGTTACGATTATTCATCACGCTTTTTGTTCTACTTGTTTAAAACTACAATATATATTTTAGAGGCTTTTACTTATTTTCTTTTTACTATTTTATACAAGTTTGAAGAGATACATTTTGAAATTTTGTAGGAGATTGGTCAGCTGTGACCAATTTTCAAATATTTATATTCGGTTTTAAATTCATGACAGAAAAGTATCACGGAATGGGACTTATGATATATCAATTTAAAGCTTGAAGTCCAGAGAAAATGACTGTATACGCGTTTTATTGATATCTCCATTATTTTGCAAAATATGTAATTAAACATAGCATAGTTACTTAACAGTAGCAAGTTGTACAGTGCTCGTTGTAATAAAGCGTCAGTCGTTTTGTATCAAGAATCGTGACGGGGCATTTACATAGTCGTTTTCAGTATACTTCAAGCTTTAATTTGATGTATCACAAGTGACATTTGGAGATACTTTTCTGTCATGAATTTTAAATTGAATCTCAATGTTTCAAAATCAGCAACGATGCACTTAACGTATATGCAGTGTGAAGGTTAACAGAGCATCAGCCATTTTGTATTTGGAATCGGAAAGGTGCATCTACACAGTCATTTTCAGTAGACTTCAAGCTTTAATTCGATGTATCACAAGTGTTATTTGGAGATACTTTTCTGTCATGAATTTTGAACTGAATCTCATTGTTTTGAAATCAGCGATGATGCAGTTAATGTATATGCAATGTGAAGTTTAACAGAGCATCAGCCATTTTGTATTAGGAATCGGAAAGGTGCATGTACACAGTTATTTTCAGTAGACTTCAAGCTTTAATCTGATGTATCACAAGTGTCATTTGGTGACACTTTTCTGTCATGAATTTAAGAGAGAATATCAATATGTCCAAAATGTTCAATTACAGAACCTGTCACATTCAGTTAATTTTTTCTAAAATCCTCTTTACAGAAAGACTAAGTCCATTCGGGATTACCGAAAAGGTTATCTAAGGATTCTCAAAGCAGACACAATCTTTTCCCAGAAGAAAACACGGGATCTCGAAGATCCACGGGATCCGGGAATGGTCGAAAAGCTACTCTCACTCGAAACGAACCAGGAGGACGAATAAATCACTGCGATAGCAAAGCATCGTGGTCCCGGCGGAACCGGGACCGGAAATTGCTTCTGATTCACGGTAACCTCGCGAACGAAGCACGAAACGGGGTCGTGTGGTAATCCGTGATCGTGGCTCGTTATCCGCTACACCATCGGTGTCCATTCTTCGTTTCCGATCCAGGATGAATCTCCTTTTCAGAATTCGGTGAACCGCGTGTTTCGATACGCCTAGCCGTGAATTAGCCGATATTCATAATTCAACGGTTTTATCGACGAAGACCGACGTCCCACGGGATATAATTCCACGATGGCAGGTGCAGAAGGAAACCGGCGGTGCCATGTTGCACGGAAACTATAGCTTATACTACGTGGTCTGCAACCAGCGTATCTCACCTTCCGTGCTTTCATTATCAGTTACCATAGATCACCGGGTGAGCCCCAATGACATCGCATCCGTCCATTCCTCATAGCAAAACGTTGTTCGAGACCAATGACGAGCTAGTTGCAATCGTGCGTATGTTTCTGTGACGTGTATCGATGGACGGATTATTCGAGAACCAAAAAGCTTAACACAATAGAGCGACATTTTTGTACATAGATTTTATCAGATATTGTTAACCTTTACCCTACGATGCACTTGTGATGATGTTGGCAGTCTTTGACAGCAATTTTTGCTTCAATTCTATTTATGAATAATTCTAGTTGACAATGAATCTCTTCACAAAATACAGCTCTTGTTACGTACACTCTATTGTATTTATAGCAACTATCAATTAATTGTACAAATATTCAACCAGTATTGATCTTCAGTACTAGTAGACAACTTGTTCTTAAATTTCAGAATAACATTTAATAGTAGCAAAAGATGGATTCGTATCTTTACAGCAATTTTTGGTTCAATTCTACTTATGAATGATTTTAGTTGACACTGAAGCTCTTTGGTAAAATTCAGCTCTCGTTACGTACACTCTATTGTATTTATAGCAACCAGTAATTAGTTGTACAAATATTCAACCAGTATTGATCTTCAGTACTAGTAGACAACTCGTTCTTAAATTTTAGAATAACATTTAATAGTAGCAAAAGATGGATTCGTATCTTCACAGCAATTTTTGGTTCAATTCTACTTATGAATGATTCTAGTTCATACTGAACCTCTTTGATAAAATTCATTTTTTGTTACTTACACTCTATTGTGCCTACAGCAACTATTAATTAATTACTAAAATATTCAACCACTATTAACCTTAATTACCAATAACCAACTTGTCCATAAATGTCCATAAACAACACATAACACCAAAACACCAAGCACAACATAAAATGCTAAACAGTTTCAGTCTCCATCAACAACCCCAACAAACCCTCATCCTTGTAAATTCAAACGCGATTTCAATTTCATCCCAGCTATAGTTACCGAGAACTAGCTATAAGATCCTGTCCTCCGACTGTCCAGATTCAACGATAGGATCAATGTGATGGAAACACGTTGAGGATGGTTAGAAACTTCTCGAGAACAAGCTGATGGACGTATAAAACCGTGCGCCAACTACGGTTATTAGGATGATCGCATTATTACGTTTGCGGTGGCGATGATTGCCGTGAGAACTTTGCCGATTATTATAATCATTAACGTCCCGAAGCGAGAAGCACTCTTGAGTTGTGCGGTGTCCCCATTGTGCTTGCGACATTATTATTATTCCCTCTTGACTTCGACCAGTCGTTTCTCTAAACGTCACGTTCGATTGCTGACTGAGTGTAGTGAGATTGGAAATTTTGGAGATTTGGGTAGTTGATGGGGTGAGATATTTGAGGGGTGAATGGGTGAGAAGGTGGAAATTTTTTGGGGGGTAGTTTTTGAGGGGTGGATGGGTGGGAAGGTGGACATTTTCTGGGGTGGTATTTTTGGGGAAGATGGTAAGTTGAAGAGTGGAAACTTGGGAGAGTGGAATTTGGGGGTTCTGAAGTTGGGAGAGTGGAATTTGAGGGTTGTGAAATTGGGAGAGTGGAATTTGGGAGTTGTGAAGTTGGGAGAGTGGAATTGGGGGGTTGTGAAGTTGGAAGAGTGGAATTTGAGGGTTGTGAAATTGGGAGAGTGGAATTTGGAGGTTGTGAAGTTGGGAGAGTGGAATTTGGGGGTTGGGAATTTGAAAGAGTGGAATTGGGGGGTTGTGAAGTTGGAAGAGTGGAATTTGAGGGTTGTGAAGTTGGGAGAGTGAAATTTGGAGGTTGTGAAGTTGGGAGAGTGGAATTTGGGGGTTGGGAATTTGGGAGAGTGGAATTTGGGGGTTGTGAAGTTGGGAAAGTGGAATTTGGGGGTCGAAAATTTGGGAAAGTGGAATTTGAGGGTTGTGAAGTTGAAAGAGTGGAATTTGGGGGTTGTGAAGTTGGGAGAGTGGAATTTGGGGGTTGTGAAGTTGGCAGAGTGGAATTTGGGGGTTGTGAAGTTGGAGAATTCGAATTTGTGGGGTTGCAAATTCGGGAAAGTGCAAATTAAGGGTTGTAAACTCTAACAATTCGAAATGACAAAAATTTGAAATTTGTGTGCACAAAAATTTAACCACCCCCAAATTTAAACTTCAAAAACACTAAATCTGTAAAATTAGAAATTTGAAGTAACAAAAACCTGCAAGTTATATAAACAAAATTGAAGATTTGAAAATCTAAAAAATTGTCCCATCAAAAAAAAATCCTCCACTCCATTCTCTCACTTCCACAGCCATTCAACATCCCCATAAACCCTCATTACTCCCCATCGCTGTATTTCAAATTTCCACAGTCCTCTCCTTCCTCATTTACCATTTATCTGTTATTTTTCCGTTCAAAGCAACTCCTTGACATTCAATTTCTCGTTTTCTCGTGACCAGGTATTTTCCGTAGATTTCTCCTCGATCTTCAGTTGAAGTGTTTGTAGAATCCCCACTTTTTTTATCCGTTACCAATATGTTTGCCAGCGATCGAGTACCGGTTCGCTACTTTCCACCGTTTTTCCTCCTTCATTTCTGTCAACTTTTCTCTCCCCTGTGTGTTTTTCTTGTGATTTTTTTTTTGCCCGCTGCGCTTTTCCTGGTGTGTTTCTCTGGGATTTAGAACTCCCTTGGCAACTCCGTTTCCGTTTCTTCTGTCTTTATTCCCCTCATTCCGTTCGTTTCGCTCGCCTCGACCCTTTTCCCATCTTTTTTTTCCCCCAAGCCCGTTTACTCCCTTCGCGATTTTACGATCTTCCTCTTCGTTTCCCCTGTTCTTCTACGTCTCACACCCTTTCTCTCGCCCTTTATCTTTCGCGTGCCGGATTTTCAGCTTTGTTTTCCACTGGACTTTCCCCTCGGTAGCGCGTGATTCTCGTTACCACGAGTTTCTTCTTTTTAACTTACACGCTTCGTTTCTGTTTGCTGTTTATATTTTTATCCGCTTTGTTTCCCTTTTTTATTTTCCCGGCAACGCAATAACTGCTGGTTTCCTCCTCTTATTTACTTTCGACTATTTTCGTTTGCTTTTTATCGGTCTTGTTAGCTGCTCTCACTTCCGGCGCAGTTCACTTCTACCCGCTTGTCTATTTTTCCTACTGACTTTTCCGTTGATTTCAAGTACCACGGGCGGATTGGAGTTTTTGGACGTATTTTAATTCAACGCGCGGTAGATTGTGCGGTGATTCGGCACGTATTGAATCGACATCGCAGTTCAACGTACAGCGATTACAAGAGTAATTGGGGCGCTGAGATTCAACGCGTAGTAATTCGTCGCGTTTATAACTCCACGCGTGGAAATTCAATGCGTAGTAGTTCGACGCGTAGTAATTCCACGCGTCGATAATTCCACGCGTTGGTAATTCGATGCGTTGTAATTCCACGCGTTGGTAATTCCACGCGTTGGTAATTTCACGCGTGGTAATTCGATGCGTAGTAATTCCACGCGATGGTAACTCCACGCGTGGTAATTCGATGCGTAGTAATTCCACGCGATGGTAATTCCACGCGTGGTAATTGGGCGCGTGGGAATTCTACGCGTGGTGATTCCACGCGTGGAAATTTGGCGCGTGGGAACTCTACGCGTGGAAAAACGGTGCGAAGTAATTCCACGCGTGGAAATTTGGCGCGTGGGAACTCTACGCGTGGAAATTCGGCGCGTAGTAATTCCACGCGTGGAAAGTTGGCGTGCGGGAACTCTACGCGTGGAAATTCGACGCGTGGTAATTCGACGCGTAGCAATCCCATGCGTTAGTAATTCCACGCGTGGAAATTTGGCGCGTGGAAACTCTACGCGTGGAAATTGAATGCGTAGTAATTCCACGCGTGGTAATTCAGCGCGTGGTAATTCGATCCGTAGACTTCCACCGCGTAATTCGATACCCCGTAATTCGACCCGTAGAATTCCACCGCGTTGTAATTTGATCCACGCTCTTCCAGCGCTTCCTAATTCGATACACAGTAATTCCTCGCAAGATTAACTCATCACATCGCCCATTCACTACAGTGTAATTCGAAGCATTACATTTCGACTAATGCTAATATTCCTTGCATGGTAATATCACATGTAACTCAGCATGTACGTTTGACTCGAAGTAATTCATCACGTACTAATTCGACACAATTAATTTCCCCGCGATACAATCTGATGCCGTTATTTCGCATCGCGTGTAAGTAGGCAATTACTCCGAGATGCAAATAAGTCCTTTGAATCAACATAATACTTTCCTCGACATTCTGAAACGTAATTTAATGAATCAGATAAAACGCCCTAACAAATTAACCGATCTCACGAAACAGAACTTGATACTTTAGCATCAAAGCAGAGGGAAATTGATCGCTCATTTCTGGCTGGTTGTAGAAATCTCCGTTCGCTTTTGTTAAGTTTCTCTCTGTGGTGTTGCGGTTATCGAGTTTTCATCGACGATTCAATTTTCTCGATTAAAATTCACAAGATACCGGGTATTTTGAGGTAAATTTCCGGAAACTTTCGCAGCCCGAAGCGGTGAAGGTTTAATAAACAAATTCCCGTAAATCGTAGCTCGATCAAGGATTTATGCTTGATTTACGTCGACTGGAATGTCTGTATCTTGGAAAAACAGGAAAATCGAATCAGGATGATTGGAATTCGGGTCTCTCGATTGTGGCACGTTACGAAATCGAATCCGATTAATTGGATTTTACACGGTTTACGTTTTACGAGATTGCCGAAGAACAAAGCATGGCTACGAAACGTCTGCTGAAGTTTTAACGCAGCTGAGAGCGTTAATAGAGTTGCTTCGGCTATAGGGAACGGCGAATAATTGAGTATTTATTCGGTGAATAAATTTCAATCGGAGCATGTTTTTGAAGACGTTCGAACCTCGTTTCTCGAAACAATGCACTTCAATCTGAAGGGTCTTATTGTAGAACTGTCGATTGCAAAGTAGAGGTAATTTGAATTTTATTGGGGTTATAGATGGCCTATTGCCATAAAATATTGGAGGGTACGTAAATACTCCTTGCAAAATAATTAATTTTATTACTATATCTACAATTTTATATTTTAGATGCTCTTCAATTATGAAGTACACATGATCATCAGTTAGATCAATCTTTTAGAAAGCTTGAGATCAATATTTTTATAATTGAGTACATTTTAAAAATTTTCAAAGAAAAAATTTATAACTGAACATTGACTTCAAATAGGTCACATATGTACATATGTGTACATTTATAAAAGTATCACAAATGTATCAATGTTTATACAACTTCATCTGTATTTTTATAATTAAATATGGTTTTGAAATTTTCAGAGAAAGAATATATAATTGAACATGTACTTCAAACACGTCCACATATGTTAATACACATATGTACACATATGTGCATCAATGAAAGTACCACAATTATATAAATGTTTATACAATTTCATCTGTATTTTAATAATTGAATATGTTTCTAAAATTTTCAAAACAAAAATATATAACTGAACATGAATTTCTAATATCTTCACATATGTTGCTACACATATGTACACATACGTATACAGGGTGTCTCACAACTCGTGTAGGACCCGGAAATGGGGGGTAGCTGACGCAATTCTAAGCAAGATTTCCCTTTGCAAAAATTGGATTTGAAGCGTCGTTTTCGAGTTATTAACGAAAAACACGGACCAATCAGAGCGCCGGGATTGGGCGCGCCGAGAAGCGAGAGCGAAAGCTTCGAGCCGGTCGCCGGGGCTCGAGCGCGATCAACTGAGTTTTCCTCGGAACTCTCTTAACGTCTACTAAGAAGTCTTTACATCGAAACTCAGTTAAATAACGAACAGAATAATTAAAATTAATGTTCATTTATTCATTCCTCATGAAGGAGGATCGAAATCAGTTATGTGTAATTGACATAAAGTACGCAAATGGAATTTATTGAATACTGCAATTCGTTATCGACAAGGAATGTGACATTAAATATCTAAATTTTTTTGTTTTATTTTTGACAGCAATATTGGCCAACGAATTTGCATTTTTTAATAAGAAATACTTATTCTGTTTGTAAAAAAAAGAGTTTCAATGTGAGATCTAACAAATGTATTAACGTCTCTACTATTTTATAGGAAATTTATTAAAATAAGACTCACCCATTCTTTGAAAATAATCCTGTTTGTTAATAATCCGACAGTGAAAGTGATGGGGTAATTGCCACTGGGTCAACCTGCCGATGTTAACCTGTCGCAGACATTGGCACCGTATAACACAGCTGGTGGCACTCACAGGTCACTGCACTGTCTGCACTTCAAAACACTTTTGTTTTCACTTTCACTTTCTGAAAAATCTCAGGTAAAAAGAATTGTCCATTCCGATGCCTTCGAGGGTGTCCGAAAGGGGCCGATTATTTTAATGTTATCCTGGTCTGGTCCTATGATTAATAATAATCCTCTAAGATCCGTGTTGAAAATTGCAGGCGCTATGAAAAGTCCTCAGAATTTAAATTATGCGCTCGTATAAACTTATACGAGTGTATCTGGTTCTCTTGAAGAATTCGATGTACCGCGGAGCGATACGTACTGAAATAAAATACAGGAATGTATTAATAAAAGAAGAAGGATACTTTAATATTAACGTTTGAATATTATTAACATTACTTACCCTAAGCGGCGGGCGACGTCTCGTATGCTTAACGTTCCATCTTCATGAAACTGTTCGAGTACCTCGCGTTCCTTTTGTACTCCACATAAATATACAAAATATTATAAAATTATGTGTTAGACATTTGCAGAGACATTTCGATGGTTACTGTCCGACGGCTCTCACGAAACTGCTCACGGGTCAAACATAGCTTTCTTTTCAAAAAACACTCTGCCTTTCCCTACCCCAAGGCTAAATATTTTAACAAAAGTATGAATATTGTTTGAACGATTTCCCCGAGTCTAATCGCCCTTTTTGAATGTCGCCAGGGTTTTTTTTCTAAACAATCAATCCTACAACTGCCGATACCTGCGAGACTCAAATTCACCTAGATTGTCCATTGTCCCATTTGGTCTTGACCGTGCAATAAATTGTGCGAAGGCAAACTAACGAAAAACTAATTACTCTAAGTGATCCTTTTTAACAGACGTTTAACATCTTGGTATAGCACACGGTTTTCTGTCCACTGATCACATACCGTTCGTCAATACCTGGCCAGATAGCACGAAAATACAAAGCAGACCGTACGAGAAATGGACTGTTTTACAGCTCCGAACTTTGTTTTGTAAAACGGCTGCTGGTACGTGCTATACCAGAATGTTAAATGTCCGTTAAAAAGGGTCATCTAAGGTAATTAACTTTTCGTTAGTTTGCCTTCGCACAATTTATTGCACGGTCAGGGCCAAAGGGGACAATGGGCAATCCAGGTTAATTCGAGTCTCGCTGTAGGTACAGGTATCGGCTGTTGTAGGATTGATTGTTTAGAAAGAAACCCTGGTGACGTTCACAAATGGCAATTAGACTCGAGGAAATCGTTCAAACAATATTCATACTTTTGTTAAAATATTTAGCCTTGGGGTAGGGAAAGGCAGAGTGTTTTTTGAAAAGAAAGCTATGTTTGACCCATGAACAGTTTCGTGAGAGCTGCCGAACAGTAACCATCGAAATGTCTCTGAAAATGTCTAACACATAATTTCAAAATATTTTGTATATTTACGTGGAGTGCAAAAGGAATGCGAGGTACTCGAAGAGTTTCATGAAGATGGAACGTTAAGCATACGAGACGTCGCCCGCCGCTTAGGGTAAGTAATGTTAATAATATTCAAACGTTAATATTAAAGTATCCTTCTTCATTTATTAGTACATTCCTGTATTTTATTTCAGTACGTATCGCTCCGCGGTACATCGAGTTCTTCAAGAGAACCAGATACACTCGTATAAGATTATACGAGCGCATAATTTTAATTCTGAGGACTTTTCATAGCGCCTGCAATTTTCAACACGGATCTTGGAGGATTATTATTAATCATAGGAGCAGACTAGGATAACATTAAAATAATCGGCCACTTTCGGACACCCTCGGAGGCATCGGAAGGGACAATACCTTTTACCTGAGATTTTTCAGAAAGTGAAAGTGAAAACAAAAGTGTTTTGAAGTGCAGACAGTGCAGTGACCTGTGAGTGCCACCAGCTGTGTTATACGGTGCCAATGTCTGCGACAGGTCAACATCGGCAGGTTGACCCAGTGGCAATTACCCCATCACTTTCACTGTCGGATTATTAACAAACAGGATTATTTTCAAAGAATGGGTGAGTCTTATTTTAATAAATTTCCTATAAAATAGTAGAGACGTTAATACATTTGTTAGATCTCACATTGAAACTCTTTTTTTTACAACCAGAATAAGTATTTCTTATTAAACTATGTAAATTCGTTGGCCAATATTGCTGTCAAAAATAAAACAAAAAAATTTCGATATTTAATGTCACATTCCTTGTCGATAACGAATTGCAGTATTCAATAAATTCCATTTGCGTACTTTATGTCAATTACACATAACTAATTTCGATCCTCCTTCATGAGGAATGAATAAATGAACATAATTTTAATTATTCTGTTCGTTATTTAACTGAGTTTCGATGTAAAGACTTCTTAGTAGACGTTAAGAGAGTTCCGAGAAAAACTCAGTTGATCGCGCTCGCGCTCCGGCGACCGGCTCGAAGCTTTCGCTCTCGCTTCTCGGCGCGCCCAATCCCGGCGCTCTGATTGGTCCGTGTTTTTCATTAATAACTCGAAAACGACGCTTCAAATCCAATTTTTGCAAAGGGAAATCTTGCTTAGAATTGCGTCAGCTACCCCCCATTTCCGGGTCCTACACGAGTTGTGAGACACCCTGTATGTACAAGAAGTATCATAATTAAATAAATGTTTATACAACTTCATCTGTATTTTAATAATTAAATATGTTTTTGAAATTTTCAAAACAAGAATATATAACTGAACATGAATTTCTAATATCTTCACATATGTTGCTACACATATGTACACATATGTGTATCTATAAAACTATCACAATTAAATAAACGTTTATATAACTTCATCTCTACGTTTCAATTTCCTGATTGCTATAACACGTAGAACTAATTAACTAACGTCAACTAATCAACAAAATTTGATCTTCGATCGAAGTTTAACCCGTATTGTTTAATGATCGGACTCACCTTAGTATTGTCATCTAGAGAAGACGTAGCTTATGGTTAAGTGGATTAGCCAGAGGTTCAGAAACGCCCTGGAGACCCCGTTACCGTCGTGCACTGCGGCTGGTAGCTCTCCTGAAACGAACACGAACAGGAAGAAATTAAATTAAGTACCATTGGTGTGCTTAGGTCGTTTATTTCGGTTCAAGGCGCGGGCGATAGCTTTGCGAACGAAGTTGCCGAGTTACTTGCTTAATTTGCTGTTTATTCTTTTTTAAACGTTGTTTGTGATCTTTTAAAGAGAGTTACACGAGATCCTGCTTTTATGGATCTTCCAGAAGATAATTATGCTAATTAATATAACCACTTTCTGTTTGTTTTCCAACTTTTCTACGGACAAGTAGCTTTTAACCTTCTGACTTCAAGATTACTCTAAAAGGTGGCTTTTGTAGGGTTTGTCAAGGTTAGGGTAGTAGGTGAAGGTCATTCGAGATCTTTATTTAATACATTTTTACTTGGATTTCTATTTTAAGTATTTTTTTGACCAGCCATTTTGTTGAAGATATTTTATCTACACTTTTGATCAGCCATTTTGTAAAAGACATTTTAGTAGCATTTTTATTTCAACAGCCATTTTGTAAAAATATATTTGATGTATATTTTTGAACAGCCATTTTGTTGAAGACATTTTACCTGTACTTTTGATCAGCCATTTTGTAAAAGACATTTTAGTAGCATTTTTACTTCAACAGCCATTTTGTAAAAATATATTTTATGTACATTTTTGAACAGCCATTTTGTTAAAGACATTTAACCTGCAGTTTTCACCAGCCATTTTGTTAAAAATATTTTACATGAATTTTTATTTGAACAGCCATTTTGTTAAATGCATTTTACATGTACGTTTGATCAGCCATTTTGTAAAAAGTATTTTACCTGCACTGTAACTAGAACAGCAATTTTATAAAATGCTTTAGTCAGAGTTCTCTTCGAAGAGCAAAAATTATTCATACAAATAAGAGGATGCGGTCTTTTAAAGAAACTTTAAATCCTTTGAATTCTAGCCAACTCCATATCCTCTTATCTCTATTTTTATATGGAAAATAGTCGTGGACCACAATTCAGGCTTTGCCTTCTTCCATAAAGCATCTACCTGTTGAAGCGTTGGGAGTAATATTATTTGAAATAAGACCAATATCCATGGCAGAGTATCACGCGATCGCACGATAGGTGCTTCTTCTCGGACTTCATGCAGCATCTGCTATAAATCACGAATCGCTTGCTCTAAAGCCAAGGAGATTAATCAAACCCAAAATAGACCGTATATAAACCGTATTAACCTGTTCACGTTATATCTAAAATAGATGAGAGTTCCTACTTTATCAGCAGAGAATTTCGAAGAAAAAGGTCAAATATTTTCCCTAAAATTTCCCATCACAGTTTCGGAGATCCACCTGAAAATTTACGAGAGTCTTGATTCCATCTGCGCGGAATTCGCAGACAAAGAACGCAGCAATTGGCAATAGAACAATGTAGGAATGATCGATACAAATTTCTAACAGAAGCTAACGATCAATCGAACGATAGTCGACGTTCTCGCTGGACGACGTCATAGACTCGTTTCCGCGTAAATCACGCGGTCGAATATATATTTTATTTTGCAGCGTAGCCAGTGACAGGCTTGTAAGCGTTCGCTCGCTTGCTCCTGCTGCTCGTGCCGCCGACAAGAACACATTTGTCATTTCATTAATGGTTGTTCCGTCTATAGGTTTTCTGTCAGCCGCAGCCCGCCGCAGCTTGACGTATTTTGGTGGCGTCCGTTTAATCGCTCTTCGACCGAGTTACGTTTCCTAGATAATAGTTCGAGGCTCCGGGGCTTTCATGAAATTAGGCAGTCCTTATTAATGGCTCTTACAACGCGAGCCTATAACCGCCTCGTACCTTTGCTTCGACTCTTCGTTCCTTCAACCGGAAACGCATCGTTCAAACGACTACCCACCTCCTCTCGTTCCGCTTGTCGACGGTCGATGCATACCTGCTTGCGGGAAAAGCGCGAGTTATTGCGTTATTTCGTCGCACTACCAAGAGTTATTGTGTTATTGCACCCAACAACAGCCGGCACTTAATCTTCTGCTGATGGAGGGCTTTTAAGGTTGCAGTTCTACAGTTTCCTCGTTGTTTAGGGTGTTTTTAGCGGGGCTGCGGTGTAAGAGATCGTAAATACGATTATGTACTGCTTTGTTGCGTTGTTTACGTGGTGAGAGTTTCACGGTGATTTTTAATCGCTTTTATACGCTATGTTTACTTGGGGTAGTTTGCTGAGAATTATTTTGTATAGAATTGGGTGTAGGATCATTATTTTAGGTAGCGCGATTCTTTGGAGGGATTTGGTGGGTTGAAGTATCAAATTACTATGCAATGGATTACCACGCGATGGAAGACTGCGCATCGAATTATGAGGCATCGAATTACAATGCGCTGGAAGTCTACGGATCGAATTACCACGTGTT
Source organism: Megachile leachella (assembly GCA_963576845.1). Lineage (NCBI taxonomy): Eukaryota > Metazoa > Arthropoda > Insecta > Hymenoptera > Megachilidae > Megachile > Megachile leachella. The sequence continues at coordinate 12,554,407 of OY756257.1, forward strand.
GGAACTATACGGATCGAATTACCACGCGTTGGAAGTCTACGGATCGAATTACCACGCGTTGGAAGACTATGGATCGAATTACCACGCGTTGGAATTCTACGGATCGAATTACTACGGGGTGGAATTCTACGGATCGAATTACCACGCATTGAATTACCACGCACCGAGTTATCACGTGTCGAATATCCACGCGTTGAATTTCTACGCACCCAACTACCACGCGTAGACTTTCCACGCGCCCAATTTCCACGCGTGGAATTACTACGCACCGAATTTCCACGCGTGGAATTACTACGCGCCGAATTTCCACGCGTGGAGTTACCAACGCGTGGAATTACTACGCGCCGAATTTCCACGCGTGGAATTACCACGCGCCCAATTTCCACGCGTGGAGTTACCAACGCGTAGAATTACTACTCGTCGAATTACCACGCGCCGAATTTCCAAGCGTAGAGTTCCTGCGCGCCAAATTTTCACGCGTGGAATTACTAACGCGTAGAATTACTACGCGCGGAATTATCAACGCGTAGAATTACTATGCGTGGAATTACTACGCGTCGAACTTCCACGCGTGGTATCACAAACGCGTAGAATTACTACGCGTCGAATTACCACGCATCGAATTACCACGCGCTGGAATTCGACGGGTCGGATTACCACGCGCTGGAATTCCATGGATCAAATTACCACGCGTCGAATTACCACGCGCCGAATTGTCATGTGTCGAATTACCACGCACCGCATCTGCACGCGTCGAATTACCATGCATCGAATTTCAACGCTGTGAATCACTATAATCTCCATAATCCAATATCATCCAACTGTCTCCAACTCATACAAATCAGCAAAGTTCCTTTTAGAAAGAAACATCTTCTCTCGAAGCACTCACAATTCAAGATCCTATAATTCATTCCAACATTACAAAACTCCCTCCGGAGAAGAAGTGCAGATCGAAATGAAACTTAATCACCGATGTCCGGAATCGGAGATTTCCAGCTGGAAAAATCCGCCTTATCGAAGTTAGCTCGTTGATTATCGATCATTCGAAACCTCCGGAGAATCGAAACGTCCTTCTCGAGTCTGATAGAGAATGTGGTCTTGGCCGATGTCCAGGATAGTCCTGGAATTTGTCTTTCTGGATACCCGTTCTTTCAACGAACGTAACATCTTCGTCCTTTCGTTTTCTTTCTGGTATTTTTCAATTCGATGCTTTCACGCGTCTCGCTCGTTTCATCGATCCGTGCAAGTTTTCTTTTCTTTCGAAAGGATTCCTTTCTACGACGAGTTTCATCGACCTGACGCTTTGATCTTTCAATTTTGCTTCACCCTCTGTTCGTCTGTTTCGCAATTTCCAGATTTATCTTTGATTCTTCGGCATTCTTTCGTCGCGCGACACGTCTATTTATTCGTTTTACGTTTCAGTTTCCAACGGCGTGTTATACTTCCTTCTGTCGAGCTTTCCCTTTTCCGCGCCATTGGCCATCGCTTTTTGTTGCGAACCTCGTTCATTTGAAATCTGTCACTTCTGTTACTGTCCTTGTTACGCTCCTGCTATTTCACCCGATCGTTTGCACTTTGACCGGAAATGTCAGAAACTATTTCTCATCTTTTTGTTCCAGCAATTCTTCCTCGTTATACATTCAATATTATAAAAATTTTTAAATTCTTCCACTCATTCTTTAGAGTCTAAGTTGACATAAAATTTCAACATTTCTGTTTTAATATTGCAGCTGTGATTAGTTCTGACTAAATAAACTTTGTTCTTGTCAAAGAACAAGAGGTTAATAAGAGCATGTCAACTAAAAAATATGAACAAAAAATTGTCGACATCATTTATAAGAGAACTTCAAGATTTTGGTAAAATAAATGATCCGAAGATCCATTAAAGATTTCTCCCCTTCATATACGTCACGTTTTTCCTATTCCCCGAAACGGTGACCCTTTTTACTCCGATAAAGACAAAGGGATCCTCCAGGTCGGCGTTCTATCAGACGACCCGGCGATAAACTTGTCAAAATGATGGCCGCAGGGATAAAGCGAGAGGTCATAGGTCAGAAGGACCGTTTCGGCTCATATGTGGGGTAACACTTCCCGAGGACGGAAACCCCGGTACCGAAATCACGTGGCAGAATTTACTATTGGTCACTTCCTGTCCTCGTAACTTTCGCCCCGCAAACCGAGCCGTAACGTTACGATCCTCTTGTTGCTATCGATCCTATCGGACACTTCCAGCATTCTCGGAAGAGAAGAAACCGTTCCAGGCCTCTTTAGAAAGTCGATTTTAAGTTCGCTGTGTCTATTGAAACTCGAGGACCTTTTAGAAATCTTTTAGAAGCTCTCTTTGATTTCTTCGGGTGTTTGTCCAGTTTATATAGATCATGGTTGTCCAGAGTTTTGGATGAAGTCAAATATGAAGACAGTTATGAGGAAGGTTGAAATACGGGACGTATGAAACGGGAGGTACGACATGACTTTTTTTTAATTATTAATGTTTAAAAAAATGTTTCCCTTAATACTTTCATCGACAACGAATTAGAAAACATATTTACAAAGTAGACAGCAAATGGATATTTAATCTGGATATAAAGTTCGATATCGACTCGGAACAATACCGTGAGCCCGGGCTTGTTTCGTAACCGTAATGATCAATTTTCCGTTCGCTGATAATTAATCTTCTTACGCGGTGTGCAACCGACTCAGGCTGAAATTGGTCTAACTCTCTAATTGCGCTAATTACCTTAGCAGCTTTGAGCAATTCGAATGCTCCGACGTTTGACATCCAGCTAATTATAGGCGCGTCTCGAGCACATTCCATTGTCTCCTTTCGTTGTCTCGATTGTACCAAACTTACGATGGTTAACATAATTACTCATTTTAACCTGTGAACTTCAAGTTATTCTACGACACTTTTACTTCGTTTACTTTGAATAACTGTTTTACAAAATTGTGCAATTTTTTTATTTAATTTAGAGACGCTTAGAGTTACTACGCACGAAATTTCTGTGCGCTGAATTACGACGCGTAGAATTATTAATGTGTGGAATTACCACGCGTCGAATTATTAATGTGTGGAATTACCACGCGTTGAATTATCAATGCGTGGAGTTACCATGCGTCGAATTACCACGCGTTGGAAGTCTACGGATCGAATTACCACGCGTCGAATTACCACGCATTGAAAGTCCACGCATCGAATTACCACGCGCTGGAATTCTATGGATCGAATTACCACGCGTTGGACTTCTACGCGTAGAATTACCACGCATTGGAACTCTACGCGTCGAATTACTACGCGTTAGAAGTCTACGCATCGAATTACCACGCGCTGGAATTCTACGCATCGAATTACCACGCGCTGGAATTCTATGGATCGAATTACCACGCGTTGGAAGTCTACGCGTCGAATTACCACGCGTTGGAAGTCTACGCATCGAATTACTACGCGTTGGAAGTCTACGCATCGAATTACAACGCGTTGGAAGTCTACGCATCGAATTACCACGCGCTGGAATTCTATGGATCGAATTACCACGCGTTGGAAGTCTACGCATCGAATTACCACGCGCTGGAATTCTACGGATCAAATTACCACGCGCTGGAATTCTATGGATCGAATTACCACGCGCTAGAATTCTACGGATCGAATTACCACGCGTTGGAACTCTACGCGTCGGATTACTACGCGTTGGAAGTCTACGCGTCAAATTACCACGCGTTGGAATTCTATGGATCGAATTATCACGCGCCAAATTTCCACGCGTTGAATTACTATGCATCAAATTTCCACGCGTTACAATACCCTTGTAATCGCAATACGTTGCTTAGGAGTTTAATCTTAATTATTGAATCTAGTAACTTCAGTTATCATTCATCAGTTAAATTGTCACATCAAATATATTTCTACGTATAAACCACCTCAATATCCACTCAAACCTTCTACAAATAATCCTCCAACCACTTACAAAAATGAATCAGAAATAAAAAACTCCAGAATTATTTCAAACTACCTCCCACTTTAAACTTGATTAATATTTGCCTTAAGCTCCCTCTAATTAAACAGCTACAAATGAGTGAAAAATCACGCACCAATCCCCGTTTAATTTTCATAAAAGCACCATTCAATTCGCAGCAGCGAAGTAAAGCCATGAAGGCTACCGTGTCCCAGGATCGTCACAGTTATGGCCCCCGCAGGAAACGGTTCTTACGTCGGTTTAGAAGGCATTAGAATCGAGCTTGAGCCGCAGTCACGAACAGTCAAACACCCCGACGAGTCAACCAAGGGATAAGGCTTGCAAATGGAGGAAAAAAGTGGCCAGCACGATAACGGCATTCCCCTTCTGTCGACTCTGCTTTCATTCTCTCGTCCATCCAGCTTTCACGCCTCCGACTTTTTTCCGTAGTTCTCGTGTTACGGGTCTTCTCGACACCTAGCCGCACCGTAACGCGTCGCCGTCACATTAGGCTGGCGGCGTTTCCATTTTCATGAAATGCGCGTCGTCGACGGGAACGACGACCCGTTAACGGCGGAGAGACGAACCTGCGCGCATCAAGATTGCATCCGTGACCATACTCGACGTCGGTTAATCTGCATTATCGCCGTCTCTGCACCGGGTCTAACATTTTCGTATGCGATATTCTGGCTTAGGTACTTGGTGGATTATGGTAATCGACGCTGGTTGATTGCTTTTTGTTCTTTGTGGGAGTTGATTTTGAGTACTTTGAGTTATTGGTGTGGGAAGGGTGATGGTGTCAAAATTTTTGTGGTGGAAAGTTACTACGACTTGGAATTGCTACGTCCCGAAATTCCAACGTGTCGAGTTCCTACGCATGGAATTCCATCGTCCCAAGTTCCAATGGCCCGAGTTCCATCGTCTCGAAATTCCATCGTCTCGAAATTCCATCGTCCCGAAATTCCATCGTCACGAAATTCTAACGCTTCGAGTTTTATCGTTCCGAAATTCCAACCTGTCGAGTTCCTACGCTCGGAATTCCATCGACCCAAGTTCTAATGCCCCGAGTTCCATCATTCGGAGATTCCATCGACCCGAAATTCCAATGCCTCCACTTCCATTGTCCCGAAATTCCATCGACCCGAAATTCCAACGCCTCGAGTTCTATCGTCCCGAAATTCCATCGTTTGGAAATTCCATCGTCTCGAAATTCCATCGCCCCAAGTTCCATCGTCTCGAAATTTCAACTCCCCGAGTTCTATCGTCCCGAAATTCCATCGTTTGGAAATTCCATCGTCCCGAAACTCCATCGTTCGGAAATTCCATCGTCCCGAAATTCCATCGTCCTGAAATTCCATTGTCTCGAAATTTCAACACCCCGAGTTTTATCGTCCCGAAATTCCATCGTTCGGAAATTTCATCGTTCTGAAATTCCATCGTCTTGAAATTCCATTTTCTCGAAATTCCAACGCCCCGGGGTCCATCGTCCCGAAATTCCATCGTTTGGAAATTCCATAGTCCTGAAATTCCATCGTTCGGAAATTCCATCGTCCCGAAATTCCATCGTCCCAATTTCCAACGCCCGAAGTTCCTACGTCCCAAAATTTTAACGTCCTGAGTGCCAATTTACCGAAATTTCTACGTCCCGAAATTCCATCATCCTGAAATTCCACGACCCCAAAATTTCCACGTTTCGAAAGTCCCACGTGACGAAATTTCTACGTCCCAATGTAAGTAACAAATGTAATGAACGAATATTTCAAATATAATTTTACCTCGTCTACCAACAATCTTCAACCAAACGATCAATGTTCCATTGTTGAAGGACTTCAGACGAAGTCGATTCTCAACTTCCATCGAAGTTATGGAAGAAGGGGAACATGAAGGACCGGTCAGGTTATCAACCAAAGGATTATTGACTCTCTGTTATTGACTGGGTTTAACTGACCTCGTCATTCAATCGATCGGCATTCGTGTCTGAATGCGATTGAAGCGATCATTATCCTAACATTACCGGAGCAACCGGCTGATTCAATATGCACATAAATTCTTTTCTCAAACGTCTAGCGTGTTTACCGTCTACCTTGTTCCACCGGCAATAAACATCAAATGTGCTACTTAAAGACGTATTCCCAGAAACAGTTTCAATCTTCGGCCAGTAAACACGATTTTATCGTTTCATGCAAACATTATCTGCATAAGAATACCCGAGTTTACACCATCAAGAAAATATTGTTCTTTATTCAAAAAACAATTCCGTTTATCTTCTGCAAATCCCCCGAACGTGTCACAATTTCAGGAAAATAACTTAGCAGCTGTATACGTGCCTTGGATACTGAGGGACCCGATAATCAAAGGCGAAGAAAGAAGAGAAACAGAGCTCCACGATTCCTGGACCGTGCAGTTATCTACAAATTATACTCGTCATCTTTGAGAAGAAAAAAAAAACGAGTCTCCGACGCAGCGTCTTAATCTACTAATTCCTCTCTCTTGTTTGGTGACGCTGAGTAAATTAAAAACCGATGAAAGGAGAGATCACGATTCTAATTAAAGTACAGACGCTCGATGGGGAGCCCTGTGATTCGCTTTTCGCTTGATTAAAACATCAAGAGATGTTGGAGATGTTGCTCTTTATTGTTGGAGACTTGGAGGAGATTTTTTATGGAAGTTGACAATTTTTTGGGAGGATGGGAGTTTTAGGATGTGGGAATTTGGGGATGTGAAGATTTAGGGATGTGAGAAGTTGGAGATGTGAGAAGTTAGGGATGTGAGAATTTAGGGATGTGAAAAGTTGGGTATGTGAGAATTTGGAGATGTGAAGAATTGGGGATGTGTGGAATTCCAAATGTGAGGAATTGGACATGTGAGGAATTGGGGATGTGTGGATTTCCACATGTGAGGAATTGGGGATGTGTGGAATTCCAAGTGTGAGGAATTGGACATCTGAGGAATTGGGGATGTGTGGAATTCCAAATGTGAGGAATTGGGGATGTGTGGAATTCCAAATGTGAGGAATTGGACATGTGAGGAATTGGGGATGTGTAGAATTCCACATGTGAGGAATTGGGGATGTGTGGAATTCCAAGTGTGAGGAATTGGTGATGTGTGGAATTTCACATGTGAGGAATTGGGGACGTGTGGAATCCCAAATGTGAGGAATTGGACATGTGAGGAATTGGGGATGTGTGAAATCCCAAATGTGAGGAATTGGGTATGTGGGGAACTGGATATGTGGAGATTTGCACATATGTGGAATTGGACATGTGAGAAATTGGGTGTGTGAGAATTTGGATATGTGACAAGTTGAATATGTGAGAATTTGAGAATGTGAGAAATCGAATATGTGAGAAATTGAGTATGTGAGAATTTGGACACCTAAGACAATTTGTTCATCTAATTCAACTTGAAAATCCAAAACAATTTACCTAAGGACCAACTCAAAAATTTGCAACTCACCAACTTCAACTCCTTCCAATCCACAACTTTCAAATTCCCATATCCAAGACCACAAAAACTTAATTAACCCATTTGAAGTCAAGATCTCACCCATCAAGGATATCCGAAAATTCAAAAATAGTTTCCCAAACTACCGGCAACACTTGCAGAATAGAAAATTAGAGAAGCTGAAAGCGCAAAATGTCTCCACGATTCCCAAATTTCAGCAACGCAATGATTGCAGAATGAAGTTCAAAGGATTTCGTGCCGCATACGTAATAGCGATTGAAGGGTAAATCGACAATATGTTCTTCCACGTGGCCACAGAACTCGGTCGACTTCCTGCTGGTCGAAGTTTCGCGCGTCGTTTCGTCGACATTGTAACTGGGTGCACGTTTTCAGGATGAAAGGAGCTGAAAGCTACCGTGAAAAGACGCTCTTTCGACGGAAATCCTTCTGCTTTTACGACGGACGAACTTCTCCGTCCTTGTTCGATTGCTCGATCGCGGACACAACGGACGTTTACGTTTTCGAGAAGAAATATCTTGTGGTTGAGGAAGGATTTTGTAGGGAAACAAATTTGTGGAGGGTTCGATGCGTTGGTCTATTCGATCTTCATCGAGTCGGGTCTTAATAAGTGGCGGCCTCGTTGGAATTACAAATCGCTTCTGGTTCACCGCTATCGAGAGGGTAACGCAAGATTAATCTGGTCGTTAGAAAGGTAATCCGCGATCGAATTACTTTGACCTCTTTCCTCGACGTCCTGCAAATCCATTTCTTTTCCTTCCTTTTTTTGACCACGGAATCGATTTGATTTAATGACCTGTCTTTGCGGGATTCGCTCGATGCTTACATTGTTAATAGCTATGGAAATTAGAGACAAATACGATCAATCCGTAGAATTCTGGAGTAAATCTTCTACCTTCGGTGTTTTGAACTATGTATCAGAACTTGTACTGCTGACAATTTTAGAGGAGCCAAAAGTAGAAGTGGGGCAGTTATTCGCGAATATCTCGGTACTCGTCGGTTCTACGGTAAAAATAGTTATTATAAAATTTGTAGCTTGGGAAATTCGCCACAAAAAAGGGTCTGTACGTTTTCTTCGTAGGAGAAGTCCTTATCGAGATATGCGATGTAAATGTATTCAGTTGCCAGCTTCCAGAAAGGCCTTACGATAAAACTGGATCACTTATTCGCGAATATCTCGACACTCGTCAATTCTACCTTAAAAATAGTTATAACAAAATTTATAGCTTAGGAAATTCTGCATAAAAAGGAATATATACGATTTTTTCTTAGGAGTAGTCCTTCTCGAGATATGCGATGTAAATATTCCCAGTTGTCAGCTTCCAGAAAAGCCTTATGATAAAACTGTATCACTTATTCGCGAATATCTTGACACCCATCAATTATACCTTAAAAATACTTATTACAAGATTTGTAGCTTAGAAAATTCCCTATAAAAAAGGACCTATACGATTTTTTCTAAGGAGTAGTCATTCTCGAGATATGCGATGTAAATATCCCCAGGTACCAGTTCCCAGAAAAGCCTTATGATAAAACTGTATCACTTATTCGCGAATATCTCGGCACTCATCAATTCCACCTTAAAAACACATATAACAATATTTGTAGCTTAGAAAATTCCCCACAAAAAAGCACCTATACAACTTCTTCGTAGCAGTAACCGTTATCGAGATATAAACCAAGACTTAGTGTTCAGAACCTATATACATTCACCATAAAAAATCTCAGCTACTTTAACAAGAATGTATAGCAAGATCCTCCTTATCGGATCATACGCCTACCAGATGCGCTGAAAACTCGAGATATCAGCTAAAACGAAAGGTACACCGGGCGGAAACTCGAGAGTGTTCTCGCAACATTATCCTTTGGAGAATCGCCTTAGGGTCGTGGTCGATTGAACCTTATTCCAGGATGCCTAATCGCGCGTGTGCCTCGACGATCTTCAGACAAGATAAAAGCTCAACCATTTTGTCTCCCAGCGTGAAACTCGAATTTTCTTCCAGATCGCGATACGATAGTGTCGCATTCGTAAATCGACGGAGAAATTGTCCTATCACGAAGACGGATAGTCTCTTACTTGGCTTGTAATGCAATTTCTCCTCGTTTTTCTGTTTCAGTTTTTTAAATCGAGATAACTTACTTTAGGCTGTTTTTCAAGTAAATCCTCTTTCATGGACTCTGGTCTGTTATTTGAGAAACATTTTGTCGAGGTTCATTTATAAATTCAATCTGGGATTTTTTGGCGAAAAATTTATATCAGACTCTTCAACACTGTGTGCAAAATTAGAATTGATTGTAATGTTAGAATTATAATAATCAAATGACTAATTTGGCATACAAAGACAAGTGGATGTAGAGAATATAATATTCAAAATTTCAATAAAGTAGTTAGAATGATAACCCAAAAATATTGCAATCATTATTCATAGGCAAGTCACACAATATATTTGTAAAATGAGGATGAAATCTTGTAAATATTCATAGTAGGAGATCGTCGATCGGATACGTCCTAGCCATCTAATCAAGCCCGACTCCCAATTTCGGAAAATGTAGCAATTCCTATGAATGATGCAAAAGAAAACTCACCGTTGAGTACGTGGACCGCTATGGTGGTTTTCGCTTTGCCCGGCACCACGCAGCTATAGTTTCCAGCATGCCTGGGGCTGGCTCTCTCGACGATCAGGGTGCTGACGATCACGAGGACCTCCTTGCCGGACGAGATCTCCGTCGTCCTGTTCTCGCTGGAAAACGAGATATCCGAGCGTAACCCATATCCGGCTCACGTACCAACCTAATACCGTGTATCCGGTCTTAGGTGTGGAAGAAAAGGAGCGAAGGGTAGGGTCGATGAAACGCGAGAAAGCTCTCGTTTCATAGATACCGGTCTTAAGTGGGTCTCCGGGCGTTTTTGCTCCCCCGCTCTTCTTGTTTGATAATTTCATTAACGGCGACTACAAGATAACGAGGTGTTTCGCGAAATTGCTCTTCGTCGATGCTTCTCGTTCGATAAGACGTTCTTCGTTACGAGTAAGAGAGCTCGTAAACTCTATCAGATTATTTATTGATTTACTTTCTATTTTAACGTGTACTTTGATATACGGCATTAACATACAATTTTTTGGATAGCTACCTTAATCATTCTTACAAAATGAAAAATATAAATAACTGTACAAAATAAAAATTTTATTTTAAGCATTCAGACTTGATTTTGCATATTATAATCAGAGAACCTAACCCAAAGTTGCAGTTAAAATATGAGTTTCATTTATCAAACACATTTAACAAATTTTTAAAAGTGAACATATTTTTTAAAAATTTATAAGAACAGTATTTATATCTTCTTTAAAAAATGTGCATCAAAGGGTAAACATATTTTTAAAATATTTATAAAAACAATATTTCTATCTTCAATTAAAAATGTACATCAAAGGGTAAACATATTTTTAAAATATTTATAAAAAAAGTATTTCTATCTTCACCTAAAAATGTACATCAAAGGGTAAACATATTTTTAAAATATATATAAAAACAATATTTCCATCTTCAACTAAAAATGTGCGTCATTAGTGCGTCACCATATTGCACATCAAGGGATAAACATATTTTTAAAAAATTAGTAAGAACAGTATTTCTATCATCATCTTAAAATGTGCGTCATGAATGCGTCACAATATTGCAGGTCAAGGAGTAAATATATTTAAAAAAAATTAGTAAAAACAGTTTTTCTGTCTTCTCCCAAAAATGTGCGTCATGAGTGCGTCACAATCTTGCAGTCCAAAAGTGTTAATATTTTTCTAAAAAATTTGTAAGAATACTATTTCTATCTTCTTCCAAAGATGTGCGTCATGAGTGCGTCACGATATTACAGACCAAGGGGTAAATATATTTTTAAAAAAATTTGTAAGAACAGTCTTTGTGTCTCTTTGCAAAAATGTGTGTCATGAGTGCGTCAGAATCTTGTAGTCCAAAGGGTTAATATTTTTTTATAAAATTTGTAACAACAGTATTTCTTTCTCTCTTTGAAAAAATGTGTGTCATGAGTGCGTCACAAAATTGCAAACCAAGAGGTAAATTTCTAAAAAAATTTCTAAGAACAGTACTTCCATCTCCCTCCAAAATGAATCCAAATTAAATTGTCCCTCAGTACAATACCGAATTAAAAGGGTTAAGATAATAGAAGGGGTTAAAACTCACCTAACGTCTTCCGAGAGCGTCTCATCCCCTCTAGTCCAAACAACCGCCTCGTTCAGTGATTCCATGACGTCCCTAGCTTCGCACCTGAGCTTCAGAGCACTTCCCGCCTTCAGGTGCCTCTCTTTAGGCACAACTCGACCAGAATCGTCCGTTATTGTCAATTCCGGCGCTGCAACAATAACGTACCACTGAAAATGTTCCTCCACAGTTTACTGCGGATAACGAAAATTACTCTGGATATTGAAGACAAACACTCGGGGTTTCAATTACAAGGAGCAGCAATAAAAACGTTCCACCCCTTGTGCTTGGGATTAAATTTTCAAACATCCAGGTAAGAGTACGATTATGCGAGGTCACGTTGAATTACATTCGCGGCTAAATGTATTCATAATTAACAGTCGTAAAACGAGGACTCGGTATCTCCGGTGACTAATTTACATCGTATAATTAAAGCATCCGGCGATATCCTCGACAGAAGTGTCCCGTTAACGAGATGCCCGACGATCGCTAAGAAATCGTTTATTAAAAATCACCTTTGACCCGTTCGAGCGCTATGTCAAAAACAGATATCGCTGATTTTATAAACCCATAATTCCGAGAAAATTGACAGCTCGTTTTAGTCAAACAAGGTATTATCGGTTGAAAAGCGCCACCGGAAGTGGAGGTACGGTTATCTTTTCGAGTATCCAACACCGTCGCTGACGAATGGGATACAGATAGGAGGTATTGGTACGTGACTATCCATACAAATTACTGACGGGGTGAAGAGCAGGGGATGTAAGTTGTAGCTTTCCCAGGTTTCGCGAAGGAAAATCGACGTCGAGAAGCGTTCGTGACCGGCAGAGCAAACGCTTTGAAACAGTTAAACATCGACGATCTCCGTTTCTCCAAACGTACCCGTCTTCGAGTTCGACGCCTCGGACACGACTCTTTTTCCAGGTCGTCGTTAGAATTCAACGCAGACGTTCGACTGCGATTCTCGAGTCGACCGCTATGCAAATTTTACCCTGCGATCTTTGTCTTCTCATCCCTCTTTTTGCTGCAGTTCACACACGCAAATATAACTTCTGTCTCCTTGCACATACAACTATTTAACATTCCGTTCAAATACATTATTTTATACTCTCAAATATATTCTGTATGGATATGTACTCTACTTTGATATATTTTAAAGAAACATGTACTGTTTGTATTAGGTTTTGACTTTATTGGTACATGGACTGTATGACTAACTTGGTTGTTACTGAAAAAAATGCATCAAGCAAAAATTAATTCTTTGAACTCAAGAGGTGACTCACAATCAGCATTATATTTAATATAATAATTTTAAATAAGCATTTTTTAACTGACTTTATAACATGACACGTGTGATGTGTAAAAATAGTGAAACAAACAATATTAATAAAGAAAAGAAATTATTAGTAAAGAAACAATAATAACCTCAAGAAAATTCATTTAACTTTTTAATTGAATTTTTAAGTTGCTGTTTATAAACAGGTAAATTATCTTCAAGTATAAAGGGTTAACCTTTGAACTCAAAAGGTGACTCACAATCACCATTTTATTTAATATAATAATTTTTAATGAGCATTTTTTAACTGATTCTATAACATGACACATGTGATGCATAAACACAGTGGAAATTATTAGTAAAGATATAATAACCTCATGAAAATGTATTTAACTTTTTAACTTGCTGTTGTTTTAAACATGCTGTTTGTAAATAGTCAAATTACCTTCAAGTACAAAGAGTTAATATGAGGTTCACCTAAGAGGTTCATGTAAGAAGTTCACCTAACCTAACCTAGTCTGGTCAAACAATCTTCACCTGATGTATCGTTTCTTATCAGTAAAAGCAATTAAATCATTCATTTTATTCTCAGCAGTTAAGTTTCTACCTCACCCTTCATATTACGTTCTGCTATCTTGCCTTCATATAAAATGTTCATTAAATAAATATTCCACCCCTTCTTCATTGTCCAAAGCGATAAAATCCAGCAAACTCAGTTTTCGCACAGTAAGATCGAAACAGGAATAGTAAGAAGCGTCATACGTTCGAATTCAATTTAAATAATACTTGCCTTTCTTCCGTTGTAAGATCCCCATGGGAAGCATCCGGTTGGACTACCCTTATTCGCGTTCGCGAGCGTTCATCCTAAAGGAGCTTAAAAAATGATCAGCCGAAAGAAATTTCGATCGTGGTCTCGCAATCCTGTCGGCTCCGGTTTCGTAGGATTAAATTTTCCATTGAATTCCGCTCGCGTCTGTTCATCGGGCAAAGCCGAGATCCGACGCTTCCGCTCGACGAATGCTTACCCTACTCGATCTCAATATCCTGCAGGACCCGTGTCACTGCAAGAATCCTCGTCGAGATTGCCAGACGCGTTGTCCACGTAATAAAATAATTCCTTCGATATTATCCAATCGTTCTGGTAAAAATTGCAGAATCGTATCCTTCAGAAATAATCCGAGTAATCTTATTTCGTCTTTAATATCTTTTAATATCGATCTTTAATATGATGTGCATATTGCATTATTTGCATTTCTGCATTGACTCTCTGCAATGTTCTCCACGATTTCTCCGTTGACTATTTCACTAAATCCTGTGTTAACTACTCTTTCACTAAATCCTCCCTTAACTATCTCTTACATAACTTTTACCAAAATTCTCTACACTAGTTTTCGTAAAGGTTCAAGAGACCCCAATTCGTACAATTATTTATCCAGGCCGATCAATCGAGAGCCACGATAAATTGCCCGGCTCATCTATTTGATCTATCGTGTACCTTATGATAAACCGAACTATGGTCCGCTTTTTTTCGCTCCCGGACAAATCTGTCTCCCAGATAACGCGATCCTGTCGATCGATCGACGTTGCAGATTTCCGCTGCCGAGATGAATCGAGTACAACTCGATCGGGTTCACAGATTCGTCTGGTTTTGAATGGTGGCGTTTACGTTCCGACGAAAACGTTGCCGTGAATCTGGCGTGCTCGATATTCCTTGCTAACGTACGACTGCATATAAATTGGAAACTTAAGGCTCGAATAGAAATATTGCGATATATTGATCGACGCGTTTTTAGACAAACACGAATTCGATGGAGCCGATCACGGGTTTTGGGTTCTTTAGGGATGAATGGAGCTCTTTGGCCAAATATTTTCATTTTGTTGATATATTCATACGTTGATACCTCACTCTTTGTATTTAGGAAGGGAACTGGTGAATTGAACAAGTGTTATCTATTAAAATATCTATTGGAATGTGTCTTATAAGGTAATAGGTATTAGATAACATCTATGGTAGCAAAATGAGACATCATTTTTTAGGTTTGCATTACAGGAAGAGACTTGATGAATTGAACAAGTGTTATCTATTAAAATATCCATTACAAAGTGACAGGTATTAGGTAACATCTATAGTGATGAAATGTGATATAATTTTTTAGGTTTGCATTACAGAAAGAGACTTGATGAATTGAACAAGTGTTATCTACTAAAATATCCATTACAAAGTAACAGGTATTAGGTTACATCTACAGTTGTAAAATTAGACATAATTTTTTAGGTTTGCATTACAGAAAGAAACTTGGTAAATTCAACAAGTGTTATCGATTAAAGTATCAATTACAAGATAACATGTATTGAGTAACATCTATAGTAGTAAAATGAGACATAATTTTTTAACCTTGCATTATAAGAAGAGACTTGATGAATTCACCAAATATTATCTATTAGAATATCCATTACAAAACAACAAGTATTAAGTAACATCTACAGTATCAAATGTGACATAATTTTCTAACAAATTCAATATCAAAATTATATTTGAATTCCAGTTAAATATTTGCGTCCCTGGCTGACCAGTTTTACCCTATTCTACTGACAGATCTGTATGACGGATGACATTTCACTAGTCATAGTGTCTGATAAACATCTGGTCCTAGTGCATGATCTGAGCAGCATAATCTGACAGATATATCAAGTTACATAATCTGTCTGACTAGTTACCAGTATATTCCACTGGCGAGAAACATTATCCCAGTGCCTTTGGTGCTATAAGGTTTGCATATACGACGTTAAATTGAGGTGTTGCTTATTTATTTGCAGATATTAATGCACCGATTATAATAAAATCCAAAAGTACATTAGCATTTGCAGTTTAATTAACGAGACAATATTAAACGCAATTATAAAGAATCTACAATGCAGAATTATTTAAATATGGTCATATTTTTTAAAGCGATATGGTTCCCGAAAACGTTATATTTTTGTACCAGTATATTGTACTTTATCTACACTTGTATATCACGTACGACACTATCTGAAGTACGCGTACGACTTTATCTGAAACATATTAGTACATAAAGTAAAATTATCAAAAATGTCCGTACGTTAAGCAGGTAAATTTCTGAAATGATGTTATCTTATCATGATGTACAAACGAAAGCCCAGAGCAATATTTTTAATTATTCCGAAGCAGTTTTATTTGAAATAGCTTGTTTTGGGGACAAGTCGAAATTAGGGTCCGCCGAAGAACTGTCGGATGCTCGGTCGCGTAGAAATTTTATTAACACGCTACACGGAACGTCGTTCGTGTTTGAAATTCAGAAAATGCCGGCCTTCCGCGTAAAAAACACGCTCGTCGGAGCCGTTGCGGTCTTTCCTGGTCTGGAATAAAATTTCAGTTTACGCCCGACGCCGTTTTGTTCGTCGACCGCGTAACCGGCGGTCCGCGTCTTTCGAATTCCACGCGACAAAGATGCGCTTAGCAATCCGTGAAAGTATGCCCGGGCACGTGCGTTTCTCTCGTTTCTTGCCCCCGACCAAACGGGAAAGCATCTTTCACGGGGACGCACCAGCAGGAATTTCTTTTTCCGTCACGCTCAGGCAAAAACGCGGTTGCCCGCTGAATTATTGCGAATACCGTCGCGAGAAAGAGACTTTTCTTGCGAGCCGACGTCGCGTCGATACATCGAGACGCCGCGCTATCTTTTTCTCCTTCGACCGACTAAAACATTGATCATCCAGCGCGGAAAATCGCTGAATTATACGAAATCCGTGCCGGAAGAATCGCGCCAGAAACGGGACACCATCTTCCCTTTAAATTCCCTCATATAACGTTACGGTTCCGACGATTGTCGTCGATAAAGTCCAAACTATCGTTTCGCTCTGGAAATCGTCCCAACTTGCGAGAACAACGCTCGTAGAGATTCTTCCACTGTTACGACACTGTTTTTCTCTATTCGCGAATTTCCTGATACAATCAGTATTCTTCGATTTTCGAGACGTGGCCGATCAAACTGGGTCGACGGAGGTAAACATTTTAATACCATAAATTTTTATTATTATGACAACCTATCATCGGAGTCAATTTTTCTCAATGAACAAAGAAAAGGTGTACCTAAAAATTCAGCATGTCTGACAGTGAAGACATATGTAATTGACATATGATATGTACATATGACATATGTAATAGACATATGATATGTACATATGACATATGTAATAGACATAGGACATGTACATATGAGATATATAATAGTCACATGATATGTACATATCAGATATGTAATAGACATAGGACATCTACATATGACATATGTAATAGACATATGACATGTACATATGAGATATGTAATAGACGCATGATATGTGCATATGACATATGTAATAGACATATGTAAAGACTGTACAGTAAAGAAATATTTTCTACACGATTTCTGATCAATATATCTTAAAAAATTCGCAAGACAAATTTGTCACATTTGCACCATCATGTGTGCTGTCATACGTGATATATGTAATATCTTCTCAGTAAAGAAAGAAAATGTAAAACAGTTAAAAATACAGTAAGTAATCTAACATCTGACAGTTAACTAATATCTGCAAACAGTAACAGACATATTTTTAGTGGATTTATCTTTGGGTAGATAAATTTGTCGCATTTTCATGGTCGCGAAGCAGCGTTAAATATGAGAGCCGCGTGTCGAGGTAAGAAGACGCACGAAACGCCATTTCTCTGGCGGAATGGTGTCCCGTTACCAAGTGGATTGTTTAAAACGACCACCTTGCAAAATATCTCCTGGCAGAGGTTCATTACGCAAATAGAGGGAGTCCATTAAGGTGGCAGGGGTCGTGCGTAAATTTTTCCCCCTCGACACTCGAGCGCCCGGAAGGAAAGTAGTTTCACCGAATGCCGTGGTCTTTCCTCTCCGTAACTAAGTCATCGTTTTTCCCCCGGGGACAAAAGAAAGCTTCCACGAGTTGCTTTCAAACGTTACCCAAGATCACACGCAGATGGTAACCCGAACTTTAAGGAGCCTCATCGAAGAATCTCCAGCCAATAACACGCGGACCGAAGTTTACGATCCTGTCGACAGTATTTACGACCCTCATTGTCCATAAGATCGTAATTAAACTCCATATCTAAAGAATGTTTTTCCGCAAACACTGTTTCTGCGTCTTCGTGATTTAGAACTTTTGATCAATGATGAAATCAGGCAGATTCATGAATGTTGAATGCAGTTTTAAACAAATTTAATTGAGCATTCATGAAGCTTGAATATTCATCGACGTTATTGACGGACGCTGTGTTTCATTCATGCAGCCTCTGTCATTGTGCTCCGTTTCCGTTTAATCATCCAGGATCGATTTCTCCTTCTTGTTAAGTCTGCCTTCTGTACTCAGCCGGTGGAGATCAAACGTACGTACATTTGTTCCTCGGTTGATTTGTTGCAGGAGGAAAATCATATGTGTGTGGCTTTCATATGCAACGTCTGGTGCAATTTTTAAAATTCTTATATTCATTACATAGCCACTATTTACAAATTATATGAATTTTATTATCACACAAATAATGTTGTTATAATGTACAATTCATGTGCAGGTCAAGTATTTCATTGTGTAGTTCAAGTTTGTACAATTTACGTGCAGTTGAAGTATGCACTTCATTGTACAGTTCAAGTATTTCATTGTGTAGTTCAAGTTTGTACAATTTACGTGCAGTTCAAGTATGTACTTCATTATGTAGTTCAAGTTTGTACAATTTACGTGCAGTTCAAGTATGCACTTCATTGTACAGTTCAAGTATGTACTTCATTGTATAATTCAAGTTTGTATAATTTACGTGCAGTTCAAGTATGCACTTCATTATACAGTTCAAGTATGTACTTCATTGTATAATTCAAGTTTGTACAATTTACGTGCAGTTCAAGTACGTTCTTCATTATACAGTTCAAGTTTGTTCAACATAGCACAAACGATTTATTACATAAATTTATGAATTGTGACTCTCTGTAATTTGATAAATTTTGAATCAGCAAAACTATAGGAAATTTCTTCTTCAAGTACTTCAAACTTTATGTCATGTCACAAATTTAATCTCGTATTAAAAAAGAATTTTTCCAATGACGTTTTTACGAAGCAAACTTGTATCTGATTTTGGGAAGGAAGTTTATCAAAATATTTAGAAGGTAATATAAGATCAAAGGTGGTATAAAAAGAGACGTCGCAGGAGCAGCAAATATTATCGCCTTCACTGAGCTAACAAATGGACCACGATGAATGCGTATCAATCATCGTATTAATCGTATCGTTGATCGATGACCGTTCGACGCGACGCGTCTGGTCGACGGACCAGGCCGCGTTTCACAAGTCGTTTCAACGTGTTCGTAGCTGCTGTTCTAACGTGACAAATATGCAATTTCGAGGAACACGGAAAGTGCAGCCGCCATGCCAGCTAGAACATTTTAACGTCATGTTTCTCGTTTCGAATACCAATGACTCGACCCCTGTCGATTCTCGTTTTCTTCAATAAATATCGTCTTCATTTGATTTTCGACGATGTCTTTATGTTAAGATCTTTTACGTCTTTGATAACTTCTATTTTATTTACTGTGTCGTTCACTTCTTTTACTTAGTCAAGAACTTCTATTTTACTTACTGTGTCGTTCACTTCTTTTATTTACTGAAGGACTTCTATTTTACTTACTGTGCCGTTCACTTCTTTTACTTACTGATTAACTTCTATTTCATTTACTGTGTCATTCACTTCTTTTATTTACTGTGTCATTCACTTCTTTTATTTACTGATTTACTTCAATTTAACTTACGAATTAATTTCCATTTTATGTACTGATTTATTTCCGATTAGCCTCCATTTTATTTACAGCGTTTATGAATCCCGAAACTCGTACTACGTGCCTCACACGAAGGTAGAATTTAGTCAGGGTATTTTCTTGTCGTTCTAGTCTCGGAAAGAGCTTCCGTTAGGATCGCAGTATTTTCTGTGATTTCTGGTTCGGTGGATATTGCTAGTCAAGCAGAAAACCGGTTCGAAGTCGACAAACTGATGTCAGAACACGAAAGAACACGTAGCAAGGTTTGCGCAAACGGATATATTTGTTTCTTTGTTCGTTACTCTTGATCAACGTTTCCCGTTGAGTAGCTGCTACATATGAATCAATAACTTTGAAATCTTCAAGAGAAAACTTCATTTTAACAGCTGCATTTTAGGGTCTTTGAACATTGATCGTGAAAGAGAGAAACTGAGGTTGTGGCAGATTTATGTAACTACTTTTCATCGGTTTCTCATTGTGTCTGCAAATAATATCTTGTTTGATAAAAACTTTTATAAAACGTAAGTTGTTTCGAAGATTGAAGTTGGACACAAAATTAGAACACGAAGTTTTCTTAACATGTCACTCGAATTGCTACTTTCATAACACATTTGCAGTCAATATACCACAAAAGATTTATTGCTACCAACCTTAAAATTATACTATAATTATAATTATAATTATAAAATTTTAAATGTTGACTGTAATAAAGGAGTAAAGATCTTTCGTGGCAACAAAAATTTAAAAAATCGTAAAACAGTAATATCATGGTCCAGGACAATAAATGTTCCTGCATCTTAGATTTTGAAAACCAGCAGCTTGACCCGGTCTAATTGAAAGAAGGAACAGTAAAGAATGGTCGCAGAATCTTTCCCCGAAGCACGTTCACCCGGCGAATTAAGTAGCGCGATCAATCACTGAGCAGACCGAAGCAGCCGTGTCGCTTAGCTCTATCAATCATCCCTTAACAAATCGTCCTCCGCTGAAACTTATTTCATCGAGAATCGGGAACATCGTCCTTATCGATTAATTCTTTCTTTCGAATTAACGTTGGAGCCGATCGAATCCCAGAAGATCCAATGTGTTCAGTCAAAGAAATTCCAACGTCGCAAAGGACGAGTTCACGATTGACAGAGAGCAACAGAGAGAAAAGAGAGAGAGAAGGGTCGAGAGGGGAAAAAGAGTCGTGTAACAATGTCGGTTCATCCGGGTTTGTTCTGCCCTACTTCGTCCTTACGGTAGCTTTTGTTCGTCGACCAACCCTCTTCGGATCGGATCAGATTACCGGCACGGGGCGCTTTGGCCAAGGAAATGCGGGTTTCCATTGCACCGAATCGGCGACGTAAGGGGATTGAGAAACGCGAGACTGGCAATACTTAGCCAACCCTTTCTACTATGACCCTCCTTTTCTTAGTCCTCCGTGTTCTTCTACGAATTCTATTTTTTGCGAATATTTGCCTCACACTGTTTCGTTATATACCTCCCGCAAAAAGATTTCGTTCAACCCTTGCCAATACGGTCAAGTGTGTAGCACGAGTTAAAATGTTTATACAAATTGAGATATTTAAATACATTTAAGAAATACAGACTTACTAAAATGTCTTACAAAGATGAAGAATAGAGTGTATTTTTTAAATACATTTAAATACAGTGTTTTACAAAAATGTACTCACTCTTCAACTTTTATAGACGTCTTTAACTTTGATCAAAATTTTCATTGATATAAGTGTTCATTGATTTGTAAGTTTAATAGATCAAATTAGCAAATTGATTATCAAAAATGAAGAATACAGTGTGTTTCTTAAATACATTCAAAGACAGTGACTTACAAAAAATGTACTCACACGTTAACTCTTATATAGATGTCTTTAACTTTGATCAAAATGTTCATTGATGCAAGTGTTGTTTATTGAGTTGCAAGTTTAATAGATCAAATTAGCAGATTAATGATCAAAGATGAGGATTACAGTGTATTTTTTAAAAACATTTAAATACAGTGTTTTACAAAAATGTACTCACTCTTCAACTCTTATAGATGTCTTTAACTTTGATTAAAATGTTCATTGATATAAGTGTTCATTGACTTGCAAGTTTAATAGATCAAACTAGTAAATTGCTGGTCAAAGATGAATAATACAGTGTATTTCTTAAATACATTTAAAGACAGTGACTTACAAAAATGTACTCACACTTGAACTTTTATATATGTCTTTAACTTTGATCAAACTGTTCATTGATGTAAGTGTTGTTCATAGATTCACAAGTTTAATAGATCAAATTAACAAATGGTCGATCAAAGATGAAGAATATAGTGTGTTTCTTAAATACATTTAAATACAGTGTCTTACAAAAATGTACTCACACGTTAACTCTTATATAGATGTCTTTAACTTTGGTCAAAGTGTTAGATTAGGTTAAGTTGATATATAAATGCAAGTTTAACAGAGCAAATTAGCAAAATATATCAAGTTATTCAAAAGATTACTGTTTCTCATAAAATTTGTTAGTGTACCTCAAAATTGTCAATATATCTATTGTTTTGAAGAGTGAGTACATCTTTTAGGTACCTTTAGAAGACACTCACCCGTGACGACGACGTTAATTTTTTTAACCAAAGGAGGATGCGTAGCAACCTGACACTTGTAAAGTCCAGAATCCCTAGGAGTAGCGTAGAGTATCTGTAATCTCCAGTTGCTCGGGTACCTGTAGATCAAAGGAGCATGTACACCGTTCAATTAGATTTCGACAGCGTCTCTTACCGAAAGTTCAAGCTGATCCTCTGATCGATACTGTACGGTTTCTTTCCAACTGTGAGCAGTCGAAGGGAATCCTTGCTGTGCTGTTGCAGCCATGTCACCTGAAATGCAACACGGAAAATATCTTTCGTTATTGCCTCGTAAATCACGGATTTTTAGAAACGGCGTCCTAGGGAAATAGGCGTGGCATTGTTGCGGCGGCGAGGAATTAAACGGGATCTCGTCGAAAGGCAATAATTTCACGGTACGGAATCGAGAAGCTCTGAATCGTCCACGAATGAATGCCGTCGTGCAATTTCGCGTTAAGTGTTCGAGAAAGCCGGGCTTAACGTTCCGGCCATCTTGCGACTGTACACTCCATTTTTTCTTATCCCAGTTTTATACCGGACGTGACGAGTGTCAGGAAAAGGGGATACAAGTTCAAGTTCTGGCTCTGATGCTGACTTTAGGTGACCTTTTTTTACATCTGTAATATTTAAGGTCACGCGACGTTAAATTAGGACACTGCGGTCTCGAATTAATTTAAAAATTAATTAACGTCACCCAAACATAAAAAGTAATGTTCCCACCTGTAAATTTTACATGTGAGTTAATTAGACACGAAAGGGTAGAATAAATAATTGGCATCGTTAAAATATTCGGAAGAAAAAGTATTCACAGAAAGATAAAAATAGAATATGAATCGATAGAACGGGATTACTAGTAAATTGATACGTATGGAGTTTGCCCGTTTCTCGAACAACCGGCCAGTTAAAACCACCCCGCGGGGCTTCAATAATTGCGTTAACCAAAACATCATGAAACATTCACTTCTCGGGTGGCGCGATCATGAAATTTAATAATCGATCAAACTACACCTCGCGTCGACATCGCGTCAACGCGTCCGGTTGAATGCAACCGATAATCGGCTCGCGGTTATCGCTCGTGTCCGTCCTGTCGCGAAAACGTTCACCTTCGAACCGGCAAAATTATACCCCATTAAATGAGTACCGTTTCATGCAAATGTCCTGCGGATTCTATGCTGGATTTGTTAATTAATCGCCCGCGAACATCGTTCGATACACGGTGCACAATGGGACTCCGATGCCTCGCGTTCGAATATATCGAACTGTTTCTATGTAAACTATAATAGCTTTAGCTGATCGGATCTATATGATAAATTTCTGATGGCTACAGGAGAAATTTCGGGTGAGTCAGATGAGGATAATATAAATTTGAGATGAAGGTAAATTTCAGGTGAGAAAAATTTCAGATGAGTGCAAGTCGAATTTCAGATGGGTGAGATGATCTCTGAAGGTGAAATAAATTTCAAAAAAATATAAGACAAATTTTATAAGACAAATTTTGTGAGACAAATTATATATTAGTAGACAAATTTTGTGTCAGTACAGACAATTTAGATTAGTGTTGAAATAACGAGACGTCAAAGTAGATCAGAAGACACCAAGTTAATTGCAAGGCGTTCGTTAAAACGTTATAAGTATAAGTTCGCTTAACGGCATACAAGTATCAGAAACAAGTCGAATCACTTAATCCTGAAAAGTGTTAAGTATCTCGCAGTCTCGAGTAATCTCGAAGAAAGGCAGGCAACTCGGTTGAAAGCGTCGCAATTAGTGCTTAAGCAGCGGCTTTCGCGGGACTCGGGTATTCATCGTTTAATCGCAAAACGCAGCTGGCGAACGAGAGACAACAGGGCCGAAAACGGAACGATTATAATTGCAAACATCATTCGTTAGCGGCGTCGGCCAACTTTTCGCATTGTAATCAGCTCTCGTCGAATTCAGCGTTGTTCTCTCGCCGAGAGGCAGACCAAGTCGCTCGAGATTACGAATGGATTCATATTCCACGGAATACGTAATGAGAAACCGATTCTGATGACCATCTTTCGGGAGGATGGGAAGAAATCGATGCGCGTGTTAATTATGAGAGATCCATTAGTAATTTTCGTGGAGCAAATTGTTTGACTACTGGTTTTAGAGCTGAAGTGGTTTTTAGTGAATTGCGTTGAGTTGCATTTTAAGGAACTTTGGGATTTTGGGATGTTGAAATTTTAGTTTTGGGGTTCAGGGATTTTGGGATGTGGAAGTTTGGAATTTTTTAGTGTTTCTGAAGTTTGGGACTTTAGAACTTTTCTCATTTTTCGAATTAGACATTTTAGGAGTTTGAGTGCTTTACAATTTTGGGACTTGAGGTCTTGGGACTGTAGAACTTGAATTTTTGAAGTTTGACATTTTAGGAATTTCATTGCTTTACAATTTCAGAATTACAGAATTTTGGGACTTGAACTTTTTGGCCTGATGATCCCCAAATTTTGAGAAATTCCATTTTGGGACTTTTACACCATAGAACCCTACAAACAATAAATTTTGGGACTTGCACTTTTTGAAAATGTTAGAAAATTCCTATTGTTTCGAAAATTTAGCGACAAAGTAATTCTAAAGCTGGATATTCGAGAAAAAAAGTGGACTGCACTCAACGGGAATTGAACCGTGGACCTCCGCGTTTAAAGTCAGTCGCGTTGTCGACTACCCCAAGAAAACCCACGAAGTTTCCTACTTTCACAATTCCGTTTATGTGTCTGAAGTTTCCTGTGCTACAGAACTTTCGGAAATAATACAAGCGAGTTGTTTGCGGAAAATTAATTTCAGAGGTGTATTTCGGTCCATAAAAGTTTGCGAAACGGTGGTCCAGACGATGGGCTATTTCTAAGATGCGAGAGATATTCGAAGAGAATGTTATTCATGCTGTTATAGTTATATAGAACATGGTATTCGAGATATTTTCATCAAGTAAAATTGCAGTTCCCGAAATTATTTGTGTGTCGAGAATTCCGAGGGAGGAATATTCTGCACTGGATATATCTTTTATTAATATTATATCTGTTTTTTAATTTTAAATTTTCTTTTCATGACATTGTACGAATATATTTTTTTTCTGATTTCGGTTGATTCTAAAATTATTTGATCAGAGAGTAATGGGGAAATTATGATCACCGATGACCTTTGTATCAATCTCAATATTCCCGATTTAGCGCAGTCGAACACTCGAATGCTGGAACCGGAAGAGAATGCATGAAATCGTAACGTATGATGCTATCTGTCATCGTTATGCGATACCCTGTTCTCTCTATGGTATCCGTAAAAGATCTTCGGTGGCAACAGAAGAACAGACGAAAACGCGAATTTCATTGGGAAATATATCATGCAACTTATAACGTTAAAGCCAGTGATGGAGACCGGGATTACGATGAGTACGTGACTCCTATTTTCAAGATTGTAAATAATAGCCGAGTGCAGATAGTATTTCGTGGATATTTATTGCCAGGGAATCCGCGGGTTTCGCCATAACATTGAAACTTCGCGAGTCTTCCGCTTTCAATAGCTGTTCATATATCTGATCATTTTCACGATAGGTTCATTTAAAACTTCATTTCTTTTATTTGGTTGCTTAAAATTTTGATGAAGCTATCAGATTTGTGATATAAATCCGTAACGATACGTTACAAATTCGTAGTAATATTTCGATCTAATTATATTATAAATCCATTTCAACTTCTAAACTGCAAATTAATGCTTCTAAATTGCAAATGGATGTTTCTAAATTAAAAATGACGATACATGGTCGTCCCAGCACGCCGTAGTTGCAATTAATAGTACCGAAAGCAAATAAATCGTATTTACCAATTACTGCGTCTGTAAATAACGTCAGACGCAACGTGTCCCGCGTCGAACAAAATAAAGCAGCTACGAACCTTAATAATGAAAGAGGAGATTAAACTCTGATGAAATACCAACGTTCATTGCGTTCGTTACGTCGGAAAGAAAAAAAGGGAGGGGAGATTGTATCGGTGCTGTCGTTTTTTAACATCAGGTAGAAGGCAGTTTCTTTTTCATTTTACATTGCACGTAATCGAGAGGGTAGCGAGTTCCGAAGGGAAAATTTCAGCGGGCAAAAAGAATCGATCCGTGTTCTCGCCTCTCGCTTCATCATCGTGATATCTCTTTATCGTACGTCACGGAGACCATAAAAATATAACAAGACCGTTGCTGCCGGTTTTTCATTATGACATCGCCCATCCTATTTTCCAACTTGCATCAGCCACTGTCTCATAAAGGCAACGGTATTATAAAGCTAGCCGAAAGAGCAACGAATGGCAAGCACAATAAATAAACTTATGCCACGTTGCATCCTCTACTTTATCGCGGAAAAACAAGTTTCTTGTGAAAAGTTTTGATTATCAACATTTTCATCGATCACCCACGTACTTTCTTGGCATTCTCAAAGTTTTTTGGTCGAAATTTTGTGCGTTTTTTATAACACACGACGATTTCAACGTGCGTTGATTATAACGTTCGTCAGTTACAACGCACGTCGATTGCAACGTGCGTCAACGTGAGACGATTTCAAAGCATGACTGCTGTACGCACTGAGTTTAATGTGTGTGGAGCTCAATACGCGTCGACTTCAACGCGTAACTATTGTAACGCACGTTGGTTCTAACGCATGTTAATTTTGACGCACGTTGATTTTGACGCACGTTGATTTTGACGCACGTTGATTCTAACGCACGTTGATTCTGACGCACGTTGATTTTGACGCACGTTGATTTTGACGCGCGTTGATTTTGGCGTATGTTAATTTTGACGCACGTTGATTCTGACGCACATTGAATTTAACGCACGCTGATTTCGACGTTTGTAGATTTCAACAGTTGGCGATTGCAACGTGAGCTGATTACAACACGCTCTAATTACGCGCCGAGTCTACCGAGTGTCGATTATTGCACACTGACTGTAACGTACGTCGATTACTACTTGTAACTACTCTGCATATCTATTTTAATGTACGCTCATTTTAACAGACGTTTATTACAATTCGTGCCAATTCGTAATTACAATGCACGTCGATTGCAACGTACAATGACAATAAATTACAACCTCTACTAATATAATATGTAACAATGGTTGTGACGTCATATATCACTCAAAAAATGACCAAAGAAGAAAATAAAAATTACCTCCTTGTCTCCCAGCATTCCGATCTTGCAATCGAGCAGCATCTTGCTCCCAATTCTGGCAGTGATATTCATATCCTGATCGCCGTCCTCGAAATAAGGACCAAACTTGCCAAACGCGCTGTCCACGCTGGGCAACACGAACTTTTTCCCGGAGAGAGACCTCTGGGTGCTACTGGCAGTCAGATCGTTCTCCATTTCGGTCTTGATCGAGGGTTTTATCTCGTAGAAACCCTTGGTGGACTTGCCTCCGGCTAACAGAAGATTGTTCACCGGTCTGGAATGATCCTTCCTTGTTTCCCCTGGATTTCTCGGCTGTTCCTGTTGTTGCGTCTCTTGTTTCTCTTCTCCGGCGACCGGCACTTTGAACGAGATCGCCTTGATGTCCTCCACGTTCTTCTGCTCGATCTGCCTCGACTCCGTCGACGCCGTTTCCCGGACGGACGTTGTCGCGACGGTCACCGAGTCTTTGCTCTGTCCCTCAGGTTTCAGAACATTTGTTATCTCGCCTTCGTGCTCCAAAGTCTTTGGAGACGCTTGCTCGTCCACTTGGACGCGATTTAACTCGTCGTCGCTCTTCGAGGCAGCTGTGCCGACGCTGCGATCGGACTCGGTCGACGTTGCTAACCTACTTATGGCTTGTGTTTTGCTCTCGCTGCTGCGGTCTATGCTTTTCTGCTCCGACTCTTCGGGGCCGCGCTCTACTTCGTGCACGCCGTTCTGTTCGGATGCGGCACTTTGATCCCTCTGTAACTCGACGCTGATCTCTTCGACCCGCGATGCGTTCGACGAGTCCTCGAACAGCGGAAGACGAGGGTCTTGCACCTCGGTGTCGTTCTTGAAGATGTCGGACTCGTTCCTCTGCATGTCAGCCTCCTCCACTTCGGCGTGGCTCGTGCTGCGCTCCAGCTCGCTGTTTGACTCTGAAACAACATTTCAATTAATAAGGAGGGTTGCAAGGAGGCTTCATACTTGCAAGGGAGCTTCTACGAGTCTCATAAGAAAATTTGATGTTTCATAAAAAATGTCTTTACCATCTAAGATAGTGAGCTTTGGGTCAGTTATTTTGTTCAGTCTTTTCGTAAAAAGATCTCTTTGCAATTGAAAACTTTGATCTTTGTTCAGATACATTGGTTTAGATATACTTTTGACTATCATCTAAAAGTATCCATTAAGATATTCCTACATTTCAATGACCTTGAAATGTCAAGAATATTTTCACTGATTTACCAGCACATTGTGTGGTTTCTGTAGAGAAACATAAATAAGAAACATCAACAACGGCTCGTTACACCATAAAGGATATTGGAAGTGATTCCCTCGTTAGATTCGTATCCCGACACAACAGTGAACATCTTACGCGTATTTCAAGAAGGATAAGAACATCTTAGCCCTCGAGTGATCCGAGCTTCTCAATACTTTTCAAGAGACTTTGAAGAGAAATACGCGTCATTTGTAATTTTACGTCGGAGCTCGGTATCTCCCGTAGGTACTGTGCCCCACCCACGTTTTCCTTCTCGAGTATCGACTCCTTTTTCTGCCGCTCTTCAAGCACGTACCAACGATTTGTTCTCTTCAAACTTCCGTTTCAAACTTTCTTTATTTCACCATACGTCGGATCCTTTTTTGCTATGTACTGGAGCTAATGAAAGCTTTGATACAAGTATGGAATTTACAAATTTGGTATTTAGGTGTCTGGATAGTTGGAGGGGTAATAAATTACAAATTTAAGTGTTTGAAGATTTGGAAACGTAGGATGAAGGATAGGGATGTGGTACTTGGAGATTTAGAACTTGGGGCTGTAGGATTTGCGTTTAACCCCTTGCACTATGACAATGTATCTTTGTCAGATGCATCAGTCAGAATTGAATAATTAAGACAGCTACAATATCAAGCTACAATATTACCAGTCACAATATTAAAACAGAAAAAAAAAATTGGAAATGTTATGTCAATATGTTATTATACAATCGTTGACTATGCAAATTAAAATTGGACTTGAACTTCAAATTGAAGCGTACTAAAAATTCGAGTAAATTTGATCACAGCCAAAGTATGAGTGTGTCACAAGTCAGTCTCATCAAAGTAGACCAAGGAGTAAGCAATTTAGGGATGTAGAACTGTGGGTGTAGAACTTGGGGCTTTGGAATTTGGAGACGTGGAATTGAGAGACGTAGAACTTGGGGATGTAGAACTTTGGGATGTGGAATTTGGGGCTTTGGAATTTGTAGATGTAGAACTTGGTTAGGTGGAACTTGGAGATGTGGAATTTGGGGCTTTGAAACTTGGGTAGGTGGAATTTGGACACGTGGAACTTGGATAGGTGGAATTTGAACACGTGGAACTTGGAGATGTGCAATTAGGGGTTTTGGAATTTGGAGATGTGGAATTTGGAGCTTTGGAACTTGGACATGTGGAATTTGAACACGTGGAACTTAGGTATGTGGAATTTGGACACGTGGAACTTGGACATGTGGAATTTGGGGATGTGGAACTTGGACATGTGGAAGTTGGGGACGTGGAACTTGGATATGTGAAATTTGGGGATGTGGAACTTGGACATGTGGAATTTGGGGACGTGGAACTTGGATATGTGGAATTTGGACACGTGGAACTTGGGTATGTGGAATTTGGGGTTCTTGAATTTAGAGATGTGGAATTTGGAGACGTGGAACTTGGGTAGGTGGAATTTGAACACGTGGAACTTGGGTATGTGGAATTTGCAGTTTTGGAATTTAGAGAAGTGGAAATTGGGAATGTAAAACTTCAGAAGGTGGAACTTGAACCGATGGAACTTGGGTATTTGGAATTCCATAATTTAGAAATTCACTAATATAAAAATTTGAACCCACAGTAATTCATCACTATTAGAAAGCATCTTAAAAATTCCAAAATTTAAAAATTCCTAAACTCATAAATTTAATCACATCTCGAATTTAAAAACATTGCAAATCTCCCCATCCAACAACACAAACCCCTACAACCTCCAAACAAGAAAAAAAGCTTCTTACAAACCTCTCCAACCCCAACCCCACCTAAACTCCACTACGCTGCACAATTTGAAGTCTATCTCAAAATCACAAAACGCGAACCGCACAAAGAAATAATTGCAACCCACAACATTCATAAACAGACCTTTTCCCGACATAAAAAAGCAAACGTTAAAAGTGAAAGGATTTGAAAAGAACTTTTATCGCGGAACCTTTCTCCATTAACAGTAACATTTGTTGGTAAAAGAACAGAATCGTTTCTACAACCTCGAGACAAAGTTGCCTGGAACTTTGACAAAGAAAGAAAATGAAGATTGAAGAACTTCTGACCTGATTTTCGAAGAAACAAGAGCAACTCGACGATTTTCTATACCTTTTTCATGATATATCACCGTGGATCAAATACCACGTCACCCTTTGTTTCTCAGAGTTATTGTTTAAACTGGATTTTCGCGCGATCGTCTGTCACGACTTTTCCTTCCGGCCGATTGAAATTGTAACGAGAATTTGAGTTACTCCATTGTGGCCAAAATTTAGTTTTATACATTTATTTGTTGTCGAGTAAACTTTACGATAGCCAATTACCTATCGATTAAAATTTCATTCTCTTATATTTTCACATTCGATATTATTTTTTTTAGCAACGTTGTTATAAATTCATATTTTTTTACAACTCACAACTGAAAGTTATTTTTAATACTATAATAGATGAGTTGTAAAAATAGATAACAGAGTTCTAAAACCAAAATAATTTTAACTCCAAAATTTGATTTTATTGTAACTCAACTTTAATTCTAAAATTGAAATAAAATTGCAAACCAGACCAAAAATACTTACAGAAATAATTTTAACCAAACTTTAAACTCTTACGTCTGACATCCATTAAATTTCTCCTAACGTAATTATAATTTCAAACCAAAAATAAATTTTGAAGTAAAAATTTTTGATACAGAAAGAGAACTATAGAAGTATTGTAGAGTCACCGGTTTTCTTAAAAAAAGACAGTAATCTATTTTCGACCGTGAACGCGACTGATCTTCGATAGGCGCTGTTTGCGCGTAAACGAATTTCCCGAGATTATTTCCGGTTGGTGGTCCACGTCATAAAAAGCGACGAACTGTGATCTTTCTGCTGGTGTGTCGTGCGTTTTTTTCGTCGGATCGATCGAGCACGGTAAACGGTCAAAGCGTTTATTGTCCGGCCGAACGGAACCGCTTACGTGGCGATACCTGTGGCCTCAGTAAATAATCGTGTTTCATTGAAAACGCTCGAAAAATTTCGATAACCAACCTCGTACATAATAACTAAGTAACGAGTGCAAAGTGTGGAAGATAGTGAAATTTTTGGAAGGGTTCTTAAAAATGCGTATGTTTTGAAATTTTTATAGGATTAAGAATTTTTGAGGTGCAGAAGTTGAATTAGAAGTTGATTTAGAATCAGAAGTGTGAGAAATGATTGTTAGTGTACATTCTGATGAACTGTGGTCGTAAGAACGAACTTAAGAGTTAATCGTTTAAAAGAACTTAATCGTTTAATAAGAATGAACTTAAAGGACACTTATGAGGAAAAGAGAGACCTTCAAGAGTAGAGCCTGCGAACTCTTATACAGGCTGTCTCACAAGTAGCGTAGGTCTAGTCAAAAATTTGCAAAACTAAAATTTGTAAGAATTATAATATTGTAACAATTGGAACTCGCAAGAATTAAAATGTGCAAAAATTAAAATTTTGTAAGAATTAAAATTTGCCAAATTTGAAATGTGCAAGAATTAAAATTTCTTAAGATTGTAACTCGTAAGAATTAAAATTTGTCAAGATTGGAACCTGCAAGATTGGAACCCGCAAGAATTAAAATTTCTCAAGCTTGGAACTCGCAAAAATTAAAATTTCTGAAGCTTGGAACTCGCAAGAATTAAAATTTGCCAAGCTTGGAACTCGCAAGAATTAAAATTTCTCAAGCTTGGAACTCGCAAGAATTAAAATTTGCAAAGTTTGGAACTCGCAAGAATTAAAATTTCTCAAGCTTGGAACTCGCAAGAATTAAAATTTCTCAAGATTGGAACTCGCAAAAATTAAAATTTCTGAAGCTTGGAACTCGCAAGAATTAAAATTTGCCAAGCTTGGAACTCGCAAGAATTAAAATTTCTCAAGCTTGGAATTCGCAAGAATTAAAATTTGCCAAGCTTGGAACTCGCAAGAATTAAAATTTCTCAAGCTTGGAACTCGCAAGAATTAAAATTTGCAAAGTTTGGAACTCGCAAGAATTAAAATTTCTCAAGCTTGGAACTCGCAAGAATTAAAATTTGTCAAAATTGAAACTTGCAAGAATTAAAATTTCTTAAGATTGGAACTCGCAAGATTGGAACCCGCAAGAATTAAAATTTGCCCAAATTAAAATTTGCAAGAATAAAACCTCTCCAAAACTAAATTTCGCAAACCTTAAAATTCGAAAGAATATTTCAGTATCTACATTTGAATATAATTGACATAATACTAACCGGAAGCAGTGATAGTGATCATGACGGAGACAATGGCGATGACGCCGAGCGCCGATGCAGTCGGCTGCATTCTCCAGCCGGTCATCTCAAGGATCCACTCGCTCTCAGCCTTCAGGACTCTGCTCCATCTCGTTCATCTTCCTTCTGCAAACAAACATAACATTTATGCGTTAAAACTCGCCGTCAAAAGCGTCCTCCAACTTGAAACATTTCTGCTTCTTTAGAGTCAGAATGTAATAGCTCACGCGTTTCAAATTTTACAGAGGAAATGAAAAATGCGAAACAACTTTGAGTAAGATAGAATTTAATATCATGTTTACGGTATTAAATATTAAAGAAGCCTTTGATGTAAGATACATGTGAATTTTTTAACTTGAAGCTAATGCACGAATATTCATACGAATGAACTTTGAAGAAAATTTTCAACTTTATTTTGTGAACAAGAATATTGAAACATTTCGTAATTTGTTATCGAAGAGTGGATTAGTTGCTCTACCA
The DNA here is from genome assembly GCA_963576845.1 of Megachile leachella. NCBI lineage: Eukaryota > Metazoa > Arthropoda > Insecta > Hymenoptera > Megachilidae > Megachile > Megachile leachella. The sequence continues at coordinate 12,587,884 of OY756257.1, forward strand.
CGGTATTCAATCAACGTCTTCAACCCTTAATTCACGCGGAGCCGGTACTCTTACGCGGGCAGGATGTTAATTAAATTCCGCGGTCGTTCGAGTTTCGACGAACGTTTAATTAAGAGAAACTTTCTCTGAGCGGCACTTTTTAAACTCTTCACCAAATCGGATTCACGCTCGCGCCTGTGGCCTATTTGCAAACAGTTTACGCGTCGATCGCATTCCTGCTTGTTTCGAGCATAGTTTGGGGGAAGTTTCGAATCTTTCTGGAATACTTTTCGGATTGGAGTTATGGAACTGTAAACATGTGCATTGCAAATTACACGAATTATAAGAATTCATAAGAACCCTTGTTCACCAAAAGACTCTTCAGATTTTACTCAAATCAAATTTATAGTATAATTATACATTGTATTCACAACATCCCTTTCAGCATTCATTACATCCCTTATTCGCCAAAGATTCAGATTTTAATCCAATCAAATTTCTGAAATAATTATACATTATATTCACATCCCTTTCAGAATTCATAACATCTCTTATTCTCCAAAGACTCTTCAGATTTTACTCGAATAAAATTTCTGATACAATTAAACATTACACCAGAATTATATGCTTCTTTCATTTTTATTAATCCGTTAAACGTTTCCGCGATTCAAAAGTAATTTAAGGTAATCGTTTCGTGTAATTTCAGTTAAAACCGCGAAAAGTTACGGGCGTATAATTTTCATCAGCCGAAATTTTTAGGTTAAACCGTGCATTTATATTACACGAGCGTGTTGGGAATTTTACGGTTATCGTAAATTGTTCAAATAAAAGTTACACGTGACTCGAGGTATTAATGTCCGTTCGAAAATATTGCGATCGTAAAATGTTAATCGTTCAATGATCGAATTACATAAATCGCAACCGGTGTCTTTGTTCCCGTTAGACCAATTTTTCAATTTTACTACAAATATTTTTCTTCAAAACTTAAAATTTAATAACAAAAGACAGGTCAGGTGAATTTTTGTTGACGTTTTTTACAGATTTTTACTGGAAAACCAATCAATTTCTTCAATCATTTTTATAGCTACCGAATCGTGAGTATTTCGGTAAAAAAAAAATTGTTCTGACGGAGTGCAGATCACTATTCCAATTTCAACCCTTCATAGGAGTTTATGAACAGTGAATACAGCAATGTTTGTGTCTCCCGTTGTCACCTGTAACATTATTACACAGCTACGTGTGATATATCATAAGAGTATAATATACGCAAAACATCGACCCTTATGAATCTCCTGGTGCATGTTGCGCGTCAGATTAGGTTCGTTTACTTCGTGGAAAATTCAGCGGACCAACGTGTGTCAATACTATCGGGTTATCGATATTTGGTGATAATATTGAAACGCCGTATTGGTGGTGAGTTGTATAATTGATCGTGAGTTTGAACATTTGGGAATTTGTGTTTAGAAAATTTGGGGGTGGAGGGAGAAATTTAGAGAGGTGAAAATTTCAAGATATGGAAGTGGGAGAATTTACGAATTTTGGGTAGTTGGGTATTTGGACGTTTGGGAGGTTGAAAATTGTAGGATTTGGGGATTTGGGGATTTGAGGGTTGGAGGTTTAGGAATTTGGAAGTTTAATGCATCTCTAGGTTTGTACATTTCCTAATTCTAGCATATCTAGATTTCTATATTTCCTAATTTCATTATTTATAGATCTCTACAGCTCTATATTCCACCATTTCGAGATCTCTACATCCCCCAATTCCACCATTTTTAGATTTCTACATTCTCCTATTCCACCCTTTCTAGATCTCTATATTTTCCTATTCCACCATTTCTAGATCTCTACAATCTCCAGTTCCACCATTTCTAGATCTCTAGATTTCTCAATTCCACCCTTTCTAGATCTCTACATTTCACAATTTCTGCACCTTCAGATTTCTACATTCCCCAATTGCACCCTTTCTAGATCTCTACATTTTCCAATTCCATCAAACCCTAGAATTCTACATTCCCCAATTGAACCCTTTCTGGATCTCTACATTCTCCAATTCCACCATCCCTAGAATTCTACATTCCCCAATTCCACCCTTTCTAGATCTCTACATTCTCCAATTCCATCAGACTTTAGAACTCCACATTCCCCAATTCCACTCTTTCTAGATTTCTACATTTCCCAATTCCTGCATCCTCAGATCTCCACATTCCTCAATTGCGCCCTTTCTAGATCTCTACATTCTCCAATTCCATCAAAATCTAGAACTCCACATTTCCCAACTGCACTCTTTCTAGATCTCTACATTTCACAATTTCTGCATCCTCAGATCTCCACATTCCCCAATTGCACCCTTTGTAGATCTCTACATTCTCCAATTCCATTAAACTTTACAACTCCACATTCCTCAATTCCACCCTTTCTAGATCTCTACATTTCCAATTCCTACATCCTCAGTTCCCAATATTCCCAGATTTGTAATCTCCTAAATTCCTCCACCTCTATCCCTTCATCCCCAAATTCCATCGTGTCCACATTCCATCCTCCTCAACTTCTTACATCCCTAAATTCCTTCCTCCCAAATCCCTACATTCTCAAATTCCTTTCTCCCCAAATTCCCATTCCTTCACTTCTCCATTAGATCCATCATCCAGTTCTCCTCTAACAAGACCTCTGCTAACTGTACCATATACTGCTAACTGTAGTATACGGAACCAAACGACAACTTTACATCCACATCTGAAGTTACAACCCCAAACAATCATCGCTATAAGGAAGTAATTTATCGTTACAATAAAAAGTACGGATACAAGGATTATGCAGCCCCTCGATTACACTCGTTCGATCAATAGGATTACGTCGATTGAAACTCCCGCAAGCTGTCCGCGTTTCACCGTGACCGAGTTACAATGCGATCCATTGCGGGCCGAATAGCTGCAGTAGACACGTCCGATAGGGACACCGCAAGATCACACACGTTAGTGACAAATCTCGGTTGACTTGCAATTCTAACGTTTAATCAGACGCGTAATTATGTCTACAGAGTGCAACGGGTCCCGGGCAGCTGCCACTTGCCAACCGTAGACGAATGAAATTTCCCTTGCGCGGCAACTCAAATATCACCGTGATTACGCGATTTAACACGGTCCTGCACGCCGTTTCCGGCTCTTCCTGCGACGACTCACATCCGGACCAGCCTTTCCTCCTCTATTCTCGTTCTGAAGTAATAAACGCTCACGAGCTGCCCCGAGAGTGTTTCACCGCCAGCGAACGCTTTGGTCGAGCGTTTCAATATGTCATGAAGTGCTTTAACTGCGCGTACGACCCTACGCCATCATATAACCCTTTTACTTTCCTTTTTCCAACTTGCTTTCACGTTTATCTTCAACCTCCTCCACGTTTAACATTCTGACTCTCGTTCGAACGTTTTGTTCCACTGTCACTCGGTCAACTTTATTGTCTACCTTCTGTGCTTTCACATTTTCAAACACTTTTGTGGAATAAAAAAATTTGCAGAGATGTTAATTTGAAAGTCAGACAAATGTAGGATTTTGTGGAAGTACTTGTTGAAGTCTAATTTTAAAATCGAATTTATAGATGTCTTTTAAAGTCGATTTACAGAAGTCAAATTTTAAAGTTGAATTTATAGATGTCAAATTTTGAAATTGATCTTACAAATTGTAGAATTAAATTTGAAATTTAAGAATTAAATTTTGAAGTTGGATTTTAAAATTGAATTTACAGAAGTCTTTTAAAAAGTCCAATTTGCAGAAGTCAAATTTTGAAATTGATCTTATAAATTGTAGAATTAAATTTTAAATTTAAAAATTAATTTTTGAAGTTGAATTTTAAAGTCAAATTTAAAGAAGTCTTTTAAAGTTAAATTTACTGATATCAATTTTTACAGTTGATCTTACAAATTTTAAAATTAAATTTGAAATTTAAAAAGTAAATTTTTAAGTTAAATTTTAAAGTCAAATTTACAGAAGTCTTTTAAAGTTAAATTTACAGATATCAATTTTTACAGTTGATCTTACAAATTTAAAAATTAAAATTCAAATATAAAAATTAAATTTAGAAGTCAAATTTTAAAGTAAAATAAGGGAAAGTGAAATGTTGAGGACAAGCTTAACGAAATATTGAGGGGAAGAAGACAGTGATTCAAATTTTTTCATTTACCAGGGTGATTTATTAACGAAGAGGGTTGAAGGTGAGGATAATACCGAGTGTTATTAGAAAACTTTAAAAAAGTTTGAAAGTTTGTACGTTTTCTCGCCGGAAGCCGAGGTGCTCGAGATTTCGAGCTGTTTTAAGTTGGAGGATAAACTGAAGGAAGAACAGACAGTTTATTTTTTCAACGGCGGAAGAACGAACAGCGTCTTCTAATTTAAATAAAAAAGAATTTGAAAGGTATCTTGTTAAGGTATTTCATCGAGCTGTTTCTCATCGCGCGTTGTTCGAAGCTTTTACTCGAAATTTTAATAGAAAGTGGATGGAGAATAATGGCATGTACTCTGCATTTGGAAAATTGGAACCTACTCTGATTTTCTTATTTCATGAATATTTTATGATATGTGCGTTCATGTTTGTCGATCCATATTTGAAAATAAATTCATAAAAATGCATATTAAAAAATTGCTATAAAAAATTGATATTTCAAAATTCATATAAAAAAATTGACATCTAAAAATTCGTATTAAAAATTCGTATTTAAAAATTGGTATTTAAAAATTCATATCAATAGTTGATATTTGAAAATTCTTATTCAAAAATTGATACCTAAAAATTCATATTAAAAATTCGTATTTAAAAATTGGTATTTAAAAATTCATATTAAAAAAATCATATTTAAAAATTCATATTGGAAAATTGATATCTAAAAATTCATATTAAAAATTCGTATTTAAAAATTGATATTTAAAAATTCATATTAAAAAAATCATATTCAAAAGTTCATACTGAAAAATTGATATCTAAAAATTCACACTAGAAATTCATATTGAAAGTTCATACATAAAAATTCATATTAAACAATTCATGTTACAAGGAACATAAGATATGTCGATTGAAATAAATGCAGGAATGAATTATAATAGGTGACAGAACCCTCCACAAAAAACTTGAAATGGGTAGTTAAAGAAGTTCTCCAAACGCCCGAAAGAACTCGGGCAGAATTCCAGAGGAAGAAGAAGAAGCAACAAGAAACATTTACATATCCCTATACTACATTTTACAAACGAGAAGTATGTCACGTTGGACAAAAAAGTCGGAGAGGAATTCCGTAGCGAAACCAGAGTCACCTAGATTCTGGTGAGCCAGTGAGTTTGGTCGATACTTTTATTCCTCCGACGCAACCCAATCAAACATCTCCAATTTCTGACGCGACTTTTGCAACTCTTCGAATTCGCCAAAGCAATACAGCAATCTTCTTTTCGCTTTTATTCTCGTGGGGCAATGTGCTCTATCGGACGAACTTTCCAAATACTGTAGAGTTCAAATCAACACGATCGGTCAAAATTTATTCATGGACTTCTCAAATGTATCTTACGTGTGGTTAGTTCTTTTGGAAGTACAGTTTCTGCTTGCTAATTCAAGGTTTGTTGTGGGTGGGATGTAATGGGTCTTTTGGGTTCTTTTTTCTTTTCATTAGATTCACAATGGTCCCAATTTCTCAGATCTCCAATTTCTCAGATCTCCAATTCCTCATATGTCCAATTTTCCATATGTGGTATCCTCCACATTTCCAATTCCACACATCCCCAATTCACCACATCCCCAATTCCTCACATGCCCAATTCCCCACATATGGAAACCTCCACATCCCCAATTCCACACATCCCCTATTCCACACATCCCTAATTCCACACATGTCCAATTCCACACATGTCCAATTTCCCACTTGTGGAATCCTCCATATCTCCAAATCCCCACATCCCCAATTCCACACATTCCCAATTCCACACATCCCCAATTCCCTACATCCCCAAATCCCCACATCTCCAATTCCTCACATGTTCAATTCCCCACATATGGAATTCTCCACATATCCAAATTCTCACATCTCCAATTCCTCACATATGGAATCCACCACATCTCCAATTCCCCACGCTCCCAAATTCCCACATATGGAATTCTCCACATGTCCAATTCCCCACATATGGAATTCTCCACATATCCTAATTCTCACATCTCCAACTCCTCACATCTCCAATTCCCCACGCTCCCAAATCCCCATATCTCCAATTCCTCACATGTCCAATTTCCCACATATGGAACCCTCCACATCTCCAAATCCCCACATCCCCAATTCCACACATCCTCAAATCTCCACATACTCAAATCCCGACATCCCTAAATCCCTCCACCTCTAAATCCCTCCATCTCCAAATCCACATCCCCCAAAATTCCTCCATCTCCCAAATCCTCACCCACATTCAGAAACCCATGCAGAGCATCGTTAAAACGGAGATGAGCGACAAAGGCCGTCCTCACAAAGGAATAGCTACAAGTATACGGTATCTAACTAGTAACTGCACAGTATCAACCGGAAGTCACGCACAGCGATCAATAACTGTACCACTCCGTATCTCCGTATAATCAAAAGAAGATACTGAAAGGGGAATAAGATAAAAAAGGACACTTGCCACAACCGCATCGCGAGACGGAGATTGTTAATCACGAGCGGGTCTTTGAAAGTTGGCGATCAACTGTACCCTGAAGAAAGAATCAGGTCAGAGTTCCTCTAATGGAACGAGCTCGTTACGTGTTCCATAAAAGGCCCGTAGGATGAGGAGGATCGAACGCAACGCGTCGTTAACGCGTCGAGCCCCGACAGGGTGTTCCACGTCTCTTTGCGTCGTTAAGCTTCTTTGTCACATGGCGAATTTTAAATTGCGGGTCTCAGGATCCAAGGGCTAGAAGAGATTTGCTGCACTTGGATGTCGATCGCGTTCATCGATCAAATTACCTGCGACGGTCTCTCGACACAATTTTTAATAATTCTTCGGAGAATTTCTTTTTATTGCGCGCATTTTTCATGAGATCGATCGCGGTATTTGAAGCAAAGAGGTAATTATCGGCTGATAGAACTGCGTGTAATAACGGAGCTCGTTTTTTAATACTACGAATGATTTATTGCGAAGTACCCAAGTTTTGTCGTTAAATATTCAGAAATTATCGGACAGCGATTAAAAATTGATGACTGCAGATTTCTTCAAGCTTCTTATATCGAAGAATTTTACCGAGTTGATTTAATTAAAGTTGCAAAGAATTTTTAATAAAACTTTATTCAAACGTTACTGTGTAACAATTATTTTTCGCAAAAGTTCAACAGGAATATTGCAGCCGTTCATAGATCATTACGTGTCACTAGACCTCGTTCAAGCAAAGCGAAGTGATCAGGGAACGGAGCGTAATTTCCATGAAAGCGAAACTTCTTGGCATATCGGTGAACCATAGTCTCGCAATTGCGTCTAGTATTACGTATTACAACTCCTCTTTGAAGCTCGATTATCTTGCAGCGTAATTTCCATCATTTAGTCGATCTAAACTCCCTGGAGAATTACGATTAACTCGCATATCGAGCCGATACTCGTAACTCGATCGTACAACTTCGCGTCAAATCGTCTTATCCCTTTGAGTACGGAGTTCTGGCAAATTAAATGCCAAGTGGGCGTCGCTGGATCGGTGCTTAAATAACTTCGGGTACTATATTACAGTTTTAAGTACCAATGGTGTTACAGGCTAGTATTAACTAGACATGCTTTGTATCAGCGATATAGATACAGTGTGACCCAGTTGCTATAACTGGTAGTCTGCCATTTTATATTGAGGACAGTAACGGGGCACATATACAGTCATTTTTATTAGATTTCAAGCTTTAATTTGATGTATCATAAGTGATATTTCGTGATACTTTTCTGTCATGAATTTTAAATTGAACTTCAGTGTTTGAAAATCAGCAGTGATTTACTTAACATATGACAGTGTGAACGCTAAGGAGCATCAGTCATTTTGTATCGAGAATCGTAAAGGTGCATCTATATAGTCTTTTTCTGTAGGTTTCAAGCTTTAAATTGATGTATCACAAATGTCATTTGGTGATACTTTTCTGTCATGAATTTTAAACTGAAGTTCAATGTTTGAAAATTAGCAGTGATTCACTTAACATATGACAGTGTGCACGCTAAGGAGCGTCAGCCATTTTGTATCGAGAATCGGAAAGGTGCATCTATACAGTCATTTTCAGTAGGTTTCAAGCTTTAAATTGATGTATCATAAGCACATTTGGTGATACTTTTCTGTCATGAATTTTAAGTTGAATCTCAATGTTTCAAAATCAATAATGATCCACTTAACGTATGTGCAGTAGGAGCGTCAACAAAGCATCAGCCATTTTGTATGAAGAATCGTAAAGGTGCATCTACACAGTCATTTTCAGTAGACTTCAAGCTTTAAATTGATGTATCATAAGCACCATTTGGTGATACTTTTCTGTCATGAAATTGCAGCAGACTCATTCCTGTCCTATAACAGATAATTTTCTTTGAAGCTACACTAAACCATTACATAAAATAATTTTGCAAAGCATTGCGTTTGCTGAATTTAACTTTAGTAATCGTTGAATTAATTCCCCCTCGAAATTAGCTCTCGGTTGAATTTTATGTTAATTGAAAAACGTCAACCCAGAAACTTGCACATGCCAGTTATTTGCTCTCCAGCTTCATCTTCCATGAAACTTCGAAATGATATTTTCCTGTTCCTTTGATCATCCGCAAACACGTTACATGAATTAGACAAACTCGAGCCCGTGACTCAAAGTAGAAGTTCGATCTGGTGTTCACGGTTGGAACAGGACAGACAGAGGAGCCGAGTATTTAACGTTCCAGGATCAGATCCCTTTAATCCTGTTTGCCTATGACTGCACACGAGAGTTCCTTTCCACCGAGACCGTTCAAGAGAGGAGCATCACGTTAGGAACATACGTCTCTTGGCTAACGTCCTTTTAACGATTCATAAATTTCAACGGTTCGTGGCTACTGCTTGCCGGCCACACTTTCGCGAAAGTTTCTCTGGGAAATCTGGGTCAGCTTCGTCGTCGCATTGGGACGTCAGGATATTCCAGGACTAAGGATCGATTCATGTCTGGAATACACGGCTCTTTGGCTTCAAAAACTTACCCAATAGACCGGCGGTTTAACTGTTTTTAGTTTACGACTTGTATTTGGCAGATGTACATTAACTTTTCTATTGAAAATATATTGGAAAATTAAGGAAGGAAGGTCTCAAATGTTAATTTATAGACAGTCAGTATTTTTTAAAATAGATGACTGATATTTGAATAAAAGTATAGCAACGTGGTGTGCAGACGAAATCCGCCATTTTGGTTACATTGTAGTTCTGCTGTTAATAGGACATTTATTTGTGTCATTCGTTTAGTTCTATCACTAGTCAGTTTACTAACTCTTAATCTGTTTAATAATTTTTATTAAAAATGTCTAAGTAATGTATTAAAAAAAATTAGAATATAAAAGACACTCCCTATGTAAGTTTTTCGAATGAATTTATAGGTTAGAAGCAAACAAACAGACAAACAAAAAGTGAAGTATTTACCCTGCTGTTCAGGTGTAAAGTTTAATGCAATGGTTATGTAATAATTAGTAAGTGTGGATTCTCATAAACTGTTTTGAACTTTTTTGGAAATGTTTATCGTTAATTATCTGGCGCATAAAGTTTCCATTGTGGTCGCATGGTCGCAGCAGTTGGAGGAATCGATAAACCACGCCGGAAAGTTCTATAGAGTTTTTGAAGTGCAAGAATTCTGGAATTGTACAATATTGCTATATAATTGTTGTTCAGCAGTAATTGCCGAAGTTAGTATGGAACAATTTGACTACAAACTTGAAACCGAGAGCGAACAATCGCGACTGAGGAGCCATTACAGGACAATTTATAAATTGCACAAAGAACCGAATGCGACGCTTAATTTATTATGCAATTAATTACAGAGCGTCTAGTTGAAGAGCAACTTTCGACAGAGTGGTTTTCGTTAAACTTCTGGGGCTCAAACGCTTGACATAACAACGTTATTTATTACAATGCTGATACAAAATTAAATAACAAAGCAATAGAATAAAATAACAAATTTATTTTAATAAAAGTCCTCCGTAATTTACAAATAATGAAGTTTTAGTTCAATTACTCTGTTATTAAATTAGGAAAAAATTTCCATCTCAGCAATGTCCCAGAACAAAAAACCTTCAGAAACCTGTAATAACAATATCCAGAATTTCTCGACTAAACAAGAGATGTCCAAGACCTTTTTGCACGATAATTCTTCGTCACCTCACCGTCAGAAAAAGCGAGCCACCCCCGATTAATTTAAAGCAGCAAAATCGATCCTCGAGAAAAAAGACAGCGACCAAAATGAAGTTCTTAATTAAACAAGCTTGGACTTCTATCCACTGTCGTTATCGGAGTGGACGAACACCGGGAAGAAGACAACATTCAGACTAAATTCACCCTGCGGAAGGATCTAATTTCGTCCGAGTATCCTCCGCGCGTGTAACAGTCTCCGCAAACGCGTCCTACACAGGATAATGAATATGTCACGGTTGGTTTTTAACTGTAACAATGTCTCCTTGTAACGCTGTTTACCTCTTTTTACCGATGGTCGTTTGAGGTGCTTGAAAAATTTCCCTTTGTACGGAACAATATCGTATTTCCATTTAAAATTAATAACAACAAAATATCGACAGATTCTTTCCTATATTAATTTTACATCCTTTGTTCGGGACACTTTGGGGCAGTATAATCGATTTAAAAGAGAGACATTCTAATATTACGCCCGGAGCGATGATGTGTGCATCTGTTCGTAAATTAAAAAATATTTGACGGCGGTATGTGTCGATGAACCCTTTATGACATTCTTCAATTATAGGCTTTTTGATTGTCAGGACTTCAGATTTTATTTAGATTACAAGGCTTTAGAGCTATTGGAATACTGGGGAGTTCCACGCGTTGGACTAGTACGCGTTAGATGGGCACGCGTGGAACTACTACGCGTTAGATAGCCACGCGTGGAATTACTACGCGTTGGATAGCCACGCGTGGAACTACTACGCGTTAGATAGCCACGCGTGGAATTACTACGCGTTGGATTACTACGCGTTAGATAGCCACGCGTGGAACTACTACGCGTTAGATAGCCACGCGTGGAACTACTACGCGTTAGATAGCCACGCGTGGAATTACTACGCGTTGGATTACTGCGCGTTAGATAGCCATGCGTGGAACTACTACGCGTTAGATAGCCACGCGTGCAATTACTACGCGTGGAATTACTACGCGTTGGATTACTACGCGTTAGATAGCCACGCGTGGAATTACTACGCGTTGGATTACTGCGCGTTAGATAGCCATGCGTGGAATTACTACGCGTTGGACTATTACGCGTTAGATAGCCACGCGTGGAACTACTACGCGTTAGATAGCCACGCGTGGAACTCCTACGCGTTAGATAGCCACGCGTGGAACTCCTACGCGTTAGATAGCCACGCGTGGAACTACTACGCGTTAGATAGCCACGCGTGGAATTACTACGCGTTGGACTATTACGCGTTAGATAGCCACGCGTGGAACTACTACGCGTTAGATAGCCACGCTTGGAACTAGAGGTGCAAATTGGAAAATTGGAGAACTACAAATTCCTTTGTTTTCATATTTTTAATTTCTTCAGGTTGTAAGTTTTTTACGGTTTCCACACTCTTCTGGTTTTTAAGTTTCCTAATTTCTAGGACACCTAAGGTCTCTTAGCTTTCAAGCTTCTGTCCCTAAACTCCCATAACCTTTAAACTTTCTTCCTCTTTAGGTCCTAGTTTTATTAGTTTCAGTTTTCGCAATTTTTGAAATTAATTATCTCAAGAAGCGAGATAAGCCCATCACTAAGCTCTCCCCAAGTTGGACTCTGCAAGCGGTAATCAGTAAACGAAAGTTAAATTCGTAACAGCATAACCTGTATTTCGCAAAACAAGGACAGTGAAGAAAACTTGTTTCGATCGCGCATCGCAAGTTGCGAAAGTTTTCCCGGGTAAAAATTCTGAACGCGAGTTGCCCGCAGTTCAATTTACACTCGCGTCGCTGTTCCGTTGTCCCGGCGTTTGTGTTACACGCGGCCTAATTAAACGTGATATTTGAGTTTGTCCTTTGTGCGAAGTTTCATTTTACCCTCGAGCCGGGAGAAGCGGTCTAAAGAAAACTAATTTCACACGGGTTTGCCGCGTATTTATTTTCGAAAGCGCATTCTGCGGCCTCTAATGAATGCATAGCCACCGTTAGCCAGCCGAAAAACCGTGATTTCAAGATCACGAAATTGTTAAATATTCTGATCGGAATCGAGGTCGATTATCCGCAACGAAGAAAGCCGAACGTTCCAGCAATTTTCCGCCAATATCGTCAGAATGAAAACGGCTCCATAAATTTTCAAAGCAGCCCCGCGGATCCGGGCCGTGCATTTGGCACGAACAATTTCGCCAGCCAACGGAAAGTTTATAAGACACTTCGTCGCCGGAATAAAGGAAAAAAAATAGATGTACGTGAGGACCGTGCGAGAGTAAAGCTTCTATTCGACGAAAACCGACGCTTGAATACTACCCGCCATTTTTGATATCCACCGTAAAATACGCACGTGAAAAACTTTTATTTCTTTGCACGCTATTCGTCGATTTTCCAAATTCGTCGTCGAAAGTGACTGAAGTGATTTCGTGGCTCTGTGATCGAAATTAGTACTGCAGTGGTGACTGTTAATTTTTTGGACTTTTAGGTTATGTACGATGAAGGTTATTTTGGTTTTGGAGACATGGGGATGTGTTGAGATTCAATTATTTAATTGGTGAGTTTTTAATACTTGTTCGAGGGTTTTTGGTATTTGGCTGTAAATATTTGAGGCTTGGTATGGATGAGATTGCTTATTTATGTTCGTGATTGAATATGTTATGTGAGAGTCAGTGTGTGAGGTCTTTAGAGTAAGGCTACTGTGAGAGTCAGGCTACTGTGAAAGTCAGTATGTGAGGACTTCAGAGTCACTCTATTGTGAGAGTCAGTATGTGAGAACTTTAGAGTCACTCTACTGTAAAAGTCAGTGTGTGAAGACTTTAGAGTCAGCTTACTGTGAGAGTCAGTATGTGAAGACTTTAGAGTCAGATTACTGTAAGAGTCAGTAAGTGAGGACTTTAAGTGAGGCTACTGTAAGAGTCAGTATGTGAGAACTTTATAGTCAGGCTACCATATGAGTCAGTATGTGATTTAATGTATCTAAACGTCCACTGTCCAAGATTGCACATATACTCATACGTTACTGCTACATAAGTGCCACTATTCATGAAATCCAAATACACATGAGCACAAATACACATATCAGGAAGGTTACACCTATACTTCTAAGATGTTGACCTAACTGCCACCATTGGAGGTCTTCCAACACCCAAACGTCCACATGTACTCCTAAGTTATTGCTCCTAAATGTCACTCTTTAAGAAATATAATAAATCTCCAAACGATCGTTTAAGCAAGAATCGAATTTCGTTCATTAATCCCAGAAATTCGTCCATTAAAATCCCGATAGCTTCGTGATCAGAATAACAAGTAGCGATCGTGTAATTTTCATCTGAAGACTCGTGTACGAATCCCAAGCTGCAAGAATGCGAAGAGACGTTACTTTGCCAATTATCGTCATATAATTGCAGTTAGTTATCGACTAAGGGAAAAGAAGGCCGGCGAAACTCGTGAAAACTGTACGGGAGAAATTCGTTCGATGTAAAAGTATCGGACTCTGGGAAAAAACTTATTCTACCCCATCCGACAACTTCGTTAGCTACCGACGACGAGAGCTCGAAACGTTATTATCGAAGTTACGTTAGATGGGACAGGTAGTGTTGACGTGGCTATGTGCCTGTGCCTAAGTTTCCAACCGGAGCTTCTGTAATTGGTAGTGGCAGAGACAGAAGATACTGCGGGGAGAAACAGCTTCCGAACTATTGTGTAACACGGGACTTGTATTAATTCAATGTGTCTCAATATGTGACGTACCGATAATCGTGCTCGAATACCTCCTTTCGGTAGTTTGTCGGTATACTCCCGAGACTAGTTGCCATTTTACTGATTTATTTTGGAAAATTAGATGGGGAGGTATTATTTTTGGGCTTTGGGGATTTGGAAAGTGGAGATTTGGTAGCTGAGGAATTTACTTTTGGGATTTGGGTCTTGACTACTTCGCAACTTCGTAACTTGATGACCTAACAGCTTAGTATACCTGGACAACTTGACAACAACTGAACAATTTGACAATTTGACTATTTGACAAGTTAACAGTTTGACAATTTGACAATTTGACTATTTGACAAGTTAAAAATTTGACCATTTGACCATTTGACCCTTTGACAATTTGACCATTTGACAATTTGACCCTTTGACAATTTGACCATTGGACTATTTGACCATTTGACAATTTGACAATTTGACCCTTTGACCCTTTGACCCTTTGACAATTTAACAATTTGACAATTTGACAATTTGACCCTTTGACAATTTGACCATTTGACCATTTGACCATTTGACAATTTGACAATTTGACCCTTTGACCCTTTGACCCTTTGACAATTTAACAATTTGACAATTTGACCCTTTGACCCTTTGACAATTTAACAATTTGACAACTTGCCAATTTAAAAATTTAATAACTTGACAACCTGTCAATTTAACAACGTACTCCAAAAAATAACTCACAATAAACAGAACAGAATCCCAGATAATGTTCCACTTAGAACTCATCCAAAAAAAGTGTTTTCCTAAAAAATTCGTGAAGTTGTTATCAGAGTAGAGTAAATGCATCACAGAAAGGTATATCAAGAATATCTTTTCCTTACTTTAGCGTAAACTGTAGCAAAAGGAACAAACATTTAGAGAAGCTCCCGCACGGAGGAGCAAACTCGCTGGTCGTTTTGCAGTGGCCACTTGCACTAAATAACCGATAAGCACCGGGGGGCATTACGGAAGGTTACGCGGTGTTATCGGGAAAGTTCTAAATGCCACGAAGCACGTGCATTAAGTGCATCAAGTTCGCGTATCGCGTCGTTCTAGTTCACAAAAGCTAGCTTTATGCGCAGCCCGTAAACGTCCGAGTGTCCCTCGTAAAAGTGGGGATTCAACGGTATCGAGTATATATCTTCGGTGTTTCATCGCGTGTCTTTGCGTTTAATTCCCTTCTACCATAAACGTTTGAAACTGCAATCACCTAAATGGTCGAATAAAAACGTGTTTCGTAATTTATCATATGAAGGGTGTCTTTTCGTAACACACAGGGAATTAATAACGAAGTTTCAATCTGAGTAACAGAGTTCATTAAATTTTCGTTAGGATTAAAGAAAACCAGACGGATATTTACTTGATTAGTCAACTTTTCTCTTAGCAAGGGAAGAGCTGTTAACTTCCGTAACTCGATTCCGATGATCATCATGATTTAGAGGCTGCCAGCTGGCCGTTCAACGGAAGATCTAATTGAAGGGTGAAACTTTCAGGAATCTGGCAATTAACTCGGCTCCACGAGTTTGCCGCGTGATATGCGGTGTGAAAGAGTCTACTTTACTCTTATTTTACTATCGGGTCACCGGGTCGCGCCGAAGATATCGTTCATATGCCACATCTATTTAACTCAGTTCACTCCTCTTGCAATTATTTGCAATTTTATTATTTTTTTTTAAGGGTAGTTTTACTATTGTCTGTTTGTGGACACTCTTTGTAGGTCCACACAAAAAATTGTGATCAAGAAAAAATATTTTATGGATGACTATTTTAAGGTTAGACGTGATTTTAGTTTAAATCTGCAATTATGTAAATGAATACAGAAAGAGTTTATAATATGAACAAATATTTGTGACATCAATATCTGGTCAATGGTTGATGAATTTAAAAGCAGACTATTTTCAGTCTTACACATCTATATATGTGTAAACATGCATCAAAGTCGACTTCATCAAAAAATATTAAAAAATGTTGATCCTAAATTATTCACATATCTTTAAAATGAAAAATGTACTGTTTAGAAGCAAACATATAAATAAAATATAAATAAAGCAAACATATAAATAAAAATATGTAATAAAGTCTTTAGAAGCAAACCATATTCAGTCTCACATATCCACATATGTGTAAATATCTATGAAACGTAACTTGATCTAAAAATATTCAAAAATGTTGATCCTAAAGTATCCACATGTCTGTAAACTTAAAAATGTCCTGATTAAATAAAATCTTTAGAAGAAAACTATATTCAGTCTCATACATGCACATATGTGTAAACATGCATCAAAGTCAACTTCATCAAAAAATATTCAAAAATGTTGATCCTAAAGTATCCACAAGTCTGTAAACTTAAAAATGTTCTGTCTAAATAAAGTCTTTAGAAGCAAATTATATTCAGTCTCATACATGCACATATGTGTAAACATGCATCAAACTCAACTTCATCCAAAAATATTCATTAATATTGATCCAAAAGCATCCACATGTCTGTAAACTTAAAAATGTTCTGTTTAAATAAATTCTTTAGTCGTTTATTTAAAGTCAGTTATGAAATAATTATAGTGTAAGGTCCATAAACATTATTTACGTGAAAGCGCAGAGTAATAAAGTGAGCCACGAGACACTTGAACAGCGGATGTCGTATTTCTGCGGAAATATCGCAGGCTGCACAATGACGGTCAGTATCCTGTCTGGGTGTAGGTAGCTGTAGGAAAGGTTTCATTCCGGTGGTCACCGGTATTCTCGGTGTATTTTAACAGCGGCCAGCTGCGAACATTTCCAGCCTCTTCTTTCCTGATAAGCTTATCTCCGCATCTTCCTGAAGAAGCAGCTCGTTTCGCATGGCTACTCGCGTTGTCTGCGAATTAAGCGCCGGGAAAATTGTATTGTTGCGCCTCGTGTGCTCCTCTCGCTGCGCGGCAAGATTTGCATGCGAGGAATGAAGTCTAATTTGCTAGAACGTGGCAAGTTTCGAGCATTCTGCTGCTAATTGCCGCGTTGCGTGCTAGGATTGATCGTGTGAACAATTTGCTGAACGTGTAATTGTCGAGCTTCGTAACAGACCTTCAAACACACCTCCAAATTTTTGATAACTTAACTTCCTTCTACCTGGGAAAAAATTAATTTTTTCCTACGTTAACTTTTCATTAATGTACCGAGTATTTTAAAAAAAAATTAATGGTGCACCATGAGTTCCATTCGCGAAATCAATTTTGAAGACTTCATTTAAACCAGCAAAATTACGCTGCGTTCTTTCTGCCGTTTCCAGGTATTTAGCACCGAATAAATAATATCCGCCGCTCATTTCACCGAATGGTCGCCGAATTTGTACGAAACCCGATTTTGAACGCGCAACCTCTCTTTACCTTTATCCACGAGGCAACTTTTATCCGAAGCATTTTTCCGCGCGAATTTCCATACAGAGGAAGCTTCATTAAACTTTTCTGCGCTGCGCGTATTTTAATAACAAGGTCCGAGATTTTCCGAGCGCCACTACGCGTTTATTAAGCGCAGGAGACCCGGAACGGAATGCACGTTTCAAAAATGCACGCTCTGGACAATCTTTGCGGGTCGCCTTTTTAATAACACTACATTAAATCAAAGCGGCGAGCATTTAGAATTATGCGAATTAGCGTACGCAGCTTGGGAGTTTGGGTCTCTGTATGTCGATGGCGAATTTGGGAAGATAGAAATTTGGGTGTTGAGAAGTTGAGGATGTTCAGATATGGACATGTGAGGATATGGGGATTTGGGGAGTAGGGGATGTGTGGACCTGGGGATGTGGGGATTTGGGGATGTAGGGAATTGGGGATGTGGAGAACTGGATAGGTGCCAAATTGAGGAGGTAAGAAATTGGGGATGTGGAGAGTTTCATGTGTGGAGAATTGGACATGTGAGGAATT
The DNA here is from genome assembly GCA_963576845.1 of Megachile leachella. Taxonomy (NCBI): domain Eukaryota; kingdom Metazoa; phylum Arthropoda; class Insecta; order Hymenoptera; family Megachilidae; genus Megachile; species Megachile leachella. Next base: position 12,605,835 of record OY756257.1, read on the forward strand.
GGGGATGTGGAGGATTCCATATGTGGGGAACTGGACATGTGAAGAACTGGGGAGGTGGAGATTTGGAGGTGTGGAGAATTGGAAATGTGAGGAATTGGGGATATGTGGAATTGGATATGTGGAAATTTGCACATATGTGGAATTGGACATATGTAGAATTGGAGATGTGGGGATTTGGAGGTGTGAGGAATTGGAAATGTGTGAAATTGGGGATGTGAGGAATTGGAAATGTGAGGAATTGGGGATATGTGGAATTGGATATGTGGAAATTTGCACATATGTGGAATTGGACATATGTGGAATTGGAGATGTGGGGATTTGGAGGTGTGAGGAATTGGAAATGTGTGAAATTGGGGATGTGAGGAATTGGAAATGTGAGGAATTGGGAATACGTGGAATTCTATATGTGGAAATTTGCACATATGTGGAATTGGACATATGTGGAATTGGAGATGTGGGGATTTGGAGGTGTGAGGAATTGGCAATGTGTGAAATTAGTGATGTGAGGAATTGGAAATGTGAGGAACTGGTGATATGTGGAATTGGATATGTGGAGATTTGCACATACGTGAAATTGGACTTGCAAGGAATTGGCAATGTGTGAAATTAATGTGAGGAATTCACTCCATGAAAAGTTGACTCCGTACAAAATTAGAAATATGGGAAATTAATAATGTGAAACAAATCAACATAAAAATATCAAGCTTCGAAATCCCCAAATTACCTATCATTTCGCAGACATGCCCCCCAATTTGAATAGCAAAAATTTTTGGAACAACTCTCAAAGAACAATGTACGATACATGAAGAGATTTGAAAAAACCACGAAATGGCATGACAAAAATTTATTTTGAAGTCTTCCGATTGTTACAAAAGGTATTCGTACGTTTCATTTTACGCGCGGTTGAATATTATTAAAAAAGAAGAAGGAAAAGAAAAGCAGTGTATCAGTAGACTGTTTCGTCTAGCCTGGAGGAATGCAGGGATTCAGCGGTTTTCTCGTCGACGATGCAGCTTTTTCCGCCCGAGTTTCCAAAAATTCAAGTGGGTCAGCTTTTTGTTTCGGTTCGTTCGCGTCAAGACGTCGTGTCAACGACGCTTTTTCCCTCCTCCATTTGCTTCTCTTCTTTTCGGCATTTCTATAGTCGTTGCCATTATTTCTGAACTTGTTATCTGTTCAACTTGCGAAAATTCGACGAACTTTTAACAAATAATCCCTTGGAAACTAAACGTTTTCAAGTTTAAATTTATTTTTATACTCGAACATTCTGACGTCTGTAGACCTTCAAAAAAATTCAGCCATCTAACTTATATAGAGATGTGTCATTACTGCTTTTTGTACATCGTCTTATTATAAGAGATTTAAAACTGAAACATTAAATTCTAACTTTAAAAAGATCATCCCTGAGGGGGTTGAAAACTGTGGGACCTTCATTGGAGACAGAAGAAGAGTTTTACTCTTATTTTATATTTATTGTCTAATATATTTGTACTTTTATTTAGTGTAATTTTTATATGAATAATATTTGTAACATTCTTAATTTGAGGACATGTGTGAATTTATAACCTTTGATTAATTTTAGGTGAAACATTTTTGTGTTTTTAGAAAATATGAGAGACACATTGTATTGACATTTCATGTACAGGTACAAAAGGATTTAATATAAATGTCCCAAAAATTTCTCTCAGTGTCAGAAAAATGGTTCTTCAAGATACACATACGTTCACATAAGAACATGTGTGAAGGTGCTTCCTATGAAAGTCATTGTACAAATCATAAATCGTAAATTTAAATTTCCAGAGGACGAATTTACAGCCAATTTCCGGCACTTGCAGAACACTTGAGCTTAGATTCGGTATTCGGAGAATGATCCTGCAACAAGCCGTGAAAGTCGTTAAACCGTCCCCGTAAGCTTTCACGAACGCGACGCGTTTACAAGGGTCGGTCGCGGGTCGGACACGTATCTGCAAAGCCGCAAAACATCGGTGTCGGTGATGAAAGTCGGTCGTTGGCTCGATTTCCCGAAAAACATCGAAAGTGGAGCTAGAATTCGCGTTCGGTCGGACGACGTGATAGATTGCACTTTACCGTCCATGCACGAGTAGTTTGCCGCTACCTTCGCGATTTATTTCGTCGAGAGGCATCGTTTTGCTTTTTCCGCCATTTTCGGGCGGTCGAGCGTCGTATCGAGAGGTGATTCCCCGCTGAAGTCTTCAAATTGCTCGTAGATCATTCCTGTTTCCGAATTTACTCGGGCAAAACAGAGAAGCTTACTACTACAACGCTCGTTTTCATCCCTGGAAAATTGATTAAAGGATCTACAGTAATCCTAGTACGAAAGCTATGGGTTTATTCCTGTGTTATCAGCATTAAACACTGAGCGCCTGGCGATTAGTTGATGAATCCATTTGTACTTCAAATTCAAAGTTAGGATCTGTTCAATATACTTGTTTTTGTACAGACTCTTGCTGATCAATTATAAGATCTCATGTATAGCTAACTTCAATCAAGTTCATAAGTTAGTTTATGACAGTTAAATGTTCACGGTTTCATAATAATTTCATAGACAGACTGACAGACAGACTACTCGGTCAAGAAACGAAAGCTGTCGTGACTGTAGACCTCATGTGTTTAATAAAGATGTATGTTTGAATGTTCTCCATATGGTTATACATGTGTACATAGGCAACATATGTGTAGATACATATGTAGACACATCTATATAGACATGTAATAGACATGTACATGTGTAGTGTGCACGTGTATAGCAGTCACATGTGTACATAGACAATATATGTATGTGTAGATACATGTGTGGATACATGTGTAGACATATGTGTAGATACATGTACATAGACATGTAATAGACATACGTATAGATACATGTACATAAACATGCAATAGACATGTACATGTGTAGTATACATCTGTATAGTAGTCACATATGTATACAGACAATATATATGTAGATACATATGTAGATACATATGTGGATACATGTGTGGATGCATGTGTAGATACATCTACATAGACATGTACATGCACAGAACACACGTGTATAATAACTACATGTGTACATAGACAAAATCTTAAACACATGCATGATATTTAATACACATATGTAATGTTCTCAAGCTAACCACATATGACTGTCAGGCTAATTCCAGTTGCCTCCAGCTGTCCCTCATCAAATTTTCTCTTCACAAATTTTCATCGAACCTCCCTTTCTGAAGAACAACAGAAGCCAAAGATTAATAGCTTCAGCTCCCGCCAAACAGTAATTAAAAAGTGTGGCAAAGAAGCAGAAAGACATAAATTCGTAACGTCGGTACTAAAAATGTTAAAAAGGAGCGTCAGTACGATCACGTAACGAAGTAACAGCGTGAACCAAGCGATTAGCAGGCGCTGCAGGTGGTAAATTTGAAATTAAGAAGGCCGTTTTTCAAAGTGGATGCTCCTTTTCACGGTTATGCAGCGTCGGAAAGGAAGAAGAAGGACGGTAGAATGGTCCAATTCATCTGACGAGCTCATTATACCGGGCCCCATAGCGCGTTCCGCCTCCGTTTTCGGCGGCTTCTCTCTTCCATCCGTTGCTTAAAACCTTGAAATTACAAGCGCCGTTTTCGGCACGCCAGCCGCAGTAACCTCTTTCCCTCGGGGATCCTAATTGTAAACGAGTGCAAAGCAGAAAATACAGGCCGAAGCTTTCAACGCGACGCGTCGTCCTTCCTCGAATAACGTTGCTCCTCGAAACTGGAGATAATGGCTGTTTTCGTCTGATGATATGCCGCTTTATTATTTTTACCTTCTTTTCGCACTATTTCGCCATCAAATATCTTACATTACAAGCCTTTATTTTCTTTATGGTCTTAATCAGTTTCTTTAGCTATCTTGTAAGTTAAGGTACTTATGTAATATGACATACGAGTGCTTCATGACGCACATAGTATATGGGATAAAGTAGCTTCGTATTTTTACTGCAATTTTGGGTTTAGTTCTGATGAAGGATGACTGCACAGCTTAACATTCTAACTTTCTTCAGTCATCTTCGTTTCAGGAGTTAGATAGCTGTGTATGATGCAACCGATATCTAACGCGTGGTAATCTCATACGTGGAAATTTAACTTGCAACGATCCTACGCGTTGAAATTGAATGGGTAGTAATCTAACGCGTGGTAATGGAACGCGTAATAGTTCCACGCGTAGCAATCCCACGCGTGGTTATCTAACGCGTAGCAGTTCCACGCGTGTTTATCTAACGCATAGTAGTCCCACGCGTGGTTATCTAACGCATGGGAGTCCCACGCGTGGTTATCTAACGCGTAGTAATCCATCACGTGGTTATCTAACGCGTAGTAGTCTACCACATGGTTATCTAACACCTAGTAATCCAACACTACACACTTAAATTACCTAAAACTGACACTTAGTGATTAATAAAAAGCTCGTAGCAATTAATAGAAATCTTCCTATCGGAAAAACCAGTACCGAGTTCACACGTTACACAGCAACAAATATGTCTAAAACTTGCATCCCTCAAAACATCATTTCACAACGAAGGTTTCTGGGGTAGCTCTCAAAATTATTCGTCGACTTTCGTTCCATTTCTTTTTCATCCCCGTTCCTATTTCGTCCACTCGCCACACCCCTCCCGCCCTTTATTTTTCTCATCTCTCCGATCTCCAGGACGACCTCATCTGCATTCCACTTCCGTAATCGGACCAGCATCCGACCTTTGCTAATGTTAAACGCCGGTCCGGCGCTGCTGGAAGAAACAAAATAAAAATACGCGGCCTTCTGGTTTTGTGTCTTTTAGTCCGAGGTCAGCCTCGTCCGTGACACGAGGAACGAACGGGGTTAAGCAGTTCGTTTAACGCGTTAGTTCTTCGTTTGGAGGTTAAGGCAGTTTTCATCGGCGCAGAATAAAAAACGTTTTCTTTCTTCGGCTTGTGGCTCGGGTTTTCAAGGTTTAGGATAACCGGCTAATTGGATTGTTTTATTACGAGATCAAAGCCGCGGCTCGGTAATTAGACGCTTCATTATGCCTCCTTCGTTTTTCGCGTTTCTTTCTTAAGCCGCTATTCGGGTAGATATACGGTCGCGTTAAAACTTGAGCAACTTTTTGTTGCTTTTGATATTAGTTATCCGACGTGGAGAGGCAGCGAAGCCAGCTTAAACGCGGCTCTTCGTTTAATGAAACGTCCATAGACGTTCTGAAAAAAGCATCGTAGATAAAAGCCCGCTATTATTTTTGGTAGTTCAAATGTTGATTCTGGGGATTCATTAAGATAACAAAAACATGGCGACTGTTATCTTTGCCTTTACATTTTTCGTTACTGTGTAATGAAAAACAAAATGGTCACGGTTTCATTTAATATAAATCACGTGGCTGGAAATAATCTTTTCTACCTCGTCATTTTACTGCAGTTCTTCATTCAATCTATTCAGCTTTTTTATTACACCACTGTTCGTAACATTCATAATTTGCCAAAATTAATCACGGTCTTGTATTTATATTTTCTGAAGTACAAAGTAGTCTCATATTAAATATGTTTTATTTAGAATTTGAGGTATACTTTAGATTGCTAATAACGTTAATGTACTTTATTATACAAAAGCATTTAGTTTGAGGAACGTGAAGAAGATGAAAAGAAAAAAATACGCAGTAGTTGTAAAAATCTGGTTTGCGCAAATGGGAAGCAATGTTCTCCTAAATTACAAGGTGGCACGGTCGCCGTTAATTCAAGGATTCCATCATCATCCGTTCTAGTTATCATAATTGGACAGCGCGTGGAACTCGTAAGGTATATATACAGGGAGTTACGAGAAACAGAAGCTCCTTTTCTTTATTCCATTACGCGGTCCGCGGTTTCGAAGAAACAGGAAAATAGCTCGGTTCGTTCTTTTAACAGTACGCCCGGAGCGTTGCCGCACCGTCCTAACCATTATTCCAACAACATTACGGCGACGAGCGGCTGCTTTAAAGGCCGGCATAAATATGAGCCTCGCCGATATAAATTTCCATTTGTTTCGAGGCGACAGCTTCGCTCCTCTCGAACACGTAATCCTCGCCGAAAATCGCTTTGATCGACGGCTTCCGGAACGTGCTTTAATGAAACTCATTTCTCTTTTAAATCTACCTGGATCGATTGCCGGAATAACCATTCTCTCGAAATAAGACTGATTTATGATATAAATAGTTACCAACATTACGGCGAAACTGGCGGATATCAATTTTAATAACGTTTCAAGAGCTATACGTTTTACTGAATACGGTTCCTCGAATGTTCTGAAATATGCTAGATGACCACGTGTTGCAATACTACGCGTTAGATAACCACCCGTTGGATTACTACGCGTTGGACTACCACGCGTGGAAGTACTACGCGTTGGACTACCACGCGTGGAACTACAAAGCGTTGGACTACCACGCGTGGAACTACTACGTATTGGACTACCACGCGTTAGATAGCCATGCGTGGAACTACTATGCGTTGGACTACCACGCGTTAGATAGCCATGCGTGGAATTACTAAGCGTTGGACTACCACGCGTTAGATAGCCATGCGTAGAATTACTAAGCGTTGGACTACCACGCGTTAGATAGCCATGCGTGGAACTACTACGCATTGAACTACCACGCGTTAGATAGCCATGCGTGGAACTACTAAGCGTTCGACTACCACGCGTGAGATTACTACTCATTCAATTTCAACACGTAGAATCGTCGTAAGTTAGATTTCTACGAATTAGATTACCACGCGTTCGACATCGGCTCACGGTATCACGTTACATTTCAACGCGTAGACTCACTACAGATTACATTTCAATAAGTTAGATGTACATATCAGATTTCGCCGCGTTCAATTACTGTCTGATAGATATCACATTACATCACCGTGAGGAAGGTTGCTTTGTGTTAGATAATATGTTAGATTTGGTAATAGTGGTATAGCTATTACAACAGTACATTTATAATATTATAATTCTGCTTGTTTCTTGTGGAAACGACTGTCAGCGATGAAAAATCTTCTGGTAAGTCCAGTAAAAAGGAAATGTGATGGATCTGAAGTTTTCTTGGGCTCGGTTGTTGTTCCCAGGGGTTTGATGAGGGTTTGATAAGGGTCGCTATTAATAACTCTTTGGACGTCGTTGTAAGGTCGCTTCGAAAGCTTTACAGGGATCTATTCTTATAAAGATGTTTATCCATTGTTGCGAAAAACGTTCATCATTGTAATAATTATAGGTTAAACTATTACAAATCGTAAGAGGTTAAAGTTCTGAAAGAACAATCGTTGATGAAGTGAGAAAAGTTGGCGAAGAGAAACTCATAAAAAGAAGCGTAACCGCAAACAACGGGAACAACGTGTTCGAGGATCGGACATCGTTCTACTCGAGTTATAATATCCCCAAGAAGATTTATCACGGCTTTTTAGAGCGGTTGGCCGTAATGCGCCACTTAGCAGGTAGCAATACAAGTTTAGTTCTTCCTGTGTCGAGGATATTTTTCCACTCGCGAACGGAAACGCGGGCCTTTCACGTCTCATAAGTGTACCATCGGAATTTATTGCTTTACGGTTCGGAGCTCTATGCGATATCGACGACATCGACGTGCACGAGGAAATTACACTCGATCCTTCTCTATACCTGTCTGAGGTGTGATGCCTCCTCTATACTTGCCTATCATGTAGAATTTCTTTCTTACGACAGAAATTTTATCTCTGAATCATAAATAGATCATAGATGTCGTCAGATACATATGATATATTTATGATGCACATAAGTACAGCGATTTAAAATACTATACATGATGTGTATTGAAACATTCTTATATCATTGTGCATCAAGTTTATGTCCTGTTGTGTGTATACATTTTTTATTACTTTTGTATGTGTACATTTTATATTACCTTTGTATGTGTACATTTTATATTACTTTTGTATGTATACATTTTATATTACTTCTGTATGTGATTTATTTTTAGAGTATGAAGATTTTTGTTTAAAAATTGTTTATGAAGATTGAAGTAGTATTTGGGGAACATTTAAGTACAGCATTTAATTCAATCTGATTTAAATGAGCAGATGAAGTTGTTGAGGAATATGTTCATAAGTGGCAATGTTAAGAAGTACTTAAGAGCAAGGTTCATATAATGAATTGATAAAAAGCAGCAATGTTGAATGGTACTTGAAAGCAAGGTTCATGTAATGAGTTCATAAGAAACAGCAATTTTAAGAAGTACTTAAGAGCAAGGTTCATGTAATGAATTCATAAGAAACAGCAATTTTAAAAAATACTTAAGAGCAAGGTTCATATAATACATTCATAAAAAGCAGCAATGTTAAAAAGTATTTAACAGCTACATAATTTACTTCATACAAAAAGAAGAATTTTATGTAACAAAGTAAAGATTCAATATATAACTTCATGTATTGATACAAAAAACAATAATTCATAAATAATAGTAGTACTAATGTATACATAAAAATTGCACAAAGTAGATTTTCTTTCAAAAGCAGCATACATCAGCTGCACGAAACAGCTTACAAAGAAAAAAGTGTAATAACCAATTTGCACCAGAAGCACTCAGCACAAAAGACTCCAGCAATAAGCATTCCGACAATAGCTGAAAATAATAAAGTTTCGAGCATCAAAAAAGCCGGCAATTCGCGAGTAGTATCGGCAAATCGTATAATGTAGCCGCAATTCGCGGGAACTCGAAAAGAAAGAAATATTCTGGAGGAAACAAACCAGCCAGTTTTCCAGTCGAGGCACACCTTGTTTCCGCCCGAACAGTTACGAGCCTTTGCTAAGAAAACCGCGAAAAGAAGCCTCGGCAATCGAGGAGCGAGATCGCATTTCAGACGCGTTTTCCGCGATCCCGCACGCTTTCATTCGTGCTTTCGATTCAAAATTCATTTCGCCGCGAACGGGGAATCGACGCTCACGGCGAAATTCAATTTAAGCCGCTTTACTTGACACCGACGAAACGTTATTTCGCGATCCTATCGAATCATCGTCCCTCTATATTTTTCCGCTCGACTCCGCCTCGAATTCAGCGATAACGCGGCTTTCGCTTTCTAGAGCCATCCACTCGAAAATCTTCCTAAGTGCCTCGAACACAGGCAAAATGGAGTCATCTCCCTTTATGCCGCTTCTCGATATTTCCTGTGACCTAACACGGTTTTCGACGCCATTTTTACCGAGGTTTGACGACTTGGAAAAAGCTGCACGTGCACCGAATTAGTTGTTGTCGATACGAAATGTAATTTATTAGATGGTAATTGATAGCGAGTGCACGAAACTGGTGTTTGGGTTACCTCTTTATTGCCTTATGTTACGTTCTTTATCGGTGAACTTAATATTGCTTGAAAACCATCAGATTCTACATCAGTTATTTTCATGTTATAACTTAATAAAGAAAAAATAAACTTTCTCTCAAACTGTTACATTCAGAAAAATTTTGTATAAGAAATTTATATTTTGTATCGCCATTTACAATATTTGACATGTCTGTTTTATAATACACAAAATTAAAATTGTCTAAAAATTGTTACAATTAGTCAAATTTTTGTGTCACTTCAAAAATATATATTTTAACAAACGTTTGAAATAATTAATATTCTTTACAATGCAAGATTGATAATGCATCTATGAATCTATGAATCTATTGTATCTTAGAACTAAACAAGAAGTTTGATCCCTTGTAACAATGAAGAACTTGTAATGATATAGGGTTGAGGAAACAGTAGTAGCATTCCAATTATGAACTTAGGTGTATTAATTACGAAGGTTCTGTTCTACGTGCAAATATATCCGACCACGTCAATAGAATATCAGACAGGAGACTAAATTAATTAGAGAGAAGTTAATATATAAGTGAATTTGGAAATCATCGCACATAATTGATCACACTTAAAATAACGAGAAGTCAAACGTGATATTTATCGACATGCACAAAATTAGCAGAAGAAATTAGAACTATTAATGTGTAATCGAAGAGACTCAAAATTCTCTCGCAAAGATTCCGAAGCGTTTCACCTAAAACTTGCGAAAGTTTTCGAAGTAATTCGATGCGTCTCGATGGCATTTCGAATTTCATTTAGAAACTTTTCGCCAAACTTGTACGAATCTTGTTTCACAGTTGAAAATAAAACGAGCAAAAATCGAGGTATTCTTTTTTTGGGAAACTAGCTTTGTTCGGAAGATTTCCGTGGAAAACGATCGTTTCATTTTGTTAGAATGAAATCGAGTGAAACCGAACCAAACAACGTACGGACCATGATTAATACGAAATACGATCGCAGTTGCAATCAACGTACCTAGTTTACATAACGAAATTCGCCGTTAATATTAAACCAGCGTGCTGTTATTATTATTATTACATTGCAGACATTTATTCGTTTTGGGGAATATACCAGAAACCAAGCAAGAAATCAATATAGTAGGGGAAATGTGGGAAGAGAGCAATTATTTTGCGTGGTCGTTAAATATTTGCAAAAATTATGTAGTTATATAGGAGATTGCGATATGTTGGAAAATCATATGTTAAGTTGCGATAGGATAGAGTAGAGGATTACTAGTATTAATGGGTAGAGTGGAGGATTAGTACGCGTTAGATAAGTGCACGTTGCGCTATTACGCGCTGGATAACCACGCTGTGGACTACTACGCGTTAGATTGCCACGCGTTGGACTACTACGCGTTAGATAACCACGCGTGGGACTACTACGCGTTAGATAACCACGCGTGGGACTACTACGCGTTGGACTACTACGCGTTAGATAACCACGCATGGGAGTACTTACGCGTGGGAGTACTACGCGTGGGACTACTACGCGTTAGATAACCACGCGTGGTAGTACTACGCGTGGGACTACTACGCATGGGACTACCACGCGTGGAACTACTACGCGTGGAATTACTACGCGTGGGACTACCACGCGTTAGATAACCACGCGTGGAACTACTACGCGTGGAACTACTACGCGTGGAACTACCAAGCGTGGGACTACTACGCGTGGAATTACTACGCGTGGGACTACCACGCGTTAGATAACCACGCGTGGAACTACTACGCGTGGAACTACTACGCGTGGAACTACCAAGCGTGGGACTACTACGCGTGGAATTACTACGCGTGGGACTACCACGCGTTAGATAACCACGCGTGGAACTACTACGCGTGGAACTACTACGCGTGGAATTACTACGCGTGGGACTACCACGCGTTAGATAACCACGCGTGGAACTACTACGCGTGGAACTACTACGCGTGGAACTACTACGCGTGGAACTACCACGCGTGGGACTACTAAGCGTGGAACTACCATGCGTGGAACTACTACGCGTGGCACTACTACGCATTAGATAACCACGCGTGGGATTACTACGCGTTAGATTACCACGCGTTAGACATCGGTTCATGTTATCGCTACATATTAAATTTCAACTTGTAGAGTCACTACGTGTAGATCATATTTCAATACGTTACATTCACATATCAGATTTCGACACCTTAAATTACTGTCTGACACATCAACGCGTTACATCCCCATGAGATATATTTCTCTGTATCCGACAATTTCTACATGTTTGATTTGTCAACCTCCCCGCTAATTCCCTACTCGATAAACCTCCCTGCGACAAATCCCTCCTGACAGATTCCCACTCATTAAATTTCGACCTAAACGTTAATGTGTTAACCTGTAACGTTACATCACAATCTCACTATATCTACGCCAACTTGCAACTAAAAGCTATCAACCTGTTAATTGCATAGTAAAGTATAGTAATACTATTAGTAACACTGTGATGAATAAGGTAACGAAAGATATTTTCCCATGGAATCATATTTTCTTCTAACGGCAACATCGATCACAATTCAACCCATCTCTCTCTCCATCTTTCCGTCCCATCACGATCTTCCAAAACCCCGGTCGTTAAGCTCTATAAGCGTCATTAAGCGTGGCATTAATTTAAATTTCAATGCCGCCTTATGCTCTTGGTCCTGTGTCGATCTCATCGGGCCTGTGCAAGGAAAAATGATTACAGATAAGGTTGCAGAAGGGAATTTAATCCAAGAATTTTGCTCAAGGGTAGAAGGAAAATTTTAAGCTACAAAGTATGTCTTTTGACAAGGTTTATCCTTCGTGACAAAATTTCGAGATTCATAAATGATCAAGAAAGAAGATTATTGTAATAAGCGCGTGATATATTGCAGAAATTGTTAACAAAAAATTCTGAGCAATATTTTCAGTACGTCGACATTTTACGATGGACCCGTTGAATTTTGAAAATCACCCAATTGGCTGTCATCGTTGAAAGATATCGCGTTTCGAGATCGACCGAGTCTCGAAAATTCTAGCCGGGTTACGAGTTCACGTAGCCGATGAACAGAGTCCTGGGCAGAGCTGAAAATTTGATTGAAACCTCCCCCAGGAGCATTCTCCGAGAAAAATTCGTTGCGAGTCGCTCGATTCAATGGTAATCCAATAAATGTCCCCGACTTTTATTACACGGATATGAATTATACCGGACAAAATTGGGGCCAACGTTTCAGTTTCAGTTTCCGACGTAATTCCACTTGTAATTGAAATTACAGTTCGATTAAATTCGCCATCGACGAGCCTGTTTCACGCTGCTGTCGTTAACTATTACGCGTGATCTAATTATTTTAACGCTAATAGCCGTGGTCTCTGTGCTGACGTTGATTATTGAAGTAGAAAAAAGTTTTAATTAACTTGTAATAGTCGTTGAACTTTTAGGTGAAATTGTACTGTGGGGGGTTGGATTAATATTTTATTGGTGGTGATAGTATTTGGATCGGGGTATTGGGTACTCAGTGATTGAATGTAAGAGGATTATTATGGCTTTGATAGCTGTGTGGTAAATAACTGAGCGTTAGATGGTTGACTGGTAGATTATTACGCGTTGGATAGTGGCGCGTTAGATTACTACGCGTTAGATAACCACGCGTGGGACTCTACGCGTTAGATAACCACGTGTGGGACTACTACGCGTTAGATAACCACGCATGGGACTACTACGCGTAGGATAACCACGCGTGAGACTACTACGCGTGAGACTACCACGCGTGGGACTACTACGCGTTACATAACCACGCGTGGGAGTACTACGCATGGGAATATTACGCGTGAGACTACTACGCGTTAGTTAACCACGCGTGGGACTACTACGCGTGAGACTACCACGCGTGGGCAGTGGTGGGCAGTCTCAGCGCATGCGCAGTAAGCTATTCGTAGAAGTTCTCAGTAGCGTATACAGTTTGATGAAATATAAGGTATCATTAGGCCCTAATAAGGAAAAAAAATAAATCTGAAGAAAATTGCAGGAAAGAGAATAAAATGGTTAAGTAATATAACAGATTATATATAATAAAAGTAATATTATTTATTTATGATTATTAAATAATTCAATAATTTAATTTATTTATGATTACTATTTTATTTATATTTGTTATTATATTAATTAATTAATTAATTATATTATATTAATATTTGTTGCAAGAGCAAAGGAAAAAGATACCGCTCGATTTTTATCAGATCTTCGCATGTTAACAAAATAAAATCCATTTCTTTCTTATTGTATCTCTGATATTATAATTTTCGCACGTAAGACCTAAGTAGTACAAGCGTATTATATGGTCAGACCATTCAAGTAGTATAACCATAATATATGGTCAGACCATTCAAGTAGTACAACCGTATGATGTGGTCAGACATTTAAGTAGTACAACCGTGTGATGTGGTCAGACATTTAAGTAGTACAACCGTGTGATGTGGTCAGACATTTAAGTAGTACAACCGTGTGATGTGGTCAGACATTTAAGTAGTACAACCGTGTGATGTGGTCAGACATTTAAGTAGTACAACCGTGTGATGTGGTCAGACATTTAAGTAGTACAACCGTGTGATGTGGTCAGACATTTAAGTAGTACAACCGTGTGATGTGGTCAGACATTTAAGTAGTACAACCGTGTGATGTGGTCAGACATTTAAGTAGTACAACCGTGTGATGTGGTCAGACATTTAAGTAGTACAACCGTGTGATGTGGTCAGACATTTAAGTAGTACAACCGTGTGATGTGGTCAGACATTTAAGTAGTACAACCGTGTGATGTGGTCAGACATTTAAGTAGTACAACCGTGTGATGTGGTCAGACATTTAAGTAGTACAACCGTGTGATGTGGTCAGACATTTAAGTAGTACAACCGTGTGATGTGGTCAGACATTTAAGTAGTACAACCGTGTGATGTGGTCAGACATTTAAGTAGTACAACCGTGTGATGTGGTCAGACATTTAAGTAGTACAACCGTGTGATGTGGTCAGACATTTAAGTAGTACAACCGTGTGATGTGGTCAGACATTTAAGTAGTACAACCGTGTGATGTGGTCAGACATTTAAGTAGTACAACCGTGTGATGTGGTCAGACATTTAAGTAGTACAACCGTGTGATGTGGTCAGACATTTAAGTAGTACAACCGTGTGATGTGGTCAGACATTTAAGTAGTACAACCGTGTGATGTGGTCAGACATTTAAGTAGTACAACCGTGTGATGTGGTCAGACATTTAAGTAGTACAACCGTGTGATGTGGTCAGACATTTAAGTAGTACAACCGTGTGATGTGGTCAGACATTTAAGTAGTACAACCGTGTGATGTGGTCAGACATTTAAGTAGTACAACCGTGTGATGTGGTCAGACATTTAAGTAGTACAACCGTGTGATGTGGTCAGACATTTAAGTAGTACAACCGTGTGATGTGGTCAGACATTTAAGTAGTACAACCGTGTGATGTGGTCAGACATTTAAGTAGTACAACCGTGTGATGTGGTCAGACATTTAAGTAGTACAGCCGTGTGATGTGGTCAGACATTTAAGTAGTACAGCCGTGTGATGTGGTCAGACATTTAAGTAGTACAGCCGTGTGATGTGGTCAGACATTTAAGTAGTACAGCCGTGTGATGTGGTCAGACATTTAAGTAGTACAGCCGTGTGATGTGGTCAGACATTTAAGTAGTACAGCCGTGTGATGTGGTCAGACATTTAAGTAGTACAGCCGTGTGATGTGGTCAGACATTTAAGTAGTACAGCCGTGTGATGTGGTCAGACATTTAAGTAGTACAGCCGTGTGATGTGGTCAGACATTTAAGTAGTACAGCCGTGTGATGTGGTCAGACATTTAAGTAGTACAGCCGTGTGATGTGGTCAGACATTTAAGTAGTACAGCCGTGTGATGTGGTCAGACATTTAAGTAGTACAGCCGTGTGATGTGGTCAGACATTTAAGTAGTACAGCCGTGTGATGTGGTCAGACATTTAAGTAGTACAGCCGTGTGATGTGGTCAGACATTTAAGTAGTACAACCGTGTGATGTGGTCAGACATTTAAGTAGTACAGCCGTGTGATGTGGTCAGACATTTAAGTAGTACAACCGTGTGATGTGGTCAGACATTTAAGTAGTACAACCGTGTGATGTGGTCAGACATTTAAGTAGTACAACCGTGTGATGTGGTCAGACATTTAAGTAGTACAACCGTGTGATGTGGTCAGACATTTAAGTAGTACAACCGTATGATGTGGTCAGACCTAAGTAGTATAACCGTATGATATGGTCAGACATTTAAGTAGTATAACCGTATGATATGGTCAGACCTAAGTAGTATAACCGTATGATATGGTCAGACCTAAGTAGTATAACCGTATGATATGGTCAGACGGTCTGACCATATCATACGGTTATACTACTTAGGTCTGACCATATCATACGGTTATACTACTTAAATGTCTGACCATATCATACGGTTATACTACTTAGGTCTGACCATATCATACGGTTATACTACTTAGGTCTGACCATATCATACGGTTATACTACTTGAATGGTCTGACCATATCATACGGTTATACTACTTAGGTCTGACCATATCATGCGGTTATACTACTTAAATGTCTGACCATATCATACGGTTATACTACTTAGGTCTGACCATATCATACGGTTATACTACTTAGGTCTGACCATATCATACGGTTATACTACTTAAATGTCTGACCATATCATACGGTTATACTACTTAGGTCTGACCATATCATACGGTTATACTACTTAAATGTCTGACCATATCATACGGTTATACTACTTAGGTCTGACCATATCATGCGGTTATACTACTTAAATGTCTGACCATATCATACGGTTATACTACTTAGGTCTGACCATATCATACGGTTATACTACTTAGGTCTGACCATATCATATGGTTATACTACTTAGGTCCGACCATATCATACGGTTATACTACTTGAATGGTCTGACCATATCATACGGTTATACTACTTGAACGGTCTGACCATAAAGCGCTTATACTACATAGATCTGACCATACAGGGTGTTCGGCTTCAGGTGGAAATCCTCTTGAGGAGTGGTAGCTGGGGTGATTCGGAACAACTTTTTCCTTTACCAAAATGCTGGTTATAGCTAGACTTTCCATAAACTAGATCTTCCATACGTGCTACATCCACGTGCTAGATTACCAGTGTTAGATGGTCACGCGTGAAATTACTACATGTCAGATAGCCACGCATCAAATTACTACGCGTTAGATATCCACAGATTGGATCATCATGCATTAGGTAGCCACACATCAAATTTCGACGGGTTGGATCATCACATATTACGCTTCGACGTGTAGGACGTTAGATTCCAAATTCTACTGCATACTGCGTCTACGATTCTTGATCAGCTTATTGCTAATAACTCTATAAATGGACCTTGTTAAAATCTTCCCTCTTTCTACAAAATATTAACCCTGCTATAACTTATATGTCAGGTCAGAAGTGACTAATAACTGCAATATTTAAATAGACAACGTAATTGAAATGTTATGTCATTTAGTATGAAAATGTTATGTCACTATGTCAGTATGTTATTATTCAATTATTAATTATGCAATTTATAATTGGACTTGAACTTCAAATTGAAGCCTATTAAAAATTTGAGTAAAATTGATCACGGTCGAAGTACGAATGCGTCAGACTCGTCAAAATAGTGCAAGGTTTAATAAAAATCTGCAAATCACCCTTCTTACAATATAAACTCGCACATCTCAAATAAACTTGCAGAATGCAAATAAACAAACGTAGATTTGTAGAATACGAATGAACCGACCCCTACGGCAGAGGTGTTAACAACGATTCAAAAAAAAAGAGAAGGCAAACGAAGGACATATTTCCGCGATACGCCGATGATCCGGCTCTGCGAGGATCGTCGAAATGGAATTAAAGAACAACGACGAACGAATTCGTTCCGACGATAATGTCGATGCATATCGTCGATACGTTGTGGCCTACTTCCGACGTGCATACGCCGGGGCTCGTGAAAAATATACAAAGGATGAATCGATGCGCTCGGCTCGGATTGCGGATCGACCATTCGACCGTGCTGCGAGATTTATCCCGGGCCCGATAATTTATACAGTGCAAAGGAAACGTGCACGAGAGCCATGGAAAAATGCCAATTGCGATAATTCAGACGTTCCCGTCGCTTTGTGCTCGCCATGGATCGAACGACGGACAGAGAACTTCACAAAGACTGAACCGGGAGCTAGAAAGAGGCCATCCGGTTAAGGCACTTTACACTACAAATTATTGCGGACCTTTGGCTATGGTTAATTAATCCTTTGTTCTGTTGACAATATGTTCTAGTGTGCAATATTCAGTTGTGGAATTTGGTTCAAAGCTGTTTAATTTAGGGACGAGAACAGGTTTCTTACACTAATTGCAATAGTTGTAGAACTTACAGGGACAGATTTTTTTATATTAATTACAATTGTGATTATTGAATTTATTTCTGAACTCAATTACTGTTACAATTCAGTAATGTTACATTTTATATATCTTTCAGACACCTCCATTTGCAAGGCTACATATTTATTTTTGTAATACACTCTTTTATTATGGTATACATATTTGTCGTCACTTTTATAACTTGCAGAGGTAAAATTGCACCGCAAAATTGAAAGATTGTTTCAAAATTCAAAGTTTTCAAAGGACACTATGTAGATTGCTGAGCAGAAATCTGATGGTTGAACAAGTGATGGGAATTCCTGTAACGATTTGTTTGAGGAACATTAATCTACCGTACGAAGATTATACAGGATTTTCGATAATAATTAAAATCACGTATACGCAAGATTAAGATATCACGTTGCAGAATCCTCTACGAGAATTATATTGAATCTTCAACAATAATTAAATTCACGATCCAGTAGATTGAAGATTAAGGCAGAATCCTGCGGAGACCTCAGATGATTACTACATTTCGGGGCTTTAATCTATTGACTGAAATATTCAGTACACCAAAATTAACCACCATACTTCGTATTAAAAATAGAGACACAAAAAAGATAATAAAAACATAAAAATAAATAAAAGAATTCATACATATACTAATTTGCACAGGAAGATATGTGAGATCGGTTCATCGGGAGTCATCGGGTGCGATCGGCCGCCATCGGATTCCGATAGTCACATTGCCGCGCGTAATTTGTTTGATTTATTAAACTTTTCCGTTATTGTTAAACCAACATACGTCAACCGCAATTTAATCAATCCTATCAACAATTTAATATCAAAATACAAAATTTGGAAATGTACAATATTCATACCTAAATGCACTGTACATTCATGTCCACTGTTTACACGCCTGTAATAGAATTTACATATCCGTATCGAAATTCAGAATATTGTATAAACATTTTTGGACTTTGTGATGCAAAACGTTTGACGGTGTTTACACTAAAACGGTATCCGCGATATTCATCGCGTTCACACGGCGTTCAATTATGCATGCTAGGTTATTAAGTTTATATCGCGCACGCCTACGGTCGCATTATTATTAACAGATTTTGCGTGTAACACGCGTGGCGGATTATTCGAGGAACGTTGAACGACGTTCGTGAAACGCGCGTAAACTTTCGTCTCTGTGAAAATTTCCGGGAAAAGTTTCGCCCGAAACGGGCCAGATGCCGGCTGCATAATGCACGATGCATCCGGCTCGATGCACCGTGCTATCGCGCTCACCGCAAGGAATTTTGTCGTTAAAGTCAGAACGAATTAACTACTTCTCTTGCAATGTACTTGTATTTTTTCCCTCGTCTTTTTTTAATAGCACGACGCACCAGTTATTTGCGAGCTCGCGCTTTAATTGCACTTTCAAAACGCATTCGGATAAATTTGAAACAATACGCTTTTATCGGGAGACACCGAAAACTTCCGTGAATATTTAAGATTCGGAACTGGGTCGTGAAATCATTTTTCTTTGTTATCCAACGTTTAGTCAGACTAATTATTTATTTTTACTAAAAGAATGTAATCGTACTTGACATCTAATTTGAGTCGTACATTAATCCCTTTCCAGAGTATTTCGTGAAAGAAGTCGATAGGGATAACCGATAACTTTTTGTTCGAAAAACAAGGGTGCGCGTATAAAAACAATTTCTATCTCGTCGTTCTAGCAACGGTATCAATTGCAGTAGTTCACCGGGTGATCTCGTATCGGACCGCTTTCATCTCTCTCAAAAAACACACGTTGTTATTCAACCGGGTTCTTTTTTTCTTGTTTAACCGTGCTTCATTTGGAGGCTGTCCCTCTGTTTCGCGCAAGTATACACAGAATCGTGCACGGACACGAGATTTGCAAGCAACGCGAACTATAAAAAAGAAATACGATCGTGGTTCGGTACAGAGATACTCGCGGTTACCGCGTTAAATTTCGATATTTTATCATCGGTCGCGTTAACTATAAATATTTCGACCGTGACGTTCGATAGGAATCGAATTAAACAGGCTTGTCGATGTTTATTGAGACATTCAACTTCGATTTGTGTGGCCTCCTTGACTGAACAGCGATACCGAGTATCTCGGACATAAAATATTGTACCAGATTTTATTTTCCGAGTTACGACCGCGTGCAAGATATATTTTAAGCACTCGGTGGCACCGATCTGTCGATCTAATGCAACCTCTCGGTGTAGCGAACTTATTCCAATTTAATTCGGTGAAATTAAACAGGGAGGAAAAAACTGGTTCAGGTAAAATTACGGTAGAAATTGAGGGATATTTGGAAGAACGAAAATATTATGTAACTTTATTTAAAACGGTGGGTGCACGATTAATCGTGACCCAGACTTATTGCAGTGGTGCTACAATTAAAGTTTCATCAAATTTTTCGAATAAGATTTCATGTAGGGCGGTGATAATTACGAGAGCAATTATTTAAAATTTTGCTGGAGGGCGAAATTAGATTTGGAGGTTTGGTGGAGAGTTATGTGATGTCATGTGAGATAACATGTGTGTATGTGTGGTTATTATGACGTTTCATGATTGCAATTTGTGTTGATTATGATATATAGGGATCATGTTGCAACGTGTTGATAATGTGTGTCAAATGTAGATCATGTCATGTGAACATGACGTACGTCGATCACGACGTGGACTAATTACAACGTGCGTTGAATGTAACACATGACATTTATGACATATGTTGATCACAAGTTTTGTCGAATATAACTTGTGCTGCATGCAACGTAGGGTGATAATGACGTGCGTCGAGAACAACGTACGTCAATTATAACGTACGTCAATTACAACGTACGTCAATTACGACGTACGTTGATTACAACGCATAACGATCACAACCTGTACAAAAATACAACATGTGTCGATTGCAATTGACGTCGATTACAACGTACGTCAGTTACAACGTACGTCAATTATAAGGTACGTCAGTTATAACGCACGTCGATTACAACGTACGTCAGTTACAACGTACGTCAATTACAACATACGTCAGTTATAATGTACGTTGATTACAACGTACGTCAACTACAACGTACGTCGATTACAACGTACGTCAACTGCAACGTACGTCAACTACAACGTACGTCAATCACAACGTCAATGAAAAAATCTATTTCACAAAAAACACACCACATAACAATCATAAAACTTGACGATCAAACACAATCCAATACGAAATTCAATTTTAAATAAAAATTTCACCATCGATAAGTAAAAGCGATAAAATATAAATCTGACAAGATATCAAAAATTTATACACGTATGTAACTACCAGAGATTGGACACGATACGCGGTACGTATTTAGAAATTAGTCTAATGGAGTGAATTTGATTCGCCATCCGGCGTTATCAATTCCGACGTATTACCGTGATATTTCATCGTGCTCAAAAGGACGCTGCTTAATCATTAACTATTCAGAATTATTCAACAAGGTAAATTAATTCCAATTAGCCATCTGAGCATAGCGATACCGCAATAATTCAGCATCATCGTTTCTATTATTTATTAGCCCGGGTCGCTGGAAAATGTTCAAGTACTGTTTCATGCGACGCATCGTTGCATCTGCATTAAATGCACCTAATGCTCGAACGTTTTAAACAGGTAATTTTTATGCTCGTGTTAATTGCGTGTTCGTGTACTTACGAAAGTATAAGTAAATATTGCATTAACTTTATAAACGTTTCAATTATGTGACTAAAGATTTGATTGTATTTTTATGAAACACAGTTAAAAGAATTTTATACAATTTATTTGATTTTTTACCTTTAATTTTAATATCTAAAAAAATCGTTGCATAATTCTGGAATTATAGAATTATTAAATGCAGTTCGAAAGACAAACTAAAATTCTCTTTATCGCTGAACATGAAATTAACCTGAAAACTATTGTTCCACATACCATAATTTTCCAGTATCTACAGAAATCGTACGAGCTGTATATCCCCGATTTTATGTCCTGTATCGGCAATTATTTATCCGAGGAAATTTATTCCGGTTCCAATCGAGCACGCACGTGACCCCATCGCTTTCTTTTTCGCCTTTCGTGTTGTATCGCAATCGCCGGTTAATGACCGGCTGAAAGATCGTCCTGGGAAATCAGCGGACACACCGATACGTTCGTCGATACTGGTTTTATTTCGACAATTAGCATCGAGGTTGGAGCCCGAGGGGACCCGGTGAAAAAGGCTCGTTGTAATTTCCGGTTTACGACGTGTCCCGAGCTTTTTGGTCCTCCTTGGACCAAGAATTTCAAGAGAAAATCCTCCGGCTTCCTCTTTCTACAATTCATGGACGAAATTTCCCGAGCTTTTAAACTAGCCTTTAGACAGAAGATTTTCAGGCTAAATTTTCGACTACGCTCTCGTTTTTCAATGACAAACTTTCGACCAGAATAAATTGCGTCGAACAAAAGCTTCTAATTTATTTTTGTCACCGATTCTCCAGAAAATGAAGGTTCTTCTGATACAATTAAAGATCCAGGCTATTCAAACAAAAAGTGAATTCATTACTCAAAGTAAATATTAGCACAGAAAAGTATTAAAAATTTCTTCGACGACTGTGAAAGTTTTTCAGTAAAAAATCGGACTTTTTAAAATGGTGGAAATTATTTTGCGATTAGCATTTAAGATTTCTTTAATAAATAAATGTTTTTCGAAAGCAAATAAAATTTTGATTCCACCCCTAATAGTTTGAGGAAAAATATTATTTCGAGTGTTTATTTCTTTTCGAAAAAAAGTAGGGCGTTTATATATTTTTTTCGCCAAACATCGATCGTAGGGGACAAGTACGAAATTGTTTTCGACAAAAATTGAAAATGGCCGATGGAAATTCACGTTACATCTGGTATTATGTTGTTTTAACGGTTGTTATTCCGAAAGATAAAACCCCGGACCCGAGGGTGCATGCGGTTTAACAATGGCCAGCGAAATTCCCGATAACTGTCGCGCGTTACGCAAATATTTTCTCGGGGCGGAACGCTAGGAAAATTATTGTTGTCGCGTTTTAAAATGGAGGGAACGTCGGTAGGAAACCGGAGAGTAAGTGTAATGAAGCATAATGCACACGATCGACGAATATGTACGAATAGTAGCCCGATTTTACATAATTTTCAGATTAATTCGCGCATCACTGTAATTCCCTTGGCATATTTTCGATAATAAATGCGCTCGCACGCCTGCTCTGTTGCGAATTCAATGTTGTGTTACGGAATCCGAGGACGGAGGATACTTAAATTTTAATCCGATTTAAAGGTGAGCTTACATCGGGATCATTGCGAAAAATTTACATCTCAATGGTAATTTGAATATTCGCGAACAAGTCGGATATTTATTCGAGCTCTACTATTATTCCGCGGAATTCGTTTCCACTTAAGAGATATGAGTAGTTTTCTAGTTTTTCAGATTTCATTTTTTTAGGTGGAGATTTTGAAATTTATTCGACTTATTGTTATTCTTCAGCATAAGGGGTAGTTACATGATATGTGAATTTAGGAATTTTCTATTTAATTTTCAGGTTATTTAATTTTACAAGTGGATTTATATTTTGAAGTCATATTCTGTTTGTGTTTAATAGAGTATCATATAAAATATTAAATATTGAAATTTCTAATACGTTTTCAACCCTTAAATACATAATGTAGTACTGCAAGATAATATATTTTAGACTTTTTCTCTAATAATGCAATGTAAATTGCAATGTGTGTAATAATGCAATAAGTTGCAATAAGAAGAGTTATATAAAAATGCATCATACTGAGTTGTGACATATATGAAGTTGAAAAAGAACAACATAATTATTTTTTGATATAACATAAATATTTTAAAAAATCAAGTCTTATTATTTTTTTTCAAGAATGAAATATATAATGTTGTAGTATAGCAACATACATTTTGAATTTTTTTTCTGCTGCAATAAAAAGAACTGTTTTAAAATTTACCATGCTGAAAAGTGTCATATGAAATTGACCAAGAACAACATACTTATATTTTGATATAACAAAAATATTTTTAAAAATCAAGTTTTATTATTATTTAGAAAATTGAATAAATAATATTGCAGTATAGTAACATACATTTTAAGCATTTTATTTGCTGTAATAAAAAGAATTGT
The DNA here is from genome assembly GCA_963576845.1 of Megachile leachella. Classification (NCBI taxonomy): domain Eukaryota; kingdom Metazoa; phylum Arthropoda; class Insecta; order Hymenoptera; family Megachilidae; genus Megachile; species Megachile leachella. The sequence continues at coordinate 12,629,830 of OY756257.1, forward strand.
TTTAAAATGTATCATACATGAAGTTCAAACAGAACAACATACTTATATTTTGATATAACAAAAATATTTTAAAAAATCAAGTTTTATTATTATTAAGAAAATTGAATAAATAATATTGCAGTTTAGCAACATACATTTGAAACATTTTATTTGCTGCAATAAAAAGAACTGTTTTAAAATGTATCATACATGAAGTTCAAACAGAACAACATAATTATAATTTGATATAATACAAACATTTTTAAAAATCAAGTTTTATTATTGCTTTAAAAAAATGATAAAAACTGCAGTACATTTCTAACTCCAAAGATCAAATTACCAAATCCCCTTAAATTTTTAAAATAGAACTAAACAGAACGAGTTCAAAGCGAGAGTATCCAAGCATCCCGAATCATCAAAGAGTTTCATTTCCAACGATTCCCGACCGTTTTTCGCGCAGAACTTTTAGCACACATAAATATCCTTTTATTGGAGACGTTCGTCAGAAACTCTGGATCCGTTTCTCGGCATTGTTCCGGAAATTAAAGGGCGTTCCCTGGGAGATACGCGAGCCTCGGGCCACACAATCACCGTCCCTCATATCCAGATACGTTTTTTCGCAAACACCTTTTCTAAATTACCGTAAATCTAAATTTACCGAATCTTCAGATTTCTACAAAGCTACATTACCTGAATCATGTTCCGTTTAATCTCTCCGGCAGATTGGAAAATTCTGCGAGATAAGACAGAGATTTCAAAGAACAAATCCTTCGGAGATATAGGAATTTCGTGATCAGTTTTCAAGATATGTTTATTTCGTTACAATGTAAAGAGAAGTTAATTTCATATCTCCTTTCACTTTGCTTTTCTTTGTACCTTCGTTATTAAGTTGTTTCCCTTTTTCTTGCGGTCTCCTTTAGGTCCGCGTTGTGAAAGGACGAAAGATAACACGGCGTGTAAGCAAACGATATGGTCCACGTATTTTCTCAGACCCGACATGGCGCGCAATTTATACGGGACTTGGAGAAACACTAGCAGATTTAATTAAATCGGTGTCATGGCAAATTGGAAAAGGAGAAAAGCTGATTCTAATCCTAGGTCGAATAAAACTTCCAAGTGAATTAATATTTGATAGAATCACATTAAAATCAATGTCCTTAAATTAGATACCAATTTCTGGTCACAGTTAAGAGCATATTTAATTAAATAGTGTCATGTGACAAGGGTGTTCAATTACTCAAAGTGAAATAAAAAAATGTATGTTAACTAAGAGAATATTTAATTAAATCAGTATCATGTGACAAGGGTGTTTGATTCTGCAAATTGAAATAAAAAATTCTATGTTAACGTTGTGTGAGCTCAATGGTGTATTGATGCAAAAGGGATTTTAAATAAATATATTTTGAACAACTAAGAGAATATTTAATTAAATCAGTATCATGTGACAAGGGCGATTCCGTAAAATAAAATTAAAAAATTTATGTTAACATTGTGTGAGCCAAGCGGTAATCGATGCAAAAGGGATTGTAAATAAATGTATTCAGAATGAAAAAAAAAATTAATTCTGCCAAAATAACTGATTCTATTTTTATTTAAAAAGTGTCATTTTTCCGAAATATTTGGATCGAATCGATCGGGTAATTTCCGGGTTAATCGAGGAGGATCGGCCACGAAAACAAAATAGTGAGTCGCAGAGGCCGAACCGCGCAATTAGCGATTAGGATTATCGCGAATTAATTGAGTACGCAGCCGGTGTGCGCGTTCGGATACAATAACGATCTGTAAGTGGCCTAACGACGCACCACGCGTCCGTTGTATATTCATCGCTGGCATAACCGATCGAGGATCGTCGTCCCGCGCCGTTATTGCGTTCCATGGTAATTCAGTTTGTTCGACGTACTTCATTTTGCGGCGTGCACATGTTCACCACCACGTTCGAAATCGTTCGTGTGGCTGCTCTATCGAAGGCACACGTTACGCCGCAATTTTCCTCTAATTATAGCGGCCAAGATCGAGATTCGCCTCATTATGGGCCAACCATAATGGGACTTCTACCGTTATTACTCGCGGAAATTTGAATTCTAACTAAAACCACTTGCAATTCGATAAGTGATTCTTCCGAATTTTATTGGGAAAGAAATTTCATCTGGCTTCCACTTTTAACTGGAATAAAATTTTAGGTTGAATTCGTCTTCGAATACTCGAGTTCGTTATTTAATTATTCTGAGGTTATTTATTGAAATGCTGTGTAGTCTATTTCTACGTTAGGTTACTCTGCTTTTCTGTCACTCATTTGCTATGCACTTGGTTACGTTTTTCTGTCACTCATTTGCTATGCACTTGGTTACGTTTTTCTGTCACTCATTTGCTATACACTTGTCAGCCAACCACTCATCATTCATTCGATCCTCCACCATCCACTCATTCATTCCAATTAACTCTTTGAAGTCTACTTGTGTCGTAACTAGATTGTATCGTATGTTACTTGCTCAACTTTGAGAGGCTACAGATTTTCTCACTCATCGTCCAATTGGTCCTTCACCAACCACTTGTCTATTTGACCTAACTCATTCAAGTTTAAATGTATCGTAACATGTCATTTATATTTGAAAGGCTATAGACTTTTTCCATATGAGTCTCATTAGATTTGCTGTTGATTCATTCATCCTCAGCTCACTCAGTCTGCAACAGTATCATAAGACATTCCTAATCCACATCTCCATCAGCATCCATTATGATTCATTTTACCACACACTATCTCTACATCACAAAAATGTCTCCTACCACATGCACATTTAATCCTGAACTCTCATAAAAATCTGTAAGAACCCATAATAACACTGGAGCTCTCACAAAGTCCCATCGATGCAAAGTCAAAATCAACGAGGTTCACTATGCAGTATAATACCATATTGGTCAGACACGCTCCCACAAAGGATAGTTTTCCGTTAACCATAAGTAGAATTAGGTCATTCTGGTGAAACGCCATAGCAACAGAGAACACCGTTAATTCCGGTTAAACATCTCGTCGGCAGAACAAGACCGGTCTTGATCAGCCCTTAACGAGATTATGATCGTCCCTGTTCAGACCGGCAAGTAGAATGGCTTGGTCGATGAACAGCCAGTCAAACGAGTAGAATGGGAACATGTAGGGTCGTAGCTTGAAAACTTGTTGAATGGAGGCCAATACCCTGGAGGATGGTGCACGAAGCAATTAAAACTTTCAACGAGCACGAACCCTGAAGAAACTACACGCGTACACGATGGGGACCCAATGAAATCCAGACGAATTTCACTCTATCGTATACTTTGCTAAATTATTTTCGTGTCTGGGGTATTTGGCGGGGAAATTTGCTTCGGGGTGGAATGTTAGGGTTCGAGGAGAATAGGAGAATTTATTAATAGGGGAATGACTACATTTTTGTGTAGGAATTCTTACATTTGCAAATTTCTACGCTCTCAAATTTCCATAGCTTCAAATTTCTACGCCTTCAAATTTCTATAGCTTCAAATTTCTACGCCTTCAAATTTCTATAGCTTCAAATTTCTACGCCTTCAAATTTCTATAGCTTCAAATTTCTACGCCTTCAAATTTCTAAATTTCCAAATTTCTACGCCCTCAAATTTCTATTTCACCAAATTCCGACACCTCCAAATTTCTACGCTTTCAAATTTCTACATCAACCAAATTTCTACGCTTCCAAATTCCTACGCCCCCAAATTTCTACGCTTCCAAATTCCTACGCCCCCAAATTTCTACGCTTCCAAATTTCTATTCTCTCCAATTCCTAAATCTCCAAATTCTCACACTCTCAATTTCCTACGCCCCCAAATTTCTACACATCCCAATTCCTACACCCTCAAATTTTGTACAACCCTCCCATTCCTCCACCCCTAAATTCCTACATCCCCTAAATTCCAACTTTCCAATTGCTCCGAACAAAATCCCGACAAATTGTAATTCGTACACGTCGCCCATTCGCAACGTCCGCGGGATATTTGGTCGCGATGAAATCTGCCCGGAGGAAAAAGCAGCTCGTAACGCCATCGTTCGAGAATAGGAATAAGAGGCGAATTTATCGACGCTTCTTACGGGTCCACCGTAAAATTCGACTCTTACGAGCTGGGCTTAATGAAAAAGCTGCAGCGAACGAGCACGCGGTCCAATCGTAAAGTTCGCCTTCTTTCTTCATCAATTAACCGCTTTTCTTCTTTCCGAACGCCTCTGTTCGCCATTAAGTGCCGATTGTATACTTACGACGACATCATTACTGTTTTCCTAGTGGAGATACGACTCCTTGATTAAGTACCTCTTGCAGGATTTAATTAACCGTATAATGTGCACATAATTTTGGATTAAAAATGGGGTGGATGTGGCAAATGAACTGGGTGAGTGAATTTAATTGAATATATTGAGTAATTGTCTTGATGAAGATGGGGCGAGTTTGGAGAAAAGTTTGTTAACAAATTTAAGTAATTTTTTAATGTGTTGTATGATTAGTTTGGTTGTTCAATGAGTATGTTGTTAAATGATTATATGTCTGTTATTATTTTTTATTGTATTCTGGTTAATATTTTAATTCGTATGTGTATATTCTTCATATGTGTATATTCTACATATGTTCATACTCTATATAATATGTACATATTCTATAATGCATATGTGTATATTCTACATATGTGCATACTTCACATATGAGTATATTTTACATATGTGCATACTCTACATATATGTATATTTTACATATGTGTAAATTCTACATATGTTCATACTCTACATATGTGTAAATTCTACATATGTTCATACTCTACATATGTGCATATTTTACATATGTTCATGTTCTACATATGTTGATACTCTTCATATGTGCATATTTTACATATGTTTAATTTGTACACATGTGCATATTCAACATATGTGGACATTCTATCTTGAACATCATCCTGACTCTTTAATATCCTTGCAACCAACTGATTCAAAACGTGCAAAATATAATTTCATGAGGGAGTCTTCTTTCATCAAGTTCAAAGAAGCAATTCCTGAATAGATTACCATGGCGTCCTGATACGCTTGCCTGGTTGCATGCATCCCAAGTGACTAGATAATTTACGAAATATCCATCTGGATTTTCCAGGAACGCTCAGTTTCATAATACAGAAGGATTTACCATGAAATTAACAACCTCGTTTTCATTTTCTTGCACGTACCATCGTCTGTACAACAAGTGAGGTTGCATACACTCGCTGCTGCGGTATTGTGGTTCTGCTTTTCACGCTTAAGCGTGCCAAGATACCGTGTCTTTTGGTTGCAACAAAATTCATGGCGAATAACAGAAATGGTGTACGAAGAAATCGTTCTTTGATTTAAAATATAGTTACAAAAATTTAATTTAGTCTATTTCTGTGTTCAATTATTTAACTCATTGATATTGTAGAGGTATCACATGTGATACACATACGGTTTAATAATATATGTTCATTTGAAATGTTTGAGCAATATCTATTAACTGTTACAATATTAATACCTATCACTACAATTCTGATATCAAATGGATCAATAATCAAATATTTCTATACCCATGACGTTTATTTGATATTATTAATAATAGTTCAAACTGCGTTTCATTACATTTATTATTTCAGATTATTCATATGACGTTATTAGAGTTTGCAACAGTCACAGATCTGATAACGAATGTTTAGAACAACCCAAGTTTCATCTCTGCAAGCTTGCAAGGTGACAATTTGGAACAACAGAGCTCGCTATCTCAACCTACATGCAACAGCGAAGCATACTGTAAACGCTGGTTATAAATAATTCTTCGAAATCATAGAGCTGCGAGTAGAAATTTCACGCGAATGCAGCACGTAGCAGAGTTTTAACCGCTGTTACAACCCGACCTCCACGTCCTCTGTAACGTGAGGTTACGTGGCTCTGTAATCGGCTGTGCAAATTGTACCGCTTTTATCTTTAAATTAACGACAACGAAGGACGCTTAATTTCTACAAACTCTATTAAACCTCTATTATAATTTATTGTGAGTTTAACTTTATTTATTGTGCAACTCAATGCAGTTTGCGAGGTCAATTTAAATATTGTAACGCAAAGGTAAACTTGGTTTTAACCAATATTTTATGCAAATTTAATTTTGTAAATTTACTTTGCAATTTTGATAAATCATCATGTTTATTGGATTGGTTGATTGAATTCGTTAAATGAGGTTCTTTAACCAGTTCTTCTTATGAATTATTTAAGTGAGGTTCTTTGATTAATTCTTTTTATGAATAAGTTAGGTTAAGTTCTTTAGTCAATTTTTGTTATGAATTGGTTAAATGAGGTTCTTTAATAAATTCTTGCTATAAATTGTTTAAGTAAGGTTCTTTAATCAATTCTTTTTATGAATTAGTTAAATGAGGTTCTTTAATCAATTCTTATTATAAATTGTTTAAGTGAGATTCTTTAATCAGTTCTTCTTATGAATTAGTTAGGTTAGGTCCTTTAATCAATTCTTGTTATGAGTTAGTTAGGTTAGGTTCTTTAATCAATTCTTACTACAAATTGTTTAAGTGAGGTTCTTTAACTAATTTTTACAACGAATTCGTTACTTGAGATTCTTCAAAAAATTCTTACAATGTACTGATTAGGTCAGGTTCTTAAATGAATTCTTACAATGAATTGGTTATGTGAGTTTCTTTAACCAATTCTTACAATGAACTGGTTATTACTAGGTTCTTAAATGAATTCTTACAATGAACTGGTTAGTTGAGGTTCTTTAATGAATTTCTCCAACGAACCTGTTAGGTTAGGTTCTTTAATGAATTCTTACAACGAACCTGTTAGGTTAGGTTCATTAATGAATTTTTACAATGAGCTTGTTAGGTTAGATTCATTAATGAATTTTACCAATGAGCTTGTTAGGTTAGGTTCACTAATGAATTCCTACAATGAACAGGTTAGGTTAGGTTCTCTAAAAAATTCTTATAACAAATTGATTAAAAAACCCCTCCAAATCAAAATCGCTCAAACTATCTACTTTTTTCTCAGCAAGAAAAAAATATAGAAGAAATTGCAAATTTATTATCCCTCGTAAAAGCAACTTTTTGCACTTCAATCTCGCATATGAAAAAGTAACCGTCGTAAAAGCGGTCTTAAAATCGAAGTAGGAACCGCAGGAATAAAAATATCGAAGAAGAAGAAGTAGCCCGAAGGTTCTCCATTGAAGAATTGAATTCAAGCATTTATTTAGGAGTCCGATTCCCGTATTCCATCATTTTGAATAGAAATCTGCTTTTCGACCGATAAAGTCGGAGGATGGAGGCTCGATTCGCGCCACGGACAGTCCTCTGCAGTTTACATGTTTTCCACGGTGAAGATATCTTTCAACAGGATCCTACAGGTCCCCGTAAATCCGCGCACACACGCGAAATACAACGTGAATACTAAAAATATCGAAGCCCTTCTTTTCGATACAGATTCCGTCGAGCGTATCGATTGGCAAATCCTGACGTAAAGTGGCAGAAAGTGCATCACCACGGTCCACAGACTCGTCTCGATTCTTTATTCCTTTTCGGATCGATGGCCGCCTGTTCAACATTTATCCGTCGATACATCATGTTTCGATAGCGGGAATCTTCGTGCATCGACTTGGCAACGATACTGAGGACCAGTTATTTACACCGAGCATTCTTACCAATATCGCAGACATTTTAGAACTGCTGGACCGTGATTGAAGGCTGTATACGGGACTGAATGCTACGGATGGAATGAATAGTCTGTCGCGTTTATGGCAGTTATACTCGCTTTATGGAAGCTATTGTGCGCTCGGGTGTAGTGCAGATTTTTAGGGGATGTTTGGGATTGATTGCGGTTTTGGAGTTGAAAGCTTTTCAAATTCCTGATTCGCCAAATTTCTGTGTTTCCAAATTTCTATACTGCGAATTGTAAGAGCTGCAAATTTTTAACTTTACAAATTTTCACTCTGTCAAATTTCTGTGGTTTGAAGTCCTGTGTCCGCAAATTACTACGCCTCGGAATTTCTATTTTGTCGAGTTCCTACGCTTCCAAATTTCTATGCACCCTCAAATTTCTACGCTTCCAAATTTCTACGCACCCCAAATTCCTATATTTCCTAATTTCTACGCACCCCAAATTCCTACACTTCCAAATTTCTACGCATCCCAAATTCCTACACTTCCTAATTTCTACGCTCCCCAAATTTCTAAGCTTTCAAATTCCTACGCCTCCAAATTTCTACGCATTCCAAATTCCTACATTTTCTAATTTCTACGCACCCCAAATTCCTACGCGTCCAGATTTCTGCGCACCCCAAATTCCTATGCTTCCTAATTTCTACGCACCCCAAATTCCTACGTTCCCAAATTTCTAAATCCCCAAATTCCCACAGCCCCAAATTTCTAAATTTCCAAATTCCTACGTCCTCTAATTCCTACGCCCCCAAATTTCTATGCTCCCAAATTTCTAAATTTCCAAATTCCTACGTCCTCCAATTCCTACGCCCCCAATTTCTATATCGTGGAATTCCCAAACTTCCAAATTCCAAGGTCCCTATCTCTTCCCCCAATTCCCAAATCCCCAAATCTCTAATTTCTCCATCACCTAAATCTCCAAATTCCTAATTTCCCAATCACCTAAATCCCCAAATCCCTAATTTCCCAATCACCTAAATCCTCAAATCTCTAATTGTACAATCACCTTAAACCCCAAATCTCTAATTCCTAAATCCCTAAACCGAATTTCCAAACCTCCAAACTTCCACAATACCTAAATCTTTCTTAACCCTTTGCACTCCTTAATTTCTTTTACCTACCAACTCCGTAATATACAAAAAATTAATCAAGATAGGGGTCCTCAGTAAAATTTGTTAGAATAGTGCGAAGTATATGGCAAATACATTTTTCATTTATTATAAATAATCAATCTAATCAATCAATCAATCAATTTAACCAATCTATTTATCTGAATTATTTGTAAGATCCAAGAGAAATGTGATGTCGAGCCATGCTCGACAGAGGAGTGCAAAGGATTAAAACGCAAGTAGATCAAGTCCATGAATAGTCAACCAAGCTCATAAAATCAAAGCAACCCTCCGAACTTCACAAATATACATCCGAAATTGAAGCACAACCGAAGTAAATTAAACAGCAGAATATAATTGCTTGCGAATAGTCCAAAGTAGGAAAACAGTGAAACTGATCAATCTATACGCAGACGGCTGTTATTGTTTCCAGACAAAACCCTAAGAAAATGTCGGAATTCATCGATAGCATAAAGTACACATTGTGTATGTAATATTGAACTTCTGACACACGGAGGGACCCATGTTTTCTTAGGTCTCACGTTCGAACAATATACCGGTACTTCAATATGAGGTTATGTAGCTCCACTATTTCTGTGTAAATTTTGTCAGACGTAGTCGAATATCGACTGCGGTTTCCTCGAAAATACAATCTTGACGATTTGTCACTTTGGTGTGTCGGGTTCAATCATTATGCGTGTAACGAGAGTAGTGAATTTAGAGTTTTGTGTTGCAAGGTGTGTTTGTAAAGATGAGATTAAAGGTGGTTTGTGCTTTTTGGTCGAGTTGTAGGATTTGGAAGATGGATAGTAATATATGATACGTCAAAGGGATTTGTATGGTTGTTATTTGTTTTTGAAGAGAAAATAATGTGCTTCAGGATCAAAAGATTGAAAATTTGGAAATTGGGGAAATTGCGAAAGTTGAGTGCAAATTGGAGGGCTTAGAGCTTTGGGTGAAACTTGGAAATTGGGAGGCTTGCAACTTTCTACTTCTACAAATTGGGGGTCTTAGTGTTTGGGAAATTTGAAAATTGCGAAACTTGAGATTTTAGAATCTGAAAATTGTGAAACTTGCAATGTTATAATCTTAGAAATTCTAAAACTTGCAATGCTACAATCTTAGAAATGGTAAAACTTGAAAATTCCTACATTTGTTAATTGAAACATTTGCAATTTCTGAAACTTGGTAATTACAAACCTTGCACTGCTACAACCCTAAAAATTGCAAAACTCGAAATTTCCTACCCTTCGAACCATCTTAAAATTTACAAACCCTGAAAACTGAAACCCTTGCAATTCCATCACTTTACAAACTCCAAATCTCGCATCTCCAGAAATCCAAAAACTTCAAAACCTACAACTTCATCTCTAAAAAAATATCAAAATCTCCCACATCCCACATTCACAAACCAGAAACCTATAACCATAAAAATCCCGAAACCCAAATTTCAAATTCCACCAAATCGCAGCAGTAAAAAAATAAATACGAGTGCATAAAAAGATGCTCGAGAAATATATTTAACATCCATGCAGCATAAAATTATTCCTCATTCAGCATCCAGTGACCGAATCGCATAAATTCACGAATCGACCGGCATCAAACGACCCATCCTCTCGTTCCTGCCGGTTTTCCATTAGCACCAGGACGAAGCGTTCTTAGATTGCGGCATTCACGGCCCGACCAGCATTATTTTCATATCTTGCATCGAGACTGCTAGCATTTACGAGCGAGCCCATTCACCAGGCTCGTGCAATTACCCTGAGAGCCGAGTTGGACGCGGAAATAAGATGGAGCAATGCGGAAAATTGTTGTGCGATCGGCAGAAAATTCGATGCTATAACCAGACGGCGAATTAACGAGCGGTGAAAAATTCTGGGCTTGTCAAAAATGATTTCTGAAGTCCATTCTCTTTAGCATACATTTTTATTGTAATTTAAAAGGACTTTGAGAGAACATGATTTTATGGTGAGTATGTAGGAAGATGATTAACCCTTGAGAAGTTACGTATGAACATTGTGGATGATGCATGGTGATGTGTGGTGATGTATGATCATGTGTGAACATCATGTATGATGTATGGTGATGTATGAACATTATGCATGATGCATGATGATGTCTGATAATGTATGAACATGATGTATGATGCATGATGATGTATGGTAATGTATGATCATGTGTGAACATCATGTATGATGTATGGTGATGTATGAACATTATGCATGATGCATGATGATGTCTGATAATGTATGAACATGATGTATGATGCATGATGATGTATGGTAATGTATGATCATGTGTGAACATCATGTATGATGTATGGTAATGTATGATCATGTGTGAACATCATGTATGAAGTACGGTGATATATGAACATTGTGTATGATGCATGACGATGTATGGTAATATATGGTGACGTGGAAACATCATATATGATGTATGATGATATATGAACATTATGTATGATGTATAATGATGTATGATGATGTATGGACATAGTGTATGATGCATGATGATGTATGATAATATATGCACATATAGTATGATGCATGATGATATGTGATGATGTATGAACATAATGCTTGATGATGTGTGAACATAGTGTATGATGTGTGATGATATATGAATATAGTGGATTACATATAATAATGTATGACCATGTGTGAACATAGTGATAACATATGGTGATATATGAACATATTGAAACATATTGAATAATGGCAATTAATAACAGCCCAATAGTAATCTCAAAAACACTGAGCAAACTTTTCAACCTAAAATCATGTGCTCCCACAAAAATTCCAGCAAACGATCCATATTAAAACCTACATTAAAATAAAGTAATCCGATGAACCAGAAACTATACCTGATTATACTGATCAGGGAGTCACACCTGTTATATAGTATAGTAATTAGTATAATCAGGTATAAAGCACAACTAAAAATGAGACCCTCCAGCAATGTACCGCTCATTAAGATCAAAAACAATCTACCTTTGAACCAATCTAACCAACTTATCCCAACATCAAAAACGTCCTATGCATCAAAAGCATCAAAAGTATCGTCCCGTATTCTCCCTGTATAATTAATTAAACCGAATGCGTCGGTCACCGATGACCGCGACGTGTTAATGGCAGTCGCGAGAAAAACTTGCGAGGGAGAAAAGTTTCGCGGTAATCAGTCAGAGCTTCTGGCGTCAGTTTCGCGCGGGCTAACGAGCGTTCGGGTACCGCGTACGTCGCCTCCAGGAGGAGGAATTAGCGGCCGAATAATTTAACGCGTTCGCGGATGAGCGAGCGGACACGACTGTCGGTAGCGTCCCGAGGAAATTAGATTTCGCTCGGAAAAGTAATTGCCGGACAACCGGAACTGACTGAGGACATTTCTCTCGTCACGATCAACCGAACACGCGTTTGGTTATTGAATTTTTCTTCGGTTACTCGCGGGAATTCGTCAGCTGATGCGTGGAGGGAGATTCGTTGTTTCGGAACTTGGTTTCAATATTCTATATTAGTGCACGGTTATATTGGGATACGGTATTTTTGCAACAAATTAAATTTCAGAATACTTAACCCTTAAATGCATGATTTTCTAATGTTACCTGAAGAAATCAACTAACAAAATACCTTGAAAGCGGTTGATTCAAATTAAAACGAACAGATGACGGTATTGTGTATTTGATAATTGAAATATCTGCAACACTAGTCATTGCAGGTTTCCTACATTTTGTATATAATTTATAAGATTAAAACTGGTATGTTACATTTACACAACTATATGCATTTAAGGGTTAACAATAAACTTAGAGACATATGTGTACTTTAAAATTAAAAATGACGTTAAAGAATAGATGAACAAAGGACAAAACATACATTGCTCATACTCCCTAAGAAAAAACCTGCAAATATGTAAAATTGCTATTTAATCTCCAAACTAATACCAGAAACCAAATTGACTAAATGTAACGAACTACATACCCCATCGAACAATTTCAATTTGAAGCTCCACAGAAACCACCCAGTCTTTAGAGGATAGTGCAACTATAGATGGAAATTGATAGCAGATAGAAGATCGATCACGCGACAGTATTATTCGCGGTAAAATGTTCGCAGCAGCGGAACAGTAGCAGGCACAGGAGAATTCATATTTCTTCCCGGTGACACAATAAATACGGCTTGATGCAGGATAAATAAAATTCCATTGAAAAGATTCCGGGCGGCGAGCGATAGTATTTGCTTTGTGGCCAACCGATAGCATGACGTGCTCCCAGGAACCGGAAGTCGCTTTTCATCGATAAACGACTAGAAAGCATTAACTATAGCTCGACTTGTACAATGCTTCTATCGAACCTCGATGAATCGTTGTTTCTATTCTTTCGCATTTGCATTATTTCGTAATTGTACCTTTTGTCCAACAACAAAAAAATAACATTAAATTAAATCTGCATAATTTTTTATAAAAAACAAAAAAATATTTTGCTGTTTAAAATTGTGTCTCTAAAAGACAATTCTCTGGAAAAAAATGGAACAATTTATATTCAATTGAAACTGTGTAATTTTCTATAAAAAGAGACACAAAATCCTCCCATGCTTTCATTTTCTATCAAAATGTCGAAATTTGTATTCTCTTGAAGTCGAATAATTTTTTAATAAAAGATAGAAAAAAATTGTATTCTTTTAAAGTTGCACTTGCAGTCAAAATAAGAGTCTAAAAAAAGAAGAAACATGTAGAACTAATATTGTATAATAACCTAAGAAAATTTGAGGTTACGTTGAAGGACATGTCGAATATCCGATTAATAAATAGCGTCGTTTGGAAAGTTCGGAACTATAAACGATCACGGTAAGTTTAACGACGAAATGGATCTTGTCGCGCGTTAGCTTTCGACCATAAATTAGAAGAATATCCCAGTCTCAGCGAGCGCATCAATTTCCATTAGAAGCTCGAAAAGCTTCGAGCTCTCGCGGCCTAGCCGGTTGCAACAAACTATAACTCAAAGTTAGCCAATTTCCTTATCCTATGAATTCTCAATTAAAGGGGACGCGGAAGGGTCGAAAGATATGAATGCCGGATGAGTATAAATATCCGCAATAAGAAACTTGTCCAACTTCCCTGCTATATAGCTACGAAAAAGTGCAAATGGATCAGACTCGATGAACTTCTTCGTTGGAGGAAAAACATCCAACACGACCTTCTGATAAGCTCGATAGAAGAATCGTAAACAAACTTTTTCCTGCGCCGATCTAACTTTCGAATCTCATTTCTTCTTTCCCTCACGATACCTTTATTTATTTTCGAACGCTGAATTGGATATTCTATGGGCGAACTTCAGCGTTGTTTAATGTTGGGGAACTTACTGAGACACCTCAAGGTTTTATATGAAGATTTCGAAGTTTTCAAGTTATTTCAAAAGTTGAAGTACAGGAGTTTTGGAGTATGAATATTGAAAAATTTCAAGGTCTCGAAGACTCTGGTAGCTAAAGTGTCGAAGTTGTAAAATTTGATGCTTGCGAAAACTTCGAGTGGCATAATTCTTGCACTTCGGTAAAGTAAACTACGGGTCTTATGCTTTAGTAAAGTAAATCGCAAGTCTTATGCTTCAGTACAGTGAACCGCTAGTCTTATGCTTCAGTAAAGTGAACCACAATTCTTACACGTCAAAGTAAAATTCTGACATTCTGAAGTTTTAAGCTCTTAGTTTACAATGAAATCTCTGAGACGTAAATCAAGTGAACCAAATGTGAACAAGATGTATGAGAGACGAGATGTACTGATTGGGTTATAGATAAAAAACGATCTGGTTGTTTGTGGCAGACACAGTTGCAAATTAAAGAGTAAGACAAGGAGTTAATGCCTCAAACTTTAAAATCTGATGGTACTAAAATACTGAGATCCTAAAGAACCGAAACTCTAATATTTTAATGTCTCAAAGTCCTAAAATGCTCACATCCCAAAGTCACAGCCCAAAGTAACGCACTAGAATCCTAAAATCTGATGGGTTCAAACTCACAAGAGCCTAAAGTCTAAAATTCCAATGCTACAAAGCCTACAAATCCCAAAAATCTATGTGGTATGTGTGTGTATCTGTACTTTGTAATTGTATGATTAGCATGAGTGCATATTATGAATGAAGCTTGCGTATGATATGATTGAAGTTTGCATGTAATGAAGATTACTAGAAGATAGTCTTTTGGGTGGGATTGAATGTTTTTGAGGAACGAAGCGAAGAGGGCATTGCTTTGAGTGAAATCGTGAGATAAAGACGTACGAGATTTATAATTCGAGAGATTCCATTTGTGTTGTGTTTAATTAATTATATCTATTTATTTGTTAATAAATCTCATTAATCTTCTTTATTATTAAATATTATTCTACATCTACCACTCTGAAGTCCTACACTCCCCAAACCCCAAAATCCAACGTCACCAAACTCTCAAGAGCCTAAACTCCCAAATTCCAATACTTCAAATCCTAGAAATTCCAAAAATCCACCACCCTGAAGTCCTACACTCTCTAAACCCCCAACTCTGACGTTACCAAACTCCTAAGAGCCTAAAATCCCAAATTCCAATACTTCAAATCAGACGTTCACCAAAAATCTACCACCTTGAAGTTCTACACTCACCAAACCCCAAAATCCAACGTCACCAACCTCCCAACAACCTAAACTCCCAAAATTCTAATACTTCAAACCCTAAAAATCGCCAAAACCCCATCCCTAACTCCTACACTCCCCAAACCCCAAAATCTGACCAAACTCCCTTTACTCTTTACCAAACTCCCTAAATTCCCAAAATTCTAAAATTCACTGCCCGTAAACCACCCACCCAAATCCCTAAATCCCCTAAGTACTTCCCCACACCTCAACATTCTCCATTCTCTAAACATCTTACAATACGTTCAATATTTGTGTCCGTCGGTTGTCGAACATCGGTACAAGAAACGGATATTCTCTCGGAGAAAGCTTTGGAAGCCCGAGGTAATCCTACATCGTTCGGTTTCGCGCTAGAAAAGCGATAGATCCCCTGTAACATGGTAGCCGTTGGAAAGCCATAAGTCAGCAGGACTTTCGCGTCTCTTCTGGATAGCGAGCGGTCCACGGATCGGTCGTTCGACCCCGGCGGGAATCGGGTCATCGATCCCGGCGTAAATACGCGAGGAGTTTGCTAAGGGGTGTCTGTTTGCGTCGGCGAATGCTCGACCCCCGTCGGCAGCCCGCTTGGTTAACCCGCGAAGATGAAGTTAGCGGGCTTTACATAGTTCCAGTTTTGTTTCGAGGGCTGGCACGGTGCCAGGGATGGCCGCGTGCCTACGTAGGCCAGCTTCTGCACGCCGCATCCGCGCCATTTATGTTCGACCCTTTCCTAACCTGCGTTTCTCAGACCAAAAGCTATGCCGTTACACAAAGAATTACTACTTCGCTGAAACAGAACGTTACTTCCGGGGTGAAGAAGCATTTTCCAGATATTTTATGGTGGCGGAACGTTCTACACTTTTAACATTTATTGCTTAACTTTATACTGACATTTTAGGGAATATTGATTTATACTTCTTTGCAGTTTTAACTTCTGCAAAATTTTGATGTATAATGTATTACATATTTATTAAAATATAGATATTATAATTGTAATTATTTCATTATAGGGAACGGTATCTGACTACATTCTTTAAGGACACCTTCGCGCATGTGCAAGAACTACCTCATAGGCTAAGTCTTTTTTCATGTCTTCCACGCATGCGCACAACGTCATACACGCAACTTTACGTCAGTGAAATAAATACATGAAGAGGTGTACGTAACTTCATAAAATATGTGTGATTTCATTAAAATTGCGTGTAAAATTATGCACGAGTGATCAAAGTACCTTTTCAATGCACGCAGATTGCAATTAATTAGTAAAACAATTACTTCGCTGATGCTACATTGGTCGCGCATGCGCAGTGTGTTCACAACACCTGAAGCTGCAGTGGCACGATATATTTATTGAAAATTAACACTAAAACTACCAAACCGGTCAAATGACCGTTCTATAAGATCCTTATTATAAATGACACAATTTGTTGAATTGATTCTTCTGATATCTGCATTGATCTTCATGAAGATGAAGAATTAATGTGTGTACTAATTTATGTTTTGTCATTTGCTTATTTATTTTTTAACTTCATTTTTCATCTGAAATTAAGTACACAGTATACGTCGGTAGGTTTAGTGTTAAATGAATATAAAGGGAGGTTAACAACAGATAATTATTAATTCTTTGAAGTATCAAAAATGTATCACATTTTTTATTAAATTCAGAAATAATGTTTCTATAATATTTTTGTACTTATTAAAACTCTTAATTATGAACATACTTAATTTACCTCCTTTTTTATTTCAAATAATAATTATTTTCTTTTGGTTGCAATTACTGAAGTTGATTATTGATCAACAGAGTTTTGTGTGTTGAGAGTTTGAAAGAAATATATTTGGAAGTCCGTGTATCAAAAAGTTAGTAACACGTAACGAAAAGTTTAATTTATTTTTTCGATTCATTCCGGTAGAAATCACAGATTGCAGTGTTGTGTCACTACAAGCACAACCCGTGTAATTAGCAGCACGATCAATGAAACGCGTAAATTTTCACGTGGTCGGACCATAAAATCGAACCGCATATATGTTCAGGTGTCGAGCAAGTAGTATTAGACCGCGCGTGGTCAGCCGAAATGGAACAAGTAGAATTGGTCGCGTGTAATCAGACACTGCGTCGCTGAAACTTCATTTCCCGCTTTCGGATTTTTGCTAAACAGCACGGTAAGTTAATAGCTCGGTCCGTGTTTCTTTTTATGAGGAAAAAGTGGGTCACTAAAAATCACGTTTAAAAACATACGTTACAAAATTCGAATATTTTTCTTGATTAATTGATGTGGGATTAATGAAAAGCATACTAAAAAATATTACTACACGGACTTCACTGCAAAAATGTACAAAACGTGGTCTGCAAAAATTTACATATGTCAATAAAATATTAACAGTCACTTGATCAAAATACAAAAAGTAACAAACAGAAAAATGATCAAAATAAATAATAAAAAAATTTGTGAAGTCAACTGGTGTTTTCTATATTTAACTACTAGACAATAAAATGTCCTGTATATTCAAATGTCAAGTACTAAAATTAATGCCAGCTTTAAATATTAAATACTAAATCAGAGTTATGGTAACAGCTCACCGTTAGATCATTTCATAACGTTCATATTTAACGAATGCATACGTGTTTCCGCAGTGTGTATCAGGGACAGATGGACGGTCCCGAAATTTTCTGGTACACGCGTGTCTTTTCCAGGGAACTCGTGCTGGATTATATTAAAACTGGTCGTACAGACAGGAAACGTGTTGGCACTACTCGGAGAAACTAATTTAGATTCGAGAACTGGAAATACGTGGCGTTTCCTCGAAAACTCTACGAACATTACGCCATACGCCATGCTCGACTTCGGAATGATTTCGTTATTATAAAACCCTATATGTCGCTGTCTAGACTTCATATTTGATTTGTTTCTGTGCGAGATACACTGCCAGAAACTTTCGGATGATCTCCAAATAAATTACTCTCGAGTGTAATTGCGACAGCATGTGCAAGCTTGTTCTCTTTCGTGGCGAGGGTGTTCGCTTTGGTTATGTGAAAAATGGTATGTGAAATCAAAACATGTGATGTGGTATATGGTCTTCTTATATGTTACTATATTAGATTCTTAGTATCGTCAAATTTATGTGCTTAGATATCTATGTCCTTAGTCCTATGCAATATCATTACATATATTCGAAAATCCATATGTGGTTGAAGCACTCATATGTACAAATTGTCACATATGTAGATGTACGTATATTTCTGAATTTTTATATTCTTGAAGTCTTGCATTACTGAACCTTTATGTTCTCAAATTCCTACATCCTTGAATTCCTATATCCCAGAATCTGCATATGTTCCTACTCTTATATTACCGAACATATGTGATCCAAATCTCCACATGTCCAGATCTCTAATCTTCCCAAATTTCTACATATGTGGATTCCTATATTCCCAAATCCATATACCCCCAAATTCCCATATCTCCAAATCTCTATATGTTCCAACTCCCACATGACCGAACACATATGGTCCAAATCTCCACATGCTCAGATCTCTAATCTCCCCAAATTTCCACATATGTGGATTCCCACATTCCCGAATCCCTAAACCCTCAAATTCCTACATCCCCAAATCCCTATAGCTCTGAAACCCTTTTTTCCCAAATCCCTACACCCCCAAATTCCCATACCCCCAAATCTCCACACCCCCGAATCCCCACAAACCCAAATATCCACACGTCCATATCCCCACCCCTCCAAATTCTCAACTCTCTCAAATTGCTATATCCTGGAGATCTCAGTTCCTAGTTAGCAAGATAAACTGCAAATGAATAGCAAAGAATCGAACGTTTATGCACCGAATTAAGCTAATATAACTCGATAGACGTGCAAAGGAACGGGCCACGTTGGTGGAATTTAACTTTCAAAGCGTCTCGGTTCGCCATTTCGAGTCAACAACATTTAACAAACATCCAAGTTGCTTTCAGTCGAGCGAAACGATCAACGGGACTGTTCCTTCATTTCCTTTCGCGCGGACTTTACTCGACGTTTAGTGAATTAAGGAACTTTGTTCATTCAGCTTTCGTCGGCCGGTGACGAGACGCATCATTAAATGAATCTCGTCGTGAAATTGATTCCGAATTAAATACGTTTCCGCGAATCAACTGCAGACTCTTTTATACTCTTGGTATGGCGTTGTTGATCAATTCACTTTCATTTGACGTTCCTTATTTATGTGTTCTGTCTTTTAAAATTTTAATTATGTTGTACTGCTTTTATACGAGTTATATGACATTCTTGATGATATGGTGATGAATCTTCTTTTTTTATTGGTACTAGGTTCAGTACATCTTGGAGAGGACCAACACATGTGGTCCACATATGTGGTTGACACATGTGTTTATTAAATACAGGCTGTTTATTGAACACAATTGTGGTTCTTAATTTATACAATATCGTAGACAATATTATTTAAGAACTACTATAATGAATCCCTGATGAGGACTGTTGGTTCATGATCACACACATGTGGTCGACATATGTGGTCGACACATGTGTTTGTTGAATACAGGTTGTTTGTTGAACAAAACTGTGGCTCTCAATTTATATAATATCGTATAAAATACAATTTAAGAACTACTATAATGAAACCTTGATGAGGGCCATTGATACATTATCACACACATGTGGTCGACATATGTGGTGAACACATATGTTTATTGAATACAGGCTGTTTGTTGAACAAAATTGTGATTCTCAACTTCTATAATATCATATGAAATACACTTCAAGAACTAGTATAATAAAACCTTGATGAGGATCGTTGATACATGATCACACATATGGTCGACACATGTGTTCAGTTTCACACATGCTATATGTTGAACAAAATATTGACTTTCAATTTGTATAATATCGTATGAAATACAATTAAAGAACTAATATAATAAAACCCTAATAAAGATCATTGACACATGATCACAAGACAAATGTGTTCCCTAACACATACATTACTAAACATGTACATATGTCAAGTCCTACAAAAGCAGACACCTCAGCTAAAATTGTAATTGCTAATATACATAACACGTGATAAAAGTTAATAAAGCAGAATAAAAGAGTCACTCGAGTAAATAAAGAGCCCGTATTAGCGCAGATCTCATCAGAAGAATTAACACAAAATTTTATTAAGTATCTCGAAGATTCATCCCCTAACGGTCATAAAGCTAAGAGATGAAAGCGAAACAACGGTATACAAGTCGTAAAACTGGGAGCAGAATACGCAGGTACCACGGACAGAAATTCATCTCCGGCAGCGAGGTTAAGTACCGTGGAAAGGCGGAAATGAATTTTTCATTGGCCAAGGGGAGGGATGCTCGACAAGCAACGGTAATATTTTCCGAACCCCCCTGTAACCGGAATCTGTGCAACGTGACTCGCGTGATGCCAGCTAATTTTCACATCCCTTTTGATTTCTCTAGGACGACGCTTCCCTCAACTTTTCAGCTACAGGACGGAAGTTTCGTCAGCTTCCAGAACCGATATATTCCGTCCACGCCTGCGTTCCACCACGCTTTTCAAGTCGATTTGAAAGCGATGCCGAGCTCACTTTGAGTTCCGCACGGCAAATTGCCGGGAAACTTTCCAACGTTCCATCGACGAACGCTCAAAACTTTCCTCGAACCTGGACCCAATCCTCCCGGGGTGTTTACGTTCGAAATCCACTTAAAAGTGTTCCGATTTCTGCCCTGTCGCGCCCGATCACTCGAATCTTCGAGAACCGCAGCTTTTCAACCGTGAACGGTTATCAAAGGGGCTAAAAAGTTGCCAAGTACTATCAAGAAACTGCAAAATTAAAAATAAAAAAAAAAATATTGAAGAACGGTGTAGCAACGTTGAAATTCAAATGGGGCTGTCAGGTGTCAATAATACAAACGATCAAAATTCGAGCACCGAAATAAAAATTCGAGTAAATAACGAACAGCGTTATTCGGTCTACCTGTTGAAGCGTGCAGCCACGGTTGAAGCCACAATATTCAGTGAATATCAAACAAAACCGCCCCTATCATTCGTCCATACATTTTTCAAACTTGATTCCCAAGTGACGAGGGTCAATGCGTTGTCAGACAGGCAATTTGACAACAGAGACATCGCGTCGAAATGCTAGCAGGAGCCACCCTCGGAAAGGAAAAAAGCGCACGCCTATCAGCGACATTTAACACGCGCGGAGCATCAATCACAGCTAGCAAAGCGTTGTAGATACGATCAAAGAAGCTTTTCGAGTACGCTGCCGGAGCATCCGACTGTGATATGAATTTGTCGACGTCGCTCTCGATCGAGATAGACAACATCGACCGTGAAAGCGGCTCGTGTTCCCAAGGATATTATGACTGACAAACAAGGTCGAGACTACGACGAACGGCCTTCTTATCCCCGCGAGGGTGAGCCCGAGGGTGTTGAACAAACACGAGCCTAAGCGAAGGGTAAACTCCGAGAAGAGACTTGTTTGGATGCCACTCCGAGAAGAGACGCGAGTTCGAGAGGCTTGAAAAGTCGTGTGGTGAGTATAAATGGAAGAAAATGGGGTGGATACCCTGTACAAGTGAGTGTTACGCGTTATGACGAATTAGATCGCGTTAGACAGCTACCCTGGGGGGTTATGGCTTCTTGGGAGCGAGATTCCTTAGGGTGCGTTTGGACGGAATACGCAGTTAGGAGGTGGAATTCAATTCGGTGTGAGAGGAGTGGGGACAGTGGAGTTAGAGGGATTGAAATTGGAGAGGGTTGGAATTCGGGATGATTGAATTTAGAATGGTGGAATTCCACAAGGTTGAATTTGGGGGGGGTTGGAATTCCATACGTTAGAATTTGGTGGTGATGGAATTCCACTCATTCGAATTTAGAGCGTTGGAATTCTACAAGGTTGAATTTGGGGCGCTTGGAATTCCATGCGTTAGAATTTGGTTGTAGTGGAATTCCACACATTCGAATTTAGAGCGTTGGAATTCCATGCGTTAGAATTTGGGGTGCTTGGAATTCCATGCGCCAGAATTTGGGGTGCTTGGAATTCCATGCGCTAGAATTTGGGGTGCTTGGAATTCCATGCGCTAGAATTTGGGGCGCTTGGAATTCCATGCGTTAGAATTTGGGGCGCTTGGAATTCCATGCGTTAGAATTCGGGGCGATGGAATTCCACTCATTCGAATTTGGGACGGTGGAATTCCGAACGATGGAATTCGGTAAAATGGAATTCTACGCGTATGAATTTGGCGCGCTTGGAATTCCATGCGGTTTGAATTTGGGGCGATGGAATTCCACTCGACCGAATTCGGAGCGCTGGAATTCCACTCGACCGAATTTGGAAGCGTTGGAATTCCACTGATCCGAATTTGGAGCGATGGAATTCCGAACGATGGAATTCGGTGAAGTGGAATTCCACGCGTATGAATTTGGGATGCTTGGAATTCCATGCGGTAGAATTTGCGACGCTTGGAATTCCATGCTTTAGAATTTAGGGCGCTTGGAATTCCATGCGTTAGAATTTGGGGCGCTTGGAATTCCATGCATTAGAATTTGGGGCGCTAGGAATTCCACTCATTCGAATTTGAAGCGATGGAATTCCGCACAATGGAATTCGGTGAAATGGAATTCTACACGTGTGAATTTGGGACGCTTGGAATTCCACGCGTTAGAATTTAGAGCGCTTGGAATTCCATGCATCCGAATTCAAAGCGCTGGAATTCCACATGAGTTAATTTGGAATGATGGAATTCCTCGTATCCGAATTCAAAGCATTAGAATTCCACCCCATGGAATTCCACCCAACCAAATTCGAAGCGCTAGAATTCCACACGATTGAATTCGATGCAAAAGAATTCCACACAACTGATTTCCATACAGTAGAAAACTAATATAATGGAACTCAACGCAATAAAATTCGGAGTTACCGAACTGAAAAGAGAGTTACCTCGAAGCAATGCAAATCGAAACGCACCCTTAACTGCCTCCTTCGGGGCGACGAAAGGGGATCCGTATTCAGAGGGTTGTTATGAAACTGATTTGGGTCACGGATGGCTCCAATAGCGTAACGTTGTCTGAAGTTTACGCGAAAATAAATTACTAAGCTTATCCGTGTCGTCTGTGGATTTGCTTGGAACTTTGTGGACACTTAACTTGTACATAAGGGGATAATACCTGAAGGAACGGCAATATCGCGCGATTTATTTGCGCGAGGGGTACAGATCGGGAAAATAGAGGGAATGATTTATGCACGTATTACGCGTGCAAATTAATTCTATACCTCATTTTTTATGACAGACCTTGTATTCTTTTTAAACTTTCCCCATATATTACAACTTTTAAACCAGTGGTTCAGACGTTTCTTTCAGTGATTGAGTTGGATTTTCATCGAACAAATCTTGCAAATCACTGTCTTCAAACTTCTCGGGTTAACCTGACCCGGGATCGTCAGTCCATTCCAACTTTCTTTCACGAAATTTGTACAACCATTTCTCACGTGTTCTATCTGTAGCTTCACACTGTCATGTTAAACGATTCTTCTTTCACAACTTTCGCGCGAAATTTAAAGCACGATTTAAGAACAATTTTTGTACATAAATGTACAAATTGACATTGCAAAAAAAGTGGCAGAAAACTTTTATTTTAAATTGAAGATACGAAGGTTTTATTAATATTCCTACAAAATGGAGCATCACTTCACAGATTGCGACTGCCATAACTTACGTATACGAATATTTTTTACAGTTCCCCGTGATTTAGATGGCTGTGTATTCACCAGAGTTTTATTCCTCGGCGCCACTTAAAAGGATCATTTTGCCAAAGCAACAGAGCGATATTTCATCTAACCGTTCGAAGGAATAAATCCAGCGCGAGTGAAGGTCGTTTATTAGAAGAGAACCGACACGAGGGCCGATTTGTACGCATTATTTCTGCGGGTGGCTTAAATTATACCGGGCCTCGTTTTAAGCGTCACCGGTTTAAGGGCGGTATCCGAAAGAGAAGTTCGAAGGGCGGTTTAAACCGTGGCTAATACCGTGGCATTAATCTTGCCCGGAGCCTCTCAAACCGGAGGATCGCTTTCATTAAAATCCGCACTGTCGTAAAATTCTGGACAGAGTATTTTGTCTGCGTTAATTAACCTATCGTGGCTGATCCCTCTGTGCGGAAACAAAGGGGGTGTGGATTGTGTTCGATCGCTGCCACGTTTCAACGTATCTGATAACTAATTACCTTGGAATTAATTATCCTTCGTTGTGAAACGCTTTATCGGAAAATTTCGTGCGATAAATTATGGTACACAGCGGTAATTGCGAACGTTGATGGCGAGTGTATCGAGTTTACAAACGAAATGTTCTTTAAGGTTGATTGTTATAATTATTTGGGGAGGGTGGATTGACTGGGTTTGTGGGACGTGGCTCGAGTGCGATTTAATTTGGGGTAATTTTAGGTGGAGGAGTTCCGCAATTTAGGGAGATGCAATTTGGGACGGTAGGATGCGAGGAGATCCACAATTTGGGGAGGTTTTTAATTTGGGAGATCCATGATTTGAGGAGGTCCATGATTTGGGGAGATCCATAATTTGGGAGGTCCACAATTTCGGGAGATCCATAATTTGGGAGGTTCGCAATTTGGGGAGATCCATTACTCGAGGTGGTCCAAAATTTGGGGAGATCCATAACTTGGGAGGTCCATAATTTGAGGAAATCCACAACTCGAAGAGGTCCAACTCCACATAGTACAATTCGAGAAGGTCCATAACTCGGAGAGATCTACATCTTGGGAAGGTCCATAATTTGGGGAGATCCACAACTTGGGGAGGTCCAAATCTACATAACACGATATGGGGAGATCCACAATTCAAGGAGATCCGACTCCACATAGCACAACTTGAGGAGATCCACAACTTAAAGAGGTCCATAATTCAGGGAGATCCAACTCCACATACCACAATTCTGGAAGATCCAATTCAACCCAGTGCATTTCTAGCAGGTCCACAGTTCAGGCAAATAAAATCCTAGCGCATCCACAACTTGAAGAGGTCCACAACTTGAGATGGTCCACAACTTGAGGAGATCCACACTCGAGGGAGATCCAACTCCACATACCACAATTCTGGAAGTTCCAATTCAACCCAGTGCACTTCTAGCAGGTCCACAGTTCAGGCAAATAGAATTCTAGCACATCCACAACTTGAAGAGGTCCACAACTTGAGATGGTCCACAACTTGAGGAGATCCACACTCCAGGGAGATCCAACTCCACATACCACAATTCTGGAAGATCCAATTCAACCCAAAACACTTCTAGCAGGTCCATAGTTCAGGCAAATAGAATTCTAGCACATCCACAGTTAAACTATCATTCAATTCTCGCTCATCCACAAGTCAGAGCGATTCAATTCAGAAGGTCCACAATTTAGCCAAATTCCACTATACTCAACCCTCTCTAATTTGTATCACAACGTCAAAATTAATATACACAAAGTTACATTGCTCACATGTCTTTCCAAAATATCAAAATTTACATTGCTCACATATGTCTTTCGAAACTGCCAAAATTTACATTGCTCAGATATGTATTTCCAAAATAATACAAATAAAATGTGCATGCACCCGTCCACAATAACGCAAATAAAATTTGTGTATCTCTTTCCAAAATGACCTAAATAAACTTTGTACATGTCCCTCCACAATAATGCAAATAAAATTTGTACATGTCCTCCTCCAATTATGCAAATAAAATTACATGTCCATAATAAAGTTCACATTCGTTTTAATAAAAATAATGTAAGTAAAATTCATATGCAAACGAGGAAATCAAAAGAGAAATATACCACGATTCCGCAATATTAATAGCAGTAAAAATGTCCTTTGTGAAAAGATCCAAAGCCCTGGTATTCCATCGATTAGATACCTCAAAGTTTCAAGTAAAATGTCTCGTGACAAGGCATTCACCAGCCGGGAAACGTAAATGTATTCCACCGTTGAACGTTCATTTTCTCTCGGACAGTGGTAGAAGCCAAGAGAAAAAAGAAAGAAAGGGAGAAAAGAAAAAGCTAGAGAGGAAGAACGGAGGCAGAGATTCGGGGAAAATTAAAGGGAGGTGGCGCGATGAAAGAGACCAGAAGTGTTTGGGGCGAATCACAGAGAAATAGAGGAGTTGAAGTGCACAGAAGGTCGGGAAAAATCAGGGAAAGATTCGTGGAGAGTGAAAAATGGTCGAAGAGTGCGGCAGAAACAGAAAATCAATTCGGTAGAGGGACAGAGAGGGACTCGAAGGTGGGATTCGAAGGAAATTCGAGGAGAAGAGAAAAGGTGAGAAGTTTGAAAGTAGAACGAAGTATGAGCAACGAAAGCAAACGAAATGGAATAATTGATTGTCGACTGCCCCCATTGAGATATGCTAATGTATTAAATCATTCCGAAACTTTCTAACACTGCGTCGTTAACTTTCGTTCGATCACGTATGTTAACTTTCAAATTTTTTATACATTAATTCTCAACTTTTTACGCTTTTTAGTTTAGAACTTCTTTGCTCATTTTTTGGTTGATATTCGGGTTATCAAGGTTTTAAGATTCCCCAAATTCCAAGTTCAATAAATTTCAAATTTTCTAAATTCCAAGTACAAAAAATTTCAAATTCTCCAAATTCCCAATTCCAGCACGGGGAATTACGAGGCCTCGAATTGCGGCGTGTGGATTTACGGTGCGTAGAATACACGATATGTGGAGTTATGGAGCGTCGGATTTAGAACGCATGGTATTACAGCGCGTAGGATTCACCACGCGTGGAATTATGGTGTGTAGAATTTACGACGCATGGAGCTACGGTGCGCAGAATTCAGTATGTGTGGAATTGCCACTCCTGGAATTATGACGCGTGGATTGTCACGCGTGCAATTATGGCGCATGGAATTGCCACTCGTGGAATTATGGCGCATGGAATTGTCACTTGTGGAATTGCCAAGCGTGGAATTGCCAAGCGTGGAATTGCCAAGCGTGGAATTGTCACTCGTGGAATTGCTACGCCTGGAATTGTCGCTCGTAGAATTGTCATGCGTGGAATTGCTATGCGTGGAATTGTCACTCGTGGAATTGCTACGCGTGGAATTGCCATGCGTGGAATTGCTATGCGTGGAATTGTCACTCATGGAATTGTCACTCGTGGAATTGCTACGCGTGGAATTGTCGCTCGTAGAATTGCCATGCGTGGAATTGTGGTGCGTGGAATCCCAATTCCAAATTCCCCGAATTACAAATTTCCCAAGAACCAAATTCCCCAAATAGCAAAGTTCCCAGTGCACCACGCAAAGCTCCCATTAGCTCCCGAGCAGAAATAGAGCAGCGCCAGGAGAATGATGACTATGGCGAAATTCTGAGAGCGTTTCAAAGTTCCATAGTGGAAGGTATACAAAGAATTTCGCGATTAATTTTAGCGATGCACCGCACGATAAACTCGATCGTTCCTTTACCCCTTTTTCTACTTTCGTTTAAAAGCCCGCGAATAACGCGACATGATACAATCCATTAAGACTTTTCCGCGTCGCCGTGGGCGAAATTTCAAACCCGTCGCACTTTCTTGTACCTGAGTGCAAACCGAGATATCTCGAGAAGTGTATACAGCTTTCGCGAGAAAGTCTCGAGGAAAACTGCCAGCCATTTTCCACCACCTCGACGTCTCGACGCTTGTTTGCCATCCACGTTAATGCATTAATTCGGATTATGAAAGTTCTGCATTATTCATATAGTAACTCTGAACTGTTACATTGAGAGTGAACTCGAATCTATTATTATGCAGGGTGGTCACTGCTGATACAACAGATGGTAATTCTAGATGAAAATATAAGTGGAAATCTACAATGAACCACACTTTTTATCAGGGACGAGGTACTTAACCCCTTGCTGTACTTTTTGCTGCACTCGCAGGTCTAATGTCATAAACCTTATTCAAATTTGTTATACACTTGTGATGTTAAATTGAAACGATACGAATGTTTAGGGTTGGAATTCAACCGTGTAAAATTGAAAGGTGCTGAACTGACATGACTCGAATTGAAACATGAATTCATACGAGTAGAAGTGAAATATATTGATGTCATATATGTAGAATTGGGACGTGTAAAAATCATATGTGTAGAATTGGAGCGCATCAAATCCACACATGCAGAATAAGGACGTATGGTATTATCACGAGTCGAGTTGAATTCATATGTGTAGAATTGGAACGCGTTGAAGTACACAAGTCGAAGCAAAAAATCTGCACTTTACATATGTAGAAACGCCTCACATCGAATTCGTATGTGTGAAATTGGGACATATAAAATTCATATGTGTAGAACCATATGGTTCCAATTAAAACGCGACTTCACATACGTAAAATTGAAATATGTAAAATTCATATGTGTGCAATTTGAATGCACCGAATTAAAACGCGTTGAATTCACGCGTATAATTGAAGCATGTAAAATTCATACCGTGTAGAATGCCTCAAATTAAAAGACATTGAATCCAAATAGAATTGAAACTTCAAGTTCAGTAGAATTGAATCCCCAAATTGCGTCACGTCGACTTCCAATTTCAAACGCATCGAACCGAAATTTCTCCAACCGCAACAAATAGAACGTCTCGTCGCGTGAAATTGCACCCCGAAACAAAACAACCTAAACAAATAAACGACGTTGCTAATGCACCCATATAAAATTTCGCGCTTGAAGAAAACTTTTTAAGCATCGCCGAAGGCAACGGAGTTGAATGATTTAAACCGAGCGAGTGGAAAAAGGGTGGCGCGAAATGCGCGACCGATTGAAAAGTAGAATGAACCGAAGGAGTAAAGAGGAGGGTGAATCGCGCGCGTGGGAAATGGAGATCGTAGAAACCTTTTCAAGAAGACAAGAAGGCCGTCGCGTAAAACATAAGTTTCGCCAGGAGAAACCCCGAAGCGATAGTAAACTTTCGAACGGACTTTCCTCGCTCGACAAATACTGCGACTCTGACACTGTATCACGCGTCTTTTCTTCCTCTCATTTTTGCGACCGTGTTTGAGAATTGCTGGGAACACCCAGGGAATCGATTTAACCTTTCGCGCTTCTCTTATTGGGTCATTCGGACTTACTCTGGTTCCAACCCTTCTTTTCCTCATCTACATTCAGATTCAAACTTCTTCAAACTTCAAATCTATAATTGAAAGTTCAATAAGTCAATCAATGATTTGTATTTTTTTAGTAAATCACGATGGAAATTCATGTACAAATATGAAGAAGAAAATGAAGATGGAAATGTTTAGTCTTGAAAGAAAATTCAAGGCAATTCATTTGAAAGGGAAATGAAGGATTTAATTATGTTTGTTTAATTGTTCTTTATGAACAAAATGTATTTTCAGTCAAATTGCATAGTCGGTAGAATTTAAAGTCAATAATACACGAGGTGGGGAGTTATGGTGCGTAGGAATCAGAGCGCGTGGAATTACGGCGCGTTGAGTTACGGCGCGTAGAGTCCACCACGCATAGAACTGCCACGCGTGGAATTACGGTGCGTGGAGTTACGGCGCGTAGAATTTCGTACGCACAGAATTATCACGCGTTAGATTACCCACGCATCGAATTACCACGCATTAGAATACCCACGCATCGAATTACCACGCGTCAGATTACCTACGCATCGAATTACCACGCGTCAGATTACCCACGCATCGAATTACCACGCATTAGAATACCCACGCATCGAATTACCACGCGTCAGATTACCTACGCATCGAATTACCACGCGTCAGATTACCTACGCATCGAATTACCACGCGTTAGATTACCTACGCATCGAATTACCACGCGTCAGATTACCTATGCATCGAATTACCACGCGTTAGAATACCCATGCATCGAATTACCACGCGTAGATATTTCTACGCATAGAATTACCACGCGTGGAATTGCGGCGCGTAGAATTCACTACGCATTGAACTGCCACGTGTGGAAATACGGCGCGTGGAATTACAGCGCGTTGGATTCGGGACGCGTGGAGTTATGAAGCGTGGATTTACGGCGCGTTGGATTCGGGACGCGTGGAGTTATGAAGCGTGGAATTTCGACGCGTGGAATTACAGCGCGTAGGATTCGGGACGCGTGGATTTACGGCGCGTAGAATTCACGACGCGTGGAGTTATGGAGCGTGGAATTTCGGCGCGTGGAATTACAGCGCGTAGGATTCGGGACGCGTGGAATTACGACGCGTAAAATTCACGACGCGTGGAGTTATGACGCGTGGATTTACGGCGCATAGAATTCACAGTGCGTGGAGTTACGGCGCGTGGAATTACGACGCGTGGAATTACAGCGCGTAGGATTTGGGACGCGTGGAGTTACGGCGCGTGGAATTACAACGCGTAGAATTAACGACGCGTGCGTATATCCATCGATAGCAATAATTTATCCTTGTAATTAACAATAATAATATCAGTACGAATACTGATACCAAAATAAAATTTAAAAAAACTGTGAATTTAATACAACCCTTACATTAATTTCCCTCTTCAAAATCCATTAAAATCGCGCAATAATAAAAACAAAAAATCGTAGATTTCTATATCATACATCAATGTTGAACACATAAACGCAAAAAACAAAAATAAAATTTGAAGATAAAATGTTTAATTGTATTCTTACCAAAATAATAGCAGTAAACCCAGAAATTCGACGAACTCACCTGAAACAGAGAATACAAAATAAAATTAGTAAAAGAAACAGTAAGAGAAAACGAAGTGAAGTAGTAAGAACGTTGAACGCGAATGAAATTGAAGATTGAGACAAAACACGTTAAGTCGATCGAAAAGATCCTTTATCTGGAGCCCCGTGGAGACAGTCGCAATGTATCGAAGTTATATCCGGTCGAAAGTACCTAAACGGAAACGGAACGATTGCTTCCTTCCAGTAACCTGATTACCTTTGGAATGGATGCTGCAATCAAGAAAGGAAACGCCGGTACTCGCGTGTGAACGCGCACGTGCACACGATACAACGTGTATGTGTGCAAGTTTGAATTCATCGAAGCAGTCGAACATTTCTAGTTACGAGGCAATCGCTTTTAACGTGTAATAGCATTGTCGAAGGAACGAATGCTATTTTCGGGACACTTATATCGTGTCGTTGAACAGTACTAATAGTACAGGTTAGTACGGCTAGCAGTTTCACTTAACTTTTCCAGGAAATTGTCCCTTCGTTGCCAATGACTTGGCTATAAAATGTAATGGGTTTTACAACATTAGCAGGTAGTCTTGTAAGATGAAGTTTCGATTGGGAATTTGGGAGGGTGGGATTTTGGAAATGTAGCTATTGGGATTATGGAAGCAAAAGATGCTATTTTATAACTGAAACGCGGTGGTTATATTTAACTTTTGAAAAATCGAATAGTGGACTCTTCTATCGATGTTTTCTCTACACGTGCGCTTTTTAGACTAGTCCTCGGACCGTCTTTCCTCATGCTCGAGAGGTCCCATGCTTCACTTTTGTATATTTCAGCATGATTACACTAGAAGGACCATCTTGGACCACGCAGTTCGTCGCGTTCCTAATTGGGCAGAATGTTTATTCTTTGCCTTCAAATAAACTAACGTAGAATTAATGTGAGATTGATTTTTGTATATTCCAACAGTAGCAATTTGGGAGGGTAGGAATTTGGAAAATTAAGAATTCTAAGGATTAAGAAATTTAGGAACGTAAGAATTTGAGAGTATGGGAATTTGAAGATTTAGGAATTGAGGAGTGTAAAAATTTGGAAGTGTAAGAATTTGGGGTACGTAGAAATTTGGAAGTGTAGGAATTTGGAGTGCGTAAAAATTTGGGGGATGTAGAAATTTGGAGGCGTAGGAATTTGGAAGCGTAGAAATTTGAAAGCATAGGAATTTGGGGTGCATAGAAATTTGAAAGTGTAGGAGTTGGGGTGCGTAGAAATTTGGAGGATATAGAAATTTGGGAGCGTTGAAATTTGGAGGCGTAGAAATTTGGAAGCGTAGGAATTAGGGGGTGTAGTAATTTGGAGTGCGTAGAAATTTGAAAGTGTAGGAATTTGGGGTGCGTAGAAATTTGGGGTGCGTAGAAATTTGGAGGCGTAGAAATTTGAAAGCGTAGAAATTTAGGGGTGTAGAAATTTGGGGTGCGTAGAAAATTGGAAGTGTAGAAATTTGGTAGCGTAGAAATTAGGGGGCGTAGTAATTTAAAGGCGCAGAAATTTGAGAGTGTAGTAATATAAAATTTTTTAATTTTGAGGGAGTAGTAATTTAAAAATTTACAATTTGATAATCTGTCACTTTAAAAACATAAAATGAACACATAGAATACAAGGAACTGGTGTTCGATAACTTGAGACAATTTTCCCACGGGAAACTCTCTAGAAGCGTAATTCTATTCGTTCGTCGCATACGGAACCTTATTAGGCGTGCCCGTGATAACCCATAGTGTGGGCCAACACCCATCCATCTTTGCTGTACACGAAAGTTACGGCTGCTCTAGGAGGACGAACTTGTTCAACGCTCCAGGAAACTCTGCATTTATGAAAATGACCCCGAGTACCACGGCTCTATCCAACTTACTCTCCAGTGAAAGGGGGAATTAATTGGTTCTATTTACCTCGTTATTGTTGTAGTTCCTACAATAATACGGTGTCTCGAAGCAAATTAAATAAATCAATTCGAGATAGTCTCGCTCCTGGCAGTAGATATAAACAACTGTTTACTTGAGTAAATAGAAATGGGACTATTTGGGAGGACATCGAATGAGATTAGTTCTGTCGATCATCATGAGCAACACGATCAATTTTTGTTAAAAGAAAAATTACGTTATGTCACTCAATCTTGTCTTTCTTATCTTGACACATCATCTAAACATTAATTAAAAAGTGCGATTAAAATCTAACTTTACAATAATAAATATTACAATAATAGAAAAACTAACTTTACAATAATAAAATAGAAAAAGCACAGGTAGAAAAGCAAACAGACAGAACAGAGATGTGTTATATATTTCTCACACATCACAAAGTCTAAGATCGAATTGTTATATCACTCATACTTCTACAATACCTCATTTCAAAGATAGAAATCACAGTAGCCAACATGAGAACCCTTTCAGGATAACGTTGTGTAGAACAGACCAGTGAATATTGATTACACGACTAATAGGAAGAGCGCCTTTCCTTGACAATTCCCTGATCAGACGAACCAATTAGTAGGACTGGTCAAACAGCGATCAGGCGTGCTTTGAGTATAATACAGATACAACGTGACCATCAAAATGGGTCAGTACGATCTGTCGGATCGAACTAACTGCGTTATAAGTTGCTCGGTAAACGTTTCAATTAATTGAACGCTATCAGTTCTTGTACGAGAGATTTCTGGACTAAGGGAACTGGGGTAAATTGACATAAAGGTAAAGTGACATTTTTATATTACGGGGTATATTACGGATTGGATGCTTGATAGAATATGTGAAACATTTTAATAAATAGGTGGTTGGGAGATATTTATATTAGAGAAGGGGAGTAGGTGAATTAGCACGTGGTGATATATGACGCGGGTAATTCAGCGCAAGATAATAGGGGGCGTAGGTAATTTAACGCGTGGTAATTCAGTGCGAAGGTAACTTGACGCGTGGGGATACAACGCGTGGTAATTCGGCGCAAAGGTAATTTGATGCATGGAGATACAACGCGTGGTAATTCGACGCGTAAGTGATCTAATGCGTGGTAATTCGGTACGTAGGTAATTCGACGCGTGGTGACTCGGAACGTAGGTAATCTGACGCTTGGTAATTCGATACGTGGGTAATCTGACGCGTGGTAATTCGATACGTGGGTATTCTAACGCGTGGTAATTCGATACGACGGTAATTTGACGCGTGGGTAATTTAACGTGTGGTAATTCGACGCATGATTAATCTAACGCATGGTAATTCGATACGTGGGTATTCTAACCCGTGGTAATACGATCCATAAATAATCTAACACGTGGAAATTCGATACGTAGGTATTCGAACGCGTGGTGATTCAGAACGTCCCATAATCTAACCAGTAGTATTCCAACGCGCCATAATCTAACCTACAACACCCTGCGCAGTAACCCACCGCACATGAACGCAACTTGTACCAACCTCAATGCGCAGTAATCCACCGCGCAACAATACATACCACAATATTCCACAACAGTAATATTCCCTACCCACCTATTCCAACAAAAATACCATGCAAGTAGAAACAGAAACTGCGGATAAAGCTAAAACAAATGGAAGTTTAATAGAGTCTAGGAAATATGCCGGAAAGTTATGAAAAGATATTCACCTGTGTCACTGCACAAGCCACGTCCTCGGGCAATTCTGTCGAGCAAACTTCTGGCAATCAACATGCAAAGTGGAAATCAGTGAGAAGCAGCAGAATACAGACACTAAGAATTAACGTGTAATCTGAACGAGACTTGGAGGAAACTGTAAGCTGACAGCTCAAACGACAATCCCGAAGAATTGACGCGCGCATTAAACGACTTTCAACAAGTTGCACTAGATTAGTTTGGCTGAAACTTCAAATCTGTACAATGCCGGGGATTTACGATGAACTATCATCAACAGAAGCTTACGTTTATCGTCGCTGCACGTTTCGATCTGCTTTGGGAATTGTTGGAAATGCAACGCGTGGTAATTCGACGCGTTATTATATCCACGCGTAGTAATTCGACGCGGCAGTAATTCCACGCGTGGTAGTTCGACGCGTCAGTAATTCCACGCGTGGTAATTCGACGCGTAAGTACTTCCACGCGTGGTAATTCGACGCGTTACTATCGCCACGCGTGGTACTTCGACGCGTTACTATCGCCACGCGTAGTAATTCCACGCGTGGTAATTCGACGCGTCAGTAATTCCACGCGTGGTAATTCAACGCGTCAGTAATTCCA
Organism: Megachile leachella; assembly: GCA_963576845.1. Taxonomy (NCBI): domain Eukaryota; kingdom Metazoa; phylum Arthropoda; class Insecta; order Hymenoptera; family Megachilidae; genus Megachile; species Megachile leachella. The sequence goes on from OY756257.1 coordinate 12,665,184, forward strand.
CGCGTGGTAATTCGACGCGTTACTATCTCCACGCGTGGTAATTCGACGCGTGGTAATTCGATGCGTTACTATCTCCACGCGTGGTAATTCAACGCGTTACTATCTCCACGCGTGGTAATTCGACGCGTTACTATCTCCACGCGTGGTAATTCGACGCGTTACTATCTCCACGCGTGGTAATTCGACGCGTTACTATCTCCACGCGTGGTAATTCGACGCGTGGTAATTCGATGCGTTACTATTTCCACGCGTGGTAATTCGACGCGTGGTAATTCCATGCGTTTCTATCTCCACGCGTGGTAATTCGACGCGTTACTATCTCCACGCGTGGTAATTCGATGCGTTACTATCTCCACGCGTGGTAATTCGACGCGTGGTAATTCGATGCGTTACTATCTCTACGCGTGGTAATTCGACGCGTGGTAATTCGATGCGTTACTATCTCCACGCGTGGTAATTCGACGCGTGGTAATTCGATGCGTTACTATCCCCACGCGTGGTAATTCGATGCGTGGGTATCCTAACGCGTGGTAATTCGATGCGTTACTATCTCCACGCGTGGTAATTCGATGCGTAGGTAACTTAACGCGTGGTAATTCGATACGTGGCCAATCTGACGCGTGGTAATTCGATACCTGGGTATTCTAACGCGTGCCTCCTCTTTATTATTCGGTTCAACTATTTTTGGACTAGAGAAGCAGCTATAAAGATAAGACTATATTTTACGTGGATAGAGGAAAATTAGGTTGAAAAATTTTTACTTCTTTCTATTTAAATATTTATACGTCATAAACTACTTTTATAGCAGGCTACTTTCATAGTGAGCGCCTTTTATAGCAGCTACTTTCCAGTGAGCTACTTTTATAGCAGCTTCATACGCAAATTAAGGATGAAATTGTCGTTACGACATGAGTAACCACAGCTGAAATGCTCCTGAAATTCGAAAGAAATTGCTCTATTCAAAAGAGCAATTTTTCTTATCTTTATGAATTTTTGTGGGACATCCAAGGTCCAGGTATCTGAAGTATATTTAAATGAAGTTTGACCCCGACCTAATTACGGTAAAATCAATCTATCAATCCATTAAATCACAATACTCCACTTCACCGAGAAAAATGCGATATACTCGAAAGCGAACTTTGCAATTAAACAATTCTCGCGGAATTCTGGTCAATTAAAATCCGCAATAATCGCCACTCGATTACCCGTTCGTTCTCGCCTCGATCCCGTTAAAATCGAATCGCTTATTAATAATTGCCGTCGGGAAAGTTTCGCGTCAGGTGCTCGGCAGCGAGTTCAACTTTAAACAGCATCGATTATTTAAGCTCGAGATGAATCGTATTCAACGGTGGCAAACGGAATCGCAACGAGACCGGCTAACTCCGCGGGAAAGTTGTTGCAAACTTATTTGCCACGCGGTTGTTTGTTATCATGTCGGACTGAAAGACGAAACCAACTTGCCGCAAAGTTACACGAGAACTTGTTACCGGACAACGATTCTGGAGTCACAAAAACTAATCTGCGATTTATTATTTGACGGAATGGTAATTGCGCGACGTGACGAGTACTGAACTTGTAAAGTTAAGACGGTTGGGGAGATTAAGGTTACGAAAAAGGAGAGATTTTGAATTTAGAACATTAGAATTTTGTGGTTTGTAAATTTGGGGACTTGAAAATTTGAGAAATTGGAGAATTTACAGGATTAAGAATTTGGTAATCTTGTATCTAAATTACAGCAAAGCACATAATAATAATAATAATAATAGAAATATATTTATTACTTAGTCACAAAATGACAAATAAGTTCAGAAATGTCGCTAAAGTACAGAAGACTGATGACGTTCCATTAGAAGGAAATTAAATCTTGCAAATTACTCTTAAAGGGATCATCCTCTCTCGACCGAACTATAGGTCGAGGACGACGTTAATCTGTCATCACACTATGGTCTGAAACCTTCTAATCCGATTCTCTAAAGCATGAAATAATGGGATACCCTTATAAACTATCGTTTGCTATAACTGCATTGCGATCGATTGTTCAAGACCACACTTTCTCAAATAACAACACAATGTAGCATCCTAAAGAAACTTTACCTTAATAACGTACTGCATCGACTGCTACCAAGCAATACTATATGTCTGTCTAAATAATTCGTCGCGTGGTAATTTGACCCATGGAAATTCGGTGCTTGGTAATTAGATGTGTAGTAATTTGATCCATGGAAATTCGGTGCATGGTAATTCGGTTCATGGTAATTCGGTGCATGGTAATTCGATGCGTGGTAATTCAACGCGTGGTAATTCGATACGTAGGTAATTTGACGCGTGGTAATTCGATACGTAGGTAATTTGACGCGTGGTAATTCGATGCGTGGGTAATTTGACGCGTGGTAATTCGATGCGTGGGTAATCTAACGCGTGGTAATTCGATGCGTGGGTAATTGGACGCTTGGTAATTCGATGCGTGGGTAATCTAACGCGTGGTAATTCGACGCGTGGGTAATCTAACGCGTGGTAATTCGACGCGTGGGTAATCTAACGCGTGTTAATTCGATGCGTGGATAATCTAACGCGTGATAATTCGAAGCGTGGTAATTCGATGCGTGGTAATTCGATGCGTAGGTAATTCTAACGCACAGAAATTCGAAGCGTGGTAATTACAACGCACAGAAATTCGACGCATGGTAATTCTATCGCACAGAAATTCGAAGCGTAGTAATTCCAACGCACAGAAATTCGACTCATGACAATTCTAACGCACAGAAACTCCTCGCCTCGAAAAAATTCCTAATCAATAAAATAAACCAGAAAAGAAATAAAATTGTCAACTGCACAGGTAACTAAAAGATTGCTCGGCAATATATGGAAGCCACAGAGTGTGAAAAGTTAAGAGCCAGAGGTGGAGGGCAGAGAACGATGTAGACTCTTTAGACAATCATGAGGCTCGTAACCATTGTCGCCAACTACGTGCTGGGTTTACGTCCTAGTGAAAAAAGTGGCCCCTGAGATTTAGTGGAAGCAAACGGCCGTACTTCTGGTGTCCCTTACATTCACCGGAAGTCAACGTAACTTCGCGGCTTAACGCCTCGATGGGGGTACTTTCTACACGAGTGATTCGAGACAAGAGCGTCGTCCCTGGTGAAATGCGTAGTCAGCGAGGAAGACGAGTGCATCTTGAACAATATGTAGACGTACTAAACAGTTAACCTTTCTACCCTTTACAATTTTTTAAATATTGCAGTCAGAATAAAACTTCCTTAAAATAGAAATAAAAATTTAATTATATGAATGTATGATTTAGTTTGATTTCTTGCAATGAAACTTTTAAAGAATAAATGAGGCAATGGTATTACAAGATTATTAATATCATTGAAATGCATTGAATTCAATGGGAAGTAGAAAGGTGCGAAGCAATGGGGATGTCTAAAGTCGAAGGACATTATCAGCGGTTTGGCCGTCGGGAATCCGAAATCAAAACTCCATTCAAGAACGTGCTGTTCGATCGACAATTTCGTTTTTCCTTTCCTCCTCTCGCCCTCGAAATTACCCCTTTGTCCGACGACTGACGTCGAGAGGGCGACGACAAAGGAGCAAACCGCTGGGGCGTCGGGCTGTTGTCATTTTTTATCTTCGCTCGTTATCGGCTCCCTGTCGCCCTGCAAAACCGAAAAACGACGAAACAAGCCAGATGAACGGATGGACTTTTACTTCGGCGAAGAATGTTCGTGTAATATGCTTGATGAGAATTTTAAGATGCCAAGATGGGAATTGTGACTTAAGTATTTGGACCAGTATTATTATACCAGGCTGAGAGTTGAATTACCACGCGTTAGAATTTCTACGCGTTGAATTACCAGGCATAGAATTACCACGCGTTAGAATTTCTACGCGTTGAATTACCACGCATAGAATTACCACGCGTTAGAATTTCTACGCATTGAACTACCACGCATAGAATTACCACGCGTTAGAATTTTTACGCGTTGAACTACCACGCATAGAATTACCACGCGTTAGAATTTCTACGCGTCGAACTACCACGCATAGAATTACCACGTGTTAGAATTTTTACGCGTTGAACTACCACGCATAGAATTACCACGCGTTAGAATTTCTACGCGTCGAACTACCACGCATAGAATTACCACGCGTTAGAATTTCTACGCGTCGAACTACCACGCATAGAATTACCACGCGTTAGAATTTTTACGCGTTGAATTACCAGGCATAGAATTACCACGCGTTAGAATTTCTATGCGTCGAACTACCACGCATAGAATTACCATGCGTTAGAATTTTTACGCGTTGAACTACCATGCATAGAATTACCACGCGTTAGAATTTCTACGCGTCGAACTACCACGCATAGAATTACCATGCGCCAAATATCCACGCGTTAGAATTATCACGCGTCGAAATTCTACGCGTTACAATCACCACGCGTTGAATTATCACGCATCGAATTACCACGGGTCAAATTACCACGCTCCGAATCACTACGTATCGAATTACCACGCACCGAATCACCACGTATCGAATTACCACGCGCCGAATCACTACATATCGAATTACCACGCATCCAATTTCCACATATCAAATTACCACGCATCAAATTACCACGTATCAAGTTACCACGAATTGATTTACCACGCATCAAGTTACCACAGTTCGAATTCCTACGCGCCACGTGAAGGCGTTAAAACAGATGTACATTTAACGTTCATTTATTTGCAAACCAGCCAAAGGCAAGTGCAAAGCATTTAAAAAAGCTAACCGAGAAACCGGTGCCATCGTGATTACGCGATTACACGAAGAAAAATGTTTGCCCAAGAAGAGAAGTATAAAGAATACGAACAGAGGATCATTAGCACGAGAGGAGGTTCTCTTTGGGTATTTCTTTGTCTGCCTTTTTTAATCGAGCCACATTTAAATTTTAAACGCCCTTAATCTTTTATGCATGAGCCAAGGGCGTTGTTAAAATAAACACGTTAGACGGTCACCACTGGCCGTGGAATTTCATTCCCGTTCTCGTTCGTTTTTAATCTCGTTGACTCCCTGGCGACACTGGCAATTATATCGAATTAATAAATGAGACATAATTCCTCCCCTGTTCGCACGCCATTTATCCTCGTACTTTGGCCCGTCTCATTACTACCGTGCAACGGTTTCAATGGTAACCTCGAAACACCAGCAATCAAATATCCGAATATTAATTCCCTTTGAACGTTACCAGTCGATGCAGATAATGGAATAACGTTCGACAATCGGATTTCCTGGCACGTGATAAGAGGAGGCTAAAAGGAGAGAGAGGGAGAGAGAAGATGAGAGTCGAGATTATCACGAATCCACGAAAGGCTGCCGGCTGGAATCGAGATCTCGATGAGATCTCGGGAACGACGGACGAAGACATGCTGCAATTACTCCTAGATGTTCGCTGAACAATCCTTCAACCTAATCTCGTTCTTACATTTCTTCTCTCTGGATGTCTACAACGTGGTTGCAATACTGCACTCTTCTGACCTTAGAAATTAACTTTCTTAGATAAGTTTTGTGACTTCAGATTTTCTTAGGTGGAGGTTCACACTAGGTTCTGTAGGGATTTAGGTCTTTGTTGAATTACGACGCACTGAATTACTATGCGTCGAATTACCACGCATGGAGATAGCTACGCGTCGAATTACCACGCATAGAGATAGTAACGCGTCAAATTACCACGCATAGAGATAGTAACGCGTCAAATTACCACGCATGGAGATAGCAACGCGTCGAATTACCACGCATGGAGATAGCTACGCGTCGAATTACCACGTATCGAATTACCACGCATGGAGATAGCAACGCGTCGAATTACCACGCATAGAGATAGTAACGCGTCGAATTACCACGCATGGAGATAGCAACGCGTCGAATTACCACGCATGGAGATAGCTACGCGTCGAATTACCACGTATCGAATTACCACGCATGGAGATAGCAACGCGTCGAATTACCACGCATAGAGATAGTAACGCGTCGAATTACCACGCATGGAGATAGCAACGCGTCGAATTACCACGCATGGAGATACCAACGCGTCGAATTACCACGTATAGAGATAGTAACGCGTCAAATTACCACGTATCGAATTACCACGCATGGAGATAGCAACGCGTCGAATTACCACGTATCGAATTACCACGCGCTGGAACTCCACGGATCTAATTACCACGCGCTGGAACTCCACGGATCGAATTACCACGCGCTGGAACCTCACGGATCGAATTACCACGCGCTGGAACTCCACGGATCGAATTACCACGCGCTGGAATTCTATGCGCCGAATTACCACGGATCGAATTACCACACATCGAATTACCATGTGCTGAATATCCAAGCGTCTAGCTCCCATGCACTGAATTTCCAAGCGTCGAATTACAACGCGTTGAATTCCCAAGTATCGAGTTACCGCGTTTCAAATTACCACGCGTCGAATCACTACGTATCAAATTACCATGCATCGAACTACCATGCGTCGAATTACTTAGGTAGTACTTTGTTAGGTGGTAGTTTAGTTCCAAGTAATCTTCAGATCTAGGTTGTACCTTAGGTCTAGTATTCTCCAAATCTAGGTTACACTTTGAGTCCACATGATCTTTAGACCTAGGTGTTACCTTACCTCCAAATTTTTCCAGATGTGATTTGCACCTCGAATCCAGATATTCTCCAAATCCAAAAGTGCATCCATTTCTCCAGCTAAATGTTCCCGAATGTCCAAATCTTCTTTGGATCTAGATTCCTCACAGATCTGAATTTCTCTTAAATTGAAATTTCTCCTGGCACAAAGTATTCTCGGAATCAGATGTTTCTTCTACATCTGAGTTTTCATTTCATTCACATCTATTTTGCCATGTAACCAGTCGTCAAAAGGCAGCTTCAATCCAGATATTAAAAGCTTCTAAACGCCGTGGAAAATGCTTGGAGCGATCCTCGAGGCTGGCCAGCAAAGTTTCTGCTTAGTTGGCGGATATTAAAGTCCTACGACGAAGAAGTTGCAGTGGAGCTCGTTGGTTTTTTTGACCCCTCGAGCAATGCAAACGAGTGTTTGCGAAACTGGAGGAACAGACTAAGTGCTTTTGTTTGCCGAATTTCGAGTCCACAATGAATCTTATTCGGTTTCGTGTCTGAGAGGTTGTCTGACTCTTATTTTGAGGATTGGATTTTGAAGAATTTGATAATTTGAGGATTTGGAGATTTGGAGAAATATTAAATAGATATTTAACGACTTGGAAATTTAATGATTGAAAGACTTTGAGATTTTGGTGATTGAAGATTGCAGAATAAAGGATTTAAGGATTGTAAAGACTTGATGATTTTGAAAGTTGGAAAAAGAACTTAATAATTATAAAATTTAAGAACTTCAAAATTATGAAATCTAACAATTTTCTCGGACTCGAAAATTTGTTACCCTACGCAACTCGTCACTTGGCCTAACTTAAAGCGCTGACTTATAATTCTTCAGAGATGCAAATTATTGCAAGATCCCGAGAAGCAGCGGAAATCGAAGTGGAGACTTTTGCAGTCGCAGCCAGCTGCTGCTTCCACGATTCGTCTTATTCTACATAATTCTAGGTTATCTGCTAAGTGAGTGATGGTTGCCTATGACATCCCTAGTGGTAATACAATAGCTGTCTGAATCGTATTTCACGAGAAAATAACATCGTCACCGTGAAAGCTTTCTTGTAATTCTATTCTTTCCTTCATAATATTATCCCGGAAAGAAACGATACTTGAAAAATGTTTTGCCAAGTTTCTTCCACTCTCAAGGCACAAATTTCACGGAAACAGAGAAAACAATTGGACACGTGAGTGGATAAAGATCGTGTCATTCTTTATACGAAGCGAGGTTGAGTTACAGATTCTTTTTCCTTAAAACACTCGTATTTTTATTTGAACTGTATTTTTGCAAATTGTTAATAATTATTTTATGTGTCATTCGAAGTAGAACATCAAGTAAATCTTCAGTACATAAAACGACTATCTTACAAAAACTTAAGGTTATCAAATTTTGTTATCAACTTGAGGTTATCAATCAGTACAATAAAAGAGGCTAATGATACAAGAAAGATAATTTACTGTAATATTTTATCAAAAAGCATTGCATAAGTCTTCAATCACGTGTGTCTTCAGTATCACATACCTCACAAAAAATAATCAATTTCGCTCTAATTAACCTTGGAGGCAACATAATCAGCGAAGAGCAGTCCAGCTAGATAAATCGTGAAATTGGTTTTCCGCGACGCGAGATAAGATTGATCGAAAGCAAACAGGATCGACGTGGGAGAGAGCAACCCTAATAGCCTGAAAGAATTATTACGTAGAGTCACGGTAACACGATCGAGGGTTGTATAAAAGCGAATGAAGCACGTTTAAGTTGGTCGTAACCTCAGAAAATAGCGGGGAACCCCAGGCAGTATCGTGGTGGCGATTCCTCTGCCTCGAAAATACCCGATTTCCTGGAACGTACCGGAAGTACGGCACACTTTGCTCGAGCAAATCGAAAGAGACGTCCCGCTGCCACCGCAAGCTTCGACCGAATTTTTCTTCGAATGCGTCGCACCGTGAAATCGTGCAGGGACAGTGGTTCATAAATTATTTACCGATTCGCTGGCAAAACCGAGAAATAAAGAGACAGCGAAAAGGGGAAACGAGATTTCGACGAATGCGACTGGCATGGACAGAAATGAAGATAAAATCGTGCTCAACTGCTCGAGCGTGAGATTCTTTTAAGAAACTTTAAGTTATCGAACACTGATTGGTTATTTTGGGGGGTTGTTTTCAATTTGAAGAGTTTGGGGAATTTAGGGAAGGTTGAGAATCTGGAGAATTTGGGGATTTCGTAATTTTGGGAATTTGGAATTGGGATTCCACGCGTAGCAATTCCACGCGTGGCAATTCCACGCGTAGCAATTCCACGCGCCACAATTCTACGCGCCACAATTCCACGCACCATAAATCCACACGTCGTAATTCTATGAGTGGCAATCCCACGCGCCATAATTCCACGCATGGCAATTCCACGCTCCCCAACTCCAACGCGTCATAATTCCACGCATGGCAATTCCACGTATGGCAATTCCACGCACCATAATTCTACGCGCCATAATTCCACGCACCATAAATCCACGCGTCGCAATTCTATGAGTGGCAATTCCACGCGCCATAATTCCACGCATGGCAATTCCACGCTCCCCAACTCCAACGCGTCATAATTCCACGCATGGCAATTCCACGCTCTCCAACTCCAACGCGTCATAATTCCACGCATGGCAATTCCACGCTCAACAACTCCAACGCGTCATAATTCCACGTGTCGTACTTCCACGCGTGGTAATTCGACGCGTTACTATCTCCACGCGTGGTAATTCGATGCGTTACTATCTCCACGCATGGTAATTCGATGCGTTACTATCTCCACACGTGGTAATTCGATGCGTTACTATCTCCACGCGTGGTAATTCGATGCGTTACTATCTCCACGCATGGTAATTCGATGCGTTACTATTTCCACGCGTGGTAATTCGATGCGTTACTATCTCCACGCGTGGTAATTTGACGCGTGGTAATTCGATGCGTTACTATCTCCACGCGTGGTAATTCGACGCGTGGTAATTCGACGCATTACTATCTCCACGCGTCCTAATTCCACCCGCTGGAATTTGAAAATTTAGAATTTAAGATGCTTGGAACCTAGAATATTCGGAACTTGAGAACCATCAGAACCTTGAAAATCCTCTTCCAAACCTTATAGTCCCTCGACAACTTGAAAATTTCCTAACTTTGAGAACTACCCTAGACCTCTCCGAAAATTTCAAAATCTAAACTATCCACCATCAATTCCATCTATTCCCAACGAAAGCTTGCAAAATTATACTTTTAATAAACCGTTGGTAAAGTATAATAAAACTATAGCACGTTACAGCGGAACAAAGAACGTCGGCGATGTCCGACACCAGACATTCCCCGCGCTGTTCGTAACCAATCTTATTTTCATTAAAAGTATATAAAACATCTGAAAGAATGCGATACCCTGAAAAGCAGTAAATTGCATCCAGTGACTACCAGAGAAATACCTGAAGCTCCGTTATCTCATTGCAGCGTCCCTCACGCTGGAAATGTTTTATTCACAATGCAATACCGTTGAAGTAAACCGTCCACGTAGTCGACGAGTTTGTTTCGGGTTCACAGTGGAACGGTACAAAGGGAGTTATTAAATAAAAGAATCAAGTTTGGGAGAACAGAGAGGGACTCGCAGGAGTATCCTCTTCAAAGGCAACGGAACAGAAGACGAAATAAAAACAACAGATTGGTGTTGAACAACGAAAAAGAGTAGAATCCTATTCGTAACCCGACATGGAGGAGGACATGTTGCGTCACGATTCTTGTATCTCGTGAAATGGTTCCCTATACAACGGTCCGCGACTTGTTCGGGGTTCTTGCAGTGTATCGTTCCGAGATCTACACACCCATAGATCCATTTTCTCCTCGATTCGTGTTGTTTCGGAGCTAGTCGTGTTTCTCCGATCGTTCACTTCGTTACGTATCGTTTTTCGAGGATCGAATATCCTTCCCAACGAGAAGAAACGCCGTTCGATGTGACTGAGTCAGTGCGGTTCGCATTGTGCTCGACACAAAAGTGCTGGCCTTTTTCCAAGCTCTTTTCCCGTTCTCTTTTTATCCGTGTATCGTCCTACTTCGCAATCGCGATTGATGTGGACTGATCGGACACGGACCGATGATTGATCGCCCGGATTATTTGTCCTTGATAGGGTACTCTTATTGTTACTGTTTATCTACCACTGTAAATGTCGTGTGACTGGTGATAAAATATTGATGCTTTTGTGCTGTGAATCGGTTGACTTTGGCGGATGATCTGATGTCGGGATGTCTAGACGAGAACTTTTGATCCTGCTTAACCCTTACTCGAGGGATTCAGTTACGGTCCGGAAGGATTCTCAAGCAGGATGTTTATTTTGTTATATCACACCTATGTTAGATTAGATATGCTTAGGTTGGAATTTTGGGAATTTGGTATTTGGGAGTATATGCACCACAATTCCACTCGTGGCAATTCCGAGCGTGGCAATTCCACGCATCATGATTCTATGCGTGACAATTACACGCGCCATAATTCCACATACAGCAATTCCAAGCGCGACAATTCCACGCGAGGCAATTCCACGTTTTGCAATTCCAAGAGCTCTTGTTCCAAGCGTGGCAATTCCACACGCCATTATTCCAAGTGTGGCGGTTCCACGCGCTGCAATTCCACGCGAGGCAATTCCACGTGTTGCAATTCCAAGCATGACAATTCCATGCGCCATTATTCCAAGCGTTGCAATTCCACTCATAGCAATTCCAAGCTTAGCAATTCCACTCATGTCAACTCCAAGTTTAGCAATTTCAATCGTGGCAATTCCACTCATAGCAATTCCACTCATAGCAATTCCAAGCTTAGCAATTCCAATCGTGGCAATTCCACGCGCCATAATCTCACACATGGCAATTCCACGCGCTTTAATTCTACACAACGTGAATCCTACATGCCGTAATTCCACGCGCAAGAATTTGGAATTTTACGAATTTGGAATTTGGTGTATTTGGAGTATTCCTCTACCATATGTTACCTATCCTATCTAAGCATCTAAGTGCCTTAAAACCTACATCCTACAAATAGGTGCCTTGGGATTTGTATATTCGCAGCTAAGTTTAAGATCAGAATCTTCTCATGATGACGCAATGAAAATAGGGGAAACTGTCCATTTCCAAAGACACACAATCCCCGTATCACATTGCATTTTCATTCCCCGATATTGCCATTGTCAGTTCGTAGTCGTCACTGTAAGATCTACCGGTGGGCCGTTGTCGTGCATTTTAATGCGCTCGTCGCATCCCGCGAGATCCGCACAAATCCGAGAGAGGGAAAATTTCTTATTTCCTTGGGAACTCGGTTGCAGTGACGCGTAATCGACCGGCGGTTTACGTGCATCGCATGCTATTTCAACGTGGCAACGATTTCTTCCGCCGAGACCATGCGAGACGAGCCTGGCAATCGTCAAGCTACTGACACCATTTTTTATCGTTTTTCTCATTAACCTTATACGGAGACGACCTACATACATTAAATACTCTCGTTGTAAGCACAGTTTATTAAATTGCCCGTGTTAAAATGTTCGTCACTCGGTCTTCTATCTTTCAGACTGAAGATGTCGGGTTTACAGACTTAGTTGATCAGGTTTATAAACTTGTCTGTTGATAATTAAATCGTTTCTAATTTTAAGATCAATTTGTCAATATTAGAATTAAAAACAAGCTAGCATATATTAAGATCATGTCTATGAAATAAACAACATATGTTTGTAACAAGTAATTTAGGAATTGATTGATTTGAAGAGATCACAAAAGATGTTAAGTTCAGACCTGAATTTCTTTGCACCCAATTTTTGATTGAAATTAATCTGACGAGTCTAACAGACTCATCAACAGTCAGAAATGTCTACCAAGTTATCTCGGAGAGATTATACCTCGAATCCCGGTAATAACCCAACAAAAGCGTGTTAATAATTACGAAGGAGCTCCGGTTGCTGATCACGGGGTTTGGTACCCTAGTCACGAGTCGAAAGTCCTGGCAACGACGTGATCGTTGTGTGATAATAGCGGCGCGAGATTTGTCGAAAAACGATGAAAGCAATAGCAAAGGAGCGGAACACAAATTGACTTTCGTCGCGTGGGTGGACTGAGGAAAAGGACTGCCAGTATTTATTTTTATCTCTGCTTTCTTCCCCTCTTCGCAGGATATTAAAGACCCTCGTAACGCAATCTCTTAATGGCGAACAGTCATCGCTTTATGGTCACTTATATTCTTCTGTTACACGAATTAGCGTACCATTCATCTTCTCTTCCTTTTTTTGCATCTGGGATAAAATTGCTCGAGAGTTGTAATTTTTTATGCTGACATAATGTTCTTTTCAGATTTCAGATTTAAAAAAAATAATGTTCAGAAAATTGCTTGAGAATTGCAATTTTTTATACTGACATAATGTTCTTTTAATCTTACAAATTTAAAAAAAAATAGTGTTCAGAAAATTGCTAAAGAATTGCAATTTTTGATACTGAAACAAATGTTCTTTTAATCTTCCAAATTTAAGAAAATGTTCTTCAAGATCTAAGTAATTGCTGAAATATGGAAGACAGTTATACCAGTTTGTTAATGCAGTAATTTCAGTCCAGATTCGAAAAGTTAACAGAGTTATCCAAACTTATTGCGTCCCAAATTTAGAAGCAGGAATCGTTTACACGAGATCCGTATTTACTTAATTGCGAATCCCATCTGAGAGAGCTAGAAGCTCTTAAGCTGTCCAGCAAATATCCTGTAAAATTCAGTTTGCAGAATCCATTGTTTAGTATTCCATCTAAATCGTTAGAATTAACAAATCGATCCACAATTTCGACCAGAAAGTGTTTCCATTCAGCTATCATTTATTCGTGTCAATTAGCAACTTGAACGTCAGTTTCGAAACAGTGTCCAGTGCTCTTTCGATTGAAATCGAGCTTCGCGACACCGCTGTTAATCGATTCGATGATAACGATAGCATACAGGGTGAAGATGGAATTAATTGGTTCGAAACTCTGCCCGCAAACTCGCATCGCGTTCCAATGTGTAGTGTTGCTGCAAATCGATTTTTTTTCGAATTCCGATTGGCTGCATCGTTGCGGACTTTTCAACCTGTACTAGACACAATCGAGTGTACGTCAATGGCCGTTCGCGTTGACACCATTTTCTTTCTTCTTCGAATTTTGTCAGAGAGGTCATTTTATTAGGGATGAAGGTATGTGGATGTGTTTAGTTATGTAGATATGTGGATATGTTGAAGTAGGAGTAAGATACATCTTTTTGGGATATGGATCTTTGTTGAATTACCACGCACTGAATTTCTACGCGTCGAATTACCACGCGGTGGAACTCCACGGATCTAACTACCACGCGGTGGAACTCCAGGGATCGAATTACTACGCGCTGGAACTCCACGGATCGAATTACCACGCGCTGGAACTCCACGGATCGAGTTACCACGCGCTGGGACTCCACGCATCGAATTACCACGCGCTGGAACTCCACGGATCGAATTACCACGCGCTGGAATTCTACGGATCGAATTACCACGCGTCGAATTGCCACGCGTGGAGATAGTAACGCGTCGAATTACCACACGTGGAGATAGTAACGCATCGAAATACCACGCGTGGAGATAGTAACGCTTTGTATTACCACGCGTGGAGATAGTAACGCATCGAATTACCACGCGTGGAGATATTAACGCGTCGAATTACCACGCGTGGAGATAGTAACGCATCGAATTACCACGCGTGGAGATAGTAACGCTTCGTATTACCACGCGTGGAGATAGTAACGCGTCGAATTACCACGCGTGGAGATAGTAACGCGTCGAATTACCACGCGTAGAGATAGTAACGCATCTTATTACCACGCGTGGAGAATAGTAACGCATCGAATTACCACGCGTGGAGATAGTAACGCATCGAATTACCACGCGCCGCTCAGATCTATGTGGTACCTTGGATCTAAGTTTCTCCAGATCTGGGTCATTCAATCAATCATATACATTTGAAAATCGCTCCACCTGAATCCTATCAAAATATACAAAGCCCTCTTTATAAAAAAAAATCGTTAATCAAGTTAAAAAATGTGGCAGCTCTCAAAGCAGTATATCTCCTGACAAGTACAGTAAAGTACCCAACCCATTTTCCGCAAAATGACTCCAAAGAACGCATCAAAGGTCAGATTCATTAACGATAACCAGTAGGGCTAATTTGGTTAATTTAAAGAGCGGAAACGGAAGATCCTTGTGGCGATCGGAGTAGGCAGCACTCCCGGCGTATATCTCGCGGTACAAAAGCGAGAGCGCTTAAAACGGAAATCGCTCGAGTAGGCGAGCTTCAAAGAGGTCCCGAGACCTAGTTGGCTCGTAGTCGCACATTTCGCGTACAATAATTATCAGAGTTATCCAGCCGAATGCGTCGGTGTGTGCGTGTGCACGATCCTGCACTGTTTGATGTCGCGTAAAACCGAGCAAACCAGGCGCCGCGACGTCGTGTGTGTACACGGCAGTGTTTTCACGAGGAAACGAGGAGGATGCTAATTAGTCGCGCAGTGAAGTGAATGTTGCGAAGCAGACGTGACGCAACGATGCTCGCGTTTCCTCCTGAACTCGTTCGCCATGGCTCCCTACTTACACTCGCGTCTACAAATCCTGCGACATTATTCTCTTATCTAGGTTACGTCCCAGGGTTAGTTATCAATTGTTAACGTTTATTTTGCTAGGGTGGAACAATTGCCTCAGGCACTTCAGAAATGAAGTGCAGAAATTTTTAACTTTTTAAATTTGTAAGGTGTTATTCTTACTTTTTTATATTTTTAGATTCTCAAGGTTGGTTCTTTCATAAATGATAAGATTGTAGGTACATTGCTGACTCTTCATACTCTCAAATTTTCTGAGTTTCTATTTTTTAAATATTGAGTGTTCTAACTCATAAGGTACTACAATTCTCAAATTTTTAAGTTTTTTAATCTCACTAGGTCCTAAAATTTCCAATTACATTTTCAAGTCACTACCTCTCCAAGTTTTTAAGTACTCACATCTTCAACTTCAAAATGTCCACACTTCTAAATCCTCAACTTCACTAAACGTACTTCAAATTCTCACAAGAAATTCTCAAGTTGCCACATTAAGTTGTCAGATTCTAAAGATCCAAAGATTCAATCAAGCGTGTAATTTTTTAGAAGTCTCTAAACATAGGAAAATCGAAAATAGGTCGTAGATCTGTACGGAAAGTTCTTGGCGTTTCCGCGCAGAGTAAAGAAAAATCGTACGCATCGGCGCGTGTAGCAGTGTCGAAAAGAATTTTAAGTAGACCGGAAGCCGTCTGAATTGTAGTAGCATTATAAAATGGGACGCGGCGTTTTCCGTGCGCTAGGTGGGGAACTCGTTAACGTCGCTTGAGCTCGAATTAGAATGGCTCTCGAGCGTCCTGACACGTCGCGAGCGTATTTCACAAAGCGCTCCGCCGAGCAAAGAGAGGACGATGCTGGAAAAAAGAGAACACGGACGAAGAATTCGCATTTTGGGTATGGAAATGGGGGTCGCTCGGGTTCATAAACCGCGGCCAGAGTAATCAGGAAAGATGTGTGTAATAGCGGACCGCAGTATGCTGTCTCGTACGACTCTCAAGGTTCAAAGGGTTAATGATTACATTCAGACCTGTCTGATTATCGAAACTACTTTGTCTAATTGCGTTATCTTGTTCGTTTTGTTCCTGTGAGTTCAAGTCTGTTAATCGTTCTGGGTACATGCTTTTAACTATTCATCACTTTTTGAGGTTCATCTATGTTGAATTGCAGCAAACATTATGTACTAGCTTTTAAGTCCTTAGTGATCTACCAACAGGTTTAAAATATGTTGACATGACATGAACATTTTTGTAATTTTTGTGATATTGTTATTTGTAAAATGTTTTCAGATTGAAACGTTTGGACAGAACTTTGACTTCCAAACAAAATGATGATGACAATAATATATGAAGATATTACTATATACTTCCTGAGCTATCTTAGAAAGCATGTAAGATGGCAAGTATATGAAATGCATTAAGAGAACATGATTATCTGTGAATTGCTTCTAACTGAACGTTTGAACAGAACTTTGACTTCCAAACAAAATGATGATGATATTAATATATGATGCCATTACTACATACTCCTTAAGCTATCTCATAAAGTATGTAAGATGGAAAATATACGAAATGCATTAAAAGAACATGATTATCTGTGAATTGCTTCAAATTGAACATCCAAACAGAACTTTGACTTCCAACCAAAATAATGATGAGATTACTATAACCTCACAAAGCATATAAGATGGCACGAAATGCACGAAAAAACGTATGAATTAAGAGAGCATAATTAACAGAAGATTTTCAATTTACAAATCCACTGGTATCAGTAAGATTCCAGTCTCCAGTAGATCCAAAGTCGAACAATAAACAGCTCGACTGTAGTAACCAAGCAAATCCTCCTACTAATTCCACAATAAATTCTAAGCCAAATCCTATTCCAGTCACGTAGGATCGCCGTTACGTGCGCAGCGAATTGTTTCATAAATAACAAAAGGTTTTAACGCGAATATCCTTCGCCCTCGAGGGCGAAGCTCACGATACCCGACCGAAATCCACCTGTTCATTCAGGAATATTCAAAAACTCTCTTCGAAAGATTCCGTAGAGGAGAATACGAGAGGTCCATCGGGACTCGAGAGCTCGTAAAGTGATTTTAATATTTCATAGATAAAACAGACTCGTTTCGTCCATCGAACAGGACGTTTCTATGGGTCGGACCATAAACGAGCGTTGATCTAACATCGAGGGGAATATGGTCGACCGATGGTCGTTATCCACGTTATAGGATCCTTATTGATGATTCTTCTCCTTTTTTTTTCTTGTTCGGGGACACTTTTTACGAGCTTTTACCCGTCTTCGGGTACGTAAGTTTCCGGAAGAAACCGCGACGAAGGGATTCACATAAAAGTTCCTGTAATAAGTTACAAGGTATACGGAGAATAATAAAATAATTTCTTGGTTGGACATGTGGTGGGCGACGTAAATTTTGCTGGGATTCAGGGATTCAGGATATAGAAGGCTGGGAACAGGGATATGGGTCTAGTATATTAGTAATGGGAATAAGTACGAATTTAGGGATAATGTTGTATATGTACAACATTAAGACAACTGAAGATTGTTCAAACATAGGTACTTCAGCAATCATAATTAAAATTGAACCTCTAATTCAATTGCAGTGAAAATACAAGTCTGGTTTATCACATTCATGTGTGTCATATGTGACACATTGTTAGTTGCAGACTAAGGAGTTAAAATCATATGAATCCGCTAAAGAAATCTAAAGAAATAAAAATATGAAAATAGTAAAAATTAGGAAAATTTGCCATTGGAGATGGAATTTGTTATTTGGGCGTAGAATTGGCAGCCGATCGATTGGTACATAAATGACGAATGATCGAGAGATAGGATAACAGGACGTGTGGCGTTACGTAAAAGATGTCCCAGCATCGAAGCTGAAGATCCAGTGATCGCTTCGCCTCCATAAAATCTTATTTCGAAGCTTATTGCAGCGAATCGACTAGCAGCCTGCGTATATCGTGTATCGGCAAATCCGTTTCCCCGGATTCAAGGACAAATTCAGCCGCTTGCACCAGATATCTTATTATCGGATTTCGGGACAAAATGGATGCCGGTAGCGAAGGAGCACGAGCGTGATGTCGTTATTGCGGCAAAAAGTCGTGATACGTATCGTTGAAAGTTAGACGATTTATACTGTGATTAAAGTCGATGTTTCATGAACAATGTTCTAAATAAATATCCTGAGAAAACTGTATATTATTCGTGTTAAACGATTAGAGAAGCGTGACAATTTGATAACTGTATCTCTGCCCTGTTACTTGAGAAATTCATGGAATTATGATTCTGCATCTTTATGATATAATCATGCCACTCTAATGGATTAATCCAGCGAATATACTCGCAGGAAATTCTTTGACTTCTCAGCAGTTCATTCGAGAAGCAGAGCCGTTTCAGCTTCTTTGCGAATTAAAAGATCATAAAAGACGTATTCAACGAGAGAGAGCGAGATCTGAAGGGTCTTCAAAACGGAGAAGCACGAAAGGAAAACTTCATCGAAAGATTCTATTGTTGTCGTGAATGCTTCCTTAGCGATAATTTCTACATGAGTGCGTCTTTGCGAAGTAACGATTAATTAAAATTGTGGATCAGTGAAAGGTAGCAAGTTTGATCGATATCGCATGGTAATTCGATGCGTTACTATCTCCACGCATGGTAATTCAACGCATTACTATCTCCACGCGTGGTAATTCGACGCGTTGGTAATTCTACGCGTGGTAATTCAACGCGTTAGTAATTCCACGCGTGGTAATTCGACGCGTTAGTAATTCCACGCGTGGTAATTCGACGCGTTAGTAATTCGACGCGTGGTAATTCGACGCGTTAGTAATTCCACGCGTGGTAATTCGACGCGTTACTATCTCCACGCGTGGTAATTCGATACGTAGAATTCCAGCGCGTGGTAATTCGACGCGTCAGTATCTCCACGCGTGGTAATTCGACGCGTCAGTAATTCCACGCGTGGTAATTCGACGCGTTAGTAATTCCACGCGTGGTATTTCGACGCGTTAGTAATTCCACGCGTGGTAATTCGATGCGTCAGTATTTTCACGCGTGGTAATTCGATGCGTCAGTATTTCCATGCGTGGTAATTCGATGCGTTACTATCTCCACGCGTGGTAATTCGATCCGTAGAATTCCAGCGCGTGGTAATTCGACGCGTCAGTATCTCCACGCGTGGTAATTCGACGCGTCAGTAATTCCACGCGTGGTAATTCGACGCGTTAGTAATTCCACGCGTGGTAATTCGACGCGTCAGTGTCTCCACGCGTGGTAATTCGACGCGTCAGTAATTCCACGCGTGGTAATTCGATGCGTTACTATCTCCACGCGTGGTAATTCGATCCGTAGAATTCCAGCGCGTGGTAATTCGATCCGTGGAGTTCCAGCGCGTGGTAGTTCGATGCGTGGAGTCCCAGCGCGTGGTAATTCGATCCGTGGAGTTCCAGCGCGTGGTAGTTCGATGCGTGGAGTCCCAGCGCGTGGTAATTCGGTGCCTAGAGTCCCAGCGCGTGGTAATTCGATCCGTGGAGTTCCAGCGCGTGGTAATTCGATCCGTTGACTTCCACTACATGGTAATTCGACGCGTGTTGACTCAGTTCATGGAAATTCAGAGCGTAATAATTCAAGTACTTTTTAGATGTACTTTTATTAAAAATGCAATCGAATGACATATTACAAGTTCAACCAACAACTGTACCATCTAGTTCCTATAAAAAGTCCATCAAAGGACATTATAACTTTGATTTAGCAAAAGACACTTAACTTCACCCACATAAGTGTCCACATATCGCATCCAGTATGTCGAGATCGTTCGAAATAAGTTGTTCGAAACGAAAGGCAATAAAGAAACGTTAGTTAGCAACGAAAGCCATTGGCATGAATTTAGCATAGCAGTTTCGAATGTAAAATTCTGGTGGTCGGTCAACAGCAATTACACGGCGTGGTAGGAGGGCAGCAGAGCGATTCGGAACAGCTGCCAGTACATTACTATCGCGCGCACAGTAATTAATACTATTTCGCGTGTACTATGGGAACGGTAACCAGCGTGGTCCAAGTATTGTTGTTGCATCCTGTAGAACGCGTCCACGTGATAGACAATAATTACTATTACAGTGAATAAACGACTGTGTACGGTTTTGCGTTCGGACGGTAGGAGAAAGAGAAACGGAATTGCGGAGCGTTACGCCGGTGATGCATCGCGTTCCATTTTCTTCCTCGAAGGCAAATTAATTTACGAGCGTCTGCAATCGGGACAAAGCAGTCTCTGCAATCCGAAATCTCTCACGGATATCGGTAAAGTTATCGGTGTTGACCAATTCTCTTTTTTTTTCAAATCGAATCTTGGAGCTATCATTCGCAGGCTACCCAGGCAGAAAATCAGTTTTTCCTCACAAAAGAGGTAGCTAGTGCTCGGGCTTATTGCGTTGCCTGGCAATAGGTCCCAAGAGCGTGCGACAAAGTATACAACGCTCTTTGTGCACCGAAGATTGAACCGAGCTGAAACACTCATTTCCACGGAATCTAGGCAACGCGTTATTAACCGCACCAAAATTATTCATATCTAATGCGTTTCCCGCTATTATGCGGATGATACGATCTCGAATTCGCTTATACATTTTAATCTTAATAGTTCATTCTCAAATTGTAGATAAATTCTTAGTACATAAAATCATAATCCAAAAGCGATACTAATACAAATTTTTACAGTAGAAGATATCGATCAAACTTGCTATCTTTCACTGATCCACAATTTTAATTAATCGTTGCTTCGCAAAGACGCACTCATGTAGGAATTATCGCTAAGGATGATAGATGTAATTATCCTTATAATTCTCAACCCTTGAGATAACAAATAAAAATAGAACAATTTAACCCACTTTCTAATACAACACCATAAAAGAAATTTGAAATAAACTTTATACTTCTGCAGTTTTCCTAGGAAACTTTGAACAAACTAAAAACAAAATATTAGGAAAAATGGTATTTCGAGATGAAGATACAGATACGTTATTGTACAGATAAGTATAATCGATTCTGGAATAAAACGTGTACGTGCACAAGAACAGTAGCAATCGAAGAGTTCTGTGTTCGACTCTAATCTACAGCGCACCAGGGATTTGGAGCATTGTAAAAATCGATGCAGAGATTCAAAGAAGTTGGCAGAACTTCACCTGGGTCTTGAATGGTTCTACGTAGAATGCCTCCATTTCTCAAGTTTCTTTTCAAATTTAAAAGTACTGTCTATGGTGGAAGAACAATTAAACTTTTCAGAGACTGTCTTTAAAAAGTGAGAATTTAATCGTTTCACTGCTGGTACAATTGGCGAGTAAAATGGTGTAATATGTTTCAACTTTTATGTGTTAAAGTTGATTGTATTCTGAAGTGCAATTTCGATGAATTTTTAATGAAACGTGACACGTTGTAAATTTGAAATTTAATGAAATTTTATGAAATTTAATGAAAGTCATGAAATGTAATCTGTGAGAATGGATAGAAAATATATAACAAAAATTTTGTTCAGAATATTCACCACTTGTTTCACAGTATAGTAAAACAAAATAAACTTTAAAAGTGACACTAGACTTCACCAATCTAAATACACCAAGTGCCTAATTTCGAATAAATACAAACCTTAACAGCGATTCATCAAACTCCGTAATTAAACTACTTGAAAAGTCTATGAAACAAAAAAAAAGCAGCATTTTAGCAAACTTTCAGGCGGTCCTATTCAGGCATTGTGGCGGACGCGTACGCACGCGAAATTGCTCTGTCGAAAGTTCTTTGTCCCGGCGTCATTTTGTGCAAACCACGGGAGCACTTGTTCCTCCGCGACAATTATCGCACGCGAAACTCGTAATTGCGCGGGACCGCTCGAAACTGGAAGTCTCGGGGAATCTCTCTGCATGTTCTTCGACGAGTCGTTAATTGACGGGGTCGAGTGGACGGGTAAACTGGAAATTTCGCGGCAAATAGATCGGTCGACGAGTACGAACTCTTAATACTTTCAAGCTGTTCGTTTCGCTCTCTTTCGCGATTAATTACGGGGAACGTGCAACTATGTACACGTTGGATGACTGCGTTAATCGGAAGATATTTGTCAATGAGAGGGAAGTGATTTTTGTGCGTTGGAATTTCTACGCGGTGGAATTTCTATGCGGTGGAATTTTTATGCGTTGAAATTTCTATGCGGTGGAATTTTTATGCGTTGGAATTTCCACGCATTGAAATTTTTACGCGTTGGAATTTCCACGCGTTAGAATTTCTACGCGATGGAATTTCTACGCATTGGAATTTCCAAGCGTTGGAATTTCTACGCGATGGAATTTCCAAGCGTTGGAATTTCTACGCGATGAAATTTCCAAGCGTTGGAATTTCTACGCGATGGAATTTCCAAGCGTTGGAATTTCTATGCGATGGAATTTCTACGCATTGGAATTTCTACGCGATGGAATTTCTACGCGTTGTGATCTCCACGCGCTGTAATCTCCACGCGTTGGAATTTCCACGCGTTGTGATCTCCACGCGCTGGAATTTCTATGCGTCGGAATTTCCACGCGTTGTGATCTGTATGCGCTGGAATTTCTACGCGTTGTAATTCCCACGCATTGGCATTTCTACGCGTTGTAATCTCCAGGCGTTGGAATTTCCACGCGTTGTGATCTCTACGCGCTGTAGTCTCCACGCGTTGGAATTTCTGCGCGTTGTGATCTCCTTCCGCGTGGGAATTTCTACGCGTTGTGATCTCCACGCGTTGTGATCCCTACGCGCTGTAATCCCCACGCGTTGGAATTTCTACGCGTTGTGATCCCTACGCGCTGTGATCTCCATGCATTATAATCTCTCCGCGTTGTACTCCCCACGCATAGTAATCGTCACACCTTATATCACCACGTGCATTAACCTTCATACCTCACACCACAAATCATATCACCACCTCTTGCATTTCTCTGCGTCACATTCGTCAAATTCTATGCCTCCTTCCTTCTACTACCAGAAACAACGCATTTATCAATATCAGCACCCCTTCAATTCAATCACATCCCTTCTTAAAGCTTGCAAATCATTTAATAGGATTCCCTTGTTTTATTATTGTAAACTACTCATCTTTTATCGCCCATGTCAGGTCATAATTCTCCGGATTTATTAATCAACTCGTCTATCTGATAGTTTTAAAATGTGATCGATTTAACATTGAACATTATCGCCTTGGTAATTCCAGTCCGATTTACGAGTACGTGCCAGGTGTGCCCAATAAAAACCTGTTGTTTCGTTGCGAATGAACACCGTGGAATATCCTGCTTCTCTTCATTCCCTGTCATAAAGTAAACTGATGATAGCTTTCGGATTCGCGTTTCGTTATTTGCGCCCCGGAGAGGGAGAGAGGGAAAAATGCTCGATAATAAAATTGTAGCTTGTACAACGCGAGTTTCATCGTGAGTATGATTGGATAAATATTTATCGTTACGGGAATCGTGGACCGTTGCGAACGTGTGTGTGCCGATACGAAGTTTATTTTATCGATTAAACGGAGGACGGGGAATATTTTACGATATTAACTTGCTGATTTTCATTCGGATATATTGATAATTAATGACCTGTATTTGGAGTTGAATAACAAGTACTTTTGTATGATATATTGTTGATCTTTAGATAAAATTGTTGGGTTCTCGAGTTGTGAGATTTGTACATTAGGAAAAAAATATATCCTCAGATACACATGTCCTTAGATTACCTTATCAACTGTCTACACACCAAAAATAGTGCAACCCTAAATCAAGTACCCCAAGATTAAGTATTCTCAGACTAAAAATCCTTAGATCAACTTATCCGTAGACCAAAATGTTAAAAATTTGAATATATGAGTACTCAAAGATTTATTCATTACCCCAATGAAAATTTGCGGAATCATAAATCCTTGCATTCCTATGTTCTCAGATCCCCTGCCACTCATTCAACTCTTTCGAATATTGCATCTAAGAAGAAGGCACTAAGTCAGTTAGTTCAATTGAGCAGAAAGGATTCCTCCAATCCGGTTCAGCAATTCGATCTACCAATTCCTTTTCTCCCTCTTGTGCGAGCCATACCGGTTTCAGTAATCGTAGAATAGAAACGACAGCTTTAAGATAGCTGATCTTGAAAATAGCGGAGATTGCACGCAAGTCGATATGAAATCGATTCGTAATTTGTTTGACAAGCGAATTTTAATTTCTTTAGGAGAATTATTCGACAAGTAGATTGGTAGACTGCTAGATCGATAAATTGATAAATAGATTGATAGATAGATTTATAAATAGCTTGATAGACAGCTTGATAGATAGCTTGATAAAAAGAATGATACATAGATTAATTCCTAATAATACCCTGCTCAAGAAACAGAACCAAGTTTTTCTTCCGACCTTCTTTCCGGTCATTCCCGCTTCCGGAACAACGCAGAACTTTGTCTTCCGTTTCCTCCCAAAATTAACGAAATTTCTCCCGTTGAATAATTTATCACCCTAATAGCCGAGCCATCGTATCACGATGAATACGCGACGACAAAAGGCGCCGTTTCTTTTTCTTTCAATGCGAAGGGTGATAAATCGCGAGCATCGATTCTGCACGCTGAAGAAATTTATAATGCATGCCCGGTTGTCGTGCGAGATTGAATGGATAGCTGAAATTATAATAAATGGAGGTCCTTTCACGACGTGTTTTGTAAAAAGCGCGGATGAAACGTGTTCAAGTTAGAAATAATTTAATTCTCGTTGAAAGAGCGACGTCAAAGCCGTCAGGGAAGCAATAATTAGGGTAATTCTCGACTTTAGGTCCTCGAATGATCGATGATTCGTCGATGAACTTATACATTTGTGGCTTTGGGGTAAGCCACTCTCTTTTTATTTTCATTTTCTGGTTTAATCCTTACAAGATGGTATTTAAGGATACAGAACCATTTTGTAGAATGTAATATAGATATGATTGCTGTTTAACTTATGATAATTTTGAGAGCTTTTGACAATTACTGTTAGGTAGTTTATCTAGCTAGCTGATTAGTATAGATGGAAAATGTGGATCTTGTAGAATGATGACAATGTGGAATTAAATTGGATAAAAGAGCTTCTTTCTCTCCACGCGTGGAAATAGTAACGCGTCGAATTACCACGCGTGGAGATAGTAACGCATCGAATTACCACACGTGGAGATAGTAACGCATCGAATTACCACGTGTGGAGATAGTAACGTATCGAATTACCACGCGTCGGATTACCACGCGTCGAATTACCACGCGTAGAGATAGTAACGCGTCGAATTACCACGCGTGGAGATAGTAACGCGTCGAATTACTGACGCGTCGAATTACCACGCATGGAGATAGTAACGCGTCGAATTACCACGCGTGGAGATACTGACGCGTCGAATTACCACGCGTGGAGGTAGTAACGCGTCGAATTACCACGCGTAGAATTACTGACGCGTCGAATTACCACGCGTGGAGGTAGTAACGCGTCGAATTACCACGCGTGGAATTACTGACGCGTCGAATTACCACGCGTGGAGGTAGTAACGCGTCGAATTACCACGCGTGGAATTACTAACGCGTGGAATTACTAACGCGTCGAATTACTAACGCGTCCAATTACCACGCGTGGAATTACTAACGCGTCGAATTACCAAGCGTGGAATTACTAACGCGTCGAATTACCACGCGTGGAATTACTAACGCGTCGAATTACCACGCGTAGAACTCCTAACGCGTCGAATTACCACGCGTGGAATTACTAACGCGTCGAATTACCACGCGTGGAATTACTAACGCGTCGAATTACCACGCGTAGAACTCCTAACGCGTCGAATTACCACGCATGGAATTACTAACGCGTCGAATTACCACGCGTGGAATTACTAACGCGTCGAATTACAACGCGTGAAATTACGATGCGTGGAAGCACAACGCGTGAAAGTACGACGCATGCAGATACCATGCGCAAAAGTACAAGAATGATTGCATCCAGAAAAAGATTCAACAACCTTAAAAGTAGAACTTTCCTGGCAATATGGATAATTAAAGTTTCTTACATCAATGTAAAAATAGTAAAGTGCACCTCGTTCACGTAGAAGACTAATTTGTCAACGGACGGTGATCAAAATCAGCAAAGAACGAGTACAAAAGGTAGACACAGAGCTCTCCATCCTTCTTCCTGTCTTCGTCGCGGTCGTTTGACACCGCGAATTCGTTCTTTTTGCACCCTGTATAATTAATACGTTCCCCAACACTTGGACACTGTAGATCGCTGTGGCACGGCCAGGTAAAAGGCTAATTGTACGGTAATATTAATGTGATATTTAATTAAAGTGCCATTTAAAGTAGCTTTTGTGGGGTGGTGGACCTCCTAAATCCAACTGGATTACAATGGCTTGGTGCTCGAAACTTTCCTCCTCAACTTCTTGTTTTATACATCCTGCAGTTTCTTATTTATTCGTTTGCTCCCTTTCGTACGATCAATTATTTACTTTCTTTTTTTTTTACGGAGTTTTTGATGAATTATTTAGGGTAAGGGAAATGGAATTGGGTCTGGTTTTATGGTGACATTTTGGGAAGTTTAATGTGAGATGGGTTGTAATGTTTTTATTTTTAGATTTATAACTTTGCAGATCCATAAATCTATATATTTTCAAATGCACAATTTGTAAGGTTTGGTGTGAGAATAATGTTTTAATTTCTACATTTCCAGATTTGTAAATCCTCAGTATCCAAATTTTCAAATTCCTCAACCTCAAATTTTGCACATCTCTTCCCAAATCCCCAAATCAAATTGGCAAATAGTAAAACGTGAAAGCCCGATAATATCTGTTATCAGCTCTATCCATCAGTATCCAGTTAAACGAATCCGAATTTCTTTGTAAGCGGATGATTTAAAAGGTTTTCATTTTGTATCCCGTATAGAACATTCAATCAATGGAAGTTCCGAACGGTCAATCACACTTCAGAAGATAGATCGTTTCACGGTGGCCATTAACGGAGCCCCTTTTTGTTCGAGCCGTTAAACGGCTTCCGGTCCGGCTGTATTTTCTTTTTCTCTTTGAACGTTTCGAGACTGCACACGTCTCCTCTTCGAGCTCGCAACACGCGACAGAGTGAATTGGGGAAAGCTTCAACGATAGACGCCGGTGCTTCGAGGTTTCCCGTTTAATATGAATCGAACGGGGCCATTAAAAGAGCAATTTATTACATGTACCGTGTCGATATGAATTATTCAGCGTCACGGTCAACGCACTCGCTGCAATTCCCTGCTTTTCCTTCCCATTCAATTTTTCCACTCTCGCTTTTCGATCCATTCAGAAACTTTCTATGTTTCGTTTTCAAACGGACTCTTTCAACCGTTCTTCGATTTTCGAAATGATTTCCGGAACGAGAACCCTGCCAGATTGTTTCCTTCTCCCGCGTTCGTTCGCGTGGAAAATAAAAGTCCTTTTAAACTCTCGATTCGATCTTATTGTTAAATCCACTTCCAGTTAAGCGAAGGAAAATTTATGAACACAGTGATGGATCCAGGACAACCTTTAATTAGTCTGTGTAATTCAATTATTCTTACTTTTTATCGAGATCATTTCAAACAAAATAATTTCGCCTTATTTAATTTTTAGGTGCATGTATTTTAAAATATACTAAAAAATATTGTTATGTAAGTAGAATATACTTTGATTTATTTAAGTAAGGCTTGTCAAAAATAAATTTGTACATCATCAGAAATGTGTGACGCACCAGGTGCGTCATGTCCAGGTCAGTCACAAACCAATAATAATTCAAACATTATATATACGTATGATAAATATATGTAGCATATAATAAAGTACATATTAAAAATCACGAAGAGTTTGACATAGAGAATATTATTTTTAAATACAAGAAACAATCGGATATATCATCTTAATTCTCAAATTTCTATCAAAAAAAATAATGTGACACATCACTGATGATGAACTGTCATTAGAGTAACCCTTTAAAATAATGTCTACCCAAAAACATTGATAAAATTCCTAAAAATGAAGGAGTAAGAAGAGATACAAACGTACAGGTGCATAAAACAGGGGATACCAAAAAACCGCGTTAGTAAATGATTTGACGGAATCGTCATCGACGAAAGGATAATCTTGCCTCGTCTGTTCCTTTGCCAAGAGCTTAGTTCGCACCCTCAGCATTTATGAAAAGCCCCGTGAGCGCTTGCAGCCGCCACTGCACGCTGCTTTAAGCCCTTCAGATCAGCACGTGTATCCACTCGACAAAGTGCCACTCTGCAACTTTGATCTACGTCGAGAAGAAACGACGAGCGACAGAGACGAAATACCTCCATCGCGTTGTGTGCTTTGCGCTTAAGCCTATTTATGGGTCTCGCCTGACCCATATTACAGCCAGACGCGTTCCACTTTTTTCCTGCCAAGCTTGGAATTTGCTCGATCGAATGCAAAAAAACCGATTCGAGCCGAGATTCCGGTGAATGAAAGCTTCGGAGATAAACAACCTTACGGTCCATTTCAGATTTCGATACAGGTGTTGACGATTAAGGCTTTTTTCGTGGATTAGAGAGGGTTTCGACTGCAATTCGATGCAATTTTATTTAGGGTGAATTATTTTGTAATTTATGATTGCGTTGAGTTGCAAAAAATTTTCTTATGTGTTCTTTCATTTGCACAGAATTTTGAGTACATGGAATTGTACTGCAACTCAATGTTCAATTCTTTTGGGGTAGGTTTTCTAATTCATAGGTCGAGATTGAAACGCGGAAGGATTGGGTGAAATTTCGTAAATCATCGCGTATCACCGGGTCACAATTTATTGTCCGTATAATGGAATCGACAAGCGGTTATTTATTGTGTCGCCTATAAAATTGCGTGTCGTTCGAGACACGCTCCAAGCTTCGGCTGGTTATTTACGACCAGTCGTAATGGGTTCGAAGTATCTCCGCGTTAAAAAATTATCTGCACCCTTTACTTATCGACTCGCCAACAAATTGCGAAATTTATACCTTTCTCTTATTTTATTTTTAGATATCATCTTTTTTAAAATGCAATGAATATAATAAAACAATAAAACAATTCGCAGTGGATCATCTTCAGAAACATATGACACACATAGTATTTTTTTATATTTAGTAGTGACTGAATGTACCAAAAAAAAAATAGATGATTCCACACAGTAAAAAGTGAAAGAATCTTCGTAATAAGAAAAGAAGTATACTTTGAAGAGAAAAGCAGTCGAATATTTCTAATAAAAATCAGACAAATCTCACGACGTATTACGTCCTAAAACGCTCCTCTCTAAAGTCCCGCGGCGTTGCATTCGATGCAAGTGGTAGTACAATTTTCCCGAAACTTATTAGCCCGATCCTTTAGAAGTGCATTCGAGATCGTCGAAAGACGAGACAGCCGTGAACCGGATGCTCGACTAACGAACGAACGTGCTTCTGAAAATGCCGTCTACTTAAAGGAAGTCCTCTTGCCGGGTTCAGCCGCGAAGAAAATACGTGCATGCACGGCCGAAGCGTCTCCAACGGGCTTATTTATAATTATGTACCGGCAACGCTATTGATCGTCCTAATTGGATCCGAGCTCGAACGCGAGATAATCGAAGCGGCCAATTTAGATGCCGCCTTCGACCGTTCCGTGGCTGCAAATCTCATTAGCGTCGACCGAAGGATCTTCTGGAAATAAGGAAAAAATAGAGCTGGCAAATCGAGTCATGGTACCTTCGCACCCTTTTCTTTTCCCACTTTGCATTGCTTGTTGATTTCTATTAGCGTCAGGAAATTTGGAAATTTTTTATCAAATACTTTACCAAGTTGCAAATTGAAACTTCAAGTATAATAGTAAGTATTATACTTGATATGATGGAGAGTGCTTCTCTTAAGGATATGAGCAGTCACTGATATACACTTACTAACGAAATTGTCATTTTATTATGGCAGAGATGCACATTAGCTTACTTCTGTTAGTAGAATTGATTCATAAAGTCTAGACAGACATATGGATTCATAGACTTTGGACGTTTTAGTCAAATCTCAAGCATGGAATTACAACGCATGGAAGTATGGTGCGTGGAATTACGGTGCGTACAAGTATGACGCGTGGAAGCACAACGCATGGAAGTACTATGTATGGAAGTAAGTCGCGTGGAAGTGTAGCACGAAGAGATACTACGCGTGGAAGTACAATGCATGGAAGTACAACGCATGGAAGAACAATACATGGAGATACTGACGCTTCGAAATACCAAGCGTGGAGATAGTAACGCGTCGAATTACCACGCGTGGAGATAATGACGCGTCGAATTACCACGCGTGAAGATGGTAACGCGTCGAATTACCACGCGTGGAGATAGTAACGCGTCGAATTACCACGCGTGGAGATACTGACGCGTCGAATTACCACGCGTGGAGATAGTAACGCATCGAATTACCGCGCGTCGAATTACTGACGCGTCGAATTACCACGCGTGGAATTACTGACGCGTCGAATTACCACGCGTGGAGATAGTAACGCGTCGAATTACCACGCGTCGAATTACTGACGCGTCGAATTACAACGCGTGGAATTACTGACGCGTCGAATTACCACGCGTGGAGATAGTAACGCATCGAATTACCACGCGTCGAATTACTGACGCGTCGAATTACCACGCGTGGAGATAGTAACGCATCGAATTACCACGCGTCGAATTACTGACGCGTCGAATTACCACGCGTGGAATTACTGACGCGTCGAATTACCACGCGTGGAGATAGTAACGCATCGAATTACCACGCGTCGAATTACTGACGCGTCGAATTACCACGCGTGGAATTACTGACGCGTCGAATTACCACGCGTGGAATTACCACGCGTGGAGATAGTAATGCGTCAAATTACCACGCATAGAATTACGACACCTGGAGTTACGTTGCCTTGAATTATAGCTCGTCACATTTCAATTCACCCTAAAATAAATGTACGATATAATTACCGAAACTTTCCATATCTCTCTCCAAATATCTCTTTCCTAAAAAAAATTCCTTGAAAATATATCCATCCTATCAGAAAGAAAGCTGTTTCCGATAATGTAAAAACTGATGTGATGCAGCGAAATCTGTAAGAAGAACCATTTCTCTAATGGATCCCGATTAATGACGATTAATCATCATCAAGAGAAGACGGATGGTGGTACGGGCACAGAAAGCGAAACTGACCGTTAAAGAAAAGAAGAAAGGGAAAAGGGACGATATCTCACACGGCAGAGATACATCAGACGGTATTGTACGGGTGAAAGTCGACAGATAATTATTTCCCGGGCTTTTCCTAACGTCGCTCTGTCACGGTTCCCTCAAACCTGAAATACGCGAGAAAGATATTAGGTAACGGTTTCTCGCGCTAGATTTATGGCGCGAATGCTTCAACACGCAACGAAGCTTTCGAGATATGAAACGCAAGCTGGCATTAGCCCAAATTGCCGAGTGTCTAAAGACACCCGAGCCCTTATTATTTACTGGGCCAGCCGTAGCTCGGGAAAACACGCAAATTTTCGAGCCACAAAGTCACGGAGAAGTTTAAACGTTTTTCGTCGGACATAAATCTTTCTGGTCGAAAACGGGCGAACTTCCCTGCAGCGACCGTGTTCGAGAGTGGGCGGAATTGTTTAGTGACCGAAAATTTTGGTACCGATTTTTTGCACCGAACATTTGCGTATTTGCCTCGGCGAAAAGTAAAGCGAAGGAGTTTAAACATTTGTTAAATGGAAATTGAGGCAACGTTGGCTTCAACTTTAATGGAATTTAAATGAGTTTGAATTTTAGATCAGATTTACCATTCTGTGCTAAGGCTAAAGTAATATTCTGAATTAGTGGCACGATTTTCGATCCTGTTACTTTTCGAATTTTACCATTTCCAAAACCGCCATTTTAGAGATTTTCAAAATTAACACTGGAACTGCTGGAGTAGAATGTACCCATCACTTGAAATTAAAAATAAAATAACAAAATAAATAAACAATAAATAGTACATAAATTAATACATTATTTGTACACTAATTATAGAGTTTTAATTAAAAAACTAATATAAATTTTACAGCAACGTTTTGTTAAAAAAGTTTGATAAGAACACAAGAATGGTGATACAATTCTCCAAGAGGCGATTGCGGTGAAACTGGGACAGGTGCAGCCACGTCTAATCGGATGCGTTTCACGCACTGCACCACTGTCGAGTGCATTTCCGGTTGCTGGTAGAGTAGCGGGTCAGAAACAGGGACATACGTGGAATAATGCTGGTAATTTAGCTTTGTTTCACCGCGGACAGCTGCTTACTCTCGCGAGGATCATTCTCAAGCGGTCTGGTGAACTTTTCCGCATCGAGTTGTTCGGAGACAAACGGAATACTGGCCTGGATTGTTAAATTCCTTGCTAACTGCAACTGCACATTCAATGCAATGTAAATTCATTTTTACACATTTTTAATAAATGTTTTTCAAGGGTGCGGAGTTATTGTTGAGCTGTGTTGATTGGGACGTGTGAAGTTACAGCGCGTGGAGTTATGGCGCATCGAATTACTACGCGTCGAATTACCACGCGTGGAGATAGTAACGCGTCGAATTACCACGTATCGAATTACCATGCGTGGAGATAGTAACGCGTCGAATTACCACGTATCGAATTACCACGCGTGGAGGCAGTAACGCGTCGAATTACCACGCATCGAATTACCATGCGTGGAGATAGTGACGCGTCGAATTACCACGCGTGGAGATTATAACGTGTCGAATTACCACGCGTGAAAGTACGACGAGTGGAATTGCGGCGCGTGGAATTATGGCGCGTGGAATTTATGGCGCGTGGAATTTATGGCGCGTGGAATTTATGGCGCGTGGAATTAGAACGCGTGGAATTACAACGCGTGGAAGTACAATGCGTAGAATTACGACGCGTGGAATTACAACGCGTAGAATTATAGTGCGTGGACTTACAGTACAATTCGCATAACATTATAAAACACCAGCATTTCAATCATTGCCCCACCGGTTAGCTTTTTGCATCCATCGTAAGCTTCCTATCTCTCCCCCCAAAAAAACCACTGTTATCGTTTCACCTAAAAAGAACACCCTTTCTTGTCCTCCCACTGCTTTTTTTATAAAAACTGATACACAGTGTGCCATTTTTTACCTGTCAACTGCAATGATCTATGGCTTTCGGTTTATTCTGATCGAGCTTAATTTCCCTCATAACCATTATTTCTCGCAAGAAATATTGCAGCTGCGTAGTCGCTAGCTCTCCCCATGCGTTAAATATTCATGGAAATCGGGAATGCGTTATTTATTACAACCTGATCGTCCCAGCAGCCTGTTCTGCTGAATTATAAACATCAGGGCAGATTAGATCTGGTTTAAGCGTGCATCCTTTAATAACAGAGATTGTCTAATAGCGTGCGTTTCTGCTGCGACGTGGCGCATTTATATTGGTGAATCGATGTTGTTTGCGTCAGGAATTATGCGAGGAAAGACCTACAATTTTGTATCCGGCGATTTATTCAGGAATTCATTACTGTTGAATAATTTTAGAATGATTCTAATAATTTTGGCGCGTGGAATGATGGAGTGTGGAATCTACGGTGTGTAGAAATACGACGTGTGGAATTATGACGCGTGGAATTTACGACGCGTAGAATTACCACGCGTGGAATTACGGCGCGTGGAGTTATGGGGCGTAGAATTTACTATGCATAGAATTACCACGCGTAGAATTTACGATGCGTAGAGTTCACCACGCATAGAATTACCACGCGTGGAATTACGACGCATAGAGTTCAACACGCATAGAATTACCACGCGTGGCGATACTGACGCGTCGAATTACCACGCGTGGCGATACTGTCGCGTCGAATTACCACGCGTGGAGATACTGACGCGTCGAATTACCACGCGTGGAATTACTAACGCGTCGAATTACCACGCGTGGAGATACTGACGCGTCGAATTACCACGCGTGGAATTACTAACGCGTCGAATTACCACGCGTGGAGATCGTAACGCGTCGAATTACCACGCGTGGAGATACTGACGCGTCGAATTACCACGCGTGGAATTACTAACGCGTCGAATTACCACGCGTGGAGATACTGACGCGTCGAATTACCACGCGTGGAGATACTGACGCGTCGAATTACCACGCGTGGGGATAGTAACGCGTCGAATTACCAAGCGTGGAATTACTAACGCGTCGAATTACCACGCGTGGAGATACTGACGCGTCGAATTACCACGCGTGGAGATACTGACGCGTCGAATTACCACGCGGGGAGATACTGACGCATCGAATTACCACACGTGGAGATAGTAACGCGTCGAATTACCACGCGTGGGAATAGTAACGCGTCGAATTACCAGTCGTGGAATTACAACGCGTAGAGTTCCCCACGCATAGAATTACCACGCGTGGAACTAGGACGCGTAGAATTACCACGCGTGGAATTACGACGCGTAGATTTCCACACACATTTCTCCCCTACACCTCCCCACATTACTAACCCGCTACAAAAATCGTTCCAAAAGTATCTACCTCTCCCGTATCTCACCCGGCTACAAGAAGCTGAGAGCGACTGGGTTCATGAATAAACTAGCGCCATAGTCCGTCGCTTTGTTGTTGAATTTTTCAGAGACTCATATGCGCGCCATACCCGCAAAGGCCTGCTAATTGAAATCAGCTTAATTCGTAAAACCGTAGTGGTCGCATCGTTGATTGAGATTACATGGATTATGCAGCGCGCAACGCATTGGCCGCTTTGCCGAAGACACAAAGCTGATTGCGGCTATTATTTGGTCAAAGCGATCCTTGTTCTCACCGCGTCGACGTAGCCTGTGTTGCTCGTTAACGAACTTAATAACACCGACGTTATTTTCAACCGAATGATTTACTGGTAGAGTCGGCGCGAGTTCAGAGGAGACCGAGGTTTATCGTTCAGTTTTCTAGAGCGTTGCTCTTGCTTCCGGTAGTAAGACGCGCCGTAAACCGACGAACAGATGAAACTTTGGTAATTTTCGGAACTGTGAACCTCGAGTAAATTTCGTGTTCTGAAGTTTATTAGAGATGTACGGGAAACGGGGGACAGCTCTGATCAGATGAGACGTTTTTTCTGGGTTTAATGAGGTGCTGGTTGCCGGATTTATGAGCTTCTTATTTTAATTTTTAAATTTGGGAGGTACTGCTCTTGAAGTGGCGACGTGTGTGTTGATTTTTGTGGAGGTAAAATTAAATTGGTTCTCAGCGAATTATAATACAAGATCTAGACGGTGAATACGCGCCATAATTCCATGCGTTCTAAATTCTACACATCGTAATTCCATTCGTTCTGAATCCTACAACCCGTCCACCACAAAATTAAAACTAAAAACTTAATATTTCAGAAACCTAAAAATTCATAAACTAAGAAGTTAAAAAACGTCGTTATCTAGTATAAAATCCTGCAGTCTAAATATTAAACGAAACAAAAATGTGTAAGTTTGAACCGTGTAAAATTCTAAATAGACATCACGAAGAGTCCCCGAAAGAGCGTCACTTAAAAAACCATACAGTGTTTAAAATTCTGCGGTACAAGAGGGTGGATCGCGTTTTTCAGCACACAGTGCGAAAGTTTTTATACTTTCTTAGCGGAGGTCGAAGTTTTAAGCCACATCTTTGAAAGCCGAGTACGAAGCATGGAACCAAGGATGCACAAGTTTCTATCTTAATGGCTGGCAGGTTTGAGAACAGCTTTCGCTTGCTTTTCATCTTCGTCCCCGTCATTTTTCCCTTTTTCGTAGCTCCTACAAATATGCGGCTGACAAAAAACGAGAAAGAATTATCGTGTCCGTACGCAAGAGAAATTCTATCATAGAGAATGATTAATTGCTTTCATTTTATGTAAGCTCGTTTGCACCGTGTTGCTTTCCTCGCGTGCGTTCTTTCGACATTTTTATTTCTTGACAGCAGAATTTTAATATACTTCGTTGTAACTTCTGGATTTATTTACGCGCGTAAACTTCGTGAAATTCGTACGGAAAGTATGGAACAAAATATGTGCAGTGAAACAAATATATTTAGAAGTGAAAATTTCAAACCGACCGTCACGCAACGAAAAATACTTTTATTTCACCAGTCGTGCTTCTTTATTCGCCCACTATTTTCCCTCGAAATTTGTAAAACTTCTTCGCCCCGAAATAAAACGCTGTACAAAACGGGGTCCGTGGAAATTTATCCGAGCTAACTTTCGTGCTTCGAATGTTTACCCCGAACAAATTTGTGAAGTCGAAAAGCCGAATCTCCACGAACAGAATCGGCATCACGACGCGGTCGCTGTCGATCGCGAAACAATGCGTTTTACTGATATTTAGTTACGCGCTGTCAACGGCACCCGTTACGCCGAATGCGCGATAACGCTCCGGCGAAAGCAGATTACAGGAAATTGGCTGTTGCGCATGCTGCAGACGGAATCGCTTTTTCGAGGACCTCGTTTCCGCTTTAGCACAAATTTACATAAACGCGTTGCGCGATTATCGCTGGTTTTTCTGACATTCGACAAAACCGAATCTCGGCTCTTCTTTTTGCTTTCAAACCTTTTGTTTGGAATTTTTAGTTAAATTTTACTGCATATTGTGGAATTTAAAGTGTATCGTGTAAGGGGTGTAGGTGCAATTGTAGAGAGTGCAATTCTACGTGTCATAATTCCGTATGGTGTAATTCAAGGGGACGTAAAGTCTACGAGTTGTAAACTTCGTGGTCTGTAATTTCCGTGCGCCATAATTTCACGCGGGATAATTGTATGCGGCGTAACTCCACGCCCTGAAGTTCTGTGCAGTTGTGTACTGTATTTGTAAGTCTACAAATTATGATTCTAGGAGTCATAGTTCTATGTGTTGCAATTCTACGCGAAGTGAATAGTCAGTGAGTAATTCCATACTTAGTAATTTTACGCGTGGCGAATTCCACGCGTGGTAATTCTATGCGTTGCGAATTCCATGCGTGGTAATTTTAGGCGTAGCGAATTCCACGCGTAGTAATTCTACGCGTAGAGAATTCCGCGCGTGGTAATTTCAAGCGTAGCGAATTTAACGCGTAGAGAATTCCACGCGTGGTAATTCTATGCGTAGCGAATTCCATCCGTGGTAATTTTAGGCGTAGCGAATTCCACGCGTGGTAATTCTATGCGTAGCGAATTCCATGCGTGGTAATTCTATGCGTAGCGAATTCCACGCGTGGCAATTCTATGCGTAGCGAATTCCACGCGTAGTAATTCTACGCGTAGAGAATTCCACGCGTGGTAATTCTATGCGTAGCGAATTCCACCCGTGGTAATTCTACGCGTAGCGAATTCACTATGCATGGAACTGCCACGCGTGGAATTACGACGCGTGGAATTGCGGTGCGTGGAGTTACGGCGCGTAGGAATTTACTACGCATAGAATTACCACGCGTGGAATTACGGCGCGTGGAATTCACTACGCATGGAATTACCACGCGTGGAGTTATGGCGCGTAGAATTCTCCACGCATAGAATTACCACGCGTGGAATTATGGCGCGTGGAAGTACGGTGCGTAGAATTCACTAGGTGTGGAATTGCTCCGCGTGGAATTGTAGTGCGTGGAATTGCTCCGCGTGGAATTGCTCCGCGTGGAATTTTAGTGTGTGGAATTGTGGCGCGTGGAATCCCATTTCCAAATTCCCAAAATTCCAACTTCCTAACCCTCTTAGTCCCAAAATCCGTAGATCTCCAAATTCTCAAATCTCCAAATCCCCAAAATTCCCCAAAATTACCCAAAACTCCCAAATTCCTAAACTTGTCCATCCCTCCACAAATATCCAACACTAATATAATCCTTCACCCCCATAAACCCCTATCTCTAACAAGAAAAAAAAATTGTATAAATATAACAGAAAAGAAGAGAATATATTTAAGTACGTTCTAAATGAAACGCATAGGAGAATAAATATCAATGTGCCGCTCATCCCTGATGTTCCATTTACGTACAGGGTTGATACATCGACAACCACGTTTCCGTCTACAATACTCGAGGGTTCTGTCGACAGAGAGACGATGATTCTCCACGAAACGGGGCTGCTAGCATCATGGAATTAGCATGAAAAGCGGCGGCCGCCTAATCCAATGCATTTCCCGACGTTCACGCTTGTCGAATGCACTTCCGTGTCTGCAGGGTGTATGCAACGGCTTACGTCCTAGCGGAGACGTGGATATGCACGTGGCACGTGTTACACGATACAACAACGAGTTCATAACCTTACTTATACTTGACGAATAATTTATATGTACGGTGGCTAGGAAAATCAAGAATGACAATCAAGAATGACGATCAAAAATGCAATTCAAATATTTCTTTTTAGAATTTTGGATCTTTAGATATAATTATAGATAGAATTGACTGCATCTGACATTGTTTCATATACTTTTTTGATGTTGAGTATTGATTATAGGTCTTTGCTTTTCAAGTGTTATGTTATACATTGTGTTATGTTACATATTTTTACAATCATGTATTCATACCAGATGTCTATTGTACATTTTTTTATTTTAATGTGATCATGTGTTATTATGTTATACATTCCTATAACCATGTATTCATATGTGATATATATTGTCAATTTTTTTATTTAATCATGTGTTAATATGTGCTTTGCATTCATTACTTTAATGTGATCATGTGTTATTACGTTATACACTCCTACAATCATACAGTCACATATGATGTATATTTTTTTATTTAATCATGTGTTACATATGCACTTTTTGACTTCATCACATGAACCAACAAGTAAAGTATCTCCTAAAGAATTAAATAAATAAATTAATCAGTATAAAGATTAAAAAGCCTCTCCACAGTGCATCAACATCTTCCTGTATTAAAAGTCACGATGTTCCTTAAATTCAATATCAAGAACACGAATCCACGTCGTTAATATTAATAAAATAATTAAAAGTTCTTATAAGGTTCTCAAAATTGATTCCTACCGTAATAACTTCGGTGGAAGAATTGTCGGCTGGAGACGTCGAGGCATTTCAAGCAGAAGCATAAGAAGCTGCAAGTTTTATCGAGTGTAAACTTGGAAGTTTACGGGCGAAAAAAAGAAGGTTGTTTCGAAACGTATTAATGCCTCGGACGTCTTCAGAGTTTCTAACTTGGAGTATCGAGTGGTCGGAATCTCCGCGAAGATAACGCGCGAAACAAAAGTTCCTTTCGCGAAATTTCGAAATCCCTACAAAAGGCGGACCTTTTTAGCCGGCTTTAAAGAGAACGGATCTCTTCTAACGGCGCAATTTAGAGACAGGGGTTGCAGCCGGCTGTAAACAGAATCTCGCGATGCTCGCTACACGCCTCGACACCGAGGATCGAGGTTTTTGCGACCCGCTCGGAAACTCGACGCGGCTTTAATAAACCGTGGACGTACAACGACCGTTTTTCACAGGAATTTTTCCCGTTGCGCGACGAAACAATGCACGCTGAAACGCGAGAACGCGCTGCACTCACGCTGAAACGCGCTTTGCTTGCTAAACTAACGGAGAGCGTTCTTCTGTTTACGCGTGAACAACGAACGGAAAAAATTAGTTGTTTCGCGACAACGGACTTTCAGTTTTGCCGCTCGAGCACCAGACTTGTTGTGCTTTCGAGTTGCACGTATTGACCCTGGAGTTATAGTTAATATAAACTGAACAGTTATTGTTTAGATTGCACTTGTAAATTCAATAACACGAGTTGCAGAATTTCTGTGCATGGACAGCTGCATGTGTAGCATTTCAAGGTTATATGTGAACATTTCTATTTCTGTCATATTTTTATTTGAATTTCTGGGTTATTTTCGAGGGTGTTTTTTTAGGGTCACACAGATGGAGTAACACATATTCACGGAGTCATAAGTTCATATAATTCGTGGTTTTATGTTGTAATTCAGTGGAGAGAGCAGTGCGTGATGAGATTGCGTATAATACAGCACGTGGTAATGGGTAGTGTGACACAAAATACGCATAGTACTCTAAGGTGTAATAGTATGACGCATGGTAGATTAAATGCATGGTAAAGCCGACACGTGTGAGACTCAACGCGTGGTAAGTGCTATGTGTGATAAATTTAACGTGTGCTAAATGCAACGTGTGATAAATTCAACGCGAGGTAAAAGCTACGCGTCGTAAGTGTAACGTGTCATAAATTTCACACGCGGAAAATTCTATGCATGGAATATTCAACGCGTCGAAAATTCTACGCGTGGGAAATTCTACGCGTGGAAAATTCTACGCGTAGAAAATTCTACGCGTGGGAAATTAAACGCATAGAAAATTCAATGCGTGGGAAATTGAATGCGTGAGAAATTCTACGCGTGCAATATTCAACGCGTGGGAAATTCTACGCGTGGAAAATTCAATGCGTGAAAAATTCCACACGTGAAAAATTCCATGCGTGAAAAATTCCATGCGTGGGAAATTTAATGCGTGGAAAATTCAACGCGTAGAAAATTCAATGCGTGACAAATTCTATGCGTGAAATATTCTACGCGTGGAAAATTCAACGCGTGGGAAATTCAATGCGTGACAAATTCTACGCGTGGAAAATTCCATGCGTGGGAAATTGAATGCGTGACAAATTCTACGCGTGGAAAATTCCATGCGTGGGAAATTGAATGCGTGGAAAATTCAAAGCGTGAAAAATTCCATGCGTGAAAAATTCCATACGTGGGAAATTGAATGCGTGGAAAATTCGATACGTGGAAAATTCAACGCGTAATAAATCCCACCCGTGTAAATTCAGCATATTAGCAACGCACTCAACGCATACAAAATTCATCGCGATAGAAGCAACGTGTAAAAAACTCAACGTAATAAATTCAACGCATCGAAAGCGCATAAAAAATTCAACATGATAAATGCAACTCCTATTTATTCAATAGAACCTCGCAAATTAATACAATAAATAAAAAAAATGTCACTGCAATTCGCAGTCATAAATAACACTTAACGTTTATAGCAGAATAGAATGAAAAGAGAGATATCCCAGACGGTTGCATAAATTAGTAAAATGTCACTGAGCGATCTTTATTATTAATTGCAAAAAAGAAGGAGTATGGTCTCGAGCGAATTATACCCAGAGCCATAGCGAACATGCGAGTGAATTAAATCCAGCTATGGCCAGACACGAAAAAGGCGTATCCTACTGGGAAGTGGAAAGCATTGCCAAAGAATGGGGCCGAGTATAACTACAGTGTCTGAAATCGAGCCAGTTCTTCCGTTGCTATTCATACGTTCCGCCTTTCACCTTCTGCTTGCCTTTTTCTCAAATGATATTTCTGTTTCAACACAGTATGCCACTGTTCTCGCGTCGTCTATTGTCGTGACGTATGGAATATTTTGCATAACCATCTTAGATGCATCGTTCAATCTTTTATGGGGTTTCTAGGCTTTTAAAAGTTGTCTACTCTCATTGATGCTTTATTCTACTTTTATACTAACTTACTGTCTATAATTTTAGGCACAATATCAAAGCTTTATTATTAAGAATTAGATAGTTTTAAGTATTGTACTGTTTTGGTCATATTTGATCACATAAGCATCTTAGTTGCATTGTTCAATCTTTTATGGGATTTCTAGGCTTTTAAAAGTTGTCTACTCTCATTGATGCTTTATTCTACTTTTATACTAACTTGCTGTCTATAATTTTAGTCACAATATCATGGCTTCATTATCAAGAATTAGATAGTTTCAAGTATTGCACTGTTTTGGTCATATTTGATGACATAAGCATCTTAGCTGCGTGGTTCAATCTTTTTATGGGATTTCTAGTTTTTACAATTTTCTTCTTTGATGGACACTATGCTATTTTTATATTAACTGTGATTGCAGTCTATAATTTTAGATATTGGAATTTCTGTACTTTTTCACCTTGTATTTCGTATTTCAAGAATTACACAGTTTCAAGTATTGTACAGGTCCGTTCATATTTAACTACATAACCTCAAAATTCCTTATCTCAATTTTCATAAACCCCACATTGCAAATAATTGATCAGAAATATATATCTTGTCAACTGTAACCAAAGTGTGAAAAGTACAACCCTGTATCAGCGACAAGAAATATATATTTTACGTGTTAAATCGCGAAACCACAGTTGGATGAAAAGTCGGGCTTCCGAACCTCGCGAAGAAAATGTAATTTCACTAGAATAAATATTAGCACGGATGAAGGGTTCTTTTTCCTTCCATTTCGATATAGGATCACGAAGCGGCAACAGAAGTTGCGTGACAGACGAGCCTTCGATCGAGGAGATTGGAGACGCGACGTGCGTCGCGAGTAACTCACGGAATAACGGGAATAATCGCGGGGAACTCAATTGAAAAGCTCCATTATCCAGAATAGATTGTACTTGCTTTTCTTAACAAGTCGCTCATGATTGCGTGACTACTAAGACAGTCTTCTTAACATCAACTTAACATGTGTCTCATTTATTTATTGTTAAATTATGTTCATATTAATTGTACTCATTAGAAACATTTATGATTTTAAAAAACTCAAGACAGTCATCTTAATATTAAGTTGACATGTGCTTCATTTATTTATTCTTCAATTATTTTCATATTAATTGTGCTTATCTGGAGCATTTATTATTTTAAGACAGTCTTCTTAACATCAATTTAACATGTACTTGATTTATTCATTGTTAAATTATGTTCATATTAATTGTACTCATTAGGAACATTTATTATTTTAAGACTGTCTTCTTAACATCAATTTAACATGTACTTAATTTATTCATTGTTAAATTATGTTCATATTAATTGTGCTCATTTAAAACATTTATTATTTTAAG
The DNA here is from genome assembly GCA_963576845.1 of Megachile leachella. Taxonomy (NCBI): domain Eukaryota; kingdom Metazoa; phylum Arthropoda; class Insecta; order Hymenoptera; family Megachilidae; genus Megachile; species Megachile leachella. The sequence continues at coordinate 12,708,324 of OY756257.1, forward strand.
ACAGTCTTCTTAACATCAATTTAACATGCGCTTCATTTATTCATTCTTAAATTAAATTCATATTAATTGCATTCAACTTAACCTGTTGATTCAACCATTCATAAATGATATTAGTGTTAAAACACTCACTTTGAACCCGAGCAATATCAGTCAATAAAATAATTTTCCACCTAAAGAGTGCACGTCATTTCAAAACCAAAGGAGCATTGTTTTATCGATCGACGCTGTCAGTTACAACTCAGAATGCGACTTTAACATAATGCTTGCGAAAATATTTGAAGTCGAAGCTCGAAGTCTTCAACAAACACACTTGAAAATCCGTACGTTCAGAGAAGATTCAGAACGAATAATCCCCTTACGTCGCGAGGAAAGCCATTTCCAAGTTGATCCACGAACTTCAATATTTCTTATTCCGTCCAACATCTCCCTTTATATCAGACATTGTGGAACTTTTAAAAAGAACGTTTCCGGAGGCTCGCGCTTCCCTTATTGATAAACTCGCCGAAAGTCCTATGGAAACTTTTCGTCACGGATATCGCGTCTATCGCGCATAATCGAGATAGTCTTTCGTTCTCCCCTTTGCTGCGGAGAGATATTATATCTCGAATCAACCTCGTACGCCGTTTTAACCCCTGTAGGCCATTTTCTACATTTCAGAAATTTGTATTTAAATTTCGAATTTTTTTTAGAGAATTAAGTTTTGTAGAACAGCAACACATATTGCATATAATGTAACATATAATGTATATCAAACATGTACATATGTGACATACAGAGTACAGCTGCACTAGTTGTGAGACACCCTGTACAATATTAAACATGTACGTGTAATATATACATACATGTAGTACACACATATTGCACATACATGTTCATACATATAAATCATACATGAATATAATGTACATATGTGACATACAAGGTACAGCTACACTAGTTGTGAGACAACCTGTATGATACTAAACATGTACATGTAATATATACACACATGTAGTACACACATGTGGTACATACATAGATGTAATATATTCTTACATGAATAGAATGCACATATGTGACATACAAGGTACAGGTACACTAGTTGTGAGACACCCTGTACAATATTAAACATGTACATGTTATATATACGTACATACAGTACACACATATGACACATACATGCTCATACATATAAATCATACATGAATAGAATGTACATATGTAACATACAGAGTACAGCTACACTAGTTGTGAGACACCCTGTATAATACTATACATGTACATATAATATATACATACATGTAGTACACACATGTGGCACATACATAAATATAACATATTCATACATATGTCACATACATAAATGTAACCTACAGGGTGTCTCACAACTAGTGTCCTCCCTTAAAAGAGCTTATAGCTGAGGCTGACTTTAGACTATTAACATAGTGAATATCACATATGTATCACATGTCCACATATGTATACATGAACATACCATACACTTCACAAAATTACCATATATAAAATAAGGAAAGTTGATCGAGTGATCAGAAGAATTCGTTCGTAAAAGTCGATACAAATTCCTGTCACGATTAAAGGCGTTCCTCATCGAAGCGGATAAACGTAAAGTCAGACGTCGCTTAAGAACGAACACATTCGTCGACGTGCGAACAAAATATCGAGCGTGGAACAAGAAAAGCCACTTGGAAGACACAGCCTCCATCAGGTTGGTAGCTCGTGCCTCCTAATGGATTAGCTGACGCTAATGTGCACAAGCTTCACCGTTACCGCGAGAAATACTCGCAAGAGACGTGAAAATGTAAAGTAGCTTTCGGGATATTCGTCGAAATTCGTGCCTCCGTTACACGATTTCCGTGTTTAGCTTTGGGATGAATTATAATACTTTTCCTTTAAATTTACGATTCCCTACTTTCAGGGTTAATTATTCCAAACTTGGCGATTTATTAATTCATCGAGATTTAAAGTTTCTTATTATCTTTTACTTTGAAAAATTTGTTCACAAATTTGTAACAGTCGTTATAGCATTTGCTGAATGTTATATTATAAGGTTAGATTTATTTATGGGTTACATGAAATAATAGATTTGAAGACCACGAATCAATATACCAAAGACGTAAGTTTTGTCCCGAAAATTGCAGAGAAAACGTGGGTCCTTTGCATAGAAGATTTATATTCGAAAAAGGAAACAAAGCGTAAAGAGTTAACCGGAATGGAACTAGCGCATGTAATTCCATTTTCCATTTTGGAACACGACAAACGTCCCAGTAATAAATGGAATTGGTAGCAAATGAAAGCACAAAGAGTTCACAGAATCGTGCTAGCGTAACCCATTTTGAATGTTACTGTCCATTCTATTAACAAATAAAATGACAACATACAAAGAGCTACAAAACTCCTGTCACATTGTTCAATTTAATATTTCTCCCTATAAACTGTTCGATCGATAATTTGTTGCTGTAACCCGGGTTACGTAATTTCAGTTTATAAATTGCAGCGAAGCGAAGCGTCGAATTTTCGTCGGTTTAAAAATACTCGTTCCATCGAAAGATTTTTCAAGCGCCGCTAAAAGCTAGCTCCATGAAAAGACTCGTGTTTTCTATTAGCGCAGGAAAAACAAGCTACATCGACGTATCGTTTCGTTCTCGAGAGTTCGCTCGTTTCCGAAAGATGTTTTCAGTGTTTCCTTGATCATCGCGACCGCTGCTGCTCGGACAACCATTTTTCACCGCGGACCTTTCATCTCGACAATGATTTATCGCGGCATCGTTCCGAAAAACTTGCTAATGCGTGCACCGTGCGCGAAGATGCACCGATGAAAGAAGCGATGCAACACCAAAGGATCGATGTGATTTTTCCTAGAGGTATTATCGAGAATTAATGTTTTCCCAGCGTTTTGTTCAAATGGAATTTCGCTTGCGGAAATTTACACTTTATTCGATTTCACGATTTTTGGATTGGGAATTGTTTAATATTGGTGGCTTCAAGTACTATAATTTGCAATTCGATAAATCCTCAATTTTATAAGGTTCCAAACTCTCTAATTTTCCAATTCCATAATTTTTTATAGTTACAATGTTTAAATTTCTGAATTTCCAATTCGCTGATTTTTCAAATTCAAAATTTCTGTATTTTGTAATTCCCCAAGTTCTCAATTTCAAATACCATAATTTCCAATTCCATAATGTTCCAAACTCCCTAATTTGCTAATTCCATAATGTTCTAAACTCACTAATTTCCCAATTCCATAATGTTCCAAACTGACTAATTTCCCAATTCCATAATTTTTTAAATCCAAAATATCTAAATTTTCGAATATTCAATTCTTTAAAATTTCCAACTACAAAATTTCTAAATTTTGCAATTCTCTCATTTCTCAATTCCTAAATTCCTTCATTTCCCATTTCCAATATTCCAACTCCATAACCTCAAAATTTTCAAATCGGCCAATTTCCCAATTTACGACGCGTGGAATTGCGGCGCGAGGGATTTGCGGCGCGTGGAGATACCACGCCTGGAAGTACAACGCATGGAATTACCACGCATGCAATTACTACGCATGGAATAACCACGCATGAAAATACAACGCATGGAGTTACCACGCATGGAATTACCACGCATGGAATTACCACGCATGGAATTACCACGCATGGAATTACCACGCATGGAATTACCACGTGTGGAAGTGCAACACATGGAGTTACCACGCATGCAATTACCACGCATGGAATTACCACGCATGGAATTACCACGCATGCAATTACCACGCATGGAATTACCACGCATGGAATTACCACGCATGGAATTACCACGCATGGGAATACGGCGCGTGGAAGTACGGCGCGTGGAGATACCACGCGTGGAAGTACAACGCATGGAGTCACCACGCGTGGCATTACGAAACGCAGGATTTGCAACGCGTGGAGATACGACGCGTGGAGATACGACGCGTGGAAGTACGGCGCGTGGAATTAAAACGCGTAGGATTCGCAATGCGTGGAATTACGGAGCGAAAGATTCGCGACGCGTGGAATTACAACGCGTGGAATTGCAGTGCTTACAATTACCACGCGTGGAGTTATGGCGCGTAGAATTGACGGTGCGTGGAATTACAGCGCGTAGAATTTGCAACGCGTAGAATTCACTACACGTAGAATTGGCACGCGTGGAATTATGGTGCGTGGAATTCTTTCTCGTTTTTTATGCGCCGCATATTTATAGTAGAAAACTAATTTCTGCATTTCCACTCCCCCTATTCCTCAGTTCCTTAATTCCAAAATTCCTAAATTCCTAAATTCCTAAATTTCTAAATTTCTAAATTCCTAAATTCCTCAACTTAAAATTCCCCAATTTTCCACCTTCACAACCCCCAAATTTCTCAGCAAGCAACCCTCAATATCCAACATCCCAATCTTCTCCATCCCAACCCCACTTTCCAAACCTTCCCAAATTCCCAAAATTAACCCTAAACAAACCTCAACCCAATAAAAATTCCAAAACTCACCGATTTTTCGTCGCTGCCTAGAAAAGCCCGACGCATCGTTCATCGCGCAGTTGATCCCGGCGTCCAGTAGTCTGCAACATAAATTATTTCCCAATTAAACCCAGCGAACCTGCCAGGACAAATATCAAGTACCATCGCCCATAAAAAAGTCCAGTTCGAAACTACAGCGATTACAAGACTCAAATTTATTACCCCCCTCCGTTGATTTATTTTCCAACGATTCGTTTTTCATTTGGAAAGTAGCTAAGTACACTCTGAACGGTTGTTTCATCGTTGAAGAAGCATCGAACCGAGCTCTCTAACACGCTTGTGCAAACTTTCGCACGTGTTGCACCGGAACTTCGTAGCGTTTCACGGCCCGATAAAATCTCAATTATAGTTGCTGGCGTGTGTCCTACGAGGTTACCGGTGCACGGAACGTTATCGCACCTCGCAATTTACCGTCTCCTAACCATAATTTCGGGTTCATTAAAAAATTAAGAGCATTGTCCGTTAAATTGCCACACGAGTGTTGCTATCTGAGGAGAAATTCACTTGAAACCTGCTGTTCGTTTACCTTGAGTGATGGCTGCGTTTCGCAGACTTTACGACCTGTTAGAGTGGAGCGAAGTGGGGAATGTTTTACAGGTCACCGTGTGAGTGCTTGGCAGGAAATTGCGGACGGTAGGTTTTTATGGAGGGAAATTATTTGGGTGCGAATTGGAGATTTGGGAATTTGGGGAGAGTTTGGGGATTTGGGAATGGGGATGTGGGAATTTGGGGATTTGGGAAGGGAGGAGAGGAAAGAGATGTGAGGATTTGGGGTGTGAGAAGTTGGGGATGTGAGAAGTTGGATGTGTGAGAAATTGGGGATGTGAGAAGTTGGAAATATAAGAAATTGAGTATGTGAGAATCTGGAGATGTGAGAAGTTGAGTATGTGAGAATTTAGAGATGTGAGAAGTTGAGTATGTGAGAAGTTGAGTATGTAAGAATTTAGACACGTGAGAAGTTGAGTATGTGAGAGTTTGGGTATGTGAGAAATTGGAGACGTGAGAAGTTGGAAATGTGAGAAGTTGGATATGTGAGAAATTGAGTATGTGAGAAGTTGAATATGTGAGAATCTGGAGATATGAGAAGTTGAGTATGTGAGAATTTAGAGACGTGAGAAGTTGAGTATGTGAGAAATTGGGGATGTGAGAAGTTGAGTACGTGAGAGTTTGGGTATGTGAGAAATTGGGGATGTGAGAAATTGGGGATGTGAGAAGTTGGAAATGTGAGAATCTGGAGATGTGAGAAGTTGAGTATGTGGGAGTTTGGGTATGTGAAAATCTGGAGATGTGAGAAGTTGAGTACGTGAAAATTGTCAAATATAAAAATTCAACAATTTAGAAACTTGGAACCCTAAAAATTTGAAACCTCATTGCAGAGCTTAAAACTAAAGACTACAATGTTCCATCCTTGACCTTCCACCTTAACCTTACCTAACCTTAACCTAATCTCCTCGTATCTTAACTTAATCTCTCCACACCTTCACCCCGTTCTACCTTCACCCTGTCACCTCCAACCACCTACATAACCCACCCATAAACCCTATAACCTCCCCCAAAAAATATTTCTCCATAACATCTCCATAATTACCCATCACCACGGTATTAAATAGTTGGTATAGAATGAAATGTTCAGTAGAACGCGCATTAGCACGCCATTGTTAGCGTCGAGTGTAATTAACATAGCTGGAATCGCAACGCACTCCGACGAAAATCCAGGCGGCTTATCTCGTCGATAAAATCTCAATTAGGGTTAGCGGTGGGAACACACGGAGAGCAAGGCGTTCGCGAATCGACACAAAAGCGACATAATCGTCGGACAGATAGCTGGGCAAAACAACAGAAGGGCAATTGACCCGCGAGCGTATTGGTTAATGGTGTAGCCGTTGCAATTTTGTCGGGTACACACGATGCACAATGAAGCTTGCTATCTGTAAGCCAGATTTAAGCGCTTACCTAAAGATAGCGCATGCTGTGCTGGAACTTTATCTCGTTCGTGTTGAATACCTTCTGTCAACGAGCTTCTCTTATTGTTCTGACTGCTACTTTTGGGACTTCGGCGATAATGTGTTGTTTAATAGGATACTGATTTGAGGACACTTCAAGTGTGATTTGTTTCTAGGAAAGTGTATAATGGATTTGTTAAGTGAGTCTGACTGAACTGACTGGTCACAGCTGGTACATTAAAATGGACAAAGAAAGGTGAAGTGTTATGTTGATTGTTGACTATGCAAATAGTTGACTTGAAGCACAAAATTGAACTACATAGTTGAACTATAAAATTGAGCTACATATTCGAACTACATAATTGAACTACATAGTTGAACTATAAAATTGAGCTACATATTTGAACTTCATAATTGAACTACACAATTGAACTACAAAATTAAACTGCATTATTGAATTACAAGATTCAACTACTGACAGAGTTTAACGCTGGTTTATTATTATATATAAAAAGTTTATTAATAAGTAAAGATTACAGTGTAATTAATAGATATAAATTAAAGAACTCGTTAGTGCACATTGCGCGTGCAACGCCGGTAGCCGAACACGAACAGGAAGACGCTAATAAAACAAAAGACAATCATAAAAAACATTCCTGCCAACTTATGGATACAGTAGCCTAAATAGATCATACTGCCAACAACTACATAGTTGATCTACATAATTGAACTATAAGAGTGAACTACATGATTGAACCAGAAAATTAAACTACAAAATTGAACTACAAACTTGAACTACATAATTGTACTTCAAAAAGAGGTGTACTCAAGATTCAAGTTAAATTGATCATACATGAAGTACGAGTGCATCACAATCTTCATACTAGGAGCATCACAAGTCAGCCTCACCAAGAGTTTAACAAAAATACAAATACATATAAAGAGTCAATAAGAGTGCAAGCTAATAGAATACGAATTTAACACAAATTTTGAATAAATTCTGAAGAATAAATAAGAAGACAGATAAGATAATAAGAAGAACATGATTATAGTTTATATAATAGTACAGAATGAACATGTGCTGACTCTGTTACTTGATATCTACAGGAGAGCACATGGTAACAGTCTACGTAAGCATATTATTTTTCTTACCCAAAATCTAATATTTGCGAGCCAGTCATAGTAGAATACCAAATTACAGCACTCATATCTACAATTTACACAGACTAATTAAAGTTGTTTGCAAACGAAGGCGGTTTACTGGAACTTCGAACGTAGATCTACTAAACTGTTCTATCCGACTAAACTAGTTGACAAATATCTCCTCTCGGAGCTTAATATTCTAAGTGATCGCCGTCAAAGGAAAGTTACAAGTTCCCTAATTTCATGTCGTCTGTGATTATAAATTCTTGCTGCCGAATTTGGAATGATTAAGGAAGACGTACTGCGAATGGGAAACTAACATGCAGCTCTGTTAAATCATATCTTAATCATATTTATTACTGCAAAATTATATTTATTTTAATTATATTTAGTACTGCAAAATCATAGTTATTTTAAGTATATTTAGTGTTGCAAAATTATATTTATTTTAATCATATTTTTTACTGCAAAATAATATTTGTTTGTGTCATATTTAGTGGTGTACACGTTTTTATTTTAAACCATATTTTGTGTTGCAAAATAATATTTATTTCAATCATATTTACTGCTGTAATCATTTTTATATTCACAAGAATTAAAGCACTAATTGTTTGATATTTTCAAAATTTCTTGACAAGTTAAAAGACTAGTTTTTCGTACCGATACCAAGACGAACTTCATCGAGCTCATCAAAGAAAACCGTGGATCTCTTTGATGAACACTTTACCTAAGATTCTGACGATAAACTTAATCTCTCACTACTGCAGCGTTTTCAAAGGATCTCTATCGATCACGATGATACAAAGTTTCGATGCACGCTTCAATCGCTCATTCCCAGCCCGACAACTTGAACCTCGAGGAAGTGGTCGGAACTCCCTGGAATTAATAGCAAAGATGACCAAATGGCCTGGGGTCAAACGACCACTCTACACATTTACTATGCATCGAAAAACATTCAGGAAATTCTAATATTTCCATAAAATCATTTATAGCTCAAAGACAACTAATATCAATCTCTTTCATACAAAAATTAGCTATTAATCATTTTTTGTAGATAATAAAAATCAGATGGGTAAACCTTGAATAATTTTAGTGAGCAACAAGCTTGTTCATAGCTCAAAGACAACTAATACAGTGTCAATCTCTTTCATACAAAAATTAGCTATTAATAATTTCTTATGGATAATAAAAATCAGATGAGTAAACCTTGAATAATTTTAGTGAGCAACAAGCTTGTTCATAGCTCTAAGACAACTAATACAGTGTCAATCTCTTTCATACAAAACTTAGCTATTAATTTCTCATAGATAATAAAAATTAGATAGGTACCTTAAAAGAAGTACCTATCTATATGATAGAAAGAAACCTTGAATAAAAGAAGCCTTAAATAATTTTAATAACAGAATAAATTTTATAACAACAGTACTAAACTGCTAAAGTTACATTTCGACTGCAGTTGGTGTTATAATCCGCTCTTAAATAAATAAACCCCTCGAGGCCAGTTACCGAGCCACTCTTCATCCAGCATGCTAGAATTACCATCTCAATAGTACTTGGCAATTCAACGAAAGATGGTAACTAGATATATCGTAAATTTCGTGACTAGCTACTCTAGAATCTGCGCAAGGAAGATAAAATCTGAACGAGCTGCAGTAACGCGTTACTTCGACCGAAGAGACCTACCAGCTCGTTATCAGCTCTTCCGCGGAGGATTTACCAAAAGAGCCATCGATATTTATAGCACCTCTCCGCCATGTATTCTTCAAGTGCTCGTTTCTTTTTTCTCACGTATCGTTTCAACAGTACATCACTCGATTATCGCCGAGAATCATCGCGCGAAAGCAATTGCTTCCTTCTTGTCGTTCACTCGCACGCGAGCGCGATCAATCACGGTCTTACTTATCGTGATTAATCGCGACGCGCGAGACTACTAACGTGAGCAAAATCGCGATACAGACAACTTAACTTTCTGACGAAAGATTAAAACGAGTAATAAAACTTCGCTATAAAACTTGTTTTCATTTTGGCTGTTAAACTCTTGCTCAGGAGTGAAATTAAATTCTGTGATGTATTGATGCTCTTTTGCGAAAGATTTATTTCATTCAATTTGGATCGATGTGGCTCAATTATAGATACATTTATGTCAATTGCAGAACAAATTGGTGTATCATTGATTATAAGCTGGTTTAAATTGGTTTAATTTAATACAAATTGTTTCTGATCGGTTTAGATCGGTCTTAGTCGGTTAAATACATATATCGTGAATTATATAATATAATATAACGTGAATAACACGATGGAATATGAGAGATTATTATATTTAAAATAACACAAACGCACAATAACTTTTAAAGCACTAAATGAATTTATTGTTTAAGAAAAACGACTTGGAAGGACATCACCTACCCTGACCTAACCTTAGGTCCAGACATAACCTATTCCGACCCTAACCTTAAGACTCTTTGAGTTCGAATTAAGGCGCTTACACTACTTAAATGGTCTGACCATATAACTCGGTCATACTACTTAGGTCTGACCATATAATACGGTCATACTACTTAGGTCTGACCATATAATACGGTTATACTACTTAAATTGTCTGACCATATCATACGGTTATACTACTTAGGTCTGACCATATCATACGGTTATACTACTTAAATTGTCTGACCATATAATACGGTTATACTACTTAGGTCTGACCATATCATACGGTTATACTACTTAAATTGTCTGACCATATAATACGGTTATACTACTTAGGTATGACCATATCATACGGTTATACTACTTAAATGTCTGACCATATCATACGGTTATACTACTTAGGTCTGACCATATCATACGGTTATACTACTTAGGTCTGACCATATAATACGGTTATACTACTTAAATTGTCTGACCATATCATACGGTTATACTACTTAGGTCTGACCATATCATACGGTTATACTACTTAAATTGTCTGACCATATAATACGGTTATACTACTTAGGTCTGACCATATCATACGGTTATACTACTTAAATTGTCTGACCATATAATACGGTTATACTACTTAGGTATGACCATATCATACGGTTATACTACTTAAATGTCTGACCATATCATACGGTTATACTACTTAGGTGTGACCATATCATACGGTTATACTACTTAAATTGTCTGACCATATGATACGGTTATACTACTTAGGTATGACCATATCATACGGTTATACTACTTAGGTCTGACCATATCATACGGTTATACTACTTAGGTCTGACCATATCATACGCTTATACTACTTGAATGGTCTGACCATATAATACGCTTATACTACTTATACGTTCTGACCATATAAGGCCCTTGTATACCCTGACAGAACCTAGTCTGATCTAACCTTAGGCCCAGACCTAACTTGATCTAACCTAATATTAGACCCTGACCTAATCTTATGGCGTGACATAACTTAGGTCCTATCAAATATATTTAAATTGATGCAAATCGAGCTAGTCCAAACAGTTTCAACCTAACCAAACATGATCCAATTCACTGCAATTTTTGTAACACAAAATGGAACAGTATACACACCTAACAGTTTCCTAAGATAAAAATATAAAAATCTAGACTTTGCGAAATAGAGAATGACCGGTGCAAAATCGTGAAGATGAAGTAAGAAAGTGAAATATATAACAGAGACATTTGGTACAGGGTTGCAGCAGCTAATAAATCGCGTCGATTGCATGTTCCAGAAAGTAGGAAAACACAATCAAGTAACAAAGAACGGCAAGATTTCCAGGAGCACTTTAGTAGTGTAGCCGTGGAGGAGTGGCATCTCTGAACGTATTGTCTACGAGTGACGATAAATACGCGAAATTAACGCGCTCATTCGACTCGTCGAGCAGGCGAACGTTTTCATCCGGATATTTTCCGAACAAAAGAGCGTCGAAACGAGAGAGAACAAAAACGATCCCGCGGGACTCGTCAGCCAATAAAGAGCGTTAATAACGATAATCGGTAAGGAGAGGGGATGAACGCTGTCAGATGTATTATCTGTAATTTTTTGTTGTATGTGTTCGTAAACATATACTTATTAGAAGGTATAGAGTGGATTCGGAAACAGATAACGTTGGGTTAAAACGATAATTACGAGTGCACGTTTGGGGATACGTGAACACATACACACACAGATCGATGCAATTATTCTTCGTGACATTTTTCCTGTGGCTGTGAAAATACGCGTCCGCGAAATTTTGCGCTGGGAATTGCGTGTAAAACGAAAGCTGCCATGCTCGAAAGTTATTCGTTGCCGATATCGCTGGATGAATCGATTTATTTCGTCGCTATTGGGAACGATATATTCGAAAAACGCCCGTTTTGTACATGGATAATATTGCCGTGGCTTTTTATTTGCATTCTATTTCGCCGGCTATCTGATTGTATTCATAAATCACAGCACGCGAATTTAGCCGCGGAACAGATTGTTTCGGAAGCTTTGCTTTTGCGCGGTAAAATGTCTCGGAACGTGCGCCTTCATATGCATGATAGTATCGATGTCGTACCTTTGTACCGTGCACACGGATTTACAGCTTTTACGTTTGGGAATATTGAGATTTCGTGATGTGATGAAATCGCGGTTGGAAACTTGCAAATTTAGGAATTTGGTCATTTAGAGATTTTAAATTTGATGGAACTGAAATTGAAATTGTAGATGTAAGATGTTAGACAATTAGAAATTTCGTAGTTTATAAAATCAGGAATTTAAATATTTAACCTGACCACACGCTTCTCCACTGCAGTTAATTTACATTAGCCTCATATTTCTCAGACAATAAACAAAGATGGCAAACGAGGTCAAGGTATAACAATGGAAAGAATACCACCAATTTGCTATTATCAGCGGTGTGTACAGAGAATATAATTGTTTCCGAATGAAACCCAAGAGAACCGCTGCAAGTGACTGATACGAAATAGAGAAGAACACAAGCGAAATAAATTCCTCCTCTGCTGCGGAAGCGAATTCGCTCCTGCCACACCCCAGTTCAAGATAATAAGCTAAATAATTAATTCTCGGAATAATTCGCGAGCGTTTAAGTAAATTCACTGAAGCAGAATGCAAACGACTAAGGAACAGAGCGCGTAAAAGGAAGAAGGAGCTTAAGAGAGAAAATTTAGATTGCAGCTTTTCGAAAATCAAGACGCCGTTGTTTCGCTTTGTGTAACGAACACTTAACTCTCTATCCTTCGTAAACAAAATGCCCTGGGACACTAACTCGATTGATTTTGTTTCAAGTATAAAAGCATTTCATAGAAAATTTCTTCAAGTATTTTCAAATAGGAAAAAAATAAAAAAATTTGCAGATGAAGTCACACTGTCAGATGTACAAAATTTGTCAAACTTGATTATAATTTTTTATTACAATTTTTTATTATAATTTTTTATTAAAATTCTCTTATGTTAGTAATACATTATGCTGATTTCGAAGTACTTCTAATGTCGATTAATTTACAACTGCCAAGTTTTAATTTAATTGTATGGGAACCTAACTGCAATCTACCGTCTGGTGTATCGTCGACCTCTACTCCTGCCTCATGTATTCGGTAATTGTATTATAAGAGGATTGAAAAGTTGCATGAACAAACTTCTTAAGTAGCTATTACCTGCGAGATGTTCCTTACCAAATGATATTGTCTATCTGCTTATCACGTTAAGTCGTGAAACCTCTTTACGTCCGATAACGTGTTCGAAAACTTCCAAAACATCGTTCCTCCTTGTTTGCGGTTGTCGACAGATTTACTCGCGCAGAATTATCGTCGCTGTAAAAGCACGTATGCGGGTATCTCGCAGAACGTAAAAACTGTAGATTCGAAAGTTTCCATCGAGGAAAAACATCGAACACTGTGGGAATCAGAGTTTTTAAAGGTATTGCAAGATTCTTGGGTGCTTATATTTTGAATTCGTGGAACATTTCTGTACACGGTATTTAATGTGTATGGATGTGTATATATATGTAAAAATTAATTCTAAAGTTTGTTAAAAATTCCCGAGTACAGAAATCGTTTCGATTCAATTAAACTCTAATAAACGTCTACTTCTCCCTAATTCCCAATCCAATATCCCGATATTATATCCACGTTAATTTAAGTACTTTCCGATCAAGCAAAAAGCTTGCAAGTAAACAAAATCATAAATCCTGGGAATCTAGCAATAAAAATAAATCTGTAAGGGATTAATTTTGCCAATAAACGTCGAATGATTTATCTGGAATTGTCACGAACGTTCGGTGCTTCCCGTAAGAATGCCTAAGCAGCGTTAATCGGCGTTCCGCGTCTAATCGTGCTCGAGGAAGTTGTAAGCGGGCAAGGGGGTGCCCGAAGCTGACGCGCAACAGGGAGCACCGTGTACCGAGTATTGTTCGTTGGTTCGCGAAACAATGGGCCTCTCGCTTCATTCATCCGCCTACAATTACATGAAATTAATGGAAACGAAAGTCAGGATCTCGGGGGGTGGAAGGTGTTCAGCGAGTGGAACGTCGGCGTTTCATTGTTCGTTACGCGTTCCCTGTGATCTTGATTAATCGAAACACCGCCACGCGACGAGCATGCTCGCGCCCATTATTCGGGAACACGCGTGCTGCCAATCTGCACTCGTCAAATATTTGCCCGAATATTCGATTAACGGATGCAACGGGAAAAACGATGGCTTCTTTTGTTGCCCGCATTTTTACTGTCGCCAGCAATATTTTCGACCGCCCCGTTTTTCTAACCTCGAACATTGCTGGAATCGCGATGATTAATTAATTGCCGGTGTGATTAATTAGTCGAGCGTTTTTGCTCGAAGAACGATTTCTCTTTGACCCCGAACGTTATTTGTTTACTCTTTTATTATTAATATTATTTTATTTTCAGTTTTCATGGTTTGTTGACATTCTCTGCAAGGGAAAATTTCACCCTTTGAGCACGAACTTAATTAAATTCTACGTTCAAGTTGCGTGAGCTAGTTGAAACACATTCCGTGCTAATAGAAGTGAAAAATTTCTGTCAACTTCATACCTCGTCACTTTGTAGTAATTACTACCTCCGCGCAAATATTGCATTAAATTACTAGCAATCTTCATTAACGTGGTCGGACAAAGGAATTCTGATCCGTCATGACAATCATTTTCGTAATAATGAACGATTAACGCGATTTTCATTCCGGCTTCAAAGCGGTGTATTATAAATGGCTGTCGTGTGATCAATTGATCTTGATATTCAAAAACTATTCGACACGCAATCTATATGCGAACAGTTCGCAACGGGGCAACGCAATAATCAGCCCTTTTATATTATCCAAAGCGTTTATTCAAACATCTGTCACAAAATGCCGCGATAGGTCATCGATTTTGTCCGACGCCGTTACAAAAGCTGCACTGTTTGAAATCGCGCGACACGGCAACCAGGTCACCGTACTGAATAGTGTGTAACGTTTTAATTAGAGTAAAACGTTGCAGAGGCTTCCGGATGTCCGCGATTTTTGTTTCCCTCCCGTTTAACAGCGACAAGGTCTTCCTCGTTTCTTTCTCCGCGTCAACGTCGGAGCAGGGGTGATTTTTTTCACCCCTCGGGAAACGAAAGAGGAAAATAAAGGAGACGATCGCGGCATCCGCGTCGGGCAAAAACCGGGTCAATTTCGGTTTTTATGGTTCGATGTTACCAAACGAATTTCCATGGAAATACATCTGACAGGCAAAGCGGAAGTCGCAAGACGATCGTTGACGTTCGCTCGTTGAATTTATGAAATACGACGGCCTATTTTGTACATTTAAATCCGACCGACTTTAACTTGCAAATGCTGTCCCGCGGCCGCATTTAAAACGCTACGAATTTGAATAGCTGCGCGCGACGATTAGGAAAAGTCACCACGATTTTGCCTCTCTGCCGCGTTGCGAGAAGAAAACGTTTTTTAATTTGTACATTTTTTACTCGGCCATTAGTGACTCACAGAAATGGGAAAAAATTTGAAACGGGGACAATTTGGAGGTTGGAAGATGTGTATTTGGTAAGTTGGAAAAGAAGTTGAATATTCAGCAATACATGTATCGTTTTGATGTATTTATTTATTGATCTATCAGTCTATCAATCTATTGATTTATGTATCTAACGATCTGTTGATCTATCAATGTACCAATGTACCAGTGTACCAGTTTATCAATGTACTCATCTACCAATGTACTAATGTACTAATCCACCAATGTACCAGTATATCAATGTATTAATATACTAATGTACCAATCCACCAATGTACCAGTATATCAATGTATTAATATACTGATGTACCACTGTGCCAATCTATCAACATACCAGTCTATCAATGTTCTAATGTATCAGTTTACCAATGTACTAATTTACCAATCCACCAATGTACCAGCATATCAATGTACTGATATACTAGTTTACCAATGTACCAATCTATCAATATACCAGTCTATCAATGTACCAATCTACCAATGTATTAATTTACCAGTCTACCAATGTACCACTATAGCAATGCACTAATACACTAATGTACCAATGTATCTATGTACTAATGTACTAATGTATCAATGCATTAATCTAAGAATTTGCCAGTCTACCAGTGTACCAATATACCAGTGCACTAACTTATCAATGTGGTAATCTACCACTGTGTCAATCTACTATTGTGCCAATTTACCACTGTGTCAAACTACCACTGTGTCAATTTACCACTGTGTTAAACTACCACTGAGTCAATCTACCACTGTGTCAAACTACCACTGTGTCAATCTACCATTGTGTTAAATTATCACTGTGTCAAACTACCATTGTGCCAAACTACCACTGTGTCAATCTACCATTTTGCCAATTTACTACTGTACCAATCCACCACTGTGCCAATCTATGCATCTACCAAGCCACCAATCTACCAAACCACCGATCTACCAAGTCACTAATCTACCAAGTCACTAATTTACCAAACCATCGATCTACCAAGTCATCAATCTACCAAGCCACCGATCTACCAAACCCAAAAATCTACCACACCACCGATCTACCAAGCCACCAATCTATCAAACCACCGATCTACCAAGCCACTAATCTACCAAGCCACTAATTTACCAAACCATCGATCCACCAAGCCACCAATCTACCAAGCCACCGATCTACCACACCACCGATCTACCAAGCCACCAATCTACCAAGCCACCGATCTACCACGCTATCAAGCTACCAAACCACCTATCTACCAAGCCATCTATCTACCTGAGCTTGGGAATTTGGGGGGTTGAGAATTTGGGAGCTTGGGAATTTGGAAGTTTGAGAATTTGGGAGGTTGAGAATTTGGGAGGTTGAGAATTTGGGAGCTTGGGAATTTGGAAGTTTGGGAATTTGGGAGCTTGGGAATTTGGGACCTTGGGAATTTGGGGGGTTGAGAATTTGCAAGCTTGAGAATTTGGGAGCTTGGGAATTTGGGAGGTTGAGAATTTGGGAGGTTGAGAATTTGGGAGCTTGGGAATTTGGAAGCTTGGGAATTTGGGGAGTTGAGAATTTGAAGGGGTTGAAAATTTAACAAGCTACGAATTTACCGAAGCATTAATCCACCAATCCACCAATCCATAAATCAGTAACTTATCCATCTCCAAATAAACCAGTAAGCACATAAATATGTAGAAATGTTAATAACAATAGAAGACGGCGTTTAGTAGCAAATGACGGCGTTTCATCTATCTAAATTATCGTCGGTGTACAGGGAAACGACCCTGTCGGTAGATCCGTAGTATAATACGACGTGGACGTTATCGGTATCGTAACTCGGTTGTATACATCGAATACCTGTTCGCCTACAGGATTGGATAGCGCCAATCCTGAATTGGTCGTGGTGGTGGGACAGTGGTTTGGTCATCTCCAGATTTGATCCCCGGTGTCCAAGCCTCCCTACGGGAACACGTCAAAGCTGTCGAACATCGGTCGACAAACACGTGGATTCGCCCCGTCCACGCATTGTGGTAACGTTAGAACGGATCAAAGCCAATGTCGCGTCGACCTCCTGACATCGTTGCTCTTCCCTCTTTCTACGTTATTTTATCACCCGTCGAACTTTCAATTCACGTTCCCACACTTTTGTACTTTTCAACTTTCGTTTCTTCGATGATAAGTTATCGCGCCGTTTTGTCGTAAACCTCATTCTTAGTTTTAAGAGAATACTCGATGAAAGTTTTGCAATACGTAAAATTGTACCATGGAGACTGAAATTATGAAATAATTATTTTTACAGCGAATGAATGAAACGAATGAAATGTTCAAAATTGTCGATTAATTGGTTTTTCAATTTGACATTATTTTTTTGGCGGAAATTGCGTTTGTAGAATATGGGTGACGAATCGAATTTTTGCATCCAATTTTTCAATATTACAATTTTCTAATTTTAAAATTCTCTAATTTCCCACTTCTCTAATTCCCGATCTCTCTAATTTCCCATTTCCTTAATTCCCCATCTCTCTAATTCCCCAACTCTCTAATTTCCCACTTTCCTAATTCCCCATCTCCCTAATTTCCCATCTCCCTAATTTCCCGTCACCCTAATTCCCCATCTCTCTAATTTCCCATTTCCCCAATTTTCCATCGCTCTAATTTCCCATCTCTCTAATTTCCCATCTCTCAAATTTCCCATCTCTCAAATTTCCCATCTCTCTAATTTCCCATCTCTCTAATTTCCCATCTCTCTAATTTCCCATCTCTCTAATTTCCCATCTCCCTAATTCCCCAACTCTCTAATTTCCCACTTCGTTAATTCCCCATCTCCCTAATTCCCCGACTCTCTAATTTCCCACTTCCTTAATTCCCCATCTCCATATTTCCCCATCTCCCTAATTCCCTATCACCCTAATTTCCCATCTCCCTAATTCCCCACCTTTTCAATCATCCACTATGACGTTTCACATTCTGGCAGAAGCATTATTCGCAAATGGGCAATTACATTTCCGATTTGTATAACGAATTCCATGTTTATGTTGCGGTATTAATTATCGCGAATGTTGCGATTGATTCGAGTATGGTTGCTAATTGCGACATTCGTAAGCCATGAATGGATCGATGATTGATTCGTAAACCATTTACTGTCCCATTTTAACCGCCCAATTTCGATATCTAATTTCGCGGACGAAATCTCGTTCCGCGTAAATCTACAGTTGCGTACTCGAACGTGTTCTCGTTATTAAACGTTCGAGAAGAACGGTAAGCGTCTACCGCGAGATCGTTCTCGTAAAACGGCATTTCGAAAGAAATTTTCCTGTCGTTTGGCTCGAATCGTCTTCGAAATTGCTGCGTCTCGGTCTGCAGTGTCTTGTTTAGAAATTGCCGTTCCGTTTGCCGCGAGACGCGCATATTCACCGCGATCGAGGTAATAATACAGATTCCCGCTTACGATCCTATTCGACCCCGCGACGAGAAAGAATAACGCAAATTTGATGACAGCCGCATGCAAACGACCTGCCATTCTCGTTCACGACCAAATCGAAATTTCTTTTTGCTTCGTGCCGGAGTAAACCTATTCCGCGTAAAGTCACGGTGCTAGAAAACTCGTTGCGGGAGATCCGCGTCGACGATGGTAATCTGTAACAGATAATACGCAATTCAATCTTTGCGTCCTCTTCACGATTGTTCTTTTCTGAACCTTCGATATCTACTTTTCTTTAGGTACAGGTTTTATGCAGCATTGTTTACTTTTTGCGTTTAACTTTTTGTGGGTTTCAACTTTTATGACAGGCTATTGGACTCTATTGAAGTTTTACCTACGTTCATATTCTTCTTAGGCCAACATTTTTCTTAATTTAATGATGCAATTTTTGATGATGATATTTTTATATGGTTGAATTTCTAGGGTTTCAATTTTTCAATTTTTCAATTTTTCAGAATCCCAATTTCCTAATTTCTTCCTTTCTCTAATTTTCCATATTCCGTAATTCCCCATTTCTCTAATTTCCCATCTCCCTAATTCCCCATCTCTCTAATTTCCCGTCTCCCTAATTCCCCACTCTCCCTAATTCCCCATCTCTCTAATTCCCCATCTCCATAATTCCCCATCTCTCTAATTTCCCATCTCCCTAATTCCCCATCTCTCTAATTCCCCACCACCCTAATTTCTCATCTCACTAATTCCCCACACTCCCTAATTTCCCATCTCCATAATTCCCCATCTCCCTAATTTCCCATCACTCTAATTTCCCATCTCCCTAATTCCCCATTTCCCTAGTTCCCCATCTCTCTAATTTCCCATCTCCCTAATTCCCCATCTCCTTAATTCCCCATCTCCCTAATTTCCCATCTCCCTAATTTCCCATCTCCCTAATAAGTTCAGCAAGTTTAAATTTTTCTTAAGTTCTTCATAAATCTCCTTCCAAAATTATCATTCTCTAATCATTCTCCTAATCTAAATTTACCACCTGGTATTTTTATATAACTACATTTCCCTAATGTACAAAATTCCTCATTTCAAAATTAGATTTTACCTTTCTCCTAAACCACACACAAGTCCACA
The DNA here is from genome assembly GCA_963576845.1 of Megachile leachella. Taxonomy (NCBI): domain Eukaryota; kingdom Metazoa; phylum Arthropoda; class Insecta; order Hymenoptera; family Megachilidae; genus Megachile; species Megachile leachella. The sequence goes on from OY756257.1 coordinate 12,728,461, forward strand.
TTTATAAACAGAAATCAATGTTTGCCATTTTTCTGGTACCATACATCTACATCAACGCGCACTAAAAAAATCATACAAGCCATGTTTTCCATTGAAACATGTTATATAAAATTTTACTGGAAGCATATTAAAAGGGCTTTGCGGAACCACCCGAAAATCCCCGGTCCGAGATTCCAATATCGAAAAATATTCTGGGTTGAAAAGAGCAATTCGAACGGTACGGTGTTTTTAAAGCGTATACCATAGATATTTCGAAGATACGACTTAATTCAATTCGCCTCTAAAATTTTATCGACGTCCAGTTTCGAACGGCGTATTTACGATCGGTCACTTATCGAACGTAACGTGGACTACGTCGGTGTGTTGGTGTATGCACGACGGCGGCAATAATGCATCCGCGTATTAGATGACGCTCTGAATGGATCAGAGATAACTTGAACCGAATTCCTGATACATGCATCCATCCTGTGGAGGGGCATCGCGAGAAATGGGAGTCAGAAATTGCTTTTCTGGCAGTATCATGGCTCCATTTATTGGAAAAATTTTCGCTACGTGTGTCCCCGAACGAGCTCGTTGCCTCGGAACGTTCGATCGCGATATCGATATCGATCCGCGGCCCGATCTCTCAAGGCGATTTTCCTTCAATTAAAAGCCCATTCCCGTTCCTCGATTCGCTCAGGGACCTCTTTCGCTTTCCGCCTTTTTTTGAGCGATCTCTTTCGCGGACGAACACTTGGTGGAAATTAAAATTTGCGTCCAGGGAATTCGACGTATGTTGGCATGACTTGCAAGGCGTCAGGACGACAGAATTGAAAAGGGACCAAAGGGACGACCTGTTTTCGTAGAACATCGATGCCCTGGGAAACACAAATCATTTCTCTGACACTTTGCTCGATTTTTGGCCTCGCGATTCGGATATCCGTTACTTGGACGACACAAATTCTCGCAAGTTTATGGTAACCGTACACAGCATGTCAGAAAAGTAACTTTTCGGCAAAATTCTTTTCTTCTTCTCTAAAAAGTTTCCTTACTTCTTCGACGTATGATCAATGATCTACAAAATGATATTCGATTTGAGTTAGAATTAAACACCGATATTTACTGAAACTAATCTGCAAACGGGTTATGCACGACCGTGAATAAATTGCGGTAAAGTAAGTTAACTTGTGTTGCTGACTAAGGGTGTTATTGGCTGAGAGGGTTATTAGCTGCTACCAGTGACGTAACACTGACGTCTATTAGGGTGTTTGAGAACCTGAGGATTTGAGGGAGTTGAGAATTTGGGAGCTTGGGAATTTGGAGGGTTGAGAATTTGGACGGGTTGCAAATTTCGGAGCTTGCGAATTTGGAGGGGTTGAGAATTTGGAAGCTTGGGAATTCGGAGGGTTTGAGAAATTGGGAGCTTGGAAATTTGGAAGCTTGAGAATTTGGGGGAGTTGAGAATTTGAGAGCTTGGAAATTTCGGGGGGTTGAGAATTTGGGAGCTTGGGAATTTGGGAGCTAGAGAATTTGCAAGCTTGAGAATTTGGAAGCGTGGGAATTCGGAGGATTTGAGAAATTGGGAGCTTGGGAATTTGGAAGCTTGAGAATTTGGAGGGGTTGAGAATTTGGAAGCTTGAGAATTTGGGAGCTTGTGAATTTGCAAGCTTGAGAATTTAGAAGCGTGGGAATTTGCAAGCTTGAGAATTTGGAAGCGTGGGAATTCGGAGGATTTGAGAAATTGGGAGCTTGGGAATTTGGAAGCTTGAGAATTTGGAGGGGTTGAGAATTTGGAAGCTTGAGAATTTGGGAGCTTGAGAATTTGCAAGCTTGAGAATTTAGAAGCGTGGGAATTTGCAAGCTTGAGAATTTGGAAGCGTGGGAATTCGGAGGATTTGAGAAATTGGGAGCTTGGGAATTTGGAAGCTTGAGAATTTGGAGGGGTTGAGAATTTGAAAGCTTGAGAATTTGGGAGCTTGAGAATTTGCAAGCTTGAGAATTTAGAAGCGTGGGAATTTGCAAGCTTGAGAATTTGGAAGCGTGGGAATTCGGAGGATTTGAGAAATTGGGAGCTTAGGAATTTGGAAGCTTGAGAATTTGGAAGCTTGAGAATTTGGAAGCTTGAGAATTTGGAAGCTTGAGAATTTGGGAGCGTGGGAATTCGGAGGGTTTGAGAAATTGGGAGCTTGGGAATTTGGAAGCTTGGAAATTTGAGAGCTTCAGAATTTGGAGGGTTGATAAATTGAAAGCTTGGAAATTTGGGAGCGTGGAAATTTGAAGGGTTTGAAAATTTCGAAGCTTGAAAATTTGGGAACCTGAAAATTTGAAAGCTTGAAAATTCGGAACCTTGGAAGTTTGTAGTGTTGAAAATTACAAAGTTTGAAACTCTAAAAATATAAAATTTCAAACCCCACAATATACCTTCCCCCATAAAAAATCGAATTAACATATCTCAAAAAAAGACGATAAATAACGTATCGTTATCCGCCAATTTCTATAAAAACCTGAGGGAATTAACGAATAGCTTTACAGCTTGAAAACGCGTGCGATACATGAAAACCGAAACCTTTCATAAAGGTACAAATTGTCGTTCGAAACTCGATTGCAGGAACTTAAACGGTCGGCAAGCGGCAGCTTTGTAAAAAAAGGGGAGAATGAATACATAAACGTAACCAGATTGAACGTGGACGGATTACGCGAGATTACATAAAACGCGTTAAATGCGAGGTCGTTATTTCGCGTTAAACGTGTCCGATGTACAATGTATGTTTTCGAAGAGACGACTCTTTTATCCGTCGTAATCCAATTAAGCCGAAAGTTGATTAAAAAATTTCAAAGCAAACGTTAAACGAACCGAACGGCTGAAAGCATTTGCAGGGAAAATTTTGCGAGAGACGCAAATATCAATTCTTTGCGCCCTCAGTGTGCGAAATTAAAATGCGGGGGGAGATTTAAGTTCGAAAAGTGGCGCGTTAACGGCGAGAATTACGGGAAGGCCATTCAGCGACCAATTATACGTGAATTAGAGAATCCCGTGTCATTCTTAAGAGGGTAGATATTCTTCGGATTAAAACGTTTTCTTAATTAAAGCAGAACATTTTACTGCCCGGTGCTGAATGATCAATTATTCCAATTATCCTACTGAATTCCGCGCAGTTTAACATCACTTTTGTGTACGACGGTATAAATCCAGTTGGAGTGAAATGTCGTTGGAAATAAAGTGGAGGAATAGGCAGGTTTAAAGGTTTATTTTGGAAGGGTAAAGATTGTATGTATTATTGTATGTGATTTTTCAATTTTTCAGATTTTCAATTTTTCAGTTTTTCAATTTTTTAGTTTTTCAATTTTTTAGTTTTTCAATTTTTCAATTTTTCAATTTTTCAGTTTTTCAATTTTTCAATTTTCTAATTTCCCATATCCCTAATTCTTCACTTTCCTAATTCCACACCTTCCTAATTTCCCACTCTCCTAATTTCCCATCTTTTTAATTTCCTATATTCCTAATTTCCCACACTTCTAATTCCCCATCTCTCTAATTTCCACTCTTCTAATTCCCCACTCTCCTAATTTCCCACTCTTCTAATTCTCCACTCTCCTAATTTTCCACTCTTCTAATTCCCTATCTTTCTAATTTCCCATAATCCTAATTTCCCACTCTTCTAATTCCCCACTCTCCTAATTTCCCACTCTTCTAATTCTCCATCTCTCTAATTTCCCACTCTTTTAATTCCCCATCTCTCTAATTTCCCACTCTTCTAATTCCCCATCTCTCTAATTTCCCATATTCCTAATTCCCCATTTCTCCAATTTCCCACTCTCCTAGTTCTCCACCTCTCTAATTCCCCACTCTCCTAATTTCCCATTTTTCCAGTTACCCACTCTCCTAATTTCCCACTTTTCTAATTTCCTACTTTTCTAATTCCCCATCTCTCTAATTCCCCATCTCTCTAATTTCCCATCTCTCTAATTTCCCATATTTCTAATTCTAAATCTCTCCAATTTCCCACTCTCCTTGTTCTCCACCTTCCTAAAATTCTCTAACTCCCTAATTCTCCACTTTTCTAATTCCCTGCCTCGCTAATTCCCACTTCCATAATTTCCCACCTCTCTAATCCAAAAAGAAAAACGAACTGATAGACATCTTTAAAAGCGATTTACATCTGACGTATAAACATTATACCTTTTTAACTCTAAATCTACCGACATATAATGTACACTTACTTTGAAATTAAACATGAAGTTAAAGAATAAATATACAAACGTCGAAGCATAAATTGGCACACACATTTATTCTTTATCTTGATGAAAATCAATGCTGATTTCAAGGAATGTACTTTAACAAAATGTGCACCTTATAATAAGAAACTTGTGGACCGGTCATTTGACCGGTTTGGTAGTTTTAGTGTTAAACTAAGCCCTGTTATCGCTATTAACATACAAACATTCAAAATGGCGGCACAGAGGTACTCGTGCACCGCACACAAACTTTTATTACCTTCCCAGAATAAAAAATGACACTCCTAATATTTTTAATATCGTCCTTACAAAAGTAGATTCCAGGTACCTGTTAAGAAAAGAAGAAATGTAAAAAATGCAAGATAAAAGTAGGTAAGGAAAAACTACAGAAGTAATCGTGAAATTCTCAAGTACATCCTTGCAAAAATTTAAGACAGGCAATAAACATTTGAACATTATTCGTTTTAGATAAGAGTTGCAGTATTTACGACTTGCACAACAAAAGCTTGTATCGTGTGCTGTAGTCTACCTTCTGCGCCACGATTTTATCTCTATTTTCACTTCTTAATATTTGAAACCGTAGACAAGACTGCATTGTGCACCCGAAAACCATTAAAAACACTTTTCTTGTAGCTTATGCTTTTAAACTTGTTTTAAGGTCAGTTGTCGCTTTGTGGACGTCAAACATGGGTTCATCTTTCAAACTTCGGATAGTTTTATCGCCTGTCTAATATGTTGTCAGTGTCAATTTTTATATATTTTTAAATCGTGATTTTTATGTATTTTTATCTGCAGTCTTCGTATATTTTTATCTCTCAAGTTTTATATGTTTTTATAACAAATTTTTATGCATTTTTATCACAAATCTTTGTATATTTATACCCCTCAATTTTGATATATTTTTACCAAAAATTTTTACACACTTTTTGTCATGAATCTTTATACATTGTCGTTGTAAATCTAAAATACTATTGACAATGTTAAAAATGTAGACAATGTTAAAAATATTGGCAATGATAACAACGTTGAATATTTTCATCCCCAAAATTTATATATTTTTAACCCAAAATATTTATACAATTGCACCTGCATCCAGTGCCATAAGTGTCCCACTTTACCAGAAGCATTCGAAAGTCATCGAACGGATCAAGGTGGACATAATCGCGCGTTGATTGATTCGATCGACCACGCAATTATACCGGTACCCCTCGCCTAATGTCTTATCAGCCTATCCTTCCCAATCAACCCAAGCCCCCCAGCTAAATTAATTGAACAGTATAATGATCGGTAATCAACGAATCAATCCCGGCATTAATCAACGATAATAACTAGGATATGGAGGAACAATGAGGTGCGCATTGTACTGCAAATGCAAACTAGGTCCATTTTGAAAATTGCCTTTTCTAACAATAGACTTTAATAACTCTACTTCTACTACTAACCATAACTTCCAGATATTTACTGAAATAATCCTTGGTTTACTTAAATAATATTTGGGTTATATTTCTATGCGCCGTAATTTCACGCGCTGTAATTCCACGTACTGTAATTCCATGCACTGCAATTCTACGCGTAGTGAATTCCACGCGCCGTAATTCCACGCGCCATAATTCCACGCACTGCAATTCCACGCGTTCTAGTTCCACGCATTAGGAATTCTACGCGCTCTAATTCCACGCGTGGTAATTCCATGCGTGGTAATACTATGCGTAGCGAATTCCACGCGTGGTAATTCTACGCGTAGCGAATTCCATGCGTGGTAATTCCATGCGTGGTAATTCCATGCGTGGTAATTCTACGCGTAGCGAATTCCATGCGTGGTAATTCCATGCGTGGTAATTCTATGCGTAGCGAATTGCACGCGTGGTAATTCTACGCGTAGTAAATTCCATGCGTGGTAATTCTAAGCGTAGCGAATTCCACGCGTAGCGAATTCCACGCGTGGTAATTCTACGCGTAGCGAATTCCATGCGTGGTAATTCCATGCGTGGTAATTCCATGCGTGGTAATTCTACGCGTAGCGAATTCCATGCGTGGTAATTCCATGCGTGGTAATTCTATGCGTAGCGAATTGCACGCGTGGTAATTGTACGCGTAGTAAATTCCATGCGTGGTAATTCTAAGCGTAGCGAATTCCACGCGTAGCGAATTCCACGCGTGGTAATTCTACGCGTAGCGAATTCCATGCGTGGTAACTCCATGCGTTGTACTTCCACGCGTGGTAACTCCATGCGTTGTACTTCCACGCGTGGTATCCTCTCGCGTTGTATTTCTACGCGTGGTATCCTCTCGCATCGTACTTCCACACACCGCAAATCCATGCGTGCTATTTTCACGCATTGTACTTCCACGCGCCATATCTCCACGCGTCATAATTGCACGCACCATAACTCTACGCGTCACAAATCCCTCGCACCGTAATTCCACGCATCGTGAATCCTACGCGCCGTAATTCATAGGAGTGTTCTTATCGTGAATTTATTGTTGTATTCCCTTAATAAAATGATACCTAATAAAACTCTATCCCTACATATTTTATAATAACCCCTTCCTTATAATACACTTCCGTATCACAGAGAAATGAAATTTTGAAGCAAACGAGGTATGAATGCAATCGAAAACAGTTGCGTACAATAGATAACGCATAATGCAAACATGATCAGTTACATCTCGATCGGGTAATTAGGTCAGTCCCGTCAATATCGAGCACAATCGGGACCAATTGACCGATCAAGCGAATACGATCGCCAAATCGATAAGTCACTTATAGCCTCGCCAGGAGCGACGGCTAAAGAGGCTATAATTCGCCGGGATTAACGACGAACACGCGCAACTTCCGTTGTAGTAAATACAACTATGAAATGAACCGGCGGATTGAAAATCTGTGTATGTCCAAGGTCTTCGGGCGTGTCTGCACGGAAACTGGAACGCGTGTATCTAGCGCCCTGTTAATTCACCGCCACCCACCCGACGTCAAACAGCTGCGTGCTTTCCAAGTAAACTATACCCGGCCACGTTGCAAGCTCCGCTCGCATCCGCGTACACGCGAGCGTGCGCCGCATTCGCAACTGCATTTACCGCGCGAGCCTAACCTGCTTCCCTGGTTATAAAGCTGATCGGATTTCAAAAAGCTCTGCGGGAGTCGGCCGATTGTTACGACGCGGTAACACTCGCCATGCGGAACAATAACCGGGAATTTAAATGCTCGGATTTTTTGCGGATTTGCGTTTATCGATCGATACTGGTAGCGTGGAAGTAATGTTCTCCATCAGTTTTGTATTATATTTTGATTATTGGTGGACGTTGTTGAGAGCTGGATTGGTTGATGTTTTAGTAAGGATGGGTCTGGTTGAGGGAAGTTTAGAGTACTGTCTGCTAATGAGATTTTAGGATGAAATGGAGCAAGGTTCTTGTCAGGATTGGGCCTAGCTGACAGGCTAATTGAATGGACCTATGGAGGACTGTCTGAGAATGAGACTCTATGATAAAATAGATCAAGGTTCTTGTCAGGGCTGGCTCTAAACGACAGTCTAATTAAATGGACCTGTTATAGACGTCTGTCTGATAATGAGATTCTATGATAAAGTTGATAGAGAGTCATGTCAAGACTGGGTCTAACTGAGAGTCCAACTGAGTTAGACTCAGAGTACCATTTATACAGGTCTGTCTAATAATTAGGTCCTATTATAAAATTGATAGAGGGTCTTGTCAAGGCTGGGTCCAACCAAGAGTCTAATTGAGTGCACCACTTATACAGGTCTGTCTGATAATGAGATCTCATAATAAAATTGATAGAGCGTCCTGTCAAGACTAGATCCAAACAAGAGTCTAATTGAGTGCACCACTTATACAGGTCTGTCTGATAATGAAATCCTATGACAAAATTGATGGAGGATCTTGTCAAAATTAGGTTCAAACAGGAGTCTAATTGAGTGTACCACTTATACAGGTCTGCCTGATAATGAGATCTCATAATAAAATTGATAGAGCGTCTTGTCAAGACTAGATCCAAACAAGAGTCTAATTGAGTGCACCACTTATACAGGTCTGTCTGATAATGAAACCCTATGACAAAATTGATGGAGGATCTTGTCAAAATTAGGTTCAAACAGGAGTCTAATTGAGTGTACCACTTATACAGGTCTGCCTGATAATGAGATCTCATAATAAAATTGATAGAGGGTCTTGTCAAGACTGGGTCTAACTAAGAGTCTGATTGAATGCACCACTAATACAGGTCTGTCTGATAATGAAATCCTATGACAAAATTGATGGAGGGTCTTGTCAAGACTAGGTTCAAACAGGAGTCTAATTGAGTGCACCACTTATACAGGTCTGTCTGATAATGAGATCCTATGATAAAATTGATAGAAGATCTTGTCAAGGCTGGATTCAACCAAGAGTCTAATTGAGTGCACCACTTATACAGGTCTGTCTGATAATGAGATCCTATGATAAAATTGATAGAAGATCTTGTCAAGGCTGGATTCAACCAAGAGTCTAATTGAGTGCACCACTTATACAGGTCTGTCTGACAATAAGACCTTATGACAAAATTGATGAAGGGTCTTGTCAGAGCTGGGCCTAACCAGTAGTTTAATCAGATATCCAATGGAGGGACCAGCAGGGAATAGGTCCATGGGACCAGTCGAGAACTAAATATCTGAAACTCAACCGAATCGAGGGTGGGTCAAATCACGACCAGGACCAATCGAGGGTAGATTCAATCAGAGATAGCTCCAGAGTGGACTAAGTCGAAAGTAGCTTCAATCGGAAGTGGAATCAGTGGAGATTTGAAAATGGTATGAGTCCAATTCAGGGTAGGTGAAATGAAAAGTAAGTCCAAGGGTCCAATAGGTCCACTCAAGAGTGAATCTAATCTTATCCCACTGTTCACTAATTATGTCAAATCTAAAAATTGTTACCTCCTTAAACCCACCCTTATATCTAAATTTCTGAACTTCATAATGCTTGAAAATTTGAAATGAACCATTGAAACGTAACTAAAACTTGCAACATTGACCAGAGTGTTAATACGTAGCAGTATTATTTGAACGAGACCGGAATTATTTGTGGAATAATATTTGCAACCTCTGCTTGAATACCAGAATAATTATAAATGAAAATTTGAGAAAGCATTTACATCGTCCAGATCGCCAGTGGATTCATAAATGCTTCTATAGGCAGTAATGAAACGAATTCCTTCTGTTCCGACGATATTTAACGAAGTTGAAGAAGAGAACAACGATTTAAACGTTGAAATAAATTTCCCGGCACTGGCCTGCATCGTGGCGGTGCTCTCAATTAAACGGAGTTAAGCTTTAATCATTATACGCTCTAATAAACCAGGAATTCCGTATTTCGCTTTGCAAACATCTCGATTTTTCCACGGTTCTCAAGTGGGAACACCAGCTCGACGAAACCGGGAATATAAATTACGCCGTGGTTGGTCCAAACGATATCCGTGCATAGAACAGGTTTAAATATTCACTGCACGATAAACAAACATGGCATTGTCATAAATTCGAACGTTTCCCGAAGCACGTGCTTCATAATGCTGTTATCGCGATCTTTCGTCGCAATTATGCACCGATATTTACTGAAACTAATCTGCAAACGGGTTACGCACGAATAAATTGTGGTAAAGAAAGTCAAATTGTGTTACTGGCTGATTATTAGCTGCAACCAGTGACGTTACAATGATCTCTATTAGGGCGTTAGTTGGAGAACCTGAGGATTTGGGGGTTGAGAATTTGCAAGCTTAGGAATTTGGGGGGTTCAGAATTTGGAGGGATTCAGAATTTGGAAGCTTGGAAATTTGCAAGCTTGAGAATGCGCAAGCTTGAGAATTTGCAAGCTTGAGAATTTGCAAGCTTGAGAATTTGCAGGGTTCAGAATTTGCAAGCTTGAGAATTTGCAAGCTTGAGAATTCGCAAGCTTGAGAATTCGCAAGCTTGAGAATTTGCAAGCTTGAGAATTTGCAAGCTTGAGAATTTGCAGGGTTGAGAATTTGCAAGCTTGAGAATTCGCAAGCTTGAGAATTTGCAAGCTTGAGAATTTGCAAGCTTGAGAATTTGCAGGGTTGAGAATTTGCAAGCTTGAGAATTCGCAAGCTTGAGAATTCGCAAGCTTGAGAATTTGCAAGCTTGAGAATTTGCAGGGTTGAGAATTTGCAAGCTTGAGAATTTGCAGGGTTGAGAATTTGCAAGCTTGAGAATTTTGGGGGGATTGAATTTGGGAGCTTGGGAATTTGGGGGGTTGAGAATTTGCAAGCTTGGGAATTTGGGCGCGTGGGAATTTGGAGGCGTTGAGAATTTGGGACCTTGGAAATTTGGGGGGTTGAGAATTTGGAAGCTTTGGAATTTGGGCGCGTGGGAATTTGGAGGCGTTGAGAATTTGGGACCTTGAAAATTTGCAAGCTTGAGAATTTGGAAGCTTTAGAATTTTGGGGGGTTGAGAATTTGGGACCTTGGGAATTTGAAAGCTTTGGAATTTGGGACCTTGGAAATTTATAAGCTTGAAAATTAGAAAGCTCAAGAATTTGGAACCTTGAAAATTTGGAGGGTCGAGAATTATAAAGCTTGAAAATCTAAAAATATAAAACTCCAAGCCCCACAACAGCTGATATCTTTCCCCATATCGCCTTCGCAGTGAAGTAGCGCTCAATAATTTCCTAGACTGCAGCACTTTCCCTAGAGAAGCCTGACCGACATAACACAAAAGCTCTGATTACGTCAATGACAACTGGCGACTCATTTAAACGTATCCAGCGCCCACGGTTTCCTCATCAACTGGCAAAGTGCATAATTAGGGGAAACGTATACGCGCAATCAATGCTGACGGTAGATAATGTAATCGACGTTACTTGACGTATGCGCATACTTAACGAAATCACCGTCATCGTGCAATATCAGTGTCCGTTAAATAGGAACGGTTGTATTTTATCGGCCTCGATCGAACGTATCGCGTCACGAATAAATTCAATAGACGCCCGGGCGGAGAAGATTGCGATCGCTTTCGATTGCGTATGGACGTCGATATTGTTTCGCAAATGGTGGATAGTTAATTTCGATAGAAATTCATAATGATCGTTCGTAATTTTAGCCCTGATTGAGGTTAATTGTAGAATTCGATACTTGATGAATCGGGCCAATTTGTATGACTCGTATGCGATCATTGTTACGTTGTAACGGAGAGATCTGATTGAAAATATACCGAGCATATAGAAAGCAATTAGTCTGCGGTGCAAGTAATTGGTAATATGAAGATTAATAGAATGAAACGTGGAACAGATTTTCAGGTTATCGCGATTATGCGTGGTTCGTATTTTCATGGTAATTAGAATGCGTTTGGGGGAAATTGGGGAGTCGTGAATCACTGTGAGCCTATCATAAATCAGACATTAATTCAATTTTTTAGTTCGTTTAGGAATTAATAAATAGTGTTGAACGACCATAAACATGCTCATCATTTTGATGTATAACGTTCTGACAGATTTTCATTTGAGATAAACTGTAATCAGGTTCGTGCAGTAGAAAACTACGTATATAGTCAGACATTATTAAGATTGCAGAGAAGCAAGTACTTATTGAATTTTTTCTTCGTTATTAAAATTAATAAATAGTGTTGAGAGACCATAAACATACTCATCATTTTGATTTATAACATTCTGACAGATTTTCATTTGAGATAAACTGTGATCAGGTTCGTGCAGTAGAAAACTACGTATATAGTCAGACATTATTAAGATTGCAGAGAAGCAAGTACTTATTGAATTTTTTCTTCGTTATTAAAATTAATAAATAGTGTTGAGAGACCATAAACATACTCATCATTTTGATTTATAACATTCTGACAGATTTTCATTTGAGATAAACTGTGATTAGGTACTTGCAGTAGAAATCAACGTATATGGTCAGACATCGTTAAGATTGCAGAGAAGCAAGTACTTATTGAATTTTTTACTTCATTATAAAATTAATAAATAGTGTTGAGAGACTATAAACATACTCATCAATTTAATATGTGACACTCTGTCAGAATTTTAGTCGAGATAAACAGTGATCATATACATGCAGTAGAAATCCATGTGCATAGTCAGACATACATTGTTAAAATTACAGAGAGGTAAGTATTGAGTTTAATTTTTAATTTATACATCTCTTTCACTGTTCTACTAATAAAAAACACTTAGAATTTATCTATTTTTATACTACATTTGTATAATTTATTTAAATAAACTTGTTAGAGTACCACTTATTAACCTTTCAACCTATGATGTTCTTAGGAGTTGTTGCAGTTAATTGATTATTGCAACGTTAAGATAGGTGAACAAAGTTGAAATGTTACGATTTCTTTGCATGTAATCTTTGTTCAAAGGCTAGTGTAATAGCTATTGAACTCGAAATTTAATCCTTGTGCAAATATGATTTATGTTCTTCACATTTGGAGTGCAATGTGTGAGATAAGTCTGACTCCATGAAGGAGTTAAAATAACTAAAAAATTGTCAATCGTATTTGCATTATTTTTAGAAATATAATCTGACCTAACCTGACCTATGACCTGACCTATGACCTAACCTATAACCTAACCTATAACCTAACCTATAACCTAACCTAACTTAACTAAAGTTTGATCACTCTGACTAATCCCAAAAACCAAAGCCTTATTAGAAGATAATCCTTCACCCCCATCAAAGTACCCTACAATTTAACAAGTATGAAATATCCCCGATGGCTTCTCTTTATGACAGGAGTTATTAAGAACGTTGCCAACAATTTCACGGTCCATTGTGCCAGAAAACAGTTTCAGAAAACGTGTGTCGGTTTGTGTTGTCCATATATCTTGCTGCACTATCATCCACGAAATAATACATTACCGCATCGAGACTGGTTCCGCCATACAGTATCGTTCGACCGACGAAAATAGGCCGAGCTCGTTCACGACAAATTCGTGTCGTTTAATGGTACCGAAAGATCGTCGAAATAGCTAGCTTTCGAGACGACGTGGAATCGCGCCAAAAACTTTCGACCCAACTCGAAAACGTTTCCCTCGAAGAAAACATCCACCGTAACTTTCGCACCGGTGACCGACTGCCTTTCCCCGGGAAAAATAATCGGAAAGGGAACTTACCCCGATTCTTCTGTGACCCTAGCCTGTCCGACCTTCGAGCAGGGGATGAATGGAGCATCGGAGGGTCGATATGGAGGTCCTCTATTCTTCCGATCTGGAAACAAAAGGTCAAATAACTTGCGGGCTAGATCTTAACTTGTGTTATATATGGACTGACACTGTCATTGATTTTTAAGGATTTTTGAAGATTTTAGATATTAGGGGAGAAGATAAGGATGTTCGAAGTTTGCGTATCTTCGAATTTGGAGACTTTGGAATTCGATGAGGGAGATATTTGGGAGATGAGAATTTGAGGGTGTAGAAGTTTGCAGATCTAAAGATTACAGCACTATTTAGGAACCTAGGAGATTGGTACATAAGGAGGTCCCTAAATTGCAATTATGTTATTGTAACTCTTGATGAGTAATTGCAAAATTCAATGCGTTGGAATTCCACGCGTCGAAATTTCACGCAATGGAATTCCACGCGTCGGAATTCTACGCATCGCAACTCCATGCGTTGGAATTCCATGCGTCGAAATTTCACGCATTGGAACTCCACTCATCGCAACTCCATGCGTTGGAATTCCACGCGTCAGAACTCTACGCGTCGGAATTCCACGCGTCGGAACTCCACGCGTCCAAATTTCACGCATTGGAACTCCACGCATCGCAACTCCATGCGTTGGAATTCCACGCGTCAGAACTCTACGCGTCGGAATTCCACGCGTTGGAACTCCACGCGTTGGAATTCCACGCGTCGAAATTTCACGCATTGGAACTCCACGCATCGGAATTCCACGCATCGCAACTCCATGCGTTGGAATTCCACGCGTTGGAACTCAGCGCGTCGGAAATCCACGCGTTGGAACTCAACGCGTCAAAATTCTATGCGTGAGAACTCAACGCGTGGAAGTCCTACGTGTGGGAACTCAGCGTGTAGGAATAATAAATTATCAATAACTTCACTTCACGATGTAAGACAAAGAACAGAGGAAGTTCGTAGAAGCAAAGTAAGTGTAATTTATAGTCGGAGATCAGGCGGTGGCAATGAATCGCAGCTGATATCCGAGCCAGTCGACCGATTTTGAAACTCTCTTCGCTGGCAACCAGCGCAAGATCAAAGTTAGCTCTCTGGTTCGGTGGACCGCAAGGCGATAAAACGTACATCGTTGAAAATGGAGTACGGATATCGGTGTACGTATGCTGTCCGCGTGTTCGAACGTGTTCCCCTGGCAGACGGTACGGGACCGGGTTATCCCGAAACAGGAGACAGAACACCGAAGGGAGATCTCGAGTTTCGACCATCCACCGGAATGATTATACTCACGGCTGCTAGGTGAGAGAGACAATTGCATGGCCTCCCTGTCCCTATCGGTATCGGCCCACGTATGTACATTTACGTGCACGTTCTGTGTAACTCGGTGTATAAGCCGATCAGAAATTGTAACCCGTCAAGTATCACCGTGTCAAACGCGATACCTGACTAGCTATTTCAATTTCGGGCATTTGGCTTCGAAGGAAGACGAAGAGAAGCTACATCACGAGAAATTTCCGAATTCTCAATTATTTAGATCTGCAGATCTGGTTTCGGATTTTTAACTTCAATTTTTCAATTTTTCAATTTTTCAATTTTTCAATTTTTCAATTTTTCAATTTTCTAGCTCTCTAATTTTCCAATTCTCAAATTTCCCACTTCCCTAATTTCCCATCTCCCCAATTTCCCATCTCCCTAATTCCCCATCTCTCTAATTCCCCATCTCTCTAATTCGCCATCTTCCTAATTTCCCACTTCACCAATTTCCACCTCTCTAATTCCCCAATCCTCGTTCTACATTTCCCCAAATTTTTTGTCCCGTTCTATTTCGTTAAAATTAAGTCCGAACTTTCGAGGCTGCACAGAACGACCGTGCATACATCTTTTTCGTTTTTCCCAAATTCGAATGATTGGCATATACATTTCCAATACTTCAATGTCCAACGCGAAATGAACGTATCGGATGATCAAAGTCTCATCCCAATGCAGTATGCACTGCAGAAATTTTTACAATTCACATCACTAGTATTATAGACATTACTGAAAAGAAATCTACTGTGTCAAAGGTACATGTCCAATTTATCGAATCTTATTGGGAATCAATGTCGAGTCTACGTTCTAATAGAAAGCAGTCGATATTTGCAGCTTTGATAAGATTGTTCATAATCCAGAAATAAAAACACCTCATACTGGTTCATTAGAAAAATAGATTACAAAATCTGAAAATACAAAACATTGCAACATTGCAAAATATTTCAAAATCACAACACTTGTCAATAACAGTATCCTCATCCATACTCATTCATTCTCATCCACCGAGAACCCCTGATTGTACTTCAAAGCTCCAAGTGAATCAGCCTATCGTCAGAATAATTGATCTCCAGTATGTTAACACGAGTGCAACAAAAGCCGGTGAAACGGCAATTTCATGAGGAAATGCACGGTCACCTATCACGAATCCTCCGACTCGAACGAATCAATCTGTGGCCGCACGTTGCGCAAACGGCAACTAAATCGAAAACAGAACGAAGAGAGTATCTACACAAGCTCTCCAACGCAGAGTAGGATAAAAAAAGCGAGAAGAAAGAAGGAGAAAATTCGTAAACGAGGGTTGCGGTTGTACTCGGTGGTCGTTGCGTGATTAGCCGCTTCGCTCGTCAACAACGAACGATCCATCGAAAAGGTTGAAAGTTTTCCAGCTAGACGACGCGTGTACGCGCGTGGCCCGTCGTGTTCGATTCATCAGATTGATTGGTGCACTTGGAACCGCGATCGAAACCACTGGTTTACGCTTCGACCTCCGACAGTTAGTTGATCGCAGAATTTGTAATGTCGATAGCCAGCATTTTCGTGTTGTCCGTGCTTGTACGCACGGTCATCTTCGTGTAAACCAGCCTTTGGCCACTCGACCCGGCTATTTTATCGGTTGTTGCGCGATCTTTTCACCCGAAACTGTTGAATCACGATTTTATGGTCAATGGAACAGATATTGGTTGTGTAAGAGACATTACTAAACAGTTTATTGCGGGGTTGTTTTGGCAATTAATCTACAGTTAATTGACTACACTGAATCTACTGGGGATCTGTTTAATCAAGTTTATTGGGAGCAATTGATCTATTTGTGTTCTACGGGCTCAGAAACATGGCATGATAATTGTAGACATGTATCTAAATGGACGTGTTAAGTACGTTTAAGTTTGCAGGCAGTAAATTGATTTGGCTGAGTTGTACATATGGTTGGAGACATGTGGATGCTTGTGAGGGACGAGCTAAATAGACAGGTTGAGGTTCATTTAAGTATATTGTAACTAATCAATTCAGCAAGTAAGGTTGTACATATGGTAGCAGACATGTGGATGGTAGCAGACATGTGGATGATGTTTGTGGACATCTATCTAAACACACATGTTAAGGTACATATAAGTTTAATGTAACTGATCAATCATCTACTGGAGTTCTACCTATGGTAACACATATGTGGATGATACATATGAACATTTATCTAAACACACATGTTAAGGTACATATGACTTTAATGTAACTGATCAATCATCTACTTGGGTTCTACCTATGGTAACACATATGTGGATGATACATATGAACATCTATCTAAACACACATGTTAAGGTACATATAAGTTTAATGTAACTGATCAATCATCTACTTGAGTCCTACCTATGGTAACACATATGTGGATGATACATATGAACATCTATTTAAACACACATGTCAAAATACATATAAGTTTCGTGTAACCAATCAATCATCTACTTAAGTTCTACCTATGATAACAAACATGTGGATGACACATATGAACACCTACCTAAACACACATATTAAGTTACACATAAGTTCATCCTAACAAATCAATCATCCACTTAAATTCTACATATGAACACACATGTGTATGACATATATAACAACCACCCCAAACTAACCAACTTAATAAGACTTAAAATAACTAACAACCTCAATTACCTCATCAACCTAAATGCATCTACCATAGTACTTATCGAATCAGTATAATGTTTAAGAACGTACCAGGTAAGACAAAACTAAATAATTTAAAGCCTGCCAGACTTTCAAGTACACGGTTGAAGTATTACAGCTCGAATAAGAGGTAATGGATAAAGATCAAACGGGAATGCACCGCAAAGCAGCAACGCTGATGGAAAGTGTCTCGAGGGGGGTTGCTTGTCTTGCAATTAGCAGACTTCGGCGTGTGCGAACACGAATAAGGCCGTGTTGTTACGTGGAATCGTTCGGTAATTGCTCGAGCCACCGTGAAGCTGGCTAAAATCAGTCGATTTTGAGGTTCTCCGCATCATTTGCCGCCGCAAGGGAGTTCCTTGGCTCCTGTTTACAGCGGATACCGCTAACTATGTTTGACGTTTCCGTGTACCACGTATCCCCTGTTACTCGATCGTTTTGTTCGACTAGCGGGTAATTGAACGTCGGAAGGGAAGGAAAAAATTTGCAAGGAAAGTAATTTTAACGTTTTTTCAATTCGAGGTTAGAAATTTCCAAATTGTACTGAGTCGATGATGGAACAATTGTGTGGGTGTTTAATACGTGGGAAATCAGCACGTAGAAAAACGCGCAGAGTTCCTACGCGTAGAATTAGCACGCGTTGAGTTTCCATGCGTGGAATTCCTACGCGTTGAATCACCACGCGTTGAATTCCCATGAGTTGAATTCCACGCATCGAATTACCACGCGTTGAGTTCTTGTAGCACGAAATAATAAATAATTTCTTGACAACAATTATTAAGGACTTAATCCAGCAATTCACAATCTCTGATGAATTATTTCAGCCCACAGTGTATGTCATTATAGCAAACCAATTATACAGCGGTTGAATAGTCAGGATTAAAAATTATAATAAAATTGTAATTTTAAAACAAACATCATTGCACCGCTTTAAACTCGACGGAAGTTTTTCAACTTGTAAATACGGTGAAATATCCGAGAGTTAATATCAGTTCGAAAATTTCTTGTTCCTGAGAGATTGGCGAGAGCGAAGAAACTTTTTCTGCTATTAACGTTTCGAAGGTTTAGGTGGTGAGTTGAAAGAGAACGTTGGGTATGAACACGTGTGTAGCTACCCTCTGTAAGGGTAGCAGTTTTCTTTGGGGAGGAATAGACTTTTTAGGGGAGAAGTTTCGGGTAGTTCGAGGGTGAAACTGTAAAGGTATACGAGGGAAACCTGAAAATCTTAAGAAAACCAATTAAAGAGCAAATAAAGTATTTTAATATACCAGGAAACTGAACGATAAAACGAAATATTTGAAAGCTCCATCAATTTCGTCGTACGCGTTAATCTAAACATTTGTACTCGTCGAAATTAATTATACGAGTGTTTGCACGATACGGCATCGACGATAATATCATCGGTAATATACGCGATAATAATGTCCGGCGGGTTAATACGTCGGAGGGAACGATCGCGTCATTTCCTTGTTCGGAGCCACAAAATAAACTGCACGGTGAAATCTCGTTGCCGCGGAATTGATTATCATTACAGACGGATGTGCACTTATTTTCCGGTCGAACAGCCCGACACGTTGGCTCACTGTACCGTTTAATCGCGTAATTACAAGGTGCTTGCTCGCGAATTTCGAGACTGACTCGAATTAAATAGAAAATTGAGTTTAAGTTTAGAAATTTCCAAATTTTTCGGTCGATGAGGGAACAATCGTGTGGGTCTTTAATGCGTGGGAAATCAGCGTATAGGAATTTAACGCGTCGGAACTTAACGCGTTGGAATTCCACGCTTTGGAGTTCTACGCATCAGAACTCTACGCGTCGAAATTTAACGCAATGGAACTTCACGTATTGGAATTCCACGCATTGGAATTCCACGCGTCAAGATTTCACGCTTCGGAATTCCACGCATCGCAACTCCACGCATTGCAAATCCACGCATCGCAACTCCATGCGTTGGAATTCCACGCGTCAGAACTCTACGCGTCGAAATTTCACGCATTGGAACTCCACGCATTAGAATTCCACGCATCGCAATTCCATGCGTTGGAATTCCATGCGTTAGAATTCCACGCGTCAGAACTCTACGCGTCGAAATTTCACGCATTGGAACTCCACGCATTGAAATTCCACGCATCGCAATTCCATGCGTTAGAATTCCATGCGTTAGAATTCCACGCGTCAGAACTCTACGCGTCGAAATTTCACGCATTAGAATTCCACGCATCGCAATTCCATGCGTTGGAATTCCATGCGTTGGAATTCCATGCGTTGGAATTCTACGCGTCAGAACTCTACGCGTCGAAATTTCACGCATTGGAACTCCACGCATTGAAATTCCACGCATCGCAATTCCATGCGTTAGAATTCCACGCGTCAGAATTCTACGCGTCGAAATTTCACGCATTGGAACTCCACGCATTGGAATTCCACGCATCGCAATTCCATGCGTTAGAATTCCACGCGTCAGAACTCTACGCATCGGAATTCCACGCGTGGGAATTCAGCGCGTCGGAATCCCACGCGTTGGAACTCAACGCGTCGGAATTCTATGCGCGGAAACTCAACACGTGGTAATTCGATGCATGGGAACTCAACGCATGGGAACTCAGTGCGTGGTAATTCGATGCATGGGAACTCAATGCGTAGTAATTCGATGCATGGGAACTCAACGCGTAGTAAGTGTATCGCGTGGGAATTCAGTCCACATTAATTTAACAGGAAAGAGTTCAACGCGTGGAAATTCGCGTAAAAATCTATCAACTCAAAATTTACCTTGAGGCTCCACAATACTACCACAAAAGAAAAACTAGAATTTCTGTAGAAGTCTAAGGTCGACACGGGTCAAGACAGAAAGTATACTATCAGAATCTGTTTGAGCGCACGAGGTCGCACAATGGAGAGAGACGCGTCGCGACGCTACGAGGCGGAGACGCCGACACACGGTATTTGCGTTGGACGAAACACACGCTAATGGCTTTAACTTGCTCGACGCTGGCACTGAGTTGGAAATTCTCCAGGCAACTCTCCTCGGTGCTCTTCCCCGTGGCCTCCATTCTCTTCGGTTACATGCCGGACTCTGCTGGGACGCGTCGCGTGTTCCCGGGCTTCTGTTGCTCGATTTAACGGAAACTGATTACGAGGGCGAAACCGGCGACGATAAAACGGAGAGAGCATCACGAACGAGTGGAAAGATCCACGGATCTCTAGCTACGAATTTATGGCCTGCATCGCGCTGTTCTACGGTTGCGAATTTCGTTGCTGCTTCGTTCTTTAAATAAAAATTCGACTCGATGCTTTCTCCGTTATCTCGCTTAAACTAATTCTGCAACCTTTCCGAGGTGTTACAGTTTTATCTGCTGAAGGAAATTGTCGCTGTATATCGCGTTAAAAAGGGTAGAATTTCGAAGAGATTACTGGGGTAGAATTTTAAAGAGATTATGTGGGTAGAATTTTAAACACAGATTTTTATAATCTTGACAAAGTCTTTATTGACTAAAATAATGACCGTGGTTCTCGTCAGTCGAACGGCGGAAGAAAGAAGTTTGTCATGGACGGTCAATGTTTTTTACAATGGCAAACTGGTCGTACAATGCTCCCAAGTGTCGTTAGTCCGCTAAATTTCCCCCTTTTTCACGTTCAGACCGGTAGTCGGAAAAAGTGGGCTTCGAGTCAACGTACGACTAAAAAGAACGAACACTTGCCGGTGAAAGTCGACGCGGAGGCAGCTTGAAGTACTTTTGGAGTCACCTCGAAAAAGTATTCCGCGTCGAGAAATTCTCCTTGTGGCAAAATACGAGAGAAAAATGACAGTGAACGTTACAGTACTGTCGGTTATGTTCCGTCTTTCGTTTTCTTGCCGTGGGCTTTGGAATTTCGATGCAGTTTGACACCGGTGAAATGTACCGTGAAGCATTTTCTCTGTTCTACGATTTTATTTTTGCGAGACGCAAGGGATTAATGCGAAATAAACGACGGGTTTATTGAATAACATGTACAAAGTAGAATTTACATTTCTTTCTCTTTGGATGATTACTGCGGTTAGTTCGGGGGAAATTTCATTCAAAGAGAACGAAGTATAGATAATAAAATCTCTCATTAGTTCTCTTCATCGTCATTATACTTCGTTTGGCCATATAAAGAACGGAAGGTAAACGTTAGAGAAGATTAAACATTTTTAACGATACACGGTAAAATAATAGATAAAGTAGTGAAATATGGAAGTGCAGGAGAAAAAAGAAGTTGGCCATTAAAGAGGACTCGAAACGAATTCCAAGAAAAGTCAGCGGTAGAAAGCTTCTGCCCCGGAAGTCGCTAAGATGGGCCAAAGTAATTCCGTGAAACCCATCCGTGGAGTCGGGCTGAAACTCTGGAAAGCCGCGGACGACACGGAGCACGCGAGTTTCGCAGTTTAACCGGCTAAAACTGCAAAGAAACACTTCATCACCGGTGGAACACGTTAAGCCATCGCGACGACCCGCTAACTTTCGCCTTACTTCGCGACAACGAGGCTTCTCTTCTGGGAGAAAAGCCGTGAACCGTGCTCCGGACTCGAGAAAAACATGCACGACAAATCTTGCTTACGAAAACTACCTTGCTGTTATTTCTCTGCCTCCGTAATTTCCATGTCAGTCAACCTAGACTGCGATTCAGAGAAAATTCTTACTCCGTCGGGGGTGGAAATTGGATAGCGAGATGGAAAATCGTGCGTTATGTGGCGATATGACGCGAAGACGTTTAGAGCGTGTGGATTCTGTGCAAGGATATTCGATACGTGTGATTATTTCCTATAGGTATTTAACGCGTGGGAGGTCAGTGCGTGGGAATACTACGCGTTGCAATTCCACGAATGGGAACTCAGCGCATGGGATTTTTACGCGTGGGAACTCAGCATATGGGAACTCCACGCATGGCAACTCCACGCGTGGTAATTCAATGCGTGGGAATTCAACGCGTGGTGAATCAACGCGTAGGAATTCCACGCGTGACGGAATTCGATGCTTGGGAATTCTACGCGTGGGAATACTACGCGTTGCAATTCCACGCGTGGGAGCTGAACGCGTGGGAATTCTACGCGTTACAATTCCACGCGTGGGAATTCTACGCGTTACAATTCCACGCGTGGGAATTCTACGCGTTACAATTCCACGCGTGGGAATTCTACGCGTTACAATTCCACGCGTGGGAATTCTACGCGCTGCAATTCCACGCGTGGGAATTCTATGCGTTGCAATTCCACGCGTGGGAATTCTACGCGTTGCAATTCCACGCGTTGGAATTCTACGCGTTGCAATTCCACGCGCGGGAATTCTACGCGTAGAAACTCGGTGCGATGGAATTCCACGCGTGGGAACTCGGTGCATTGGAATTCCACGCGTGGGAACTCGGTGCGTTGGAATTCCACGCGTGGGAACTCAGTGCGTTGGAATTGAACGCGTGGGAACTCAGTGCGTTGGAATTCCACGCGTGGGAACTCAGCGCATGGGAATTCTACGCATGGGAACTCGGTGCGTTGGAATTCCACGCGTGGGAACTCGGTGCGTTGGAATTCAACGCGTGGGAACTCAACGCATGGAAATCCAACGCGTAATAATCCAACATGTTATTATCTAACGCACCACCAACAAAGTCCCACTACCTCCCACATTATCACCCACCTAAAATTTAATGAATTATCACTGCATCACCATTTCATATTCCTACCTCTTTTTCCTATTCCATACTTCAAACTCATGAGAAGCTTAGCCGTATCTCGGAGTCACTTTGTCGCTGCTTGAAATGCAGAATTGGTTGTGCGATATAGCAGACGGAAAAGAAATCGCACGGCGAGGGTAAAGAGGCAAAAGGAATCGTTCAAAGATTCAAAGGAGTATCGGATAGACGAATTCGCTTTAAAATCCAGCTGCGTGATACGAGAAGTCCTTGCTCAATGAAAACATCATACGTTCTGTCTCGTGTGTTTCATTTTATATCGCGGGCACAGTTTCTTCTTTCCATAGGCAAGTAGAGAAGTCTCGCTGTCGCACAAAAGCCGGCTCATTCGGTTTGCGTAGTTCCCGGATGAAATCCCGGACGAAAATACGCAGGCTGAGGGACGATATAAAGCCAAGAAAAAAGACCAAAGTTGAAACTCGTTCGGTGTACAAAAAGAGTCGAAAGTCGCGGATTCAACTCTTCGGGCTGTCTTTTCTACTTATTAACTGTGACTTTTAATCGAGAACGCTCGTATTTCTTCGGCAGGATTCTGTCAAGCCTTCGTGTAGTTTTTACAGTTTTTAAAGATCTGACACACCTGCTTCACCCATTCTTCTTGTGAAAGAAAAGTAAATTTTTCAAGAATATAAAGTTGTAACTTTAAACGTTATAAATATTAATAAGTTTAACATCGTTCAAGCTAAGGTTTTACAAAGTTTCAAAATGCAATACACAATTATAAATTTTGTAGACAATCTGGAAGTTGAATTGCATGACTTGGGAATTTAAAGTTGGGTAATGTGATACGTGACGTATGGAGAGATTAGACTTTTACGTTTCAATTTAACATGAGGTGTACGTTAACCAATGCATCGCCTGTACAGATGCATTCCTAGAGGAGCATGATACGAGAAGTTTGGTACCAAAGGAACAAAGTTCCAAGACTTAGTTTAGAGAATTTGACAGAGCCAGAGAACTATCCATCGACAGAGCCAGAGAAACGTGGTCTATCGTGTTGTTTCTTAAGAGTTCCGTATTGAACTCCTGAGAAGGAATTTCTTTTCAATAGTTCTTTTCCCTATTGCTGAGCAGTGGACCACCTCTGCAACTTGATATCTCTAGCATCCTTATTTCATCCTCTTAGGTGCTCAAAAATTTTGAACGTTCTTGAATCAGATTCATGGTACGAATTTAGAGATGAACGTCATGTTATGAATTTGTAAATGAACTTCAAGTTAAGAATTTATGAGTGGACCTCAAGTTACGAATTTATGTATGAACCTCAAGTTACGAATTTATAAATGAACCTCAAGTTAGAAATTTATAAATGTACCTCAAGTTAAGAATTTATAAATGTACCTCAAGTTACGAATTTAATAATCAACTTCAAGTTTAAACCTCAGAGACAAATTTCAATTTAAAAATTGTTAAATGAGCCCCAAGTTATAAATTTATAAATGAATCTCAAGTTACGAATTTAATAATCAACTTCAAGTTTAAACCACAGAGACAAATTTCAATTTAAAAATTGTTAAATGAGCCCCAAGTTGCGAATTTATAAATGAATCTCAAGTTACGAATTTAATAATCAACTTCTAGTTTAAACCTCCAAGACAAATTTCAATTAAATAATTTTTAAATGTGCTTCAAGTTGAGAATTTAATAATGAATTTCCAGTTAAGAAAATGTACATTGACCTCAAGTTAAAAAAGGAATCTACATCAGTTTGAAAAAAAAAGAATGTAAACCAATCTTGAAAATGCCTGGAACTAAAAATTCAGAGGTGAACAGCAAATCTCGAGTAAGCCCTCTAAGGGTAAACGATGAAGCCGTTAGCAGAAAGGAAGGAGAGTAAAAGGAAGAAGCACGAATTTGCCGAACAATTTGAGTCAGGTTTGAAATTAAACGACACCTGGCACAGTCTTAGAGTAGAAAGCTGTTGCTGAAGGCGTTGGACGAATATTCCTCCTCCCCTGTCAGCCAGCATTCCCTTCGTTCAACGTATACCCGATTATAGTCGGCAACACATTGAATCTCAATCGCTCGGCGCCCTAGCGTATATCACGCTGACGGCTGCTCGTCGAACGTGTCTCGTGTACGGAAATTCGACTGGCTGACACTCTCGTAATCGAATAGTGTAATTAAGGGTAACGATTCGTTGCTCCGTACGTGTGCGATGCAATCAAATTCCTCCAATTACCGGCCCAAGCAGTGGTTTAACCCATTTGGGGCTTCTTGTTCGATATTCCTTCCATCTTAAATATCTTTTACTTGCACTATTAGTCGTGCAATTTTTATCTGATTTCAGTTTTATGAAATTTGCTACGCGTTGAGTTATGACGCGTTGAGTTCTTACGCGTCGATTTTCCACGCATAGAATTCCCATGCGTTGAGTTCTCACGCGTTGAGTTCCCACGCGTAGGATTCCTACGCGTTGAGTTCCCACGCGTGGAATTCCCAAGCGCAGAGTTCCCACGCGTAGAACTCCTATGCGTTGAGTTCTCACGCGTTGAATTTCCACGCGTGGAATTCCCAAGCGCAGAGTTCCCACGCGTAGAACTTCTATGCGTTGAGTTCTCACGCGTTGAATTTCCACGCGTGGAATTCCCATGCGTTGAGTTCCCACGCGTTGACTTCCCACGCGTAGAATTCCTATGCGCTGAAATCCCACGCGTAGAATTCCTACGCGTTGAGTTCCCACGCGTGGAATTCCTATGCGTTGAGTTCACACGCGCGGAATTCCCAAGCGTGAAATT
Source organism: Megachile leachella (assembly GCA_963576845.1). NCBI lineage: Eukaryota > Metazoa > Arthropoda > Insecta > Hymenoptera > Megachilidae > Megachile > Megachile leachella. The sequence continues at coordinate 12,754,258 of OY756257.1, forward strand.
CCTACGCTCTAAATTCCAACGCGTTGAATTTCCAAGAGTAGAGGTCCCACGCGTAGAACTTCTATGCGTTGAGTTCTCACGCGTTGAATTTCCACGCGTGGAATTCCTACGCTCTAAATACCAACGCGTTGAATTTCCAAGCGTAGAGGTCCCACGCGTAGAACTCCTATGCGTCGAATTCCCACGCGTAGAATTCCTATCTGTTGATTTCTCACGCGTTGAGTTCCCACGCGTGGAATTCCTACGCGCCGAGTTCCCACGCATAGAATTCCTACGCGCTGAATTCCCACGCGTTGCATTCCTATGCGTTAAGTAACATTCAGAAACGCAATCGAGGGAAGTAGAATAGGTCACACAATGTTCATCTTCGTAAACAGTAACTATAAGGAATCTTTTTATCAGATACAAACCATACTGATTATACAGAAATGTTCCTATAAACAGTCCACATCTAGAAATCTTGACCACACACCTAATTTTGCAAATAATAAGTAAACGATAACAAACTGCCTTTTAATAAAACCCAGAATGTTTCTTTCAGTGACTATTTCCCCACAATGTTCCCAATAATGAAATCATTGAACCACGCCTGATCAGATGCCGGAATAAAAGTGTAGAAAAGGAAACTGGCGTACTTAAAAGTTTAACTACTCCATCGTGCGGCGAATAAAGAGCCAAATCTGGTCGTAGTCGGGAAGTTTTAATTACAGTTGAGATTAGTGGGAGAACGCCTTTTATGCGAGCTCCGACAAAGTATCAGCGTGTAAGGTTCAAATTCACGGAAGTAATTCTTCGCCTCTTTGCAGTGAAACGTAGAAAAGTACATCGTCCGCTGATTCTCAGAGGCCGGCCACTTCATTATGAAACATTAATCGCCCACTCGAAAACGGCCGGTTTCGACGGCACGGTAGGCACTCGAGACCCCCGTTTACCTTTCGCTAGAATCGCGAAAGGATTTCAGCTATTTGCCGACGCGATCACGCGGTCAATTTATTAGCGCGGAATCGAGCGAAGGAAACCGCTCGAGAACCGTCTCTCTATTCGTCTTCCCTGACAAGGCAGCAAATTGCTTTTGAGACCATCAAATTAATACTGCCCGACAGGCATAACTGTTACCTACCTAAGAAACTGTAGCTAACGGTTACATTGATTTCAGAATTTCAGGGTTGAGAATTTGAGGGGTTGAGAAATTTGGGGGGTTGAGAATTTGGAAGCTTGGTAATTTGGGGGGTTGAGAATTTGCAAGCTTGGGAATTTTGGGGGGTTGAGAGTTTGGAAGCTTGAGAATTTGGAAGCTTGGGAATTTGAGGGGTTCAGACTTTGCAAGCTTGAGAATTTGGGAACTTGGAAATTTGGGGGGTTGGAAATTTCCAAGCTTAAGAATTTGAGAGCTTGGTAATTTGCAAGCTTGAGAATTTGAGAGCTTGGGAATTTGGAACTTGGGAATTTGGAAGCTTGAGAATTTGCAAGCTTGGGAATTTGGGGGGTTGAGAATTTGCAAGCTTGAGAATTTGAGAGCTTGGGAATTTGGAACTTGGGAATTTGGAAGCTTGAGAATTTGCAAGCTTGGGAATTTGGGGGGTTGAGAATTTGCAAGCTTGGGAATTTGAGAGCTTGGGAATTTGAATGCTTGAGAATTTGGAAGCTTGAGAATTTGGAAGCTTGGAAATTTGGGGGGTTGGGAATTTCCAAGCTTAAGAATTTGAGAGCTTGGTAATTTGAAAGCTTGAGAATTTGGAAACTTGGGAATTTAGAAGCTTGAGAATTTGAAAGCTTGAGAATTTGGAAGCTTGAGAAGTTAGTGCTTGAAAATTTCAAAAACCCTAAAAACTGCAAAGTTAAATAAAAAAATTCAATCCATCACTAAACATCAAATTGAAAAACCACCTATAAAATCAGAAAGTTCCACTTACCAAACTGTCATAATCAGAATGTCATTAACTAAAACGCAGACAATTGCGATCAAAGTTGAATTTGAACACCGATATCATTTGGGTATGTAAACGCATTACATACGCGAGTTCCCGAGAACTATCCCGCTAATATTCGTAAATCAGTCACAGGCATGCTTTATCGGTCGATTAAGTTCGACGCAAACGGCCGATAAGAGTGTGAGCATAGAAAGTTTAAGGCTTGGTATCCTAGCATCGCGTTTCCCGCATAACCCATAAGATTTCCCATGAGCGTCGTAGTTCATCTGTATACGGTTCCGCGGTGACTATCTCTTGGTGTTCGCCAGACTCGCAACTTTTGTTTTGATATTCGAAACAATATCCGAGCGAGTTGCAGAAGGCTCGTTTTGTTCGCGCCGGAAACGTTTGCGTTCCTTCATTTTATCGTGACACTTCCAATAAGAAAATGCAAACGAGACCTTTGCTCGGCGACTTCTCTGCGGAGGAGTCTACTGTGTCGCCGGGAAACAAAATGTAAAAGTGTCGCGATCTCAAATATTTTCATATTTTATCGCGAGGGGAAAACGGAATTACGGTGCAGGAATTTAACTGATGTTCACGGAGATCTGTTTTATGTCTGTCTGAAATTTTTGACTATTATATGTCTGTCTGAAATGTTTGACAATGATACGTCTATTCATTTGCAAATTCTAACATATTAAATTAAGGATCTGTATAGAAATGTTCAAAAATTATACGTTTATATATTTTCAAATTCTGAAATGTCAGATTAAAGATCTGTGTAGAAATATATGAAAGTTATAGGTTTATCAATTTTCAAATTTATAAGATGTGGAATTAAATCATGAAAGTTGTATTTATACGTTTATAAGTAGCTAAATATTAAACATCTATTTTCTGAACTGTCACAAGAGCTCTCAGAGTATGAAATATGATAAAAAATTCTGAAATGTTTTTTACAACTCCTCATACTTCATCATCGTCATCATTCCACGCGATGGAATTTGGAGTAATGGAATTCCATGCAATTGAATTTGGAGCAATGGAACTCCACGCGATGGAAATTGGAGTAATGGAATTCCGTGCGATGGAATTTGGAGCAATGGAACTCCACGCGATGGAATTCGGAGGAATGGAACTCCACGCGATGGAATTCCACGCGATAGAATTCCACGCGATGGAATTTGGAGCAATGGAACTCCACGCGATGGAAATTGGAGGAATGGAACTCCACGCGATGGAATTCCACGCGATGGAATTTGGAGCAATGGAATTCCACGCGGTGGAATTTGGAGCAATGGAATTCCACGCGATGGAATTCAGAGGAATGGAGCTCCACGCGATGGAATTTGGAGCGATAGAATTCCACGCGATGGAATTCTACGCGATGGAATTCTACGCGATGGAACTCCACGCGATGGAATTCGGAACAATAGTAGTTTGATCAACGCACCATAAAGAAGATCCATAGATTAAGAAACATACGAAGAACCTTTTATCTCTTTCGACAATGCATCATAAATGTCAGTCTCATGAAAGAATAATATTTCCATTCCAAGACTCAACACCAGCAAAATTGATGTGTGTTGAATAAAAATCGTCACCAAATTTCTATTTGAGGTGAAGAAACATTCCAACATTTCTAACAAACGTGCTCGAACTTCCTAAACGCTCAATCCTTCAAGAAAAGTGCTTTCGTTGAAAACTGTCTCATATATTTCAACTTCCTCAGCAAACTACGTTTTTATTTAGGTACTGTACCATTTTTTGGAGTACATAAAATTGAAGTTCATAGTATTTAATCATCTTCAGGTACTTTCAAGTGTAACACATGAAGATGTATCCTTAGAGCAAGACCTTTTATCTCCCACAGCAATGTTTCACAAAAATACCAGTTTCAGGAGAAAATAAAATTTTTGTTCCAAGACCTCGCTCCACCAAAAATGCTGCACTTGCATCCCTTTAAAATTTGATTTCTTAAATGTGTTCTCACATAAAGAAACCTTTCTTCACCAAAAAGATCGAAATACGTGAGAATAAAAAATCAACAATTTATATTTGAACTGAAACATTTCCAAACGTGCTCGAACTTCGTAAACGTTGAAGAGAGGTTAATCGAGTACAGCGCCGAGTAATGACAAGAGTAATCATTGCCTTGCCCTACCAGTTAAACGGTATCGAATCGAGAAAGAGAAGTTCTTTTTCGCAAACGGAAGACCACAAAAACCAGGACCACCCTCGTCCTGTTTTTCGTCCCGCTTTATCACCAGCTCGAAACACCCTAACGAGTTTGTCCGTCTTTGTGTATCCGAAGAACCGGCTTCGAATGCACCAGGATCCGTTTAATCCTCTTAGAAACCGGCGCTGGGTTGACGCGTTTTAATTGGAAAATTTTTATCGAACGAACGGTCTCTGCGATCCTATTACAGGTAATGCAAAAGGGAATAGGTGATTCCGGCTGGATCGGAAGAGGATCTTCTTTTGCGTTTGATCGTAATCTCCAAAGTGGTTTGTACACTGCTGGAATTCTCTAGGGAGAATTCTGATCAACGAAAAACATTGTCACTCTTCGATTTTTGGGAATTTTTAAGTCTGGAGGAAGTTCGGATTTGGAAACAAATTCAGTTTAAAAATTTCGAATTTAAATTCAGAAATGAAGTTTTAAACTTTGACAGGACAATTAAAGTTCAGAAGGGACATAGCGTAATTCGACACGTTACTATCTCCACGCGTGGTAATTCGATGCGTTACTATCTCCACGCGTGGTAATTCAACGCGTTACTATCTCCACGCGTAGTAATTCGACGCGTTACTATCTCCACGCGTGGTAATTCGACGCGTGGTAATTCAACGCGTTACTATCTCCACGCGTGGTAATTCGATGCGTTACTATCTCCACGCGTGGTAATTCGACGCGTGGTAATTCGACGCGTTACTATCTCCACGCGTGGTAATTCGATGCGTTACTTCCTCCACGCGTGGTAATTCGATGCGTTACTCTCTTCACGCGTGGTAATTCGATGCGTTACTATCTCCACGCGTGGTAATTCGACGCGTGGTAATTCGACGCGTTACTATCTCCACGCGTGGTAATTCGACGCGTGGTAATTCGAAGTGTTACTATCTCCACGCGTGGTAATTCGATGCGTTACTATCTCCACGCGTGGTAATTCGACGCGTTACTATCTCCACGCGTCGTAATTTGATGCGTTACTACCCTCACGCGTGGTAATTCTGTGCGTTGTAATATCTAACGCATGGTAATTCTAACGCGTAGTAATTCGACGCGTTGCAATTCTAACGCGTGGTAGTTCGACACATTGCAATTCTACCGCGTGGTATTCAACACATTGACATTCCTAAAACCTTCGCAAACCCTAATCACCCTAATTCCTAAATTTTCCCCAATAAAATTAACAAATCCGTATATTGCATTAAATTGCAGAATATAAATGTAAAGTCGGAAAGACAAATAAGGCAGAACCCCGCAGAGATCGACTTAGAGTGTAGTCGCAAAAGGCTCGAGTTACCGTTTTATGCAAATACAAACGCGAACGGAGTTAAACACAAAGGTGTGTTCTCGCAGCATCGGTTGATCTAACGTCTAAGTCCTATCCGGAGAAAATGAAGGTTTGCGCAGGAACCACCGGTTCTAGCAACACTTCCTCTGGGGTATTCGAGAACTTTCGAGGCTACTAGATTATTATGAAAGCGTAGAGTCTGAAGCGAGTATCGAGTATAATAACAGCGGTAGCTAAAGTGGTCTAAAAGCGTACATAAGGATCCGTCTTCGTGAGAGCCGTTCGAGAAATAAAAGATTTCTCTCGCAAATCCCATATCCTTATTCCCTGTGCTCGCGTGTATCCGAGGGATAACAAGGGGCAAAATTGTGCGCGATCTAACGACTACACGGTGAATAATTTCGCAACGGTGAATCCGTGCGGAAAGCTCGGAAGAGAGACGACTTTATTTCGACTTCTTTTCGACCGAGTCGGGTACACCGAACGAAAACCATTACCGATTATCCTGGAGGCCATACGTTACGCGAAGACGTCAAAGGAGCCGACTACGTTTCATAAACTGTGTCCGTTTCCGAACGTCGAGCGGAAACGTTTTTGGCGTGCGGTAGACCGTACATCCGAGCTGCACGATTCACGAAAATTGAACGTCGCATGCCGTAGGACAAATTCAAATAGTTATATTAACTCCACCTTCGATATTTTTTATTATTAAAGGAATTTTTTAGCAGTGCAATTACTATTTGTTATTCGATTACAATGCAGACGCTAATTGAATTGGTCCTGACAATTTCACCCACAATATCTTTCCGAGCAAATGGATAGGTGCATGATGTAATTCTCGTGTCATTCGAACGAGATGAAAAAGACGATCGATCCGTGATGAAAATTAATGAATATCCGATCATTTCCTTTTTCTCTTCAAATTTTCGCTCCATATATTATAAACTCATAAATCATTCGACTAAAATTTTGCTGTAAATTGGAAAGATATCTCATCAAACATTCACGTTCATTACAATAGCTCGGTTCATGTACAAAAGATTAAATGGGGCATCGCATTTCTGTTCCTGCAATTTCATTACACATTCTTCTATTTTTCTAAATTTTGAAAATTCACAATTCATTTCTTAACTTTTTAAACTCGGACTTCTTTTATGAACTTTAATTTTCCTGTCGAAGTTTAAAACTTCGTTTCTGAACTTAATTTAAATTCGAAACTTTTAAACTGAATTTGTTTCCAAATCAGAACTTTCTCCGGGCTTAAAAATTCCCAAAAATCGACGCATCGAATTATCACGCACCGAATTACCACGCATCGAATTACCACGTATCGAATTACCAACGCGTCGAATTACCACGCATCGAATTACCGCGCATCGAATTACCAACACATCGAATTACCACGCACCGAATCACTAACGCATCGAATTACCACACACTGAATCACCAACGCGTCGAATTACCACGCATCGAATTACCAAGCATCGAATCACCAACGCATCGAATTACCACGCATCGAATTACCATGCATCCAATCACCAACACGTCGAATTACCACGCATCGAATTACCACGCATCGAATTACCACGCATCGAATTACCACGCACCGAATCACTAACGCATCGAATTACCACGCACTGAATCACCAACGCGTCAAATTACCACGCATCGAATTACCAAGCATCGAATCACCAACGCATCGAATTACCACGCACCGAATCACCAACGCGTCGAATTACCGCGCATTGAATTTCCACGCACTGACTCACCAATGCAACGAAGTACCACGCATCAAATTACCACGCATCGGATTACCATGCACCGAATCCCTACGTATCCAATTACCACGCGCCGAATCACTGCGTATCGAATTACGACGCGTAGAATTTCCACGTATTGACTTACCATGCGTCACACTACCACTAGTTTAAGTTACAACGAGTCGAACTACCACGCGTTAGAATTGCAACGCGTCGAATACCACGCGTTAATATTTCAACGCACAATATTCCTCTTAAAATCATAACACATTCTACTGCAATAACCTACCACATAACACATCCTTCAATTTGAACGTATTGTAGAGTTAAAATTTCCCCCTGCAATATTACCAAACCATAAAATTGTAATACCTTAAATTACCCCTCTAGCAATACCACCCCATACCTTCGTTTCAGAATAAAAACCCGGTCAGTAATCCTTTCCAATTTGAAAAAATCCGGAACAGAACCTAATACAAGCCGTTCTCGGGCACCGTTAATCACCATATTTTTTCCGAAATGGAATAAAATGAAATAAATATGTATTATATTTAAAGGATTGTCCTCGGGGCGCGTCAGCTGCATTCGCCGCGCTTAATTATTTAAACTTTTACCACGGCTCGAAATTGGTTTTAATTAATTCTAACTTTCGTTACGTGTCCCCGCGTCGTCGAGCACGAATTTAATAAACTGGATTTAACGGTACATTTTGCGGATTTCGCGGGGGAAAAAAAGCACGGTCCTAGCGAACAGCGTGGCTGCGCATTTTGATTAACTTCCCCTCGCGATCGCGACGATATTTCGAACTATTACGCTTGTTTGACGGCATATTTTTTTCAATCTTCTCCCTGTGGCGACTTCGCGGTCGTTGCACTTTTCGAGCAGCTGATCGTCCGTGTCGCTAAATTTAATTCACCTTTCGTGAACTCGTCTTCCATTCAAACTTTCTCATTCATTCATTCAACGGAATTATAAATGCGAACCATTTAAAAATACCTACACTATGAAACTTGTAATCATTCCAAGGAAATTTCATCGGATTTACAGAAGTTGTCTTTGATCACACTTGGAAGCGAAAACACCGCAAAGGGCCACGAAAGTGTTCGCGCGTTTGCCTGTCAACGCTCTTTTTCCTTTGGTTTCTCCTCATAATAGAGTTTCGTTGATCCTCCAGAATTCTCATAGCGGCAGCAATTAAAACCTTTAAGCCCTTTGATCGTCGAGCGTGACTGCCTTTCGGGGCGGTTTCCGCCAGAATATGCTCTCGAAACCGGACTGGAAACTTTGTGTAAATGAACATTTTCATACAGGTATGTACAGGTGTGTTTTTTTAAATATCTTGCTTCGGACATTTTGACCATTACTCTTGCTAATTATGTAGTTTAAGGTACAAGTACTGTGATGTGACTGACAGGGTGGATCTTTCAATACAATGGTAGTTTGAAAATATAGAATTGTTGGATAGGGAGATTTTTATTAATTTTTTTTTATTACATTTTTATTAATGTTGTTAAATATTTTTTTTAATATTGTGAGAGAATTTTGGTAGGCAGCAATGTTCAATTTTAGGTGTTGATATTAAAGGAGTAGCTTGTGGATATTGTTTTAATTTTGCAATAGTGAAATTATTAAAGGAAGTTGATGTTCATAAATGAATATATAGGTTCATTAAAAAGGTGAAATATAAATTTACTGTTTTTTTAATGGAGCTATTTCTCTTGTCCAAATCAAAACTTCAGGTTATCATTAAAATACAAAAAATACAGCAGTGAAATTGTTAGAGAAAATTGATGTTCATCAATGAATATACAGGTTCATTAAAAAGGTGAAATATAAATCTATTGTTTTTTTAATGGAGCTATTTTTCTTGTCCAAATCAAAACTTCAAGTTATCATTAAAATATAAAAAATGCAACAGTGAAATTGTTAGAGAAAATTGATGTTCATGAATAAATACACAAATTCATTAAAAGGGTGAAATATAAATTCATTGTTTTTTTTAATGCAATTAATTTTTTTGTCCCACTCAAAACTTGAAAATACCATTAAAACACTAAAAATCATTACAGCACTTGCTTTCAAACTTGAAAATAAAAGAAATACATCAAATAACAAAGTATAAAATATTTAAAAACTCTCCTCGAAAAAGAGAGTAGTGACAAAATGACGAATCCGTAAAAAACGCAACACGAGACAAAAATCATCGAAACGATCGAACAATCGTTATCGACTCTCGTTTGAACGTAGTTCGAAGCCTGTAAAACGGCATCCTCTTACGGCTCTTAATAACGAGAATCGAGCTCGCCTCTTCGTCGCGGCGTTAATTGCGAGTTCCGATCTCTGGATCGAACGGTGTCGCGTTCCGATTCCATTTCGCGCCTCCGATATCGACTCGCGTGTAATTGCCGGTAAATCGACGCCGTGTCGCGTAAACGAAACGGATCGTTGTTCTTCGCGATCGACGAAAACAATTAATCTTCCCTTCAACGCTGTCGAGATTCAGTCGAGATTCAGTGGAGCTTTTCGCGAGACCACTACTGTCACCCGGTCGAGAGCATACTTTCGATACTTTCACGATCATTCGACGCCCGGAGTATCGATAATAGCTCGTCGATGCTGTTCACCCTGGTGACAAGACGCTCCCTTGTTTGCGTGACGCCTCGTTTATTATTAGCGGGGCTAAATAAAGAGAGGGACGTTTGATCGTGTACTTTTTGCTCGCGGCGCGCTTATGGCTGAGCGACACTACTGCGATCGCGTTATTTCTGCTTATACTACTTGCGGTATAGGCGATGTCTAGGAATTTATATATTCATTTGAATTGATACATTCATTGGTATTCATTCCAACATTTGTAGTATATCTTGATGTGTAATTCGGTTTTTGTTATCAGGAATTTGATGTTCATTTGATGATCGATGAGGAATTCCATCGCGTGGAGTTCCATTGCATGGAATTCCATTGCTCCAAATTCCATCGCGTGGAGTTCCATTCCTCCGAATTCCATCGCGTGGAATTCCATCGCGTGGAATTCTATCGCGTGGAGTTCCATCGCATGGAATTCCATCGCGTAGAGTTCCATCGCATGGAATTCCATTGCTCCAAATTCCATCGCGTGGAGTTCCATTCCTCCGAATTCCATCGCGTGGAATTCCATCGCGTGGAATTCTATCGCGTGGAGTTCCATCGCATGGAATTCCATCGCGTGGAGTTCCATTCCTCCGAATTCCATTGCTCCCAATTCCATCGCGTGGAATTCCATTGCTCCAAATTCCATCGCGTGGAATTCTATCGCGTGGAATTCCATCGCGCCAAATTCTATCGCCTCGAATTCTATCGTTCCAAATTCCATCATGTGTAATTCCATTGCTCCGAATTCCATCGCGTAGAAATCCATGGCATCGTCCCCGTCTAAAATCCAGTGTCCAACGTACCCCAGAACCGGAAACCAGTCATAAGATGATTAAACATCACAACCCTCAATTTGATGTCCTCCAAAAAATGTTACAATATAGTAATACCCAAATGAAGGAGCATATAGTAAATCCGTCGAAGGGAATTCGCACGAGACGCAACCATTAACAAGCGACGTTTCCAAAATGTCAGAATCGCTCACGCTTGTCAGACGTAATCGTAGTCTCGCCGGTAGCGAACAAAGGAGCACTTAATCTTACATCGGTCTGGTTTGAATTGATTTTCCGCGTGCTGGAAACGCGGACTCTTAATGGACGTACATTAATTTTCGAGCTTCCTTTCAGCTGTCCGTCAACAACGTTCGCGTTGCATCGCGTCAAAATATCCTTGCGAGCGTACACAGCGTTGAAATTCGCGGGAATAATTTGTGCGATCGTTATAATTCATCCGGGACAGGAAACGAGCAACGATCTTTCCCGAGTATCGCAAATCGATAGAAAAAACAAGAAAACGTGAAAAGAATCGTCGGTTCGACTTCGATATGTTTTATCCGTGTACATTTCTTTTATTGCGACGGTATTTCTCTGTTCTTTTTTTTTCTACGGGAATTTGATTCAATCGAAGGCCCGTTTGCTATTCAATCGGGACGCCTCTGGCTCGATATCCTTCCGCGAAATATTGCAGGGTTTCGTGAAAATTGAACTTTACCGTGTACCAATCTGTTTGATTGATTATGCGTTTCGCGGTTATAATTGCGTTCGTAGACTGTTAATTAATATTTAATCAGGGATTTTGATATTCGATACCTGCACTCGCAGAGGGAGATTAACTGTATGAGGTGAAATTAGGATTCATGGAAGAGTTAAGGGAAATGTAAAATAGAGGAAAAAATTGATAATTCCCATTATTAAATATTTTTAACAAAAGTCTTACTAATATGACATAGCAGGATAAAATTATATAACGAATAATAAAATAATTCTGAGCAATTGCCATATATGGAATATATTAACTTATAGATCCATATAAAATGGAGACTTTGATATATTATAGAATTGCAACATTGTAAGGAACATTGTGTTCCTTACACATGTAATTATGATGTATCCTAAATCGAATACGTGACACTTCAAAGTGGTAACACAACGCATAATGATCTTATGTATATTACAACAAACAACGCTCGATTAGTATTCTAAATTATCGGAAGTTCGCATTGCAACTAAATGCACCAGTGATGCAGCTGCGAGAACTATGCAAGATTAGTGGTTGGGAATAAAAACGAAACGATACGCGATCAATCGATCGTGTCGACTATTTTCCCTGAAAATTGGCCGATGTTCGAAAGCAATCGCACATGCTGTAATCGCACGTTAATTTCGACCGATCTGAACCTGCAGTATTTAGCAAGCCAATCTGTAAATTGATGTAACCGGTTTACAACGGATTAATCAAATTCCGCGATCGGTTTACTAAAGTATTTAAGTCTACAATTGTTCGATTCATGATGTTGGGTATGGAGTTCAACCCTTTGTATCATTTTCCATTTTTCGAGAGAGATGTATCTCATAACTGTACCTTGTATAACACGATACTTTGGAACGATGGAATTGCATGCAAAAGAGTTCGGGGAAATGGAATTCCACGCGATAGAATTCCATCACGTGGAATTCCATTGCTCCGAATTCCACCGCGTGGAATTCCATTGCGTAGAATTCCACGCGATAGAATTCCATCACGTGGAATTCCATTGCTCCGAATTCCACCGCGTGGAATTCCATTGCGTAGAATTCCATCGCGTGGAATTCCATAGCGTAGAATTCCATCGCGTAGAATTCCATCGCGTAGAATTCCATCGAGTGGAATTCCATCGCGTAGAATTCCATCGCGTAGAATCCCATCGCGTGGAATTCCATCGCGTGGAATTCCATCGCGTAGAATCCCATCGCGTGGAATTCCATCGCGTGGATTTCCATCGCGTAGAATTCCATCGCGTGGAATCCCATCGCGTGGAATTCCATTGCGTAGAATTCCATCGCGTGGAATTCCATCGCGTAGAATTCCATCGCGTAGAATTCCATCGCGTAGAATTCCATCGCGCCGAATTCCATCGCGTGGAATTCCATTGCGTAAAATTCCATCGCATAGAATTCCATCGCGTGGAGTTCCATTCCTCCGAATTCCATTGCGTAAAATTCCATCGCATAGAATTCCATCGCGTAGAATTCCATCGCGTGGAATTCCATCGCGTAGAATTCCACTCCCCCGAATTCCATCGCGTGGAATTCCACCCTTCCGAAATCCATCTCACACGAAAATCCATTGCCCCAGCCCAAAACCCAGCGACCAACACCAAAACCAGAAACCTATCACAAATAAGCAACCACGATCAGTTCGGATAAAAACGAAACGACACATATATGCGGCAAAGGAAACGATTCGGCTATAAAGTAGCTGGTCATAAATAAAGAACGCGACAGATGTGCGTACACGTATGTACATCCGGGTTTCAAAGCTGCGACGAAACTTACACAGAGGGTGTCAAATCAAACATCAAGGTACTTTCGAGGCCCGTAAATCTCGTAAGATCTTTGCAGCTGTGCATTGCGTGGAATATTGCGTTTTTATAGACGGTCCGTATCACCGCCACGCATAAACAGTCTTGCAGATTGCTACAGATGGAGTCTCGGATTTTTCACGACAGTTTTATGCGACTTCGCTCGTGAAAACTCGCGTTCGCATATTACAGCGATATTGCGATCCTCAGACTCCGTTTCTCTGATATCGCGCGATTCTTTTAATACGTTGAATAACGATGCCACGATTGTGTGTTCAATTCTCACGCGTTATTTTGCCGTTTTATAGACGGTGAATTGCGTGATGCGGGAAATGTTTTTGTACGCGATTATGTGTGTCAGTGTAATTTGCACCTATAGTAGTAGAGGTATAATGTACACCACAATGCTTGTATGGATAATATGTACGTTATTATTGCAGAAATTTTTTAGTGAATCAACAGAACAATATTTAAACATTTAATTAAATTTTCAAAAGAAATTACACATGTTTTTAACAGTTGTTGAACATAAGACTGACTGAAAATTAAACGAACACTGCATTTTTTAATGAAATCACAATATATGCAATCCCTATTCTGTTCATACTTCAAGAAATAATTATAATTATTATCGGATCATACAAACAATATTGAACCAGTAATTGAGTACTATAATACATCAATATATTCGAAAGACTTTTATAAATAAAAGAATAGTTTTTGTTTTATTTATCGAAAGATAAGCAAATAATTTTTCGCGCCTCATTCAAAGGCAATTCCTTTGCGCTCTTGAAAACGAAGCTTATTCGTCGATTCAATATTTACCGACACGAATCAACATATATCCGACAGCAGCAGAGAAATTTCGGTACTGTTTTCGATCTTATATAACCGCCACCCTTTCGGAGGGTTAACGAGCTTTGTTTGTCGAATAATATTAAACCATCGCAGCCGATGCAACCGAATAACGTAAACACTCGTACAAATATTTGCACGTAGCTCAGTGAAAACAATTTTTTTGAAATATTTTCATCCGGTATTTCGCAACCGTACTATCCATCAACGCATATGCTATCTCTGGTTCGGAAACTTTACAATCGTGTATGTGATGTTGTTGTTTGGAAATTGCCTGACAAGGTATCATTCGAAGTCTGCCCAATTATATTTATACCGAAAGAGGAAAATGTAATCAACAATTTATGAGAGGTAGCTTGCACTTCGGGGCAGAATTTTGCATTATTTTCGGGGTAAATTGTAAAAAGATTTTGAGGTTGGAGACAAGTAGATGGATGAAATTAAAAGTTGGAGATTCAGTTTAAAAATTACGATGCATCGAATTATTACGCGTTGAATTACCACGCGTTAGAATTACAACGCGTCGATCTACTAAGCGTCAGAATTACCACGCGTTAGAATTACCACGCATTAGAATTACCACACGTCAGAATTACCACGCGTCGAATTACCACGCATGGAGATAGTAACGCATCGAATTACCACGCGTTAGAATTACCACGCGTCGAATTACCACGCGTCGAATTACAACGCGTTAGAATTACCACGCGTCGAATTACAACGCGTTGGAATTACCACACGTCGAATTACCACGCGTCGAATTACCACGCGTCGAATTACCACGCGTGGAGATAGTAACGCATCGAATTACCACGCGTTAGAATTACCACGCGTCGAATTACAACGCGTCGAATTACCACGCGTCGAATTACAACACGTTAGAATTACCACGCGTCGAATTACAACGCGTTAGAATTACCACGCGTCGAATTACCACGCGTCGAATTACCACGCGTCGAATTACCACGCGTCGAATTACCACGCGTGGAAATAGTAATACATGGAATTACCACACGTGGTGGTAGTAACGCGTCGAATTACCACGCGTGGAGATAGTGACGCGTCGAATTACCATGCGTGGAGATATTAACGCGTCGAATTACCACGCGTGGAGATACTGACGCGTCGAATTACCACGCGTGGAAATACTAACGCGTCGAATTACCACGCGTGGAGATACTAACGCGTCGAATTACCACGCGTGGAGATAGTAACGCATCGAATTACCACGCGTGGAGATACTGACGCGTCGAATTACCACGCGTGGAGATAGTGACGCGTCGAATTACCATGCGTGGAGATATTAACGCGTCGAATTACCACGCGTGGAGATACTGACGCGTCGAATTACCACGCGTGGAGATACTAACGCGTCGAATTACCACGCGTGGAGATAGTAACGCATCGAATTACCACGCGTGGAGATACTGACGCGTCGAATTACCACGCGTGGAGATAGTAACGCGATGGAATTACAACGCGTGGAACTACCACGCTTTAGAATCTCACCGCATCGTATCTCCACGCCTAAGAAAAAAATTTCTTCCGTACACTTCTGCACAACTATTCCGCAACACAACCCACCCATACATTCCGCGTATCGTTTAGAACCGAGAAAATTCGTCGAGGGATTCGGTTTCCGTGTTCCGAACACAAAGAACGTCCCGACAAGATTTAATTCCATCGAACGTGTTCTGGAAACACATGCTGAAGTTTCCCCGTTTATGAATTCTCAGAAGCCGTAGAGAAACTTAGAGGTGCGACGAAAGCTTGCTTGTCCCGCGAGCCTCGTTTCTCACCCTTTCGGAAACGGTCCACCCTTTTACCGTTAATCCCACGAGGCACCGACGACTGTTTTTCATTTGAAATCCTGCGACAGATAAAATACGTATTTATAGCCGATATCGAGAGGTGGTTGCACGACGACTCGTATTTATGGAACAACCTGCGAGCATCCGTAGCGTTCGTAAATCGATAACGCTGTGATGTCGGTTTGATTATTCGAAAGCTGGCACATGATGTTGAGTTAGGTGCTGTCGATGTCGCGATTGGAAGGACGATTTGATTAAAAAAGGGCTGGATCGCACGAATACGTCTTCTTTTATTCGATTGAAATCTCGGATGAATTTTGTGGTTGATGTTTGATGTTTTCAGCAGTTTGCAGTTTTTGGAACCTTGTAAGTTTTACACTATTAATTTAGTATGTTGACTTTATTAATTCACTTGACAGTTTAACATACTTCAATATGCATCAATTTGTAAGTTGTTAATTTTAGTTTACTTCGAAAGTTTATCACTTCGTCGCTTGGGTTTAACTTTATATCATCGCTAATTAATCAACTTCCTCGTGTTGTTGCTTCGTTTACTCGGTTTCAAGTTCAGCTTTATTACTTCGCAAGTACAACTTCGAGTGGGAACAATCTCAACATTAATTTTGTTACTTCAATTTTTAGGTACAATCTCTCAACTGTAATTTATAATAATTCAGGCAAGTTTCTAGTACTGCTTGAAGGATAATTATGTGACTTTTCAATTGTAATTTCTTTAAGTTAACAATTTTATGATTTTTGCTGAAACCTCGATATTTTGTTGTTTAACGATTGTCTGCAATTTTTTATGAGCAGTACAATTATTAGTTGTTAGTTGATTCAAGTGTGGAGTGTCTCTAATTGAATTGGTTCTGACAATTTCATATACGATCCCTTTTTCAGGTTAGGAATTTTATAACTTCAGCTGTAATTTAAATATTTTGTTGCTTAACGATTTTCTTTATTAAAAGAATTTTTCAAAGATTCTGTTAAAGAAATTTTTATTCAGGTGAACAATTCTACAAGGCCACAGTACTGCAGAAACTTAAAAATTCTATAAATTTGACCTTGTTCAAAGTTGAGTTTTGGAAAGTCAACTTTATTAACCTTACAGCAAGTACAATAATTGTTATGGTAGCCAGAGAGGTATCTGCAGCAAACTTCGATCCCGTTTCGATAGCTGGCGGGTACTCGTTTCATCGGGTTCGATCAACGGGTTTGCTGCTCGGTCAAAGTCAGCTCCCGGATACTACATCCTGGTCGAAGCAATTCCCGGGAACCGATAATACGGCACTCGGTGCGACTAACACCGTATCTGCTGCTATTCGTAGTCGAACAACGGAGAAATTTCCAACCGATCGAGGTTAGCTTGATGGATGAAAAGAACGTGTTTCTTACTATGAACGTAACGTCACCGTAACGTAAACGTAGCTACCGTTTCCCTGGTGCTGGCATACAACATTCAAACCTATTCACCCCTTTTCGGGTCTACTATAAATTGAACCCCGTTCTACCGAGTATCGAGAACATGTTTCCGAAGCTACGAAGTCGAAGACAACGCAGCTTAAAAAACGAAGTAAACTATCAGTTAAAATTCTAAATTGAAACCGACGGGTTAAAATTATGAAACTGAAGCTCCAGAATTTATGGTGGCATTACAAGCCGCTAAATTGAAGTTGACGAATCCTGAACGTAAAATTATGAAATTGAAATTCCGAACTTTAAGGTCACGAAGTTGAAATTGCGTGCACGTTGTGTACCGAGCGAAAGTTTCCAAGTTTTTAGCGTTACTTTCGAAAGTTCGAGGATATTGTACGCGAGGAAACGAGCGCGATCGGTGGCACGAGCGTAATGCAAATAAATTCGAGGCGGAATAGAGGCGAAGTCGGTTTGCATGATAACGCGGCGAATATACGACACTCTTTCTGGATCCCGAATATCCCGCTCGAATATCGGCCTATCATTATCAGCCTCGATCCGATGATTTCGATAAAATCAAATCTACGGATAGAAGCTGTCTCGCAACCACCGCTCCGTAAAACGCACAATGGACCGCAAGCCGCGCATAAATTATACCGTCGTACTATTTAATCGATCGCGAGCATATTAAACGCACCGCGAACCGTTGCCCCCGAATCGACGGAAGCTTTTAGCAAAATTGAAATGTCTTTTCGTTAAACTCGTGTTCCCGGGTCTTTCATTTATCTTGGAACCACGGAACATTTTGAATCGTCGACGAATATACGACTGACACGTTAATCGCGACCCTTCCGACGAAAAATGATGCATTACAACCGGAGAAATTCCGTTAGGTGGTGATTTAACGACGTGACACGTGGCGATGCAATTTTTAACGAGTCTTTTCACGGAAATTCGATTCGAGCTCATTTTTAGGACGTGTGCCAATTTTTTACGTGCGATAATTTTTACCCGGAGACAACTTTGATGTGTTGCAAATTTTTGTGCGGTATTCGCGTGGGAACTTCGTGCATCAAATTTGATGAGAGGCGAATTTCACGCATTGCAACTTTGACGCGGCAACTTTGATGTCCGGCGAATTTGACGTGTCAAAAGTTGGGTGATTGGCGAATTACACGCATGGTAACTTTGATGGGAAGGTTTGATGTGTCGCAAATTTGATGAGTGTCGAATTTCACGCAAAGCAAATTTGATGTGTAGCAACTTTGATGTGTAGCAAACTTGACACGCAGCAAACTTGATGTGTAGACAATTTGATCTGTGGTAACTTTGATGAGTGCCAGATTTCACACAGAGTAGCTTTGATGAGTGCCAAATTTCATGTAGAGCAACATTGATGAGTGTCAACTTTCATGCAGAAAAACTTTGATGAGTATCAAATTTCACGTAGAGCAGCTGCGGTGTCAAATTTCACGTAGATCAACTTTGATGAGCGTCAAATTTCACGTAGCGCAGCTGCCGTATCAAATTTCACTTACAACAGCCTTGATGAGTGTCAAATTTCACATCGAACAACTTTAGTGAGTGTCAAATTTCATGCAGCCAACTTTGACACCCAGCAACTTTGATATATAAAAACTAGTACGTGTAGCAACTTTTTCACACGTCCAACGTGACTTATAGTAAACTTGACTGAATTATAATTATGATAAGTATCAATTTTCTCCCACAGTAACTTTGACTTGCAGTAATTTTGATTTTCACCAACTTTGTCTCTTGCAAATAACAATTCAACAAACACGTTGAGTGCATAATTTTTAGCGCATATCAGTTTCCATCACGCAGCAATATTTCGTGAGCAGATCCACCGTGTTGCGATATCTGTAGTAATCTGATGCTGAACAATTTTCGACGATACAATATACGATTTGTATCATCTAACGATAATAATTTGAGCATGCATGGTATATTCCTGTAACAGAATCGCGACGTCCAGTTTCACATGACGTTGTTTTTCGACGCATCGAAATATTTGCTCAACGAGTAAAGCAAATTTTTGCTGTTCGTTTGTATTAAAAACGTCGAGCGCTTTTTTTCATTCCGGAATTGTTTCCTGTCAATGTTTACGATAGCGTTTGACAGGAATAGGTTTTTTAAAAAATTTCAGGATTTTTGTGGATACGATCGGTAACAATGGTCGATGACACAGTAAGAAGGACGCTTAAGAGAAAAGCAATGGCGGATGGCGAGGTTCGAGGATGCATCCAGGGCCAAACGGAAATGTCTTTCGTAGACAATGGGAGCTTACCAAGCGTAATACGGAGAAGCGGTTTCCTAGATTTCTATCTACCGATTAAAACCGTCCTACTTCCGTGGCATCGTGTTTCTCATTGTGTCGCGATCTTAAAAGCTCGCGAATCGATCACCTCCCTGGCGACGTTCCTACCAAAGTGGAATTTCGTCTTCTCTTCGCGAACTTCAAACAACTGCATCGTTCGCTAAAAGCTATCGAAAATAAAGCCGGTATCGTGTTCTAAGGTTACTGCTCTACAATCTGCTTCGATGTAAAACACCACGTGCAAAGTGGGCGGGCATAGTACAACAAACTTCAGTAATAATTTAGCCTTCTCCCTTTTGATTATACACTCGGGACCTTTGAAGTGTAATATCTTTTATTGGGGTCGCACGTGAATGCACACAATGAATTTTCAATTGCTTTTAATATGTGTGTATTATGTATGTATGATATTATGTGGCTGATTATGTATGTATACTATGCATGTATATCATGTATCATATTATGCATGTATATTATGCTTGTATAATATGTATCAAACTACATATATGTACTATGCTTGTATAATATCATGTATCAAACTACATATGTATACAATGCATGTATAATATCATGTATCAAACTACATATGTATACAATGCATACATGATATCATGTATCAAACTACATATGTATACAATGCATATATGATATCATGTATCAAACTACATATGTGTACTATGCATGTATAATATCATGTATCAAACTATATATGTATACAATGCATATATGATATCATGTATCAAACTACATATGTATACAATGCATATATGATATCATGTATCAAACTACATATGTATACAATGAATATATGACATCAAGTATCAAATTACATATGTGTACTATGCATATATGGTATCATGTATCAAACTACATATGTGTACCATGCATGTATAATATCATATATCATACCACATATGTATACAATGCATATATGATATCAAGTATCAAATTACATATGGGTACTATGCATATATGATATCAAGTATCAAATTACATATGTGTACTATGCATGTATGGTATCATGTATCAAACTACATATGTATACAATGCATATATGATATCATGTATCAAACTACATATGTATACAATGCATGTATGATATCATGTATCAAACTACATATGTGTACTATGCATGTATGGTATCATATGTCAGATAATGTATGTCTACTATGCATGTATGATATCATGTGTCCTACTAGGTGTATGTACCTACATGTATATGTATCAGGTAATATGTGCATACTGTGTATATGATATCACATATCAGACTATGTATGCATACATGGTACTATATTCACATACATGGTACTATGATCTCAAATGAGTTCAACAAATGAATCATTGCATACATGTTAATAAGAATATCTACGTTACTTCGTATACAACAGGATGTTCCATAAAAGAACAAGAGAGGTACCAGCGTTGAGCAATTAAAAGTTGATTTTCGAAGCGGCGTATAAAAATCGTGAACAGCGGAAGAAGGAACAAAAACCTTTATCAACTCTGCGTATCAAAGGTAGTTCGAACAATGTTTTTTATCGCAGAAAGCTGCTTTTTCAGCCGCTCGCGTCCGATCAATCGAGCATTGTGTAGAACGATTCCAATTATTTCACGGCCGGATACAAGATCGAACAGGGTGCACGGTTTGTACACAACGGGTTGCTTTGTTACGCAGGATCGTTTAAACCCGATATATTTCGATCCGACTCAATAAAGATCTCAACCGTGGTGTTATCACGAGATAAATGTTGTACCAAAATTACAGTCGCAGCTGACCTCGTCCCGAAAGTGCAATATATTTCGCGGAAGCTCCGGCCAACACGCCAAAACGATGTACCTAGTATCCGGACACGATTGCGTGCAACGTCACTCCGCCACTTGGATATTGTATGAATCAAATTGCTTTTCGTTTTCGTACGAACTGTCGCGGAAATTTTTATCATCTTCTACGGTGCATTCTCCTCGATGATAAAATCGCGACGACGAGAAGGAATTACTTCGAAATAAATTTGCGACGTTGCTGTAAATCTTTCAGTGTCCGAAAGCGGACAATCTTTTGGACAGATTATCAATTCTGAAGATGTCTGCCATTTGTCTCTGCCAGCTCTGATTATTTTATTATTTTTCGGGGAGACAGCCTTATTTAATGAAAGTGAAATAACTCGACTCGATAGATTTCCTCTCGACAATATTAATTATTTTACTTGAAAATTTCAAATGAATCTTCTTTTATATATTTTCTCCTTTCGTTCAACATTTTTTGTACTACAAAGATTTCATTTTACATGTTTTTTCAATTCTGTTTCTCTTAATATATCCATTAGGTAATAATTTCAAAGGTATCGTATTTACTAAGTATTTTCAATTCGACTGTGAAATTCCACACCACAATGATTCAATGTGCAGATGCTAATTATACGCGCAAAAGCACACGTTGTATCCCATCTGTGTTACAACATTGTTCAGAGAGAAACAGCACCCCTCTATGTTGTTGTCTTATTGTTATTTCAAAAGACGATTAATTACCGCACGAGATTCAAATTACGTGGCCACAGTGAGAAATTCGGGCAAGATCCGAAGCATCGCCGCAACCACGAATTGTTTTGCAATACATAGTTCTGAAACTGAAAAGCGATGCAATGTTGGCTGGCAAAGCTTGATATTTCATCGCGACATTACGGAGCTGTGTGATCCTAATTTCTGAATAATTAGGACTTCATTCTATTTCTTAATTGAGATATTGTATTTATTGTGCGTGAGTGTCTGATTTATGAGGAGAATAATTTTTGGTGCATACTGCAATTTTCTAACGCGTGGAATTCCATCGTCCCAAATTCCATCGCGTGGAATTCCATCGCTTGGAGTTCCATCGCGTAGAATTCCATCGCGTAGAATTCCAGCGCGTGGAATTCCATCGCTTGGAGTTCCATCGCGTGGAATTCCATCACGTAGAATTCCATCGCGTAGAATTCCAGCGCGTGGAATTCCATCGCTTGGAGTTCCATCACGTGGAATTTCATCGCGTAGAATTCCATCGCGTGGAATTCCATTACGCAGAATTGTATCGCGTGGAATTCCATCGTTTCAAATTCTACCGCGTGGAATTCCATCATCCCAGTCTAAAATCCAGCGACCGTTCCTCCACGTCCCCCTAATTCGACTTTAACATCAAATCGATATCTCCGAACGACCCGCAATTCCGTCAAAATTCTCGCAAATCTCAAGATCGTTTGCATCCACGAGTCTCGACGCTCCTAACATTTTCTCTGATCGTCATTACGTGTCGTCTCCGACTGATCGCGAAGAACTTCTCCGTAGAATGTCTAGTTTTATCGTTATAACGTGTCATTTCCACGCGTCGTTTCCTTACTTAAGATAAGGGTTTGTTCGAATGTTAGCAAGAATTTTTACAGCGTTCAAAATGTCTGTGTACACGTTATCGTATTATATCCTCGTGGAACTTGTTATAAAACAGAATCTCTCAGATAAGCAGAATACGAGATTAAATCGATGTTAGAACGCGTCCGAAGTTCTACTCGAGCATGAACTTTTGTAGCTCCACAGTAATCATCTTCGCGATTTTCCATTATTCCTCGTTTATGGAAATAACATCGGAGGGCAGGAACGAGCCTCCTAATGACGTTCGATTTGGTCCACCTGCATGAGCAATAAACATTCCCATCGAGCTACGATTTTCCGTTCCCTAATTACGTGAAACTTCTCGAGCAGCTGGAAGGGCCAACTATCGGAAAGTCTTTAGAACTTTGCGCCGCGGTCCTAAGAAAGGTATAATTTTCGGGAACCGGTGACGGTAACTCCCAGTCAAATGGCATTATACTTCGAACAATGTTACCGTTTTCGACGCTAGAGTACGAGTTTGTATTCATGAAAAATAAGCATTCGTCAGCACCGGAATACTTTCCTGTAATCCATCGCCATTCTAACTTCATAGCCTTTTATAATTCCTATAATCTTTTCAGAAATGGCAAGGTAATATTATAAAATTTTACGTTACGTTGCTTTCTACATTTGGAGCAATTCTTTAAATTTTTGAGAATTCTTAGGAAGGTAGGATTTAGAGAGAATGTTACAAATGAAGTAAATGTTAATTCAGGTACTGCAGTGACGTGATGAAAATTTACAAATACTTATCGAGTGAATTGTTTTTGGTCGACGGGTAATTATTGCAAAATTGCAGAGACTGCAATATGGACAGGTAATTTCATATGGTTGAATTGTTCGCGTTGTTACATGTAAATCAGTATTAATTATTTATTGATGAGATTATTACTGTTTAACGTTGGATCAATTGCTCCATTATATGGACGTCATATGACTGCTTTATGCGGTCGCAGGGAACGAAATTCATCGATTTCGTAAGACAATTGGTTAACAAGTATTTAAATGTGTAGGTGCCGTAATTCCACGCGTGGGAATTCGACGCGTTGCACTTCCACGCGTGGTAATTCGACGCGTTACTATTTCCACGCGTGGTAAATCGATGCGTTACTATCTCCACGCATAGTAATTCGACGCGTTACTATCTCCACGCGTGGTAATTCGACGCGTCAGTATCTCCACGCGTGGTAATTCGACGCGTTACTATCTCCACGCGTGGTAATTCGACGCGTGGTAATTCGACGCGTAGTAATTCAACGCGTGGTAATTCGACGCGTCAGTATCTCCACGCGTGGTAATTCGACGCGTTACTATCTCCACGCGTGGGAATTCGACGCGTTACTATCTCCACGCGTGGTAATTCGCCGCGTGGTAATTCGACGCGTCACTATCTCCACGCGTGGTAATTCGACGCGTTACTATCTCCACGCGTGGTAATTCGACGCGTTGCTATCTTCACGCGTGGTAATTCGACGCGTCACTATCTCCACGCGTGATAATTCGATACGTTAGTACTTCCACGCGTTATACTTCCATGCGTACTAATCTATCGCGTGCTAATTTCCTTGTACAATACCCGTATCACTACGCCTACTAATCATCACATAAATCACACCCACAATCCATCATCATCACTGCTACATCTCACCTTATATCTCCCCTCACATCCCTTCCATAACACAGTATATTACATACATATTAAAAACGAAGGAACCTGAATTTATAAGCAAACTTTATACTGCTCATAAAGAAATCCGTATCGAGTTATTTATTGTAATCAGAATGCTTAAGCGATGGCATCCGGAAATTTGAATTTCCTTGAAAGCAATTGAGGCATCATGTAAAGCACTAATTCCCCGTCGTAGAAATAAATGGAAAAAATGAGGCGCCGTACATCAGTGTCAAGGTCTATACGTCTTGGGAGTCTATTAAAGCAGAGGACAGCGGAAACACAATGGTACAGTGTATCGTCGTTGAATCGCTGTTTATGATGCCGTTAACGTAATGACTGTCTCTGCTGCAACAATCTAAGAGGCAATTGCCGTGTCTACGACGACTTATCGGCCGTTTCGTACTTCTCCGTTCGCGATTAAACGTCCACGAACGAACGAGTGTCGAGACTCGTTTCGCGTCGACGACCGATTTCTATTTCAGCCGGGCGATGTGCCATAAATTCGGGGGGGCCCGAGCAATCATGTACGCGGCTATAACTCCAGGCGAAAGGTTGGCCGATATTTTTTATCCTTTTTTCCTACGATCGACAAGATTCGCTCGAAATATATGGTGAATGAAATTCTGAATTTCTTTCAGCGAAAAAGTTATATCCTTGATCTATCGTTTTCTATACAAAGAAACTTTCGTTACCCCGTTCGACCCGGCTTTTATTGGACGATTCTCTAATTTACGACGCTTATACGCCTATCAAATTTTCTGGGAAATTTGAATTCGCTCGTTCGCGACATGTGACGGCAATCTGTGTTCCCTTTCGTCTTCGCGATTATTTCTGGTAATGTTCTTGGAATACACGACCGTGAACTCGGGACCGTTTCACTCTCGAAAATTTAATCAACGAAGGTTGTTTTGATTGGCACTTCTTGGAGGAACCAAGTACTTTGTTTTCGAGGAATATCAATCTGGAACTTAATGTATACATTCTCTAATAAAATGTTCAAAAATTCCTCCGAAAGATATATGAAATTGTCAATGAACATGTTACAAAAAAAATATATATAAAATTGTCTATAAACATGGTCCAAATAAAATGTTTAAAAATTCCTGCAAAATATATATGAAATTGTCAATGAACATGACACAAAAAGAGATGTATAAAATTGTCTATAAACATGGTCCAAATAAAATGTTTAAAAATTCCTGCAAAATATATATGAAATTGTCAATGAACATGACACAAAAAGAGATGTATAAAATTGTCTGTAAAGATGATCCAAATAAAATGTTTACAAATTCTTCCAAAAAGTGTCTGAAATTCTCAATGAACATGTTACAAAAAAATATATGTAAAATTGCTAATGAGCATGATCTGAAAAAACACTCCTTGTAGAATCATTGGCACTAAAATATTTTGGGCAAGAAATGAGTGAAGTATCCGTGAAAGTTCAAGTAATAAAATTAAGGGAATTATCGAAAATCGATTTAGCCGGAGTGAAACATTTGTATAAATGCGGGTAGCAAGCACTTTTCGAGCTGTTCCACGGATGCACATCACGGCTCAACTTGGCATCGAGGACGAAGATCGATTCGCCCCACGAGGTGAGAATCTCGTATGCACCGTGAAACTGCAGTCGAGCGGATTTCGCGTTTAATCGAGGCTGGAAATCTTTCATTTGACCCCGGCCGATTACAACGATTCGGAGGGAGATTCAAAGGGGTTCGCATTGAATAATTGCGAGTCGTTGAAAAAAATTATTTCGCGAATTGAACGCCATTGGATCGAACGATCTGTCGGGGTTGTTAATCACAGAGCAGCCACCACGATTGTCCGCCTTCATTACTCTATCATTTCGTCTGGATGGTCGACATTTCTGCTCGTTAAACGACACCATTCTCGCGAATTATCGTTCACGGAAATGAACTACCGCGATTGATTTTTTTTACCGAAAGCATTTACGAGAACGTCTACGTGGAAATTGATCGGATTAAATGGCTCGGAATTTAAAGTACTTAATAAATTCGATGTTGTACGCGGTATTTCAATTACCGTTCCCATGAAAAATATACTTTGATCGACGAACAACGTCTGTATGCAAATGAACCATTTCTTTTCAAACGATCGATTTATCATCGACGAAAGCAGCGTGAATCATCCCCGAAAAAATTCTCATCTTTCCTCGCTCGGTTCGCGCTGATTTCGAATTTTCACGGTTTGTCACTCCCAGAGGATATATGCGCGTTCAGGATTGCGAATCCAGCGATCGAGAATACATTACCGCAAATAAATTTCGCGGACTCGATAAAAAGCAGAAAAACCGAATGGCCGGCGGAGAGGAACCACTGTAGGCGAGCAAAATTCCCGCAGAAATCAATATCTTATCTAACGTTTGTTTTTTTTATTTTGCCTTTGTCCCACCGGCCAATTCTTTTATCTTGACGTTTCTGCCCGTTCAATTTCCACGGGACACAGACTCGTGCACTTCGCTATCATGCTTTCCGCATGCCTTAATTAAAATTCATTCGTTCCCATCGTCGCGCCGATTGAACCGCGAATTATTTCAAGTCGGAACTCTTTGGCTTCTACAACAAAATGCAATTCATTTTATTGTTCCGTTGGCGGTATCTGTTGCTTTTACTTTGATAGGTATTTTTAGAACTTTTGGGTGAGTGACATTTTTATTGGCGTGGGTGGTGTCGTCTTGTGTGGTATTTTTATGTGTGATATTAGGGAAGGTAATATTAACACGTGTAGTAATACGTATAGTAATTACCATGTGTAGTTTCACGCGTTAGAATTACACGTGATATCTCTACGCGTTGTACTTCCATGTAATTTATATTATTTAATATGCACCATCAGTCATTCATATTGTACTTATGCACTATATCATATTTTGTGCAAAATTCTATTTTATTATATTTTTTCATTAACCCTTTACACTCCTTAATTTCTGTTATCTATCTCCTTCATTTACAAAATATATTAAAAAAGGAGTCCTCAGTAAAATGTATTGTAACAGTGTGGAGTATGTGACTTTATTCGATGCGTTGCTATCTCCACGCGTGGTAATTCGACGCGTGGAAATTCGACGCGTTACTATCTCCACGCGTGGTAATTCGACGCGTTACTAATTCCACGCGTGGTAATTCAATGCATGGAAATTCGACGCGCTACTATCTCCAAGCGTGGTAATTCGACGCGTTACTATCTCCACGCGTGGTAATTCGATGCGTTACTATCTCCACGCGTGGTAATTCGACGCGTTACTATCTCCACGCGTGGTAATTCGATGCGTGGTAATTCGACGCGTTACTATCTCCACGCGTGGTAATTCGATGCGTGGTAATTCGACGCGTTACTATCTCCACGCGTGGTAATTCGATGCGTGGAAATTCGACGCGTGGTAATTCGACGCGTTACTATCTCCACGCGTGGTAATTCGACGCGTTACTATCTCCACGCGTGGTAATTCGATGCGTGGAAATTCGACGCGTCACTATCTCCACGCGCGGTAATTCGACGCGTGGTAATTCGACGCGCTACTATTTCCACGCGTGGTAATTCGACGCGTTACTATCTCCAAGCGTGGTAATTCGATGTGTTATTTATCTGAATCATTCATAAGATCTAAGAGGAATGTGATATCGAGGTACACTCGACATAGAAGTGCAAAGAGTTAATGCACTCTCCAATTGATATACATTATTATCATCTTGAATTTAAAATAGACCATAAGTGTACCATACATTATACACTACAACTCCTTCATATAGTACCCAATACGAAATACTAGTGCATCATACTTTTTTATTAATGTACCATATATTTGATACATATGCTCGTATCATGTTACAATTAATGAACGTATCACACGATATTCAACACATATTCACCTCAATCGTATTTAACAAAAAATTGCACACCACTCGTCTTTGTACCGTCAGCATATGAGATTGCATATCGTGAATGAATGGTTGCATAACAACGGAAACCGCTTCCTAACGTAACGTTTCCTTTGCGAGGGCCGTCGAGAGCAAGCGGTTGATCCTTTCAGAGGGATGCGTGTTTCAACGTTTGAACGCTCGCGAATTACAAGCATCGTTCTCTGATAGCGTATCATTCCGTTGCTCGTATTTTTGACGCTTGACTGCGCGATTAAGCTCACAACGGCGAACAATGAAGCGGTTGCTGTCGGATCTGTGCGGTTGGCGTCGGTTTGCTTGTTGCGAGTTATGCGCTGCCTACGTGGACCATCCTTGGACAGAATCCAACCCCGACAATCGCGGCGGTTCGATATATCGTTGTACGATTTCCGATTGTACAGAATTCCATCATCGACCGACTTGGTTTACGCGAGAAACCGTGACGGAGAAACGAATTGAAAGTTGGGGAAGAAGTGTATTGTAGTTTTGGAGACAGGAATTCGCAGTCTTCTTTGAAACTTGTCTTCCGGCTTTTCTGCTTAAAGCAGAAACTACCCTAATTCTATTGTTTGCCCCTTTGTGAAAAGTGTTGGAAATTACTGCAGCTGGCCACGTGAATACGAACTTCTGATGCTATTGTTTACCGATAATATAGTAAATTACCTCGCAAGGAACTTGTAAAGAGCTTGTAGGAAACCAGTAAACAGCAACTGCATCGAAGAACAAGAATTCAAATCACATTAACATAAACTCTAATTACAACATAATCCTCATACAAATGTAAACCCGTTATGGTCAAAATTTATCCTCAAAAGCACCTTTTAAAATCGAAAAAATACAGTCGTTAGCTGGATAAATAAATGCCGACGGATTCCGCGAAACACGGTCGCAGTTACAGGCGCAGGCGAATTTCATTGTCGATTTCAAAGCGGGTTTACGCGAGCGTAGAATCAATAGCGCGAAGAGAGACTGCATCGGATCAAACTGTACGCGTTACCCTTTGAACTTTCGGCAAATAGTTGGTAACCGCGGCGGGAATCGTTAAAAGAGATGGAAAAATGTAGTTCGAGATTGAGGTTTGCAGGACATCGACCACTGTAACAACATTTTTCATTTCGGGGGATTATCTTTTTTTAAAAATATTTTCTTTCCTGCGGTCCAGGTGTTTCTTCGTATATTTTCATTTGGTGGTACAATTTTGGAGAGTGGAGATTTTATGAGAGGGATATATGTAAGGTGAAATGTAAGGAGATGTAAGGTGAGATGTAAGGTGAGATATAATGTTAATGAGGATGAATAGTACGGGTGTAGTTTATGTGATGATTAGTATGGGGAGCGGTACTATGGGTACTGATACCACGCGAGGAGATTACCACGCACCATAGTAATTAAGCGTGGAAGTAAGGCGCGTGGAAATATTTCCCAAAAGTGAATGTCAAGAGATTTTATAGATGATTCTGAACAACTTTTCCCTTTGCAAAATCATACTCTGCAGCCTCCTATTTAAACTACCAAAAAAAAAAACCCAAACCACTACTTGTGAAATAACCTGTATAATGATATACAGCAACCTATATCAAAAGCAGTAAAATGTAACAGTAAAATAAATTAAATACTTCATTAACTCCCCCAATAATTTAAAGTACAACTTCCTGTAAACATTTCTCCGTACTCGTTAAAAGATTTGTTTACCAACTAATTGATACGCCACAAGCATTTATGACACATGGAAGTCCGCAAAGTATACATAAATCGCTCGATATATCCACAGTTTACACATTTGTATTTGTACTTTACAAACTTCGATACATCACGGGTAAACAAATATTTGCAGTTTACTTATTGATACGAAAAACAGAAGTAGTACGGAAATGACGTGTAGATTAATTAAAGCTGATGGGTTCTACGACCAAATGATCTTCCCAGAATTACAAGTTCTTTATTCGACGCGATGTTTTTAACTGGGTCGGTGTAATTAAATTAATTGTGGATCGGGTAAAGTGAAGTGTTAATTTCGGGTCGGGGTTTGAAGTTAATGAAGATATTCTTTATTACATATTGGGCTGTTTATCGACGGCAACAAAATTTTCGTTGTGAAGAGTGCACTGTGTGAATGTAGTATACTAGTGGTTAGGTAGCAGTATATGTTTGTGTAGATCATATATGTACGTTATGTTATTACCACGCATGGGAGTTCTATGCGTTCCAATTATGGCGCATAGTAATTAGTGTGTGTAGGATTTTCACGCTTACAAATTACTATCCGTGGTATTTCCATGAGTCGTTCTTCCACGCGTCGTACTTCCACGCGCTGTACTTCTACGCGTGGTAATTCGACGCGTTACTATTTCCACGCGTGGTAATTCGACGCGTTACTGACTCCACGCGTGGTAATTCGACGCGTTACTGACTCCACGTGTGGTAATTCGACGCGTTACTAACTCCACGCGTGGTAATTCAATGCGTGGTAATTCGACGCGTTACTATCTCCACGCGTGGTAATTCGACGCGTTACTATCTCCACGCGTGGTAATTCGACGCGTTACTATCTCTACGCGCGGTAATTCGACGCGTGGTAATTCGATGCGTGGTAATTCGACGCGTTACTACCTCCACGCGTGGTAATTCGATGCGTGGTAATTCGACGCGTTACTACCTCCACGCGTGGTAATTCGATGCGTGGTAATTCGACGCGTTACTATCTCTACGCGTGGTAATTCGACGCGTGGTAATCCGACGCGTGGTTATTCGATGCGTGGTAATTCGACGCGTTACTACCTCCACGCGTGGTAATTCGACGCGTTACTATCTCTACGCGTGGTAATTCGACGCATGGTAATCCGACGCGTGGTTATTCGATGCGTGGTAATTCGGCGCGTCACTATCTCCACGCGTGGTAATCCGACGCGTGGTAATTCGATGCTTGGTAATTCGATGCGTGGTAATTCAATGCGTGGTAATTCGACGCGTTTCTATCTCCACGCGTGGTAATTCGACGCACTGTACCTTCACGCGTGATATTTCTACGCCTCGTACTCCCTCTTGTAACACAAAATTAATAATAATTCCCCTGTAACTATAAAGTATATATAATATAAAAAATATAAGTAAAAAGCCAATGGTGCACTCATTGAGAAAATACGAGTGGTATCTTTCAAGACATCTCAAAAATATTTATAATCTTATCCCCTTTCTCAATAAAGTACGTCCTTCAGCAAAAGCCATTTTACGTCCTAAGCTGCCCCTTAAGATCCAATTAAATCCATAACGAGGACATAAATTCCCCGTCCAATGATCCTAGCGGTACAAAAATAAATTCCAGACGGTCCAGAAAACCCTTTTAACGCTCTGTTCGTCAAATTTTTAATTTCAAGCGCAAACACCCTCCGTATAAAATATCCGACAAAGAGAAATTAAAAGGAGCGGTTACTCGTTGTTCGCGTAAGAATTCCACTTAAAAGATTAAAAGGTCGCGGATCTGTCGCGTCAATCTCGACGCGTTCGAGTCACGTTCTAGTTCGCCGAGAAACGCAATTATAATGATGGGGGAAAAAAAGGAGGAGCGGAAAAGAAAGGGCAAGCGGATAAAACGCGTTTCAACTCGGACGCTCTCGAAGCGTCGATCAAAGGACCAGAAAGACGTTCGCTCTTTCATCAAACAACCAGCCGGGCAACTTTCCAATTACGCTGCCGCTGTTCTCGAGGATGGTCTGCTTCGACTTCCGATCTGCGGATAACCGGTAACCGGATAATGGAAAAGCGACGAACCTCGCGAGTTCACGATACAAGCGTTCGACCGAGCGGAAACGCGTTATTAATGCGACCGTTGCCTGTCCAACCCTGAATCTTCGACTTCGACTCGATTCTATCGATTTTACGCTTCGAATGAAACGAGAAGCGCTCTCGAGGCGTTGAAACAAGGTTTCGAAACGAATTGAGGCTTTAAAGGACCGCTATTATGGATTGGACAATTGTGTTACCAGAAATAGTTTGCCGTTTGCTCAACTGGTCCATTTTCTTTGGATTGGATGATTACTCTTGGAATTATCAAAATATCGTTATGATCAATTGCATTGTTGAGGTTTATTTTTTGCTCAACAATTTGGAGTTATCAGAATATCATTTTAATTAAGATCTTTAAGTAACCAATCAGTTATTTAAAAATTTCTATTATAACTCAAACTGTCCATGAATTATTTTAATAATAATAAAAGAAATAACTGCTTCAATTTTTTGGTATACTTATATTTTGTCCACTTTGAAGTTTCAACAATTATACAGCTAAATCTTGATGGAATTTACAATGTACAAAAGCAATAGTAATGTCTACAGATGTAACCTCTTCATGAATTGTAAAACAACCTCCATCCACATATGCGAATCTACAAGAAATTAAATTGTTAAGCGAAGGTAAATTTAGTTCTCCGTAAAATATTTGAACCGAGGGTTACTGAAAGATTGAGTGCACTGTATTATCCACGAGCACGTTTCCCGGTCGATGTATTAACCTGTATGTTAACACAGAGCACAGTTATCGAAACAGTTAACATCGAACCTACAAGGGTCATTCAACGCCGGAATTAATATCTAATTATGGATATGACGGTAGAGGAAGCTGTCAGTAACAGTGTTTGAACGTCCACTATGCATACTCGACTCGGCTAACCATGGCAGACAGGGAACAGGAATCGGTGTAAACCGACTGTCAATAGCGTAACTTGAACACCAGCTTTCCTATTTCCATTCAAAATCAGTTTCCAACAGAGCGTTTCCTTCGGATTTCAGACACAATACTTGTACCTGGTATTTATGAATTCACAATATTTCACGTCACTCCTAGCACTTAGTATGCAATTTGGAGACAAACTGCTCTTTGAATGCAGTGATATCACGGATATCATACGAGTACGAGGAGATATTGCACGGAGAGATATTGCAGCGGGAGATATAGCGTGACGAGAGATATAGAGATATGGCTCAAGGAGATATAGCACGAGATGTAGCAAGTCTAACTTGTAACAGTATGAGAGCTACGTGTAAGCAAACAATAGTTAGTAAATCAATGCATACTAAATTCAAGGCGTAAGGATTCGGTGCAGGGGAAACTTGTGGTAATACAACTTGTGGTGATCTAAGTTATAGTGAGTCGACGCGTGGTAATTCAACGCAAGGTAATTAAATGCGTAGAAAGAGAACGTGTGGTAATCCAACGCGTTGCTATCTCCCCGCGTGGTATTTCCACGCATTGCACTTCCACGCATGGTATCTATACGCATTATACTTCCACGCGTGGTATCTCCACGCATTGTACTTCCACGCGAGGTAATTCGACGCGTTACTATTTCTACGCGTTACTATCTCCACGCGTGGTAATTCGACGCGTTACTATCTCCACGCGTGGTAATTCGACGCGTTCCTATCTCCACGCGTGGTAATTCGACGCGTTCCTATCTCCACGCGTGGTAATTCGATGCGTTACTATCTCCACGCGTGGTAATTCGACGCGTTACTATCTCCACGCGTGGTAATTCGATGCGTTACTATCTCCACGCGTGGTAATTCGATGCGTTACTATCTCCACGCGTGGTAATTCGATGCGTTACTATCTCCACGCGTGGTAATTCGATGCGTTACTATCTCCACGCGTGGTAATTCGATGCTTTACTATCTCCACGCGTGGTAATTCGATGCGTTACTGTCTCCACGCGTGGTAATTCGATGCTTTACTATCTCCACGCGTTACTATCTCCACGCATGGTAATTCGACGCGTGGTAATTCGATGCGTTAATATCTCCACGCGTGGTAATTTGACGCGTGGTAATTCGACGCGTTACTATCTCCACGCGTGGTAATTCGATGCTTTACTATCTCCACGCGTGGTACTTCGACGCGTGGTAATTCGATGCGTTACTATCTCCACGCGTGGTAATTCGATGCGTTACTATTCTCCACGCGTGGTAATTCGATGCTTTACTATCTCCACGCGTGGTACTTCGACGCGTGGTAATTCGATGCGTTACTATCTCCACGCGTGGTAATTCGATGCGTTACTATTCTCCACGCGTGGTAATTCGATGCGTTACTATCTCCACGCGTGGTAATTCGATGCGTTACTATTCTCCACGCGTGGTAATTCGATGCGTTACTATCTCTACGCGTGGTAATTTGACGCGTGGTAATTCGATGCGTTACTATCTCCACGCGTGGTAATTCGACGCATTACTATCTCCACGCGTGGTAATTCGACGCGTGGTAATCCAACGCGTGGTAATCCAACGCGTGGTAATCCAACGCATGGTTATCCAACGCGTAGTAATCCACCGCGTGGTACTCGAACGCCCGATAATTGAACGCTTACTAATCCAACGCGCGGTAACCGAACGCTGAGTAGTATAATGCGTGCTAATTGAATGCCTATTAATGTAATACTTAGCAAACCTGAAAAAATTACCTGAAAGAAATCTTGCTCCAGTAACAATAAAAACAGTGGCATCACAATAAGAAACTACTACAGCACAAAAGTTTGCAATGGAATAAATACGAATATTTCTCGAAATGCTTTGAAAGCAAACAATGTCTGCCGACATCATTTCCCTTGAGAGTCCGCTACCCGGCAATTTTCGTGCAACGATTTCTGTTTGCGATTTGGTACATCGTTTATTTCAATATCCCCGGTCAATCGAACGTAAAATCATCATCAAACACAGGCAATCGTTCGAGAGACACGTTATAAATTTCTTTTGTCGCATGATCGTTTGTTTTCGATCAACTTTTCCCTCGTTACGGATAACGTAACAAGAAAAAACAGAAAAGCCATGTACACACGATTGAAATCGGTGGATCGTCGACGGAGGCAAAACGAATTCGACCAGGAACGTCGTTAACGAGACCGTTTGCTAGGAAAGCAATTTGCTTATGAGCCCGATCGTCTCCCGTTCGCCGAATTACATTCGTTGAATTTTAATTAGTTCGCTGAGGGAGAGCGGTTGTTATTTGCTGTTTCATGGCTACAACTTCGATATCCACGCTCGTTAAACGATCCTAAATGTGTTTGTAACGTTTGTTCCGCGAAATCATTTACTTTCCAAAGCGAATTGTAAGTTACGCGGTTTTCCGATCGGTTATTTCGTTCGACAAACACTCGTAAATCAATTTGATATTAAATTCTGACGACCTTTTAATATTCATTCTGATATTACAAATCAAACAAATTACTTTGCTTCAGGATATTATTCAATGATGCTATGTTTTAATTTTACGACTTTGCACTTAACTAAATTATACATGTATTGAATATTCAATTGGGTTGAAAAATATAGAATAGGTTTACTGTACTTGACGAGTGTGTTACAGATATCTCACCGTTACCTAATTTCACGTTAGGTAATTTCATGTTTAAAGCATAGTATGGAGTATGGTAAAGATGGGTATACCATGCTTGAACGAGTGCGTTAGAAATGCCTCAGTGCTACCTAATTTCACGTTAGGTAATATCACGTTATATAATTTCATGTTTAAAGCATAATATGGAGTATGGTAAAGATAGGTTTACCATACTGGGACAAGTGCGTTATAAATACCTCATTGTTGCCTAATGTCACGTTACGTAATTTCGCGTTGTGTAATTCCACGTTACATAATTTCGCGTTTAAAGTGTAACATCGAGTAACAGAGGTTCCGTAAGTCGGCAATTTAAAACTAGATCCCCATTATCCGTTCGCGAATCGGTTCCGAATCTTTCTCCTTTTTTCGCGCACCTCGCATTCTCCCCCGAGGAAACTCGATGAAACTATCATGAAATTACTTGGCCGTTTCGCAGCGCGAAAGTTTCCGAATGACTGATCGATTCTGGCGATTTGATTCGAACATCGAATTCGATCTTCCGATTATTTAAACACGCGATAGCGATCGAAAATTAAGAAGCTTCCGGGGTGTTGGTTCACCGACGAAATATTTAACGTCTGAATTATTTCGATATATTCCCGACAGGTACATCTTCCCTCCGAACAGGACGATTCGATAACTCCGTTCGAGCGTGAACTCACGATTTTCTGCGAAGCCAGGAAATCCCGTCTCCGGGCACCGGTATTATCTTCGTTATATTAATGCAAGCCGATTTCAAAGTTCGCTGCTCACGTCAACTCCTGATCTCCAGTTGGCCCGACACGATTTAGGTTCGAGCAACTTCAGTCCTCCTGCCGGCAGAACGTCCTCCTGATAAGACTAATGTTAGTTGAGTCACGTAGCCCCCTAACACATTCAGATATTCCAACCAGTCCTCCAACTAAGCTTCTCGTCGATGTATCACGATATCACTTGTCTCTTTTCAAACTACCCTCAAACTTCCCGTCATCGATACTCCGCTGGATATTATTTGTACCTGTTACCAATCTGTTTCCCGCAACACTCAGATTACTCGTATTTATCATCGCTAAAAACGATGTAACTTGAACTTAGCTACATGCATTTCAATTAGGATATTGATACAACAGTTCCGATCGCGTTTCACGTATCAAAGCACTAATTAATATTCCGTACACGAGGTTATTACCCGGGTCAAATGTATAATTAGTTTCAGGAATCTTCGAATAAAAAATTTCAATAGATAAAAACTTCCTAATTAAGAAGTACGGATCGGAAGTTAATCGTTCATCGAAGACTTCGATTAAAGTTTTAATATTTAAAAGAAGTCCGAATTGAAACTTCAGTGAAAGAGACGAGATTGGAAATTCCAGGTATCGATCATAATTAAGCCGTAGAACTAGAAAGCGTCGTATGTGTCTTAATTCCGAGTAGATTGCGAGAGCGAAGAAATCGTGTGGGACAAACGAAATTAAATGGAAGTTGACGCAGTGGAAGCGATGCAACGCGAGCGCCTTTGGAAGGAAATGAAAGGCAAGTTTTCCACTCGGCATTAACAGGATAGACAACGGACTTTTGCGAGAAGGGATTCTCGGGGTTCCTTTTGTTAACGCCGGAGCAGATAACAAGTAGTGAGACATCCAGAGAGGCAAGTAAGTATTGTTCGACGATAGTGGAGGAAATTCGTTCTTCTTAGTCCGACGAAGAGACGGTCAATATTTGTGCGAGACCGTTTCGCAACAATTCCCCCGAATTATTATCGGGGAAGTCGAAGGAAATGAGAATCCGACGTTGACGATACCTTGTTCATTTGGACGACAAGCTGCAAAAACGTCCACCGCTTTATCCATGGGAATCCATCCACCATGCGAACGCCGTTCGACTACGTAATGGAGTTTCTGGTTTAACTAACTGGCCGTAACTTGGACGGTGGCATGGTAATAAGGATATCACCGGGGGAATAGGACCTAAGGAGATCGTAAATGAACCGTGTTCAACGTTGCTTTTGATAAATCGAACCGCGTAATGCGCAAAGTTACCAACCGATTTTATGTACTGACCGTATGAACCACCGACCGGAAACTCAATGCTTTCGTTCGCTATCAATTCGAAATTTCTACGTCGAGTATTTTATAGGTTCCAAAGCCGAGTGTTCAGCATTCGGACTGAAACAGTTTGTTTCCAAACTTTGGAAAACGTTTGTACGAAACCTAATGGGTGGAGAAACAACGCTTGGAAATACGGTGATATCTAACTTTTCAGGATCTGCCGGAAATTTAGGTGGGGATTCTGTGAAATACAATGTGTTACGATTCTACGTAGTGACATTTATTGAAACGCGGGGATTCTACGCGTAGAAAATTTAATGCGTCTACCCTTGGGAAATTTAGTACGTGGGGAGTCGACGCAGTGAAAGGTGCGTGGACGTTTTACGGGTGGAAATGGAAGGTGCGAGATTTCGGGGCGATGAAATTTAATATGGGAGAATTTTGTGTAGTGAAAATTTAACGCGGAGGAATTCCAATTTTTGGGAGTTTAATGCGTGAGAATTCCACCCATTGATATTCCACGCATGGGAATTCCACCCTTTGATATTCCACGCTTGAGAATTCCACGCGTCGAAATTTAACGTGCGAGGAATTCCACTCTTTGATATTTCACGCTTGAGAATTCCACGCGTCGAAATTTTACGCGCGAGGAATTCCACTTCTTGGAAATTTCACACATGGGAATTCTACGCGTCGAAATTTAGGGCGTAAGGAATTCCACTCCTTGGAAATTTCACGCGTAAGAATTCCACTGTCTGCAAATTTCACGCGTGAGAATTCTACGCGTCGAAATTTAACGCGTGAGAATTCCACCCTTTGGAAATTCGACGCGTGGGAATTCTACGCGTGGAAATTTGATGCGTGAGAATTCCACTCCTTGGAAATTTCACGCGTGGGAATTCTACGCGTCGAAATTTAACGCGTGAGAATTCCACTCCTTGGAAATCTGACACGTGGAAATTCTCCGCGTTGTAATTTGATGCGATGAAATTCCACGCGTTGAAATTTGATCCGTGAGAAATCTAATCCTTGGAAATCTGATGCGATGGAATTCTAAGCGCTGAAATTTGATACGTGAGACTTCCACTCCTTAGAAATCCAATACGTGGTAATTCTACGCCTCGAAATTTGATACTTGCGAATTCCACTCCTTGGAAATTCACCACATAGCAATTCACCGCAAGTAAAATCTAATTTCGCAAATCTACGTAAGCAAGATCGCATTCTGACACATCGACGTCTAATATCTCCTAATTTACCGCGTCGAAATCTCGCGTATACAAACCAAGCTAACCCTTGACAACTGTATCGATTAGCGTACTAATTCGCTCCGCGATTATCTCCTTAAACCCCTATAATTGGTTAAATTCTTGCTCCTCAAACGTCAGATTTAATCACAGAAGCGACAAAGAATACCTTCATACGAATGTAAACTCAGACGAATTAGAATTGCGGTCAAGTAACATTTAAACTCTCCATAATGCGGGTACCGCCATGTTACGCAACGATACCGAATAAATGAACGAAGCTCGAACGATCAAAATGTAGGTTCCATCGCGAAAAACGAAGCAGACAATCTCTGTTCTCCGTTGAAATGTAACTCTTCTTTCATTCAGCCAGCACCGAAACATCGTGGAATCATTCCTGCTACGTACAAAACATCCCCCAAGATTATTTGCATGCAGGCCCACGAGGCATTTTTAATTTCTCACCGACCGCCATTAGATTTCGCGTCTTCCTAAACCTTCCTCGCTATCATTCATTCTCCTTCGTAACTTTCCACTCTCTTCTTTTTCCTTTCTTTTCGATATACTCTTCACATTTGTTTTCATCTTCTTGTACTCGCGTTTTCAATATCGTTTAAGTCTTTCGTCGATTATTTGCATAGGGATGTTTCGTGAACTTTAATCAACTTGCTACTATCTCCACGCGTGGTAATTCGACGCGTTACTATCTCCACGCGTGGAAATTCGACGCGTGGTAATTCGACGCGTTACTATCTCCACGCGTGGTAATTCGACGCGTGGTAATTCGACGCGTTACTATCTCCACGCGTGGTAATTCGATGCGTTACTATCTCCACGCGTGGAAATTCGACGCGTTACTATCTCCACGCGTGGAAATTCGACGCGTGGTAATTCGACGCGTTACTATCTCCACGCGTGGTAATTCGATGCGTGGTAATTTGACGCGTTATTGTCTCCTCGCGTGGTAATTCGACGCGTTACTATCTCCACGCGTGGAAATTCGACGCGTGGTAATTCGACGCGTTATTATCTCCACGC
This sequence comes from Megachile leachella, assembly GCA_963576845.1. Taxonomy (NCBI): domain Eukaryota; kingdom Metazoa; phylum Arthropoda; class Insecta; order Hymenoptera; family Megachilidae; genus Megachile; species Megachile leachella. The sequence continues at coordinate 12,794,533 of OY756257.1, forward strand.
GTGGTAATTCGACGCGTGGTAATTCGACGCGTTACTATCTCCACGCGTGGTAATTCGATGCGTTACTATCTCCACGCGTGGTAATTCGACGCGTTACTATCTCCACGCGTGGAAATTCGACGCGTGGTAATTCGACGCGTTACTATCTCCACGCGTGGTAATTCGACGCGTGGTAATTCGACGCGTTACTATCTCCACGCGTGGTAATTCGACGCGTTACTATCTCCACGCGTGGAAATTCGACGCGTGGTAATTCGACGCGTTACTATCTCCACGCGTGGTAATTCGATGCGTGGTAATTTGACGCGTTATTGTCTCCTCGCGTGGTAATTCGACGCGTTACTATCTCCACGCGTGGAAATTCGACGCGTGGTAATTCGACGCGTTATTATCTCCTCGCGTGGTAATTCGATGCGTTACTATCTCCACGCGTGGTAATTCGACGCGTTACTATCTCCACGCGTGGAAATTCGACGCGTGGTAATTCGACACGTTACTATCTCCACGCGTGGTAATTCGATGCGTGGTAATTTGACGCGTTATTGTCTCCTCGCGTGGTAATTCGACGCGTTACTATCTCCACGCGTGGAAATTCGACGCGTGGTAATTCGACGCGTGATCGATTTGGACATTTATTATATTTATTCAGACAAAATAAAAACTAGGACATTTTTGCAAATTTCATTCAATAAATTATTAAACTGATTTATTTCTGCTTTTAATGATTATAATGCTAGTAATATAAATATCGTTTGAATTCATCTTTCAGAGATTTCATCGAGTATTCAACCGCGCCAAATTACAACGCAGCAAGAAACAAGGAGCAAAGAGGTGAACAACCCCGAGCTACATCGCGTCTGCGAAAGAAATTGACCAGAAAACATATACATATGTACAGTTCGCGAAGATGTTTCTTCTCGCATTCTTCATCGATGCAGGGTCGCTTATAAATACCGTCCAACGGGGTATCTGGCGTTATAAGAACACGGGAAATGATGGCGCACACGCGCTCAAAATGTGCGGCTCGTTGGTAAGAAGTACGTGGCGATAAATCCCGAGCATGACCCGGACGACTGGCTTTCCCGCAGCGTTTTGGTCTGGTTGCGCTGCTGCGGACTCAACCACCGCTGGGAAACGAAATATTACGTTGTTTCCACGCGGAACAATCACCGGGAATAATTTTATCACGGGTAAACTGTCTTCACCGTCGAATTAATGTTCTACGAACGCGGTCCTACGTGTCTGTTTTCCGAAAGGACGGATTAAATGGACGGTGGTGGATTGAAATCTTCTCTTTTGGGGTCATTTTGCGATCTGGGAATTTTCGGGATTTTGGAAGTTGGGGATTTTGGGATTTAAGGATTTGGAGATTTGGGGATTTGGGGGTTTGGGGATTTGGGGATTTTGGGATATGGAGATGTTAGGATTTGGGGATTTTTGGATTTAGGGATTTTGGAATCTAGAGATTTTGGGGTCTAGGGATTTTTGGATCTAAGGAATTTTGGATCTAGGGATTTAGGGATTTGAGGAAATGGTGATGTGGAGATTGCATGTTGAGATTTGGACATGTGAGAATTTATATGTGTTGGAATTTGAAAATGTGCAAACTTAAAATTCATACATCTCTAAGTCTTCATATTTCTAAGACTTTAGAAATTATAAATCCTAAAAACTTGAAGATCTAAACATCTCTAAACTTGCAAACCTGCAAACCAATAAATTCTCAAACTCAAAAACCCAACAACCCTTAAACCTAGAAAATATGCAACCACCACAAAACCATCCTCCCGAATATCCATAAAAATACCAAACACAAAACGCTCCTCATGAAAATACCCCAGAACCGCATATGAAATTCCGCGGAAGAAAGAATGCATATCATCGGTAAATATCCGTGAGTCTACCGTATTAAAATCGGCCAGTGATTCTGTTGTTTCAACCACGGATCGTTAATGGAACAATAATAGGCGCGTGGGCGGCCGTATTACTGACACGTATACGATAAAATTACAGCGGCGGGTAATTAATGTTCGATAATGGCCGGGGACACTCGGTAAAATTATATTCTTGGGAGTTTTACGCGGTGGCATCGCGACGCATAATCTATCGCGTACAGGGTCATGCATAATTCACCGCGGTACAAATTATCGCCGGCAATACCGCTGGACATCCTCACCCTCCCTTTCCGTTCCGCCTTTTCTACTTTCCCCTTTCTTTTCCGCTCTAAACGCACGTTTTATCATTTTTAACTGCGCGCGCGCGATTATCTTTTACAGCCACGATTTTTATTTACGATTCATGCAGATTATGTTTGTACGCTGCAGTCGGATGATTTTCAGGTCGCCGTTACGTTGCGGAGGTAAGAATTTCAGCGAGTCTAAATGCGAACGCTTCTATGCAATTTAATTTTTATTACTAGTTTATGCGCGGAGGAATTATAAATTCTAATTAGACGCTTTCCGCCGGACCATGCTAATTAGCTTGCTATAAACGATACGTCTGCGATATTGAAGTAGCAATTGGTAAATATAATTGCAGGTATACTTTCGAATTTAAAAGCACTTATACCGCCGGCTGCGAGAGCTTGTTAGTCCTTTACACTCGAAAAACGTGCTCGTTTAATACGCTCTGAGACTATGAACGTTGTACGACTGAAATTTCCCGTGTTACGGAAAGTGAAAATAATAAATGCAACTGGGGGAAACTGCATGTGTAGAATTATAATTGCAAATGGTGTGCATTATGACATTGATAGTGCTCACAACTTAGAAGTATTTATGATTTACATGTTTCTGGGTATAAATGATAAAAAGCACGCGATTACTTTTGTAGTCATGGTGAAATTCGAGGAATTGACATTGAGATGAAATTCGATTACAGAGGATAATTAGGCCAATGGGAATTCACGTGTTGAAATTCCACGCATAGAATTCCCATCTGTAGAATTTCCACGCATAGTAATCCCATGCGCTGAGTTCCCACGCGTAGAATTCCCACGCATAGAATTCCCATGCGCTGAGTTCCCACACATAGAATTCTCACGCATAGAATTCCCACGCATAGAATTCCCAAGCGCTGTGTTTCAACGCGTAGAGTTCCAACGCGTAGAATTCCAACGCGTGGAATTCTAATGCGTGGTGTCCCCACGCGCTGAATTCCAACGCGTGGAATTCCTAAGCGCTGAGTTCCCACGCGTAGAATTCCTAAGCGCTGTGTTTCAACGCGTAGAGTTCCAACGCGTAGAATTCCAATGCGTGGAATTCTAATGCGTGGTGTCCCCACGCGCTGAATTCCATCGCGTGGAATTATAATGCCTGGTATCCCTACGCACTGAATTCCAACGCGTAGAATTCCAACGCGTGGAATTCTAATGCGTGGTGTCCCCACGCGCTGAATTCCAACGCGTGGAATTCCTAAGCGCTGAGTTCCCACGCGTAGAATTCCTAAGCGCTGTGTTTCAACGCGTAGAGTTCCAACGCGTAGAGTTCCAACGCGTGGAATTCTAATGCGTGGTGTCCCCACGCGCTGAATTCCAACGCGTACAGTTCCAACGCGTGGAATTCTAATGCGTGGTGTCCCCACGCGCTGAATTCTATCACGTGGAACTCTAATGCGTGGTATCCCTACGCACTGAACTCCAACGCGTAGAGTTCCAACGCGTGGAATCCTAATGCGTGGTATCCCTACGCACTGAATTCCAACGCGTAGAGTTCCAACGCGTGGAATTCTAATGCGTGGTGTCCCCACGCGCTGAATTCCAACGCGTGGAACTCTAATGCGTGGTGTCCCCGCGCGCTAAGTTCCAACGTGTACCCTCTCCTCAGATTTAAGAATCTTCTCCGTTCATTGCACCCGAGAGTCCTAAAATTGCTCCGTCTGAATAACGTTATTCGAACATAATCCCGAAGATGGAAGTCTTTAGCGGACGGGTGCCGATGAAAACGGCTCGTAAAGAAAAAGTCTCGGCGATGGTTTAAAGAAGCAAAAGTTTCGTAGGCTGTAAACGTTCGCCGAGGCAGTACTCGAGGGTGCAGTGGCCGAGGAGCAAAAGACGGTGACGGAACTGTAAAACGAAGGTCTAAGTAGCGGAGAGCAGCTTAAAGCTTCACAGCCACATGTGCGGGTATTCCCGAGAAGCATGTGGCTGGGCTCGAGTAGTAATCCGGACTACCATTTGCAGCCACGAAAACTAAGTACGTGAAACGAATTATTATCGGACCACGGAACGAGCTTGAAGCCGCAGCCGAGTCGAGATTATCAGCCTCGGTGTTTGCCTCGCCTCTGAACTGTCTCTACGGGCTGGTTCCTCTGAATTTAACCGGTTCCCTCGACTTTTTTTCAACTCGATTCTTCTGAAAGCCACTGCAATTCCTTCTCGAGAGACGACCTCCGGCAAATTAATGCGCTCTACGATTTCATGATCGTCTCGTAGAAAATTCTATGTGCTCTCTAGACGGAGATTTTAGGTTAGATGTTCTAGGAGCGATTAACAGAGGTGCAGTTTTTAGAGTTCTAGTCTGTGAAATTATAATTTGTAGTTGCATGAAAATTGTAATTTGTAGTTTTTATCGAGTTCTAATTCGAAATAAGGTTGTGTGTGTGGGTACAACAGGTGGAATTTCAGCGGATGAAATTGCAGTGCGTGAAGTATTAATATTTGGAATTGTTACACGAGGAATTCCAACTTGTGGAATTCTGACACGTGGAATTTCATTTTTTCCAATTCCAGCACGTGAAATTCCATCACTTGGAATTCTATTGCTCCGAATTCCATAGTGTGGAATTCCATCGTTGCCAATTCCATCGCTTGGAATTCCATTGCTTCGAATTCCATCGCTTGGAATTCCATTGCTTCGAATTCCATCGCTTGGTATTCCATCGCGTGGAATTCCACTGCTTCGAATTCCATCGCTTGGAATTCCATTGCTTCGAATTCCATCGCTTGGTATTCCATCGCGTGGAATTCCACTGCTTCGAATTCCATCGCTTGGAATTCCATCGCTTGGAATTCCATCGCTTGGAATTCCATTGCTTCGAATTCTATCGCTTGGTATTCCATCGCGTGGAATTCCACTGCTTCGAATTCCATCGCTTGGAATTCCACTGCTTCGAATTCCATCGCTTGGAATTCCATTGCTTCGAATTCCATCGCTTGGTATTCCATCGCGTGGAATTCCACTGCTTCGAATTCCATCGCTTGGAATTCCATTGCTTCGAACTCCATCGCTTGGAATTCCATCGCGTAGACTTCTATCGCGTGGAATTCCATTGCTTCGAATTCCATCTTGTTGAATTCTAACACGTGGAATTCCAACTTGTCGAATTCTGACACGTGGAATTCCATCTTGTCGAACTCTAACACGCAAAATTCCATCTCGTCGAATTCCAACACATTGAAATTCCACGCATTAGAACTCAACGCACAGAAAATCCACTCACCAGAACTCAGCGCTATAGAAGCTCTAACCTTCAGAATCCTACTATACCCAATTCGATGTACCAGTCCTCTACGCATCAAGTTACAGCGAATCAGAATGCAACGCAATGGGACTCCATTTTTCCAGATGTAATCGAGCGAAAGTTTGAGAGAAGCACCGAGCCGGTGATATTCATACTTCATACGGGATTACACGCCACCGTCCATTAAGCTTTAAAAATGAAAGCACCGTACGTCTAAAGTTTGGAAGTTCGTAAATATTCCAGGCAAGGCTTTCGGTATTTGCGGTTGCCATCAGAAAATTTTCTATGGAACACGGAAACGGCCAGTCAACCGATGCAAGTTTACCGGAAACTCGATGCAAAACCCAGGCATTATTCATGAGTTACGGGAAATTTTTTTTTTTGGAATTCTGACTGATTATGTAGCGAGATAAACTTGACCAGTATTTTGTTTTATTTACGTGCTGTGTATAGATGCGGGAGTAATAATTTTATTGCTTTTTCTGAGAAATTGAATTTGACTCGATGTTTAGTATATTATGTTAATATTTCGCTGTAGATTTCTGACTGCACGTCAGACTCTGAAACAGTACCGTCAGACGATGCCTGAGGGAAGAGCATATAATACGTGTACCGAAACTCCAGTTATGTAATATGAAATATTAATTAATTATTATAACTAATTAATACCAAATATTACGAGAATGATTCCATTGTTCATTATTATCAAACATTCTACGATTGTATTAACATTCCACCACGAATTTCAAAACGTAAAATAGCTCACGTTAAAATTAGAAGTAAAATGAAGAGTCGAAAATTAATGAAACATGTTCGATTATATGAAAAATTTGCTGATACGAGATTTAATAGCAGCTATCAGTGACACGCGAAAAGTTGAAGGGATAAAGTTATTTCATAAATTAAATACGATCGGCCGTCTCGCTAATCGTATACGTCTTCGTCGATCAATTCAAAAGTGCCCCGTGTCCCCAGGGTGCATTATTCCCGACAAAAGAGCCAGCAGAAACTTGCGAGTTTGGTTAGCCTTAATTACCAGTGGTCCCGACGGAAAAGTTGAAATCACGGCCCTAAGCGAGGGTTCGAATAAAAATAAAAGCAAAGGCGAAAAAACGAGCGGGTGATCGAAACGCCCGACATTATCGGCGTGTCAAGAGTTTTCAATAGTTAACGAGCTTTTGATCTGATTATCGACGAAACTTTCGAAGAAGTGTGACAACCGCGGTTCTACAACCGGCCGCAGACATAACGGGCTAATTTCGACGTTTTAATCTGATCGAACTTTATTGCTATAAATCTAACGTGGGAATTTGGCGCGTGGGAACTCCGATATTTGGAACTTAGGGCGTCGGAATTAGGCACGTAGGAGTTTAGCTCAGTTCGAAATCTACGCATCGGAGTTCCACGCATTGGAAATCTACGCGTCGGAATTCCACGCGTGGGAATTCTACGCAAAGGAGTACTACGCGTGGGAATTCTACGCATGGGAGTACTAGGCGTGGGAATTCCACGCATGGGAGTTCTACGCATCGGAATTCCACGCGTGGGAATTCCACGCATCGAAATTCCACGCATGGGAAGTCTACGCATAGGAATTCCACGCGTGGGAACTCTACGCATCAGAATTCCACGCATAGGAATTCCACGCGTGGGAGCTCTACGCATCGGAATTCCACGCGTGGGAACTCTACGCATCGAAATTCCACGCGTGGGAATTCCACGCATCGAAATTCCACGCGTGGGAACTCTACGCATCGAAATTCCACGCGTGGAAACTCTACGCATCGGAATTCCACGCCTGGGAACTCTACGCATCGAAATTCCACGCGTGGGAACTCTACGAATGGGAGTACTACGCGGCGGAACTCAACGCGTGGGAGTTCTACGCGTGGGAACTCAACGCTTGGAAGTCCTACGCGTGGGAACTCAACGCTTGGAAGTCCTACGCGTGGGAACTCAATGCGTTGAAATTTAACGCGTAGGAACTCAACGCTTGGAAGTCCTACGCGTGGGAACTCAGCGCGTAGGAACTCAATGCGTGGGAACTCTACGCGTACAAACTCGAAAATATTATCAATGATTTATAACAGCTGCCCGATATGTAAGCCTCATATAACAGACACGACCCGAATCGATGACTTTTTTTATTCGAAGACATTTTCGTCATGTAACGTGGCTCAATTGCAGAGTCCTTTCAACGACAGAAAAATCAATACTTCCGACGACGTATTTTTCCAGAAAATCCGGGAAATTTTCTGCTGAAGGTGTCGTCTATTTTAATCCTTTGTACACGGTAACCCATAAGTCATTTTCACCTATAAAAGCGTGACGCTTTGGAACTTTCAATCCGTGAGTCAATTAACTCTTTGTTGATATTTTCAATTTTGAAACAATGCTCTATTAAACAGTGGAAAGCACTTATCTTTTGTTAAAAACTGAGTCCGTGTGAAAGGTGCAACAGGAAGTAATTAGATGTCACGGTAAATTGAGGATGTCAGGTAATAAAAATAAAAGTCATGTAATAAAATTTGTTCGACAAGGAACAATAAAATTTGAAGAATCCAACAAAATTTAAATTGTAATTCTTATATGTAGTTTTTCGTATACAAACTTTTAAAAGTTTGTACCACATTCCCCTTCGTAAAGTGGCCTTCAAAAAATAGAATGAAGAGCAGAGCGACAGAATTTAAATATTTCATAACGAAGGTCTTGTGTACGTTGAAGAGGGCGTAATTCGAAAAAGTTTCCGAAAGCGTCCGAAGGTCGAAGAATAAAATGAAAGTCCGTTTCTTGGTCAAGATGATCACTGTTTCTGGCCGTTCGTTTGCGACTTTACTTTTAATCTAATTAGGCAAAAGTCATCGTCGAAACTTCCGTCGAAACATCGTCTCGCGTTTTCGCTGGGTCAACCGAGAGAGAGAAAAAATGGGAAAGGTACACGAACGAAATGTTTCCACGTAACGGGAAAGTTTTCGCGTATAACGAGCATCGAGGAAACTTTTTATTACGTTGCCCGATACAGCTTAATTCCGGTACGTGCTAGGCTGGATTCCTTGTCCATCCTGGATGATGAAAGACGAGATCTACCGTGCTTTGTTATCGCCGGGAACACGAAATCCCTCTTCATGGGTACGTTGGAACATTCGGCACCCATAAATCAATTCGTTCGCCAACAGCCTTTGAATGACGCGTGACTTAGGCGTGTCTACTTTCGTTAGCTTTTACTTTCTTCTCACCATAACTTTACAGGATCAATTTTTCAACATATTCACTGCAATCGACATTATTTTAAATATGAACCAAACTGTATGATGGTTCATATGAAGAGTTTGCCTAGTGGGTGTGCGTTTCTTATATAGTTTCACGTTCAAAAAATGTGAATCCTATTCTGCTCTTAACTTCTTGTCATACTTTAGACACATTCGGTGTAGAATTCCCACGCGTTGAGTTTTAACGCGTAGAATACCCACGCGCTGAGTTCCCACGCGTAGAATTTCCACGCGTTGAATTCCCATGCGTAGACCTTCCACGCGTAGAATTCCGACGCGTTGAGTTCCCACGCGTAGAATTCTCACGCGTGGAATTCCGACGCGTTGAGTTCCCATGCGTGGAATTCCGAAGCGTTAAGTTCCTACGCGTGGAATTCCGACGCGTTGAGTTCCCATACGTGGAATTCCGACGCGTTAAGTTCCAACGCGTGGAATTCTCACGCGTGGAATTCCGACGCGTTGAGTTCCCATGCGTGGAATTCCGACGCGTGGAATTCCGACGCGTTGAGTTCCCATACGTGGAATTCCGACGCGTTAAGTTCCAACGCGTGGAATTCTCACGCGTGGAATTCCGACGCGTTGAGTTCCCATGCGTGGAATTCCGACGCGTTAAGTTCCCATGCGTGGAATTCCGAAGCGTTAAGTTCCTACGCGTGGAATTCTCACGCGTGGAATTCCGACGCGTTGAGTTCCCACGCGTAGAATTCTCACGCGTGGAATTCCGACGCGTTAAGTTCCCATGCGTGGAATTCCGACGCGTTAAGTTCCTACGCGTAGATCTCCCACGCGTAGAATTCTAACGCGTGGAATTCCGAGGCGCTGAGTTCCCACGCGTAGAATTTCAACGCGTGGAATTCTAACGCGCCGAATTCCGACGCGTAGAGTTCCATCTAGACCGAATTCCTACGTGCGTTGAAATTGTTAACAATTACAGAATTATTTAAAAAACAGATTCTCTTCCCAAAAAATAGAAACACCATGTAGTTCTAAAGAGTTTTTCCTGCTAGTAAGAGGCATATGCTCAATATCAAACTAAGGGTCGGCTATTTTTCGTTACTTTCAACCCCGAGTATTCGAAAGCTCTAATTAGCGAATCAAATGCGAGCAGATCAAAGCCGAGTGGCTCGGTGTGTATACGTGTTGCCAATGAAGTAAGTTCGACTAAAAGCCACTTGACCTGTTTTTCTGCATCGCCGAAACAACGACTGGTTCGGTAAACTTTAAAAAAAAAAAAAAAAACACTTTTCTCCGTGTAAACACTTTTCCGGATTCGAATGTCACCGCGACCACGCGAGACCCTTGCTATTGAAGTGTTTGCGAGAGTCTCCGTGTATGTCTGTGTGCTACTATCGATTGTAAACATCGAATTCAAGTCTTACGATTCGATTTAAGAAGTGTTTTTGCGCGTCGAGGAAAATCCCGTGAAAGAACAAACTCGAGACGTCAGGATGCAGACTTCGCGAGAGGAATACCGCGGAACGAAAATAAGCTCGAGAAACTTTGAGAATATTATTAAAAATATTCCTCTCTCGTACTCAGATTTCAATTCTGCCGTGTTTTTGTATCGAATATGGAGAACTACGATCGTTTTATTTTCGCTCGATGGATCGTATCGATGAGAGCGACATAAAAAGTTGAAAAGTGACGATATCCTTTCGAGTTTTCTTTTTCTGAAAAATTGTTTGCGAACACTCGAACGGATCTCGTTACGAAGTGTTCGCACTTCGGTTAATATTGCTCGTAACAATAACAACGGGAAATTGGAAAAAATTCCACTTTGTACCATTTTATTACCTGACGAATTCCCTTTATAACAATTTCGCTTTATTAACTAAAATATTGCCGTATGTTTTTGTATAGGCAACCGTTATTTGCAGTAAACAAAATTCGTTAATTAAAAACGTATTCAAACACATTCCTGTGAGGCGAGTTTTTGAGCATTGATATTCCAGAAATATTTAATTCCATTCGATTCAATTGTTCGCGTAGAAATTTCGTGTCCACTTAAATTATTGATCAAATTGAACAACCACTTTTCATTAATGCGAGAGGGTAGATCAATAGAGGGAGCTAATATTTGCTGTTACAGTTCTATAAAAATCGACATTACACTTGAAACGTAAGGGTTTATTCAACTCTGATCAACTGGTGGGAAAATAACATTGTGACGCAACTCCTCGGTCACGTTTTCTGGCGACACAAGATGGCGTAACAATATCTTCGATAACGAGGGCTAGTTGGAATATCCCGTTTATCCCGAGTTCACCTGCATACATCGCAAACTTGCACGTTGGAGATCCGATTCAGTCGCAATTGCGTACAATTCTGTAGTTGCAGGTAGCAGTAACATCGTTCATAGCCTGATGTTATGAGTTTACACCGCGGTGGGTACGCGGATTTCATGCAGACAAAGACACGTTCGGGCGCTGATTAACGCTATGTATACGTTGCGTTCAAACAAGGTGTCTATACTGCATAGTCGTTAAATTGCGATATCACTCGCTGAATTACACACGCGTTGGACTTCCGTAGGTACCCAATCAGTCGAAGCCTTATTCGGTACTGAAGAGAATATTCAGAACTTAATATTATAATATTTATTATAATAGGAACTCCACGCATCGGAATTCAGCGCGTTGCAACTTTACTCTTTGGAACTCAGCGCGTGCGAATTCTATGCGTTGGAATTCAGCGCATGGGGATACTACGCATGGGAATTCTACGCGTTGGAACTCAGCGCGTGAGAATACCACGCGTGGGAATTCTACGCGATGGAACTCTACGCGTTGGAACTCAGCGCGTGGGAATTCTACTCGTTGGAACTCAGCACATAGGAATTCCACGCGTGGGAATTTTACGCGATGGAACTCTACGCGTTGAAATTCAGCGCGTGGGAATTTAATGCGATGGAACTCTACGCGTTGGAACTCAGCGCGTGAGAATTCCACGCGTGGGAATTCTACGCGTTGGAACTCAGCGTATAGGAATTTTACGCGATGGAACTCTACGCGTTGAAATTCAGCGCGTGGGAATTTAATGCGATGGAACTCTACGCGTTGGAACTCAGCGCGTGAGAATTCCACGCGTGGGAATTCTACGCGATGGAACTCTACGCGTTGGAACTCAGCGCGTGGGAATTCTACGCGTTGGAACTCAGCGCATAGGAATTCCACGCGTGGGAATTTTACGCGATGGAACTCTACGCGTTGAAATTCAGCGCGTGGGAATTTAATGCGATGGAACTCTACGCGTTGGAACTCAGCGCGTGAGAATTCCACGCGTGGGAATTCTACGCGTTGGAACTCAGCGCATAGGAATTTTACGCGATGGAACTCTACGCGTTGAAATTCAGCGCGTGGGAATTTAATGCGATGGAACTCTACGCGTTGGAACTCAGCGCGTGAGAATTCCACGCGTGGGAATTCTACGCGTTGGAACTCAGCGCATAGGAATTTTACGCGATGGAACTCTACGCGTTGAAATTCAGCGCGTGGGAATTTAATGCGATGGAACTCTACGCGTTAGAACTCAGCGCGCGAGAATTCCACGCGTGGGAATTCTACGCGATGGAACTCTACGCGTTGGAACTCAGCGCGTGGGAATTCTACGCGTTGGAACTCAGCGCATAGGAATTCCACGCGTGGGAATTTTACGCGATGGAACTCTACGCGTTGAAATTCAGCGCGTGGGAATTTAATGCGATGGAACTCTACGCGTTGGAACTCAGTGCGTGGGAATTCCACGCGTGGGAGTTCTACGCGATGGAACTCTACGCGTTGGAACTCAGCGCGTGGGAATTCTACGCGTGGGAATTCTACGCGATGGAACCCAGCGCATGGGAACTCGAAGCGTTGACAGTCAATGCGTTGGAACTCAGTGCGTGGGAATTCAGTGCATGGTAATTCTACGTGTGAGAACTTAACATTAAAGAGTCACATTAAAAAAGTAATCCTGTAAAAACTTAATCTCACAAATTCATAATAACACTCTATAAACCTGACTACATCCTTGCACATAATCAAATACCATCAACATTCAAACCAAAGAGCAGAACAAAGATTCTATACCACTTCTGTAATAGTCACTCCAACACGACTTCGTGCTTCAAAAATTGACTACCCTCCACATCGACGAGTTGTTCAACGACATATCGAAATGGAACTCTTGACGATTTTCGCGGAAAATCACGTGTGTGACAAGGGAAATTCTTTACACCACCAATATCGTTCTCGATAACGTGTCTATCGGTAACAATTTCAATTTTGTCGTGCCTCGTTCGATATCGATCCTGACCGAATGTGCTCAAGGTAACCCGAATTGAAAAGCTCCCTGAACGATCTTAAAACACAAAGAAATGAAAACGGCTGTATCACCGATTTGTGGATCTGACTTTCCATTAGCGAAATAGCGTCCCTCCTTCGAGCGGTCCTCGTCACTTTCAGATACGCTTGCCACCCTTGTTTTCTCGCTTTTGTGTTCCTTCCCCGTTTTCTCACTTCCCGTTGCTTTTACGGTTCGGGATTAATACTGCACCGACACATCTTATGCACGAGGTACATATGTGATGCATAACTGTATGTGAGGGGCTACAACTGACGCACTTTGTGTGTCACATGTTTAGTACGTATTTAGTGACGCACATGTTGCGTCATGTACTCTCTTTACACAACATATTTTGCTGATATTTTCTGAACTATTTACTATTGAACTATTGCAGAACTATTTAGTTACAATGTAGACACATGTTCCATGTGTTCCATCTGATTTATTTCAAAGATTAGATAGAAATTATGACACACCAGGTGCGTCCTAAGGTATCCAAATAACAACTAAAGACACAAAATAAATTATGAATGCATCATCTGCTTATACAGTCCCATTTATACACACTGTTGTACATCACGTCTTAATTATTCGATACGACACCACGTGCGTTCTGAACTCCCCACGTAACGCAATCAACATTCCGTCACAAGCTCTGCAACGCAGATAACTATTGTTTAAGTTATTTAATTAACGATTCAATGAACACCCTTATTCAGATAATACAACTAATCTAGCCTATGTGTCATGATCTATCTATACCAACGCAACTGACGCATCTTATGCGTCCCTTGTCAATTATTCAATATTAATTTATGATACGTCGTGTGTATCCTACGATATCCATACAACCAACTACTACGCCTTGCAAGCTATCTATGCAATGCAATTGACAATGCAATTTGTGCATGGTATATAATTGGCGACGCATACGGTGCGTCCTATGTAATCTATACAATGCAACAATGCACCCTGAACTATCCGTGTAATGCAACTAATGACGCACCTTGTGTACTTGGTTTAATTATTCGATACAGAGACGCACCACGTGCGTCGTATGTAGTAGATGTTATAACGGATGACGCAGCATATGCGTCTTATATAATTTGTGTCGTACGGGATGACGTAGTTTGTGTGTGTTATGCGATGGAGGTTATAACCGATGACGCATATGGTGCGTCTTATGATATCTGTATGTGATAACGAATGACACACCATGTGCGTCTTCTGCAATTTTATATGTTATGACTAATGACGTACTTTGTGTGTCCTATAAAACTCGTATGTTGTAACTAATGACGCAGATGATGTGTCCTATGTAATTTCGTATGTGAGAACGACTGACACACCACGTGCGTCTTATGCAATTTTATAGTTTATGACTAATGACGCACCTTGTGCGTTCTATGTAATTCGTATGCTATAACTAATGACGCACATGGTGCGTCCTATGTAATTTCGTATGTGATAACCTATGACACACCACGTGCGTCATATGCAATTTTGTATGTTGGAACTAATGACGCATCTTGTGTGTCCTATGCAATTCATATGTTATAACTAATGACGTACCATGTGCGTCCTATGCAATTTCACATGTGATAACCGTTGACACACCATGTGCGTCTTCTGCTATTTTATATGTTATGACTAATGACGTACTTTGTGTGTCCTATAAAACTCGTATGTTATAACTAATGACGTATCACGTGCGTCCTATGCAATTTGACATATTATAACCAATGACGCACCACGTGTGTCTTATGCAATTTCATATGTCACAACTCGTGACGCACCTTGTGTGTCCTACGCAAGTCATATGTTAAAACTAACGTCGCACCACGTGCATTTATGCAATTCCTATCGAATATCTTTTTCTTTCCAATATAAATTTATCGACATCGTTGAAGAACAGTGATTACGAAAGCATCGAGTCCCATTAAAAAAAGAAATCCGAATAACGAATGTTGCGTTCAGCAAGCAATAACAATGGCCGTACCTTTATAAGAATCGTTATTACAGAATGGCCAGGGCTGTATTACATTAGGGAACGCGTACACCATTACAGCAGTTGCAATATTCGAAGCTCGTTGCGGTGGATTTGCAAGCTCTCCTCGATAACAATTACTTTCTAACCAGGAGATAACAGTGTAAGTCACGTTACGAAATTGCTCGTCGGAATCTAATAAACGGTATAATGCAAAGATAGAGTAGGTATTTCCACGGAAAATATTTCCCATTTCCGTCGATGCAACAGTTTATTTAATTATTCGTAACCCAGCAATATTAATGCATACTGATATTCTTGACTTTAATAACCGCTATGCCGAAGCACGGCATTCGTATCCGCGGTTCGTTTGAAGAATTTACGGAAAAATTGTACACGAGTTGAGCGATAATTTAACTTTTACTGTTACTTTCGTTTTTGTGGTGTTTGTATATTATTTTTCAGCAAAACTTCACTTTTCGCTGTTACTAATATCTTTCGCAGATTTGAGGGTAACTTAAACACCATCACGTGTAATATTGCTAAGAAATTAAAAATTAATGAGTATAAATACCGATTGTCCAAAGTGTCCAGCGCAGCAAATCCGCAGAAGACAGCAAATCAAACTCGTCGACAGGCGCAATGTCTCACGCAAAAATTGTCATACACTATATCCTGCACACGCACAAATCTCCGAAAGTCCGTTACACCGTAGTGTCACTGCAACATCGATCGCTCGCGCGATCTCCTCGATCGATGCATCGATCACACGCACAAACCGAACGTCAGATTCTAGGCTATGCCATAGCTGTCACTGTATCAACATACCCACACGTCACGAACACCATCCGTAATTCGACGTCCTTTTCACGTCATTTCAACGAAACTGTCCTGCAAGTTGCAACCGCGAACACTTACTCAGATGGACAGAAAGACGGTACATGAGACTTCGAACAAGTTCTATTAATTTCACATTGCGTTCGGAAGCTCGACTACCACCGGAATACTGGCGGAGAACAAACGATAGCCATGACGTGGGTCACTCTTTAAACGACCTCGTTAATCGCGGATTCTCCCGGCGCGAAAAACACCCACTTGAAAACCGTGCGCGCCGAGGATCGGGCGGTGACTGAAGCCACTGTGCTGTCTCGCTCTCCTTCACCCCCACCCTCTCTCTCGCTCGTTGAACCGAACCCCCCACCCCTAAACTTACGATCACTTCGTCTCTTTTCGCCTCGTGACGAAAATCTTCTTGTCTACTCCTCCTACTGATACTTATTTTCAATTTTAAATATTTTGATTCTCGCTGAATTTTGGTACTTGGGAAGTTTAACTTTGCACTTTGAAAATATTAGTTATAGTGGTTCAGATTTGGGGTTGATGGCTTGGAAATGAAATTTGAGAGGTTTAAGAAATTGAGGTTGGGAAGTTTAAGAGTTTAATAGTTTAGAAATTTGAAGTTTTGGGATGTAGAGAACTGGAGGACTCAAAATTTGAAGATTTGGGAGTTTGAGAGCTTGAGGCCTCAAAATGTGAAGACTAGAGAGTTTGAGAGCTTGAAGGGTTCAAATTTGAAGATTTCTAAATTTCTAAATTGAACAGTTAGAAGGTTTAAGGATTCGAAAAATTGAGAGTAAAAGATTGCAAAAGAATTTAACAACTGAGAAAAAAATTCTATCTACTCAAACACCGTCAGGTCTAAACTTTACTTCAAAACCTTCACCTTCTAAAAATCGGAAAAAATTTCCCAGTGTACATCTCCTATGATCACAATGCATCTCTATCTCCACCATACTCCACTTCTTATCATCCCCTTTCCATGCCTTCGTCACATTTACTCCCCGTTCCCTCTTTGTTCCACAGGTGATCTTCCATCGCGTACAGTGCATCTTTATTTAGAACAGTTGTCCTGGTCACACTCTTCGTACATCATGCGTGTGTCTGTTGCTCGATGTGTGCACGCGCAAGCATCCAACGGGCAAGCACAGAGTGCCACGCCTACCCCTTCCGTATATGTATGCCACCGATACGAGGCGCCTAACCTCGGGCTTCCTGGAGACGTTCTTCAAGCTTTTTTTTCTACGCGCCCTGCATCTGAATTCGCTACAGGACTATTGCACTCTCGGTTACGTGGATTGCGCCGGCTTTAAGGACACGGCTGATCCGGATCTTACGGGATGCTGCCTCAGATTCGATCTCCGATAAGCCTGCGAACAGTTTAAATGATAATTACAGGCTGCCAAAGCTGCTTAAGCTATTAGGGTGAAATTGAGCGGCTGAATACGAATTGTTATAATTGAGCCAATATTTTTTTAGGTATAAGGAGAATATGAAGGTATTTGGGATCATTGGTAGTTTTAGATGTGTTACTTATGTGAGTCTTCTTAAATTTTTAGTGGGTTCGCATGTTCTTCGTGAGTTGATCTGAGAATTGTTGGAGTTAGGTGTGACGAATACTACGCGTGGTGATTGTACTTGTGACGAATATCACGCGTGGTAATTGCACGCATGACGAATACCATGCGTGGTAATTCGACGCGTTACTATTTCTACACATTTCTATCTCCACGCGTGGTAATTCGACGCGTTATTAACTCCACGCGTGGTAATTCGACGCGTTATTATCTCCACGCGTGGTAATTCGACGCGTTACTGTCTCCACGCGTGGTAATTTGATGCGTTACTATCTCCACGCGTGGTAATTCGATGCGTGGAAATTCGATGCGTTACTATTTCCACGCGTGGTAATTCGACGCGTGGTAATTCGACGCGTTACTATCTCCACGCGTGGTAATTCGACGCGTGGAAATTCGATGCGTTACTATTTCCACGCGTAGTAATTCGATGCGTAGAAATTCGATGGGTTACTATCTCCACGCGTGGTAATTCGACGCGTAGTAATTCGATGCGTTATTATCTCCACGCGTGGTAATTCGACGCGTGGAAATTCGATGCGTTACTATCTCCACGCGTGGTAATTCGATGCGTGGAAATTCGATGCGTTACTATTTCCACGCGTGGTAATTCGACGCGTGGAAATTCGATGCGTTACTATTTCCACGCGTAGTAATTCGATGCGTAGAAATTCGATGGGTTACTATCTCCACGCGTGGTAATTCGACGCGTAGTAATTCGATGCGTTATTATCTCCACGCGTGGTAATTCGACGCGTGGAAATTCGATGCGTTACTATCTCCACGCGTGGTAATTCGATGCGTGGAAATTCGATGCGTTACTATTTCCACGCGTGGTAATTCGACGCGTGGTAATTCGATGCGTTACTATCTCCACGCGTGGTAATTCGACGCGTGGAAATTCGATGCGTTACTATTTCCACGCGTAGTAATTCGATGCGTAGAAATTCGATGGGTTACTATCTCCACGCGTGGTAATTCGACGCGTAGTAATTCGATGCGTTATTATCTCCACGCGTGGTAATTCGACGCGTGGAAATTCGATGCGTTACTATCTCCACGCGTGGTAATTCGATGCGTGGAAATTCGATGCGTTACTATTTCCACGCGTGGTAATTCGACGCGTGGTAATTCGACGCGTTACTATCTCCACGCGTGGTAATTCGACGCGTGGAAATTCGATGCGTTACTATTTCCACGCGTAGTAATTCGATGCGTAGAAATTCGATGGGTTACTATCTCCACGCGTGGTAATTCGACGCGTAGTAATTCGATGCGTTATTATCTCCACGCGTGGTAATTCGACGCGTGGAAATTCGATGCGTTACTATCTCCACGCGTGGTAATTCGATGCGTGGAAATTCGATGCGTTACTATTTCCACGCGTGGTAATTCGACGCGTGGTAATTCGACGCGTGGTAATTCGATGCGTTACTATCTCCACGCGTGGTAATTCGACGCGTGGAAATTCGATGCGTTACTATTTCCACGCGTAGTAATTCGATGCGTCGAAATTCGATGGGTTGCTATCTCCACGCGTGGTAATTCGACGCGTAGTAATTCGATGCGTTATTATCTCCACGCGTGGTAATTCGACGCGTGGAAATTCGATGCGTTACTATCTCCACGCGTGGTAATTCGACGCGTCAGTATCTCCACGCGTGGTAATTCGATACCAAAATTGAACTGCCAAAATAATTACTGCATCATTTCCATAAAATGTCCGTACATAACCTCCCTCGAATAATACTTCCACAATCTTCTCGAGCACCATTTAAAAATCCGAAAGGTTCTCCAACAATAAGACGTAACTCCACATAATGCGTTTTTGAGTTGAAAATAATTCTACGTCGCATTTACGACATTCACAGAGATTGCAAAAGTAGAATTAGTCTTCTGACAAGACCAAGCTCGCTTGAACGTTTCGCTTCGCAGCTGTCGTGTCATGCAAGAATTAGTATCACCACCGAAACATGCCACATTTCTGTTCCCGCTCTGTTTCACACCACTGAACAACCACACCTTTCAAGGGCATTATGCATACATAAGACAGCGCATGATTCCTCAAACTGCTGAGGATTCTGTAATTCGCGATAAGAAACTTTTGCTACTTTGTTTCAGTTATTCTACTGAGTTTCTCTCTGTTATCAAATAATAAAGAAATAAAAATTCTATTTGTACATTGACTGTCGCAGTAGAAGTTACAGTATGTGATCAGACTATTCTTCTAAAGAATAGTTAAGAACATAAATGAAAGATTTTCCAGTTCCGTTCTATAATTTGTTAACATGTGTATATCATTGCTTATATTATGGACAGTCAACAATTTCAGTTTCTTCTTCAAATAATTGATTTCACCTAACATCTAGGTGATCCTAGATCTAGCTTCAGCTACCTAGATTTAAATATGGTGTACAACACGAGAGAACACAAATAATTTTCTTACAATTTGAATTCATTTACCACAGCTCCCCCAATAACCGATTTTAATTAATTTCTAATTAACTTATTTATCACACTTCAGCTACGAACATTATCTGTACAGCTACTCCGTATAATTTTCACAATGGTAATTAACGTATTAAACAACATTCGGAAACTTTGTATTTATGTTCTTTTTCCATTAACCACGCAATGAAATTAAATTAATAATATTAGCCCACTCGAAATTAGCACAGTTCCACGGAAAACAAATATCCGTGGAAATTGTTACCGGAGCGTATCGTCCACGAACTAGTTGGGGGTGAATCTCCCGTGGCAACTATGCAAAGCATTTCCAATTTCCACCTATGCATACGTGTAGCCATCGATGTTATACATCCTTTCTTCTCTACCTATCGTCTTTCTCTTCGCAAGTTTTCCGCTTCGCTAGTCTATCTGCACTCTCGCTTTATTAAGTAACCGTCGATAATCGTGCTTTATGTCTGATTTCTACCCTCGTCACATCAGTTTTTGTACAAATAATAAAATGAATTTCAGTAACTGCACTTACTGCAATTACTATACGTTAATGTACTTCAGATGACTGCACGTTAATGTACTTCAGATTAGTACTCGTTGGATTACTGCGCGATAGATTACCACACGTTAGATTAATACCTACTGAATTTCTGCACGCTACGCCAGGCGTTAAATTACTACATGTTAGATTACTCACATTAGCATGCATTAGTAGTAATAGAGATTGTTACGTGTTAGATTACTGCGCGATACGTTGCTATAGATTAGATTGTTACACGTCAGATTACTGTGTGTTCGATTACTGCGCGTTGGATTACTACACGACAGCTATAGCGTTAATTATCTACGCGTTCGATTACCATACGATAGAGCTACAACACGTCAATTATCTACAGAATTAGATTATCACGTGACCAAGCTCCAGCACGTTAGATTAGCACACGTTAGATATGTACACGTTAGATTAGCACATGTTAGATTAGCACACGTTGGAACACCAACGCGTTAGAATGTCTACGCGTTAAAATTTCATCGCGTAAAAAGTCCAGCTCCGTCGACTACTGCGCGTAAATACGCCAACGTGTTGTAATAGCAAACATTAAAATACCGTCGCGTATCGCCACATGTGATATTTCCACGCGTGAGACCAACGCACCGCCATACACCTTAATATCCCATATCACACATAATATCCCATCCCAAGAATCGCAGAGATTAATTCTTCCGACTCCAATAAAGTTCCACTTATCGTTTTCAATAGAAATACTACAAGTGATAAACTCGACGATTCATTCGGGCCAAACCCCTCGGGTACAAGGCTCTTAATGGAGCTCGAGGTTAAATGGAAACTTTAACACATAGACATCTTCTATCTTTTTTATACCCCACTTAATCGATTATCCTCAATCCGTAATATCGGTCACAGATAACCATTACATTTTATTCGATCCGTTAATCAAGTGAAGGCCCGCCAGACCGGTATATTCGAGGGTCTCTTATTCCTGCGCGGTTTTTCACGGATATGGATGTATTAATCAACACGTGCAGACGGTGTAAGGTATTCCGGAACCGGCGGAAAACAATGGACAATTAATGCACGCCATTCGTCGACGGCATTCCACCGCCACTGAACTGCACCGGCAGCCGCTTTGCGTACTCCCAGAAGTTGCACAAAGGATGAGCGAATGCCACGGCTGCTCGGGGAGCCTAGTGTCTTGATTCGTTTTTCAAAATGAACCCTTTGATTCGTCTTACGTCGGTCATATGCCTACCCGAATCAACCTGCACGGAAATTCCTTGAATGCCCATTCAAACGCCAGTTCTGTCGTGCGTTTGTTCGCTGTTCGCGGATCACGAAATCGTTCGCGTGAATTAACTCGGAATTTTATTTGGAGGTCTTTAGTGTGATATTGCTGGGATGTGGTGAATTATGGTGCTATACGATTGTGGCGCTATAGATTGTGTGTAAGATTATGGCGAGATGGATTGTGTCACGTTATATTGTGGCGTGATAGATTAGGTTATGGTAGATTAGGATGCGTCAGATTATGGCGTGTGGTATCACCATGCGTTGTAACTTGGTGCATTAGCATTGCAACGCGATGAAATTTGACGCGACAGTATCCCTACGCGTGGTAATTCGATGCGTTAGTATCTCCACGCGTGGTAATTCGACGCGTTACTATCTCCACGCGTGGTAATTCGATGCGTCAGTATCTTCACGCGTGGTAATTCGACGCGTTACTATCTCCACGCGTGGTAATTCGATGCGTCAGTATCTTCACGCGTGGTAATTCGATGCGTCAGTATCTCCACGCGTGGTAATTCGATGCGTTACTATCTCCACGCGTGGTAATTTGACGCGTTACTATCTCCACGCGTGGTAATTCGATGCGTTACTATCTCCACGCGTGGTAATTCGATGCGTTACTATCTCCACGCGTCGTAATTCGATGCGTCAGTATATCCACGCGTGGTAATTCGATGCGTTACTATTTCCACGCGTGATAATTCGACGCGTTGCTATCTTCACGCGTGGTAATTCGACGCGTCCGTATCCCCACGCGTGGTAATTTGACGCGTCAGTATCTCCATGCGTGGTAAAGAAGTATAGGACTTTAGGTACATAAAGAATATTCTCCAATATAGCCGCTGCTAAGAGTGAGATTACGTTCATAGGTATAGTTATTTGCGAATATCTCGTTCTACATCAACTGTACGACAAAAATGGTTATTACACAATTTGCAGCTTATGAAATTCTCTACAAAAAAGGTCGTATAAGTTTTCCTCGTGAGAGCACTGATTTCAACGTACGATGGTGTTTGTTTTTCCTCGAACCACACGATCATTGAAAATTTACGTACACTCGAAAGCGGTCGAATCTCGAATGAACGTTTAGAAGTTGCGAGAAAGTTGGTATCGCGGATAATCCCGTTGATGGCGAGTATGAGAAGTTCTCACCTACGTATATCGAGTATCGGTGACAGTTCAGTAAGCCCGGGCATCCAGGTTGCTCGATCCGCTTTAATTCGACGAAAAGGTCGTCGACGCGTCGCGGGAAATTGAATTCGCGTATCGTTCGACGAACGGCGGCGAGAAAATTGGAACAAAAGAGAGAGAGAAGGGATATCGTCAGGGACATTTCTGTCCGAAAACTCTATTCGTGGCTCATCGAATTAGGGCAAATTTAAACGAGACGCGTTCAGATCGGTCTGTTTGTCGAAGCGATGCGCCAGAATCGATCCTGCTCTCTCGACGATACGGCCCATTCGGCTCGAGTTACAAACGCAACCAGCGTGCAGAATTCCGAATAATTTATACGCTAATGGGCGACGTTTATCCGATTGTTTGGAGAAACGGCCGGGGGAGACGATAGAACGATATTAATTCGTGAATGAAACGGAAACGTTCTGGGGAAGAGGTTTATGCTCCAATCCAAAAGGATTTTGTTACCAATTTGTATCTTTAAGATATAATTATGAAATATCAAGGGTCCTCGTTAAATTGCCGAGTTGTGATTTCTTGTGGCATCTTGCGTTCAGTTACAATAAGTTAAATTAACAATGTGTCGAATTACATTGCGTGGAAATTGTATACTAATGATATAACGAGTGGTAACTGCACGTTGCGATACTAATACAACCATTTGTAACTTGTGAAGATACTAATGCATCGACTAACAACGCGAGCCATAATGTAACGTGTAATAATCTAACGCGTAGTAATTCTACGTAGAGTAAATTATAGTACTAATTTCCGTATCAGCCCGTATCTATCATATCACATTGCAATCACAGTAATTCAACAGGTAGCAATCTAGCATGTAATAATCTAGAGTATAATACAATGTAAATATAAATTCATGTAAAACAACAATTTCTGTCTCAGATGGCAATATAACGAAAGTCTACTGTAAAGGAAAAAAAAACATGACCAGTGTGTATGTATTTAAACGATAATTGCGAAAGTCCAGATCCAGCTGGAAACTCTAACGTTTAATCCCATTTATTGAGTTTTATCGAGTTTTCAGGGGCAAAGAAGTTTTGCAAGTAATTATTATAATTATCGCGGCAAGCAACTTTAAGTACCTTTCTTTTCCCTGATAAAAAGCTTCTCCTTGTTTAGTACAGGGATAAGATGAACTCGAGTTACGTTAATTAAGCAGCTTGACGCCTAGATAGCCGAAAACCGAAATGTAATCAACTTTTGGTGCTAAACGAAACCTTATATAGAGAACCCTAATGAAACCTTTCGACCTTCCGAATCTTAAGGGAACGAATCCCTTGGATTTTCTGGATCTTCTAGTTAGATTGAAGCTGCTTATACAAACATTAGATGTCGAGATATACAAAGAATTAACAGTCTATAACATTTTATCCTATATTTATCTTTTAGAATCTCAAAGCAGGCAATTTAATATTAAATATTCAATTAAATCTCACACATACAAGTCATAAATAAAAGATATATTTAACCACCAACGATCGCGAGAAACCAATATTCGTAAATGTTCCAATATATGGTAACCACGAGACGAAGAGGTTAAATATTACATTCGCAGCCGCAGAGTTTTCGAAAATTTCCAATTTCCTTACATATCCCAATTTCGTAGATACTTTACAACTACTTGTCCAATATTTCCAGTCTCCCTTTTCCGCACGAACAATTTTACGCATCCAGAAATCCCGAAGAAAGTCACATGTATCTCGGAAACTTCGCTTTAATTCA
This sequence comes from Megachile leachella, assembly GCA_963576845.1. Lineage (NCBI taxonomy): Eukaryota > Metazoa > Arthropoda > Insecta > Hymenoptera > Megachilidae > Megachile > Megachile leachella. Next base: position 12,819,175 of record OY756257.1, read on the forward strand.
CCGCGGAACCAAAGTACATCAAAGTATGCGTATTATCTATGAGGCTATGCAAAGTTTTACAGTCAGCCCGGTCGAAATAGAAACTTGCGAACCGCACTTTGCGTCTCGGGGCACAAAATTGGACACGTACGAACGGAACGGAACTATCTGGGAGCTTTTCAGCTCGCGCAAGCGGTTACCACTATGGTCCAGGGAAATACGAACGGTAACGTGATATCCAAAAAACATGATATTCGACCGACATATTCGAAACATATATACAGGTGCATATGTGCGGCGAGGTTCAAACTTTATTCACAAGTAGTGCACGGAATAGTGCACTTTATAATTAGTATTTGTATTTGTAATTGTTATTGTTGGGGTGGTTTGTTATTTATGGACAATTGGTAGTAATGCGTCGAATTATCAGGCGTGGAGATAGAGATGCGTCGAATTACCACGCGTGGAGATAGGGACGCATCGAATTACCACGCGTGGAGATAAGGACGCGTCGAATTACCACGCGTGGAGATAGTAACGTATCGAATTACCACGCGTCGAATTACCACGCGTCGAATTACCACGCGTGGAGATAGTAACGCATCGAATTACCACGCGTGGAGATAGTCACGCGTCGAATTACCACGCGTGGAAATAGGGACGCGTCGAATTACCACGCGTGGAGATACTGACGCGTCGAATTACCACGCGTGGAGATAGTAACGCGTCGAATTACCACGCGTGGAAATAGTAACGCGTGGAAATACTAACGCGTCGAATCACCACGCGTGGAGATAGTAACGCGTCGAATTACCACGCGTGGAAATAGTAACGCGTCGAATTACCACGCGTGGAAATACTAACGCATCGAATTACCACGCGTAGAGATACTGACGCGTCGAATTACCATGCGTGGAAATAGTAACGCCCTATAAATTCCCATAATACACCTATCCTTCATCTACCTTAATCTAACTAATCACCAAAAGTAAAACTACATAATTCATTTAAAAATGCATAATTCATCAAACAGATTCTCCTCCATCCCTTCCCTTGCCATTCACCTCTGCACCATAATTTAAAGCAACCCAAACTGTCCACACCGTCCGCAATTTCCCAGTATCACAGCAATTTTCAAAATCGTAGCTTCTCGGCTGAAAATAGCAGGCTCAGGCCGTGAACACTGGTTTTCTTTTCCTGCATCGAGGGCTGGGTCCGTATAGCTGGATTTGCACGGGAAAGTCTCCCCGCGCACGGAAATGGGACGCACGTGTCCGGTTTATCAAAAAGTCCCTTTCGTTCTCCCGCTTTCCGCGAAGAAAAGAGCCGCAGAACATTCTACGACACCAGAGCCCGCCTTCTGTTGCCGTTAGTACGTAGTTTGCATTTATTGCACCGAGGACGTGCCAGCCACGAACGTGCTGCTGCTTTCTGGAAATCGAAGTATGATTGAACTTCTTGTTTCGTGAAAGACTTCCTTCTTGTAACTCTATCCCGATGAGGGGATCGACTTCATGCTTCTAGTTGGGGTAACGGGATGTTTGAAGCTGGATGTTGTTGATCTTGTTGCGGGATGGAGATATTGGAACAGAGGGACTGATTTGAATGGAGGATATTGGGGATCATTATTGGAGAATTAATTTCAAGTTTTTGGACTTCTACAAGTAATTAAGAGAAATCTATCAAGGTAATATTTTTTGAAATTCTCAAATGTACAAATCTTCATATTTCCTAGTAAACAAGTTGCTAAATGTCTATATGCTTACACTATCAATTACACTATCTCAAACACCAAAAATTTCACCCCGAATGCTCAAATTTACTTTCTAACTTCCCACCCTAAACTTACACCACTCTCAACACCATCACATACGCCACCTTACGATTCAATGTTAGTCGCTGAATAGGTAGCTATGTATTTATTCAGAATGCACCGGTAAAATATGTTAGGGGTAAAAACGAGCTGTCGTAGCTTTCTCGCCGATGTCTCCAGGGGTTGAATGCACGCTACGAGCCACTAAGCTCCCAGCAGGTTCTGCTTCATTAATTCGAAACACTGGATACGTGACGTCAATTGCGCTGGTTGAATTGTTGCCAGTTAACCTGTTCCTACCAAGATGCTTAATTTCGGATTTTAGTATCTGACCTTGTTGCGAGCATTACGACAACCATAACCTGCTACATTACCCAAAATTCGGATCAACGTTTTAACGAGAAGGCACTTCGCAGACAGCTATATATTTTTTATACCGATCAGCAAACTAGACACACTTGATATCTTTTTATACTATTTTTTATTCAGCGTATGTACTTATTGATTACCCTGTTGTGACTTTCGTTTGAATCTTCTATTGGACTCATTAATCACTCCTGACCTCAAAATAGCGTCCTACAAAACATTGATAAATTAATTAATTTTTCTAGAGGCAAGCCTGACGCACAGAGGCGATGCGGAGGATATGCGACCCGGTAAAGTTTGCAGAGCACGACTAGAGGGAAAAACGCGATGCACCTAAGTGCATAACAATAAAAAGTCTGTCGGGAAAGTGCTCCGGTCATTCCGTATGCATATTGCAGCGGCCGGTTGCCTGTGTGCGAAGTGCACTTTAAAGGCTCGAAACCGATATCTGGTTGTCCTTAATTATAGCGAGATGCCTTCTGTCATAACCGCCATTTCAGGTGTCGTTCGAGATGATTTGGGACTTGGGAATTTTTAGTTCAAGCTTGGAAATTTGCAGCTTACAAATTTGGGGTTTTGCGAATTTGGAAACTTGAACAGTTGGAGATTTGGGAGTTTGGTTGTTGGCGAATTTGGGGGGTTGAGAATTTGCAAGCTTGCGAATTTGGGGGGTTGGGAATTTGGGGGGTTGAGAGTTTGCAAGCTTGGGAATTTGGGGGGTTGAGAATTTGCAAGCTTGGAAATTTGGGGGGTTGAGAATTTGGGGGGTTGAGAATTTGCAAGCTTGCGAATTTGGGGGGTTGAGAATTTCCAAGCTTGCGAATTTGGGGGGTTGAGAATTTCCAAGCTTGGGAATTTGGGGGGTTGAGAGTTTGGAAGCTTGCGAATTTGGGGGGTTGAGAATTTCCAAGCTTGCGAATTTGGGGGGTTGAGAATTTCCAAGCTTGGGAATTTGGGGGGTTGAGAGTTTGGAAGCTTGAGAATTTGGGGGGTTGAGAATTTGCAAGCTTGGGAATTTGGGGGGTTGAGAATTTGGAAGCTTGGAAATTATCAAGCTTGAGAGTTTGGGAGCTTGGGAATTTGGAAGCTTGAGAATTTGGAAGCTTGAGAATTTGGAAGCTTGAGAATTTGGAAGCTTGGGAATTTGCAAGCTTGAGAATTTGGAAGCTTGGGAATTTGGAAGCTTGGGAATTTGAAAGCTTGGAAATTTGGGGGGTTGAGAATTTGGAAGCTTGGAAATTTGCAAGCTTGAGAGTTTGGAAGCTTGAGAATTTGCAAGCTTAAAAATTTGGAAGCTTGGAAACTTAGAGTTTTGCAAATTTGGAAACTTGAACAGTTGGAGTTTTGATAGTTCGAACACTGACAAATTTGAGGATTCAGAAGTTTGTACATTCATAAGTAGACCCACTTAGAAATTCTATAATTCAACCCCCTATTAATTCAGAAATTTAGAAGCTTACCAATTTGTGTCCTAAGAACTTACAACCCTCAAATCACAAAAATTAGTTAATTTAAAAATTGCAAAACGAACTGCATAATAAATCCTCAAACTCCCAACTCTAACGCAACAAAAGAGCGCAAACAGTTTCGAGCTTGTGATCTTCGTAGGGGAAGTTTCTCCAGTCCCGATGAAAGACCACGAAGCAGAGACTCCTAGGAAAATTTCAAGGAGTCGAGCTGTTGAATTTTTCACCGGTTCCGCGGACTCGGTCCCCGAAGAGAAGTAGCTCAACTTTTTCCCGACGAGTTCTAATTGAAAGCGGGATTTCGTTTCCGAACGTAGCGCGATTATATTTCAGAAGACGTGGGACGACTGGGTAATTCCGGTTACGAGTATGTAGGTCGCGTTGTTTAGCGCTTCTAACATTCTCCTTGCTCCGGTATCCGTTATCGTGCTCCTCTTTCAACGACCGTACAACGTTGTTGGTACTTTCAACTTCTCCTCGCGAAAACTTTCTTTGCTCGAGTAACCGTCGTGGCTGCGTATCTTGAACGCGTACAGCAAATTGGAAAGCAGGGAACGAATTACGTTGCGGGGATATGACTCGTTAACAATTGCACGACACAATTGTACTGAGGGTTGTAACAGAGGTTGAAGACTAGGTATCTGGGTTATTTATGGTAACGCAAATTTCTTATTTTGTGGAATTGTAGGGAAGTTTGGTGGGAGTGGGAATTTGAGGAGATGGAATGCTGAGGAAATTTATTTGGGAATTTGAGAGGTGGAGAACTTGGAGAATTTGAGATTTTGAGAGTTGGGAAATGGGAGAATTTGGGACTTTGAGAGTTGGGGAACTGGAAGAATTTGGGACTTTGAGAGATTCAGCACTTGGAGAATTTGGATTTTGAGAGATTCAGCGCTTGGAGAATTTGGGATTTTGAGAGATTCAGCACTTGGAGAATTTAGGACTTTGAGAGTTAGGGAACTGAGAGAATTTGGGATTTTGAGAGATTCAGCACTTGGAGAATTTGGGATTCTGAGAGATTCAACATTTGGAGAATTTGGATTTTGAGAGATTCAGCACTTGAAGAACTTGGGATTATGAGAGTTTGGGAACTTGGAGAATTTGGGATTTTGAGAGATTCAACACTTGAAGAATTTGGATGTTGAGAGATTCAGCACTTGGAGAACTTGGGATTTTGAGAGTTGGAGACCTTGGAGAATTTGGGATTTTGAGAGTTGGTTTCACACTTGTCTTAAACGCGGTGATGTATGGAAGGTATTCTCAAATTTCCAACTCCTCAAATTTCCAACTCCTCAAATCACCAACCCCTCAAATCACCAACTCCTCAAATCATCACCAACTCCTCAAATCCCCAAATTTTCCAAGTCTCCATCCACCATCCACAACATCGCAGCCCTACACATAAACTTGTAGAGCCTTAATGGAAAAGTTGGCGCGATAGAAACGCGTCTAATAACAGTTGAAAGAATATCGCGGAACACGTCGCTTACCGTGCGAAATTACCGTGAGAAGTTTTGGTGGTGCAAGTTCATTGAATGCAGTTTCAGCAACGGGTTGAATGTGTATACGACTCGCGAAAGCATTAGCGTGTGACGTATTTAAGTTTCGCGCGTATGAAATCCGCGACAGTCTGCCGCGAGCACCGGGACTAGCACCAGCTGGCATTACAATTTGGAAATCCTCCATTAAATAAGTCAACTCGAGAGAAACTTCGTTTCAACCGACCCACCCGAGATCGTGATAGGCGTTAAGATTTTAATTAAGAACAGCCTGCACTTCCGTCGGAGATTTTCACCTTTTACGGACCTCTTTATGAACCTTGTTCTCCATCTAAACACCGTTGCTTCCGCTCTATACTTGTCTTTAAAATGCGCTATTGTTCCTGTCTCATTTATTATGCGTTGCTTAATTTTGCTGGAGGGTAATGGAATTTATTGTGTATTTATGGATAGGGTACAGTTAGAAATTTCATAATTAGAAGTTTGTAGACTTTTTAGATAGAATTTGCAATTTTTTTTAAATTCTGGGATCAAGTTCTCATCGAATACTGAAGTTTTAGAGTTTTTATATCTTTCAATTTTTGGAATTGTACATCTGATGATTTACAAGACAGCAAGATTATAAGTCCCAAGATTCCTCTCAAGTCTCAAATTCTCAAGTTACTAAACCTTATATGACAGTCTCACTGTTATCGCCACTAGGAGTGTGAGACCAAAACTTTCGTATATTATAATACGATAATATGTACAATATTAATAGAGCCTCTATTCGTATATACAGGATGTCTCACAACTCGTGTAGCCCTCGAGAGAGATGATAGAGGACGCGATTCTAAGCAAGATTTCCCTTTGCAAAAATGGGATTTGAAGCTTCGTTTTTGAGTTATTAAAGAAAAACACGGACCAATCAGAGCGCGAGGATTCGGCGCCAATCGCGGTGCGCAGTCGCGAGAGCGACGCCTTCGAGCATAATGGCCGACTGGGTGTAACCCTCGCGCCCTGATTGGTCCGCGTTTTTCTTTAATAACTCAAAAACGAAGCTTCACACCTCATTTTCGCAAAGGAAAATCTTATTCAGAATTATGTCCTCTACCACCCCTTTCTGGGAGTTACACGAGTTGTGAGACACCCTCTATAATTCCTGTCCAGATGAAAATTTGAGGAATTGTAATTTGAGAAGTTGCAAAGTTAAAAATTCTCCAAACTGTCCCACTAAAATCTCCCAATTTCCACTACTCCAAAAACTACCCTCTAAATGACAAAAAGTCCATCGTAGTCCCTTAATGGAGTAACAGCTAATAATAGGTCTTTCGATATCCCTTTAAACGATATTTCAAGAGGCAGCTTTCGACCGTTTAAATTACTAAACGAGCGTCGTTCTTGAAAGTAGCCAACAGGGTGGCCACGACACGGCGAGCAAACGCGATTATTCTGAAATGGCAGCGACAAGGGAACTGCATCGTGGGATAATGAATTGCCCCAGCGAGTTGCCCGTGAAAGTTCATAAAATTCAACGTCGCTGGAACGAGTGCAAATTGTTTCGGTCACTCAATACCATTCACCCTCTTTTACCATGTGCCCGTGTTACCTATCGCGCGCCTTGGAGTGCGAGGAAATATTCCAACGGGCAACAAGCTGCAACTTCAACCACTTTATTTATGTGGTCTCCCTGCACAACTCGGTAACGTTAATACACGTCCATTTTCGAAGTGGTCGAATTTATTTCGACGGAATATTAAATGCACTCTTAATTCGATACTGGTGAAATAAAATATTTATTACTGGCAATCTTTTTATTCACGTGTGGTGAGGTTTTATGAGGTTTTAGGGGTTGGGAATTTGGGGAGTTGAGAGTTTGCAAGCTTGAGAATTTGGAAGCTTGGGAATTTGGGGGGTTTAGAATTTGCAAGCTTGGGAATTTGGGGAGTTGAGAATTTGCAAGCTTGGGAATTTGGGGGGTTTAGAATTTGCAAGCTTGGGAATTTGGGGAGTTGAGAGTTTGGAAGCTTGGGAATTTGGGGGGTTTAGAATTTGCAAGCTTGGGAATTTGGGGGGTTTAGAATTTGCAAGCTTGGGAATTTGGGGGGTTGAGAGTTTGGAAGCTTGGGAATTTGGGGGGTTGAGAATTTGCAAGCTTGGGAATTTGCAAGCTTGAGAGTTTGGAAGCTTGGGAATTTGGAAGCTTGGGAATTTGGTAACTTGAGAATTTGGTAACTTGAGAATTTGGAAGCTTGAGAATTTGAAAGCGTGAGAATTTGAAAGCTTGGTAATTTGGTAACTTGAGAATTTGGAAGCTTTGGAATTTGGAAGCTTGCGAATTTGAAAGCTTGGAAATTTGGTAACTTGAGAATTTGAAAGCTTTGGAATTTGAAAGCTTGACAATTTGGTAACTTTTAATTCTTCCATCTGAAATCTTCTGCTTACAAAAATTTCCTCCTACAACTTTCAATCACAAAATCCCCAAATTTCCAAATTTCGGAAATTGCAAGAATGCTATATGTATTTCCGATGCAGGAAGATCGCTGATATGGAAGTTTGAGTGCCAAATTATGGTCGATAGCTGGTGGTACACGTTTTGTAGGTCTGGGTCACGATTGACCCGGCCGCAGCCATTCGAGGGTTAAAAGGTAAACTGGAATTGGAATACAGCTACTCTCTGAGCGAAATTCAATTAACCACAACGTTATCGGTTGCGATCATCTATAGCTGTTGCATGATGATGAAAATAGATAGCATTGGTTTCGTTATTGAATTTCGTCGTAACTACCCGACTATTTTTGTTTCGGTTGATTACAAATAGATTGGAACAGAGAAAAAACAGAAGGGAGATTAAATGGGTAGACAAACGTTTGTCGTCAGTTCTATTTGTAATTTCTTTTTTAAACTGTATTTAACTTTGTGATAAATTTCTTCTGAAAAATTTGCAACAATGTTCCCATGAATATCTTTGCATACGAATAAAGAAATTTAAAGATTGCATATACTAAATGCTAGTATCTCAGCAGCATACTTCGTAGAGCAATTTTCTCAACTTTTCTGTTACATTTATCTTCTTTCCCGAGCACACACTCTTATAAATCCCTTATAAGTATATGCACATTTCCATAATGCCGAACAGATCCCTTGGAAAGTAACCGAGGCCGGGAATCTGTAAAACAAACTTATTTCTATGAAGAACACATTTACAATCTCTCGTAAGCCTACCTCTTGAATCACCTGACAGTCATGTTTTTTTTAATATTAAACCGATATTCGGAGGTTTTATATAAGATTCGTAACGAGGCGAATGTTTAAAACGAAACTCAATTAGTGTAACTCTTTTAAATTGCTAATAATAAAGCCGAGTGGTTCGGTCTCGTAATCGAGGATCCCGTTCGACACCGACGTCAATTAAAGATTAATTTAAGTCCGAGTAAACGAGTTTGCCTTCGTTATTTTCGAAATAATCTCGAGGGGTCAGCAAGAAATAGCGAAGTATCGAGCGCCGGTGAACAAGAAGATATCTCGAGGTAAACTTCTCAGATTTATCAGTTTGCGAATACTTATTGAAAATGCAACACTTTCGCAAACTTTCGGCCACGAATTTGCCACCTTCGCCAAATCTTATCGTTTTACTGTTATCTTGTTCGGAATTATTTCGTCAAACATGATTCAGCTGCTTTTCATCGATACTCAATATTCGGGACACCTCAAAACACGGGAAAATTTATTAGAGAACTGCAATTGTATTAAATTGTAGCTGCAAGGTGTTCAAAATATGGGTAGATAAAATGAAAAATAATAAATAAGAAAGTTAATAAATAGTTTCAAAGGTTTTTTCAAAGGGACGTCGAATGTGTGTTGAAGATACGTGAAACTGATGGAAGATTAATTATTGAACAGTTCAGTCGATACAGATAAACGATAAGGCGTTATCGTTTATTAGCAAATAACAGATTATTAGCAAAATTTGTCACTCCGAAGATTAATATACTAGCAGGTATACACTCACCACAACAAACTTTAAATTATAAATAAGTTAGATACTATTAGTAGGGAACTTCATTTCCAGCAACTAATTAATCGTTTCGCTGGGCTTCGAGTTTCCTATCAAACTATTGTATAACTAAGGAGAATGATCTTCCCTCGAAACTTTCAAATACGAGGAATTGCATTACGTACTTAGGTAGTTCAATAATTATATTCATGAATGTACCTGTTGAGAATGGAATGCGTGGTGATTCTACGTGTGACGAATAACGTGTGTGGAGATTCCACATGTGACGAATATCACATGTGATAATTCTACTCATGACGAATACCATGCGTAGAAATTCTACTTGTGACGAATACCATGCGTAGAAATTCTATGTGTGACGAATACCACATGTGGAGATTCTACGTTTGACGAATACCACATGTGAAGATTCCACGTGTGACGAATACCACATATGGTAATTCCACTCATGACGAGTACAAAAGCGTGGTAATTCTACTTGTGACGAATATCACGCGTAGAAATTCTACGTGTGACGAATACCACATGTGGAGATTCTACGTGTGACGAATACCACATGTGGAGATTCTACGTGTGACGAATACCACATATGATAATTTCACTCATGACGAGTACCATGCGTGGTAATTCTACTTGTGACGAATACCATGCGTAGAAATTCTACGTACACCGAATGCCACATATTGAGATTCTACGTGTGACAAATACCACATGTAAAGATTCCACATATGACGAATACCACATATGATAATTCTACTCATAACGAGAACCACTCGTGGTGATTCTACTTATAACATATACCATACATGGTAACTCTACATGTAACAAATACCACACATGGTGATTCTACATATGACGAACTCCACATATGATAATTTAACGCGTAACACTTACCACGCTTGAATATTCTACACACGCAAAATATTGTGTTATCCAAAGATTCGACAAGTGAATTCAATGTATAAAAATTCTATGCACAGCAAATACAACGCGCCTCAAATACAGTATGCGACAAATGCCATACGTGATAAATTCAACATATGGCGATTCAACGGTTGGCAAATGCTACATGTAACAAACACAACACGTGGTAGATATGATTCAGAGAAATTCGCCAATCCGGCAGACACCGAATACCGCAAACTTGCCATACAATCGCACCCCGGTATGACCCGAACAACTCACCCCAGGAAAAACATCATATTTCCCTCACGTTCGTGGCTTTGACTTACCGCGGTATCGCAGTAAATACATTTACCGGTTTGTTTCCCGAGCGAAATATGCATAGAAATTACTGTTTCCCATAGCCCGATGCTCTACTAAATCACATTGCCGGAAGAGGGTAAAATTGTCTTGGGAAAGAAGGTGGATGAGCACAGGGTACCTTGGGAGGGTGCCGTATCAGCATCACAGATCCCACCATTTTTTGCGATCATACAAATACGTGAGATTTTAGAAATATTTTCTTTCTGTTCCTTCGTATTTACTCCGTCGATTAATCAAGATAATCTATCGTCATATTTCCTGGAAATAATAATATTCGAAGTTTGTGACATGATATTTAATTGAAACTCGATGAAAACACACTCTTGTCGAGGAATTTCGAGTTCGATCAAAGAAGCTGTACCGAGGGTATTCTCTGATGCCATTGGTCGATAGTAATTAAAAGAAGAGCTCATCGATATTAATATTACCATATATTTTAGCGAAATAAACTACGTGCCAGTTTTTATCTGGCAAGTGAATGTGTGTCGACTAATTATTAATAATTTATTAAGAGCTGTTGACATATTACCAGAATAGCTGATACTGTATAAATCAATTACGATTCGAAATAAAATAGCACATTTTTCCTATAGGAAAGACAGGTTAAATCTTCATTGCGAAGAGAAGCTGTTATTAAATTGTTCAGTTAACAATACGACACGACATTTTTTAATTTAAAGTAACCTTGATCTTCTCACCATCTTCTTGATTACAAAAGTGTCAGCCACATAAATTCATAAGTGGTATTAACTAATTTACAACCACATAATTATATTAATACACAGGAAACTGTACAATGTTTCTGTATGTCCATCGACGAAGTTCGTATATTTTCAAACCGACACCGAAATTTGCAATCAGATGGTCCTCGTCAGGAATCAGTAGTAGACATCCCAATCGAAGGTTAGGTAAAACCGTATGCGCGTCGGCCTTTTTGTCTGATGCTTTTCGAGCGAAGGAAACGGCAGACAACGCGTACACGCCATACAAACCGGCTAATTGGTATGTTGCTACCACGACCCGGTTCTATAAACTGGCCTGCCATCGTGTTCCGGAATACGGAATGCACTTTGACCCTTGCTCGCCGTTAAATGGGTCAGCCTTATTTATCGCGACCGGGATATACGCGCATCCTGCGATCACCGTGCAAAATCACGATAAGATTTCGCCCCTTTGGGATCCGACACCGGCGTATACGCCGCGAAATTTCCGCCCCGAAACTTTACGCGGATGCTCCTGCATCGTTGATGAGCATCCTCGTCGTACTGCCGCGATTTTGCTATCCTGCAGAATTATGCAGTTGCTGTTTTTGGTTCGTGCTGCTGGCAGAAATCACTCGTCGACTAAGAGGGCCATTTTTGAATGCAAATTTTACCTAGCTACACGCTCTTGGTTAGATAAATCTCAAACGCGGTTTAGTGCGAGTGTGACAGAAGGATAAGGACCGAGGGTTTTATGGGCGGTTGCTGATTTTTGCTTGATTTTGGAGAGTTGCGAGGGCGGTGTTTTGGGTACGTGCTACTCGTTATCTGTAGAATTACCACATGTGGTATTTGTTACACGTAGAATTTCTACATGTGGTATTCGTTACACGTAGGATCACCACGTGTGGTATTCTTCAGACGTAGAATCAGCATATGTGGTATTCTGAACAAGTAGAATCATCATGCATGGTACTCGTCATGAGTGGAATGACTATATGAGGAATCTCCACGCGTGGTATTCGTCACATGTGGAATCTCAGAGCGTGGTATTCGTCACACGTAGAATTACCATGCGTGGTATTAGTCACGAGTAGAATTATCACATGTGGTATTTGTCATATGTGGAATCACCACGCGTGGTATTCGTCACATGTGGAATCTCCACGCGTGGTATTAGTCACGAGTAGAATTACCATGCGTGGTATTCGTCATATGTGGAATCTCCAAGCGTGGTATTCGTCACATGTGGAATCTCGACGCGTGGTATTCGCCACACGTAGAATTACCATGCGTGGTATTAGTCACGAGTAGAATCACCACATGTGGTATTCGTCACATGTGAAATCTCGACGCGTGGTATTCGTCACATGTGGAATCTCGACGCGTGGTATTAGTCACGAGTAGAATTACCATGCGTGGTATTAGTCACGAGTAGAATTACCACGCGTGGTATTCGTCATATGTGGAATCACCACGCGTGGTATTCGTCACACGTAGAATTACCATGCGTGGTATTCGTCACGAGTAGAATTACCACATGTGGTATTCGTCATGCGTGGTACCTATCACTCATAATACCACCACACATAATACATGTTACATACCAAATTTGCAACAATATAACAAAAGTCTCCAACACAAATAAATTACCTAAAATTCACAAAATTGAAGCAGAAGTTTCTACAGTTACAGATAGCAATATATATACGAAAGTAAATGTCTAGGGAAAAATTAAAGCAGGTGCAAGCTGAATCAGTATTTTGTATCGTGGACAAAGTGAAACAAGCTGGCAATTTGCGCCGGCTCTCCTCTATTTATCGACGTTACGAAACACTTTAATGGTGGTTGCAGATTTTATTGCATTACGTGCTCATACTTCTTGCGGATATTGCAGAGAAAAAATCTGAGTAAAGAGTATAAAGGAAAATTGCAAACTTCCCCGAGCTTCGTCTAATTTATCCGCACGAAAAATATATTAATACGGTCCTGTAAACGTCGAACACGTTGAACAACATTTTTTCCAAATTTTTTATACGTTCGATACGTTTTTATTGCGTTCGAGAAAAAATTGACTTCAATTCACGTTTTCAACGGTAAAATCAACAGAATTGAACAATGAGTACATGGAGGGTCGATTGTTAACAATAGTTCATTGTTGTTACCGGCGTAAAATGGCGGAATTACTTTGCGACGAGCCATCGAACATGAAACGTACCATTATTAAAAACCATTAATTTCACGCACGATTTTCAAACTCGCGAAAGAACGTCCGACAATATTTTACCGTTACAATGGAATCGAATAAAATAAAGCTTGATAACGAATAAAACCGACGCGCGAAAATATGCGAACGAAAATAAAGCTGATGCGAGAAATTGGCCAACGCGGTAATCCTGAAAATCTGAACAATAAAACGCGTATTCGCAAAACATGCAGTATACATTCATTCGTATACATTCACGATTGTTTCATTTAATAAAGTGATTTTTTGCCGTGTAGATTCTCCTCTCTCGTCACTTATTTAAAACAAAAAATCCCTCTCAAATTTCTCTACATTCAGAACTTAAATGAAAAAGCGACGACTATTACATTATGAATTATTTCAAGCACCGTATTTCCATGCGGTGAAATTCCACGCGGCGAATTTCCACGCATTGCAATTCCACGTGTCGTAATTCCACGTATTGTAATTCCACGCGTCATATTTCCACGCATTGTAATTCCACGCGTCATATTTCCAAGCATAGAATTTCCAAGCGTAGAATTCCCACGCGCCAGTATCTCCACGAGTGGTAATTCGATGCGTTACTATTTCCACGCGTGGTAATTCGATGCGTTACTATTTCCACGCGTGGTAATTCGACGCGTCAGTATCTCCACGCGTGGTAATTCGATGCGTTACTATCTCCACGCGTGGTAATTCGACGCGTCAGTATCTCCACGCGTGGTAATTCGATGCGTTACTATCTCCACGCGTGGTAATTCGACGCGTCAGTATCTCCACGCGTGGTAATTCGACGCATCAGTATCTCCACGCGTGGCAATTCGACACGTTACTATCTCCACGCGTGGTAATTCGACGCGCCAGTATCTCCACGCATGGTAATTCTATGCATGAAAATTTTACGCGCTAAACTCCTAATAAGTTCCAGAATTAAATATTTTCGCTCTAATCAACAGGTTAATACCACTCTGCAGTCCACTCTAAAAATTATGTATTACATAATTAATTCACACAATATTCTTGAATGCAACAACTTCCGATGGCGGGAAATCCGAGAATCGCAGTGGCGCGTTTTTCGAAAGTTTCGGAAAATTGCAGCAGGAACCGTAGGGAAAATGCTGGCAAAGACATACTCTCGTCCTTCCTCCGTTTACAACGCGGCGACCATTTTTATAACAAATGACCCCCAGACCGGACGCTGCGCTGGACGGCCACCGACAAATACCTAGGCCGTTGTAAAGTTTCCGCCGGCGCGTGCATATACGCTCGAGTGAAAAGACACGAGAAAAACAAAATGGTGCAGCGAAAAAATAAAGTACAAGAGCAAACACATCGAAGGTAGCTTCTCATAAATATTTAACGCACGAAACCTGTTTCCATGGGAACTTTACTGGCCGTTTCTGCGACGGTAAAGGGAATACGGTCGTTTCCTTTAAAGACCATTCGACGGAAAAATTAGGGTGTTTAAAGGCGAATCTCGTAATTCCGACAGATCATGAAAGAAGTGAGTTATGACAGCGTCTAAAATATATCTCAATGAAATCTGAGCTGGTAATTGATATGGTCGCCATCTTGTTAGCCTCTTATGTACAAAATGGCGGGTCTTGTAACGTGAGTCTCATTGCATGTCTTTAAATTATGGCACCTTTGTATAAAAAGACCAGGATTCTTTTTATAAAAAGAAGTACGTATCTTCTATGTATAATAAGAACTCTCTGTTCAAAGAAAGAGTTGCAAGTTTACTCACATAATTTCCTTCAGAAAAGTATCAGCTATTTGCACTTGAGAACATCAATGAGAATTTTGCTACAATCATCTTTGTCATACTTGAACTATAAAAACGATATAACGTAAGTACTACTTTATAATAGATTTCAATCATAAAACGGTGATAGATTTCGTCATACCCTTTTAGTATGCAACAAAACAATATTTTATTCAGTTAAAAAATTTTTCAGACGACAGCGTTTAGCCAGCTGTTAGGTCATGGTGTCACGATTTCACGGAACACTTGGACAAGTGTCGTTTCCTTTTTTCATCAACGTGTCCCGGTTCCATGAACCCGAATTGGTCACGGACGCGTTATTCGCAGCGCTTTTCAAGGGACACCGTTTCTCGTCCGGTCGGAGCCGGATTACCCAGGATGAACAGTCACGGGATCCGGCAAGCTTATCGCGGCTGCATACCGCGCTACAAAACGCGAAATACGCGTCGATCCTCCCTCGAAATGACTTTGCACAGCAGCTGGAAATGCAACGCGTTAGCTGCTTATTTCCTCTCCGAATAAGCAACGATGATCTTCCCTGCAGCGTTACGGTGACTGCGCTAACGACGCTGTCGATTAACAGCATTCATGCTGAGGGTCTTTGATTTCGGCGGTTCGTGATCCTCGGATTCCGGTTAGAGTTGGTTACCTATGACATTTTCAAATGTGGAATTTCGGACTGTGCTTTGCATTATGGGGCTTTAAGTATAGTGTTGCGTAATGAAATAATATGCAAATGATGGTGTGGTTATGGTACGGTGCACTAGGTGGGAAAATGGTGGAGATACAGTGCGGGGAAGTATGGTGCGTGGAAATACAACGCATGGAAATGGAGCATAGAATTTCTATGCATGGGAATTGCGACGCGTAGAATTTCCACGCATGGAATCACCACGCGTAGAATTTCCACGCATGGAATTACGACGCGTAGAATTTCCACGCATGGAATTGGGACGCGTAGAATTTCCACGCATGGAATTACGACGCGTAGAATTTCCACGCATGGGAATTGGGACGCGTAGAATTTCCACGCATGGAATTACGACGCGTAGAATTTCCACGCATGGAAATTGGGACGCGTAGAATTTCCACGCATGGAATTACGACGCGTAGAATTTCCACGCATGGGAATTGGGACGCGTAGAATTTCCACGCATGGGAATTACGACGCGTAGAATTTCCACGCATGGAACTGGAACGCGTAGAATTTCCACGCATGGAAGTTGGGACGCGTAGAATTTCCACGCATGGAATTGGAACACGTAGAATTTCCACGTATGGAATTGGAACGCGTAGAATTTCCATGCGTGGAATTGGAATGCGTAGAATTTCCACGCATGGGAATTGGGACGCGTACTATTTCCACGCATGGAATTATGACGCGTAGAATTTCCACGCATGGGAATTGGGACGCGTAGAATTTCCACGCATGGAATTGGAACGCGTAGAATTTCCACGCATGGAATTGGAACGCGTAGAATTTCCATGCGTGGAATTGGAACGCGTAGAATTTCCACGCATGGAATTACAACGCGTAGAATTTCCACGCGTGGAATTACGCCGCGTGGAAATACGATGCATGGAATTTGAGCGCGTAGAAGCACAACCCATAGAACATTAACACATGAAAATATGGCAGGTAGAACTACGACGCATAGAACTCCATCGCTTAGAAATACGGCGCATGGTAATACAACCCGCAAAATTATAGCGCAAGAAAATGCTGCGCTTGGGAAAACAAAGTACAGTTCTAACCTGTAACGCATAATATAAATCATGAGATTATTTTCGCAAAGAATTTATTATTAGTATCTCGACGTTACTAAAGTTGCACCGTGTTGTTGATATACGCACGCTTATTAGAAGATTGATAACAAACGCCCTTGTGAGTAATTTTTTCCCCTCGCAGCCCTTTCGTTGAAATCCATTTTTACATCCCTTTGATGTACGTCACGGCACGATAAACGTCTCCGGGTAAGTTGCTCTTGGAACACAAATGCGTATCAGCGGAAGAAAACAGACTTCGAGTGTATTAATTCGAACGAGACACGCTTGCATCGTACTTTGCATACGAAAACATTTACGTTGCACCGCGTATATATGGACACGCGTGCGCGGGAGATTTGAAATTTAAATTACGCGGTATCGTAACGCGTGACACGGTGCAACGCCCTAACCGTGTCGCGTTCTTTATTGAAAATGCATTTTTGATCCGCGGCTCGATTCATGAATCGTTTTACTTATTATTCGTACGATTGCATAATTTAACCCCGAGTGGCAATTAATTCGGGAAATAATCGATGCAGGAAGAAATTTATACGTCCGAATCACTTTACTTTTCGGACACTCTTTTAAATATATTGCTTTTTAAAGCTCGATGTATATAGAGATTTAGTTTTATTCGTGTCAATTCCCACAGTATTTCCGTAGCATCAATCTATCGGCGTTTCAACGACTCGCCGTAACCTGTATTTTTGGCTTGTCTATAGTCGGACGATATATTGCTATTCGATGCTCAAAGGGTTATTTCATTCGCGTGGTTTCGCCCCTCGTAACCGTTCCCTGAAATTTATTTTATGACCCTCCGCTGTAAAGTGTCCACTAACGCAATCGAAACGAAAGCGCGCTTCAAAGTGCAAACGGAATGTTGATACTAGACGCTTCATTGAAACACTCCCAATTATTCATGAAACAACTCTATCGATACTAATACAGCATATAAATCTTCACGTTTCGTACACTTTCGCTACTTCAATTGCTGGATATCTAATTAAATATATATTAGATAATCACATGTTAGATTACCATTGTAATAGATCATTACACATTAAGTTACTGCACGCTAGATTACCACGCGTTCAATATCCACGCGTTAGATTACCAAGCGATAGACTCCTACATATTCGACTCCTACGAGTTAGATTTCCTCGAATTAAATTTCCGTGCGTTAAATTGCGATGCCATCCGATATATCACCACGTTGAATCTCCACATAATGAAATACCAAGGGTTAAATTACCATGTCATGATACACATGCTGCATTATCACGTTCAGTATCGTCACGCGTTAAATTAGCACGTGTATTACACGCTGCGTTACTACTCGATTACTACATGTTTGATTAGAACACTTTAGATAACTACCTGTTTCGTTACAACTTTAGATCACTGCAACACGTTACGTGTTTGAGCAACCTCGCATCATCTGTTACGATCCATGGCAATATACCAAACATATAAAACCGAAATCACATATGTTCGATAATGCAAGCACCATTAAAAGCCTCCGTACTTGTTTCAAACGTGTAAGACGATTCAAGTGCCCTGTACAGACCAAGTATCTGAAATTTTTATAGGCTCTCAGGAATAAATTGTGGCTTTCTGCCGAGTAACAGAAAGCGGTCTCAAATGTTGGAATATGAAACGAGGGTAAACCGCGATGGCAGTGAAACATTGAAACCTCCAGTACCATCTTTAAGACAAATCTAAAAAATTCAAATAATAAGAAAGGCTCAATATCGATAAATTTGGGACTTTTGTGCAAATCTTTTTTGAGGAGAGCTTTCTAGTTCTTGTCGTATGCTGTTATTCATTTATTTCAGATATGAAACAATCATTCAGATATGAAATTATACAAATTCTTGTTAAGAAGATTTTAATTCTCATCCCCTGCTACAGCATGTTTAAAACACAAATACGTTTTATCAAAATTATTTTCAATTAGAGCGTCCCGTTTGACGTCGAAGAAGGATGTTAACAAGCTGTCGTTCGTGATAAAATTCCATTCAATAAACGTAATTTATTCGCGGAAACGTCGAGCGTGCATTACGCGTATTAAAGTTCGGGGGAGTCGTTTCCGTTGAACCGCGTGTTCTACTTCGCGATCGTGGATGCTGGAGGGTTGATTAAATATTTGCATCACCGCTCCTTACAAACTTTGCGAAAATGTTTAGCGAACAACGTACCACAGTAGTCGACTAAATAAAAATCTACCGACGGGGGGTAAGAAAGGTTATTTATCTTCGATGTTGAAAATATGAAACATCTCTTCCGCGTAATTACCAATGTTCCCTCCTCTTCGGAAAGTTCTTTCTCGAACGGATCAATTAACCCTTTATTAGTTCTTTTATCGGAGAAAATAGTTCGAGAATGAATTACTATTTAGAATGCACCGTATTTCCACGCGTCGTAATTCCACGCACCGTATTTTCACGCGTTGTACTTCCATAAGTCTTACTTCCATATTCAAAAATTACTGAGCAAGTTTTCAACTTCTGCCTTCACTTCCCAAACTCCATGCACTTCAAATACAAATAAATAGAATTAATAAATAAAAAGACAACATTTCTCTATTGTAACCACAACTTTCTACCCGTCCAAAAAGTCTGTCTAAAATATCAGCCTATTAGAGGGTAATTTCGTAGCCCGAGGGTTAAAAAGCATCGAACAATGTCGTTCGCTGAACGGACAGTGCAACGATTTTGTTTTGAAAAATAATTACGTTGCCCGTGGAGGAAATCTTTTGCCTGGTCGGTGTAATTTGAAAGCGGCCAACGAGCCAGCTTCAGGAATATTTGTTTCCCCAGCCTGTTTTCTCGTTGCTGGTCCAAATAAGGAACGTTGAATCGCGGAAATCCTGTAAGCACGGTAGCCAAGCTTTTGAACGAGCAAGCAGGCTCGGTTGATTTTAAAGAGCAGCTTATTATGCCCTGGTATCCTGTACCACTTCGATAGAATTTACTATTGAACGCACATCGTTTCACTGACGCGATAATTATGCCTCGCATATGTCTACCTTCGTTATAGAATTCTCGACCACTAACTTCTGCGTTAATTATGGGCCCGTGTAGTACTTGCACTGTAATTAAGAGTAATTTTGGTTATAATAGACTCTTGTTATATTTTCGTTCTACGTGATGATGTAGGATGGTTTAGTGAGTGGAAAGATTGCGGCGCGTAGAATTTCTATGCATGGAATTGCGGCGCGTAGAATTTCCATGTATGGAGTTACGACGCGTAGAATTTCTATGCATGGAATTACGACGCGTAGAATTTCCACGCATGGAACTACGATGCAAGGAGATACTGACGCGTCAAATTACCACGCTTGAGGATAGTAACGCATCGAATTTCCACGCGTCGAATTACCACGCGTGGAGATAGTAACGCATCGAATTTCCACGCATCGAATTACCACGCGTGGAGATAGTAACGCATCGAATTTCCACGCATCGAATTACCACGCGTGGAGATAGTAACGCATCGAATTTCCACGCGTCGAATTACCATGCGTGGAGATAGTAACGCGTCGAATTACCACGCGTGGAGATAGTAACGCATCGAATTTCCACGCGTCGAATTACCACGCGTAGAGATAGTAACGCGTCGAATTACCACGCGTAGAATTTGCACGCGTCGAATTACCATGCGTGGAGATAGTAACGCGTCGAATTACCACGCGTGGAGATAGTAACGCATCGAATTTCCACGCGTCGAATTACCACGCGTAGAGATAGTAACGCGTCGAATTACCACGCGTAGAATTTGTACGCGTCGAATTACCACGCGTGGAGATAGTAACGCATCGAATTTCCACGCGTCGAATTACCACGCGTAGAGATAGTAACGCGTCGAATTACCACGCGTAGAATTTGCACGCGTCGAATTACCACGCGTGGAGATAGTAACGCATCGAATTTCCACGCGTCGAATTACCATGCGTGGAGATAGTAACGCGTCGAATTACCACGCGTAGAATTTGTACGCGTCGAATTACCACGCGTGGAGATAGTAACGCATCGAATTTCCACGCGTCGAATTACCACGCGTGGAGATAGTAACGCGTCGAATTACCACGCATGGAATTGCGAAGCGTAGAATTTCCATGCATAGAATTACGACGCGTAGAATTTCCACGCATGAAATTACAACGCGTAAAACTTCCACGCATGCAATTACAACGCGTTGAAATACGACGCATAGAATTTCCACGCATGCAATTGCAACTTCCAATCTTTCCTCTAGTAGCTCGTTTCTTCCGAATTTTTTCTTCCCCGTCATGTTTCCTCTTTTCCCCAGTTTCGACGTCAACCCCCGAAGCTTTTTTAATCTCCGTGTTTCAACGAAAAAGCACAGAAACTCTGTCTTACGAATCTCGATTGTCTGTTAACGAATCGAGAAACACGCGAAAAGGAAAAAAACAAGAACGTGACACGCGTAGGCGCAACGACAAAACGGGGATGAAAGCTCGGCTTAAACCTCTCGTTTTTTAAGCTCCGTTGATAGGCTTGTTTGATTGAAATTTCCAAGACAGAAGCATTGTTCGAGGATTTTTCGACGAATGCTGCGTTTCGACGCGGAATATTCGCATGCTTGGATATGCGGTTTGACGGCAATCAACGGAAGCGAACGAATAATACCCCGAAGGAAAGTTATACGTCGTGGTTTTTATTTCTTAGTACGATACACGATGATGGACCGTAGATAGAGGAATGGATATCGTTTGTGAAAAGAATCGATGGAACGGAAAATATACTGAAAGTGGGTTGGATAAAGCAGTTTTGTACAGCATCATGGAGATTGATGTTAGGGTGAGGATACCGCACCGATATTTCTCAAAAATCCGCATTCTTTTTTACTTTGGAACTTTCTTAATATATCATGTCTTCGTGTAAGTAACACTTCAGGTACATACATAAACAGCAAATCCAATGTTAAATTTAAGTGATCTTTCTAATGCAATTATAAATGCATGCACACTGCATCATTAAAGCTCTATTATGTACAAACTTTTATCGAACAGAACATTCAACGACGGAAAAATTAATAAATTATTTAATACAATTACAAGGAACATGCACATACTGATCAGAAGAAAACATTTGACTAATTGAAAATCAAATTGTACATAATAATGCACTTTATGCTTGCAATCCAATGTGTTGAAGAAAAGAAGTCTGAAGGAGACTGTCATGTCGCTGCACATTTAATGCAGAAGAATCTCCTGGCGCTACAAGTCGACTAACTCGCGGTGATGGAACAATTTTCGATCACTCGTGTTCCCTTTTTTTGGCGACAGGGAGCGAACAAAAAAGAGGAGAGGAAAAATGCAGGGAAAATTGGACCGTGACGCGTGATATGGGTTTAATAAAATACCGCACACCTGCGAGGAGTGCTTCAAATTCGTTGGACCACCGTTTGACGTGATCCGAAAATTATGTTTCGCCAGCTGTATCCGCGTGAAACGCGGACAAAAAATCCGTTCGCGAAACGAGTGTCAAAGCGTGCTGATCGTCGATCATATTTCTTTTTTTCGGCTTTCAGCGTCGCTATCGGCAAATTGAGCTCATTGGAGGAAGCTTTGGCGCGGAACGAGACGCGGAGGGAACAGAGGGTATCAGGTATATCCGCTTAATTCCATATTCCGAAAAAAAAGAGAGGGAAAAAAGATTTCAACGACGTCGAGACTTCGTCGAAGCGCACTTCGCTTAATGGGTTGCTGACTTGATAATTATCGTCAAAGTACTACATAAGTAATTTAGTAGTCCCTAATAAGGATGGTTGGGGGAATGTATTACTGCCGCAACTTGGGTTACGCTCTTCAACTTCGCTTTAGCGTAAAAATGAAAACGTATCGCTACACTGTGTATCAAATATAAGGAAAAAATAAGGAAATTAGGCAACGTACTGCACGAACTTCTTCATAAAAACTTAATTCAATAATCTGTGATAAAAATACTTCAGAAAATCTGTCCCCTAAAATTTACCAAATTTGTAAAATTAACTTGAAGGTAATTAAAAAATGAAATTGTAAAAAGTACATAACTATAAGTAAGTATAACTCCATAAGTCCACTACATAAATAATTTAGTGTCTATAAGAATGATTAAAAAATTTATTCAAAAGTGAGGTTAGGATCTTCGATAATGACTTAAAATTACGAGCAATGAGGACGTTAAAACATAAGGCAAATACACGCAGAGAATGTTTGATGTAGTGTAAAGAGGAGAACATTCAAGATACAGGATTTACAAAGTTTGATACAAACAAGCTCTCTATTTACTTTGTTTAAGCGAAACAAACTGATCCTCTTTGCGAACGAACATGCCAGTCGACTGCAGCGTGGCCGTGAATAAACAGTGATTATGGTTCATTACAAATAGCGTGGGAAGCTATGATTATGAAGATGAATCTAACAGATGTGCACTCGCAACCGGTGCAGTCTTAATGGAATACCAAATAAACTACAGTAGACTCCGGTTATATTGCCGCCGTTATATTCACTTGCATGGATTATGCGGAGGATTGCTGATCACTGTTGCAATATTGAATTTTGGAATTCTGTGCTGTTAATTTATGTGCTTTGGGTTTCTGCAAGGTGGATTTCCACGCGTTGGGTTACCACGCGTTAAATTCCTATGCGTTGAATTTTCCACGCATTGGAATTCCACGCGTTGTATTTCTCACGCATTAGAATTCCACGCGTTGGATTTCTCACGCATTAGAATTCCACGTGTTGAATTTCTCACGCATTGGAATTCCACGCGCTGAATTTCCACGCGTTGGATTTCTCACGCACTGGAATTCCACGCGTTGAATTTCCATGCGTCGAATTTCCACGCGTTGGGTTTCTCACGCACTGGAATTCCACGCGTTGAATTTCCACGCGTTGGATTTCTCGCGCATTGGAATTCCACGCGTTGGATTTCTCACGCATTGGAATTCCAAGCGTTGGAACTCTACGCGTTGGATTTCTCACGCGTGGCATTTCTCACGCACCGAATTTTCACGCGTGGAATTCCTCACGAACCGAATTTTCACGCGTAGAATTTCTAACGCACAGAATTTTGACGCGTAGAACTCCCATGCGTAGAATGCCTCACGCGTAGAATTTCCCATGCGTAGAATTCCTCACACGTAGAACTCCCATGCGTAGAATACCTCACGCGTAAAACTCCCATGCGTAGAATTCCTCACGCGTAGAATTTCCCATGCGTAGAATTCCTCACGCGTTGAATTTCTCACGCGTAGAATTCCTCACGCACCGAATTTCTACGCGTAGAATTTTTGCGCGCTAAATTTCCACGCGCCACATCCCAACGCACTCCACTTCCATACATTGCAACCCAAAAACTCCCACG
The DNA here is from genome assembly GCA_963576845.1 of Megachile leachella. Taxonomy (NCBI): domain Eukaryota; kingdom Metazoa; phylum Arthropoda; class Insecta; order Hymenoptera; family Megachilidae; genus Megachile; species Megachile leachella. The sequence goes on from OY756257.1 coordinate 12,843,394, forward strand.
AATTTTTACTTACTCCAAATTCGCGTTGTATCCCCCTGCGTTCTAAATCATCCCACATTGTATCACCATGCGCTCCAAATCACTACTCGTTGTATCACTGCACCATAGTAACGCATTAACCGAGCTTGCCCTATCCAAAGCAATATAATGAAACTCCGATGCACATCGAAAGGTAGTTTTCCTCTTTCACTATTGTACGTTCCCTTTCAATTAACCGATACAAGGGATACAATTAACTGCAGTTCGATTATCAGTAGCCTTTTTCTGTCGTCTCTCGTTACGCTCCCTTGTACCGTGGATGATAACAAACCAGGCTGTATGCAAATTGACAAAAGCTTAGAGATCCGCTTTGTGGAAAATCCTGCATGGTGCTAACCTGCATGCGCGATCATTTAATTGCTATTACCATAATAGTGAATAATTTTCTCGGTCACCGATAATTATTAATTACTTCCAACAATGTGGTATCGTCGGTATCAATCTTCCGCGATAATTTGGCTCGTGTTCGCGCGCCGGGAATCGAGTGTTAACTTGTTGAAAGTTAATTGATATTTTACACCATTTTATTACCTGTTACTCTTCTTAAAATTACAAGCTTCACAAATTTTACAAATTTCACAAATTAGAGGAAATTTTTGATCACTGTTTTGTAAATTTGTAAGAGTGTAAATCTTTGTAAGAGGAAGCAACTACACAGAATTCTTTTTATTAGTAATATTGGAAATATTGTAGATTTTAAATACTCAATGAAAAAATCAATAAATTAATAAAAATTACTTAAATGTAAGTCAACTTAAAAATTACTTGAGCATTAATAAATACTCAATGTAGTTCATCTTATGGATAAAATATTTTTGTTCACAGCTTAGTATTTACGTACTAAGCCATACTTTTACGTATGGCTTCATATCTATGTTAATTTAATGAATGCATAATTTACTTGCTACAATAAATTAATGTACTTCTCCATTGATTTAGAAAAAACAGTGACCACATTGTACTAAAGCATAAAACATTATACATAAAAAGAAAGAATTTATATAAATTCATACAATTTATACATCTGTGAATTTTTCTTACGACAGTAATTTCAAAGGCCTCAAATCAAAGATCAAGTTCTAAGATCCTTTATAAAATGCTATAAAATCTCGGAGACAGTATCTTGGCCCCAGGCATTCTTCAGGTCCATTCGAAATCGATCACGACATAGTTCGTCGAAATAAATGCGACGATCGCGCGGAATAAGCAGTCCACAAATCACGCAGAGTCTCGTTTATCCGCCATTTTCGCCGGCGTCTCGGCGTTCCATCATCCGTTCTTGAGCCGCGGAAAGAAGAGTCTGGACCAGCGGCTTATAGTCCCCACAGGACAACAGGGACTCGTATTTGCCGTTTTGAAACGAAGAATGATCACCAGCCATTTCGACAGTTTCCTCGATTTTCGCAGCGTCTCGGTTTCCGGAAAATTGCTTCGGGCTTTGACGTCGATCGATGAATTTTCTCGAAGACTTTAATTCAAAAGTTTTTGTACGGGAAATAGTTTTTAAATATTCTTCCGTCTAGAGATTACGAAAAGAGAGACTACTTATCGTAAAATTCGGACTCGTAAAATCCGATGGACTAGACGAACGATAAAATTTCGAGCGGTCGTGAAGCTTCCTGAGATGTCCTTAAATATTTTTACGGTGCTCAGTTGCTTGTCGAAGAACCGTGGGAAGTCTCTTTTAATTAGCTCGAGGTATTACGGAGTCTATTGTGAAGGTTTTTAACCGGAAAGTAGCCAAGAGTATAAAATATATTTTGCTCCTTTAACTGCGAGTATTGAAAAATGATTCGAATATGACGTCGTTTTATTTGACTTATACGTAAAGTAGAAATGGAACTTCGCCGGATGCAGTTTAACTTTGGATGATTTCCAAACGGGGCAGGGATGCAACAAAGTTCGGCAAACGATCGAGCTAAATAACTGCAACTGGAAATAGATCGATAAGCGATGTTCTGCAATAAAATATTTCAATAACGTGCTTCGTAGACAGATGCTACTTTTACTTTTGCGATCGAACTCACGAAGATAAAATTAGAATTTTTGAGATTTCATTATGTTCATTATTACGTTGAATTGATGTAAGTTAGTAATATTTTAAGGTAGAGTATCTTTTTGGGGACTACTGTGCTTAAATATTATATGAGCAATTAGAGTGATGAAATATCTAAATTCGCCTGGGAGTCGAAGAGCGAATAATTCTAAATCAATATCTGGTGAGTTAAAAATGCACTACGGAGATTATTTTTGTCGATTTTTTTATTTTGTAGTGAGGTGTGGGTTAAATGTAACGCTGGCGACATCTTGTGATGGAGGGAGGAAACGTGGATATAGAACAGTGCTTTACTTTCTCTCGGGTTGAATTCCTATGCGTTATATTTCCACGCGTTAAACTTCCACGCATTAAATTTCCACGCGTTAAATTTTTAAGCGTTAAATTTCCACGTGTCAAAAATTTCTACGCGTTAAGTTCCCATGCATTGAAATACCACGCGTTAAAAATTTCTATGCGTTGAGTTCCCACGTGTTGAATTACCACGCGTTAAAAATTTCTATGCGTTGAGTTCCCACGCACTGAATTACCACGCATTGAACTACCATGCGTGGAATTACCACGCGTTAAAAATTTCTATGCGTTGAGTTCCCACGCACTGAATTACCACGCATTGAACTACCACGCGTTGAATTACCACGCTTTGAATTACCACGCGTTGAATTACCACGCGTTAAATTCCTATGCGTTGAGTTCCCACGCGTTGAATTACCACGCGTTAAATTCCTATGCGTTGAGTTCCCACGCATTAAATTACCACGCGTTATATTCCTATGCATCGAGTTCCTATGCGTTGAGTTCCCATGCGTTGAATACTTATGCATTGAACTCCCACGCGTTGTATTCCTATGCGTTGAACTCCCACGCGTTGAGTTCCTATGCGTTGAATTTCCATGCGTTGAGTTCCTATGCGTTGAGTTCCTATGCGTTGAGTTCCCACCCGTTGAATTATAAAATATCAAATTTCACCAAATCTGCTACCAAGCTCTTATCTGCAAAAGGTATCTACCTATGAAAATTATTTTTTGGCGATATAAAAGAAAGTTCCTTACCATTCCCATGTCACTCCCTGCACTATCGACAGGATGCAATATGCATTGTTCTGAACACATAATCCTCATCCTCGAACCTACGGAACATATGGCCAACAGCACAAAATCAATAATAATAAATGCACAATAAACACATAGCATATTAATCAATAAAGTCGATACTTAGTGAATTTTTAGGAAATGGAACCTGTGGCGCAATCTTCCGGTGAACAGGATGAACTGCATACTCCTGAAATTGTACTTTAATTAGTACTCATCTTTTACCACTAGATGGTAAATAATACATGTAAAAAATTGATAATTGTTTAATAAAGTTAAAACAATTTTAAGTTACACTCTGATGTAATTCGATTCATTAAGATAATAAAATCAACTATATTAAATTTTACCGAAATATGATACTGCCATCTGACAACAGTGTGTAGAATTTAATGAAACTATAATTTCAAAAGCGTATAGATCACCCTGCTTTTCTGAGAGATGACGCTACATGTTCCATTTTCGAAAAAATTCAAAAATAAATTCTACTGACTGTGCATCATATTCAATTACAATTACATCGCAGTGCAAAATTAATGAAGTTTGCAGTGTTTTTAGTTTAGCAAATCATTATGAATTTTAAATAATTTTTATGCTAATTAAACTTTCCGTCTTATATGCTCTCATTTAGTTTTCCAAAGCTCCGTATTTTATTGTAAAAATTGTAAAATTTCTACTTTTAGATAAATGTAGAAGTCATAATATGTAACACGAATATATATTAAGACTTACATTATGTAGAATTTACATTAAACTTATATTAGAGTAGAATTTATATCAGAATTTATAATATGTAATACAATTTATATTAGAACTTATATATCAGAATTTATATTAGAACTCGTAATATACAACAAAGTTTATATTATAATATATGACATAGGTGCATTCAGTGAGCACACACTTTCAGTCCAAAAATTTGTATCAAAGAAAAAATAAAATAAATAAAAAATAGTCTAACTACTTCGTAGCTATTAGCTCGATATCGTTTTCTAAAGTTCAATAAAAATATTTAGAAAACGATATCGATTACCAGGTCACACCACGAGGAGGTTGCTACGATAGTGACCCACCCTAACTCCAAATCCCTTCCACCCTCCAATTGCAATACCTCATTTATCAGAAGGATAAATGAGTTCTGACTCTACTTAGCTTATAGCTCGCATATACAAGTTCTTTACCACAATCCAGTGAAGAACTTGTATCACACACACACGCATACATTAACTTAACACTAATCGCATGGGATCCCACATACATACGCTTAACTTATTCTAACGCCGCAGTGTACCTCTTATTCTAAGATTGCACTCAAATAATCTATGACGGACTCAAAAAGCAAGGGGAAGAAAGTTAGAAGAACTTTCTACTGAAGCAAAAGAAAGTTAGAAGAACTTTCTACCAAAGCAAAAGAAAGTTAGAAGAACTTTCTACAAAAACAAAAGAAAGTTAGAAGAACTTTCTGCAAAAAGGGGAACAGTATTTTTCGTCAAGTGGACCTCGCTTTCCATGGGTCAAAGGGTAGTCCATAGTGACTTACGTGAACCACGAGACAGAGATGAACCGAAAATACTGGCAAGAACGAGTGACACATCCGCGGAGGGTCTCCCATTTCTCCGCCGCTTGCGTTTGAAGCAAGTCTGACCGCGGAGAGGAGACCCCTACCGTGAGGCAGCAGATCGAGATGGTACATCAATCGATCGGCCCCGCAGAGATGTGTCCCTGGCGCTACACCAGCACTTGCAGCCCACCTCTGCCGCGTGTTCACAGCACTATGAACCCCCAATGATCCACTTGGGCTCGGAACGATTGACAAAAAATAACTGGGTATGCTACAATCTAACGCGTACAAAGCTTGAGAACTAAGAAGATGCAAGATGAGTGCAATTTAGAATAAAAGGCACTTACAAGGACCCACCCGCCCTGCCCACGAGCATACAACTTAAAAATAACTTAAACTTTAATCGACTTAAAACTAACGCACGCATCCCTCGATGATCCCTCGATGATCGGTGTCTTCATTCTTCGTATATAATATTCATACATGATATGAAAGTACCCTTCAACCCTTATTAAAAACCAATGAAATAACAAAATAATATTGTAGAAGAAATAAAATAGAGAAGAGACCTGAAAACTTCAAAGCAAGAAATAAAATTTCAAAGAGACTTGAAAACTTCACAGCAAGAAATAATATATCAAAAAGTCTTGAAAATTTCGGTGCAAGAAATAAAGTAGAGAAGAGACTTGAAAACTTCTAAAGAAGAAATAAAATAGCAGAAAGTCTTGGAAACTTCGGTGTAAGAAATGAAGTAGAGAAGAGATTGAACACTTCAAAAGAAGAAATAAAATAGCAAAAAGTCTTGAAAATTTCGGTGCAAGAAATAAAGTAGAGAAGAGACTTGAAAACTTCTAAAGAAGAAATAAAATAGCAGAAAGTCTTGAAAACTTCGGTGTAAGAAATGAAGTAGAGAAGAGATTGAACACTTCAAAAGAAGAAATAAAATAGCAAAAAGTCCTGAAAATTTCGGTGCAAGAAATAAAGTAGAGAAGAGACTTGAAAACTTCTAAAGAAGAAATAAAATAGCAGAAAGTCTTGAAAACTTCGAACCATGAAATGAAATATCAAAGAGACTTGAAAACTTCACAGCAAGAAATAGAATATCGAAAAGTCTTGAAAACTTCGGTGCAAGAAATGAAGTAGAGAAGAGATTGAACACTTCAAAAGAAGAAATAAAATAGCAAAAAGTCTTGAAAACTTCAGAGCAAGAAATAAAATAGAGCAGAGACTTGAGAACTTCTGTGCAAAAAGTAAAATAGCAAGAAATCGTGAAATCTTTAAAGCGATAAATAAAATCACTTAGAATTTGAAAAACTCTGTGATCCAACGATGATACGAGTAGGTCCTGCATCCTATACTCACGCTTTCACACACTCACGCATACTACAATACTTATAACAAAAGCCCTAATTGTGTCTTTTGTTCTAAAATTGCACTCGTATAATCTAAAACTTTGTAAAAAAAAAGGGGTAAAAGAAGAAAGTTGGAAGAACTTTCTTTCAAGTTTCGAGCTATTGATAATAAAAATTTGATAAGCTATTACTACAATCTAATAAATAACAATCTAATTTGTAAAAATCTAAATTGTAATATTCTAATTTGTAACAATCTAATATGTAACAAGTTAAAAAATTGTAAAGATGAGTGCAAGTTAGAACAAAAGACACTTACAATTTGCGCAAGGTTTTCGTCACAATTTGTGACGAAAAACCTGCGCCCGAGCCCACCCATCCTCCCACAGCTCGGAATTAATGTATTTAAGATATGGAGTTGAGAAATTATAATCGTAGCTCTTAGCTCGATATCGTTTTCTAAGGTTATTATAAAATATTTAGAAAACTATATCGATTACCGGGTCACACCACGAGGAGGTGGCTACGTTAGAGAGTGACCCACCCTAACTCCAAATCCCATCCACCCACCATTGGCAATACCTCATTTATCAGAAGGATAAATGAGTTCTGACTCTACTTAACTTATAGCTCGCACATACAAGTTCTTCACCACAATCCAGTGAAGAACTTGTATCACACACACACGCATACATTAACTTAACACTAATCGCATGGGATCCCACATACATACGCTTAACTTATTCTAACGCCGCAGTGTACCTCTTATTCTAAGATTGCACTCAAATAATCTATGACGGACTCAAAAAGCAAAGGGAAGAAAGTTAGAAGAACTTTCTATCAAAACGAAAAGAAAGTCAGAAGAACTTTCTGCAAAAAGAAAAGAAAGTTAGAAGAACTTTCTGCAAAAAGGGGAACAGTATTTTCCGTCAAGTGGACCTCGCTTTCCATGGGTCAAAGGGTAGTTCATAGTGACTTACGTGAACCACGAGACAGAGATGAACCGAAAATACTGGCAAGAACGAGTGACACATCCGCGGAGGGTCTCCCATTTCTCCCCGCTTGCGTTTGAAGCAAGTCTGACTGCAGAGAGGAGACCCCTACCGTGAGGCAGCAGATCGAGATGGTACATCAATCGATCGGCCCCGCAGAGATGTGTCCCTGGCGCTACACCAGCACTTGCAGCCCACCTCTGCCGCGTGTTCACAGCACTATGAACCCCCAATGATCCACTTGGGCTCGGAACGATTGACAAAAAATAACTGGCTATACTACAATTTAACGCGTACAAAATTGGAGAATTGTCAAGATGAGTGCATGTTAGAATAAGAGGTACTTACAAGGACCCACCCGCCCTGCCCACGAGCACACTTAACCACGCATACACTTAACTTAAAACTAACGCATTAAATTAGCTTAAAACTATTACGCGCATCCCTCGACGATCCCACGATTATCGATGTCTTCAATCTTCGCGTATCCGCATTTCACACATAAACTCATTCATACAATGTATTACAATAGATGCAACTTAAAATTAGCAAAGCTGAAACAGACAAAATTAAGACCAAAAATTGAAGGAAAAAGGAATGCAATCGCCCTTCATTCGAAATGGAACTCTTAGAAAATCGAAATAGTAGATTTTAAAGTTCAAGAAATCCGAAATGAAAGTAAGCTTTCAAAAACCTTAACTCCGAAATAAAAAGATGAAGATATTCAGAAACTTCAAGGTTCGAAATAGAATCATGCTGTTTGAAAACCACAAATCAGAAATAAAAACCCTTATGGAGATTTAAAACTTGAAGACCGAATTGAAGTGACGAGGAGATCCAAAAACTTTGACACTCGAAATAAAAATATCGAAATCCAATCATCCTGCCCACAAGCATACACTTAAAATTAACTTAAAACTATCGCATGCATCCCTCGATGTCCATCGATGTCTTCAATCTTCGCGTATACGCAATTCATACACACACTCACTCATACTACAATTTTTTCGCAATCGACGCAACTTAAAATTAACTTAAAATTAGCGCATCCTTTTCTTCTGTAAAACCTCTGGACCACCTATGCTGTAACAGAAGGAAATAATATTTGAAAGGATTAATAAATGTAAGATTAGAATATGCGAATGAAAAATATAAATGAAAATAAGAGAAATATACCTCAATTAACCTAAAAAGAAAAATTATTTAACTTAAAATAAGAATCTGAAAAATATAAAAATAATTAAGACATATATCAAACATTATAAACTACTTGCATAAAATATAAAACTGAAAAATACAAAAATAATTAGACAAACATGTAACATTAAAAATTACTTACTTAAAATATAAACCTGAAACATACAAAAATAATTAGATAAATGTGACACATTAAAAATTACTTACTTAAAATAAAAATCTGAAGCAGATAAAAATAATTAAGGCAGATATAGAAAATTCACTTACTTACTTGAAATAATAATCTGAAACATAAGAAAGTAATTTAGACGAACATATAACACTAAAAATTACATACTCAAAATTTAAACCTGAAACATACAAAAATAATTTAGAGAAACACGTAACATTAAAAATTACTTACTTAAAATTAAAACCTGAAACATACAAAAATAATTTAGACAAACATGTACATTAAAAATTACTTACGTGAAATTAAAACCTGAAACATATAAAAGTAATTTAGACAAACATGTAACACTAAAAATTACATACTTGAAATTTAAACCTGAAACATACAAAAATAATTTGGACAAACATGTACATTAAAAATTACTTACGTGAAATTAACACCTGAAACATATAAAAATAATTTAAACAAACATGTAACATTAAAAATTACTTACGTGAAATTAAAACCTGAAACATACAAAAATAATTTGGACAAACATGTACATTAAAAATTACTTACGTGAAATTAACACCTGAAACATATAAAAATAATTTAAACAAACATGTAACATTAAAAATTACTTACGTGAAATTAAAACCTGAAACATACAAAAGTAATTTAGACAAACATGTACATTAAAAATTACTTACGTGAAATTAAAACCTGAAACATATAAAAGTAATTTAGACAAACATGTAACACTAAAAATTACATACTCAAAATTTAAACCTGAAACATACAAAAATAATTTAGAGAAACACGTAACATTAAAAATTACTTACGTGAAATTAAAACCTGAAACATATAAAAGTAATTTAGACAAACATGTAACATTAAAAATTACTTACTTGAAATTAAAACCTGAAACATACAAAAATAATTTAAACAAACATGTAACATTAAAAATTACTTACTCAAAATCAAAACCTGAAACATGCAAAAATAATTTAAACAAACATGAAACATTAAAAATTACTTACGTGAAATTAAAACCTGAAACATATAAAAGTAATTTAGACAAATATGTAAAATAAAAAATTACTTACTTGAAATTAAAATCTGAAACATACTAAATGTAATTAAGATAGAAAAACGAAGAACCACGAATGAAATCTTTTTTATTCGATGCAGAACTTGAAAAATCGAAACTGAGTTTCAAACCTATCAATCCGAAATGAAATTTCGTGAAGATTCAGAAACCTCAAAACTGAGAATGAAATTTCGTGAAGATTCAGAAACCTCAAAAGTGAGAACAAAATCGTGATGAGGTTTGCAAATCCCAAACCCAAAATAAAATCTCGAAGAGATGAAAATCTAAAAACCGAATTAAAATGAGAAAATCCAAAAATTGCAAAGCTCCAAATAAAGTGAAAGTACAACACAATAAAATCTTGAAAAATAAAAAGTGAGTACAGGATGCAGGATACATTCACTCTCTCACTCATACACTAATAGAATCTTGAAGAGTTAAAAATCTGAAAACCGAATTAAAATGAGAAAATCCAAAAATCACGAAGCTGAAATGTAAAATGTGAGTACAACACAATAAAATCCTGAAATGTAAAATGTGAGCACAGGATGCAGGACAAATTCACTCTCTCACTCGTACATTAGTACATAAATGCCCTAACTGTACCTCTTATTCTAAAATTGCACTCGTATATAAAACTTTGTAAAAAAAACTTTGGGAAAGGGGAAAAAGGGAAGAAAGTTTTAAGAACTTTCTTCTAAGTTTGAAGAAATTAAGAAAAAAGACAAACTATTACTAAGCAAGACTAATAAGTTAAAAAATTGTGAGAAAGATGAGTGCAATTTAGAATAAGAGGTACTTACAATGTGCGCAGGCTTTTCGCCACAAATTGTGACGAAAAACCTGCGCCCGAGCCCACCCTGTCCTCCCACAGCTCGGAATAAATGTAAAACTGATACATTCAATAGGACTTACCAAAAATTAAATGCTGAAACATACAAAAATTTATTAACATAGAAATTTTAGAACAGAGAATAACTTACCAAGAATTAAATTCTGAAACAGACAAAAATTTATTAGCACAAAAATTTGAGAAAAGAGAACAATGTAAGAACTTACCAAAAATTAAATTCTGAAACAGACAAAACTTTATTAACACATAAAGTGGGAGGAGAAGGGAAATTTTTCTTTATTTCATACAAAAATTTCGAAACAGAAAACGCAATGAAAATTGCGGATTTGAGAAGACAATAGAACTTACCAAAGAAGAAACACTACAACAGACAAAAATTTATTAACATTGAAATTTTAGAAAAGGGAAAAATCAAATTCTGAAACATACAAAAGTTTATTAGTACAAAAATTTGAGAAGAGAGAACAATGTAAAAACTTACCAAAAATTAAATTCTGAAACAGACAAAACTTTATTAACACATAAAGTGGGAGGAGAAGGGAAATTTTTCTTTATTTCATACAAAAATTTCGAAACATAGAAAACGCAATGAAAATTGCGGATTTGAGAAGACAATAGAACTTACCAAAGAAGAAACACTACAACAGACAAAAATTTATTAACATTGAAATTTTAGAAAAGGGAAAAATCAAATTCTGAAACATACAAAAGTTTATTAGTACAAAAATTTGAGAAGAGAGAACAATGTAAGAACTTACCAAAAATTAAGTGCTGAAATAGACAAAAATTTATTAGCACAAAAATTTGAGAGGAGAGAACAATGCAAGAACTTACCAAAAATTAAGTGCTGAAACAGACAAAAATTTATTAGCACAAAAATTTGAGAAGAGAGAACAATGTAAGAACTTACCAAAAATTAAGTGCTGAAACTGACAAAAATTTATTAGTACAAAAATTTGAGAGGAGAGAACAATGTAAGAACTTACCAAAAATTAAATACTGAAACAGACAAAATTTTGAGAACACAGAAAATTTTACGAGAAGAAGTGAAACGACCCTATCCCGAAACAGAGAACACAATGAAAATTATGAAAGATCAACCAACAATAAAACAATTTATACAAAATCAATTCCTGAAACAGAAAAAAATAATTAACACATAAAATTCAGAGAAATTAAAATCGCGAAGGGATATAAAAATCGCGTATTTCAAAATTTAATGGGGAGGGGTATAAAAATCTCTAATTTCGTAATAAAATCGCAAAGGGATAAATCTCTAATTTCGTAATACGATCGCGAGGGTATCTCGAATCGCGAAGGGATGCAAAGACTCTAATTTCGTAATAAAATAGCAAAGGGACACAAAAATCTCTAATCTCTAAATTTAATCATGAAAGTATAAAAATATCTAATCGCGAAGGGATATGCAAAACTCTAATCTCAAAATTTAATGGCAAAGTTATACAAAAACCTCTAATCTCGGAATTTAATAGGGAGGGCATAAAAATTTCGAATCGCGGGTGGCTTTGCTCGTAAAATTTCGAGCAAAACGATACATTTCGTATCGTTCAAAAAAGTACATGTAAAACACAAGAAAATAATAGCGAGCATAGTGACAAAATGAATGTCCATCCTAAAATCTTAGGATGGACATTCATTAATAGTTCCCCTCTTCTTTGGCAATTTTTGCCGGGGCTCTTCGGCATATAGCCTCTTCTCTCTTCGGCAAAGCCTCACAAAAATCACTCGCGAATTTTTACGGTAACTCGGATATTCTTTGCTTTCAATTACATAAATTCTCGATTTCGCTATCGATCTCCACAAACAGATTGCAGTCACACATTTATAAAAATAAAAGTGGACCACTATCCATTTGCTTCGATCAATAACCAAATCAAAATTTTATGTAACAAAACTATTCTTGTAACAAAATAATTCTCTACTTTTGTAAAAATGAATAAACTTCATGACTCGAAACTAGAAATTAAAAACTGTACGACCAGCGATTCTCAGAATGCGCTGTTCGTAAAAGAATATCCGAGCAGAATATTTTATTTCACTGCACTTCACTTCACTTCACTGTATATTTCATTTTTGCAGTCGGATCTAGAACCCGACTACGACTTACAAACTAAAAGGCCTGGCCTGAACGAACAATCGAGTTCAAGAGAATATTAAATAAATTCATATTTAATATTTTTCTCTTCTCGATTTTTCGTGAACCCCCCAGATGCAAGCATCTCACGTGTGAGAGAGGAGGACAGAGAAACGTGAAAGCTTGCTCTGGCCCTACCTACTTAAAACTAACTCATTCACACCAGAAGTAAGCTACCTGCCTGCCTATCGCTATATTTAAAAAATTGCAAAGTCCATTCTCACAAAAACACACTCCACGGTTCTCACACATACCACCCGGGTGCAAAAATGCCTAATCCTAGGGAGTACGTCCCGGGACGTCTCCGACACCCGAGTTCAATACAACATTCACACTCTAAGTTCATACCTTTTTGCTGAAATCGATCGACAATCGACAGTGAACCAACATATTTCATTTTCATACTCTTTCGAATATTCAATGCAATATGTACTTGTAATAATTTAAACTACTTATACAATATTCTAACTTAATTTATAAAATTTTCAAGTGACTCTACTTGCATTTTGTATGCTTTTTCAAATGACTCTACTTGCATTTTGCATGCTTTTTCAAATGACTCTACTTTAGTATGCAATTTCAAATAAAATTTGCAAAATTTCAAAAATAAATCGACACAAGGTCCACGACCTAACCACACACACACGTGTAACTTGTGTCGATAATTCACTGTCAATTGCCGATCGCCAATACATCTTAAAACTAAACCGTGTTCACCTGCCCTAACTCATGCGAGTAGCAACTAAGCACGCGCATGAATTTAGAGCATAAAAATGAACACGGCCACATGTATTTTGACCTACCAGTTTTCTTCATGTGTGCTGAAAATCCTGAGCTAAAAACATGATTAGGAACATGCTAATAAAGTGTCTTCCAGCAAAAATTGACTCTAACTTTAAAAAATTTTCAAAATGGAAGATCACTTTGCAAAAATCTAAGTATATCGGTTTCATTCTTAACAGATTTGTGATATCAAAGTAAATTTCTAAATGATTCAAACATTTGCAAATAACTTTGATATCGAAATCTGTTTTTCGCGATACTTTCTTGTACATGTGTATTTGAAAATTAATTGAATTTATAAAAATGTAAAAAGTGACTCTATAATACTACTGTGACTCTATAACTACTATGAAATCGGAGGGTCATCCGACTTCTATGTAGTTTTAAAAATTAATAAAAAAAGAAAAAATGTACAAGAAAACCCTGACCTGAGCTAATAAATGAAATAAACAGTGTGTACGAATTTTACACGATCGTACAGTCGTGGTCACTATGCTCGCAAAATATAAAATACAACCAGTTCCCGTGTCGCTTCGGACCATTCGTCCTACGACATGATGGGAACTGGAGGAATCGTAAACCATGCGACTCACCGATCGCAGAATTACACCGCTTACATTGCATCTCAGGTTGGCTCATCATCATCAGGTAGTAGTCCAGAGGCATCTCAGAGATTCAGGATTGATTGGTTGTAGTTGAACGGTCAGAATTGGTTGCACTTGTATGGTCAGGATTCAGTTCCTTGTCCATTGGAAAGATCCTTGTCCTTCTGTAAGCACAACCATCACAACGATTAATCATCTTTGAATATTTCGCATTTTTTAAAATGTACACTTTCAAACATGCAGTAAATAAGCAGTTCAGATTTTGCTGATATTCAACGTATAAAAATATAAGCATGCAACACAAACTACTACGCAGAACTGTACGGTAGACAAACAACTACTACGCAGAACTGTATGTCACATAAAACAGTATCAAGTTTCAAAAAAATCTGTCAAAGCACCGTAGATAACCACACCATTAAATACGTTAAATCATTCGCAAAAGTAGGTTAAAATAAATATGCAATTACACCACGTTAAAATATGCATGCAATTATACCACAGAACACAGTAAATTATTTGTAAAAATATGTCAAAACTCATAGGTAATTACACTACGCATTCACTGAACCGTTAGTTGAATCATGTCAAAACTCGTATGTAACTACACCACGTATCCAGTAAAACATTTATTAAATAATTTAAAAGTTCGTACATAACTACACCATAAACCCACTAAAATATTTATTAAATTATCTCAAAACACACCATAAATCTATTAAAACACTTGCACAAAGCATATGAAGCACATAAGCAACCACTCGCGAAATATACTAATATGGCCGCGGCGCATGCACAGTCAGTTGCAATCCCGAGAAAGCGCGCCAAAAAATACCGGTATGTACATGCACAATTAATTGTAGTACACTATTAAACACCATAATTCAAGCACCACACCATAAAACGTGTTAAAATATCCGTATATGCATGCACAGTTATTTGTACTAATGCACTATTAAACACCATGACATGTCACTAATAACACCGTAAAATCCTTTAAAATATCCGTATATGTATGCACAGTCACATGTAGTAATACACCATAAAACACCATAATAATTGCAGTAGCACACCATAAAACGTGTTAAAATATCCATATATGCATGCCCCAACACATGTAGTAACACATTATTAAACACTATGACACGTCACGAAATACACCATAAATCGTATTTTTAATTCCCGTATTTATGCACAAATATTATTTAAAATACACTAAACACCAATATTAGAACACTATATAACACAGTAATAAATTATAAATCCATTGTACGGATCATTGACTCGTACCAGTGAGTGTTGACAGGACCCATCCGACCTCCTCGACACCTTCAGTAAGACTGACGAGCTTTGACATTGCTCGAACACAAACCATTGGACAACAATCAGCCAATAATGTAATCGGCCAATCATATGCACGGAAATTCAGCCACTTACAGAAACTTACCTATAATTGCAATAATTACGTACATTTTTTTAAATTTTTGGTTTTGCAACTGCATGTTAATACTTTTATTGTTACAATTGTTTATGTTTTTTACACTAACCACCGTTCGCACAGTAAATATCGGTTTAAATTATTTTTTCGTGTGATATGACATAATTACAAATTATAAGAGGTTTTTAACTATAATTTCAATTTTGCAATAATTTATTGTTACCTTATTATTATACGTATTAAACACATGTTTTTTTTTATTTTTCAAGTAGTAATTTCTTGTTTTCTTGTTATATTTTTATATGAACTGTAATTATAAATTATTAATTATAAATTGTTATTAATTTTAATTTTTATTGTTTAATAATTAATTATTCAATCATTATTTTGCTTATTGAAATTTTTGTTTTTATTAACTTTGAAGCTTGTGCATGTTATAAATTTTATTTTATTTTGCAATTAATTTTAATTTTGCAATTATTTTTTAGTTAATTTGTCAAAGCTGTAGCTTGCATCTTTTTATGAAATTTCCGCAGGTTTCTTATGAAACTTCCTACAAAATTTTTGTTAATTATTAGACTTTTATGTATGAATGTATTAAGAATGATTTTCGCGATTATTTTTTTTTTATAAACAATATGTAAAAACCTTTATTTTTTTAAAGTTTCCACACTGATCTGCAGATGGCGTTAATAATACCGTTTTCAAAAAATAATGTAAAAAATGAAACATGTAACCATAATTTGCATAACATTTTTAATTTATTACATTTTTAACTTAACAATAAAAAACTTGCTTTCCTATTAATGTATAAATTAAATTCAAGTAATATTTAGTATAACTCCACTTTGTAAATGCTTCAAAAATAAAAATTGCTGATCTAATTTTAAAGATGATGTCTATCTAAAAAAAACTATGCACTCGTTTTTTAAATTAATGTAAAATTTGATTATATACCTCTGTATTAAATTAGATAGTTTCAGTAACTCAATATCGTAGTATTTAAAAAAGTAGAGGAACCTGAATGTTTATCGTGGAAAATGGATAAAATTAGGTTCTCGTGCGAATGTAAAGAGGTCAAGGCAATCGTCCATTTCGTGCAGGAGGTTCCAACTGTCAACTTCCGGTTGTAACACTCGCACGTTGTTATTTCGTCAAACTACATATAATCTTTTTAGCACAGCTTATTTCAGATTTTTCAAATTCTACATTTTCAAGTTTTTAAGTTCTCGAGGGTATAAGTTTTCTAAGTTGTTAAATTCTCAAGATTTCAAGCTCTCAAATTTTTAAGATTTTAAGGTTCCAAAATTCACAAGATTCCAAGCTCTCAAATTTCCAAGATCTCAAGATTCCAAGCTCTCAAATTTCCAAGATCTCAAGATTCCAAGCTCTCAAATTTCCAAGATCTCAAGATTCCAAGCTCTCAAATTTCCAAGATCTCAAGGTCCCAAAATCTCCAAAATTCCAAGATCTCAAGATTCCAAAATCCCTAAGATTCCAAGCTCTCATATTCCCAAGCTCCCAAGATCCCAAAATCCCTCAGACTCCAAGCTCTCATATTCCCAAGCTCCCAAGATACCAAAATCCCTAAAATTCCAAGCTCTCATATTCCCAAGGTCTCAACATCCCAAAATCTCCAATATTCCAAACTCTCAAATTCCCAAGTTCTCAAAATCCCAAAGTCCCATGTACTCCAAGTTCCCAAATTCCAAAGATTCCAAATTCGCAAGGTCCCGAATTCCCAAACTCCCAAACTCCCAAGCTCTCAACATCGCCAGATCCCAAACTCTCCATGCTCTCAAACTCCCAAGTTCCCAAACTCCCAAGATCCCAAAACCTTCAAATCCCCATATCTCCATCCTCCCAAAACCTTCAAATCCCAACACCCTCACCCCAAAACCTCATAATCGCAATCTCCTCCAACACCCAACGTTCCGAACACCCAGCGTGTTCAAACACCTATAAGAGATGGTAGAAAGCGATGAAGATTGGACTTATGAAAAGGCGCGTTCTCGATGTTACCTCAGCGACGATAATAAAACGGAAACGCGTGATCACTGTTGGGAAGCGAGTGTAGGCGAGGGCGGGCAGCGGCGAAAAGAGGGATGATCGAGGGCGAAAGCGAGGCAAAGGGACGAGGAAATGTAGAACGGGAACGCTAAGCGGAATCGCGGAGCGGAGCGTAAACCCAAGCCGAAAGTCGAGCGACGCCAAAGTTAAATATAAATGTCGCGGCAAGCGGTCCAGGACCGATGAACCAGCGGACCGATCAGTCTCTTCGTGGTCTTCGTCGTGGACCGACTACGAAAATCGACTACGATCCGTCATTGCCCGCGATCAATTTTTTATTTTTCGACACGATTATTCGCTTCGATCATCGCGGCTTTAGCCGACGGTGTTATCGCGAATCCGAAACGATCGAACTTTCTCGATCTACGGAACCGAATCGATACGACCTGTGCTCCCTTCTTTTGGATTTTCTAACACGGTGTTACTTGGATATCGTTCTCTTCTCTACGACTCGACTTCGGTATTTTCTTTCATTTTTAATCTTGTTATTTTTTACATTTTTAGTTTGCTTGTGTGGCTATTTTTATTTATTAGGAAACTATGAAATGGACGTTTCTAGTTAGGCTGTGAATTGCTTATTAACTGTAAAAATGATTTTTTCAAAAGGGCATATATGATTTGCACAATTGTTGGCTAATGGAAATTATTTCAATTGAATGTAATAAATAACGCGAAAAATTGCGCTTTTCGTTTTTTATTTCCATTCAATAGTTTCATAGTTTCCAACCTAATAGTTGCGATATTGGTATTTTGTGAAATTTGAAGATGACTGTGACGAAGTTGAGCTTCCTATACTGAAGTCATATTTAGGGCGGAAGCATGTGTGCTATATTAATATGCATGTTGCTAATAATTTAGGAATATCTACATTTTTATATGATTAGTAGCATGTATACATAGCATATGTCTTAGATTCTTATACTTACACATATTATATATCTCTACACCGCAGGAGCCATGTGTGTCGACATCACTACGTCCCCATATGCCTATGTTCTGATATCTCTACGTTCTAATACCTTTTCGTCCCGATATCTCTACGTTGGAACATCCCTACGTCTCGATATTCGTATGTTCCTAATATCTTTACGTTCTGATACCTCTACGTCCCAATATTTCTACGTTCCCATATTCCTACGTCCCGATATTCCTACGCCCCCAATATTCCTACGTTCCCATATCTCTACGTCTCCATATCCCTACGTCTCCAATATCTCTACGTCCCCATATCCTTACGTCCCGATATTCCTACGCCCCAATATCTCTACGTCCCGATATCTCTACGTCTCCATATCCCTACGCCCCCAATATTCCTGCGTCTCCATATCCTTACGTCCCCATATCCCACATCACCCATAACCTCATGTCCCAATATCCCTACACCCCACTAATATATCCAAACCCTGCTCATCTCAAAATCTCCACACCTCCACATCCCAATTCCCCAACCCCCCAAATCCTCATCCTCCCACCTCAAATTTCCACACCGCATTTAAACACCACATCCCCAGTACTAAGGTTCGTTAAACTCTTCGCCCGCCTCAGTGTTACGCTGTTTATTGTTCGTGCACAAATTTATTTTGCTTCTCTTTTAACGTTACCCCTTTACTCAGAAATCGTTGGTGGTCTCGCCAGATATTTTTGCATCTTCCCACTTTTGAAGTTGAGTCCGATTCAAAGTATAATATTTATGAACTTTGTAAATGATTTATTTAATAAATTATAATAGCGTGACACACTTTGGTTCGCTTCTTTGTGCAGTAGATCTTGTAGTTAGACAAATCTTCCGACAATCCTCTACTTAATCCATGTCTGACCAGTTGGAAGTCGGATTTCAACGGCAATCGTTCAACGGAGTTTAATTTTCGGTACGAGCAACCTGTGTCAGGAGCAACCGTTCTGAACGAAGACTATTTCTGTTCGTTAATTCGGCAGTAATCTTATTTTGGGACGCAGCATCCGAGGTCCAGGATCCAGAGGCTGGTGTTCAGAGATAACGGCGAGTTTCTTTTGACGCGACAAACTTTCATACTTTCGTTCCTCATAATTTTTCTTTACAAGATGATACCTCACGTTTGACATACATAAACCGATTCTAATTAAGAAATACATTTACCCATATGTACATACGTCAAATGTACTCATATGTACATATCTATGTGCCATCTAAGCTTCCATTAATCTCTTTCAATGTCTATAATATCAGAAGAATCTGTGAATTAACTTTGTAATCCATAAAAATCTCCCTGTACCCCAAAAAAGAACCCCATCAGATAAACCTAAAAGCTAACAAAGTTTCTATAGCAAGTTCCCTCAAGATAAATCGCGAATGTTTTCTCTTCACATTACACGTATGAACATACGTTGCACTTGAGTGCACGCGAGTCCTCGTTTTGTAAATCCGACGAAGTTTTCGTTGAAGCTTCCTCCAGAAAGCGTGTAATTCCTTCGTCGGCACGAGGGAGTCTTCGATTTGTATTTTTATCCACATTATACGAGGAACTTGTGCCCACCTGGGTTTCGTATGCACGCGGGTTATCGTTGTCGAGTGGTGTCGTTTATAAATAGACCGACAGTCGATTCCTCTGGATGCTTTATCGAATATCGGTGGAACGAACTCGAACGACCGCGAGTCGAACCCCTCGTAATGGCGCTCGTGAACTCTAACAAGAACAAAATGGACGCTTTGAAGGCTAACGTCGTTCTTTATCGTGTGCTTTAAAAATAGGGATTTAAGTCGAGTATTTTATATGGTAGAGTTGGAGAGAGAATGATTTTGGGGTTAAATATGGGTTGGAGGAGTGGAGAAGGGAAGTTTTAGGTGTGCAAATTTTTTGGGTACTTCTTTGTTAAGTTTGAAAATTTTGGGGTTTGTAAATTAGTGGATTTTTTGACTTTTAAATTAGTAAGTTGCAAGGTTCTTAGATTTCTAGATTCTTGGATTCCTAGATCCCCAAATTTCTCGATTTCTTAGTTCTCAAATTTTTAGATTTCTCGAATCCAAGATTTCTAGATTCCTAGATCTCTAGGTTCCTGGATTTCTAGAACTCTAGATCTCTAGATCCATAGCTTCCTAGATCCCTGGATTCCTAGATTCCTACATACCTAAATTTCCAAATCTCCAACATCCAAATTCTCAAATTACCAAATCCCCAAATTTGCAATCACTCAAGTACCAATCTTCAAATCCCCATTTCTCCACTTCCCCAATACTCTAATCTTAAAATTTCTTAACTTCCCAAATTCTCAAATCCTCAAATTCTCAAATACCCAACACTCTCAAATACCCAAATTCTCAAATACCCAACACTCTCAAATACCCATCACATCTACCACTAAAAATTTCCACTACTACAGCTAATCAACCTACCCAAATAAAACTAATCATCGCAAACAAAAATCACCACAAGCTTCATTGACCAAAGATATCTAAAAGAAACACTAAACTCTCCACAAAACCTGTAACTCAAGTCTCTTTGGTACTCGATAAAGAAAGTAGTCCACACTTTATTTTTCCCAAAACGATTTGAATTTGAATGAAAGTCGCGTGTAGCATCGAGAGTGCAACAATGTCGGCGCCATCCTCATATACAGTGTCACCGGCAAGGCCAATTGTAGGTGTTAATATTCGCGTCACTTTCTGAAATATCTGACGCAGTCGTTGCAAATATACCTGCCGTGTCGGACGTGTCTATGGCCACCGCTCGAGTCTCTCTAAAATAGAAATGTCACTATATTTAGTCGGCCTACACTCGCTGTCCAGCCAAAAAACCTTTTAGACCTTCGACCTATGTCTCACCTAACTTCCTTGCATTTTACTTCGTCACGGTTTTATTAAGTCATGTTGTAAACCTTGTGGGAGAAGTCTTTGTAATTGAGGATGTGGTTGTTGAGAATATTCACATGTATAGAGGATGTTCATATGAGGAGGAGGTTCACATGTGGAGGATGTTCGTATGTTGAGGATGTTCACATGTGGAGGACGTTCGTATGTGTAGGACTTTCATATGTGGAGGATGTTCATGTGTGAAGGACGTTCATATGTGGAGGATGTTCACATGTAGAGGATGTTCGTATGTGTAGGACGTTCATATGTGGAGGATGTTCATGTGTGAAGGACGTTCATATGTGTAGGATATTTATATGTGTAGTATATTCATATGTGGAAGACATTCATATGGGTAGTATATTCATATGTGGAAGACACTCATATACAGAAGACGTTCACAAACACATACCTTGTATTCATATTGTAAATTCTGAAGATCTTCCTTCAATCCGAAAATATTCAATTGTAAAGCAGAATTTGCTTGGAAGTAGAAAATTAGAAGTGATGTACATACAAAATCTTGGTCGTCAAAAATTCATCAGAATTTTAATAAAAGGTTAATTCAGTAAAAACAGTAAGGGTTCATACTGTTCCTAAACACCTCGTTCATCAAACTCACCAGTTACAAAGTGGTAAATATATAAATATATTTCCATATAAATATAATATATTTCTCTACCATATGTAAATGTGTTACACTTCCAAATTGAAGATCTCCAAAAGTTATTTATTTTCTCCAACACCAATGACTAATTCCTAATTACACAATTACAAATTACAGATAAGAACATAGCCTGCATATCGTATTTCCACAAAGACGTGTTTAATGTTATTTTGTTATCTACCAATGTACAAGAGATTAAGCACAGTTCTATACCTGTTGTCGAAAGAGCTCACGAGCCCGCTGATAAGCCAGCAAAGTACGCGGTGCAGTCGTTTCATTTAACTTCACCGACCACGATTTTGCACGTCCACATATTGTGTAACGTCACGCACGGCGCCGCGATTTGTACGTTACACATTTTTCACGCGTTAACGTGCACAAGTCAGTAGGAAGGCAGACAATCTAAGCGCCTATTTCGAGAGACTTTTGGATCATTGCCCAGCCTAATCTGCCTACTCACTGCCACTACGCGACCCAGAGCTCGTTAGACGTGCAAGACGCTTACATAGAATATCCTCTTTTCTTGTATCTTTAATTACGTTAGGAATTTTCAACTTTAAGAACTTTTTGCATGAACTTATTGCATGAAATTGTTGTGTCAGGTTTAATTAATGAAGTCCTAACGTGAATCACAAGTTGAGAACCAAATAATGAGGCTGAACTTATGAACATTAAAGAAGGTGCACCTTTATGAAATATTTTTATTGAATTGTTACATCAAGTTCTATAACTGAAGTTTTAATATCAGCCACAAGTTGAAAACAGAATAATGTAGCTGAACTTATGAACATTAAAGAAGGCACTTCTTCGTGAAGTATTTTTATTAAACTGTTACATCAGGTTCAATAAATGAAGTTTTAATATCAGCCACAAGTTGAGAACAAAATAATGTGGCTACAAATATGAACATCAAAGAAGGTACACTTTCATTAAAATATTTTTATTGGACTGCTGCATCAAGTTCAATAAATGAAGTCTTAATATCAGTCACAACTTGACAATAATATAAGATGACTTCATCTATGAAAATCAAGAAGAGTACATCATCATAAAATATTTTTGTATTGAATTGTTACTTCAGTTTCATTAAATGAGGTCTTAATATCAGCCACAATTTTAAAACAAAATAATGTGGCTGAATTTATGTAAATCAAGGAATGTACACCATCATGAAATATTTTTAATAAATTGTTAGGTCAACTTCATTAAATAAAATCTTAATAGCAGCCTCAACTTGTCAACCAGACAAAACTGAACCATAATATAAAACAAAAAGAAGAACAGCATCTAACAATATTTTATTAAACAGACTCTTTTTATTGAATACTCAGATCAGTTTGAATAAACAAAATGTTAAAATCATCTGCAATTTGTGGTCATATTAAAAAGAATGCATCATTAAAAAGCATTTTTTATCTAGTCAGATCAATTTGAATAAACAAAATGTTAAAATCACCTGCAACTCGTCATCACATTAAAAAGAATGCATCATTAAGAAACATTTTTTATCCAGTCAGATTAGTTTGAATGAACAAAATGTTTTTAACCATTGTTTATTAATGTTGATTTCAGCGATGCTAGGTGATCGAAGCGCGCCGGGTGAAGCTTCGAAATAGTAAAAGATGTCGCAGCCGCCATCAAAACCCCATGGAAAAGGCGGGCCAGGGGGTTGGTCGGCCAGACCCAACGTGCCAGGCCATTACAGACCCCCGTCGCCTTATAGTCCTTCGAGTTCTCCGCATCCTCCGCGTCCTCGAGGACCACCGACACCGGTACATCATGCTCATCCTGCGTCTCCTCTGACGTACTCCGGAATGATGCACCCGATGAGTCCGGTGCCTATAGGAATGCCGATTTCACCTGGTATATCACCGGTTTTTGGATCACCGACTAGCTATATACAGTGTCCCAGACCTAGATGGCCTTCACCTCTTCCCATTGGGAGTCCTGCACCTAGACCTTACATACCCGCTCAGGTAAGTTGAAGATGGTCAATTATTTTTAATTTTGAGGTTTTTTATTGGGGGAGAGTGGAGTTTTTGGGTATGTTGGGAGAGTGGAAGTTGAGATTGGGAGTTGGATGAGTTGAGGAGGATGGGAGGATGGGAGGATGGTTATGGAGGATGGAGTTTGATGAGGTGCGTGGGAACTGTGAGTGTGAGAATGTGAAGAGTGAGAGTTGGGGAGCTTGGAAATTCTTGTTGTCCAGAATTCTCAAAGCTTTGAATTCTCAGGTTCCCAAATTCTCACATTACCTAATTCCCAAAGTTCCCAAATCCCATACTCTTCAAATTTCCAAAGCCCCCAAATTCTGGGTCCTCCAAATTCCCACACCGTCCAATTCCCAAATTCCCAAATTCCCACACGTCCAATTCCCAAATCCCCAAATCCTAAAATTCCCAAATTCCCACACGTCCAATTCCCAAATCCCCAAATCCTAAAATTTCCCAATTCTCTGAGCGTCCAATTTCCAAGTCCCCAAATTCTAAAATTCTCAAATTTCCACCTTTCCAAATCCTAAAATTTCCAAATCCCCACGCTCTCCAATTCCCAAATCCCGAAATCCCAAAATTCCCAAATTTCCATCCCCTAAATTCCCTCACAGTCCAAATTCACGCACAGAATGAAGTCCCATTAACAGCCCCAGAAAATCGTTATCGCAAGATTGCATGTTAAAATCAACTGTCGGTAGAAGCGAGAGTTAACTGGCAGTGAAAGCCTCTAGGTTTCAAGGGTTCTCGAGAATCGAAATTCTTTTGAGTCACGGAACAGAGAAGGTGAAAGCTCCGGCCGCTTTACTTCGAACAAAAGGCACGATCTGGATGTTCGCGTTAAATTTTACGATCCGCTCGTTCGAGAAGGTTGAAGAATCGCGATGACGAATTCGCCACGTGGAGCGGTTCTGCTTTCGTTTGCAACGTCTTCTTCGACGCCCACGCCGTGGCACGCGTTCGCTTCGTAGAAATAGGGACCCGAATAAAATGTAGGCCGAGACGTGTTTCGACGACCGGTTTCTCAGGTGCAATGTGAATGCACTTTGGTCGCTATACGAAATCCACGAACATTCTTCCTTTATTTTTTTTTTATGATTTATTTTTTTTGGTGAAAATTCGTCGATTAAAATCTTCCTGAAGGTTATTGTGATTTTCAAGGGAACTTATAGATACTCTTTTAATATTTACTCTGTTAATATTACATCAAAGAGATGATAATATAGACTAGTTTAATATAGTTTAATATACTGGTCATTAAGATGGTCATATGTGAACGGTCATATGTGCAAATTCAGTAAAATTAATTATTTAAAAAAAAATGCCAAGAAATATTGAAACAATAATACATAACAATATATTAATAAATGAAATTGTAATACTACATTTAATTTTAAAAATTCATATTACAACATGTCTGACTACAAACATCAAATTTTACTGTGATCACCAATGTGTCAAGGATATTATAATTTTTTATTAAAATACTGTAACAAATACTGTAACTTGTTTAAAATAATTACTATGATTTTCAATATACCTAGCCATTTTATTTCTACATCAATTTTTTTATCAATTTCGTGGAATCAATTTTTGATATTCATAGAGTGTTACCTTGTATCACTGTTCAAATAATAGTGCTATTTAAAACGTATCTACAGAAATATTTTTAGAGACTGTTATTTTTAGAGAACACATGTATTTTTGATAGAGGGTAATTCTATTAAACAGAGAATTCTTGATACTTTCTTGCCCCACTTGTTTCCGAGTAGTTTTAAACGATTATGTCATCTGAAATTCCCGACATGTTCTATACGCTCGTAGACACTCTCGATAGATTGTATCTGCTGATTCGATAGAATCCGCTCGTGATAAATTCGCTGACCGGGTCGAGGATTCGCGTGCTGAGTCATGAACAGCTTAGAAACTGATGAATGTTCCCTGTCCATCAAGATCATGAACTGAGAGAAAGGAGAAAAATCTTTGGGGATTTAGAGTAGGAAAAAACAGACTGAAATCGTTTGCAATTTACAACTTTGACATGGAACAATTAAAAATAGTATAGAAAGGAGAAGAATTTGACTTATTAGCAAAATTGTGGTATCAAAAATAATAAACTTATGAGTGCTTCTTGTGTCATAAATTGCAATCGTTAGCAATTTACAACTTTGACATGGTTCAATTAAAAATAATATTAAAAGGAGAAGAATTTGACTCACTAGCAAAATTGTGGTATCAAAAATAATGAACTTATGAATGCTTCTTGTGTCATAAATTGCAATTCACAATTTCAATATTCAATTGATGACTAGTGAATAATATTAGAGTTTATGAGTGTCTGACAACGAATGTCTGTATCTACTGCAGCACCATATGCTACACATGTCTGAATCTACTGCAGTAGCATATGTTATACCCGAAGAAACTATTATAACAGTAATTTTACAAATATTCATAAAATATCCTATCATTATTATTATCTCTTACACAAATGTCTTATTATTACACCATCCACAACAATTTTATAATCCCCACAACATAAAAACTTGATCAAGAAAACCAAGTACACACGCACCATAAAACTTCTCTTCGCAAAAGATGTTAAGAAGGCCAGTAACCAGCGATCAATAAGGAAGTTATAAAAGCAAATGGTTCATGAAAATAAATTGCTCTTAGAAAGTAATTGAAAGGTTGCACCGTCGAAACGATTACAGGAAGCAGCAAATGTAAAAACCGTATTGAGTCAGTACTTACTTCTTACCGTGTACGTAAATAACGCTTGTGTTAACATGCGAATAGATATGCATACATATATATACGGATGTATTCTGCTGAGAAACCTCAATGAATGTCACGTGCTTTCATGTGCAAAACAAACTTACGAGGTTCGCCTCTGCTTTAGTTCACTTTTCGTCTTTCATGTTGCTTTTGCCAGGGTATCACTTTCAGTTGAACACAAATTTTATTTCCAAGTTACTTCTGTGTGAAAAGATCGCAAGTTTTATACTTTGTATTTTGTAGGTTTAATACTATGTACTTTGCAAGTTTAATATACTGTTGTTTGCAAGCTTAAAATTCTTTTTGGAGTGTTTGAATATTGAATGTCCAGGTATTAGAGGATTGAAAACCATATCTGAATTATTATTATTAGAGGATCAAACCATATCTGAATTCCATATTGGAATTGTGGTGTTAGAATGGTAGTTTTAGGGGGGATGCTAAGTTTTAGGACTAAGAATAGGGAGTTTCGAGTGCTGGAATGTGGGAGTGGGTCATTTTAGAGTGATGTGTTATTACAGTAATGGAATAGTACTCAGTAATTGGATGATTGACTGCTGAGATATTAGAATACTGGGACGTTAGAGTGCTTGGATAGCTGACTGCTAGGATATTAGAGTGCTTGGATAACCGAGTGAATGGATATTAGAACGCAGGAGTATTACAGTGCTTGGATAACCGAGTGATGGGATATTAGAATGCTTGAATAATCGAGTTCAAAGACACTCGAGTGCTTGAATAACCGAGTGATGGAATACTCGAATGCTTGGACACCCTAGTGATGGGATACCTGAGTGATGGAATATCTGAGTGATGGAATACCTAAGTGATGGAATGCTTGAGTGATGGGATACCTGAGTGATGGAATATCTGAGTGATGGAATACCTGAGTGATAGAATACTAGAGTGATGGAATATCTGAGTGATGGGATACTAGAGTGATGGAATATCTGAGTGATGGAATATCTGAGGGATGGATACCTAAGTGATGGAATACCTGAGTGATGGAATACCTCAGTGATGGAATGCTTGAGTGATGGAATATCTGAATGCTGGAATATTCAAGTGCTAATACTCCACTTCTTAAACAACCTTGCAATGCAATCTAATATCATAGTACCATCAACTACCATACCCCCACACTAAACAAATCCTAAATCTCACCAATTTCCTACCCCTAAAAAAAATTCCCTCTCACCATTGATTTGGTCCATTTAACATTTGTCCATTTTACAGAGTTCCGCAGAAAGCGGTACATCATCGCCCTTAGCCACCGGACCAGCAGAATACATGATCGGACCCTACCGACCCGGAGATTACGAGTACGTAGGAGTTCCACTGGACCACTCGCAAACAGAAGAGGAATCCAGTGGACCCAGCACCGCGGAAATAATCGCGAACCAAAGTCAAGATTACGTGGA
This sequence comes from Megachile leachella, assembly GCA_963576845.1. Taxonomy (NCBI): domain Eukaryota; kingdom Metazoa; phylum Arthropoda; class Insecta; order Hymenoptera; family Megachilidae; genus Megachile; species Megachile leachella. The sequence continues at coordinate 12,871,510 of OY756257.1, forward strand.
TGAAAAGTTAGCCGAGTACCAGGCCACGATACAGCAGCTTCAAAGTGAGTACCAATTATTCCTTTCGAGCTAATAATAATCGATGCTATAACTGGTTTATCGCATTGAATATTCCGATCGTTGGTTACCGATAACAAGAGCTAGGTCGATTGATTATTGAACACTGTGACGCGAAATTCTGATCTATTTCTGAGTATGAACACCTCTGGCGGAAGTAATTCATGCAGGCATTAATCATGCATTTATAACCGAATGCTAAACATTTGTTATATATTTTATTTTTATATTTTCAAAGTTTTAAATATAAAAATATTAAAAAATAAGTAATCTTGCATTTATATCTTTGGTACATTTTTATGGTCTGTTTAGACGTTGATTTATTTATTTTATGAGGAATTTGACATATGATTCCGTCGATTGGTTGAGTCTGACTCTAAACAGGGAAAAACCCATTCAAAAGCAAGGTTGTATATATTTCGAGACGGAATCTTTTAATAGTCGACAACCTGAATGCAAATTAGCGAGAGTATGGCTTGAGATAAACAGTTTTTATTGGCATTCATCTCTGGTGAATGTTATTTCTGTACAACGTTCAAGATAGACATTGACAATGATCTAACCGACCAAAAACCGATGTTTCCGATGCGCGAATGCTTTTGGCAAGCGCGGAGTCAATGAAAGTCAGCCTGCCAATTCACAAAGTGCATCCTGCGATATTGATCCCGATATATTCTAATATATTTCACAATTTTTAATTTCCGTTTCTTTCAATATTATCTGCATTTTCTATAACAAGTTCTTGCAATTCTCTATCTTCTTACTAATCTATACGTAAACGCAGCAATTGAATTTTGCAATCGAATAATTAGCACAAAACTAATTAAACCAGTCGTGTTTAATCTCCCAGAAAACAAGTTCATTGCACAATAATTTCTCTGCAGGATCAATATCCTTCATAAACCGAGATATTCGGACACACGTGTGGACGTTGCTCGTCTGTCTTCGAATTCGAAGGGGAGCAAATATTATGCCAACATTTCGACCGGCTTAAAAGATTTACGCACGCGGTGAACCCATTACTAGCACACTTCTCAGAAATGTTTATATAATTCCCATTACTTATATCCAGGATCTATAGAACACTGATAGGCTCAAAAAATATAGGTACCGATACGTGAGGGGGAGAAGATTAACTGCGGGTAGAAAAATATTTAGAGTATTTACAGTCGAAATTTTTATTGGGAGTTACAGAATTGATGGCAGTGCTGTAATATAGTGAAGTAGCTAGATCTTATAGTACTGCTATGTGGATCTTAGATGTTAGATATTAGAGTGAGGGTATCGTAAGAGATGCTTATGAGGAGGTAGAGTGGTAGATGTGATTGTAGAGTGCTTGTGATGAGATAGTAGAGGACTGGATGGGATATCAGAGTGGTATGATGTTAGAGTAATGGGAGAGTAATACAGGGACATTGTAAAAGTAGTCTAAATGTAAGTGTACTGTGGTATCAACATAATAACATATGAGCCGTTCAGTGTGCACATTGATTAACTCCATTTTTTAAAACATCTTAAATTTAAGTGTTAAGGCATTTGGTATAGTCATAACTTTTTATATTTATAATAATTTAAGATTTTTCACAAAATGAAGTTAATCAATGTGTGCACTGAACGGCTCATATGATGTTAGAGTACTGTTATAGAATGTTATAGGTAATAGGATGCTGGAACGCTGGGATACTGGAATATTGGTATAATAGAATATGGGAATATTCGTTGGGTTACTGGAATATTGTTGTAAGAGAATCTGGGAATACTAGAATGTAGAGATGCTGAAGTGGGATACTACAATGTTGGGATACTCAAGTATGAGGATAGTGGAATTAGAGAACACTGGAACGTGGAAACACTGAAGGTTGAATGCTAGAAGGTGGCGACAGTGCAACGTGAGGATAGTGGAAGGTAGGGATAGTGGGTCAGAGGGATAGAGATGCTGAAGTGGGATAGTACAATGTTAGGATACTCCAATGTGAGGATAGTGGAACTAGAGGACACTGGAACGTGGAGATACTGAAGGTTGAATGCTAGAAGGTGGCGACAGTGCAACGTGAGGATAGTGGAAGGTAGGGATAGTGGGTCAGAGGGATAGAGATACTGAAGTGGGATAGTACAATGTAGGGATACTCAAATGTGAGGATAGTGGAACTAGAGGACACTGGAACGTGGAGATACTGAAGGTTGAATGTTAGAAGGTGGGGACAGTGCAACGTGAGGATAGTGGAAGGTAGGGATAGTGGGTCAGAGGGATAGAGATACTGAAGTGGGATAGTACAATGTAGGGATACTCAAATGTGAGGATAGTGGAACTAGAGGACACTGGAACGTGGAGATACTGAAGGTTGAATGTTAGAAGGTGGGGACAGTGCAACGTGAGGATAGTGGAAGGTAGGGATAGTGGATCAGAGGGATACTGGAACGTGGAGATACTGGAAGGTGGGGATAGTGGAACGTTGGGATACTGGAACGTGGGGATACTAAACGGTGGGGATAGTGCAACGTGGGAGTACTGAAACGTGTGAATACTAAAAGGTGGGGATAGTGGAGCATGGGGATACTAGTAGGTGGGGATAGTAGAGCGTGGGTGTTGTACAAGGTGAGGATAGTAGAGCGTGGGGATAGTGGAGCGTGGGAGTACTGAAGCGTGGGGATAGTGGAGCGTGGGAGTACTGGAGCGTGAGGATAGTAGTGCGTGGGGATACTGGAACGTGGAGATACTGGAAGGTGGGGATAGTAGAGCGTGGAAGTACTGAAACGTGGGGATGCTAGAAGGTGGGGATAGTGGAGCGTGGGAGTACTGAAACGTGGGGATAGTGGACCGTGGGGATACTGGAATGTGGGGATACTAGAAGGTGGGAATAGTGAAGCGTAGAGATACTGGAACGTGCGAATACTAGAAGATGGGGATAGTGAAACGTGGAGATACTAAAGCATTGCAATGCTAGAAGGTACGAATAGTGGAACGTAGAGACACCAGAAAATTATGGTACCGAAACACTAACCTCCTAAAACACAGAACTACTGAATTCTTCAAAAACTAAACTAGTAACACCCCAACAGAGTGAAGCACTCAAAAAATGAAACAAGAATAAAACACCAAAATAGTAAAATGTTTACTCCAATCCTAAGATACATTCTACATTTCACAAATTCCAAATATTCAAATATCCTCCAGCAAACGAACTAAATAAGAAACATACTATAATCAGCATACCAATGCAATCACCTAAGAATACCTAATAACAGTTCACTAAGCAATAAAATTTGAATTATCCCAAGAATCTACCTTGATCTACGAAATACTAGAATTATTCCATTTAACCTACCGCAACAACTGGCTCCGTAACAATTTGCATATGTACATCGGTTGAAACGAGACCGATTCGCGAACTTTCGCATGCTGCTAACGCGTATCAATCGGTATCTTGTGCTAGCGTGTGTGATTCGCATACTTATTCGCTGAACCGTGCAGAAGAAATAGAAGACGATGGCTCGGCTATTTATAAATAGATGTGACGAAGCACCTGCCGTTGCTGTTCACTATCGCCACGATTGACTTTTTCTCCTTGGACGCGCGGAAATTATCGACGAATTAAGAAGATTGATCGATTTCGATGATCCTTCTCTGCGTGAAATCTTCTCTGTGTTACGATAATAATTCACTCGGTGTTTAAATTGAGGTTGCATTATTTCTGGCCAATAAATATTTTTGATACTGCCAGCTAGATATCAATATCAGACAGCATTTTTATGTTGATAATAAAGATAATTTTTATTATTGACCAGCTTAAGGTGGATCTGGAGTAATTTCCGGCGATTAGGGAATGAGAATTGTTTTTGTAGATGTGACTTTAGGTGAGGCAGTTAAGATAATATTTTGCTGTGGATAAGTTTGGAGGATTGTAAAAGTGATCAGGTGTGAGTGTTATGTTGAAATGTGGAGTACTACATGTCTAGGTTCTTCAATTCCTGGACTTTTCAATTCCTATACATCTAGCTAAATTAATAAATCCTTTAAACTGAGATCATTACATTCCAAGGGCTAATGACCATGGTAATCGACGTCCATAACAGTAAACAACAACAACAACATTGTATTCTAAGATTTCTACATCTCCAGACTTCTACACCTCCAAATCCCTACACCTACAGAGTTTTCTGATATTCCTAGAATCCTACATCTCTAGACCTCCAGATTCTTATAACTCCAGATCCATACAGCTCCAGATCCCTGGACCTCCAGATATCCTAGAACCTCAGATCTCTTCATCCCCAGATCCCTGCACTTCCAGATTTCTAGAGCTCGAGATCACTACATCCTCAGATCCCTAAAATGCCAGATTTCTGAACTTCCAGATCTCTACACCTCCAGATCCCTAATCCTGTAGATCCCTAAATCTCCAGATCCCTAAAATGCCAAATCTCTAAACCTCCAGATCTCTATACCCTCTGATCTCTAAACCTCCAGATCCCTAAACCTCCAGATCTCTAAACCTCCAAATCCCTAAATCTCCAGATCTCTACACTCTCAGATCCCTAAAATGCCAAATCCCTATATCTTGAAATCTCTAAAATGCCAAATCCCTAAACTTCCAGATCTCTAATCCTCCAGATCCCTAAAATGCCAAATCCCTAAACTTCCAGATCTCTACACTCTCAGATCCCTAAAATGCCAAATCCCTAAATCTCCAGATCCCTAAAATGCCAAATCCCTGAATCTCCAAATCCCTAAATCTCCAGATCTCTACACCCTCCGATCCCTAATCCTCCAGATCCCGAAACTTCCAGATCTCTACACCCCCAAATCCCTAATTCTCCAAATCCCTAAACTCCCAAATTCTTGAACCACCAGATCCCTAAACTCCCAGATCTCTATTCTCCCAAATACCTAAGCCCCCAAGTCCCTATACCCCCAATAGTCTAATCCCCATCTCCAATCCTAACAAGATAAAATAATCCAAAGACCCAAATCGAATACAATGACACAATTCCAGTTGTTTTGCTTACCAGCCACGATTATCATTGAACACGTATTACGCAACGATGATTTATCGATAACGCGTCACTGTTTCGCGGAATGGTACCGCTGATAAAACTTGTACCGTTTCTTACCATGTTCCACAAACGATATCGGCTTAACTCCACATTTTTTCCTGTATTTTGTTGGCTCAGTACTTCCACGAAGTAATTCGTATTAAACGAACCTTAACCAATGATATTGTCCGCTATTTACGAGTCTTACGACATGTTTATTGGGACGTTTTTAAACGACCACCTAACCAAAGGTAAAATGTTAATTCGAAATCGTGAACCTCGATTAATCATGTTCTGCATCGCTTATTTCCAAGATTTTATCTCCTGTATTAATAAATATTGTTCGGAGAGGCTGCGTGGGTGTCCTCCGTCTATTTTCTCGCAGAAAATACTCTGTTTGTTCTACCGATGGCCATTACCAACGGCAATTCACCTTCATTCAACAGTCGGACTGAAAATAAAAAAAGCGTCTTCAATTACCGTTCGTCATCGCGCGAAATAGAACCGCGAGTCTGTTAATTTGTTAACAACAAACTATGTAACGCGATCTCTGTCTTAATGATCGAAATACTGTTTCTCGAATATTTACCGGTTCCTTGCGAAACTGCCAGGAGCCTCTTGCCAAGTGACCAGATGTACAAATATCCGCTCATTATCGACTGCTAAACCATTCATTCGTTAAGGTATGCGATTCGAAATATTTTGAAAACTCAAGAGCGATCGACCCTGAACATCTGGACACTGGTCAATGTTTTGAAATACTGTAAACAGTGGTCCTTTACGCGGGCGCAAATGTATTTTGATGCAAGGATGAAGTCATGGAGTTATGATGCGTGAAAGTATGAGGCGCAGCGTTATGGCGCGTGGAGTTGTGGGACATGAAACTACGATGCGTGGAATTAGGGACGGTGCGTTGGACCCCATAGAGTTACAGTACTAAGAATTATAATGCGCAGAGTTACGGCGCGTGGTGTTATGGAATATGAAACTGCGGTACATGGAATTATGGACGATGCGTTGGACGGCCTATAGAGTTACAGTACTGGGAATTATAACGCCTAGAGTTATAGCGTGTGGAGTTACGAATGCGTGGAATTACGACGCTTGGAGCTACAATGCATGGAATTACGACGCCTGAAGTTACAATGCGTGGAATTACGACGCTTGAAATTACAAAAGCGTGAAGTTACGACGCGTGAAGTTACGATGCGTGGAATTACGACGCTTGAAATTACAAAAGCGTGAAGTTACAAAAGCGTGGAATTACGGCGCTTGAAGCTACGATGCGTGGAATTACGACGCTTGAAGTTACGATGCGTGGAATTACGGCGCTTGAAAATACAAAAGCGTGAAGTTACGAATGCGTGGAATTACGACGCTTCAAACTACGATGCGTGAAGTTACGAATGCATGGAATTACAGCGCTTGAAATTGCGATATGTGGAATTACGACGCGTGAAGTTACGACGTGTGAAGTTACAAAAGCGTGAAGTTACGAATGCATGGAACTACGACGCTTGAAGGTACGATGCGTGGAACTACGGCGCGTGAAGTTACAAAAGCGTGAAAATACGACGCGTGAAGTTACGAATGCATGGAATTACGACGCTTGAAACTACGACGCGTGGAATTACAGCGCTTGAAGCTACGATGCATGGAACTACAGCACATGGAACTAAACAACGTGATGTTTAGACGCCTGGAATTACAATGCTTGAAATTACAACGTGTGAAATTACAGCGTGTGAGAGTCCTCCGCATGGAATTACAGCGCGTGAATCTACAACGCGTGGGATTACGGCGTGTGAAAGCACATCGTGTGGAAATATGACGCAGCAGGTGGAACTACGACGTGTGGAGTTACGGCGCGTGGGATTATGACGCGTCGAATTACGGCGCATCGAGTTACGGTGCGTTGTGGCGCGTGGACCTGCGTACAACTATGCGTTACGATGCGGAGCTGCATGTGCTTCAACGGTTTCCGTCAAATCACGCGTCGAATACCGCATTGTACACCTGTTATAACAGAATACACATTATCAGAAGAATAGACATTATCCAGAATTCGCAAGTTATCTCGTATCGGAGTCTCGGATCTATCGTCTTGGATCGAAGCTATCGACCCATCCAAGTGACGAAACTGAAGGACGAAGGTGGTACCACAAGTCGAAAAACTGTCTCAAAAGGGGAATAACCAATTAGAATCGTTAGACGTTCGTCGACGACGTTCAAACGGCGCGGCGCCGAGTGACATTTAGCTCGCCAGAGGAGAAGGACGCAGGATAAAGCATCGATCGGTCGGCGTGTTCCCATCAGGAAGGTTAGCTCGTCCAGACAGAGAGAAGGATAGTCGGTGGTCGGGTGTAGACGACGTACGGTGGCGCATGGTTCGCGTCGTCACGAACGTCGTCATCGTGGCTCCTCGCGGCTCTTGGTCGTCGTCGTGGTCCTCGTCATCGTGCAATGCGGATCGTGGACAGCGGGAACTGGTGGCCGGGGGGTATAGGAGGGCACGGAGGGCACGGCATGGCGGAACGAGGTGGGGACCCGGCGAGAGGTCGGGAAGAGAGGCAGCAATATCGAACCGGCGGCCGTGGTGCGCGGCCAGAGTGCATTCCGTGTGAGCGGTAGACGCGTATCGCACATAGTCGTGAGCGGCCGACATGCGTGAGCACGTAGCTCGTGCGAGGTAACCTCCTCGTTCGTACGCACGCAAAAACGAGCGGATTCGAAGTCACACGCGCGCGACACGGGAGGAGTAAAAGAGAGGAAAAAACAAAATACGTACACCGGTGTGTTTTTCGCGTCGACCGGCGAGTTGGAGGCGCGGCCGCCGATGTACGCATGGTGGTGCGGGTAGGGTGTGGTGTGCGAAGAACAGGTGTCCACGAGCGGTTAGCTCGACCGTGAAACGAGCCAGAAGCCGGAAACGGACGCGTCGGTACGCGTTCGTATCCAGTATGAATTTTCGAGGTGGCTAGCCGCGAGGAACAGAGAAAAACAGCGGCTCCATGTCGACGCCACCGAAGAGCGGAAGTCCAGCCGGCAGCCGGACCAGCCCTGCCAGTCCGGCCACGCCACGTGGTGGTCGGCTGCGGGACAGGGTCAGCTTCTTCGAGCAGGTCTGGTCCGGAGGACGTACTGCCAGCTCCGAGGAACTCTTCCAGGAACTGGACAGCAGACGCAACGTCGGTCACTTCCGCTTGCCTACCAACCCCAGACCCTCGTCCAGGGCCAGCGACTCGTCGTTCGAGGAGAGCTTCGAGCGGCTGGTGGAGGAGGGTGAGTTGAACGGTGCGAAAGTGGTGAAATTCGAGAAGATCACGGTGAGGAAGAGCGTGAGAGAGGTCGCCGGTACCGGCGTGTCGCATCAGAGGGTCCTCGCCGAGACCAGCAGGACACCCAGCGAGGAACACGCCCTCGAGGACTCGGCTTACCAGAGCCACAGCCACGGAGCACCCAGCCATGGTAGCAAATCCAGCTCCGTCACCTCTTTCACGAGATTTCCGTCCGAGGAGAGTTTGTCGCAGAGGAGGGGCAGCAGCCCCCAACAGCATCTGGGTCCCGACGATCGAACACCCTCCGAGTGGTACGCGGAATACCATACCCAGAGCTTCCAGAACGTCGCTGCCAGGATCGAATACGTTCGAAGCAAGAGCGAATACGACGCGCACATCGCCGAGATCAAAGGTACTTTTTTTAGGGAGTCTTTCCGAGTCGGTCGATCTGAGAGGGCGGGGAAGTCGCGGGCAGAGGGCATGCCCGAGGGTGCGCTCCGTTATGAACGCGATTGCGGACTGAATATCGGTACCATTGATCGAGTTGCATTTCTGAGATATTGTTGCCTTGTGCTTTTTAATCAAACTTGTGATTTATGACGGTGCTGGGCAACTTTAGTGCCCGATAACGGGTTCACGGGCACCGGTGTGCAGAGAGCGTGCTATGAAACGTTCTGGCGGAGGTGCATGATTTCATGTTAAAAATTTGATAAGTTAGAGACTTAGAAAATGTAGGGTTTGAAAGTTCATTGAATTTAGGGATTTAGGGATCTGCGATTTTAAAGACAGAGATTTGAAAGATATAAAACTAGGAATTAGGTGTTGGTAGTTGGATATATGACATGTAGATAATTTAAAGATCTGAGGAATACCCAAAAATCAAATCCAAATAGCCTTCATCTCACTCCATCTTTATCTTTGTCTGAACACACAGTGGCTACCCGTCTGAATCTACTTCGGCAAGTAGAATATTCGCTGACGTTTTCATTTTCTAAAAATTCAGCTTACGTCATACTTTCCAACAACGAAAGCCTTCGGGTTCAACGGAGGGTAGTTTGCCCGACACGTCAAGAAGTTACGATGCACCGAAGCGAAGATCGTCGGTGCCGAGATAAATCGATGTCAGGTCAATGTTAATTAAAGGCCAATGAAATGTTTGCGTACGTCACGGTGATTCATTGGAGTTAGGGTAAATAAAACGCCGGTCGTTATCATAATTTACGTAACCGTAATTTCTTTGTTCTGTTAAATGTGTCCTCTCATCGTGTATGATCCACCGTTTAATTACGCTCACGCCTCGTTTCTTTTTTCACGTTTCACCGAGCGAACGGCTTTCATGGAAAAACTACTTGTACTTCCTTTCACGCAGACTTCTGTCGCGACTAGAAAGATTCTCGACTTTGCCTTGTGTAACGTGAACGTCGGTCGATACTTGCAGCTCCATCAGATAGCCAACAATAGCGGAACATGAGAAAACACTGTGACAGTTGCAGTGATACAAGAAAGTATCAGTTGAACTTTTCAAATGTTTCAAATTATAGGGGTTGCTTCATATTTCAGGGTTACTGGATATGGCGTTATTTCGACTAATGTTGGACAGTCACGCGCTAGATTTGTGGGAGGTCTGTAAACATAGGTTAGAGATGTTGTATAACGCGGTGAAACACGCGTTAGATTTTTGCGTTTTATATAGTCCACGAGTTGGAGATTCTGTGTGGTGTATTTTCACGCTTAGTACTTCCACATGGCGTATTTCCACGCGTTCTATTTCCACGCTTTGAATTTCCACGCTACATAATTCTATGCGTGGTAATTCCTCGCTACATAATTCTACGCGTGGTAGTTCCACATTCCATAGTTCTACGCGTGGTAGTTCCACGTTCCATAACTCTACGCCTGGTAATTCCACGCTCCATAATTCTACGCGTGGTAATTCCACGATCCATAGTTCTACGCTTGGTAGTTCGACGCTCCATAACTCTACGCGTGGTAGTTCCATGCTCCATAATTCTACGCGTGGTAATTCCACGCTCCATAGTTCTACGCTTGGTAGTTCGACGATCCATAACTCTACGCGTGGTAATTCCACGCTCCATAACTCTACGCGTGGTAATTCCATGCTCCATAGTTCTACGCTTGGTAGTTCCACGCTCCATAACTCTACGCGTGGTAATTCCACGCTCCATAATTCTACGCGTGGTAGTTCTACGCTTCCTATTTCCAACGCGTTGTATTTCCAAGCGTGGTATTTCCAACGCGTTGTATTTCCAAGCGTGGTATAATCTATGCACTGTATTTACACGCGTGGTATAATATTTGTACTGTATTTCCACGTGTGGTATTTGCAACGCATCGTATTCCCACGCATGGTTTAATCTGTGTATTGTATTTCCACGCGTGGTATAATCTGTGCACTGTATTTCCACGCGTGGTATAATTTATTGCACTGTATTTCCATGCGTGGTATAATCTATGCGCTGTATTTGCACGCTCCATATTTCCACTCGAGGTAATTCCACGCATTGTATTTCCACGTGCATGGTAGTACTACGCATACTATTACCCACGCATAGTATTGCCAACGTGTCATGCTTTCACACATGGTATAACTTACAACTTGTACCTCCACATCTTGCGTCTCCACGTCTTGTATCTCCACGCACTCTATTTTCACGTGCGGCATCTCCACGCATACTACAGTCAACGTAACATATCTCCTGTATAACCTTGCATTGTACAATTTAAACAACGGTAATTTGCAGTACAATGTAAAACTGAATAGAGTTATTGATTTTGGTACCTTTCCGTTGTTGATTACAGTTTGATACTGTTTTTGCGAGACATTAGCTTACAACGATGATCGATCGTCTACCATGGAAATTAAAATAAAATTACGCGGTGACCTAGATTCACAGCGACACATGCTGACAATTCATTACTCATCCGTCTGAAAGGACGAATCCGGTCTAACAATCCTTGTTGCTCTTTTCATCGTTGACAGCGGCCAGCCACGAAGCGTGCGCCATTAAAATCAATGATCTCAATACTCTCTTACACCCTTGGCTACTTCAATTTCTCTCATAAACCGTATCATTGTACTCTGTGTCACTGTGAATTAACAATTCTGGTAATATTATCTTGGATGTTCAATTTTTAGTTTCAGTAGGTCGTTGAACTAGTTACTTTTCTTAAAAACACCAAACTGTAGTCAGCGTGTAGTACGGGTTAGCGGTATTTTAAGCCGTGTGACAGCTATTAGTGCGATTAAGTTGTTCCACTTCTGAACGAGCGACGTTTTAGTTTCACGCTGCTGAGGCTCTAATCTTTGCAGAATACAGCTACCGTAATCAAAAGCTTTTACTTATAGCAGTCTGGGATTTTCTGCCTTTCTGTTGAAATGCGAATGCGAGTTTTAAAGACAGTATATTCAAAGTCTTCGTGTTTCTAAATTATTAAGCCTTGAAGTTGCAGGAATTGAAGTTTTGAAATGGGAAGACTTCAATGTTCTCTGAACCTGGCTTCAGTGTTCTCAAAACTTTGTCTCGCGAAGCCTCAAAATTCTGAACTCCATAAATTCTAAATTAAATTCTAAATCTAAGAGCAAATTCCATAATCTTCAAGTTGTAAATATTAAAAATTCAACAATTGCTATAAAACCTGGAAGATCTCAAAATCCTAAAATTCTAAAATGTGACCACTACTAAAATTTCCGCTAAAAGGTAATCCATGTCCCATAATTTCAAGATGCATATTCTAGGAAACTTTGCAGCACAGATACAATGAACCCATTCATCTCAGCACTTAAAAACTTTCAGCGCTAAACTTTGGATTAGGATTAAAAATTTGTTGGCAGTGGTCTACGAAGCACCGCAGAACCTAGCTTACCATGCGATCAATAGTTATTCGCCGGCGTTAAGTAGCGTATTAGCAATTCCCTAGTGGGGACCGTGGAACATTTTCTTAGGTCGCCTATCAGAACAACGGAGCCTTGAGAAACGACACTGTCAGAGCAGAGACGTGTTCTTTCGTAACGCGATCGTGAAATAATCCGCGAGGATTAGATAAGACGGCTCTTCGTTTCTGTATTTATAACTGATATTTACACGCTGTTAAATAAACGAGTGACTCTCAGAATAATGCACTGGACAAATGATTTAATCTTGTCAGAGATAAATATTCGAGTTTGATGGATATCTTTGAGATTTGCTGTTCTCGCAGGAATTTCTTGCCTACGCTTTACGTGGGACTAACTGGAAACTGTTATGATCTTTCAGGGCCATGGTCAAGTCTTTTATGGAACATTCAGGAGGGTTAAATGTTTTTCTTCGAAATAAATGATTGAGATAATCATGCATGAACAAACTTTAGTACATGAACATTAAATGGTACATGAACATTAATTCAGCTTTTCTGGTACATGAGAAAATTATTAAAATAAATGTGACATATAATACGTATATGTATATGTACTTTTTGAGGATTACATGTGTGAAAAAAGTATGACAAGTCTCTCTATGGTTATCTTCACTTCTGACCTGTTGAAGGAAAACAAAATGGCGGAGTACACAAACTGAAGTTGAAGTAAGACAAGTTCAACAGAACAAGTCAGACACACTGTAAAACTGAAGTTTGTTGTCAGACATAATATAATACAGATTATCAACATCTTTCAACTTCGTCTTTAAATGTCTCGAGGTACACAAATTAAAATTGAAGTAAAAACTGAAGTTCGTAGTCAGACATACTATAATATAGATTACGAAGAACATCTTTAAAATTCATCTTTAAATCTCTCTCGAGGTACACAAATTAAAATTGAAGTAAAAACTGAAGTTCGTAGGCAGACATACTATAATACATATTACGAAGAACATCTTTTAACTTCATCTTTCAATCTGTCTCGAGGTACACAAATTAAAATTGAAGTAAAAACTGAAGTTCGTAGTCAAACATACTATAATATAAATTACGAAGAACATCTTTAAACTTCATCTTTGAATCTGTCTCGAGGTGCACAAATTAAAATTGAAGTAAAAACTGAAATTCATAGTCAGACATACTATAATACATATTACGAAGAACATCTTTGAACTTCATCTTTAAATCTCTCTCGAGGTACACAAATTAAAATTGAAATAAAAACCGAAGTTCGTAATCAAACACACTATAATGCAGACTACGAAGAACATCTTTTAACTTCATCTTTGAATCTGTCTCAACATCAGCACCAGAAGTCTCTTTCATCAGCTCCTTTTTTAACAACCTTTCTTATAAACAATTAATTACTGTCGTTCAAACACAAAGTTTCGAGAAGTGCACCTATTTTGAAGCAACCAGTAAACGTTCCTTTTGTAGAAAGCAGCGTGAAATAAAATTCGAGACACACGGATCCAGACGTCAAAAAGTACAAGACGTTTGCGGTAGTATCGAGTAACCATTCTGGTGTGCGTTAGCCCGACGCTTGTTATCTCGACCTAACATTTTATTTATTCGTGGGGAATAGATGAACGGTTCGTTGCCCTGGTTCTCGATCATCGATCGATTCCCGGTAGGAGACTGCCGGTACCACGACGCACGAGAAACCTGTGCCAAAACGCGTCACAGGCTCGTCAAAATTTTCAAACGACTTGATTGAAAAATTCCGTGCTGACTTCATTTCTCTAGCAACTTCGTCCCAGTTTTTATTCCCTTCTTTAACGGGAAGTTTTTAATCGAGCAAATTGCCTGTCCTTTCAGTTTAATTTGTTTCGTTGAAATTTTAATTTCTACTCGCGAGTTGTTCATGACAGGTTCGCTTTTTTTCTTGGAGATGTTTTTTCTGATTTTTACTGCTGGTTCATTTTATTCGGGTTGGCGTGAGATGTTTAGAAGTAATTTTGATTGAACTTTCACTGGCTGATCTGGGAGGTCGAGATCGAGTGAAAGAAACTTGTAACTCATTGTTATACACTCTCTACATTGTGTTGCGGTATATTTATCCACATTGTTTGAACGCGGAGGAGATGAATTATGTTTGCAGTATGTAGCATTTATCATGAATTTTATTTACATATGTATTACATTTGTCATACATTGAATCCTAACACATAGCATGACACATTACAATTATATTAAAGCTGAATACTCTAAATGTATACTCCATCACTCCAATAACTCCACAGTCCTCAGACAATAATTCTTTAACATTACAAAAATTGCAAATGCGATACTTAAAATTACTTCCAACACTAAAACTCTAAAACAAGCCTAAAACTCCGACACTAAAACTTCGCATATATCACAGCGAGTAATCAACGACCGAGCGGAACACCGTTCTCTGTAATTGGACAAGGAACAGACTATAATTGTCTGGCAGATAAGAAACAACGGCCACCTCAAGAAAGTGTGGAAACGACCGTGAGGTCAAGGTCTATGGTTATTAAACGATTACGTCACACCGGTGGCCACCATACTACCATTCGATTTCGTTAATATGTCACGTGTCCCTACGAACGACTCATGTAAAATATGACGCTATCGAACTGTGTGCCAGTGTGTCGTATAAAAGCGTAATGTGGTAACTCGTACTAATAGTAAACGATGACGTTATTCGGCGTCGCGTCGGTTCAAGGCTACGTTCCGAACGTGCTCTCCTTCTCTGCAACCTTTTTGCTTCGTTTTTCATCCTCCCATCTTTCTGTGTTTTCTATTTTTTCTTTTTTTGATCCTTTTGTGCGCTTGATACCTGTGGACCACCATTTTCCTTCGTTCGTTTTAATACCTTCGTATTTCAAGGGTTATAGATGGTTATGGTTAAGAACAAATAGGCGTAGAAATATGGTGCGTCATTATATGATACGTGGAAATACGGAGAATTGTAATTTCATGCGTAGTAATTCTACGCTTCCAATTTCCACGCGTGGTAAGTCCACGCTTTCAACTTTCACGCATGGTAATTCTACGCTTCCAATTACCACGCGTGGAAATACCACGCGTAGATATTCAGTGCATTGTAATTCCACGCTTCCTATTTCCACGCGTGGTAAGTCCACGCTTTCAACTTCCACGCATGGTAATTCTACGCTTCCAATTACCACGCGTAGTAAATCCACGCTTTCAAATTCCACGCCTCCAATTTCCACGCGTAGTAATTCCACGCCTCCAATTTCCACGCTTGGAAATACGATGCGTGGTAAGTCCACGCTTCCAACCTCCACGCTCCCAATTTCCACGCGTGGTAATTCCATGCTTCCAATTCCCAGGCGTCATATTTCCACGCGTGGAAATTGGGAGCTTGGAATTACCACGCGTGGAAATTGGGAGCGTGGAATTACCACGCGTGGAAATTGGGAGCGTAGAATTACCACGCGTGGAAATTGGGAGCTTGGAATTACCACGCGTGGAAATTGGGAGCGTGGAATTACCACGCGTGGAAATTGGGAGCGTGGAGTTACCACGCGTAGAACTATGGGGCATGGAAATATAAAGCATTGGAAATACCACGCGTGGAAATATAAAGTGTTGGAAATACCACGCGTGGAAATATAAAGCGTTAGGAATATCACGCGTGGAAATATAAAGCGTTAGAAGTACCACGCGTGGAAATATAAAGCGTTGGAAATACCACGCGTGGAAATATAAAGCGTTAGAAATACCACGCGTGGAAATATAAAGCATTAAAAATACCACGCGTAGTATTTCTACGCGTGGAAATACAACGCGTGGAAATACAACGCGTGAAAATACAACGCATGTAAATACGACATGTAGTCTACCATCGCAGATTTATTAAACGGCTCGAGAAAAATAGAAACTAGTTACGTAACATCTCGCTCAATTTTAATCGATGAAATCAAATATCTCTAAAATTAGATTCCTCCGCGTTACATCTTTATAGCTGAGCATTTTTACATTTGAAGGTGATGTCAAGGTTCCTTCTAATATACTTTTCTTCTATGAATATATTTTATACATTTCTACACCTTGCTTTAGAACCTGAAGAAAATTGCACATCTATGAAACCTCGTTTTACGTTTAAACGTGTATGACGTTTCCATCTGCCTCTGGTTTCTCTTTCGATACCGATCTCTTCTCGGCTAACCCAACCGGTAGTGGGTAGCATCTGTCCTCTTTCTCCATTATCGGCCATTTCTATCTCACGTTCTACCTGGGTCGACTGCTCTCGATAACCGGCCAGACGAGAAGAACTCGAAATTGCAGTACGAATTAACCGAGCGAGAAGACCCTTGATGAACAATCGACTTGGATTCAATTGGGTCGATCGATAATCGTGGACCATCTTGCTATCTTTTAATCGCGAATGACAAATTCGATCCGGATTGTGCGTATCACTCAGCTTCCGGGTAATCGGATTTCATTCCTAGTTTTTTAACGAAGGACATGTTTGTAATTGTACCCTACTGGTCGAATTTCATACTTTAACGGAACCATTTTATTTCGGTTCGAAGAAAATGGCCGCAGTTTTACTTATTCTTGCTTAATCATCCTGCTTAATAACGTTCTATAATAAACGATTACGTGTCTCTATAAACGTAACAGAAACACGAGAACCGGTGAAACAGTGACATAATTTATTGCATCGATCGATAGAGACACAATAAAAGCAATTTCAGACTAGTACTCTCGTTTCAAAGAGTCCATTCTGTCGCACATGTACGCATTGTGTTTGGTAACATTCGCATGATCAACACATTGTTAATTTTCATATATGATAGAAAATAGACCTTTCTGCACCTAGTGTAGCAGTGTAGCAATTTGTTTTATCTGGATGCCGTAATTACAATATAATGTTTCGTTTGCGTGATGTTACGCGTGTAACTCGAGAAATGCGCCCATTTTTGTGTACACATGGCGTGCAGGTGCGTTCCCATTCAGAAACGCCTGCAATTATCGTCGATGAGCACTCGCAACGTCTTGGAAACTGAATAGTTTACTAGTTACTGGATCGGACGTATTCCAAGTGCTTTCATGTACGTTCGAGGCACGTGATGGACATGATTAGGTTAACTCTACGAGATCTACTATGGTGAACTTTATAATTTGCTGCTGTATTTGTGTCATTTGGTATATGGACACTTTGTCAAGCTTATGATGATATTGGCTATTAGGTTGCTATTAGATTAGGTTATTGTCTGTTGCAATGAGGTTTTAATAGATTACTAATATTAAATCATAGATCTCAATATGTTATCTCAATATTCTGTACTATTGTCTCAGATTCTTATGTTCCAAGATCTACATATATTGAGATCCACATATTAGGTTTCCACATACTGAGACCTACACATTAGATTTTCACATGTGGAGATCTACATATCATGAAATTTCCACATCTCGAAATCAGTAAATCCCCAAATCTACACATACCGAGATCCACATATGTTCAGATCTCCACATACTGTGATCTATATGTCCCCAGATTCTCACATGTGTAGATCCACATATCATGAGATCTCCACGTCCCAAAATCAGTATATCTCTAAATCTACATATCCCAAAATCCACATATGTTTAGATCTCCACATAACGAGACTTATATGCTCCCAGACTGTCACATATGCAGATCCACATATGACGAGATCTCCACATACGTAGATCCTTGAATACCTAATTCTCAATATCCCTAGAGCCTCATATTTCTGGATTCTCAAATCTCTAGATGGTACCTTGATGTCTATCTATGTCTAAGTTAACCTATGTCCCTATACTAAGATTTCTATACTCGTATGTCTCCTGACCCTAGATACCTGTATCTGTCTTAACCTTGACACTAAATTCAAGAAACTGTTCTTATTAAAATATGTGTCAACTCCAGTCAAGCTGAAGAATAATTTGGACCAATATTAAACGTAATTATAGAATGTTCCACATACATGTACGTTTATTTCTATCCAAAATATCTAATTGTACCTCCATAAAGAACAACATCCAAAGAACCTAAATATCTCCGATCACCTCCGATTATTTTCACCTTCGAAACAAACACAACTATTTATAGCCAGACCTCTATTTATAGCGCCGACATAATTGGACGATTCGCTTTCCGTTTGCAGAGCCAGTAACGTTTATTAGCGAATCGACTTTTTTGCGAGTTAGAGAAAAAGGACGTCTGTTTAGTCTCGACCCCAATCGACTCACGTACAAGAGAATTTACGAGCAATCCGAGGACAAACGATCTCTCGTGAAGCGATCGACGAAACCAGCCTGAGGACGATCGGAAGGATTTCTTGCATGGCTCGCGTTGCACGCCATGATTTCTCCAATTTGCTTGACAAGCACGCCGCCGCACAGCTCGTAACATGCAATCTTACCTCATCCCCTCTGAACGCTCATTAGGAAGTAATTAACAAACAATCACGCGTACAAACACATGGTCGTTTTTAATGGAGAATGATCGTGACGTGCATCTTTCGATTCCTGTGCTGTATTTTGGTAGACCGGACAATGTCAAAAGACAAGTCGGACTTATCGGGTCATTCAGTGTCGTGAAAGGTCATCTCTGGTTTTTCGCTCTTTTTACGTTCTTTCGGATGTGATTTTATTGCGGAGTTGTTTGTGAATTTTAAATTGTTTTGGGTGGAGTGTTTCGAGGAGTGTTTCTACGCGTTTTAGGTCTACGCATGGTATTTTCGATGCGGTGTATTTTTACGAATAAGAATTCTACGCGTGGTAATTCCACGCTTCCAAATTCTACGCGTGGTAATTCCACGCTTCCAATTTCTACGCGTGGTTGTTCCACGCTTTAAATTTCCACGCGTGGTAATACTACGCTACCAACTTCCACGCGTGGTAGTTCCAAGCTTCCAATTTCTACGCGTGGTATTTCCACGCTTCCAATTTCCACGCGTGGTAATACTACGCTACTCACTTCCACGGGTGGTAATTCCACGCTTCCAATTTCCACGCGTGGTAATACTACGCTACTCACTTCCACGCGTGGTAATTCCACGCTTCCAATTTCCACGCGTGGTAATACTACGCTACTCACTTCCACGCGTGGTAATTCCACGCTTCCAATTTCCACGCGTGGAAGTACGACGCTTGGAAATTGAAAGCATGGAATTACTACGCGTAGAAATTGGAAGCGTGGACTTACCACGCGCCGTACTTCCACGCGTAGAAATTGGAAGCATGGAATTACCATGCGTAGAAATTGAAAGTGTTTAATTACCACACGTGGAAATTGAAAGCGTGGAATTACCACGCGTGGAAATTGGAAGTATGGAAGTACCACGCATCGTACTTCCAAGCGTGGAAATTGGAGGCGTGGAATTACCACGTATGGAAATTGAAAGCGTAGAATTACCACGCGTGGAAATTAAAAGCGTGAAATTACCACGTGTGGAAATTAAAAGCGTGGAATTACTACGCGTGGAAATTGAAAGCATGGAATTACCACAAGTAACAATCTTCTATCCTCAATTTTTTTCGTATTTATTGCAGCAAATATAATCTTAATTTTATTTAATTTTCCTCAATGTTCGGATCACATATTTCAAATCCCTAAATCCTCAACTTCCTTTCCGACCATCCCAAAAATTTGCAACTCAAAATCCACCTCGATCCATATTTCTCCTAAAAATAAACTTGCAACAAAGTGTTAAATGACGGTATCGATATCCTCCAGTATACTAAAGTATTATAACGTTTGTGACACCGCTAATTCGATCTGATCCGATTCGGCCAACCCTTAAAACTTCAAACAACTGATTAGGTGGTGTATGTGCTACGGCATGCATGGTAAATGGCGTGCAGTTACATTCGATAATTGAAAGTTGGCCTCGCGTTCTTACGAATCCAGCCCTTTAGGAAAGTCGTTGCAGCGAACATTATTATCGCGTTGTATAAACTTGTTGCTGAATCGAGCCATGTCGTGCTATTTTCAGCTGCAATCATCGCTAAAAACAGAAGTTAAGACTCACTAAATAAACCTTATGTCTCCTTGCCAGTTGTCAAACCTTTCTTTTTTTAATCATGAACCATTCTCATCATTTTCTAATTTTACTATCTGTACAAAACAACTATTTGTACTAACTGGTGGGAGTTAAATTTTCTTTAAACAGACAAGATTTTATCAAACGATAAAAGATAATATGACGAATGGAGAAATAAGGAGAAGTTCTGTGTTTTTATCAAACAACAAAATTTTATGTTTTCAAACGATAGAAGTCTTATGTTTTCGAAGAGTAGAGAAGGTTTTCTTCTTACCGTTAGCGATGGGTCATCTGGAGGTGTCTAGAAGCGCATTGAATGAAATATGAGGCGTAATTTAATTTAGCATACAGTGTCCGATCCGACGTGTACGATAAATCAATTCTCTTATCGCGCGACGAATGTCAAGGCTGTGTTTGATTACCGCTCGTGAATTTCCTTTATTAACTGGTATCAAAGAAACGCGTCCTAACGGTTAGGTTAGGACGTCCTAACGGAGGTTTTAATTGCGGAGAGAGGATCCAGTTTGATTAGTCAGCGTTCCTGACGGAGCGAAAAGAGATCACAGAGATTCTGCTTCGTGACACCAGCGAGATGCCGACGTTACGGTTGCTTCTTTGTGATTAGGTTAAACAGAGAGTCGCGTAACTGCTCTAATAAAAACGCAGAAATACACGGTTGATGAACCAAACGAAATCGTAGATTCGTCATGGATATCGCTTCCTCTGCTCGATGAATTTAATCCGTCTCGAACGCATTGCTCGGATCTATTTCTATTTTTTACTGGGAAGAATGAATGACGTTTCAAATAAATAATCCGAAAATTAAGGAAAAAGAAATATAATAAAGATTGCTATTTGCTGCAATACGATGTAAAGATGCATGATATTTGAAATCTAAGAAAATTAAGGAAAATTCGTTCCGAAATTTCTGAAGTACAAAGAAATCTTCTTGGAGCAAAGGAATGGTTCTTCAAGGGTTAAGAGAGCAGACGGGATTACGGTCCGATCGAAGTAGTTCCGATAACCTTGAGAAGTCGGACAAATGGAAAAAGAGTACAAGGTGAAATGACTCGGGAACCTCGATTTTCCATTTGAAAAAGCAAATTAAACGACAAGTAGGATTAATAGCGCTATTATCGAGTTACGACGCACCTAATCAATCAATATAAATAGGTTTTGATGGAGGATACCGAGAAACAAAAAACAAGGATTGAGGTTGTAAGAAATATCTTTGAATTATTTAATTCAGGTGTCTTGTAAAATTATTAATAATTACTTGTGTTTAGTTCTGCTTAATATTTAGGCATTATTTTAATTTAGATGTCACGTTCCTAATATTCTATATTCCACGCTTTCAATTTCTACGCGTGGTAATTCTATGGTTCCAATTTCCACGCGTGGTAATTCCACGCTTCCAATTTCCATGCGTGGTAATTTCACGCTTTTAATTTCCACGCGTGGTTAGTCCACGCTCTCAATTTCCACGCGTGGTAATTCCACGCTTCCAATTTCCATGCGTGGTAATTTTATGGTTCCAATTCCAATGCGTGGTAATTCCACGCTTCCAATATCCACGCGTGGTAATTCCACGCTTCCAATTTCCACGCGTGGTAACTCCACGCTTCCAATTTCCACACGTGGTAATTCCACGCTTCCAATATCCACGCGTGGTAATTCCACGCTTCCAATATCCACGCGTGGTAATTCCACGCTTCCAATTTCCATGCGTGGTAATTTTATGGTTCCAATTCCAATGCGTGGTAATTCCACGCTTCCAATATCCACGCGTGGTAATTCCACGCTTCCAATTTCCACGCGTGGTAACTCCACGCTTCCAATTTCCACACGTGGTAACTCCACGCTTCCAATATCCACGCGTGGTAATTCCACGCTTCCAATTTCCACGCGTGGTAATTCTATGGTTCCAATTTCCATGCGTGGTAATTGCACGCTTCCGACCTCCACGCGTGGAAATACGATGCATGGTAATTTCACGCTTCCGATCTCCATGCGTGGAAATACGATGCATGGTAATTCCACGCTTCCAATATCCACGCGTGGTAATTCCACGCTTCCGATCTCCATGCGTGGAAATACGATGCATGGTAATTCCACGCTTCCAATATCCACGCGTGGTAATTCCACGCTTCCGATTTCCACGCGTGGAAATACGATGCATAGTAATTCCACGCTTCCAATGTCCACACGTGATAATTCCGCGCTTCCAATCTCCACGCGTGGAAATATCCTTAATATCCATGGAACCCCAATATCTCTGAAATCCCTAAAATCCCAAAAACCCCAATATCCTCAGAACCCCTAAAATCCCCCAAACCCCAATATCTCTAAAGTTCTCAAAATCCCCAATATCCCCAGAATTCTCCAAAAACCCCAATATCCCAAAATTAAGCAAAGACCACCCTAAATAAATCACAACCTCGTCCACGTAACTATGTCAGCTCTCACTATATTAATAAATCGTCGAAAGCGAGACAAGTATCGCAATAAACAAGGATAGATGGAGAACAGAAATAAGTTTATCGGCAGATCGAGTTTCGGATATCAATTCGGGGAGATTGAAGTCCAGCGAAAGGGGAACAATACGATGAAGGAAAGAGAATCTCGCCGAAAGATACCGGCACACAAATTGTCTTATTATTGGAGCCATTTACGAGAGGTCTCCACGGTTCTCTGGAATCGACAGGGACGATCGATTCTGCCGGCATATGAGCTCATCCACGAGAATTTGTCCTCTTCTTGCGTTTTCGACATCGTGCAGGCCCGCACGCTAAAAATACGAATTTATATGCGCGTCCGCTTTATGCCCGACCGTTTCGTGGAAAAAAGAAAGAGGGAACGTTGGAGAAAGGCGAGATAATTTTAAATGTCACTGACGGAGATGAGTAAAGAACGTAGAAGTTTTTGAAACGTAGCTGACGCGTTTTGATGATTTTGTAGAGGTTGATTTGCACGATTGTTGCTTTTAATTGCGCTTTTTCTTTTCTCTGGGGCTCTCCACTTGGCGACGCGCTGCTTCTTGATACCGGTTATCTAACGAGACACGCTCTTGAAATAGCGCTTGACTCTCAGGGAAAACATCGTCATTGCAAGTGATTGAGCAGTGAAGATTTTTGAAGTTTTTGAGTTTTGAAACTTTTGAGAATTGTAATTATACGATGCTGTATACTGAGTTATTAATTATGTCTTGCTACTCTGGTGTACTATTGTAATATCGTTCTTTACTATTAAGCTGTCATTAGTACTGTAGATTGCACTTATGGTGCTACTTTACTACTTCACTGTTTTACCATATTCTACTAGAGATTAATGTACGTGAGACAACATATAAATTTGCCTACGTACATTTATATTTTCAACGAAATTTAAATATGGCAGCATACTATTAAACTAACACTAGTACTATAGTTTGCACCTATGGTACTGCTATTTTATTACTTCACTGTTCTATCATATTATACTAGAGATTTTGTACGTGGTATAACATATAAATTTGCCTACGTACATTTATATTTTCAACGAAATTTAAATATGGCAGCATACTATTAAACTAACACTAGTGCTATAGTTTACACCTATGGTACTGCTATTTTACTAGTTCACTGTTCTACCGTATTCCACTAGCAATTAATGTACGTGGTACAACATATAAATTTGACTACGTACATTTATATTTACAAATTAAAATATTTACATATATCCACATATGCAAGTTGATAACGCATACAATACGTATAGCCATGTAACCTGTATCAATATACATGTATTTAATGTACATACAATGGTATCATATGGAAATTTAAATATGATGATCGAAATAAAGATACATAATTGTCCAACGCATAGTTGGTTCATCAACAAAATCAAACATACTCTAACGCATGCAAATTGCAGCCGTGAAAATTTGAGGAAGGAAGTCTAACTCGTGGTAATTGGACGTGTGATAATCTAGCATGCAGCTATCTAACGAGTAGAAATCTCACTTGTAGACCTCTAACTCGTGTAAATCTACAACGCGGAAATGTCACTCACTCTACACTGGACGCGTGGAAATTTTATGTGTAGAAATAGCATGCGTAGAATTCGAACGGGTGGAAGTCTCATGTGTGGAGATATGATGTATGGAAGTCGAAAGCGTGGAAGTCTCATATGTGGAGATACCATGTGTGAAAATCTAACGCAGAGAAATTTAACACGTGGAAGTCTCATATGTAGAAATATCATGCGTGAAAATCGAACGCAGGGAAATTTAATGCGTGGAAGTCTCATATGTAGAGATATCATGCGTGAAAATCGAACGCAGGGAAATTTAATGCGTGGAAGTCTCATGTGTGGAAATCGAACGCAGGAAAATTTAACGCTTGGTAGTCTCATATGTGGAGACATCATGCGTGAAAGTTGTACGCGTGGAAATCTCATATGTGGAGATATCATGCGTGGAAATTTAACGCGTGGAAATCTCATATGTGTTGACACCACGCGTGGAAATCTAACCCGTGGAAATCTCATATGTGGAGACACCGTGTGTGGAAATCTAACGCGTGAAAATCTTGCAGACAAAAATCCAACGTATGGAATTCTCATACGTGGAAATCTAACGCATCCAAAACTCATATGTAAAAATCTAACATATCAAAATCACATATGTAAAAATCTGACGTATCGAAATCACATGTACGAATCCTCAACCCTAAAAAATCTCATACGTTGAAATCGAACACCCCAAAATCAAATATATAAAAATCTCATGCATAGAAAATATAACACATGACAATCTCATACGAAGAAATCTCATGCATGCAAATATAACATGTAAAAAAAAGTAACCGATTATCGACCACACTGTACGTGTCAAATGAAGACATTCCGAAAGTTCCTACAAATCGAGAAAGAACTGGTATATCTTTTCACAGTCTTAAAACGTAACGATTTTACAACACCAATACTTTTTCCACAATTTACGCTTAGAATATCAATATACGAAGCGTATTTCTTTCACGTTTATCGTTGTTCTTTTAACACTCATCACTACCATTAGCGTTCCATTTAAGCGTCAATAAAACGTCAACCTTACATAATTTATTAGTTACAATCCATTCGCGCTTCAGCAAAGATTTCTTTAGTCAGTGATTTTATTTTTTTTCGCAATTCGTGAATACGTGAACATTTTTCAATTAGCCACGTATCACGATCGAGTTTTTTACCGCTCATCTACTAGTAAATTACACGTTTCATGGGGAAACGTGTAATTTTACGGAGCATTAGGCGCGCATCGTGCTCAGTGCGTAATTTTTAAATGCAGCGTGAATTAATAAAGACAGAAGCTAATAAAGCTTGAGTTCGATTCTTAGAGCGTAACGGAGCTGTCCGATGCAAACTTTAGAAACCTTTGTCATCGCGGGAGAGGTCTCTGAAGCGGACAGTGCTATTCTTTCGACAGTTTCCGAACATTAAGCTTTAGTGATAATTAAATGGTTTCAATGAAGTTTAAATTCAATTAAAACTTCAGTTCAAAAATTGAGAAGTTTGTAGATGTTAATTTGGATGAAATAATTTGAAGATAGACTTTAATGTAACAGTTAAATAATTTTGGCTTAAAATTTATTTCAAAAGGTACAGTTCACTTGAGATTATAATTTAAAAAATAAAAATGTGCATTTAAATTGATGTTGCTAAATAAAAATACAAAAATATCATTGCTAGATAAAATACATAAATGAATAATTAAATCAGAATAAGAGAAGAGAAGAATAAGAATAGTTTCAATTGAGAAGAAGAAGAATAAATTACGCCACTAAGGAATGGTGAACAAAATTTTTATTGAAATGTTACACCAAAATAATTTGATATCTCAATGCAACACTGTCAAATGCAAACTAACTCAACCTAATCTAACCTAACCTAACAAAATAATTTGATATCTGAACTATCCATCGAAACACCATTGCACGACGTCTTCTATTGTAACCAAAACGTACTAAAAATGCAAAAAAGTAATCTATATGCACCTCACGTACAGAAGACCGACTACACTCTTCGTTCCATATGCACATGTATGTTATCTGCACCTTTTAATTAACTCCTGTGCCTCGCAATTTCTCTTTCTTCTTTTCTTATCCACGATCCATCATCCAACGTTACCGAAATACGAAAGCAAAGTACATAAAATGCGATCGAGATACAAAGTTGACGGCGTCGAAACAACGTGGTTTTTCACGGGAATCTCATAATTGCGCTCGACGAGGTGGTTTTTTCGAGTGGAAGAAAGGGGTGCATAAATTACGAGGTCTGGGAAGGTATGGAATGAATGTAATTTCATGGAGAACGCGGTTAAGACTTGATGAAGATGTTCATGAAAATTCAATTAATGTGTCTTTTATTAATTTGGTGGAGGTTGTGGGTGGAGTATAGTGTGTCACTGATTGGAGATTTAAGGATTTAGGGATTTAGGGATTTAGGGATTTAGGGAGTTTGAAGTTTAGGAAATTTGGTGAGGGAGGGAGGAAGGTTTAGGGATTAGGAAGTGGAGGAATTGAGGGATTTAGGGATTTGAGACTTTAGGGAGGTGAGAGATTAAGAGTTTAGGGATTTGAAGATTTAGAGATTTGGAGATTAGGGATTTGGAGATTAGGGATTTGGTAGATTGAGAGATTTAGAGATTAGGGATTTGGTGATTGAGAGATTTGGAGATTAGGGATTTGGTGATTGAGAGATTTGGTAGATTGAGAGATTTGGAAGATTAGGGATTTGGAAATTTAGGAACTTGATTATTTAGGGATTTGGACAATTAGAAATTTTACGATTTAGGAACTTGAGAGTTTAGGAACTTGACAATTTAGAAATTTGGGAATTTTGGGATTTGACAGTTAGGTACTTGGATAAGTAGGGATTTGGAAATTTAGGAATTTGATCATTTAGGTATTTGGACAATTACGAATTTGGAGATTTAGGAATTTGGAACTTTAGGAACTTGAGAGCTTAGGAACTTGATAATTTTGGGATTTGACAAGTTAGAAATTTTTAAATCTTTAAATTGAAGAACGTTGAGAACTTGACAATTTATTAATTTGCTAATTTGAAACCTTGAGAATTTAACAATTTGACAAATTAAAAATTTAGAAACTTCAAAATTGAAGAATTTAGGAATTTGACAATTACTCTGTCGCAATTTAAAAATGTCAGTCACCAGGAATTGAACAATGTCAGTCACTAGGAATTTCAAAACGTCCGTCATTAAAAATTAAAAAAATTGCAAACTTAAAACTTGAAGCCTTCAAAAATCAGAAAACACACCGATACAGAAAATGAATGAAATTTCAGATGAATGCATTCGACTGCATCCAAAGTATATTTTAAAGGTCCACGCAAGAACGCAAGCGTTTACCGCCAATAAAAACAGTTTATTCAGCGTGGCATAAGCGCCCGCTAAATTTACATTCGTCCAGAAACTGGTTCCGACTACCATACCGAGATGCATCCATTATGACCATCGTCTTCTACATCCTCCTCTTTTTTATGTAACATGTTATTGATATTCCTTCGACTACTATATTCACCACTACATTCATACATCGACGTTGATTTGTGGTTCGATCAATTACTTTTTAATCGTTTTGATTGGCCACAAAATTCAGTCTCTGAATTATTCAACAGTGACACCTTGGACGTAATTAACTGGTTTGAAAATATGCGACTTGAAATAAAAATGTGGGGTTTAAAATAGAGATGAGGAATTTATAATAAGAATGAATAGGTCAAAATATAAATGAGCAAGTTAAAATAAAATTGTGCAACGTAAAATAAAAATGAATAATTTAAAATGAAAATGTGCAACTTAAAATAAAAATGAACAGTTCAAAATGAAAATAAGCAACTTAAAATAAAAATGAACAATTTAAAATGAAAATGTACAATTAAAAATAAAAATGAACTGTTCAAAATGAAAATAAGCAACTTAAAATAAAAATGAACAATTTAAAATGAAAATGTACAATTAAAAATAAAAATGAACTGTTCAAAATGAAAATAAGCAACTTAAAATAAAAATGAACAATTTAAAATGAAAATGTACAATTTAAAATAAAAATGAACTGTTCAAAATGAAAATAAGTAACTTAAAATAAAAATGAGCAATTTTAAACAAAATTGAACACTTCAAAATAAAAATGAATAATTTAAAATGAAAAGGTACGATTGAAAATAAAAATGAACAGTTCAAAATAAATATGAACAACTTGAAATAAAAATAAGCAAGTTAAAATAAAAATATACAACTTAAAATAAAGATGAACAATTTAAAAGGAAAATGTACAATTTAATATAAAAATGAACTGTTCAAAATGAAAATAAGCAACTTAAAATAAAAATGAACAATTTAAAATGAAAATGTACAATTTAAAATAAAAATGAATTGTTCAAAATGAAAATAAGCAACTTAAAATAAAAATGAGTAATTTTAAATAAAATTGAACTATTTAAAATAAAAATGAACAGTCCTAAATAAGAATAAGCAACTTAAAATAAAAATGAACAGTCCTAAAAAAAATGAGCTAACTCAAAATAAAAATAGATAATTTAAAATAAAAATGAACAGTCCTAAATAAAAATGAGCAACTCAAAATGAAAATGTGCAGCTTAAAATAAAAATGAACAGTCCTAAATAAAAAAGAGCAACTCAAACTAAAAATGAACAATTTAAAATAAAAATGAACAGTCCTAAATAAAAATGAGTAACCTAAAATAAAAACCAGCAATTTAAAATAAAAATGAACAGTCCCGAATAAAAATGAGCAACCTAAAATAAGAACCAGCAATTTAAATTAAAATTTTAGCCTTGAAAAAAATAAAAATGTAACTCTTGGTCATTCTCTTGATCAAGATATCACAACCACACGCTGCATAATGTTTCGTTTCCGATTTTTGTGTTAACACAGTTTTATTTCATCAAGAATTCCCATGGCGCTCCAACTCCAAGCTACGCAATTGTCGATGACGTAATATCAGTGAAGACTGTGAACCACTTACTCGACTGATACAAACACTATCGTTACTTTTCTCGATCTTCGTTATCAGTGTCGTTGACTATTGCCTCATAATTATTCTTAGACACGAAAGTCTATTATTTCTCAAGAAAAATTCTCCATCATCGATTTCCGACAAAGCGAACGTCATTTACTGCCTCTTCAAACGTGCTTGCTTGCTTTGTTGATTAACATAAAGAAGTTGTGTAACCACGCATAAAAATTCGCGATTACTTTGAATGTTCGTATGAAGTTGTACGATGGCTCACGTAACGTGGTAATATTTTGTTGAGGATTTTAAGATGGAGATTGAGGTTGTTTAAGGATGGGATTTTGGGAGATGTGGAAGAAATGAGACGGATGCACGGGGACCTTGGGAAGATTTAGTGTTTTCTGCGAAGTTAATTTGATGTTTTACTTTTCCTCTTGTGGGTTTTGTATTCTGCGAAATATTGCAACGTTCTGGTCTTTCATTTTGTGTTTGATTATTTTTTTTTTCATTCTGCGTTTTGTAATCGATCGACCTTACGACGTTACCTATTTAAATTTATATTTATTTAATATCTTTTATCGAAATCAAATTTAATGCTAGGAATGTGGAAGAGATCGAAAACCGTCTTATTTATTTTAATTAAAATAGTTTAAGAGTTTAATAAAATTTAGCTCAAAATGTTTTGTACTTTACTAAAATATAAATACATCTGACTGAAATATAAATTTTAATACAACACAAAACCTTGAATACAGTCGAAAAAATTTTTAATTATGCAAAAATCACCCTTCTTGCAAAAATCATAAATTACCCTGTTACCTTATTTAATTCGTATATCTTTTTTTCAGACGAACAAGAACGCGTACAGAAGAAGACATTCGTCAACTGGATCAATTCGTACCTGTCCAAGGTAAGTCCAACACAAAAATGATTGAATCTCACTAAAATGTGAATGAACCCACCATACGTAGTTCGTGAACGTAGAAGAAATTCTTCATCGCTCTTTTCACTGTCCCCTCTCCATAATAAGGCATCGTTCGAAATTACTCCTCATCACGAATATCAAAAGTTCCGTGAAATAACTCGTACCTGGCTCGAGAGTCTCGATACTAGGCTACTTCCGGTTACTTTGAAACTCGAATTAGAAATCCTGACTTGTGACATGCATGCTTTAGAAACTGCACTTTGACAACATCCTTTACTCCTCCTTTAAAATGTGTTTCCTTCAACGTAAACTTTACTTGTACTCAACATAAGTTGCTGCATGTTGAATACTGTATGTTGAACACAAGTATGTTGAATACAAGTAACATACTTATGTTGAATACTGTATGTTGAATATAAGTAACATACTTATGTTGAATACTATATGTTGAATATAAGTAACATACTTATGTTGGATACTGTATGTTGAACACAAGTATGTTGAATACAAGTAACATACTTATGTTGAATACTACATGTTGAATACAAGTAACATACTTATGTTGAGTACTGTATGTTGAATATAAGTATGTTGCATACAAGTAACATACTTATGTTGGATACTTTATGTTGAACACAAGTAACATACTTACGTTGAATATAAGTAACATACTTATGTTGAATACAAGTATGTTGAATAAAAGTAACATACTTATGTTGAATATTATATATCGAATACAAGTGAAGTCTATGTTGAAGCAAGATGTTATAAATAAATAGCTAAGAAAATAGTTGCACGAGTAGATCAAAATTGAATTCCATAAAAAAACCACCTACATTCGTAATAAAAATCGTGTTGCAGAGGATTCCACCGCTCCGTGTGGACGATTTGATCGATGACCTTAAAGACGGCACCCGTCTGCTCGCTTTACTAGAAGTTCTGTCCGGCGAGAAACTGGTAAGTGCAGCAAATGTATGTCGTAATTCTGATCGATAGAGAGTGTACGATACGCATTTCTGTTCGCAGCCGGTTGAAAGGGGCCGTAACCTGAAGAGACCGCATTTTCTCAGCAACGCGAATACTGCTCTTCAATTCTTACAGAGCAAAAAGGTACGTATTCTCAAAATTAACTGTTCTCTTCAATGATAGACAATTATGTACAATATTCATCAATTGCAATATTCATAGAATACTTATCTATTCAATACTTGAGGAGTTCGTTGAATATTAATTGTTCGTGGTTGACTCTGAACTTTGTGTTCTATTAATTACTGTGAGTGATTGTGAATGAATTTACTTGTTGATTATTTAGTGGACTTGTTGGACTGTCGACATATTTTTATGTTGATGATAATTGATAATGAACATCTCTTAATATTAATGACTGAATATGAACATGTCTTCACGTTGATCATGGACCATCAATGTACCTTCACGTTCATAATAATTGTCTCTGAACATCTCTTAATATTAATGATTGATTATGAACATGTCTTCACGTTGATCATGGACCATCAATGTGCCTTCATGTTCATAATAATTGTCTGTGAACATCTCTTAATAGTAAAGATTGACTATGAACATATCTTCACGTTGATGATGGACTGTCAATGTATCTTCATGTTGATGGCAATTGACTATGAACATCTCTTAATATTAATGATTGACTATGAACATGTCTTCACGTTGATCATGGACCATCAATGTACCTTCACGTTCATAATAATTGTCTCTGAACATCTCTTAATAGTAAAGATTAACTATGAACGTATCTTCACGTTGATGATGGACTGTCAATGTATCTTCATGTTGATGGCCATTGACTATGAACATCTCTTAATATTAATGATTGAGTATGAACATGTCTTCACGTTGATCATGGACCATCAGTGTATCTTGACGTTGATAATAAATGATTATAAATGTCTCTTAATACTGATAGTTGTCTTAGAACATGTCTTCTTGTTGATGCAGAACCATAGACATATCTTCACATTGATGATGGACCAACGTGTCTTCACATTGATAATTTTGAACGTCTCCTAACATTGATACTTGATAGTTTTAACATTGAAGATGGACCACGAACATGTCTCAGTATTAATTGACTCTAAACATGTCCCCATTTTGACAACTGACTATAAACCTATATTCTCCTATTAATGATTGACTGTGAACCTATATTCTCCTATTAATGATTGACTGTGAACTTATATCCTACTATTAATGATTGACTGTGAACCTACATCCTACTATTAATGATTGACTGTGAACATATCCTCCTATTAATGACTGCCTCTAAACACATCTCCACATCAATCACGATAAACTCTCAATTTATCTTTGTTCACAGATCAAACTAGTGAACATCAACTCATCAGACTTAGTAGATGGCCGACCACCAGTCGTTCTAGGCCTGATTTGGACCATCATCCTATACTTCCAGGTAAATGATCCTCCATTTTACTTTTGATACGATCGAAGCTACGCAAATGGAAAGCACACTTACAACTAGAATGCGGTAGTTGCTTAAGTACGAAGCTCGTGCCACATATCAGGTCATTCCATAGTTAATGACGTTTCTCAGCTTTTCTTCTTCTTTCTTATACTTCTAAAATTGTACATAGTGCTTCTATGCTTTTATTCAGTATTTTCAACAATGTATTATTTGCAATTTTATTTTATATTTTTTCAAGTATGACAAAATTAAACGTATGTAAAAAAGTATGTACAAATTTAAATTTTTGATATGTCTCACTTAAATATTTGCATAAAACACGAATTTTATAGAATACGACTGTAATGTGTTCTGAAATTGAATAAGTAATTTGTCGAATGCATGGAGAATCGATCATAACAAGTTTTTAAATACATCCGCACACGAAAACGAAATTATTCATGGAATGACCTAATACAACATCGAATTACATAAACGTGCTGCGATGTACGCGGCAGCACTACAAATCGTTTACATTTACGGGGATTAATTTGCGAGTCACGAAGGACGCGATCGATCATTTGTTCTTTATCGAAACTCCCCGCAAAATCTCGTACATTTTACGTAATCTTGCAAAAACCGACGAATTGCCCGACCTTTTCCATTAAAGAAGTTAGTCCTCGTTAAGAACGAAGTAAATTACAGTCCATTCTGCTAACCGTATTTATTCCACAAATACAAGCTACGATCGAAGGATCGAAGGAAGGTGAGTAGCTACGTAAAAAATGAAAAAAAAAAAGAAAAAATTGTTGTTTAACTGGTACGATGGGACGAGTAAAGCCGTAGAGAAAGTCTGTGTACAGTGGTAGCACGCACCTGCATGCAACTTACGCATCACACTAGTACGCACGCTAGTTCTCCTCTTTTCGTCGATTCTCTACCCTCGTCGTGGAGTTTCTCTTTATGTTGCTCCATTAATTCATACAATTTCTAGATCGAGGAGAATACCAGAGCTTTGGAGTATCTGGGGCAAACCTGGGGCAGTCAGAGCAGTCTGGAGAGCCTCAGCACACAAGGGTCGGCGACCAGCGAGAGGAAACGCATCAGCAGCGAGAAATGGAAACAGGGGGCGAGGAAGACTCTGCTGCAATGGGTCACCAATGCTCTGCCAAAGTTAGTACATTTATCATTCAAATTTTAGATTGAAGATATTAAGTTAACTTATTGTGTGTAGTTTGCACATGATTAATAAAAATTGTTACATTTCATCAAATGTTCAAAAAAGTATATCTTAAAAAAATTATATAATATCAATCTTTATAAATGAACAATTATTAACAACAATTTTTAAGCTTCATCAAAAGTGTCAATAGAGTATAGTAGACTTTTAAAAAATTATATAATATCAATCTTCAAAAATGAACAATTATTAACAACAATTCTTAAGCTTCATCAAAAGTGTCAAAAAATATGGCACATCTTAAAAAAAATATATAATATCAATCTTCACAGATGAACAATTATTAACAACAATGTTTAGGCTTCATCAATAGTGTCAACAGAGTATAGTATACTTTTAAAAAAATTATATAATATCAATTTTCACAAATGAACAATTATTAACAACAATTTTTAAGCTTCATCAAAAGTGTCAAAAAAATATGGTACACCTTAAAAAAATTATATAATATCAATCTTCACAGATGAACAATTATTAACAACAATTTTTAAGCTTCATCAAAAGTGTCAACAGAGTATAGTATACTTTTAAAAAATTCTATAATATCAATCTTCACAAATGAACAATTATTAACAACAATTTTTAAGCTTCATCAAAAGTGTCAAAAAAATATGGTACACCTTAAAAAAATTCTATAATATCAATCTTTATAAATGAACAATTATTAACAACAATTCTTAGGCTTCATCAAAAGTGTCAAAAGTGTATAATATACTTTTAAAAAATTCTATAATATCAATTTTCACAAATGAACAATTATTAACAACAATTTTTAGGCTACATCAATAGTGTCAAAACAGTATAGTACACCTTAAAATATTCTATAGTATCAATCTTCATAAATGAACAATTATTAACAACAATTCTTAGGATCATCAAAAGTGTCAAAAGAGTATAGTACACCTTAAAAAAATTCTATAATATCAATCTTCACAAATGAACAATTATTAAC
The DNA here is from genome assembly GCA_963576845.1 of Megachile leachella. Classification (NCBI taxonomy): domain Eukaryota; kingdom Metazoa; phylum Arthropoda; class Insecta; order Hymenoptera; family Megachilidae; genus Megachile; species Megachile leachella. The sequence goes on from OY756257.1 coordinate 12,906,396, forward strand.
AAGCACCCTCATATTTCATCAAAAGTATAAAAAAATATATAGTACACCTTAAAAAAATTATACAGCATCAATCTTCACAAATGAACAAAGATTAACAAGAACTCTCACATTTCATCAAAAGTGACAAAAAAGTATACCTTAAAAAATTACATTAAGGGTACCACAAAGTAATCAATATTTTGTTTGCTGGCAAAAAACATTTATTTATTAAAGAAATCTTAAATGTTAATCAACAAAATAATGTTGATCATTTTGATTTTCCTTCATTTACTAACGCTTTTTGCTACCTTAGAGGCAATTGCTCGTTAAAAACTCTTAACAAAGCCTTTTTCTTAAAAAAAAGTCCTTCCATCTTTCGTTAAAGAAGTCATCGATGAAATTTTGAATACTTCTCCCCTAATATGAATATTCAGTTCTTCAAAAACGAACAAATATCCATAAAATTGTTTTGCAATTCCAGGGACATAAAGGTCCGCGATTTCGGAGAAAGCTGGCGCGACGGAAACGCGTTCCTGGCGATCATCGACGCCATTAAGGCGAACCTGGTGAACATCGCAGCCATGAGAGAAGCCACAAACCGAGCTCGTCTAGCGACAGCCTTCCACGTCGCGGAATCAGAACTAGGAATCGCGAGACTGCTCGATCCAGAAGACGTCGACGTTCCACAACCTGATGAGAAATCGATTATGACTTACGTAGCGCAGTTTCTGCATAAGTATCCGGAGCCTGGATCCACTGCTGCGGATTCGTTCGCTGCTGTGCAACAGGAATATGATGGACTGTTTAATTGGTTGAACGAGAAAGTTAGATACCTGGAGCAGATGGATAGGACCAGTACTTTCCCTTTGAATTATGGAGTAGGTGTAGTTTTGAATAATTTTGGGATTTGTAGGATTTTTAGAGTGTTTGAAGGGTTGTTAGAGTATTTGGAGTATTGGAGTATTTGAAGGGTGGTCATTAGAGTGTTTTAGGAGAATTGTCATTAGAGTGTTTGAAGGATTGTCAGAGTGTATGAAGAATTGTCAAAAGAGTGTTTAACTAAATCACTCAAACTAAATCACAAGAGCTTATCTTGCTTGCAGGATTACCTTGCTTTGAAGACAGAAGCTGACCAACAGCTGGTGACTTACAACAAGCTGCAACGTCTCGTTGAGACTCCCAGCATGATCAGCATCACCAGAGACTCGTGGGGTCACATACAGAGCCTGTGGAAGACTTTTGAGATCCTCGTAAGTTCATATAAATAAAATTTCATAAGTATAACAAGTGTAATAAGTGTAACTAGTGTAACAAGTCTAATAAGTGCAACTAGTGTAACAAGTCTAATAAGTGCAACTAGTGTAACAAGTCTAATAAGTGCAACTAGTGCAACTAGTGTAATAATATATAATAATAAATATAACAAGTGTAACAAACTTCCACGTATTTTTTCACCGTACACATATCTGTATTCACCAACATATGTATCACAAATATTTATCACAGCATCCTTTATTCACAGATGTTACACTGGCTCTGGCTCCTCGACTCCTCCCTCCCAGGCGAGTTAGGAGAAGTCGGTAAATGGCTCGGTCGCGCCGAAGCCCTCCTAATATCCGACACCGACATCCCCGAGGAAATGACCGAAGAAACCGCCAACATAATATCGAATAAGCTAGAAGACCACAAGAAGTTCTTCCTAGATCTACCGTCCATGACAGAACGTTTCCAAGCGGCCAAGAGTTCACAGCTGGCACTCAAAGTGCAGCCTCAACAGCTCGCCAATATGGCGGCCCGATTCGAGAGTCTGCCTGACCGCGCCGCGAAACGTAGAATCCGATTAAAGTTCCTGGAGCACAAGTGCTGCCTTATTGCTTTCTTGTTCCTAGTCGAGACGAAGCTGAAAGGGTGGAGTGTGAAGTATGGCACTGAAGAGAAGGTGCATCAGATGCTGGAACAGTATAGAAACTTCGTGTCACGGAATAGGATCTTCCAGGAGTTCCAGAAGGCGTATCTGGATATGCAACAGGTTGTCGAGGATTATAAACGCGAAGGAAGTATTGGTGAGTGAAATTCAAACCATTACTCTATATTTTAAACCAACATTAACACTAAACCTACCTGCATGTAATGTGTACTTAATTTGAAATTTAAAAATGAATAAACAAACGACGAAACATAATTTAGTACATTTATTCTTTACCTTGATCAATGTTGATTTCAAGGAATGTACTTTAACAACACTTTAACATATGAATCTTTTTATAAGAAACTTGTGAAGCATTTGACTAGTTTGATAGTTTTAGTATGAAGTACTTAGAAATTGGAGCTGTGAAATTTTATAAAAAAATTGAATAACAAAATAGAAGTATTGATTATTTTACAAAGATGAAAATATGTAATATGAAGGTTTATGAAGATGAACATGAATTAAGATTTAATATTTTCTTAACACTAAACCTACCAGCATATAATGTGTACTTAGTTTGGAATTAAAAATGAAGTTGAAAAATAAATAAACAAACAACGAAACATAAATTAGTACACGCATTTATCCTTCATCTTGATGAAAATCAGTTCTGACTTTAAGTAATGTATTTTAACAAAATGTGTTTGTTATAATAAGAAGCTTGTGGAGCGGTCATTTGACCGGTTTGGTAGTTTTAGTGTTAAAGAGCATGATGAAGAATATTAGAGTGAAGAAGATGAAGAATATAAGAGTGTAGACCTTTGTCCATTAATGTTTCACTAAATGCTATATCACCTAAATAAAAATTGCCCAACTTATGAATTCTTTATTACAGATAAAGAAGAAAGTGCCAGCATCGATCGTTTCATGCGAGAAACCAGCGAGAAGTGGAAGAGCGTCTCCATGGACCTCCGCTGCGTACAAAGCATGCTCGAGGAGGTGGTAGCCTACTGGCGTCGCTGGAACGTCGTCTCCGACGAGTTCGAGGCGTGGTTGAATCGCGCAGAACCCGCTCTCAACCTCCCTGAGGAAGAAAGAATGGAGTTCTTCCAAGACATAAGCGTCTGGAAGGACAAACACCAGCAACTTTCAGACACAGTGACGTTCCTCATCGCCACATCCGACGAGCCAGTGGCTCTCCAATTGAAGCAACGTTACTCAAACCTCACAGCGAGATGGGAGTCCCTGTTCCAGGAAGCGAAACAGTACATGCGAGCTGGAGACGTGATACGAAATAGAAAAGACTACAGAGCCGGTGTGGAGACTTTACAGAATTGGTTAAGAAACGTAGAGTCTGCCTTAGCGGCCACTGATCTGACCACCACAGAAAAGATTAAAGCTTATGGAGAAAAGCTGCAGGTCTTCCACAACGAGGTGGAGGGTATCGAAGATCTTTTTAAGAGCATCAGCAAGAAGTTCCAGACGCTGATTCAAGACCTGTCGCGAGATGAGGTGGACAAGATGATGAACACCTTGAAGAAAGAAAAGGAAGCTCTCGTGAAAGTGCGAGCTCTGATACCCATGCAGCTGCATCTGTACCATCAGTTATTGGTTCAGCAGGAGTCTCTAGAAGCTGGACAGAAGGAGATCGCTGCCTGGTTGGACGAGGCAGAGAGGATGTTGACGAGCATCGACCTGTCTGGAGGCAGAGAGTACATCTTAGCTCAGCTGGAGCGTCACAAGGCCTTCTTCTCGAGAACTCTGTACTACAAATCGATGTTGGAGTCCAAGAACAAGGTTTTTACCAGTATCGTGAAGTCCGTGGATAGCCACGCTGATGTCAGTACAGCGGAGGGTGGTAAGACTTTGAGGGAACTCAATGAACGGTTCAATAAGGTGTCGCAAGCTGCTCAGACCTGGGAGCAACGGCTTCAGGAAGCTGTACGGTGCTGGACCAAGTTCAAGGAGTGCGAACGACAGGTCTCTGAATGGCTGTCCGTAGCGGAGACCATGATCAATGACAAACACACCGACAACAGACGATCGATAGAGTATCACAAGAATTTCTTCAGCAACGTCAGCGAGAAATGGATTCAAGATTTCGTGAATGCTGGACAAGACTTGAAGAATATTTTACCAGTCGAACAACAAGCTCCTATAGTAGAAGCTGTGGAAGCTCTGCAGAAACGTTGGAAAGTGGTTCTAACATTTGCACCTCTTCATCTAATGAAACTCGAGTTCCGTCTCGATGAGGCCACCTTCCTGCAATACCTGAAGGGAATCGAGGTTGAGATCAACTCTGAGCAGCAGGCTCTCATGAAGAACGACAACGTGGAAAGTATACTGCAACGGAACAAGGAGTTCTTTGTAAATCGTGGTACTGTGCTGGAAGTGGAGAAGTGTCTGCAGACCCTGAAGAAGATCAGTACGGCGTACAGTCAGTTGAAGTTTAGTGATACCAGTTTGACCGAGGCTACTCAGAATGCTGAACGCATGTGGGAGGAGTGTGCTCAGAAGGTGGAGCGTTTGAGGGATCAATTAAAACAAGTGCCTCAACAGTGGGCTGCGTACAAAAAGAAGTAAGTACTTTGATATTAAGGTTTTTGGTGATGTATCTTTTGGTGATTATTCAATGGTTTTACATGACCATGCATTTTATATTTTTATTTCAGATTTGATGAGATGGTGCGATGGATGGACCATGTGGACAGCAATCTGAGAAGCATACTACACGAAGTGAACACTCTGGAAGAATTTGAGACCGAGAAAACTATATTCCAGGTAAAAGAAACTTTTCTCAATGTTCATGAATATCTTGTATAGCAATAAGAATATTGCAAGACCTGTTAGACATGTAAAGTGTACTGAATCTTTCATCTAAATATTTTCGTCCATTTTGTCTTTGCATTCCTCATTCTGGATAGGTTCAAGTTTTGACGGTAAATATATCAATGTCTTCATATGTGTTCATGTCATCCATGTCTTCATATGTGTTCATATCATCTATACCTTCATATGTGTTCATATCATTTATATCTTCATATGTGCTCATATCAATCATATCTTCATATGTGTTCACATCATCCCTATCTTCATATATGTTCATCCCATCCATGTTTTCACATGTGCTCATATCATCCATATCTTCACATGTATTCACATCATCCATATCTTCATATGTGCTCATACCATCCATATCTTCATATGTGTTCATACCATCCATGTCTTCATATGTGTTCACATCATCCATATCTTCACATATGTTCACATCATCCATATCTTCACATATGTTCATATTATCCATATCTTCACATGTGTTCACATCATCCATGTCTTCACATATGTTCATATCATCCATATCTTCACATATGTTCACATCATCCATATCTTCATGTATGTTCATACCATCCCTATCTTCACATATGTTCACATTATCCCTATCTCCATATATGTCCACATTCACCCAAATCCACAAACAAAGTAAATTAACCAGCTACATCTTTTCACCAGAAAATATGTCGAGAAGCAGACAGCAAACGCGAAGAGATGAAATGGCTGGTTCAAACCTTGGACAGTCTGACCTCCAACCGTTCAGACCACGAAGCCCTCTCGGAGCAAAACCGTCTGGAGCAACTGATCACTCGTTACAAGAACTTGATACCCACCATCGAGATAACTATGACGAAAACAGACATCTACTCGAAGAGTTACACGTACAGAAAGGAAGTGCGTGAAGTGTGTACTCTTCTGCGCAAGGTTCGCGATCAGTCAAAGGTGGACGTGGTTGCTGAAGGTCCAGAGACCTTGCAGACCGCTGTGAGTCATCAGGAAAGTCGCTTGAGTAATTTGGAACAGCAGAGACCGAATATTGTCAGCATGCTGCAGCGTGGTAAAGATCTTCTGAAGGACCAACACGCTCCTCCGTTCGTCTCCCTTGAGGTTCAGCAACTGGAGTCCAACTGGAACGATACGTACAGTCAGAGTGTGGAGACCTTGAAGAGTCTGAAGAGCACTCAGAAATTGTGGAACACCTATTCGGAGCAGAAGGAGGAGATCTTGAAGCTGATCGAGCAAGCTGACGAAGAACTACGAAAAATAGAGTCTAAGATCTATTTCAATGCTTCCGAAGCGTCGTCCGATCTCCAGAGCAAGCAAGACTTCAGCTCCACCTTGAGAAAGTCTGCTGAGGAGTTGCTGAAGAAGCTGCAAGAAACGTACAGTCACTTAACCGACGTCACACCACCTGAGAAGAGAGAGGTCATCAAGAAAGAGATCACCATTACGGAGAAGCGTATGGAGACCACCTTGAAGACGGTCGAGGAGAAGGTGGTTCATCTGCAAGAACACAGCGCTAGATGGAACAAGTTCCAGGCGAAGCTGAACGCGTTGCAGCTGTGGGCTCAGCAGAAGTCGCCTCAGTCGATCGCCGATGCAGCGAACCTGGCAACTACCCCTGAAGAAATGGTGTTCAGAACGGAGAGACTGCAGAAGGAGATTCAAGAGAAGATTGAGACACTGAAGTTCCTCGAAGTGGAGTCTTTCCATCTGGTTAAAGGTATATAACTCTTTACTATTCTTCAGCAAACATTCTGAAGATGATTCAGGTATAATTAACTATATTCTTATCCACAGGTGAAGGTCACAAAGCTGAAGGCACACAGCTCTGTCGTGACTTCCTGCAGCTCGAAAAAGCGATCAAAGACCTGAAACAGAGCGTCACCGTGCAACGCCAGTCCGCCTCCCAGAATCTAGAAACCTGGAAGGAGTACGAGAAAGGAATAAAAGAGCTAAAGCCCTGGATCGAAGAATCAGAGTCCAAAGCCGCCACCATAGGTACCAAACCCACCACTCTGCCCCAAGCGGCCCACATGCTCGAAGAAGCCAAAGCCTTCGAGATACGCTGCCAGCAGCACTTCCCCAGAATCCAGGACCTGTCGCTGATCAGCCAAAGAATATCTGGCAGAACGTCAGCTTCAGACGAAGTGGACGCAGTCCACACTCGTTGGAACGCCGTCCACGACACGGCAGTTCAGGCAACCACAAAGTTAGACAAACTCGTCACTTCATGGAACAGCTTCGAGTCGGAGATCAAGGAATTCAAGGAGTGGCTCGAAAGGTCTGAGAAAAGCGTGCTGGTGGAACCTAATACTCAAACTCCAGAAGTGTCAGTGCTGGAGAAGGAGTTGGCGCGATTGAAGGACTTCAATAAAACGATATCGGATCATCAGGCTCAGTTGATTTCTTTGACACAGGTGTCTGATCATATTAGCCACGCTTTGTCTCTTGAAGGAGCGACGAACCTCAAGAGTAGAGTCTCGGACATCAAGTCCAGAGTCAGTAAGCTCGCGGATACTGTAAGATTGCAGATCAACAAAGTGTCTGATTCGTTGTTGGCTCGTCAAGAGTTCCAGATGAAGATCACCGACTTCGAGAACTGGATGTCACGGTTGAGATCCAATATCGCTGAAATTAGCGATGCTACCGTCGACACTGTGGACACCAATCTTCAAGCTGTTCATGCCTACATTCAGGAACACTCCGAGAAACAGCCGACTTTTGCTGCTATTTATGATGAAGTCAAACAGCTGTCCTCGAAGGGATCAGTCATGGAGGCGGCTGCTTTGGATGAGACCTACACCGCGCTGGCGAAGAAGTACAAGGCCTTGGAAGACGACTTGCAGCAGAAGAAGAAGGGTCTGGAGAAGTGGATAGAGTTATTAAGTTGGTTGAACGACGCGAACGCTCAGCTGAGTCACTGCAAGTACGAGGCAGAAGCCAGGAAACCTACCATAGCTGATTTAGAAAGGTTCTCTTCGGAGTTGCAAACGATATATGATAAAATAGAAAGCTGGAAGCAGCATATTCCACCTGACTCAGCGGTGGGTATACAAATCAGGGACAAGCAAGGAAAGCCTCTGTCGGCTTCTGGTTTGTTGAACGACCTCGAGAACAAGGCGATATCTCTGAAGAATGAAATATCTGCGAAACGTGACCGACTGGAGAACCTCGGTGCCAGGTGGAACAACTTCAGAACGCTGCAGCAGAAGATTACTGAGAAGATTCTGAAGACTCAGACCGCTCTTCAGGAGATTGTCTATAACGTCGATTCTTGTAAACAATTAGCACCTGCCGTGGACAAGATCGATGCGCTCATAGAGGAGCACCAGAAGAGGGAACAGGAGAAGGAGATCCTTCATTTCGAAGGAAGTTCGCTAATGAAAGAAGATCAACGATCGACGACTAATATTCAAGTAGCTCTCTCCTCTGTCGACGCTAACTGGGAGAAGGTGAATGAACTTCTGAGAGACCAGAGGAAGAAATACGCCGATATGAACGCCGACTGGAAAGCGTACGAGGAAGCAAAACAGAAGTTAAAGAAGTCCATTGAAGAATCAAATAATCTCTGTAAATCAGCCAAGGGAGTTCCTTACGACACTACTCAAGCTAACATGAATTTGGAGAAGCATAAGAAGGCACTGGAGATCCTGAAGAAAGGCAAGCAGTTCCTGGAGAAGATGGATACAAAAGAGCAGCAGTTAACCAAGGAGACGTCCCTGATGCCCAGATTCGACTCTGACTCGATCGAGAAAGACCTGGCCGAGTGTCGGCAGAGTTACCAGGAAGCCTACAACGAGATCAGCGAGAGATTACAAGCTTACGAGTCTCAAGTGATCATCTGGAAGCAGATAGAAGAATCGAAGTCCGAACTTATAACTTGGTTAACAGACACTAGTGAAGCTTTATCCACTGCCTGCGCAGGTTTGCTTGACACCGAGAGCTGCTATGCAAAATTGATGAGATATCGCGAAGAATTGCCAGGTTACCAACAAGTTTACCGAAACATCGTCTCCAAGATCGAACAGCTGATCAAACTTAATAATGACACTGATATTCCTACCTTGAAGTCCTTGCAGAAGGTGCTCGACGATCAGTTCAAACTAGCCAAAGGTTATGCCGATGAACTTGAGTCTGTGACCTCCGCCTTGAACGAAAGAGAGAGGAGCATCAGACAGGAGATGAAACGATGCGGTGATCTCATTTCGAAGATCCGAGAAGACATTATAAAATGTGACGACCTGACTGGCGAGAATACCAAGATCCTCGGTCGCATCAACAAGTGCCAAGAGCTGAAGACTGAACTGGAACAGTGCGACCAGGCTCTGTCGAAGGTTAAAGACTCCATGGACTCCATCGCGAAGGACTATCGAGGTTTCTTCAGGGCGAATCTGCCTAACGAGCTGCAGGCTCTTCAGCTCCGACGAGACGGCGTAGCGAGCCATGCTAACAAAGTAATCGCAACTTTGGTTGCATTCTTGACTAAACTTTATCACGAGAAATTCGGAGCTCTCCAGCGTATGGTTGTGACTCTCAAAGAGAAGGTGGCCTGGTGTGAACCTGAGCAGAGCAGCGATCGCTACAACCTGGAAGTGAAGATGGCGTCTCTGATGGACGTGGAAGCTGGAATCGCGGATTGCATTGCAAGAAAAGAGGATACGGACAACTCCTTGCAGCTTCTGGCTTCTGTAGAGAGTCCAGAAACGATGGCAGCGTTGAAGGCTGATCGAGACAAAGTAGAAGCTGATCTAGAGTCCTTGAAGTCTAGTTATAGTAAGATTAAGAATGACTTAGAGAGGAATATTGCTTTGTGGCAACGGTATGAATTAACTTCAGAGAGTGTTCTATCGTGGCTGAAGGAGAACGAGAACAAGATCAGAGCCGAAGCTTCCGCACTGCTGAACTTGGAGGATATTGAACAGAAGATCTCCGAGATGAGTCAAGCTCAAAAAACAGTGATGGAGTATAACAAGGAATTGAAGTCGCTGACCGCTCTAGCGGAAGACATCACGAAAGTCAGTTCGGAGTCCAGAGTGAACCAGTACATAGTGCACCTAAACACCCGCTACGAGTACGTGCTAAAATTCTTATCTCAGTATCTGGACCGACTCCGAGAGTTAAAGGAGAACAGAGACCAGTACATAGCGAACAAGAAGAAACTGGAAGAATGGATCGAGAACGCTGAAAAGACACTGAAAGTGTACGATGAAATAAGCGGACCTAAACCCATCACGTTCTATCAGTCGCGTCTGAAGGAGCTGAAGGCATTCGCCGAAGAACGAGAGGTAGGTCAAGCGATACTGAATCGCACTGCAGAAGCTGGAGAGGCTCTGTTCTCCAGAATCACTCCCGATCAAAGAGAAACTATTAGAGCCGAGTTGAGGAATTTCCGCAACCGAGTGGACGCCATGGCAGATCGCGCGAATGTGATCTACAAGAAAATAGAGAGCGACATGATGCACAGATCGTCCTTCGAGGATAAATTCTCGCAGGTGAAACAGTGGCTAGTGGACGCTCAGAACAAACTGGGAGAAAAACAAGAGTTATTACCAACCTTGCAGGAGAAAAAATTAGCTCTTCACTTATACAGAGCAGTGGCCCAAGACGTAACCGTTCACAAGAACATTCTTCAGCAGCTGCAGGAGAGACTAAGCTCAGCGCCCGATGACGATGCGAGTGAAATGCTGGCGAATGTAATAGAAGCTTACGAAAAGCTGTCTAATGAGGTCGAAGGAAGGATCAACATCGCGGAGAAGCACGTCGCAAACCATGAAGCTTATCTACAAACTTTCGAGAAGACCCGCGACTGGATCAACACAGTAATCAACGAAGGTACTCCCATCATCGAGGACTTCTCCGTCGAGAAAGACACCGCGCAGAGCAAAATCGCCGCTATTGAGAACTTACTGCAGCAGCAAACCGAAGGAGATCGAATCCTCGCCGACTGTAATCAACAATTGAACATAGTTCTCGAGCAGACCTCCATGCCCGGCCACCCGGCGTTGCTGATGAACTTCGAGCAGCAGAACAAGATGTGGAAGGACTTCCTAAAGAAGTGCACCACCGCAAGAGACAAACTGAAGCACATGTTCAGTCAGTGGTCGGAGTTCGAGAAGATAGTGGAAGGTTTGGAAGCTTGGATCAAGCAGATGGAGACTCAGTTAAAAGATCAGAGTCTGAAGAGCACGGAAGAAGCGAAGAGAGCGCATCTGCAGAGACTGAAGTCCCTGGAGGAGGCTATTCTCGCTAAGGGCAGTGAATTTAATGCCGCGATCGAGAAGAGTCAGAGTATTGAAGCTGAAGCTGATCTCGCGACCAGGGTTTCTAGACAGACGACCAAGTATCAGGCAATCAAGAACCAGATTAAAGAAGCTGTGATGAGGTACGAGCAGTTCGTGAAGGAGCACAATACGTTCAATGTTAAATACGATCAGCTGCTGCAGTGGATCACGGACATTCAAACCGAGCTGAAAAAGCATAGTGAAATCGTGGGTGATCTGTCGGTGTTGCAGAACAGACAGAAGCTCATTCGAGATCTTGGAGACACCAGAACGAAGGAGAACGCTCGTTTTGAGTCCGTGATCGATCTTGGAGAGAAGTTGTATGTTCACACCTCCCCGGATGGCAGGGAGATCATCAGACAGCAGTTGCGAAATCTGAGAACTCTCTGGGATGGATTCTCTGAGGAGCTACAGAACACCATGCAGAAGTTAGATCAATGTCTAATGCAGTTTGCAGAATTTTCTCTATCGCACGAACAGCTGACCGCCTGGCTCCGAGACGTCGAACGCGCCATGCATCAGCACACAGAACTAAAGTGCACTTTGGAGGAGAAACGAGCGCAGCTTCAGAACCACAAGATCATGCACCAGGAGATCATGTCCCATCAATCTTTAGTTGAGAACGTCTGCGACAAGGCTCAGCAGTTAGTAGATCAGACTAAGGACACCTCTCTGAACGTCTTCCTGCCTTCCATTAAACAGCTGTTCCATAATATCGTCGCCAAGTCGAAGGATCTGTTAGAGAATTTAGAGGACTGCGTGGAGAAACACCATCGATTCAATCTACAGGTGAAGAGCTTCTCCGATTGGTTGAATGGAGAACGGGAGAAGCTGGCGGAGTGTAATGATGTGACGGGAGAACGGACGGATATTTCACGGAGAATTGCCACTTTGTCGATGCTGAAGGACGATCAGATGCAGGGAGCTGAGTATTTGGAGAAGCTGAAGGAGCTGAGTGACACGGTCATTAAGAGGACGGCGCCTAAAGGATGGGACGCTATTAATAAGGAGATCAGCATTCTGGAAGGAAATCTTCGACAATATTTGAGTGAAATAGGTAGGTTAACTTGGTTATTGCCTTCAATAGAAAGTATACAATTGCGTTATATTGCCACTCATGTAAGAACAAAACTAGTTTACATAAAAATAATGATAGTCATAGTCTGTATCAAACAGCACATTGTACATCAAACTGTTAACTTTGAAATGTAACTTGATAAAATAGATGATAAAGTATTTCCCTTTACCTCAACTTTATGTCAGTGCAAGATTGCCTGATATTCAAGAGAAGTCCACGATTGTTAAACCTCTGAAATGCTTGATTATACAGAATCAGTGGAAGAGAAGCAGAAAGCAGCGTTGCAGAAATGGCAGGACTTTGAAGACAAATTGGAAACACACACAAAGTGGTTCTGCACGATGGAGGCCGCCTTCAGAGACCAGCAATTGCAACCCACTTTGCAGGACAAGGAGGCTCGTTTGCAGGCTTTGAAAGAGAAACGCGACGCCATATTGAAAGAGGAGTCTAAAATCGATGAATTTGTCGACAAGTCGCATAGTCTGTTGCACGCTAGCGGCGTCGAACGTATCAAACCCTTAATCTCGCAGATCAGCAACAGGTACTTTATCCAGAAAATACCAAAAGAAAATTTGTTCCACTTTGACATCTTGACTTAATATAAAAAATTTGTGTGATTAAATAAGGGTTACTATTCATTTTGCATATCTTTCAGATATCAATTGCTGCACGTGCTCAGCAAGGAAGTGGTCACTCGCTGTCAGAGCATCGTCGACGACCACCGCGCTTACGAAGAAAAATTAAACGTCGTCAACTCTTGGCTCACACAACTAGAACAAAGTTTAGCCAGCCTCAGAAAGGACGAAGGAACCCTAGAAGAGAAGGTTTCCCGTCTACAGATCTTACTCGCCGAGAAAGAGCAAGGAGAGCATCGACTTGGAGGTCTAATATCTTTCGGAGAGAGAATCTTAGCTGATACCTCCGCACAAGGACGAGAACTGATTCGTCAGGAACTCAGACAAGCTCGAGAACGATGGGACAAACTTGTGGAAGGAATTGCTGAGCAACAGAAGAAGCAGGATGCTCAGTCTTTGCAATGGTCTAATTATCAGGAGACTCTGCAACAGATTCTGGCGTGGTTGGATACTATGGAGAGGTCTGTGAAGCAGGACTCTTCTATTACGTGGTCTTCTCTTCAGGAAATCAAGTCCAAGTTGCTGAAGAGCAAGGTACTTGTTATATGTATACAATTTAATTTATAGCTGTATTTTATTTTATTATACATTCGAAAGATGTCGAATAATAAGGCTTTATTATAATATGTATATGAGACTTTACAGTTTAGTGAAGAAATGTTTTTATGTATTTTTACAAGGTACTTTATTTGTACAATTTATTTTATGCGAGTACATATGTTTTATTTTATAGACTTGAACAGTAAATGTAGACTTTATAGTTTCATATAATGAAGAAATGTTTTTATGCATTTTTACAAGGTACTTTATTTATACAATTTATTTTATGCAGGCACATATACTTTATTTTAAACATTCGAACATTAGATGTAGACTATAATGGTTCAAGTAATGAAGAAATGTTTTTATGTATTTTTACAAGGTATTTAATTTGTACAATTTATTTTATATGGGTACATGTACTTTATTTTATACATTTGAACAATAGATATAGACTTTACTGGTTCAAGTAAAGAAGAAATGTTTTTATATATTTTTACAAGCTATTTAATTTTGTACAATTTATTTTATACGGGTACATGTACTTTATTTTATACACTTGAACAATAGATGCAGACTTTACTGATTCAGATAGCAAAGAAATGTTTTTATATATTTTTACAAGGTATTTTATTTTTATAAGACTTATTTAAACAAGTACATGTTTTTGTGTACTTTCAGGCGATGCATCAAGAAATATTGGCATACAAACGCATAATAGAAGGAGTCTCCGAGAAGGCTAACGCTCTAAGCTACACTCAAGCACCATCCGATGCCCAGCAGAAAGCGGCCTCAGTCTCCGGTCGCTATGAAGACCTTGTCGAAATGTCTCAGAAGAATATTTCCAACTTGGAGACTCTTCTAGACACCTTCCAACAGTTCTACGATCTCCAGAAGTCGTATCAGGATTACCAGAAACAGCAATGGGAGCAGTTGGCGAATTATAGTGATTATACAGGGAACAAGGCTGCTCTTCAGGCTCAGTTAGCTAAAATTATGGAGCTTCAGGATGGTCAACGCGAAGGGGAGCTGAAATTGAATATTTTGAGTGAACATGTGGCTCAGAGTGCGCATAATTTGTCACCGAGGTCTTTGGAGTCTATGGAAAGGGACTTAGCTACATTAAGGTAAAGATGGACAAATATCAACTTCAAATCTGTAATATTCTCTTATATATTATTCTGTAATATCTGTAATATCTGTAGTATTAGAGGGTAAGTTTCATTTTGATTTTTTTAACAGATTTGAGCAGAAGAAGTTTGCAACCGCAGTGAACGACATCATACGATGCATCGAAGAGAGAATTCAACAGTGGAGCGAGTACGAAAACTCTTTGGAGCGATTGTTAGCCTGGCTGACCGATGCAGAGTCTTCCTTAAAGAATTATTCACTGAAGAACACTTTGGACGAGAAGCAGGAGCAGCTCGAAAAATATCAGGTATATCTTCAACAAAAATCAGCACCGTCAGTTCTTATTTTTTTGCTTCTTCATGAACATACGTGATTCGACCCTTCTCTGAATCTTCACTTCCACATACGATTTTCTAAATAATTTTAAAGTGTTAAAAACTTTCATTAAAGTGTACGGATTAATTCGAAGAAGGGTCTAATATAAAGTTTGAACACAGATCACATGAGGTAGAATTTTGAGGAGATACGAGAAAGAGAGAGATGGTCTCGTAAATTCAGGAATTGTATTTGCAAAACTTTCTCAGGCACTACAAAAAATCGCCCTGTCGTGGGACACGGAAGTGACGGAACTGGTGGCCCTCGGAGACCACCTGGATCAAGTAAGAAACCAAAACCTGAGAATTGTTCAGCAAGGCGTGGATGCTTTCCTTTCTACGAATCTTTCATCTTTCTTTGCATTGTATTTCTCTGTTATCTTCTTCTTCTATTCTATTCTTGTATCTTCGATATTTCAGTGTGATTTGATTATTCGACGTAATTGGCAACTTTTCTCGACAGATTTGCGGATACCTGTTACACACACGCACACACTATACTGACATTTTCTCGAGTTTCTTAACACGTTACACGAGGATGCACGCAGACCTGTTGTTTCGAGCATGCTTGATCGAAGAATCGTGTTTCCAAACTCGTGTCGCGTCTCATGACACGCGAGGATATTCATCGTTGGTTGAATTCGGAATGACTCGGGAACGTTTTTTTACTGTTGCGAAATAATTAATTCTGTGTGCGTTTTTAGTTGAAAATTTTGATTCAAGAATTATAAGTGTTATATTCTATGTTATTTCAAGAATTATGAATTATATTTTATATTATTTCAAGAACTATATATTATATTCTATGTTGTTTCAAGAATTATATATTATACTCTATACTGTTTAAAAAATTATATATTATATTCTATATCATTTCAAGAAATTGACAAAAAACCTAATTTTAGGTAAAGAATGTTTTTGACGACCAAGAATCGCACACATGATTTATTATTTTCCAACAGCTTCTCCAAACAATTTTTTGTTGAATACACAAACAAGAACACGACATAAAGAATTCAGCATCAAAGTGTTTTCACAAAGACAAATTTGTTCGAACAATAAAATAAAGAATTTGGCAAAAACATTGTTTGAAGCTTTTGGGTTCTTCAAGATTTAGAAGAAGGTCTCGAAAGCTACAAACAGTGTTACATTTTTATACAATACATGACATGTATTAAACATAGTCCCTAAATAAAAATTCTCAGTGTCTAAATATATTTTTAATTCGTAGATGTTGATCGTCAATCTCCGGCAAAATGAAGCTGAGTTCGACAAGATGAGCGACGAGTCGTCAGAGTTGATGCAAATTAGCGGTGAAACTCGGTTTTCGGCGAGTGTTCAGCAGATCACTTCTCGTTTCCAGTCCATTCAAGCTACCGCTAAGGTAAAATAATAAAAACTTTCATCCACTCTCGTACTAGAATTCGATCTCGTACATTCAGAATTAAATTTCTATTCTCCTAATTAAAGGAACTGGTCAAGAAATGCGAGCAAGCAGTAGCAGACCACGCAGCCTACCTAGAACGTTACAAGCAGTGTTCAGAATGGCTGGCAAACACGCGTGTCACTTATCAGTCCATCAAAGAAGACCTGGGTGGCACTCGACAGGAGCTGTCTTCAAATGTAGGAACCCTGAAGGACTTACTAGCCCGTCAATCTTCAGCAACCCTCCTAATAAACAACACAGTGGAAGCTGGAGAGAGATTATACCCAACAACAGGCATGGAAGGAAGAGAAATCGTTCGCCAGCAACTTTTGGATCTACAGCAAGCATTCGAAGAACTGTACGACGGTATAGCGTCCACAGAACGAGAATTGCAGTCGAAGATCTCGCGCTGGTCCGGTTTTGATGACTCGAACGAGGCCTTTGAGAAGTGGCTGAAGACTATTGAGGCTCAGCTGAAACCCGAAATAGAGCTGAAGACTACCTTGGACGAGAAACGAGCTCAGTTACAGATTTATCGTACTTTCCTACATGATGTACAGTCGCATCAGCAGGATCTTCTTGATCTTCGAGATAAGGCGGATAATCTCCCTGATTCTACGGATAAAGTACATCAGACTTTGAAGAAGTTGAATGACCGACATGCGACGGTGCTGAAACGAGCCGCTGCGTTTGTTGAAAGATATGAGGGTATTGTCAGTGATCATCAGCAGTACAGTAAAGCTGTTCTTGATACTCATGAATGGCTGGACGCCACCCACAACGCGGTCATACTGTGGGGCGACACGGAACTCGAGCGAGTGTCGCTTCACACCAACCTGGACCGCCTCAAGAACCTTCTGCAAAGCCTCCCCGAAGACAAACCAAGGGTTCAGCAAATAAGGACCCTGGGAGAGAAGGTGATACCCGGTACTTTGGAGTCTGGTCAGATCAACATCCGTTCGCAGATAGATTCCTCTCAGCAGGAGTGGGAGAGTCTGGTGACGGCTGTCAAATCCACTATTGAAACTCTGGAGAACAAACTGCAGCAGTGGAACGAGTTTGAAACGTCCAAGGAGAAGTGTCTAGCCTGGATGAGGGAGACCGACACGAAACTCCATGCTGTGGACCTGAAACCCACCTTGCAGGGGAAGAAGAAGCAACTGGAGTCCCTGCGTGTTCTTCAAGGCCAGGTTCGAGCTAAGGAGTTGGAAATAGACGCAGTGACAGAAAAAGCTCAGCAGCTTCACAAGAATATAACTTCTCGAACCACGCACATATCTGAGCTGAGCATCAAGTACCAACAGATTTCGAATAAGGTGAAGGACCTCAACAGCCGCTGGCACCAGTATGTCACCACTCATCAGGAGTTCGATAACCAGATGGCGGAGTGCACCAGGTGGTTAGACGACATCAGGAAGAAATTAGCTTACTGTTCAGATCTGGGCGCGTCCTCGCAGAAGGACTTAGAAAACAAGATGGAGATAGTTCAAGATTTATTGCTCTACAAGGAAGATGGTTTCGCAAAGGTGCAGGGAATAGTGGAGCTCGCTCAGGCTGTCCTAGCGAACACTGCACCGAGTGGACACAAGGCTATCAACGACGCTGTGGGAAAACTTCAAGAACAGTGGAGCGCTCTGGCATCTAAGATGCTGGAGACCAAGACCAACCTGGACGACTCCATCAACAAGTGGGCTGGGCTCCTAGAACAAATACAGTCCATGAACAAAACGGTGGACTACATGCAGACAGCCTTGAACGAGTTCACTCCTTTCCAAACCACCATGTCCGAAAAAAGGTGCCAGCTGGAACGTATAAAAGCTCTGGAAGAGAAGGTCCGATGTGAGAATATTGAGGTGGACAGTTTAAAGATCAAGGTTGCCGAGATGATCGCCAGTGGACCTCAAGGTTTAGCTGCATCACAGGCTCAGAGTATATTAAATAGATTTGATACATTGTTTGAGAAGATCAAGTCCTTGCTAGTTGAGAGAGAGGAGCAGTATAAGGATCATAGGCTTTACAAGGAGGCGCATGATGACATTATTAACTGGCTGAGCAGAGCTAGGGAGAAGATACCGTCGATGAAGCAGAGGTCACTGAGCGATAAACTGGCTATTGAGAACGCGGTTGCTCCTCTGGAGAGCTTGTTGAACAAGAAAGCTCAGGGAGAGCTGTTGGTGGAACATCTGCAGCACACAGGAAAGGTCGCTAGCGCGAGTACCAGTCCTCAGGGTCAGGAGATCATCAAGAATGAAGTCCGAGCGTTGACTCAGAGCTTCGAAGAATTATTCAGAGGTGAGATTTCTTTAATATTTTTCTATCTCACTGTCTACTACTAACTCTAACTTTCAAGTCTCTACGTATGAACCTTGCTAATATCCATTCCCTAAAAATTTTCTTCCAGAAATCAAGCAACAGAAGGACCAGCTAGAGCAGACCGTCAGCCAATGGCGCGACTACAAGGACGAATATGAACGTCTAAGCGACTGGTTGCAGCAATTCGACATTCTCATCAAGGCTCAGAAGAACTCCCTGCTACCAAACGTAGCGGAAAAGGAAAAGCAGGTTCAAGAAGTGAAAGAGATACTCGAAAACCTTCTTAAAGGACAAGAGCAGATCGACAGGTTCAACAAGACAGCCTCAGGTCTCTTATCCTCTCACCTGGACACCTACATAAACAACCAACTGCGTCACTTGAACTCTCGATACCAGGTCCAAGTGAACTTAGCCAAAGACGTTCTTAATAAAGTGGAGACGAATCTGGCGCAGCACAAGGAGTATGAAGCTAACCTTGCTAAGACTCGAGCGTGGATCGAAAACGCGAAGCAGATCATTCGTAAGGGTACAGAGGCTGCGTCTACTAGCAGTCGTGAAGAATTGCAGAACAGGTTGGATAACATTCAGGAGTTGTTACGGAAACGGGAGGAAGGTCAGAATTTGGTGCATCTGACGGTGAACTGCGGGGAGAAGGTGATGAGGAACACGAGGTCAGATGGTCGTGAGGAGATCAATGCACAGCTGAAGGAGATACAGAACGACTGGGAGAGGCTGGTGAAGAAGATTTCGACCACCAAGGTGCACTTGGAGACCAGTTTACTCCAATGGGCGGACTACAGCTCGTCATATTTGCAACTTCAGCAGTGGATCAATGATCGTGAGGCGAAATTGCAGCAGGTTTGCGAGCAGAAGGTGTCCAAAGCTAGAAAAGGTCTCGCTGGGTTGAGTTCCTTGGCGATTGGAGAGAGGAAGGCGAACCTCAGGCAGACGAACAGTATCGTACAAGACATAGTAGCGTTTGAACCAATGATACAATCCGTCACCACGAAGGCTGAGGATCTGCGACAAGCTACCCCAGCCACGGAGATCTCGATCAAGTATGAAACCCTGAGCAAACAGGCGCAAGAACTGTACGCCAAGCAGAAGGAGACTGTAGAGCAGCATCAAGCGTTCATCGACAGCGGAAACGAGTTCATTCAGTGGATCAGAGCTGCGAAGGAGAGACTCGGAAAGTGCTCCGAACCCACCGGTGACAAGGAATCGTTAGCTAACAAGATCACGCAGTTGAAAGTCCTGCAAAGTGAATTACCAGAGGGTCAGAAGAAACTGCAGCATGCTCTGGAACAGGGCAACGCCGCCTGCCAGATCGCTGATGAGGAAGACAAGGAGATAATTGAAGAAGAAGTGGCGTTGCTGCAAGAAGAGTACGACAGCTACGTGTAAGTAGATTTGATATTAACAGATTTACGGAACCCGTCAAAATAATAGGTCTATTTTAAGTGAACTTGTTAAGAATTTTTTGTAAAAAACTTTCAACTTTCAAAAGAATCAATGTTTTAGGCAGTTCACATCTGCAATTTATTTAAATTTAAATATAAGTGACCAAGCGGTCCGTAAATCTGGTGTCAAACTTCAGATGATATTAATACAGATAATATTTTATAGAGATTCGTTGAACAACACGAAGAGCCTGCTAGAAGTAGGAATCGTAAAATGGACGGAGTACGAAGATCAATTTTCGGAAGCAACCGAGTGGCTCACTCAGACTGAACAGCTGGTGCAGTCGTTTAATAAACTGCAGGACAGCTTGGAAGAGAAGAAGAACGTTCTCGAACAGTTCCAGATTCACTTGCAGACGTTGTTCGACTGGCAGAAGGAGCTGGATCGTCTGAACATGAAGGCTCAGATGCTGTTGGAGACCTGTGCTGATACCAGAATATCGAACGCTATCACGCAACTGACGACGAAGTACAATGCTCTTTTGTCTCTGGCGAAGGAGATCATGAGGCGATTGGAGCTGCATTATCAGGTAATAAATCAATCGATGGTACATTGTGAGACTTTGGAAAGCTAGACATTTTGTGTGGTTGACAATTATTAATAATGTGATGAATGAGAACGATGAGCAGTTGTGAACATTTTGCTACATCCAGGTTCTAGATCTGTTATCGTTTTTAATAACCACCAAGTGTCTTTTCCTTAATAATAAGAATTATGAGCACATATGAACATTTTGCTTATGGACATTAGAATGTAGGTTCTAGATCTGTTATCGTTTTTAATAACCACCAAGTGTCTTTTCTTTAATAATAAGAACGATGAGCACTTATGAACATTTTGCTACATGCAGGTTCTAGATCTATTATCATTTTTAATAACCATCAGTGTCTTTGCCTTAGTAATAAGAACGATGAGCACTCATCAACATGTTACTACATCTAAGATCCTAAATCTATCACAATTTTTAATAACCACCATCTTTTCCTTTTCAGGAGCACCAACAGCACAACACCCTCTACCAAGAATGCCAAGACTGGATCGAGCGAACTCGCGACAAACTCGGCGAGTGCAAAGAGATCCCCAGCACGTTAACCGAAGTGAACAACAAGCTCCACACCTGTAAAGCGATCAGACAGACCCTAGAACAGGGCCAGAACAAACTGCGTTATGCTCTGGAGCTCAAAGAAAGAGTGATCATGAACACAGAGCAGAATGGTGCAGCGAAGATTCAGGAAGATACGGAGAACCTGAAGACGGAGTTCGAGAAGTTGTTGGTGAATGTAGAGGATATTAGACAGAAACTGGCAGCACGAGCTACTGCGTTGGAAGAGTTGAATAAGATTCATAGACTCACTACTGATTGGATCGAAGAGATCG
The DNA here is from genome assembly GCA_963576845.1 of Megachile leachella. NCBI lineage: Eukaryota > Metazoa > Arthropoda > Insecta > Hymenoptera > Megachilidae > Megachile > Megachile leachella. Next base: position 12,927,735 of record OY756257.1, read on the forward strand.
AAGGCAAGATCCAGCCTGGGGAGATGTATAAGAATGATCTGAGCGAGAAACGAGCGGTTCTGGAGAAGTATAAGACGGTGCAGAGGGATATTCAGGGGCATGGGGAGACTGTGGATCGTTTGAAGGCTAGGCTTGCTGAGGACTCTAGCATTCCTGTTGGTCCTTATCAGTCTACTATCGCGAAGTATGATGAACTGAACAGATTGATCGCTGATAAGATTCGTGTAAGTATATACCAAAGTTAGGTTAATAGTTCTAAAATTTATTCTCAGAATAATAGGTTCACATGTGGTTCACATAGTATTTCAATTTTTCGAATTATTCTCATGCAATCAAAAAGTGCAGATGTTTCTAACATCTCTAAGCTAATTTTCTAAGCTAAGAGCTAACTTTTTAAGCTAAGAGCTAACTTTGTAAGCTAAGAGCTAACTTTTTAAGCTAAGAGCTAACTTTCTAAGCTAAGAGCTAATTTTCTAAGCTAAAAACTAACTTTCCATCCCTCTAATATTTCAGAACCTCGAAGAGCAAGTGAACGACCACGAAAAGTTCCAACAAGCGCACAACGAAGCAGCCGACTGGGTCCGCCACACAAAATTAGAACTACAACAAAACTGCGACACCCACGGTGAAAAGGATCGAATCATCGAAAGAGAGAACAAAGTGAACCAAATCATCGCGTCTCTCCCCAAAGGAGAGACCTTGATCTCAAAGGTGATCCAACTGAGCGACGCCGTGATCTCCAGTACCGGACCCGAAGGTCAAGAAGCCATCAAGCAGGACGTCAAACAGCTGCAATCTAACTGGAAGTCCTTACAGACACAATGTCACGAGTCACAGAAGACTTTATCCAACTGCATCGCGAGCTGGTCTCAGTTCACAGCAGCATTAGACAGCATGAAGAGGTGGATAGACCACTTCCAGAAGAAGGTGAACGATGAACAGTCGAAGGAGAACAAGACTCCGGAGGACCTGGTTCGTTGTAAGAGTCTCGTGGAAGAGGCTATACAGCAAAAGCCTGTTTTAGAGGATTTGAATGATAAATGCGAAGCTCTTCTCGAAATGAGTGCCTGCAGTTGGGCTAGGGATAAGACTGTGCAATTGCAGTCTGCGTATACTTCTCTGTTGACGGATATGCAAGGTCTAGTTTCGAGAGTGGAGAAGAATCTTTCGGATCATACGGAGTTCTTGAAGGCGAAGAAGGAGATGGAGGATTGGTTACGAATCGCTCAGGGATCGGTGCAGGACTGCATGGGGGTTGGAGACGCTGAGTGGGCGAAGGACAAATTGGAGACCATCAAGGTAAGTTATTAAGTGCAATTTGTAGTGTCATGTAGAATTGAAGGACTCGGTGAGAAAGGAAGTATGTAGATCAAGTATGACTTTCATCATCATTCAACCTAACCTAATTGAGAAACAAGTAGTTTACGTATAAACAGTAATTAATATAAAAACAAGTAGTTTGCATATAAGCAGTAATTAATATAAAAACAAGTAGTTTACATATAAACAGTAATTAATATAAAAACAAGTAGTTTACATATAAACAGTAATTATTATAAAGACAAGTAGTTTAAATAAAATGGTAGTCATATATTTTCAATTAGCCTTTCAGTTAATAACAATGTTGATAATCCTACATCAGCTTCTCAGTACCTAATAAAATCAATTACACTGATTCAACCTAATATTCTTTTTCTAAAGATCGTCGCAACGAGGATCACAGAGGGTCAGCACCTGCTCTCAACCTTGCAAGACGCCTTCACAAAGGCCATCGACACCGCAGTGCCCGAGCAACAAGAACAATTAAGATCAGACATGGCCGGACTCCTCTCCAGCTGGGAACAGCTGAGTATCGACCTAAACACGGTTCAGGCTCAGCTGAAATCTTTATTGACTCGCTGGGAGGATCATACAGAAGCTCATGGAAAGCTGAAACGTTGGTTGGAGGAAACAGAGAAGAGCATGCAAGATTTGCCAGACACGAAAGGAGAATTCGGTGACATGAAGACACTGCTGGAGCGATATAAGCATATTCAGGAAGAAGTTCGTGGTAAAAAATCAGAGTTGGACCACCTTATGGAAGAGGCGGAGGAGTTGTCGAAGTTGGCGAAGAAGAATACTCCTTTGGAACAAACGAGGGAGTTATTGAAACGCTGGCAGAGTCTGAGTAGCACAGTCGACGAAGGAAAGAAGTTGATAGAGAACGAAATGCAAGAGTACAACGCGTACCACGCAGCTCTTCAAGAAACCGAAAAGTGGCTGCTACAAATATCCTTCCAACTGATGGCTCACAATTCACTGTACATCACCAACAAGGAACAAACAGTCTCTCAAATTCAGCAACACGAGAACTTACTAGTCGACATCGAGAACTACACCAGCGTGCTAGACGACCTGAAGCTCAAAGGCAACGGACAGATAACTCGCTACGTCGCCGCGAACCCAGAAATAAAAGTCACCATCGAAACCCAATTACAAAATGTCCAAGAAAGCTACAACTCTCTATTGAACACTGCTTTGCAGATCAAAAAACGATTAGCAGAGTCTTTAGTCAAGTTCCAGGAGTACGAGAACACTTTGGAGAGCATCATGAAGAATCTTGACGCCTATGAACCTGAAATCGCTCAGGAAATGGAGGCGCCTTTGGAGACTCTCGAAATGGCGAAGCAGCGTTTCGAAATCGCACGGACCTTGCATAATAAGTTACAGGGCGAAAAGACACGGTTGGCGTTGGCCGTGGAAGCTTGTGAGGCTGCGGTCGCTTGTGTGTCGAGACCTGGAAGTCCTTTGGACGCTCCGGCTGTGCAGATTCCTGCGAGGGAGGTGGAGGTGCGGAACAAACTTGAGGAGCTGATTGATCAGGTATGTGTGATGTGATGTTATGGAGATTTATGTATACGTAGGGTTGTGGTATTGAGAATTGGGGTATACACATGTGTTAGGGTTGTAGTATCAAGAATTAGGGGATACATTTGTGTTAGGATTGTGTTATCAAGAATTAGGGGATACACATGTGTATTAGGGATATGTTATTAAGAATAAAGGCATACATATGTGTTAGACTTATGTTATCAAGAATTAAGGCACACATATGTATTAGACTTATGTTATCAAAAATTAAGGCACTCATATGTATTAGACTTATGTTATCAAAAATTAAGGCACTCATATGTATTAGACTTATGTTATCAAGAATTAGAACACACACATGTGTTACACTCATATAATCAAGAACTAAATTACACATTGAATTCCCACATATCACTCGTTCCACGTCCACCTAATAAAACTACCTAATAAAAATTTCACCAGGCGCAAGGACACCTCATGAACGTAACGAAGACCCTAAACGAACTAGAAGAACAAACCCGACAAAAGAACGCTCTCCGAGCCTGGATAAACCAGCAACGCGCTCTCTGCGCCGAATGGAAGTCCCGTCCCGCAAAACTGCGCTCCGAAGCTGCACACGCAGAACTGCAAGCAATGAACGATCTTTTAGCTAACGTTGGTGAACGCAGAACACACGCTATGACAGAACTAGCAATTCACGAAGACGACCAAGACATCGAGGAAGGTCTAAACAAACTCGAAGCAGAGCTCACCGATGCAATCGCCGGAAAGCAGGCAGCTCAAGATCTGATACAGAAGTATCGCTCGCAAGTGCAGAACGTTCAGTCCTGGTTAGACGCGTTATCCAAGAAGGTGGACGTGATCGAGAAGGGTAATGGACAGACGATTGGTCAGAAAATAGCGAGTGTAAAGGAGATTACCGCTGAGTTTGAGTCTCAGGGACCTGGGAAGTTGAACGAAGTGAAGAGTCTTGGGGATCAGGTGATGGACTCTGTGAGTAATTTGGATTCACAGCAGATCGAGGAGCAGATTAAGTCGGTGGAGAGGAGATATGCGGATATTGCGAAGAAGCTGCAGAGGAAGGCTCAGGTGCTGGATATGACTGCTCAGGGTATTGAAGCGACCAGGCAGGAGATTGAAGAGAACCGGAACTGGATACAACAGAAGAAGGAGCAGATTCAGCTGTCGGAGCCCGTGGGATTCGATAGCAAGCAGGCGGAAGAGAGACTTCTGGCTTTGAAGGTATTTATTGGGAAATTAATTGAGAACTGATGTTGTTCCATTTGACGTCTTTTCCATGTTGATATCTTTTCCATCTTGACATCTTTTAGATCTTGACATTTTTTCTATGTTGACATTTTTTCTATGTTGACATTTTTTCTATGTTGACATCTTTTCTATGTTGACATCTTTTCCATCTTGATATTTTTTCTATCTTGACATCTTTTCCATCTTGATATTTTTTGTATCTTGACATTTTTCTATCTTGACACCTTTTCCATCTTGATATCTCTCCATCTCTCCATCTTTTTCATCTTGACATCTCTCCATCTCTCCATCTTTTTCATCTTGACATCTCTCCTTCTTGACATCTCTCCATCTTGACATCTTTTCCATCTTGACATCTCTCCATCTCTCCATCTTTTTCATCTTGACATCTCTCCATCTCTCCATCTTTTTCATCTTGACATCTCTCCTTCTTGACATCTCTCCATCTTGACATCTCTTCATCTTGACATCTTTTCCATCTTGACATCTCTCCATCTTTTTCATCTCTCCATCTCTCCATCTCTCCATCTCTCCATTCTCCTATCATCGAATCTAAAAATCCCTGTATTTTTACAAAACTTTGTAGTCGACTTTCTCTTAAATTCTGTCATCATTGAAGAACCCAGAGTGAACCGCAAGTTTCACCTCAATTCCGTTTCAGGCGATGCTGAAAGAAGCAGAAGGAAAGCAAATGGTAATCGACACCCTAGAAAAGCGCGTCGGTAACATGCAGAACGAGCTAGAAACCAACGAACAGCAGCAACTAGAGAACGACACCAAAGCCCTCCGAGGAGAGCAAGCCCAACTCTGCACCCTCTTAACCGAAGGAATATCCACCGCCACCGCAGCAGCGGACGCTCGTCGCAAGTTCGAGGGAGACCTAGAACGCGCGAGAGCGTGGATCAAGTCCAAGAGCAACAACTTGAAGAAACTCAGCGGTTATCTACCACTCAAGGCTGCCAAAGTGGAGCAAGACATTGTGCAGCACAACGAACTGGAAACTGACATCGCGTCTTTCAACGAGAAGGATCTGAATGATATCTTGAAACATGGGCATAATTTATTGAAGGAGTGTAATGAGGAGGATCGAGCTAAACTGGAAGGTGTTTTGGATGAACTGAGTAAGGATTATGACGAGTTGAAGAGCGAGGCGCGGGAGAAGCAGGCGGCGTTGGCGGATCTTCTTCAGGGGCGTAAAGCGTTTGAGAGTGAGATTGATAAGGCTCAGAGGTGGATTAATGAGGCTGAGGTCGCTACTTCTTCGGATTTGCGGACTTCGAGCATTGATATTCTGCGGGAACAGCTTGCTAAGGTGAGATGTTGTTTAAAATAATTAGGTAATTATTTATAATTTATTTAGGTACTGTTTAGATAAGAGGGTAGGTACTGTTTAGGTACTTGTACTTTAACCTCTGCATTAAGCTACATTGCAAATGTGTTACGTTAAAAATAAAGTATGCAATTCTTGTCTCTTGACAGACAAATACACAATTCATTTTGTATAAATTTTGCTATTAAATTTATTAGAAATATCTGTCTTCTACAATTACAATTTACCACTTTGGATTTATCTCAATGTTCATCTCATGATTTATATAATGTTACTGTTGCTGTTGCTGAATTTATAAATGACGTATATGTTATTAACTTTGTAACATTTATAAATAACATATGTATTGTAACATTTGTAAATAACATATATGTTGTAACATTTATAAATAGTATATATGCTGTAACATTTATAAATAGTATATATGCTGTAATATTTATAAATAACATATATGCTGTAACATTTACAAATAACATATAGGTTTTAACATTTGTAAATAATCTATATGCTGTAACATTTATAAATAACATTATATGCTGTAACATTTATAAATAACATATATGCTGTAACATTTATGAATAATATATATGCTGTAACATTTATAAATAACATATATGTTGTAATATTTATAAATGACATATATCTTATCACATAATATATATATTTTATATAATATTGATAATTTATGTAGATATCACAAAAACTTTTACTAACTAAATTTGTAATTTCCAGTACGACCGCCTGAAAAAGGAAGCCAAAGACTACGCAGACGACATCGAAAAGATCCTCCAGCAAGGAAAATCCATCCTCCCAACAGTGAGCGACGCCGACAAGCTCGAACTAAACGAGCAACTGCAGAACATGAAGGAAGCTCACGCAAAAGTAGCAGGAATCATAAACGAAAGAGCAGTAGCTCTCCAGAAGAGCATCGACGAAGCCGAAGAATCTCTAGCACGAGTCGCAGAGGCAGTGCAATACATGACGGACGTACAGAAAGAACTTCACGAACTTAACAAACCGATTGGTGCTCGCGTCGAGGATGTGGAAGCTATGTTAGATGCTTATGAGAGAATTCTGAATGATCTGAAAGAGAATAAGGCGAAGTTGTCCGATTTGCAGTCGGTCAACGTTGCGGATCTTCATGGAGTACTGACTCAGCAGGACGATCTCATAAAAGCTATCGAGTCGCAGATAGCTAAACTTCGTCAACTGCTGTTGTTAAGGCAGCAGTTTATTGCTTTGATCACGGAAATTACTACCTTCATCGCTAAGTATACGGAGATTGTTAGGGACATTGAGAACTCGGGTCAGACTATTGAGGAGAAGATCAAGAGGTACGATGAACTTTGTGTTTTATATAATTTTTTATTTGTAAGAAAACATTGAGTGCTTGGTAAAATGTTACAGTTGGTTGGAATAGCAAATAGTTTTTACTGAAATGAAGACACTTAGTTGGAATTGTAAATAGTTTTCATTAAAATGAAGACACTTAGTTGGAATTGTAAATAGTTTTCATTAAAATGAAGACACTTAGTTAATATAGTAAATAGTCTTCATTAAAAAGAAGACACTTAGTTAAAGTAGTAAATAGTCTTCATTAAAATGAAGACACTTAGTTAAAATTGGAAATAGTCTTCATTAAAATGAGGTCACTTAGTTAAAATAGTATTAATAGTCTTCATTAAAGTTTTACACTTAATTATAATAGTAAATAGTCTTCATTGAAATGTTACACTTAATTATAATAGTAAACAATCTTCATTAAAAAAGTTACACTTAATTAGAACACTAAATAGTCTTCATTAAAAAAGTTACACTTAATTATAACATTAAATAGTCTTCATTAAAAAGTCACACTTAATTAGAACATTAAATATTCTTCATTAAAAAAGTTACACTTAATAAGAACACTAAATAGTCTTCATTAAAAAAGTCACACTTAATTATAACACTAAATAGTCTTCATTAAAAAAGTCACACTTAATTAGAACAGTAAATAGCCTTCATTAAAAAAGTTACACTTAATTATAACAATAAACAGTCTTCACTAAAATGTTACATTTACCTAAAATATTAAATAGTTCTCAAAGTAGAGACCCTCTATTCTTATTACTCTATAACTGAACTATTTTCCAGATACGACGACGCGATCCTCAAGATCCAAGAATGCGAAGCCACCCTCGCCAGCGCAACGGACAAAGGCCAGCAAATCGCCGCCGAAGGTTCAACCGCCGACCGCAACAACATAACAGAGCAACTCCAATCCCTAAAACAACAACTTCAGGGTCTAAGAAGAGCCGTAGAGACCCAAAGAGAGCAACACGAGCTAGCAGCCGCCGAGCACAAGAGACTCGCGAACGAATTGGCTGAGATTCTCGATTGGTTAGAGGACAAAGAGAAAGAAGTGAAATCTAGACCTCTTCTAGAAAGAGATCCAACGAGCGTCGAGGCGGAGCTGAAGAAGCACAACGAGCTTTGCGAGGCTGTCAATGAACATCTAGATAGAATTAGGAACGTGAAGAACTCTGTGCCTTATGAAGAAGGGATGCCTGGGTCGTTGAAGGAGATGCTGAGTGAGGCGGTGTCGCTGCTGACGTCCTTGCCTAGGGAAATGGAGGAAAGGGGCAATTATTTGGAGAGTAATATGAAGTTACGACAGGAGTATGCGGCGTTGACTGATAAACTTCGCAGCTGGGTTCGGGAAGCGGAGATTAGGCTCGAGAGTGACAAGGATGGTCTTGACTTTGAGAATATTCTTAGCGATCTTGAGGAACACAAGGTTTGTATATTTAATAGTTATTACCCATTAATTACTGTTTTAAGGGAGAAGAATTATTTTTTATTCACTTGCAAATAGACAGAAATTATCATAGCTCTCAAATATTATTTTTGCAAATTTTTCTGAGTGTAGAAAGTTAAACTGTGATATGTAACATATGTAACATATGTAGCATATGAGGTTCGTAATTTAACTCAGCACTAAATACTAAATTTACGTTCTTACGTCTTGATTCTTCATTCTTAAATTCCAAAATAAATCTAATTGTAAGTCCAAATATAATCTAAGTCCAAAAATAATCTATATTTTTATAAAGTGAATAAAATTAATAAATGACTTGTATCTTCCAGATTTACTTCAGCAGCGAGCCCTCCATACGCGAGTTAGTGTCCCAACAGATCCAGCAAGCAGCCGACAAGATCTGGCCCTCCCTGAACACCTCAGAGCAAGAAGAGCTAAGCGCAGAGCAGCAGCAGCACACACAGTTGCTAAAGAACACCTTAAACACAGCTAAATCGCACCGTGCGAGACTGGAACAAGGTGCCGAGACTTGGAAGGATTACACGCAAACTTTGGAGCGTGTTCGAGCTGTCATCGCAAGAACGAGGTTCACTGACGAGCCTGTCACGACATTGGCTGGATTGCAGTTCAACATTCAGAAGATCACGCATGCTCTTAATGACATACAGGTAAACAGATTGAGTCTTCAAGAAATGATTGAACTGTTAAACTATTGGTGGATTGAACTTGATGTGTGAAAGATTGATGGTTGTGTTAATTAGTGTGCTTAATGGTTTCGTATTTTGCAGAACCAACAATTTGAATTGGATCTTCTGAACGAACGCAGTCGAGAAGTGCTTCGATTAGCGGATGAGAATAACAAGAAGACTATTGAAGAGCAGATAGCTGAGATCAGTTCTGAATGGAAAGAACTGGTGTCTGGTTTGGAAGGTCGCAGAGATGCGCTTGAAGCGTTGTCGAAGCACTGGGAAGATTTGGAAGCACAGTGGAATCTTATTGAGACTCGGTTGAATGCGATTGAAGAGAAGAGCAAACTTTTGGATTCTGTGATTCGGTCGAAACAGAGCTTGCTCGATTCCATCAAAGCTCTACGTGTAAGTGTCATAACTTAGTGAAGGCATAGTATTATAGAAAAATAGGCATATTATTGTAGAGATATGCACACAGTTACATACAGTTTATACATTTATATACAGTTTATACAGTTTATACATTTATGTAAGTTATGATATATCAAGTTAAGATAAATACATGAGTGGCATTAGAGATTACGCAAGGTGTCCTCGAATCATAAGTGCATTAACATCTGCATACTGTAAAATAACAAATTATGTGTTAGAGATGTTAATTTAATTTTTCAAGGCTCTTTAGAGACTTAGAGATCTTGGAGATCTTAGCGATATTTATTACTAGTTTGAATTAGTAATTTATGTTAAACCTTTGCACTATTTTGTGTTTGATGATGAACTCTTCTTGTGATCAATTTTAGTTCAATTAGTACTCTTCAATATGGAGTTCATTATATTATAATTTTCATAGTCAACAATTGCATTATATTAAATTGAGATAACATTGAATTGATGTTGCACCAAATTGATATAACACTAAATTGATGTAGCACCAAATTGATATAACTCAAAATTGACAAAACACAAAATTGATATAGCACTAAATTGACAAAACACAAAATTGATATAGCATCAAATTGACATAACACAAAATTGATATAGCAACAAATTGACATAACACAAAATTAACATAACACTAAATTGATATAGCACCAAATTGACATAACATCAAATTCATATAGCACAAAATTGCCACGACACCAAATTAACATCTCAATCTTCTTTGTCACAATATCATAGCTGTTTCTAACAATATTTCTACATCTGACTCATACTCATGCAATCATAGTGCAAGGGGTTAATATACTACAAAATAACAATAACTCATCTTCGTTCAATAAGCAATTAAAAATAAAAAAATATATTTTGCAACAGGAACTAGTGACAGAAGCCGAGAAGCTGAAACCCATGACAGAGGAGGTAAAAGCCCTAACAGGCCCCGTTCTTGCATACCTCGCAGCCTTCACAGAGGCTGCAGCACACGCCCTAGAAGAAAAGCTGAAGAAACTGCAGAATTCCGTCGAATCGTGAGTCACAATGCATTGTTTTTGTGTTCTTTGTGAAAAGCACCGCCACAGACACTGCACTGGTGTCAATTACTTCGGGATTGCACTTTAGTCCTCACGTCTTTCAAATTTAAATTAAAATTCATTCCAGTTAGCTCATATCTTTTTCGTTTCGAGCACTGTTTTATAATTTTGCAATTATTCTTCTTAGAAAGACTTTGTAAATATTTTAATCATTTGCAGTAAATATTCATAGATTTTGTGAAATTATTTTATTTACATTCCGTAAATATTTTGAGACTGTAAATTCTGTAAATATTTTAAGACTGTTAATCATCGATTTCGTGGATATTTTAAGACTGTCGATTCTGTAAATATGTCAGAGTTCACATCGGGAAAAATGACGCGACGTTTGCTTAGCAATCAGGTTTATATTTCTGCATAATTTCGATCGTCATCGAGAATTTTAGCTCTTCAAGATGAAGTTTAGCTCGTGAAGTTGACATTCCAGAGACGGAATCATGGAGGAACACACGGTGCGATTTTGTGGGATTTCAACGCATGTGCATGTGTGTATGCTGCTTATTGCACATTACCATCTTCTTCAAAGATGGTAATCTCCGCTTATCCCACCCCTTCACGAATTTTGTTTCAGGCTCTTCTCATCGACATACAATGTTCACAATTTTATTTACAGACTGTACTTTATACTATCATTTATATTTACAGCTTATATTTATCATTTATATTATCATTTACGTTAATTATACTCGTGTCAGAAATTGAACCATCTTACGCACGACGTCTATCAAACTTCGAATTTTAAAATGTCAGACATTGGGGTCTTTTTATAGCTTCTGTTGCGAGAAAAAAAAGAATGTGGGAGAAAGGATAAATAAGCGAGGTTTCTCGACGAGAGTAGATTCCTTACGTGTTACGACATATATCGATTTAGCATGCATTACGTGTCTTACCTCGTTCCATCATACCCAAATTAATCCCATGACGTAATTAGGCCTTGTAAATCATTGTTGCACCGTGTATCGTACCGCGTCATGAAATTAATAATCAGGAACGAATTGAAATAAACCGGTTCGTGCGATAATCGCTATTAATGAACGTTCAATCTTTTAATCGCTTCGTTACTGAATATTTACCATTTGCTATCAATCATTCACTTCGTTCTTCTTTAATGAAAATATTCGATGAATTCATTTTTTACGTTTTGTCTTGGAACTTCAAATATTCTTCTGTTTTATGTGCAATTTTATATGCAGTTAGATTGACGTCCAGTAACGTAGCAAATCGTTTAATAATTTCTTAAATTTAGACATTGTAAAATTGTCAGAAATGTGACTATTAAATATTTATGAAAAATTGTTCATAAAGAGACAATTCAATAATTTTCAACCACTCAAAAAATGTCCTATTTAATATTTATAAAATATTATTCATAAAAAGACAATTCAATTATTTTCAACCACTTAAAAAATGTCCAATTAAATATTTATAAAATAGTGTTCATAAAGAAACAACTCAATGATTTTCAACCACTAAAAAAATGTTCAATTATGTACAAATTTTTATTGAGATAAAAAAGACTGATGACAAATGTTCATTTGTTAAAAATAATTTTGAAGACAAATCCAATAACTGCATTTTGATGAACACTCTTATTTTATATGCAATTTTATATGCATTGAGATTGACGTTCAAGAAAATATTAAATCATTTAACAATTTAATAAATTCAGACATTGTAAAATTGTCAAATATTCTTTCATAAAAATATTTTTGTATAAAAACCTTCATTTTATATGCAATTTTATATGCACTTAGACTGACGTTCAAGAAAATATTAAATCATTTAACAATTTAATAAATTCAGACATTCTAAAATTGTCAAATATTCTTTCATAAAAATATTCTTGTATAAAAACCTTCATTTTATATGCAATTTTATATGCACTTAGATTGACGTTCAATGACGTATTAAGTTCTTTAATAATTCGATAAATTGAGACATTGTAAAATTCTCAGAAATGTCACCATTAAATATATTTATAAAAAATTGTTCATAAAGAAGCAATTCAATAATTTTGAACCCCTAAAAAAATGTCTAATTATGTACAAATTTTTATCTCGATAAAAAAAATCATATAAGTGTTCATATGGTTCAACCACAGAAAAATGTCCAATTATATAGAAATTGTTGTTGACATAAAAGTGACAGATCATATAAGTGTTCATCTAATAAAAATAATTTTGCAGCCAAATCCAATAAGTGCATTTCGATGAAAACTTGCAACTGCACAGTGGCACAGAAACGGTGTTTGTAAACAGTGTCGAAGTATTGCGTAAGGCGTATAATTCGTTGGACGGGTCATTAATCGAGGGACATTAGATAATCCAAGGTTCTCCGCATTCCCGATCGATTGAACGATCCGCACGTGAAAAACGACGATTGGTCACGTCATCCGCGAACACGCCACCGGATTCCGTTCAGGGGTGGATTCGCGAATTCAGCCCTCGCAGGGTGGTCCGATCGAATTCGTAACTAAATATAGATTTGACGAAGAAAAGTGGCGGCACGTTGGCCCGCTTCTGAATTTCATGGCGTAATATCCGCGGCCGGTTACACGCCAGTCACCATTTGTACGCGGCACGGTGCACTGGAAATAAAGTATGACGAGCGAGGCAGAACCGAAGACGTCATCGTCACGTTGTTACCACGTTTCGTTTCTTAAACAATCGTCAGATAACGTTATTATGCTACACGGTTCTGTGCAGTGATCTCGAAATGAGTTTATCGTCTTGAGATTATTTCTGCACGCTAGTGACTTCTGCAGGATTTTTCAGTGAAACTGTGATCATACTGATTCAGTGTTTCGAGTTGACAGCTCTGTGGTACTCTTTAAAGAAGTTCGAATCTGTGAAATTTAATTGCAGTTTGATTGTGCTTTTCGGGAGAAATTCAAGCTTGTGTCAAATTTTTGGCATCTCGATTTGATTATCCTTAAATATAACTGGGGTTTTATACTTTTTGGAGGTCTACTCTGTAACTGGGGTCGCGTGAAATTTTATCCTCTAATTTAATCGTGGTTTTTAACGAAACTTCAATCGATTTCCAGATTGAATAATTTCCTATTGTCTCTAAATTACAGCGAGAGTGTGAATAAAACTATAGCTGATATAAATTGAGTCGTCAGAAGGAAAATTCGTGAAACCCGTGTAGTTCGTAATTTTTAAATAAGACTTCAGTGAATATCTGAATCGAACTTGTGAATAAAGTGAGTGAAACGTAAATCCAACGTCTGACGAATCTTGGTGTCAGATTGTGCAAGAGTTCTACGCCTTGAAGCGCGTAGACGTGGTTCCTGCGATCAACGAGCACGGCATGTCGATTGATAGTACGTAACAATGAAATTTTCATCGATGTTTCGCGGTTTATTGGGTTAACGGGATTGCACGCGGTTATTGGCTTAAATATTATGACCGTAGAGCGACTCTATCATCAATCGATAACGTAGCACGGTGAAACGTGTTTCGGCGCAGCACGTGTATAAATTCAGTGATGTAACGAGTGAACAGTTTTTCGAGTTTCGGTGTCTCGGTTTTTGCTTAGAGACACGGTATCGATCGTAATGCGTCTGTTTCCAATCGTTCTGCAGTTTCATTCTGCGTTCTAGTCTTTTCTGTTTGAACCAATTGTTGGAAACTACGATTTTACCTTTGATATACGTGCAAGATTGTTAGATGTACTGCAATGTTAACGAAATTATATAATTATAAAGTAAGTTCGAGGGAAACTTGTGCCAAGTAGTCTTTAACTGTTATTTGAATTATCTGAAACGATTCGATACAAACGAACAAAGAAAATCGATAATTTTATCAGTTTTCAACCCCTCACTTCGCTGGCGCCAGCGTACGTAATTTATCAGACCTTTTCAGTGCGTGAAATTGAACTTTTATAGCGAAGTTTCATTTACTGTAAAACCTATTAACTTTTCATTTGTCAGAGACTTCATAAAATTTTGTTCTATCTTATGTACATGTTCATTCATTTTTTTATTACATTTATTTCCTCATTAAATCGTATCTTTTTAACAAGAACACTGAATCAATGATCATAGTAGTTGATACTGTTATAAAATAAAATTAATCAATCAACAGTAACGAAGTACAGTCTCTTTCAAAATTAAATAAACTTGACTGCAAAATAATATTGCACACATGTTTACTTATTTTATTATTACATTTCTTTCTTCATTAAATCATATCCTTTTAACATTGATTTTAAAATAAAATCAATCAATGAATTAATGAAGTACAGTCTCTCTTTCAAAATTAAATAAACTTGACAGCAAAATAATATTATTCAATAATATGCAAAAGATGATTGCATACAATGATTATAGCAGTTGAGGAGGCTCTTATAAAATACAGTCAATCAGTTAATCAATCAACAGTAAAAGTACAGTCTCTCTTTCAAAATTAAATAACCTTCACTACAAAATGAAATTGTTTAATAATATGCAAAAGACAATTGCATAAAATGATCGTAGCAGTTGAGTCTCTTATAAAATACAGTCAATCAGTCAATCAATTAACAGTAACAAAGTACAGTCTCTCTTTTAAAATTCAATAAACCTCACTGCAAAATAAAATTGTTCAATAATATGCAAGAGACAATTGAATTAAATGATCACAGCAGTTGAGGCTCTTATAAAATACAGTCAATCAGTCAATCAATTAACAGTAACAAAGTACAGTCTCTCTTTTAAAATTCAATAAACCTCACTGCAAAATAAAATTATTCAATAATATGCAAAAAACAATTGCATAAAATGATCATAGCAGTTGAGTCTCTTATAAAATACAGTCAATCAGTCAATCAGTTAACAGTAACAAAGTACAGTCTCTTCTTCAAAATTAAATAACCTTCTCTATAAAATAAAATTGTTCAATAATATGCAAAAAACAATTGAATTAAATGATCACAGCAGTCGAGGCTCTTAAAATAAAATCAATCAACAGTAAAAGTAATCTTTCAAAATTAAAAAAACTCAACAAAATAATATCATTCAACAACAGCCAAAAAATAATACCACAAAAGAACCCAAATAAAAATCTTGACCTACACGAGAAACAGTTTCGAAACAGAGTAGACTATCGCAATATTGCAACATCAGTCGCAATCTTTTTCCGCTCGAAGCTGGCAGCCCAAAAGCTCTCAGAGGAAAAGAAAGAAAAGAAAAGATGCAAAGATCTCGAGCCAATGAACTCGCGCGGAAGTCGCAGCTCGCGCGATGAACAAGCGATGTGTATTTTATTCTTAGGAACAGCGTGCGCCGCTTTTCGGTCTGTCGTTCCTCGATTTTCGTTCCCTAGCCAACGTCGTAAGCCGCATGCGTCGCGGCGCCTCGCCAACACGAAAATTCAAAGCTAATCCGTGCCTTCTAATAACGTTTCGAACCGCGAACGCTGCTGTTTAGCTTGATCGTGCCGCGCCATACTGTTGTCCGATGTTTCATCCGGATATCCGCGATAAATCACTGTACAAATAGTCATCGACCGCAGGAAACGAGCGAAATTACGGATATCGAGCCAAACACGGCGATCTACGATTTTGCTCGGATAGGTACTTCGTCTTTCTTACACATTGCCTCACTTTTTAATTACTCGAATTTTTTATTTGGTAGTTTCTGCTAGTTTACGTAAACTTTAGGGGTGTTTATATTTCTGGGACTATAAGGTTTGGTTAAAGTTGTGTAATCGTCTAGTTAAATCACTGGAGGTACTTCGTCTTTCTTAAACAACGCCTCATTTTTTAATAGTTTCGGAATTTATTTAATAGTTTCTGTAATTTTGTTTAAAGTTTAAGGGTGTTTATAGATCTGGGACTATAGGGGAGGTTTGGTTAAATTTGTGGAATCACCTAGTTAAATCACAGAAGGTGTTTAGTTAAATATCTGGAGGTGTTTGGTTCTTTAGAGGTGTCTAGTTAAATTTCTAGAGATGTTTCACTCTTCAGAGGTGTTTGATTAAATTTCTAGAAATGTTTGAATCGTCAGACATGTTCAGTTAAATTCCTAAAGATGTTTCATTCTTCAAAAGTGTCTGATTAAATTTCTAGAAATGTTTGAATCTTCAGATGTGTTTGATTAAATTTCTAGAGATGTTTGAATCTCCAGAGGTGTCTGATTAAATTTCTAGAAATGTTTGAATCTTCAGAGATGTTCAGTTAAATTCCTAAAGATGTTTCATTCTTCAAAAGTGTCTGATTAAATTTCTAGAAATGTTTGAATCTTCAGAGATGTTCAGTTAAATTTCTAGAGATGTTTCATTCTCCAAAAGTGTCTGATTAAATTTCTAGAGATGTTTGAATCTCCAGATGTGTTTGATTAAATTTATAAAGATGTTTCATTCTCCAAAAGTGTCTGATTAAATTTATAAAGATGTTTGACTCTCCAGAGGTGTTTCTCAAAATTCCTAAAGATGTTTCACTCTTTAGAGACGTTCAGTTAAATTTCAAGAGATGTTTCGTCCTCCAAAAGTGTTTGGTAAAATCAGTTTGCAAAATCAGTAGAGTTATTGGTTTAATCAATGAGGTAGTCAATGGTGTAAAAATTGAAAGTTTCTTTAATACAGATGGTGTTCGAATAATCGAAAAAGTGGATCGTGGTGTAACTAAAATTATCGCGACGAACGAATTTAGTATGGTGAAGCTGGGGTACTTTGGGTCGAGTCACATGGCCGCATAAGGATTGCATCACGTGGACCTAGTGACTTCCGGCTACCGATGACAGTCTTTCGTATTAACACTTTGATGACTACATATCTTGTGAAATCCATTCCTCAAATGGATGTTATACATCTATTAACATATCTAAACATTTATATCTTACAAAGAAATATTTATTCAAACTCAATTAGGTTTCTTGCTAAAAATCTATCGTGTCTTTCTTTCAAAGAAATATTCTTACAAAAATTCAGTAAATAATTTTGAGGTACATTTATCAATTTTTTGCTTGAAATCCTACATCAAAGAACTAATTACAAATTATATTCAAGAATATTTTACAAAAATGTACCATGCAATAAAAGTGAACTAAAAATGAACTGAAAGATAAATAGTCTAATAACAGACATCAAAGTGTTAACCTATTTCTTACTAGTAATCATTTATATCTTTCTTCCAAAGAATTATTCCTACAAAAATGCAGTAAATAATTTTGAGGTACATTTATCAATTTTTGCTTGAAACTCTACATCAAAGAACTAATTACAAATTATATTCAAGAATACTTTACAAAAATGTACCATGCAATAAAAATGAACTAAAAATGAATTAAAAATGAACTGAAAGATAAATAGTCTAATAATAGACATCAAAGTGTTAACCTATTGTTAACCTGTCTTTTTTTAAATATAAAAGAACCTGCCAAAGTTTAATCGATTTTGGAGAAGTGATCGCGTGCCCACGATAATTATCAAGGAATATCGAAGACGTTTCGTAATTATGACTAACGCCGAAAGCTTGTATCTAGTTTCGTATTAGTCAGACAGATCGTGCAACCTGTTTTATAAATGTCTGTCTCGTTTCAAATATACCGTGGTAATCGCTCGAGTTAAACGCGGTTCACTATTAGCAACGATGATGTCACTGTTCGAAAAGAAGCGAGCACCATGCACGACACTTGACATTGACATCACGAACCTTTCCCATACACTGAAATTCAGCTTCACGCTTCCACGTGGTGGACGTTGCGTGATTTCACGGAAAAATGATGTTATAACTAATCTGGGAACGATGGCCAATTTATATTCATGGGCGAATTTAAATTAACAGAGGTTGATTAATCTGAGGCAGTTGAATAATTGCAGAAAATTCACTTCCACATTTTATCTGGGCATTCAATTTTCTAGGATGTACTTGGCTCTTACAGTTTTCTCAAATTTAAAAAATAAAGGTGTTATCTACATATATAAATTGTGAGATAATTGTAATATTTATCTACATAAATAAATTGTGAGATAACAAGGTTTGTAATTAAAATTTATCTTAAATTAAGATTGTTGAAATTTCAAAGCATATCAATTAAGGATTACATATGTTACCTCGTCTCTGTTATTCGATTTTCGTTTCAAGTTATCACTTTCAACTTAAGGTTGACATCACTTCACAAAAACACGCATCGACGTGCATCAGAATGCAAATCCAAATGGAGAGACGGGTTTGCGACATTCCTCGTGGTTTGCTATACCGGTGATGTTGTCATCTTTATGAAAACACTTGGCAGTTTACTCGAACCTTGTTCCATTCCCTTGGCCACGATGAAACGTGTAAAAACAACCGGGCCTCATTCTTGCAAGGACTTCCCAAATCTTCGTCGCACATATGCATATGCATTTAAGTGCGTATGTCATTTGTTCGCAATTTGTACTCTTCTACTTACAACCATTTCTTAAGTAGCTTATAAATCACGTTAGAAAATGTTAGATAATTCATGGAGATGCAATTGAGACACTTTTTTATTGTAAACCTAAGACACTTTTATTTATGAACTTCTTTAGACGATTTTTTTTTTAATTTGGAAGTGATCTAATTTTTCAAATGATATTGTATTTGACTTCTGAAGTTGATAGCAATTATATAGAAATTAGAGAGTATCAGTAATCAGTATCAGTAATGTATGTGAAGAAGATGCAGTTCATATGTAAGGTCACTGGCTGTTGAATTTAAAGAAAGTCAAATGTGAATTTAAAGAAAGTCAAACATATGTGACAGTATCCTTGAAGAAGCTAATTTAACAGAGACACAAAAATCTTAGATCTATGAATACAGAGATGTGGTAACAGACATCTGGTATTATAAAGACTGTAGAAATATTATGTAGATAGTAGAAACTTAAGAACATAGAAATCTGATGTTATAAAAATTTCAGAATACATCAGTTTAAAAATACAAAAAGAGAATATAAAAATCTACAAACAATTTGAATATACATTTACCAACTGAAACACCAACCCTATTAATCAGAATGAAACCCAGTAAACGTGAAGTATAAAGAATAATTTCGATTCTACCAAACTTCTCTTCTCGCACACATATCCGCCGTCTACTTTTAGCCAAAACGTCCTCCGTCTCGGTAAGCTGGCTTGGTTCCAGCTACAACCGTACCAGCGACACGCATTTCCGATTCTAATTTCGTCTCATCTTTGCCTCGAACAATTCCTTAAGGCCGCTAAATCGATTCGAAGTAATTCTTCGTTTTTCTCCTGATTTCCTGTTTTCTCTGGCGAAATCTATTAACCGGAACAATGGAATGATCCCACGTGCCGGTACGCATTCATTCGCACAAGAAATATGCTAAATTCTATTTATACGCCGTGGCCGACGTGGAGCACGCGGCTAAGAGGGCAAATCGTTTTCCGTTAGTGACCGCAGACTTGCCCGTCGGTGACGTTGGTATTTCGCGAGTCTGTAAACATTTATTTGGGCTACACGCCTGTTGATTAAGGGAAAGGGTACTCGTAAGTCTGCCGCCATATTGTTTAGAGTCAAACTTCTTTACTTATCGCAATTCTTTACTTATTAGTAGATTTGCTTAGGTATTTTGTTATAAGGGATTCTGGAGAGTTGAAGAATGTTTGAATTTAGATATATCAATGGGTATAGATATTTAAGAATGTAGAGATACAGAAGTTGGAGCAATACAGAGGGTGTACACCCATCAGTTTATAATTCTAGGTGCTTAGATACCTAAATAGCTAGACACTTATATTTCTATACCTTCCAGATAGAAGGTATAGAGGTCTTCGAAAGACCTAATTTAGCTTGCGTCTTCTAATTCATATCTTTAACTGAGCTTTCGTTAGCATTGCAGAGAAACAAGTTCACATTCAAAGTATCCCACAATTTCTCGCAACAAAGCTTAGGTACATAATCGCTCAGGTCCATAGAACGCAATCAAAAGCATTGTCTCCGGAGTCTTGAATCTTTGAAAGAAGGAAGAGTTGGGGAATGAGAAATCGCTCGTTACAGGCTGGTCGACTCTCTGCAGAAGAAATCGAAGAAGGCGGACGAGGACTTGGAGGCGTTCGAGAGCACCGAGCGTGAGATCGAGAACCTGAGGAAACGTCTGAACGAGGCGCGCGAACGCGCCTCGAGCTTGTACATATACGGGCCGGATCAGGACGCGACCGAGGAGGAACTGGAGGAGTTAGCCTCGAGGGTCGAGCAGGTCCTCGACGAAGCGAAGAAATTCTCAGGAAGCACTAAGGCGCGGTACCAAGCTAGCCAGCAGCTGGTCCCCAGCGATCTTGCTCAACATTTGACAGCTTTGGAGCTCTGCGCCGAAGCGACGGCTCAAGCGATGGAGGAGAAACAGAGGGATCAGAAACGTGCCAGAACCGTCAGGTCGGATTATCTGACCGACCTGGACGAGGTTCAGGCGTGGATAAGGCAGGCCGAACTGAAGGTTCAGGACAGATCGATCGAGCCGATCCCTCTGAAGGAGCAATTGAAGCAGGTGCAAGACGAGCTGGGCACCATCAGCGACAAGCTCGAACGACTAACGAGAAATGGCCGCACCATTGGCGAGAACACGAGAGACGAGACCGAGAAACAATTAATCGACAGCACCGTTCATAATGTTACCGAACAGTTGAACCAAGTGCGGACGTGGCTCGATGACAGGAAACAGGTCGTGGCTGATACTATCGACGCTTGGCAGAGATTCTTGACGTTGTACGAAGCGGTGAAGACGTGGACCGAAGAGAAGAGACAGTTCCTAGTTGAGCCTTTGAAGCTCAGCACCCTTGTGCAGGCCAGGCAGAGGCTGCACGAGTACTCGGTACGTGGTCGTCTTGGTACTTGGAAGATGATGGAACGTGGACTTTCTCACTTTAGCTACAGATATTTATTAACACTTTAACGACCGCACGTCTACGCACTCAAACGTCGCCAGCGACCGGCAGTATTTTTGAAGAATTAATTTTAAAGAACTTAAAAAGAAAAAATCAAAAATAAGCAATTATTACGTAGAATCAAAGACGTGGCGATGAAATACGAAGCCAATCGCAATATTCACACTTACATTCATAAATTATCACACAAAGAGTGTGGTACTGACCAACAACCTTTGGCGGTAGCATCACACACATGTTGTGTGAGCGGTCGTTAAAGTGTTAATCTTAATATGAGTAGAGTAGATTGTTGCTCTGATAAGTATATAGGCAGTGGGGGTGGTTTAGGCAGGAGCCAATGAGGCACTGAGAAGTGCTTGAGGAAACTATAGTTACACTTGAGGACACTGTAGTTACTGATAGGTGAAAGATAATAATAAGGTTGGAAGTCTAACTGTTAGACTTCCCATAAGTAGATGTATAAGTACATCGCCATAAGTAGGTAAAATGCAGGTGAAACTCTACTGTACTTAAATAATTTCCAAAGAACATGAAACCCACGTCTCATCATCATCCAGTCAAAATCATCGACCAGAGCTCCATCAACCTATGAAACTAATCCGTGAACTTATTGATCACAGACAGCCGTAAAGAGCTGCAAACAAATAAACAAGAATCTCAGCGACATGGGTAAAGAGCTCGAAAGTATCGGTCAGGTATGCAACGTGGGCGACCTGCCCGAGAAGTTGTTAGAAGCCGAAGAAGCGAAGGTTCAGGTTGAGGGTCAACTATTAGAAAGGGTTGGTTTACGATTCTACTTAGGGAAGTGTCGTGCGTAAGATGTGTACAACGTTTACCTTTTCAGAACGCGCTGCTGCAAGAAACAAGCGAGGAATGGGAGCAATGCGAACGAAAATTAAAAGAAGCGAGAACGTGGATCGAGAAAGCGAAACAAAGTCTCGAGTCGCAGCAGAATAAAAAGAAACCGTTGAGGGATCAGCACAGTATGCGGGAGAAAATGCTTAGCGATATAGCGATACAGAAAACGAAAATCACTATATCGATGGAGAAGCTACAGGTTCACTTCCGATCGGGTATCGGTGGTGATAGCCGAATCGGGGAGACGGTAGACGAATTATTGGCAGAGTTAGACAACCTTAATACCACCGTGAAAGAACAGACGACGTCGTTAGAGGCTTGTTTAGCGCAGATCGATCAATATCAACAGGTTAGAGGACTACAGCGACGTTCTTTGCTCTCGACTTGAGCTGTATTCTTTCGAAACGCGATTACTGATCCCATTTCTAATATTAAGAAACTGTAGCAATTATTTTCTGATTTTAAATTCGAGTGTAATGGACGGAGAGGGAAAATTAGGGGCGGGGCGTTACTAGGGGCGTTACTGAGGGCGTGGCGGTTGGGACGTTGCCATGGGGACAGCGCCACTAGTGGGCGTGGTAACTGGGCGAATCGTTATGATGGTAGGGACACTAGCGACGTAGAACTCTACGCGACAATATAACGAAACTCTACTGTATTTCTCAATCGTATAGACTTGCAATAATGACCATTTTACTCAGTAAAATTGCTAATTTCTAATAAGAAAGAAGTAGATTATAATTTTCCAGTAAAATAGAAAGGGATCAGTAATTGTTTCGGAACCGATTTCGAAAAGAATACGGCTGACGTCTCTTTGTAATTCTAGGAGATACAACAGTTGAGGCAACAGATTATGCAGGTGGAGCAGCAACTGAGGACAGTGTTGAGCCCGACATACCTGTCCAGCGACAAGGAGAAAGCTTTACAGGAGCAACAGGTAGGTCTGCCTTGATCCCACCTTTTCATCACCTGCACAAGTGCGCTAAAGCAGCAAGTTGAGTTTTTTGCATTTGCTCGATACCAACTGAAAACCACCACCAGGATACCGTCGCGTTTCGCCCCTTCGAATCGACGTCTCTCATGTTAGAGGGGTTTTTAGCCCTCTACTCTCGCGTTTCTTTCTGTCTGCTCTCGAGACGAATCGTGCTTGTATCTTCGTAATCTCCGTGACTAACAATTAACCGTCGATCGAGCACATTAATCTCGCAATACTAACAGTATTTTAATAATAGGGGTATTGCGAGGATTAGTTAAAATTTTAATCGATTTAGAGGCATAATCGATGAAAATTTTTAACAAACTAATCAAAATTGGAAACATTTTGATTACCCAGTTTTTTTATTGGGAGACAGAGGTCGATTTCAGTTATAATTTGAATCAAGGTGTTTCCTCGAAATCCTGTGATATAACAAACCTAATTTATCCAGGGAATTTCCTTCATTTTATGTAAATTTCCTCGTCGAAGCTTTTCAACTCACACGAAATTTTCATCTGACACTATAACTCATCTAACAGTCACATGTCTCTCCTCTTTCACTCGTTCTATCTCTGTCTCTCTATCTGTCTCTTTCTCTTCCTGTCTAGACTAATAATCTACTAATCACGCAGCTTTCAAAATTCGGAATGTCTCGATACTCTTTTATGAAGGAAGATCATTCTTTCGCCGATACAGCGATCGAACGATCTGATCGAAGCATGCTATCATCGTGGTGGTACATCATGTTACGCGGTATTGGTTGGTATCATGCTCTAACTACAGTTTTGTCAACACTTTCTTTACATTCTTACGAGAAATCGATCGTGTCATGCACTTTCGTTTTTCCTTATACGTCGTCAAATTCTTTTTGATTTCTATACAAATTTTTGGGTTTACACGATACAAGATAATACTTCATTCTGGTGTTTCTGCAGGAGTGCAAAAGTTAGCTCAAAGTTAGGGATTTCTTTTCAAATCTCAGCTCATAGGGATTTCTTTCCAAATTTTAGCTTATAGGGATCTCTTCATAATTTCAGAACTTCAGGGGTTTAAGTTCAAGTTTATGGTCATAATCAGTTTTAATACTTCACTACATAGTTTTGGTTTTACAAGTTCAAAGTTCAGCTAAGTTCATTTTCAATTTTTGTCACAACTTCAGAACTTCAGAACTCCAGAACTTCAGAACTTCAGAACTTCACAGCTTCACAACTCCACACTTTCACAACTTCACAACTTTGCAACTTCACAACTTCACAACTTCACAAATTCAGTAGTACTTACTCTGCAACATCCAAGGATAACTTCTTTGTTTGACAACTTTTCAATATTACTATTCATCACTGGACTTCAACTTCATTGACTGACAATTTCTCAACATTACTGTACATCACTGAACTTCAACCTCATTGTTTGACAACTTCTCAATATTACTGTTCATCACTAAAGTTCAACTTGGAATTCTTTGATAATTACTCAATTATACCTTTCACTACTGAACCTCAACATTGACTTGAGCTTCAACTTCATTGTTTGATAATTATTCAATTATACCTTTCACTACTGAACTTCAACATGGACTAGAACTTCAACTTCATTATTTTACAACTTCTCAACACTGGTGTTCATCACTGAACTTCAACATCATTGTTTAATAAATACTCAATTATACCTTTCACTACTAAACTGCAAGATGGACTTGAACTACAACCTCATTGTTTGATAATTATTCAATTATACCTTTCACTACTAAACTTCAACATGAACTTGAACTTCAACCTCATTGTTTGATAATTACTCAATTATACCTTTCACTACTGAACTTCAACATCGACTAGAACTTCAACTTCATTATTTGACAACTTCTCAACACTACTGTTCATCACTGAACTTCAACATCATTGTCTAATAAATACTCAACTATACCTTTCACTACTGAACTTCAACATGCACCTAAACGTCACCTTTATTGTTTGATAATTATTCAATTTTACTTTTCACTACTGAACTTCAACATGGACTAGAACTTCAACTTCATTATTTGACAACTTCTCAACATTATTGTTCATTACTGAACTTCAACATCATTGTCTAATAAATACTCAATTTTACCTTTCATCACTGAACTTCAATAGGGACTTAAACTTCAACCTCATTGTTTGATAATTATTCAATTATACCCTTCACTACTGAACTTCAACATGGACTAGAACTTCAACTTCATTGTTTGACAACTTCTCAACAGTACTGTTCATCACTGAACTTCAACATCATTGTTTAATAAATAATCAATTATACCTTTCACTACTGAACTTCAACATGAACTTGAACTTCAACCTCATTGTTTAATAATTATTCAATTATACCTTTCACTACTGAACTTCAACTTCACAACGTTGTCTTCAAAAATTGAACTTGAACATGAACTTCAAAATAAACTTGAACTTCAACCTCACAACTTTAACTTCAAAAATTGAAATTGAACATGAACTTCACAACTTCCGAACAGAAAATATAATCATGTGAGGTTAGGTTTCGCAGCATAGTTGCGCACGAATGAAGTATACATAATTAGTATTATTGCTCATGTAATCCACAAAATTTGTATTGAAATCACAAAGAGTTTACGACGTTCTCTCATTAGATATATCTCTTCTTTCCTATCCGTGTACACCACTTTAACGACACCCATGTTGTTCCGTGATGGGGATTACTTGATTTTGCTTGTTTTTTTCTTTTTCTTTGTGTAATTCACGTGTTCTCGTTCTTCTCTCGCCGTATCACCTGTGTATCATACATTACGAGACACAAACGAAACCGCGGTCTCCGAAAGTAAAAATCGCACTCGGTGTCGTGGAAACGAAGAGTAACGTTGAAGAGAATAAAAAGTAGTATTGGCACAAATGTACACAACGAAATTGTCTTGCAAATGCGTTTCGTCACACACAGTTCTGTCACACACGATCACCGTAGGCTTTTAATCGATGAAAGATGAGCACGAGAGTAGCCAATATGCTTGTTTTTTTCGTTCGAATGGATACCGTGTGATCGACAACGAACACGGAAACGGAAGATACGCAAGAAAATCAAGTGACCTCCAATAAAACGCGAAAAATGGCTCGTGAGAAAATACCATACGACGAACACGAGTCTACGATTATTACCCTGATATTTCTTTTCTCGCGTCTCGTTTTCTCTTCTATTGTGTTTGTTCATTTTTTTTCTGTCTGTAATCCATCGCATCGGCTATTTGATTCACGAAATTTTATTTGCTACACCCTTTACCCGTCATCCTTTTCGATCCGTTCCACGCCCGTTTATCCGACACGATTCTTTTTCGTCTTCGATCATCGTCTCTGCTTCGCCATCGTCGTCTGGTTCTGTTCTTGTTTGGTTCTCGCACCTTCCTTTTTTATTATTTTCGGCTCCTTGGATCTCTGTCTCTCCGAATTTCGTCGCGGCGAAATCTCCGCTTGGGTCCACCTCTCTCGCTCGCTCGGCGTGTTGTTGTCGTTGTCGTCAGATTTATCGAGAGAAGATCAAGTCGTTGCAGAGCAAAATCCAAGCGCGTACCGAGAGGTCGAAGATCCTCGCTCAGAGAGGAACACCCGACCTAGAACCGCTGGAATGACCACTCTAGTCGATTAATTTAAATGGCGAATCGAATCGCGACATAGTATTGTTCCTTTGCGTAATGTCTTTTTCTCACCCGTGCTGAGTTCCACGGTTCCCGGCCGGAACGGAGACAACGTTATCGAGGATCACGTCTGTCTTCATTCGCGGAGGGAATCGTTCGATTTTTAATACCTCAGGATCTTTTTTAGCGAACTTTATATTATATGTCTATATATCGAGCAAATTTCCTATACGTGGTGTCTAATCGTAGAGAGCAGATCTACGGATGTATCTGTTAAGATAATAAAGAGCCCTTTGTTGCGAATATCCAACGGTTTACGGTAGACTCTTGTTATATTGCCGTTTTCTTATTTTACTCTTTTTCATCGAATACGATATTAAATTACATATCTCTACATTCTTGTTAGAATTCTTGTTAGAATTCCTCAGGATCAGTCACGTTAGAATTCCTCGCGATATATGGCCACTATCGACCATCTCATATCGAATCACCTTAAGTCACCATTAAGTCACCGTACATTAAATTCTTCAAATTTCAAATCGTCCTACAACCTCGCCGCCTCAAAGAACGACACGCGGCAATATAACGAGAGTCAACTGTACATAGTTTCTTCCTCCGGTTCACCATCGCTCATGTTAATCCGGCATACACGCATACTAAAACTCTAAAGAAAAGAATCCCGAAATACCCTAACACTGTTCCCTAAACAAACACATGGACTCCCAGAAAATTGACGTATGTGTATTCCATTGTTGTGCCTTGGCTGTTCCTCCGTGGCGGAAAACGCAGAGCCTGCAGCAAAGGATGGAGGATTGGAGGCAACGAAGCAAGATACTCCTGGATCAGATATACACCGTGGACCCGTACTATGTACAGACGAATGAGACCAGGATGATCAATCAAGTCTCGTACGCGGACATCGCAGCGGGTCGTACCAGTCCGAGTTCCAGGGGTTCTAGTCCCTTCAGAAACCCTAGGGACGAGACCCTGTCTATTCAAGTCCTGCGACCGACCGCCCAATTATCGACCCAGAAACCGGTCCGCGATAATTCGCCGTCTCGAGTGGCCAAAGAAGCGAAGGTCGAAGAGTCGATAGAACCTGAAGCGAAGGTCCAATCCAAGGTGGACTCCGTGGAGCCCAAGTACAGAGCTCAGAGTAGAAAAGGCACCTTCGTCAGGAAAGAAGCGGAAGTAGTGAAAGAGACTACTCCTGAAAATGTCGAGTCTCCAAGATCGATGAAGAGAGAACCACTGTCGCTCAAGAACACCTTGGCGCCCAAAGAAGAGAGGAGAGGCAGGTCCGCCAGCCCCATCTGGGTTCCTGGATCCACTTCCTACGCGGACATTCTTCGTGGAAGCAGGCAGACGTCCAGAAGCCCCTCGGTGGAGATCAAGGACACTCGATCCATCAAAGACACTCTGCCCGACAGCGAAGTTGAGAAGGTTGAGCTGAAAGTTCCTCGAGTGGAAGTGGAGGAAAGAACAGAAGAAGTCGAGGAACCAGTAGAGAGTTATCCGGAGCCTGAAGTTGTCCCTGAAGCGACTTCCGAGAAGGTTGAGACCAAGACCAGCTGGGCGGACGAGACTATGGAGGATTATGTACTGATGAATGAAACTAGTTACGAGAACGTGGCGAGGCCTCCGCAGGTTCCGGAGATGTACAATTACATACACCCACCTCTACCGGAGCTGGTGGGCTTCATAGGCTCGCAGATAGCGTATCCCGTCAGCTCTTATGTCTACATGCCAGCCGCGCCTCAGCAGATCGCCTTGTCACACTATCCAGAAAGCCAGATAGCCTTTCCACAAGAACACTTTGTTCAGCCTAGTTATGTACCGGAAACGGAGATCTATCAGCAGACTCAGTTCCCCAAACAGAGGCATCCTAAGTTCAAGAACCCTAAGAGTCCAGTAATCGAGAACATTGAGGAGAAGAGTTTACCTCAACCACCGCCTGGTTTGGCTGTTCAACCAGAAGCTGTTCAACCAGAAACTGAACCTGAAAAGCCAGAGCCGGAACCTGTGGCTGACATAGTTAAACAAAAGACGCCACCTAGCGAGAGTAAGACGTTCTCGTACGCTCAAATCTTGTCTCAAGGACTCAGTCGAGTTCCTGTAACCAGTTCCTATTCTTCGACGACGACTAGTTTGACGAGGCAGGTGAAGGAACGGTCGGACTCGCCGGCTACTTCGACGTCTTCGGTGCATGAGCAGAGTCCTCAGGAGACGCGACAGGTGAGAGAATCTTCGGTGACTAAACAGGAGAAGGAGGAGTGGGATACTACGAAGAAACGAGAAGGGAGAAAGACGCATCAGGATGCTCCAAAGTCGAGGATTCCTGAAAAGAGAGCTCGAAGAACACCTGAGCTGGCTAAAGAGAGATTGCAGAAGGCTAAAGGTAATGAGCAGAAGCAAACACTTGAAGTGAAGAGCAGAGAAACTTCTGTGGAAGGTTCGCTTGCGAAGAGTGGAGTGGAAGTTAAGGAGAAGCAAACTGTTGAGGAGAAGGAGGATACGCGAGAAAAATCGGAAGAGAAGAGTCAGAAGTCTCAGGAGAAGAAGCGAAAACCGAAGAAGAAGAAAATGGAGAAAACGGTGGACGACGAGATTGAGAAGGCTCTGAAGGAGATTGAAGACATGGACAAACAGAAGAAGAGTCAACGAGACAAGTCGAAAGAGGTCAAGGCTAAAGATACCACACCGGAGAAGCCGAAAGAGGAAAGCGAGAAGAAGAATGCGAAGAGCGAGAAAAAGAAGAAACCGAAGGCGAAGGATGAGTCAACTGACGCTTCGGTGACTCAGGCTAAAGAGCAGAAAAAAGACGATAAGGAAAGAGAGGTAAAGGAAAGCAAAGATTCTGAGAAGAAGAAGGATGACGTCAAGCCTAAAGAAGTGAAAGAAGTTCGAAAAACTGAGTCCGAAAATATTGACACGAAATCGGAGTTAAAAGAAATCGAAGTGAGGAAGAGCGAAGGTAAAGAAGAGAAGAAAGAACCGTCGAAGAAGAAACAGAAAGGCAAAGGTAAAGATACGAAAGAAGATTTGGAACAGGTGAAAAAGTCTGAGGATAAAGTGAAAGAGACAGTGGCTATTAATAACGCTAGGAATATGCAAGAAAGGGAAGAGAAAAAAGTGGATGAAATAATTGAAAAAAGTGAACCAAAAGCGCCGAATCAGGATAAATCTAAAGATACCGCGAAGGAGAACGCAAAAGGTAAAGGTAAAAAGAAGGAGCCTAAGAAAGCACAAGAAAAAGAGAGTGAAGAGAAGAAAATAGAATTGAAACCTGAGGTGAAAGACAATAAAGAAGAATCAAAGACAGAGGTTGAAAAGGAAAAGAAAGAGAATAAAGGCAAGAAAGGAAAGAAGGGTGATGAAGCAAAGAGAGGTCAGAAGAAAGAGGAAGTCAAGTCTGAGGTTGAAGCAAGAGATATGGAAGAAGAGAAAGCTGTCATGAGTGCACTGGATCGTGCAATAGAATCTGGAGTAGAAAAGAGTGAGGTTAGAGAACCTAGTGTGACAAAATCAGAAGTGCCAATACAGAAGGCAGAGAAAGAAGAATTGAATAAGAAATCGATGAAGGAGGAGGCGAAGAAAACTGAGGCAGAGAAGCAAGCTAAAGATAAGAAGGATAAGAAGAAGTCTAAGAAAGATTCTGAAGCTAGTCAGAAGACTGCTGAAACGAAACAAGTTCCTAAGGAAGGTAAAGTTGAGGAGAAAATAACTGAAGAAAAACCTACTACTACTACCACTGCTACTACCACTACTACTACTACTATTATTGCTGCTACAGAAAAGACTGTTGCTGAAGAAACAAAGGAGAGTTCGAAACCAGAGCCTTTGCCAGAGAAGGAACAGTCAGAAAAGAAGAAGAAGAAAAATAAGAAATCTAAATCACCCATGAAAGAAAAGAAGGAGGAAATGTTAAAACCAGAGAAGGAAGAGTTAAAGAAGAAAGAGGTAGAACCAATAGTCAAACTGGAAGAAAGTAGTGATATAGTTACTGAAGAGAAACAAGTAACTGAAGAGAAGAAGGTTGATGTAGTTCAAGTAGAAGAACAGATTAAGACAGTGTCTGTATGTGAACTAAAAACTGAAGAGATCAAAAAGGAGACAGTTGTAGAAGATGTAATTCAGAGTAAGGAAGATAAACCTTCTAGCATTGAAGTTAGTGAAGTCATTGACTCTGCTATTCTTCCTGAAGCTCCAAAGACAGAAGCTCCAAAAGAAGCTCCAAAAGAAGACATAGATTCAGCACCGAAATCTCCTAAAGGCAAGAAACCAGGAAAATCAAAGGAGAAGGTTGAAACTTCTGAAGTTGAACCTAAGGAGGAACCCAAACCGAGTCAACCAAGTACACCAAAAGACAAGAAGAAGAAGAAGAAACAAGAGAAAAATGTAACTGAAGAGAAGACAGCTGATCAAAAGCTTGACTCTCAAACTGAATCAGTGAAAGAGATCAAACCTGAAGCTGCAGAAGTTATTAAAGAAATTTCAATTGAAGAAATACCACCGCTCTCAGTTGTCGAAAGTCCAAGACCTGAAGAAGTGACTAAAGAAATTTCAATTGAAGAAATACCACCATCAGTAGAAAGTCCAAAATCTGAAGAAGAAAAGAGTGTTACCAAAATTACCAGTGAACCTAAATCTCAGCCACCAGAGACAACTGAAATATTAACTAAAGAAGAAAAGGGTTCAGAGTCGACACTCGATTCGGCGACAGGCAAAGCATTGATCATCGAGAAGACGATCACGACAGTGACGACGACTACCAGCATCCCCGGCTCTGTGGCAGTGAAACCACCCGATGTGAAATCCGTGAAATCCGTAGAGATCTTAGAAAGTATCCCCTTACCCAAGATCGTAGGCTCCAAACCCACCGAACTAATCACCCTGCGTCCCGATACAGTAGAGGCTAGCCTAACCACCAGATATGCTAGGGTCGCGGACGATTCAGTTGCTATTCCTCCGAAAGAGTCGTTAGACACGTTAGAATCGAGTCAGAATTACGCGATCTATATCGACAGTTTGACTGGCGATGAGCCAATTCTCTTTGGTAGCGTTCAGGATAGGAGGAGGGGTCGTTCTGGCACCCCCTTGTCGCCTAGATCGGTAGGGAAGAGTGAACAGGATTTTGGTGCTTTTGAGGATAAGTCGAACGAGGGTAGGGAAGTAAAATTAGAAGATTCGCAGGGTAAAATAGGGGAAATAAGAGACACAAGGGATGTGGAGGTTGCATCAAGTGTTGAGTTGGTTAAAGATATGGAAATGAAGGTTGACAGTAAGTTGGAAGCTAAGGTTGAAGCTGAAGGTGCGATTGATAAGGTTAGTGAAGAAATAAAAACTGAAGTAACTGATCTTACAAAGATTCAAGAAGGTAAAATGGATACTGTAGCTAAAGAAGTAGATGTGTCTGAAGTGGTTGAAGTGAAGAAAGAACCTACGACTGAAGATAAAGTACCTACAACTCTGATAGAACTTGCAAAAGTTAAAGTGGATGAACCTAAACAAGAAACTGTATCCATTGCTCAGATATCAGTGAAAGAAGAAAAGAAGAAAACAGAATCACCTAAAACTGACGACAAACTACCCACTGCTGAGAAAGAACTTGCAAAAGTGGATGAACCTAAACAAGAAACTGTATCCATTGCTCAGATATCAGTTAAAGAAGAAAAGAAGAAAACAGAATCACCTACATCTGACGATAAAGTACCTACAACTCAGATAGAGCTTGCAAAAGTGGATGAACCCAAAAAAGAAGAAACTGTATCCACAGCTCAGATACCAGTCGAAGAAAAGAAGAAAACAGAATTACCTAAAGATGACGATAAGCTACCCACTGCTGAGAAAGAACTTGCAAAGATGGACAAACCCAAAAAAGAGGAAACTGTGTCCATCACTCAGATACCAATCGAAGAAAAGAAGAAAGCAGAATTACCCAAAAGTGAAGATAAACTCATCACTGAAATTGAGAAACAACTTTCAGAACTAAAAATGGATAAACCTGCAAAAGAAGAAACTGAAGTGAAGAAAACAGAAATTGCTAAAGAAGAAGTGAAGAAGAAGAAAGCAGAAGTTGTTAAGGAAGAACTGAAGAAAGCAGAGATTAAAGTATCTGAAAGTCTTCCACAAATTAAAGATTCTGAACCAAAACTGCAAGACGTTACTTCTTTCTATTACACAGATCTTGTAAAGCCATATTGGGCCAACTACCACAACTACGTGGAAGCTGAGAACAATTTCTATCAACGTTTCAAAGTAATGAAGGTAGTAGAAGAAAATGTGCCACGGTCTCCGCCTCCAAAGGTGGAGAGCATTGAGAGAATTGTACAGGAATCGATCATGAAGAAGCCTGAAAAGGAAGAAGACACGAGTGAGTCGGATGCTGAATGTAGGAAACGTGCATTCGTTGCTGAGTCTGTGAAGTACCCTGTTTGCACGTTTTATGAGATGGAGAGTGAATGGGTGAAGTCTAAACAGAGAAGTGAGATTGTGTCGACTTCTTCTGAGGAATCTAATACTATTACTGTTATTGAGGTTGAGAAAGTGGAGGAAGAGAAGCCTGTAGACAAAGTTGAAGTTGTTGAGACAACTGAGAAGGTTAATGTTGGTCAAGACTTGATTGATATTGAACTGAAGACAGAAGAATTAAAAGATCAAATGGAGAAACTTGTAATCGAAGAAATTGTCGATGATAAAGTAATTGAAACTAAAGAAACTAAGAGTGAAGAAATTAAGAGTGAAGAAACTAAGAGTGAAGAAACTAAGAGTGAAGAAACTAAGAGTGAAGAAACTAAGAGTGAAACTATTGTTGAAGTGAAAAAAGATGAGACAGTGAAAGAAGATATAGAGACAGTGAAAGAAGAGAAAGGAAAAGGAAAGAAGAAAGCAAATGCTCAAAAGAAGAAGATGGAAGAAAAGGAAGCAGAGAAAGGCAAGACGCCTGAGAAACAGAAAGACGAGAAGCAGGATGTTGCAATTGTTCAGAGCGCAAATTTAGAACAAAATATAGAACAACTGGGAAATATAAAACAACTTGAAATAGATCAGAGTCCCGTGCAAACTGAAATTGCTCAAGAAGATAAAGCAGTTGAGAAGCTTGTTGAAGAATCACCGAAGGAAGAAATAAAAACTACGAGTGAATTAACTGACATACAAGTAATAGAAGAAAAGACGAAGATAGAAGAGGTGATTGAAAGTGAAAGTGTAACTGAACAAAAGATGGAGCAGAAGAAAATTTCTGAAGAGTCTAAGAAGGAGGTTAAGACACCGGAAGAGGAACCTTCACAAGAAACTTTAATTGAAACTACAGAAACATTGATGAATGGTAAAGTGACTGAGAAAATTGAAGATAAAACAGCAGAGATATTGAAAGAGGAGAACCAACCTGTAGACAAGTCTAAAAAGGAAGATGCAAAGGGAAAATCTAAGAAACAAAAACAGAAAGAAAAGGCTGATGCAAAGAAGAAACAAGAGGAAAAGGTGAAGAAAGAGGAAGATGTAGTTTCTGAAGAAATTACAGATGTTGTAACAGGAGAAAATAAAAAAGAAGAGAGCCAACCTGAAATGAAGGACAAAGAAACTACTAATACAACCACTGTTACTGAAGAAAAGCAAACTGCGACAGCTCAGGAATCTTTGATGGCAGCTTTAACAGTTGGAACAGTAGAACAAACAGCTGAAACTGTGACTCAAAGTTTGCCAGTGCAGCAGAAACCTACGAAACAGCAGAAAAAGAAAGATGCTAAACGACAAAAGAGCAACATCGAAATGAAATCTGATACTGAGGTTGATAAGGAAGAAAAACCTGAAAAGTCTGAGGAATCAATTGAGGAAAATAAAGTTACGACTGAGGAGACTCAGAGTACACCAGCTCAGAAAACGAAACAACAAAAGAAGAAAGATGCCAAGCAAAAGAAAGGTGCTGAATCGAAACCTCTTCCGGAAACTGAAGTAGATAAGGAAAAGACAGTTGAAAAATCAATTGAAAAATCTGAGGAAACTGCTGAGGAAAGTAAGAAAACAGAAGAGCCTCAAAGTGCATCAGAGGAGAAGAAACTGGAACAAAAGAAAGACAAGCTTGAGGAAAGCAATGTTGAATTGAAAGAATCTGTTGACACTCAAATAGATAAGGAGAAAACAAAAGCTGAAGAATTATCTGAAGACACTAAGAAAATTGCAGCTGAAGAACAACAAAGTCCACCGACGAAACAACAGAAGAAAAAAGACCAAAAGAAGAAAGATGTGAAGCAACAAAAAGGTGATGAAGTGAAACCTCTTCTTGAAGCTGAAACCGATAAAGAAAAGACAGAAGCTGAAGAAAGTAAAAAAGTGGGAGTTGAACCTCAGAGTCCATCAAAGCAAAAGCCATCTAAACAGCAAAAGAAAAAGGATGCAAAGCAAGAGAAAGGTGATACGGAATTGAAAGATGTTCCTGTAGAAACTGAAGTCGATAAGGAGAAGCCAAAAGCTGAAGAATTGTCTGAAGACAGTAAGAAAGTTGCAGCTGAAGAAGTGCAGGGTTCAGCGACGAAACAACAGAAGAAAAAGGAACAAAAGAAGAAAGATATAAAGCAAGATAAGAGTGGTGTGGAGTCTAAACCTTCTCCTCTGGAAGCTGAGGTTGATAAAGAGAAAAAGACAGAAGAATTATCTGAGGAAAGTAAGAACATTACTGAAGCACCTCAGAGTCCGTCAGTGCAGCAAAAACCGACGAAACAGCAAAAGAAGAAAGATGCAAAGCAAGATAAAAGTGATGTGGAATTGAAACTTTCTCTTTCTGAAACTGAAACTGTAATAGAAGAAACAAAACTTGAGAAATCTGAAGGATCTCCTGAGGAAAGTAAGAAAGTAACACCTGAAGAACCTCAGAGTCCATCAATGCAGCAAAAACAAACAAAACAGCAAAAGAAGGATGCAAAGACAGAGAAAGGTGAATTAAAACTTTCTCTTCCTGAAATTGAGAAAGAAGAGACTAAACCTGAGAAATCTAACGAATCTCCTGAAGAGAGTAAGAAAGTAACACCTGAAGAGCCTCAGAGTCCATCAACTCAGCAAAAATCGAAGCAACAAAAGAAGAAAGATAAGAAACAAGACAAAGGTGCTATGGAATCAAAATCTTCACTTCCTGAAACTGAGATTGAGAAAGAAAAGAAACCAGAAAAGTCTGAACTTGAAGACAGTAGCAAAGTTGCTGAAGAACCTCAGAGTCCTCAGAGTCCATCGACACAACAAAAACCAAAACAACAGAAGAAGAAGGATGCTAAACAAGAGAAGCCCAATATTGAGATAAAACCTTCTGTGCCTGAAACTGAAGTTGGCGAAGAAAAATCAAAGCCTGAGAAATCTGAAGAAACGCCTGAAGAAAGTAGCAAAGTTGTTGAGGAACCACAGAGTCCATCGACACAACAAAAGTCGAAACAACAGAAGAAAAAGGATGCTAAACAAGAGAAGGCCAACGTGGAGGTAAAAGCTGCTCCTCTTGAAACTGAAATTGGGGAAGAAAAATCAAAACCTGAGAAACCTGAAGAAACGTCTGAGGAAAGTAATAAAGTTACTGAGGAACCTCAGAGTCCGTCAACACAACAAAAATCAAAGAAACAAAAGAAGAAAGATGCCAAACAAGAGAAACTCAATGTTGAGTTGAAGACTTCCTCTCCTGAAACTGAGACTGGTGAAGAAAAATCAAAACCTGAAAAGCCAGAAGAATTAACTGAAGAAAGCAAAGTTACTGAGGAACCTCAGAGTCCATCAACGCAACAAAAACCGACGAAACAACAGAAGAAGAAGGATAAGCAAGAGAAACTCAACATGGAGGTAAAAACTTCTCCTCCTGAAACTGAAACTGGTGAAGAAAAACCAAAACCTGAGAAATCCGAAGAATTACCTGAAGAAAGCAAAGCTGCTGAGGAACCTCAGAGTCCATCAATGCAACAAAAACCAACGAAACAACAGAAGAAGAAGGATAAACAAGAGAAATTCAGCGTCGAGGTAAAAACTTCTCCTCCTGAAACTGAAACTGGTGAAGAAAAATCAAAGTCTGAGAAACCTGAAGAATTACCTGAAGAAAGCAAAGTTACTGAAGAACCTCAGAGTCCATCAACGCAACAAAAGCCTTCGAAACAACAGAAGAAAAAAGATACCAAACAAGATAAATCCACCGCCGAGGTGAAAGCTCCTGAAGCTGAGACCAGCGAAGAAAAACCAAAACCTGAGAAATCAGAGAAACCTGAGAAACCTGAAGAATTACCAGAAGAAAGCAAAATTGAGGAGCCTCAAAGTCCACAGAAACCTAAGCAGCAAAAGAAGAAAGACAAGCAAGAGAAACGTAGTACCGAATTAAAAACAGTTACTACTGAAACAGTTACTACTGAGATCGACAAAGATAAATCAAAATCTGAGAAATACGAAGACAACAAATCGTACGCTCAGGTAGCAGCTTCTGCTCGAAGAGCATCTCCAAATCAAGAAGACATTATCTTGATGAAACCAATTCCCCTGAAGTTTGATCAGAACTTGGAAAAAGTAAGTGAAGACAACAAAGTTACAGAGGAAGCAACTGCACCGAAAGTGGAGGAATCTAAGCCTGAAGAAACAACAGTAGACGTAAAATCCGAAGAGACAGTTCTTGAGAAGGATACGTTTAAAATAGAATCGACATCGTGGGTAGAAGAAATAGAAAAGGAAGCTCTGGAGGATGACACAAAGTCTTCGACTACGGACACACCACAAAAGAAAGGCTCATGGGCTTCTATAGTTGGTAAACCAACAGAGTCTACTCCATCAACTCCATCCACTCCAGAAAAAATTGTGAAAGTTGAAGAAACTCCTGAACGTCGCTCGCCTCCTCAGGTACAGATCCACGTCGAAGAGGCTCCAGAACCCGTACCCATCGAGGAAGTTGTTCAAGTCGATGAACAAGGATTCATGGAGTTCGTGAATCGACGAGAACTCCGATCCAGAAGATCCAGGTCGAGATCTCGAAGCAACCGAAGAGATGATAAATCGAAACCAGTTCCTGATGCGAGTCCTGATAAACGTTTGAGCGAAGAACGGAAGGATGATCAGAAGAAAAAGGAGTCTGGAAAGAAAGAGGGGAAGAAGGGAAAGAAAGGTAAAGCAGAGGAAAATGTTGATCAGGGTAGAGTTGAGAAGGAAAAGAGTGACGTTAAAGAAAAAGTGGAAGAGACAACTAAAGTGAATCTGTCAACCAGTGAACAGAAGAGTCAACCGGAGAAGAAGGAGACTTCGAAGGGCAAAGGTAAAGCAAAGACGAAAGATACTCAGGAAGGTAAAAAGGAGGAAGTGCAACCTGAAAAAGATAAACCAGAAGAAGTACAAGAAGTACAAACTGAAGATAAGATTCTGGAAGATAAGTCTGTGGATGAAAAGAAGAATGTAGAACAGACGAAACCTGAAGTGAAAGAACAACCTTCCAAGAAAAATAAAAAATCAAAGAAAGGAAAGTCTGATAAGGCACAAGGTAAAGAAGAAGGTGAAAAAGATCAAGTGAAAGAAATTGATGCAAAGATGCAAGGTGAAGGTACAGAGAAAACCGAAGAAGTTAAAGAACCTGCTGTAAAAAGTGACGTTGAAAGTAAACCTGAATCTGAAGAAAAATTGCAGGCACAGAAAGCAACGACGAAACGTAAAGGAAAGTCCAAAGACAGAAAAGAACCTTTGGCAGAAAAGGTTGTAACTGAAGAAAAGGTTGTAGCTGAAGAAAAAGTGAAGGAAGTTTCAGTCAAAGAAGAAGTGTTACTACAAGAAAAAGTGAGTCAACCTGATGTTGAAGTTAAACCAGCTGTTGCAGAAAATAAGGATCAAGTCGGAATTCCTAAAGAAGAGAAAGTAAAACTTGAAACTCCTATTTCTTCAGAGACACCTCTAGAAGAAAAAACAGACAGCGAAGTACCGAAAGAGGACAAAGAAGAAGACAAATCCAAACTTTCTTCTCGAGAAAAGAGGAAACGAAAGAAGAAGGACAAATCCCGTGCCTCAACCGAAGAAAGACAAAAAGAAGAAAAATCAGAAACTGATACTACAGAGAGCACTAAAATAGAAGAAGCAGAAAAATCTGTCAAACCAGAAGAGAAACCAAAAGTTACTGAACAAAAACAAAAGAAAGAAGTCGAAGAAAAGAAACCAGTAATAAAAGTTGCTGAAGTGATCGTTGATGAAATAAAACTCGCTCCTGAAACGATGCCTAAAGTGATTCCTAAAGACAGGTCCAAATCGCCTAAAGAGATACCTTTTGAAGAAAATTTAGAAGCGGCGAAATTGACTGAAGAGATATTAAAAACGTTGACTGATACGGTGAAGAAATATGTGAAGGATGAAGAACCTGATTCGAAGGAGAAATCGAAACGGAAGAATAAACAGGGAAAGAAGGGTAAACGAGAAGAGCAGGAGAAAGGAGAAGAAATTCAGTTGACGGAGGGTGAAAGTACTGCTATCACTGAAGAAACTCCAAAACAAGAAGTTGTGATTGAAAAAACTGATGGAGCGATCAAAGAGGAGATTAAAATTGAAGATACTTCAGCAGGTGTGTTGCAGACTGTGGACCTTGAAAAGAAAGAATCAGTTTCACAAAAAGTTGAAGAAGCTTCTAAGACTTTACCTGAAGAAAAGAAAGAACCGAAAGTTGAAGAAGCTCCTAAAACTTTAACTGAAGAAAAGAAGGAACAGAAAGTTGAGGAGACTGTAACTTTGCCTGTGGAAGAGAAGGTTATACAGAAAGTTGAAGCACCTCAAATTTTGTCTGAGGCTTCTCAAACAATTGACAAAATCTCTTCTGAAATTCTATCTATAATTTCACTGAAAACTGAAGAAACTTCTACAGTTTTGCCTGTAGGAGAGACTGTCCCACTACTGACATCATCTACTGAGTCTCCCAAAGCTGATGAGGTTCCTTTAACTTCTGAAACTTTGACTATCGAAGAGATACTTCCACAAAGTGTTGAAGAAACTCCTAAAACTCTGCCTGCAGAGGAAAAACTTCCCCTAAAAATTGAAGAAGTTTCAACTCCAGAAATTCTGCCATTAGAAGAGGTTCCAAAAGAGACTCCTAAAATTTTACCTGCAGAAAAACCTCCACAGAAGATCGAATCAGCCCCTGAAATTCTGCCTGCAACAGAGCAAATTTCACCTAAAATTGAAGAAACTCTGCCTAAAGAAGCTACAACTCTGCCTAAAGCAGAAACTATTGAAAAATCATCCAAACCAGACAGCGAACCTGTCAAACCCCCCAAGGAAGAAACAAAGCAACCACAACCCGAAGAAATAGAAGAAATTCAGCCATCGATCGTGAAAGAACTAGAAGACATGATCGAGGACACCGAAATTCCTCCAGAAATACCAATAGAGAAACTGTTAGACGAACTCGAGTCCCCCATCACGATCGATTCGATCCAGTCGCAGCTAGAAACAGAAGAAGAATTCGAGAAGTGTATATCGAGCGAACCAGAAATAGAGACAGCCGATATCGTAATCGAGCCAGCGAAACCCAAGGTACAATTCTACATAGCCGACGAGATTTTGGTTCTAAGTCCCGAGAAAAAGAAGCCGGTTCAAACCCCGTTAATCTTGAAAACCCTGTCAGAAATTAGCGACTCGATCAACAAATCGAAATTCCTTTCCCTCGACAGCGGCTTCTGGCCCGACAAACACCCTTATCACGAAGCAGAACGCTATCTGTTTGAAAACCTAGCCAATTACGCGAGAGACAGATCTTCTAGGATCATTCGCGATTCCAACGATCCTGATAACTTTGATGGGGACGGTGACGGTAGTTTGAACGATCGCGGAGGTAACGGTGGTCCCATGAGTTCGTTTTTCATGGGGAGTCCACATACGGAACGCTTGATCGCCGATCTTCCTGGAGGCATAGGTAGCTGGAGCGATTACAGCACTTACTTGTCGAGCGAAAGTGAGCAGAGAATGGAGACCGATTTTAGTCGGGAAAGTGAGATGAAGGTGGAGTCGGACTGGACTCTTCAGGAGTCGGTTTGTGAATTGGAAGAACAGAAGGGGCAGGTGGTAGATAATTCTAAGGAGAGGAGGTTTCAGCTTGTACCTTCTCGTGAAGGGTTAAGCGAACAACCTTCCACTTCTGATCGAGCAGAATCGTTTACTGATCTTGAGGAACAGTCAGCTAAATGTCTTTCTTCTCCAGTGTCAGACAATTCTCAGGAGAGGAGGTTCCAACTAGTACCCTCTGAAGCGTCTGTTAGCGAGCTTTCTGATCCGAATCAATCATTTTTAGAGCGTCTTCCTTCTCCAGTGTCGATCGACAATTCTATGGAGAGGAGGTTTCAGTTAGTACCTTCTCGTGAAGGGTCTGTTTTAAGCGAGCAACCTGATCGCTCAGAAATGTTCTCTGATCTTGAGGAACAGTTCGCTAAACGCGATGAGTCGTCTTTCGAGCGTCTTCCTTCTGCAGTGTCAGACAACTCTCAGGAGAGGAGGTTCCAACTGGTACCCTCTGAAGCGTCTATTCTGAGCGAACCTTCAACTTCTGATCTCTATCGATCAGAACCTTTCACTATAGATCTCGAGGAGTCTAAACGCAATGAGTTTTCGGAGCGTCCTTCTCCAGTGTCAGACAATTCTCAAGAAAGGAGATTTCAACTGGTACCCAATCGTGAATTGTCTATTTCAAGCGAGCAATCTGATACAAATCGATCAGAGCGTCCATTCGAAATTTCTGAGACGAGATTTCAGCTGGTGCAAACATCCACGAGCGAACCCTCCACTTCGTTCCATCAGGAACCCATTTCCGATCCGAACATCCTATCAAAAATCCCAGCCTCTCCGGAACATTTAGGTAGAGAAAGAGCACCGATGCAGCAGCAGACTCCGAATGTGGAGACGGAGAAAGAGACGGTGGTAGCTGAAGATGAGGCTGAAAAGAGGATACGAGGGATCAAGGTGCGACAAGCAGCGCTCGATCTTTTTACCTAATCGAGCTTGAGCGAGTTCAATTTATCCGGCTGTTGTTTTGTGCAGAGTTGTATGTGTACACAGTCGGCTCGATCTCGCGAGCGGATGCGTGTGTGTGTGTGTGTGCTTGGTACTTTCGGGTGACATGCACTTCTCTTGGTTGGTGGAAGTATAGAAAAGTCATAGAGAAAATTTCTGGGGAAATAGAGGATTTTGAGGATTCTGAGGATTCGGAGGATTCTGAGGATTCTGAGGATTCTGAGGATTCGGAGGATTCTGAGGATTCTGAGGATTCTGAGGATTCTGAGGATTCTGAGGATTCTGAGGATCACTGAAGGGTTTAGGAACCCTTCTGGTTTCTGGGTAAATAGAGACAATACTTTTGAGGATCCTGAGGATTCGGAGAATTCTGAGGATTCTGAGGATTCTGAGGATTCTGAGGATCACTGAAGGTGTAGGAACCCTTCTGGTTTCTGGGAAAATAGAGACAATACCTTTGTGGATCCTGAGGA
The DNA here is from genome assembly GCA_963576845.1 of Megachile leachella. Lineage (NCBI taxonomy): Eukaryota > Metazoa > Arthropoda > Insecta > Hymenoptera > Megachilidae > Megachile > Megachile leachella. The sequence goes on from OY756257.1 coordinate 12,969,969, forward strand.
TTCTGAGAATTCTGAGGATTCTGAGGATCCTGAGGATTCTGAGAATCCTGAGGAGAATTCTGAGGATTCTGAGGATTCTGAGGATCACTGAAGGGTGTAGAAACTCTTCTGATTTCTGAGGAAATAGAGACAATACTTTTGAGGATCCTGAGGATTCTGAGAATCACTAAAGGGTGTAGGAACCCTTCTAGGAACTTGTAAGCTAATTAGACATGCAGGTTAATCTTAGGGGTCCTAGGATCTAAGGTAAGTCTGATCCTGTGTGGACCTAGAAAGAAGGTACCTAGAAGGTCCAAAGACCTAGAAAGGTCCAAAAACCCAGAAGCCTTTACAGAAAATGTTAGAAACCTTCTTGGAAGCTCTGAGAACCTAGAAGTCTTAAAAGTTCCAAACCTTAAAGGATCTAAAATCTAAAGACTCCAACTAAGCTAAAAAAGTCCTAAAGATCCCCAAAGAATCTACAAGTCCCCACTAATCCCAGAAAGCCTACAGTAATCTTAGAAGTACCAGACCCCAGAAAAATTCTATATAACCTTGATGAACTCCAAAGTGAATTTGAAAAAATAAAAATATGAATAAACCTTCCACAATTGAGGGAAGCGTATGTTGCACGAGACTGTATAGTGTTTCTCTTTTTTTATCACTGTTTTTATTGTTTCTTCCGAATGTTTTCTGTCGATTTTCTTTAACATCATTCTCGACCTCTGTACTTCGTATCTCGCTGGTTCTTTGCGTTTTTCACGTTGCTGCCGCCGTTTACAGCTTACGTTATCGCTAATCGCTGTTGCTTCTATTTATACCCCATTAAACGATCCTCATCTTCATCTGCATGGTAGACTTTAAGAAATGCTCGAAAGCGTAACGTTACTTGATTTTCGGCTTGCGTTGCGACTGAAACGGGCCTGAAGTTTTGACTATCATTTTGAGAAAATTTTATTTTAGCCGGAGTTTGAGGACCACGTTGAAGTGTTCGGTCGACATTTTGTTTTGTAATTATGTCCTCGTAGTTTTATCGCGACACTTGAGGACACAAAAGAGACACAACTTTTGAACCACCCTGTAGTAAAACATTCTGAGACCTTTTTATCGTGCATGATCTGTAATAACAGATTACCAGACCATGAAGAAGCAGTCCCTATGTTGTTTGCATAGTCCTTGTGTTACGATTTGTTGAAAAGTCAATCGGTACCCGAAGCTAATCAATTAACCGATTGAGCTGACCTGCACGGCATATTTTTCACGTCAGTGTACTTTGTGGACTTTGTTTAACTAGATGGTATATTGCAGGACATCATACAGGAGCGTCTCATGGTTTTACAGCTGAGTCTATCGAACCTGAAGGGAACTTGCTTGCCGAGGGATAGCATAGACTCCATGCTGTCTGCTCTCACGGTGAGATTATAGCAAATAGACTGCAAATCGTACATCAAATAAATTACAAATCGTACATCAAATAGATTACAATCAGGGCTACCGAAAAGTGTTCAAAATTTCTTCGATGACTTCAAAGTTTTTCTGTGAAAAGACTCTTTTTAAAAAAGGAATCAAATTGTCTTTACGCTGACAAAAAGCGTTAGAAAATGATGGAAGTTATTTTGTATATTAGCATTTAAGATTTCTTTAACAAATAAACGTTTCTTGCTAGCAAAATTTTGATTACTTTTCGGTACCTTTAATACAATACAAATTACAATAAAAATTGCATTAAACGATAAAAATTCAAGTAAAATACATTAATTGCAGAGTCTCATAACGGAGCTCCAAGGCTACGAACAAGAAACCAGACAACTCGAGGAGGAACTACACAAAATTCCAGCGGACACCGAGGCACAGAGACTCCTCTCAAACTTGTCTGAGGTTCAAACAAGAATTTCCACGCTTTTAACTCAGGCTGAGCAAGGAAAGGTCACTTTAGAGGCGGCACGTGGACAACAGGTGCAACGTGGACATGATATACATGCGTACAAGCAATTTTTGGACGAAACTGATGCTTGGTTGAAGAATATTGTGACGAACATTAAGGAACCGGTCGCCACGAATAAGGTGCGTTTACTTTTCGGGATTCGGGAAAATTATTTCAAGATAGAAATTTGGAAATTTAGTGTTAGATTGTAGATTGGGAAATTTGGGAAATGTGGTATCTAACGCTTTGGGTTTAGCAAACTTCACTTGGTAATTTGGGATATTTCGGTTTAGTAAGGACTTAGTTTAGGTTATTGGTGGTTTGGAAGTTTTCTGAAACCCTGGAAGATGAAACTTGCAACTCAAAAATTATTAAATTAGCACTGATTCGAGTATTTGAGTGATTGGTAATTTGAGAGACTGATGTCTCATCTTTCAGCTCAATAATAATTCAATTTAGGTTATCAATAATTTGGAGTTATCTGAAACTCTAGAAAATATCTGAAACTTCCACCTCAAAAATTACCAAATTCCCAAAAATTACTAATTCAAGAACTTGAACCAACTTAATCATTAAATTGCCAATTTGATCTCAGACATCTAAAGCTCCCAATAATTACCTAATAGTCAAATTCTCCGATTTAGCACCAAAAATTCTCTTCTCATCAACTGAATTTATCTAAAATCACCTCAAACTTCATCCCATCTCATTTGCATAATTTACCAAAACCATTTCATCTGACCTCCACAATTAAACAAAAGCTTAATTTCTGTCAATCCATAACTTAGCAAAAAGCGCCCAAAGCTCCCTTAATTTAGAATGTTCGGTAACTTTAAAAATAAAGCGGCATCGAGGTTAGAGACGTAACGCACGTATACGTGAACAGGCTTTGCAGGACGAGTTAAGCAGTCACGCGCAGCGAGTATCGGAGCTTGAATCGTTGCCAGAAATCAGCACTCTGGCAAAGGTCCTGAAGAACGCGTTATTGGAGGTGATGTCTCGTCTTCAGCAACGGCAGCAGGTATCCAACGTTTTCCAATGCTCAAGGGCTTTCGCAAACTTCGCCGGTGTTCGCGCAACGGTCTCGTGAACCACACGAAAGATACACAGCTTGTCGAATAGATTTTTCTGAAATTCTAGTCAATTTGGGGGTTGAATATTCGGTCTCTTGCATAAAGTAAGAGACGTTGAATAATTCTGATGTACACAGTATGTATATAAAGGAAGATTAACACGTTGACTGCCACACTAAAGTAATTTTCAATTGCATTCAGTAATGCTTTAATTCTTGATCAGTTTTTGTAAATATTTGCACAATATGTTGTTACATTTATTTTCCATAGATTCATGTAATTAATGCGAGAATTTGCGGTTAGGAAGATGAGTAAATTTTTAACAACATACATGTTAAATCAGTATACATATTTAAGTGTCACCGATATAAGGGTGACGTGGCAGTCAACGTGTTAATATATATACTGGCTTTTGTATCATAGGGGAGCAGGGTTAGTGTTGGGTATGGAAATTATATCGTTGTACAAAGTTCTTGTCAGCTCGTCTGTAACATCCTGATATAGTCTTAGAATTTGTATAAATCTAATAATCCCGTTAATTATGTAAATACCCAACACTGTTAAATAGTAAAGCATGTAACCGTTATTTCGCTGCTTCGACGTAGTAATTTATGTTTGTAACGCCACACTTCATACTGCACGTTAATGGGTTAATTAAGGCGGTGGATAGAATAGATTATGTACACCTCACGATAATTCTCTTTATTTTGCACCATGTCACGTTAATTTTCATCAGCTTCTGTTCACACGCATCACAATTCCGTTCTCATATATCATCGTATATTTATTTGAAACGCACTTTATGTTCATCTAGCTTAAGGTAATGGATGTAATTGTATAGACGCAGCATTTTGTTTAAGGAATGTTAATACAGTACTCTGTAATTTTTTTCATGCTGTAATTAAAGTATTCTCATTAATCCCCATATCCCTCCGTTTTTATTTATCCCTCTCATGTCTGGTTATGGAAATATTAAGAATATTGTATGTAACTTTATGTATCTTTATACACAGGGTGTTCAGCAAATTTACACACCCTTGCATATATGTTTGTAATAATAATAATAGTAATAGAATTTTGTTCGAGAAATATTCGTAATATTTTTTGAATGATTATTTTTTCGATTTGATCATTTCGATTTGTTCATTTTTAGACGTTAATAAATTTCCGGTGACTTAACGCGATAAAATTGTTCTTCTTATATATTATACGTGTATATACGTTCCGTGGTATATGTACGTCTCAAAATAAATTCGAACGTAGCATTCGTTTTGATCTAAAAATACGACAGTGTTGCGCGAAGTGTTCTTGTCTACGGATATTTTCTCGTTCTCTCTCCTCGACGATGATGTTTTTCAAATAAATTCTTCCGCCATCATCGACACCATGCAGGTGCAGCTGTGCCGAGTAGAAATAGTCAAGGCTCACCAAATCATGTAACAATCAACGTCAAATTTCACGTAACTGTGTTCGACGTAGTGCTACCATTAACAAGGACGTAATAAATTTTGCTGCTTTAAAAACAGACATCCGCCATTATTCATGTCAACAATTTGTATTGCATAACAATATTTGTTGGTTACTAAAACGTGATATAACATCTTATCTCATTTGTGTTTTAATGGCATAATGTTCATTATTTATACTAATTGGAAAATGTTTGGTGGAAATATGAGGAAGGGATAATTTTGTATAATGTTTAAATGGATGTTGGAATTATTGTAGGAAGTTGTGAATATTTTGGCGAAAATAAGGGAGTTAAGGTGACAGGAGTTATATTGTCAGGAGGTACGCTTTGGAGGACCATGTGTTAGATCGCTACGCTTTAGATCACCACACATTGTATTACTACGCGTTCAAATTTTATAACTTCAGATTATCACGCATTGAGTTACCACGCGTTCAAATTTTATAGCTTCAGATCACCACGCATTGAGTTACCACGCGTTAAATTTTCACAGGATAGATTACCACGCATGGTGTCACCACGCATTAAATTTTCACGCGATAGATTACCACGCATGGTGTCACCACGCATTGTATTACCACGCGATAAATTACCACGCATGGTGTCACCACGCGTTAAATTTTCAGAGGGTAGATTACCACGCATGGTATCACCACGCGTTAAATTCCCACGCATGGTGTCACCACGCATTAAATTCCCACGCATGGTGTCACCACGCGTGGAATCACCACGCGTTAAATTCCCACGCATGGTATCACCACGCGTTAAATTCCCACGCATGGTGTCACTACGCATGGTATCACCACACGACAAATTACCACACATGGTGTCACCACGCGTTAAATTTTCACAGGGTAGATTACCACGCATGGTATCACCACGCATTAAATTTCCACGTGATAGATCACCACGCATAATGTCACCATGTGTTAAATTTCCATAGGATAGATCACCACGCATTAGATCGCCACGTGATCAAATTTGACATGGTAGATAGCAACTCACTGAATCGCCACGTGATCAAATTCTACGTATTACATTGCTAGGCATTGAATTAACACTCGTCAGATCATTACACATTAAATTATCTGATATTAGATCGCAACTGATGAAATCATCACATTAAATTAGAATTACCACGCGTTAGATCACCACCCATTAAATTATCACACTTCAGATTGCCTATTAAACTAGTACCACCTTGTATCACCACATCTTATATCAGACTTCCACTTGACATAGACTTGAATTTTGATTTAATTAAAATACATCTGAACATCCAAATCCCTTATTTCGCCAAAACTCACTAAAACTCCCCAAAATTAAAGTCGCAAAATTTGAACTTGAAAAACCATGAAGTTAATGAAGTTGAGTTGAACTACTACAGATGAAGGGAAATTGAACTTCGGTTCCAGCAACCGAAAGAGCAGACTTTCGCAAGACGAGCCAGGTACAAAACAATCTTTTGCATTTGCAGGAGCAAGGAGACGAGGAGGCTCGAGCCGACGAGGCGTCCGATCGAGATGACGCGACCCTCGATCAAGCACCCTCCATACACTCGTCGCTCGAAAGTAGTATGCCATCTCTGGCAGACGTTTTCCTGCAGACAGGTCAAAGTCTCCTAGAGAACGATGTAGAAAAGCCCCAACAGCTTACGAAGGAAACTTCAACAACTCCAGTATCGACTGTGTGTCACTTAACGACGCAAACGGTGGATGATGACAATCTTCAAACCGAAACTATAAAGATCCTGAAGACGACCGAAGGTGATCACGACGTGATCGAAATAGCCACGAAGAATCTGCCGAGTATATCTGTTCAGGAAGTGGTTCAAGATCGTCCTGAGACAGAGGATATTGTCGTTGATATGAAATATCAGGATCCTACGAAGGATAACACTACTAGTGAGCTGAACATCGTGCACGCTGCTCCGCAGTCGTTCGAGACGGTTTTGGTGGAGCCTGACGATGTGACAACGGAAGTAGTAGTAGATGAAGATGGTTCTAAGAGAATTATCGTGAGAAAACTGAGGAGGACTACCATGACAAGCAGACAGACCACGCAGCAGCATTTATCCTCTACTGCTGCAGCGATAGGAGACGCTCCATCCGTGGTGCACGCTTTTTCTGAGGCCACCATGAGAAACCAACAAGTCACTGTTACCACGGCCAAGCCCAACGGCACCATAGAAACCACCACCAAGCAGGTATATGGTGGCAGAGTAGCCACTGGAACTCCATTCAGAGATGTGAACGTGGAGGAGTTCGAGTCGGCGCCACAGTACACTCACGTGGTTACTCACGGACAGATACGGGACATCAGTCCTCAGCCTCTTGAAGAGGGTATCCTGATGGAGGGTGGTGAGTTCCAGGCGAAAACAGCGAGTGTTCATGCAGTGGTGCAGCAAGTGACACGAAGAGTGGTCAGAAAGACTAGGAGAATCATTCGCAAGGTGACGATCATTGATGGTAAGGAGACTGCTACGGAGGAGGTCATAGAGGAACCTGAAGAGGTGGAGATCGACGAGAAGAGTATTCCTCATATAAGTATTAACGTGGTGAAGCAGGAAGACCAGAGACACGTTGGTGCACAGGTTGAAGAAGAGACAGATCAGCCTAAGATGGAGAAGATCGAAGGTACAGATGTGAAAGTAGAAATGAAAGACAAAGACATGGATGAAGGTAAAGATGTGAAAGTTGAAATGAAAAAGAAAGACACAGGTGGAGGTAAAGATGTGAAGGTTGAAACGAAAGACAAAGACATGGATGAAGGTAAAGATGTGAACGTTGAAACGAAAAACAAAGACACAGATGAAAGTAAAGACGTGAAAGTTGAAACGAAAGAGAAAGACACAGATGAAGGTAAAGATGTGAAGGTTGAAACGAAAGACAAAGACATAGATGAAGGTAAAGATGTGAAAGATGAAACGAAAGAGAAAGACACAGATGAAGGTAAAGCTGTAGAAATTGAAACGAAGGACAAAGACACAGATGAAGGTAAAGACGTGAAAATTGAAACGAAAGACAAAGACACAGATATGAAAGATGTCATAAAAGATTCAGATATGAAAATGTTAACAAAAGACACAGAAGTGAAAGATGCAGCCAGTCCCGAGATGCAGGGACCTTTCTTCGGCGCGTTCGCCAAAGACATGCACCCAATTACGAAATACACAGAACCAGAAAAAGAAACGTTACCTAAACCCGAAGAGAGTATATCCAAGAAGGTTGCAGATGTAGAAAGTACCCAACAACCTGTAGCTGTTCCATCAGAGCTTGAAGAGCCTTTATTAGAAAGCAAAGCTGAAGAGAAGTTGCTTCAATCCCTGAAGAAGCCAATAGACAAGTACGAGGACGAGCAATTCCTGGCCGAGGTAAATGACAAAAAACTCCCACTGGACAGCCAAACCTTCATCGATGCTGAAGTATCTGCTGCTTTGCAGAGTCCTAGCCAGGAGATCAAGATACGAGAGGATTCGGTGTCTGAAGAGATAGTCAGGTCTCCGATCGACAGCGTGTCGGAGGATGTACCGAGCATCGATAAAGCGACCTGTAAGTCTGTCGGTGCACCAGCTATTGAAACACCCGGTATGGAGGTAGAAGGTCGCACGGTAGACGTAGAAAAGCACCCTGACACTAGAGGCACCGTAGATACTTCTGTGCTTGAGGAGCCGAAGAGAGCACAAGATCTAGCTGTGGAAGAAATACAAAAGACAGTTGAAATTTCAGGAGAACCCGAAGAGTCACATTCTCCGGTCGAAGCGAAGAAAGTTGAAGAGAAGAAAGAGGAACATGTCCTGCCGATACACGTGAAACAGCAGATTGTGAAGGACTCGTTCGTTCCTGAAATGGACTACGACTACGTGGACGAAGCTTTAAAACCGGAGTACAAACCCATCTTCCATAAGGTGGAGATATCTCTGGCTGTGAAGAAAGAGGGAGAGGAAGTGGAGCCGGTAGTGTCTGTAAAAAGCCAAACGGAACCGCGAAGCGTACCCTACAGTATGGTGATGGAGGACGTGGACATCAGTCTACCCGCAGCGAAGGAAAGCAAAATCCACGATAAGATCATTCAAACATCTCCACCGATGCCTGAAAGACCCACCACCTTGGAGAAAGAAGTCGCCACCTCGGACAAGTCGGTGATCACTTCAGAAAAAGAAGAGACAGACAAGTCGATCATCACTTCGGAGAAAGATGAAACCTCGGACAAGTCGGTGATCGCTTCAGAGAAGGAGGAAGAATATCATCCGAAGCCAACGACGATACCCGAAGAAGAGGCTGTTTTAAAAATCGAGGAAGAGATCGGGTCACCGATGAAGTCCAGCACTTCTTTGATCTCGAATCTTGCGGACTCGATGGAGATTGACATTCCGCTGTCTGACTCTTCGAAACAGATCAGTGAAGCGCCCCAACCGGACGTGACGAAGATATTCGCGTCAGGTGAGATGGAATTGTCGTTGAAGGACGAGACTTCTGAGGGCGAGGATGGATACGAAGCAGACAGGACGATGGTGTCTACAACTACGCCGGATGATGACAATGTAACGCGGACGAAGAAGAAGAAAAAGAGGAAGCAGAGAGTGAGGAGCTCCAGAGAAGAGGAGCCGACCGAGTTTCCCAAAACGACCACCGATGAGGGAGAATTCACTGACGACGTGACGTCAGTGGAGAGCGAGGACGCAAAGGCTACGAAGAAAAAAAAGAAGAAAAGGAAGAGAGATGAAGACAGTAAGGAAAAGACTTCACGAGTCCCTGGATGGAACGAAGCGGACACTCAAACTGCTACTCGAGACTTCAGCGTTTCGGTAGCTACGTCTCCAAAACAGGAAGAGGTGTCGGTAACTTACGTGCAGACATCTCCGCTGGTGCCTGAAGAACCCGAGGTGTCGGCGACTTACGTGCAGACATCGCCGCAGGTACCTGAAGAACCCGAAGTGATACAAGAAATCCACAGAGAGGTGCAGACTTCTCCTTTAACACCTGAAGTCATTGAAATACCCAAAACAGAAGTCCACGCAGAGATGCAGACGTCTCCACTACTCGGTCTGGACTTCAGCACTCAAACTCTTCAGGAGTCCAAACCTGAAACGCAGCATTCCGAGATGCAGACTTCTCCACTACCAGGGTCAGACTTCGCCGTACAAACTATGAGCGAAGCACCACCCGAAATCGAAGAAACAAGTACCCAGACTTTGGAGACACCTAAGAAAGAGGTTGAAGAGTATGCTGTTCAAACGAGCCCAATAGAGGAGATTCCAGTGATAGTGGTCCCTGCTGAGACGGAGGAAATGCAGGTTCAAACTATGCCTGCCGATGTAGTTTCCATTGAGGCACAGACATCGCCAACGGCACCATCCATGGAGATGGAGACCCAGACTATAGAGAAGAGTGTAGCGGCTGTTGAACAGCAGACGACTCCTTCACCTATTGAAGAGAAGATTTCAACCTGCATCGCTGTGCAGACTTTGACTCCTGAAGTACCTGACATTATTGAGACGGAGGCACAGACTAGTAAACCTACCACTCCAGAAATGACCACCTTAGACTTCAACGTTCAAGCAGATCTAGTTGTAGAGACCCCGGTCGAAGTGGTGGAAACGCAAACAACCCCTAAAGAGAGTCCCAGACAGGCTGACACCCAGGAAATGGAGTCGCAGACAATGTTACCTCAACCGACCGAAGAAAGAATGATGCAGACCAGTCCACTGAGTGTCTCCCCTGTTCCAGAGGTCTGTGAGTTGGCTGCGCAAACCAGCCTCGAAGCAAAACAATCAATGGATGTACAATTGCAGACTCTTCCCGAAGAGACGTTAAACAGCGCTATGCAAATACAAATGAGCGAGCCTGTAAAGGAGGGTATCCCCGAAACGCGAGACAATGTCGCGCAGAGTGTGGAGACGTCATTCGTGACTGTTTCGCAACAAACGAACGGAGATGAAGAGAGAAATATATTTAAGAGTGATGCGCAGGGAGTGCAGGCCACGGTGGATGTGGTGGACGCGTCGACGGAAGTTATGACGCCTGTAAAATATATAGAAATTCCAGTAGCACCTGATGTACAAGTACAAGAAACTAAGGAGGAGTTGATGGGCACGAAAGAGCCGTCTTACGATTTTATACAAACCGAACAATTACAAGGACTTTTGGAGCAGGAACCAAAAGATAAAAAGACAATGGAAGGGTCAGCTGAACTGTCGGTCAGCGATGAGACCAGTAAAGTTACTGACACTTCGCAGGATACTAGTATTAGCGAGGACTTGAACGCAGGCAAAGCGGATGACAGCAGTGTTGGGAGGAGACAGAAGCGGAAGAGGAGACACAAGACGATGGAAATTAGCTCTCCCAGTGAAATGGACCTCGAGTCCATATTTGGTCAACCAGTAGAATCTAGAGACGTTTCCTTAAAGCTATCTTATTCTGACGTAGCTAAGAAGAACGTGGGTAAAGAGAAGTCTCCTAGCGATGTCCCTCTCGAGAGGATTTCTGAACAATCGGACGACGCTGCAGCTAAGGAGAAGATCGAAGAAGAGAGTGTACAGACCTCATTTACGGAACCCGTTCAAGAGGTGTGGTCTCTGAGTAAAGAAAAGACAGACTTAGAAGTTCAGCAAGTACACATGCCTTCACCTGAACCGATGGACACGACCGAGGAACCGTTTTCGCCTCCAGAGTCGGTGCAGGAGGAGCGACCCAAGATCAAAACCTACGCAGACATCATCACCGAATCTTCTAAGAAGCCTGGTTTAGATCAAGCTTCGTGGGAGATTCCACAAAAGGGTGCGAGTTCAAAAGCCTTCCTCCTAGCGGAAACCATGGATCCTCAGCTTCAGGTCACCCAAAGCTGCCAAACCACGAAAGCGATTTCTGACCGAATGCAGAATCTCCGGAACGCCAAACAGCCGAGTCACCTGGGAAATATTCTGCACATCGCTCACCTGGATCAAGTCGCCAATGAGAAGTTAGCTGAAGAACGTGCCGCTGATGTGAGGAAGGAATTGTCTCACCTGAAGGACGCTGCTCAAGAGAAAGACGCGATCGCTGTGGAGGAAACCCTGGTGGTCATCGTGGATACCATATCCACGTGGCTGGAGACGATCGAGTACAGGATCTTCTTGAGTAAGGAGTGTCCTAGTGGACCTTCGCACGAGGACAAGACGTATATTGAACTGAAAGACGAAGTGGAGAATGTGGAGGAGAATATACAAGAGTTGAAGAACATTTGGAAGCTGGTGGAGACTAATTACCCTGGGAACGATCGCGCCAGTTTGCAGGAGTGTCTCGACGCTCTCATGCATCAGGTGAAGATGATCGAGGACGTGACTACCGATGGAGAGAAGCATGTGACTAGTGAGCTTGCCCGGTGGGACGAGTTCGTGAACGGGGTTAACAACATGTACAGGTAAGATCAAGTATATAGGTTATCAAGTATAGTAATACGATTTCCACGATTAATCTTGTTATTCTTGTTATAATTATTCTTGCTATAACAGGCTGATCGAAGAACAACGTGGACAGCTGAACAACATTATCGAACAAGAGGCATCCACAAAGTGGAAGCTTCAAGAGCTTGATAAGCTAGAAAATATAAACCGTTGTCACATGTGGAAGACCGCGTCCCTCCTCACCACTTCCCACGAACTGCTACGCGATTATCCCGGCAAACACATCCCAGAAGAGACTTACACTGCTCACGAGATGACCAAGGTGATCGAACACGGTATTTCCATCGAACGAGAACGTCTTCTGCAACTGCTGGCTTTGGCGGAGGAGTACGAGCAGACTCTACGAGAGTTCGCGCAGATTACTGAGATTGCAGAGAATTTACTAGAAAGTCCTATCTCGGTGATGAGCTTGGAACACCTTCAGGAAGAGATGCAGAAGCACAGGAAGTTCTTTGTAAATCTGAATCACTGTCGAGCGATCCTGGAGTCATTGGAGGGCAATTTGGACCCTGAAACGAGGACTAAGTACTCTGATCTTCATGAAGAACTACATAGTAGAGCTATTTCGTTGTTGGATCAGGCAGCTTCCAGAGCTCAACAAATGGCTCTGGCTGCGTCGAGGTGGATCCTCCTCGAACAAGGTGTCAAAGAGGAACGAGGATGGCTTCAGGTTGCTCATCAACGAGTTCCTGACCTCCAAACTGTGACATCATCCGACTACGACCAGTACATCTCCCTGTACCAAGTAAGTGTTAAACTCCCAAAATGTTAAAGTGTTAAACTACCAAAGTGTTAAAGTGTTAAAGTACCAAATATATTTTTAACCTAACAAGTGCTTTTAAACCTATGTGATAAGCTTAACCCACATTTCAACAAATTCTATTTCCAGTCACTAGTAACCGACGTAACGACGCATCATGCTAAGATAATTCAGCTGCTGAACGTAGCCCGCAGTCTTCAGGAATTAGTGAATATCGAAGATCCTGAGGATCGTTACGGAGAAGCTTTAGACGTTATCGTAAAGCTTCAAGACGACGTGGAATCGTCGTTGAGGAGATTGTTGGCGTTTAGGGAGAGTTGGAGCAATCAGGATGCGTTGATGAACAGGTTGGAGAACTGGATGAACAAGGTTGAGAAGGAGCTGGGGAGTCTGCATGATCCTTCTGGGGGTCACATACGACAGTTTTGGGTAAGTTTTCATATGTGGGAGAAGAATATTGATGTGGAGATGTGTAGTATACAAGGTTTAAATCGTTGGACACATGCGATGTCTATACATATACGTATAACATATCCATGATGGTCATACATATCTACGTACGTATACATATATACATCTTCATATATCTCCATACATATGTCCATACATATACGTATATACATCTTCATACATCTCTATACATATGTTCATACCTATGTCCGTACATATGTCCATACATCTCCATACATATGTTCATACATATGTCCATACATATGTCCATACATCTCCATACATCTCCATATATCTCCATATATCTCCATACATCTCCATACATGTCCATACATCTCCACACATCTCCATATATCTCCACATGTATAAAAGTTCCTACACGTTGTATTCCCAACATATGTTCCCCACATGTACTACTTCCTATACGTTATATTACCCATACGTTACATTCTCCACACTCTATATTCCCCACTTGCTCTATCCCCATTTACTTACTCCCCTTTCTTCACCCTAACCATGAACTCAAACCTATGAACTCAGACTTCACCTCCTCCTCCCCAGGAACTGAAGGCCCAGTACGAGGTGCACAACAACATGCGCGAGGAAGCAAACAACAGTTTCGAGCAAGCGCTCCGAATCATCCCCCTCTCCGACGAGATGTTACAAAGACAGTTCCACCGCGAGGTGCAAGATCGCTGGGACGACGTAAGCCATCGCATCAACGAGATCCAAGAGCAAGTGACTAGAAACATCTCCTCAGAAGACATCTCTTCCAACGAGAAGCTAAAACTCCTCGAAAGAGAATTAAACGAGCTACGAATGACCATAGACGGTTTCCACGGAGTCCTCAAAACGGAAGAAGAGTTAGATCTCTACATCGAGCGCCTGACCGTGCTCTTCGACAGAATATCGTTGATTCAAGACGAGTTGGGTCGTCTGGGTCTTCTTCCGGTCGCCGAAAGCGAGAAGGTCGGGGTTTTACTGTCTTCCGCTCGTCGCATCGAGAGTCAGATCAGCGAGGAACTGGACGCGGCACAATTATTACGGGAAAGGCTCCAAGCTATTCACCGTGGCCTCAACCGTGTCAGGAAAGCTCATCAACGGCAATCATCTATATTGGATCAATGCGAGGGAAGCGAACGACAGGGAAGCGACGTGGTCGCGGCTGCTGTGGAGCGTTGTCAAACGGTCGCTGACGAGCTGGTTGTATTATGGCAGGATATCATGGGACTCAGACAATTACTGCACACTTTGCCTACCATTATGAGGGTCTCCGTGTCACCTGTCAGCGTGGAACGCGATATCTCCAACCTGCAGGATGCACACACCGATCTGGAGGCCAGATGCACTCGGCTCTTGGCGCTGCTGAGGAACAGACTCGCTCTGTGGAGGAGGTTCGAGAGACAGCTGGAAATGGTGCAGCAGTCCGTTCAGGAAGCTGATTACATGATGGAGTTGTTGACGGTTCAGGGATCGGTCGATTATGACAGACTGCTGAAAGCTACTGAACGATTGGAGGTGAGTTTTATGATTAGTTTTCACTTTTACTTGGTGAATGGTTTATCAAGGTCTACTTGGTGTACGTTACTTTGTAGACTTTTAGGTATTGTAAGCGCATAAGCATCCTAGGACATGTTTGTTGGGGGTTTATGATGGTATAAATATTAATTATCGACCCTGAAGTGACTGGACAGGTGTGAGTCATGTTTGTGAAATGTGTGATGCATCGATTGAAATTGAACACTCAAATTTCTTCGTGCATTGAGAAATATGAAATATTAATTATCAGCGTTCGTGATGAACTCTCCAAATTAAAAAAAAACGGAAGCAATTGGAAACTAATTTTACTCGAGCAAATTGAAAAGTAAAATATACTGAACAAGAGTAATTATCCACTGCGACAAGCAGGGTGTTAATTAAAAACCTTAAAATCGCCACACGACAACGAAACGATTTACACCATCCAAGTACCTATAATCCAAACAGTTTTGTACTCGAACATTCCTTGAAACTCTTCGGAGCCGAGAATGCGTTAAAACTTGCAGAAGTTTCAATGACTATAATCTAGAGGTATCGAGCGCCCTGCTTTCACGTGGCGCGACCACGCTTTTACTTGTTCTAGTAAAGAAACTACGAAAAACTTCATTAAAAAGTAACTCATCGGTGCAGCAAAGTTTGAACGTGCTTCGTGTTTTATATTTTCAACTATTTCAAAGTTGAAATTCACTTTTGCGTGACGCGCGCTTTGCTTCGCAGCGGTAATTAAATCTAAAACGATCGTGGCAAAACATTTTAGTTACTAATATTCTGGTTTTAGGGACGTTAACGAGGGAATGTATTTTGAGTTTAGGCAATCAAACTTAGAGTGTTTTAGGGAAAATTTGAGTATTTGAGTAGGTGGAAAAATTTGAAACTTGGAAAGGTGGGGTTGGGAGGCGTGAAATTGGGAAATTAAAAATTTCAAGCTTTGGAATTGGAGCATTTGGAATTGCAAACTCCGGAATTGGGAAATTTGGAATTGCAAATTTTTGAATTGGGTGATTTGGAATTGCGAGCTCTGGAATTGGGAAATTTGGAATTGCAAAATTTGGAATTAGGTAATTTGGAATTGCGAGTTCTGAAATTGCAAAGCTTGGAATTGAAGGATTTGTAATGTGCAAGCTTTGGAATTAGGGGATTTGGAATTGCAAGCTCTTGAAATAGGAAATTTGGAATTGCGAGCTCTGAAATTGCAAAGCTTGGAATTGAAGGATTTGTAATGTGCAAGCTTTGGAATTAGGGGATTTGGAATTGCAAGCTCTTGAAATAGGAAATTTGGAATTGCGAGCTCTTGAATTGCAAAGCTTGGAATTGCGAGCTCTGGAATTGCAAAGCTTGGAATTGCGAGCTCTGGAATTGCAAAGCTTGGAATTGGGAATTTGGAATTGCAAAGCTTGGAATTGTTGGATTTGGAATTGCGAGCTCTGGAATTGGGAAATTTGGAATTGCGAGTTCTAGAATTGGAAAGCTTGGAATTGCAAGATTTGGAATTGCGAGCTCTGAGATTGAGAAATTTAGAATTGCAAGCTCTGGAATTGAGAAATTTGGAATTGAGGGGTTTGGAAATTGGGAAACTTGGAATTGGAAGAATTGAAAATTGGAGAATTTGGAATTTGAAAATTCGAAAAATTCAAAAATTTAAAAATTTGAACAGTTCTAATCAAAAGTCACTAGAAACCGTTACCGGAAAACACTTTCCTCTTCGATAACCTTCGCCACGTGCTAAAGAACCGCGGTCAGCACTGCGCATGCGCGATAGTACAGGGATCGGTGTTATCGCGGGTCAGCTATCAGTGGCACGAGTTCCGTCGTGGCGTACGGATCGGTAGCGCGTTAGTTCAAACGTTTCGTAAGTGTCTCCGCCAGTGATACACGTACCACAGAATTAACTGTGAAATAAACTATCCTTGGATTACATTAACCCTTCGAACGGTGGTGAAATGAAGAATGAAGAACTGCGGTGACACCATCCACGCGAAAAATCGACGAAACGTCAGTTTGAGAGTGGTCGAGCATGTCTACGCTCGACACATCGTATCGGCTGATCGGAAGTAAGCGTTCAATATTCATAGGTACCATTTGATTTTCATTCGTACTTTGGAACGAAACGGAGAGTTGAAGTACGTAACTTTTGCGTCGAGAAGATGGAACACGTGGATTGTTTGCTTTCTTTAGTGTTCTCTGTGTACCTTGTTGCTTTGAAATACGCAGTAAATGCAGTTTTTATTTGGAGCTTCTTTTTATTAATCTTGAAAGAATTTTTAAATTACGGAGTCTCCAGAGGTTAAAGAAGGGTTACAGTTGAAACCTTCGAGAACCTACAGCCAGTAATCCGTTGTGTATACACTCAACCTAAACAGGGACTGTGTATACAAAAGTGCGAAAACAGATGAGTCGTTTTAGGAGGATCAACAGCTGCGCTCCAAATAGACATTTTTAATCTCCACTGAAGATAGCTACTGTAGACCCTACAAATATGAGAATTACTGTAATCGTAATCAACAGGTCAAACTGTCCTTGAAAAAAGTTATAATTCTTCATTTACATTTCGAAATCCGCGATAATTGCGATTCGTCGCAATAAATTCGTCGCGGAAATATGCAGCGAGCGTCGTTCGTAAATTGAGGAAATAGATCATTCGACATGGAACTCGCGAATTCAGAAATTTACCAACCGTAACGAAGTTTCACTTCGAAAGTTTTCTAAAATGCAATACGTGTTTGCACTGCGTAGTAAAAGTCAAGAGCAAAGGGTTAAATATTCTTAACTTGTATATAAATAAAACTCGAGGTATTTCATGCAACAGCCAGATATACTACACTCGGCTAATTAAAAACGCGTGACGCGTATCGGAATAAAAACGATACTGTTATACCGCAGAAGTTCGCTAATCCACTTTGATGTAATTACACGGGATGACACAAACGAGCACGATGTCTGCTCTTGTGACGCACTGATACGGTATGTAAACTATGCCCACGTGGAAAAGCACGGTTTACCTGTACATGTAGTCTCGATGATGTTTATGATCGTGCTCGACGTTCGTTTCCGATTTCGCCCACCGAATTTCAGTCACGAATCCACACGTCGGAATCCGACGATAAACTCCCGCCCAACTGCACACTTCATACTTATTTTTATACTTTTATCATTCATGAGGTAACTCTAACTTTAACGTTTTTTTTTTACTATTTCTATGGATTATTTTTTATTGAAGATTATGTGATGGACTACATGATGATCAATTAGCAAATTTCACTGCATTTAACTACATTTGCTAGTTTATAGTTTAACTAAATTTTTTTTAGCAGTTGCAGATAACTACTTATTGCTACCATGTTGAGACAACTAACAAAAATTAAAATTAAGTACAGTTTGTCTTCGGGGATTCTTGATTATATGAACTATCAAGATTGAATAAAAAATTCAATTACAGTGAAAATACGAGTCTGGTGCGTCATATGAGCTGTAGTGTGCGTCACAAGTATGATATTGCAGAGCAAGAGGTTAAACGAGGTTCTAATAATTTTACACAGTCTCAGTAACTTTAAACAAGGTCCCAATAATTTTAAGCAAAGTTCCAATAATTTTAAACAAGTTCCCAATAATTTTACACAAGGTGCCAATAATTTTGAACAACGTCTTAATAATTTCAAACAAGGTCCTCAAGTTTGTAAATGTTCTTTATTAAACACTCAGCAGATATTTCTTACGTATTTATTTTTTGAAACAGTAAAATTATTCGCAGAAATGTAAATTTTGTGATGGATGAATATTATAAATATCGTGAAGAGCTGAGGAATTTTAGGCAGTGTGATTGCACAAACGGAGCGGAAACTACGGTCTGGCCGCAACTTCCTGTACCGTTGCTTTATCGCGATTCCTCGTCCACAATTCCGATCTGAATCCCGTTGCATTCAGCGACTTCCGGCTGTGAAAAATCCGATGACCGGCTTCGTTAAAATTGACAAGTCGCCTGCTGTGCATCTGGAAATAGAAACCATTACCCGAATTAATATCGTGTTTCAAAAAATAAAAATTGAACATGACTTCGTTTCCATCTTTTAATTTTCCTAAAATGAGTCCTAATAAACACAACTAAATCTTGAATATTGCAACCTCTGCATAATTTACATAATACAAAAATAATTTTACGAACGTTAAAAGTTAAGCCAAGTAGTAAAATAAGTATTTACACAAATTATTACTAGTACCTCCATTAAAAAGAACGAAATTATCTGGTCGTAACAGAGTAGAAACGTGACGGTTTCTACTTAAGCAAAAATTAGACCGGCTATAAATATTCGAAATACCCGTAGAACTCGAGAACGAAATCGAAAGGGAAGTTTCCCGGAGCGAGCGCGAATTTCGCTGACTAGAAACGTTGTTGGCGGTGATTTGATTTCCGCTTAGTCGTTTCGCCGGAAAATTCTCAGGCAGGTTAACGAACTCGAGTACACGACACAAAATTAGTCCAACCACGCTCTGACCGAATTCAAGGCGCGAGCTTCGAAACGTGCTGGTCTCGTGACTCAAAATTATTTATAGTCCGTATTTAAGGGAAACTGGCATCTGCATTCTTTGAGTACACGTTGCTGTCCGGTCAATCTCTAATTCGATCTAAACTGCATCGATAGGTTCCGATACTACGAGCACGAGAAAGGAATGAAAAGGTGTTTTGAATTGGGCAATTTGAAAGCGGAGGATATGGAATTGCGGGATTTCAAATTGGGGGATATGGAATTGTCATATTTCGAATTGGAAAATTTGGAATTCAGGAATTTAGAATTGGAAGCTTTGAAATTGGGTGTATGGAATTGCGAGCTCTGCAATTGGGAAATTTGAAATTGCAAAAATTTGGAATTCGTGGTTTGGAATTGCGAGTTTGCAATTGCAAAATTTGGAATCCGAGAATTTGGAATTGCAAGCTTTGGAATTGCATGTTTTGGGACTGCAAAATTGGAATTGCAAAATTTGGAATTGCGAGCTCTGGAATTGCGAAGTTTGGAATTGCAAAATTTGGAAGTGCAAGCTCTGGAACAGGGAAATTTGGAATTGCGAGCTCTGGAATTGCGAGCTCTGGAACAGGGAAATTTGGAATTGCAAAATTTGGAATTGCGAGCTCTGGAATTGCAAAGTTTGGAATTGGACGATTTAGAATTGCAAGCTTTGAAATTGGGAAATTTGGAATTGCAAAATTTGGAATTACAAGCTCTGAAATTTGGAATTGCAAAATGTGGAATTGCAAGCTCTGAAATTGGGAAATTTGGAATTGCAAAATTTGGAATTAGGAAATTTGAATGTATGGAATTTCTCATTAGAAAATTCCACAGATAAATCCAAAGTGTTCAGTTTCATTCGTATAACGAGAAAATGTAAATGTGAGTAGATAATATGATAATGCAAACGAGTTACGGTGTCCAATGGAATTGGGAAATGTTTACAAAGGTCTATCAAGTTAATGGCCACGATGATCGCAATTAAACTGTACTTATCTAGCAACAGACCAATCGTTCAATTCGTTTCGACCGAACAATAGAACAATGTCCGAGCCTTTTTTCTCCTTCTATTCCCGCTGCACGATTACGTAAGAAGCACTTCGATTCCATATGATCACAAGAATACGTGAAACGATGTAAGAATATCATGCAACGCGCGTCACAGATAATTTTAATCGTTAGTAATAAGCGTTGAAACGCGTGCACAGTGTATTTTCCTTGCTTCGAACGTTTATCCACTGTCGCAATATACAATGAACTCATCGATCTAATACGTGATCCTGAATTAGCATTCGTTACCGATATCCTGGTAGATATTAATCGTCGTAATTATCGAAGAAGAAAACTAAGAGTCAACGAGACGAGTAATCGACCGTACAGAATCAATTAAAGTTTCATTGAACTCTGCAGTTCAATAAAAGAAGCTTCTCTACGTGAGTTCATTTCGCTACGACTATGGGTAGCGGATAAATAAGCTGATTAAGGGAGCTTGATCGAACCCGTTTAATCGATACAGCGAAAAAGGAGAGAAAGTAATAAGCGACAGTTTACCGCGTTGACTAATTCTTGGAGGAAATGAACTTTTAACGACTGCACTTTACGCTTTACGAAAGACTATTTCGTTCTGTGAAAGAGTATTTCCTTCTATTTTATTTTGTTTGCGTTATTTGAAGGGGATAATTAATCTGATCAATAGGAACATTTTAGTAATATCTTAATCACTTTCATTTTTGATGACTGATAAAATATGCATAACACGATGAAGACCTACTGAAGTTGACATTGTCAATCATTTTAAGTGATTAGAGTTACATGAAGTAGTAGTTGAAGTACATGAAGTACTATCAAGTTCATGTCGCTTTAAATTAAAGATATCAACAGGTCACTTTAAAAGTTTGACCTAAAGACATACAAACGACAAGGATAAAGTAGAAGCAAAATATACTACAGTATTTTACATATATTTACTAGTAATTCTTTGGTTAGAATGTACATGCTATTTATTACAAATAATTGATAATAAAACATAATTAAAAATATTTATTAACGAACTTATTTCTGTATTTTGTACATAAGGGATGCATTTATGCAAGAGGGTTGGTTAAGGTACTCAAGTTAATATGAAAATGATAATATGGTTTGTAAAAGAAACGTTTGATGTGTTGCAGGGTCTCAGCGGTGATTTGGGAGCCCGAGAAGTTCTCATTGGCGAATTGCGAGAAGCTGCCGAACCTCTGCGGGAGGGTTGCGCTGCAGAGGTCCGCGAGAAGGTCGAAGCAGCGGTAAATGAGGCCGTGCAGGCCTGGGAGGACACCAGGGCCGAATTAGATGCCCTTTGCACCAAGTATCAGCACGCGTGCAGATTGTGGCAACAGTACAAAGATTCGAGTGCCGCGGTGAAGGCTTGGGTGGACACCCAGATGGACAGCGTTGCTAACCTGCCACCTGAAGAAGCCGTCAAGCACATCAAGGTAAGCTTTTTGATCAGTGAAAGGAGTCTTGAGAAATAGGAGAATTTGGGGGTTTGAAAATTTAGGAATTTGGGAATTTGGAAATTTGGAAATGTGGGAATTGGATAGTGTGGAAATTTGGGAATGTAGAAATTGGACAATGTAGGAATTTGGGAATGTAGAAATTAGACAATGTGGAAATTCGGGAATGTGGAAATTAGACAGTGTGGAAATTAAAAAATGTAGTAATTGGACAATATGGGAATTCGGGAATGTAGAAACTGGACAATGTGGCAATTTGGAAATATAGAAATTGGACAATGTGGAAATTTGGAAATATAGAAATTGGACAATGTGGAAATTTGGAAATGTAGAAATTCAGAAATGTAGTAATTGAACAAGGTGGGAATTTGGTAATGTAGAAATTGGACAATGTGGAAATTTAAGAATGTAGAAATTGGACAATATAGAAATTTGGAAATGTAAAAATTGAGGAAAGAGAAAATTTGGAAATGTAAAAGTTGAGAACGTGAAGCTTTAAAAATAAAATAGAAACAAGTTGATGAAAACACGATGACGAAAGTGGAAAGATTTCGAGAACGTATATATAGAATTTGAATCATCGGATAACATATACCTACGCAATGCACAATTTGTTTTTGGAAAGATTTAATTTATCGCTTTAACAGTAAAGTAACGTTTTCAATGTTCCTCTTCTGTTTGGATTTCGTCGGGTCGGATTGTCCTGACAAAACATGAGTCATCGTTACAATACATGGTGGACCGGGGGTCATAGAAAGTAGCCTAATAAAACAAACACAATAAACTACCTAAACCATTTAAGAGACTTAATACAAAGAAACCAACAATATTACATTAATTATTTAAACATTACAATACCCTTCATTTAAATATTTAATAAATTTTATTATAGAAATATCTATTTCACAAAGGTTAAATAACAAAAGCCTTGAAAACAAGGTATCATTGTTATCATAAACGATGACATAATATTCATTATCGAAATTGTGCACTTTAAAGACAGGCTGTCTATCAATCTCCGATAAGACAATTCGAAGAGTTATCGGACCTCATAGCAACAATTTTTGAGAGAACCTCAAACAATCGATATCTCCAATATTTTAGGACCCTAACGCATAGAAATTACAGCACGTAGTTACAACCCGTAGATGACATAACGCGTTAAAAATATAACAGAGAGATTCATGGAGATTACCACGCGTGGCCATCTGACACGTACAAAATACAGCACATAAGGAATACAATGCGTGGAAAGTACAACACGTTGGGAATACAACGTGTGATGATCTAACTCTTAAGGTACTGGACGCATATCAATCTAACACGCGACCATTCTACGCATAACAATACTACATAGTTATTTTACGATACTAGTTTTGGTGGAGATCCATGAACTCTTTTACTTTTAATGTGTACGATTTGACAAGGTTCCACATATGAACACCTCACATGAATGCACTAATGCATTGCATTATTCTGAACATTCAATTGTACCATAACACATGTGCATGATTTAGTTTCTTAATTTAAAGAAACACTAAAAAAGATATTAGTTAAATTTCAACCTTATGTACCTCATACATTATATGTACATGTAATATATGAACTGTGTTAGTAGCTACACATATGATACACACAGTGAAACTGCACTCCTCTTCATTCAATTGTACCATAACACATGTGCATAATTTAGTTTCTTAATTTAAAGAACAATTAAAAAAGATATTAATTAAATTCAAACTTATGTACCTCATACATTATATGTACATGTAATATATGAACTGTGTTAGTAGCTACACATATGATAAACACAGTGAAACTGCACCAACCAATAATACAAAATTAATTTTTATAAAATTAAATGTTTGAAGCTGCAGTCTCTTATGCTAACAAAAGTTCCTTCAAAAAGGTCCAAAGTGAAATTGTACCATAACACATGTGCATGATGCAGTTTCTTAATTTAAAGAAAAACTGCAAAAGGTATTAATTAAATCTCACATCCACCCTTGAATTAATAGTTACAATATTTTGTATAAGTATTTTTTAACTAACTCCGCATTGCACATGTAATATATGAACCATATTAACAGTCCCATATATGATAAACACAGTGAAACTGCGCTAGCCAATAATAGCAAACTAATAATTTAAAAAAGATTAAATGCTTGAAGCTGCAGTCTCTTATACTAACAAAAGTTCCTTCAAAAAGGTCCAAAGTGAAATTGTACCATAACACATGTGCATGATTCAGTTTCTTAATTTAAAGAAAAACTGCAAAAGATATTAATTAAATCTCACATCCACCCTTGAATTAATAGTTACAATATTTTGTATAAGTATTTTTTAACTAACTCTACATTGCACATGTAATATATGAACTACATTAACAGTCCCACATATGATAAACACGGTAAAACAGCGCCAGCCAATATTAAAAAATTAATAATTTAAAAAAGATTAAATTTTTGAAGCCACTCCCACGCGAACAAAAGTCCCTTTGAAAAAATGAAATAGCCAGGGGATGAAGATAAATGACGTCATAAAAAATAATGAAATACCCCACCCAAAAGAATATTGGAATCAGCGTACACCCTCGAAACGTGTCCCTTGAATGGAAGCAGTGTCAACGTCCCTAGCCGAAGCCGCTCGTCTATACGATTCACCCTACGCAAGTGCGAGAAAACGTGTGTGTCTGGCAGAGTGCGAGGGTAGGTCGTTGAAATACAGGGCAACAGAGTCGCTCCCCACTTGGTCGGGGTATGCGCATCGATC
This sequence comes from Megachile leachella, assembly GCA_963576845.1. Classification (NCBI taxonomy): domain Eukaryota; kingdom Metazoa; phylum Arthropoda; class Insecta; order Hymenoptera; family Megachilidae; genus Megachile; species Megachile leachella. The sequence continues at coordinate 12,994,369 of OY756257.1, forward strand.
CCCGGAGACGGCAGTCTGGTCCAGAGCGTCGGGACGCTTGTTTCTCTCCTCTGTCGAGCTTCTCGTTATCGCGCACGTTTCTCCGATAACGTTGCAAACACGAATCACGCTGGATTTTACCGAATCGCTTCATTCGTGCCATTTCCGGCCGATCGAAAATTCGAAGCATGTGCGACTCCAGACGACACGTGCGCGGTCCTCTTCTTGCTTCCGTGCGTGACTCGCCGTGAAAAATAGGAACGGTGACCTAAATTGAGATAACATGTGCACACCCGAGGAGATTAAGGTACGATCGAAGAAGGATTCCGCGATATCGCCGGGTGGACAGTGAAAGGGCGTTCTCGTTTCTTCGTGGAATTGAAGATATCTCGGTTCTAGTCTTTATTTTCTTTTCTCCGCTTTCTCCCTTTTTATCCCGTTTGCGTATGTCGTGTGGTTTCACCAGCACGTCTGAAAGCGTTGCGTTGTTCCCCGAGTCAACCCTTGTCTGTCGATATCTCGAACGCTGATTCTGCGGGAGAATCTCTGTTCCTGCGTGCAGTGCGCTCTACTGAAATAGAATTTCTCTGATGCCTCGTGAGTGCTGCGCTAATCTAGCAAATTGCCGAGGATACCTTCGGATTATGTGTCACTTGCATTCGTGACGTACCGTTTTCTTTAACCATCTTCTATTTTAACCTCTGCAAATTTTATATCTGAAGTTCCATCTAAAATTCTTGCTTTTGAAACAACATAATTAACACTCATAACTGATATCAATATTACAATAATTTTTCTATCAGAAAGAAAATAGACAGTCTGTCAGTTTCGTACTAATATTAGCAATGTATTAAAATAAAAACTGCTGAATGATCCAACAATTAAAACAAGAAAGTATGTAATAAATATCATATAAGTCTACTTACTAATAATCCACAATAATCGCAAAAATGTATACATGTACCATTGATAATAAAAAGCATGACGCTCGATCAAGTTGCATCCACTTGACGCGTGTGTCATTCGTACACGTCCCGCTTTTTTACCACCGTTCCCCTCCTCTTTTTCATTCATTCATTCGTGCCATTCATTTACGTGTCATTCACACAAACATACCCTCGCATATATGGTTGTTTTCTACGATAGATGAAACTCGAAATCGGAAAATCGTTCGAGCAACGCAACGTTATCGTTACTGTGTGCTACAGTGGTCTCCCCTTTTCTTTTTTCAAGAAATAACACAAATTTATATTTAGCTCACGCTCGATCCCGCTATCTTTAGCGTGTAGTTAACAGGTTTCTGAAATCTTAAAGTGTCCACGAGAAACGTGATAATAGCATGAGACTCCTTAATCGTGGTTGTTTCGCAAACATGTGACTCGGTGATAAAAATTGTAATCTCTTTAATTCTTGTTTGTGGTGATGTAGTTGATGCATGTGGTAAATGTGAGGAGGACGCGTTGTAATTTGGATGCGGTGTAATTTCGACGCGTTGTAATTTGGATGCGTTGTAATTTCCACGCGTTGTAATTTCTACGCGCTGTAATTTCTACGCATTGAAATTTCCAAGCGCTGAAATTTCCATGCGTTGTAATTTCTACGCGCTGAAATTTCCACGCATTGTAATTTCTACGCGCTCTAATTTCCACGCGCTGAAATTTCCACGCGCTGAAATTTCTACGCGCTGAAATTTGGATGCGTTGTAATTTCCACGCGCTGTAATTTCTACGCTCTGAAATTTCCACGCATTGTAATTTCTACGCGCTGAAATTTCCATGCGTGGTAATTTCTACGCGCTGTAATTTCCACGCGTTGTAATTTCCACGCGTTGAAATTTCCACGCGTTGTAATTTCTACGCACTGTAATTTGGATGCATTGTAATTTCTACGCGCTGCAATTTGCACGCGTTGTAATTTCTACGCGCTGAAATTTGGATGCGTTGTAATTTCCACGCGCTGTAATTTCTACGCTCTGAAATTTCCACGCATTGTAATTTCTACGCGCTGAAATTTCCATGCGTGGTAATTTCTACGCGCTGTAATTTCCACGCGTTGTAATTTCCACGCGTTGTAATTTATGCGTGCTGTAATTTCCACGCGCTAAAATTCCCACGCGTTGTAATTTCTGCGCCTTGTAATTCCCACGCGTTGTAATTTCTGCGCCCTGTAAGTCCCATGCGTTGTAATTTCTACGCGCTGTAAATTTGACGCGTTGTACTTTCGACGCGCTGTACTGTCAACGCACCGTAATCTCAGCGCATTATAATTCCATCCCGCTGTAATTTTGACGCGCACAATAAAATCCCCAACTTCTAAGGAAGTCTCGAATACACAACGCACCTAATTACACTACAAACCCCACCAAAGACAGCACCGCAAGAACTAAAACTCAAACTTCCAAATTTGCAATGAAAACTTACTACAGTTCACAGCAACATAAGTGCATACATTATGCATGCATTAATCAACAAGAGCAATTTATGAACTTCGAATTTTCCGCAGATTTGCGAGGAAACAATGGCGGAACACAAGGAAAGGTTGGCGGAACTTCGTGGCCTGGTTGCACAAATTGCATCCGACGTTGGTCTGGATGCAAGCGGACCATTGCACTGCGAAGTTGAAGCCCTCGGACAACGTCTCGAAGACATCCGTGAAACGCTGTCGTGTCTCGCAGACGCGGCAGACGCTCGTGCCCTCAACCAGGAGTATGCACGTGGCGATTTATGTCAGGCAAAAAATTTCTTGGGTGCCGTCCAACAGGCAAGTATATGTTATACTAAATTGTGTAATCTTTTCAGCGGTTTTATTTTTTGAGACATTCTTTAACCTTCGGGTTCTATGGCTCTTAAATGTTAGGAAATGGGGTCGGAAAGTTGAAACAACTATAATTGTGATGGTTTTAGTCATAGAGTAGGATCGTAGAAATCATTCGTCAACGTCTTGATTTTATTTAGTACTGAATTATTAAGTAATTATTTGTTAAAAGTAATTATTGTGTTGAATTTTAACGAGGAGTATTGAAGAGTAGTTGATCAGGGGTTGCATTTTTATTGCAGTAGCACGTCATGCTTGTTCCACGTTCAATCGACCTATCGAAAGTTTTCCGGGAAACTCGTAAACCTACCGTTTCATAAATATTTTGACCACGTGTTAGCAATATCGATGAAAAACGTGTTGACACGTATGCTTAACGCTGTACAGTTAGCACCACCTCGTGTTTATTTCAATTAGCGTCTGACGTTGCTCGAAACATAACTACTCTTCCTCAACCGAGGTCATTGTTCGACAATCAGAATTCGAGAATCATTTCGATCAGTCAATTTTCTATTCTCAGAAATTCTGTGACCAGATTGAAGATCGTCGGTAAGCATCCATAACGAGCGATTAATTTAGAATCGATAAATCGCGTGAAACGAGAGTCGTCGCGACGCTCGAGATTCCACGGGGCGGATTTCTGAGAAGGGTTCTAAGAGAGTTTCGTGTTGAACAGCACATGCTTCGTGTTCTCTTATTCTGGCCTTCGCGGATTCGTCTGGAATCGTGAGATGCCTTTGATCGCGCCTACAAACTTCATCTTTAAATTCCAGTCAAGAATTCAAATTCTAGTTCTTTTCATATAAATAATGATGACATAGAGACAAGATGATATTTCTATAAATAAAGTTGCAAGTGTGTTATCCTTCGAAGAGTTCATCAAGGTGATTTTCTTAGTTCTTCGGATACTGACGCGTCCGTCAGTTTCCGGCGTGGCTATTGGTGCTTGGCACAAGCTCAATCATTACCTCGCACGCGCGTTTATATTTTAATCGCGTTAGTTCCGAAACAATTTGTTGTGTCAAGGCCGAAGGGCTTGAAAACCGGGGCTGGCAATTACATCGGTCACGAAATCCGCAACAGCTGAATATCCGGCCGTGCACCCGCGCCACTCTTGCCGAAACTTTCGATTGCAACCCCTGTTTCCGATCGAAATTACAACAGCATCGTCCACGATGATGTCGATAGTAATCCCAAGGTTAAGCGAAAAATCGATGCTGGTAGATCGAGTGCACTCGAGATAAGAGCCTTCCTCCTTTCCTTACATAATTTTTCTCTTGCAGAGTCTGACAGCAGTCAGCCAGGGCGAATCAAAGGAGCAGTTGACGCTCCTGCGTAACCACCTCCTCGCGCTGACGTGCACGGAGCCCCAGCTGCAATCAATCAAGGAGCGCAGTTTAGAGGTGTCTTCGCAGGAGCCGTCGGTTGTCGAAGTTCTTCAGCTATGGCAGAAGGTCTTCAGAGAAACCTTCCAACAGTATCATCGCCTGTCGGCTCGTCTAGTCAAAACCCAGGATGGCGCGACCGCCCTTAAACTCTGGCAAGAGTACTTATCCCACGTGCAGGATTTCCTATCGAACGACGTTCCCGGTGATTACAACGGCCTGTCGGAGCATAGGAATCTGTGCGAGGTCCATCGGAACCTCCTGACTGATCAGCAGAATCTCATCCTCACGGTTCGGTCCGAGGAGGGCGGTAATCTGTCGACTACGGAACAGTTCAATATCCTGACGAACCTGCACAACGAAACCTTGGCGAAGATCATGGAGAGGCATGCGGCGGTTCGCGACAGATTGGCCGCATGGGACAGGTACAAAGTTAACCAAAGTAAACTACTGTCCTGGTTGAAAGAGGTGGAACGAGAACGAAGTCAGCTGCACCTTCGGTTCATTCATCTAAGAAGACTGGACAAGATCCTGCAGAGGATACAGACGTTGCTGGATAAGGTACCGGAAGGTGAGAGTCAGTTGGAGGCTCTGCAGGAGCAGCAGGAGTCGCTGCTGGTCAATTGCGACGAAGCGTTGGCGGTGTCCATACGTATGGAGCTCGCGGCCGACTCGCAAAGGATAGCTAACCTAAGTGCCAGTTTGGAGACCTGGAGAGACTTCATCCAGAGGATACAGAAACTTCATGGAGAATACGAGGAGCAGACGAAGGAGGTCAGCTCCACGTTCGACGAAATTAGCCAGGCTTTAAGCACGGCGTTCCACGCGAAAGCCGCGAGCCTCTCGAGGACCAACGAACAGCTGGAGTCTATCCGCCAACTGCAGAACAGGCTATCGACCATGAGCACGGATTTAGAATCCCTCGGTGTCATTACGGAGCAGTTGAGGGAGTGTCTGAGTCCGTCGGACATGAAGACCTTGAACCAGCAGCGAACTCTTCTGTGTCAGCAACACGGGGACCTCGAGCACCAAGCAGCGTTGTTAGTATGCAGGTTAGAGGAGCGTTGCGGCCTCTACGATCGCTGGAAGGACAAACTGGGTAGACTGTTCACGTGGATAGAGGAGACGGAGACTAGAATACAGAACTGTGACGCTATGACCCCGAACGAACCCGAGGAGACGTTGAAGAGACTGGAGTGCGAGTTGCAGGCAGAGATCGCTCTGAAACAGAGGGACCTGTCGTGGCTGCAGAACACTGGACAAGATTTGATCGAAGTAGCCGAGGAGAAGGAGAGGGAGACCCTTCAGCGATCTTTGGACGAAGTGAACGAAAGGTGGGATCGGTTGTTAGCCATGGGCAAAGCCAGAGCTACCAAGCTGGTCGATCTGATGAGGACCATGGACACCTTGGAGAGGAGGATCAACGAACTGAGAAGCTGGCTGGCCAGCGTCGAATCTCAACTGTCGGAGACCTTCGTGATCGAGAAGATCGATCAGAGTTGCATCGACAAGAAGCTCCAGGATCACGAACACCTTCAGAAGATCATCGAGGCTGAGAGCGGGAACGTCGGCGAGGTGTTGAACCTTTGCGAGATTCTGTTGAAGGACTGTGACACGTGGAAGGCATCTTTCAACACTGACACCATCAAGGCTGGCGTGGAAGGTTTAGAACGAAGGTGGACAGCGACCTGTGTAAAATCTGCGGAACGAAAGGGCAAGATCATCCTCGCCTGGAAGATTCTTCAGGAGCTGGAGAAGATCAGGATAGAACACGAGGACTGGCTCAGGGAGACAGACACCGTTCTGTCGGATCTGGAGAACAACCTGGACGAGGTTTCGAAGGAGGACTCGAAGAAGGCGATCGAAAGGGCGAAGAGTATTCTCGAGGACGTGGAGGGTCACGAATCCGTGATGAAGATAATCGAACAGAACTTTGGTCGCCTAGCGAGAACCGGCCTAGAGCCCGATAATCTGAAATCACTTATCAGCGGAACCCGGCAGCTTATCGATAAGTGGCAAACGTTGAAACCTAGAGTCAACGCTGTTCTATTGGCGCTTCAACAAGGTCAAAAGAATTATCGCGACTTCATTACGGTGCACGGGGCAGCGGTAGTCGGATTGACGCAAGTCGACGTTCGATTGACGAGAACGCAACACCTGGCCACGCCTGAACAGAAGGCGTCTGTTCGACGAAGACTGCAACAATTAAACGAGATCGAGGAAGAATTAAGAACCCAGAACATCACCCTACAGAAAGCTGACGAGTTGGCGCTGAAGGTTATGCAAGAATGTCATCCGGATGACGTGGCGACGATCCAGGAACTAGTAGACGAGTACCAATTGCTATGGAAGGACATCAAGAAGAGGGTAGCCTCGTTGAGGGCGGAAATCGAGGGTCAGGGGAAACAGGAAGTTGACGAAGCTGTGCAAGTGGAAACTTTGAAGTTCGAACAGGACACTGCTGTTCAAGTGGACACTTTGCCGAGGCTACTGAGGATGACTTCGAGTGACGCGTACTTGATGGAACTCGAAGCCGCGTTGGCGGAGTGCAACGATGCGTTGGACACTCTGGAAATAGCCGTTACCCCGGATCCTGTTCCTGGACCTGGGCTAAATGCGGCTGCTAGAAATATTGTAAGTGCAGTGTTCTTGGTATCGGAGTATTGTTGACATAGATGTGGAGTAGCACTTGTGGCATATCAGTTTGAAGCTTGAGGTTTGAGAAAAATAACTGTGTACACTGTTTAGTAATATAAAATGGCAGATTAAAATGAACCACACGAAACACTAATTTATTAGTGCTAATTACAAGTTCAATGTTATTTAATGAGTCAATTATTTTATTGTGTGCTACTCTAGGGTATCAGCTATTTTATATTGAGAATACATCATTTATATAATAATTTTCTTATGGCTTTAAGTTTTATATCACAAGTGCTGCTCTGATATTTTCGTCATCGACTTCCTACGTTTAGAATTTCCTACGCTATTAAAATTTCTTCGTACTCTAAAACCTGTCCTCCTTCACAGAGTAAATTGATCGGACGTTGTCAATCATCGATCGAACTGGTTCGTCATTTGCACAGTTTGCTCATAGAAGACGGGAAATTGAGTGCTCAGGTTGCCAAAGCTGACGAGGTTACAGCATTGACGAATAGATACGAGAGTCTCTTGATACTGGCAAGAACTCGTGAACAACAAATTAGAGAACTCAGGTAAATTGTTTAATACTGTAAGACTTGATTAACCCAACGTTAAACGATGACTTTTTCATACACAGTCTATCAGCGACGTTTACACCTCCCCCTGTGATCACTGAGTGTTCCCCTTTCGCACTAACAATTTCTCATTAACACTCATTAACGTTCGTTCATTTCGTGCCTGCTTTTCTCCGCTCGTTTCGCACCGACAAAATGTACAATATTTTGACAATGGAGGATATTGTTATAATGGAGAGTAGATTCTTTTACTTTTTACATTTAGTACTCAGAGATCAAGCTTAAAAAATTTCAAGTTCTTAACTTTTCAAACTTTCAAATTCTCAAGTTTTCAAAATTTCTAAACTTCAGTCTCAACATTTTTTTTCCAAACACTGAAAGTCTCATCTTACTCCTAAATTCCCTGTCTCAAATTCTCAGTGTCTCAAGTGTTCAAACTTTTTCGAGATTTAAAACCTTGTTACTCTTTCCAACTTGCACATAGACTCATATCTCGTTATCGTCCACACAAGTAAAATAAAATTTTCTCTTGCAGCGATAACGGAAGACTGACCTGTCCATTATGTTCGCGCCACAATTGGGCTCAACTAGAGAACGATCTTTGGAGATTAGAAAAGTGGCTGGAGTTCGCCGAAGGCACTCAAAGTGAACAACATTCGCCACCGAGCAGCATAGAACAATTGGAGGACGTGATTCAAGACCATCGTGAATTTCTGCTCGATCTCGACTGCCATAAGAGCATCCTCGTCAGTCTGAACACAGTGGGTGCTCATTTAGCCGACCACATAGAGGAATTATGTCGAGCCACACAGCTCAGAGACAGATTGACCGTCGCGAACACGAGATGGGACAAAGTGTGTACGCTCGCTTCCCGTTGGCAGGAACAGCTGCAAGTTGCCCTCATGTCGAACCAACAGTTTCATCGCATTATCGAGGAGCTGCTCGCGTGGCTAGAGAAAACGGAAATCAGTATCAGGGCCAGTGAACCTGTTGATCTCACGGAATCGACCGAAATTATGACCGCCAAGTACAATAAGTTCAGGTAAATTTTTGGAATTTGGTTTGGGGAATTGGGGAGGTGGGGATTTGGAGGGTTCAGAAATTGGGGAGATGGGAATTTGGAGGGTTGAGAAATTGGAGAATTAAGAATTTGGGGGGTTGGAAGGTGGACGCTTGAGAAATTGGGGAGATGGGAATTCGGGAATTTTGGAATTTGGAGAGTGGAGAATTTGGGGGTTTGGAAGGTGGACGCTTGAGAAATTAGGGAGATGGGAATTCGGGACTTTTGGAATTTGCAAAGCTGAGAATTTGGAGGTTTGGAAGGTGGACGCTTGAGAAATTGGGGAGATGGGAATTTGGGAGTTTTGGAATTTGGAGATTTGGAAGGTGGACGCTTGAGAAATTGGGAAAATGGGAATTCGGGACTCTTGGAATTTGCAAAGCTGAGAATTTGGGGTGTTGGGAGATGGACGCTTGAGAAATTGGGGAGATGGGAATTCGGGACTCTTGGAATTTGCAAAGCTGAGAATTTAGAGTTTTGGAAGATGGACGCTTGAGAAATTGAAAAAATGGGAATTCGGTACATTTAGAATTTGCAAAGTTCAAAATTTGGGGTCTTAGATGTAAAAGAATTAGTACATTTGACAAATTATGAATACAATAGTAATTCGACAATGTAGAAACATACAAACTTGTATATTTAAGCCAATAATATAAAGATATGACTAAAAATTTCAACGACAACATACTAACAAAACCAACATTTTTCAGGGAGCTGAGAAGTGACCTAGAACGATGTGAACCCCGAGTTCTGTCTCTCCAAGAGTCAGCAAACCAATTATTGGACGAGAAAGGCGAAACCAGAGCACGCCTACAGGAGCTCCGACTCAGGTTGCAGTCTTTACGACGACTGACAGGGATATACGCTTTAAAATTAGGGGCAGCGTTGGGAATGGACCCTAGAGACGTTGGACTTGCAGCCACTACGTCCTCCCTCGCTTCCCTTTCTCAAGACGTAAGCTACATTCTAAACTGCTACTTATCGATGGAAAACTCGAGACTTCGCTGAAATTGTCGATTTTATTTCGTAAGATGCGGAACGATAGTTTTTAGGAAAATTTGCAGGGAACGTCAGTGCTCTGTGGATGGTCTCCCTTGGTAAATTATCAGTTCAGATTTGTGCACTTACGTCGTAGGATCACTTTAATCGATATTTAATTATGTTGAGGCATGGGTTGCAAAATCCGACAAAATTTATGGAAAAAGCAATCTACATTAAATTTTTAGGGGTGGGTTTTCAAATTTGGATAATCTATACATCTTTAAATTTAATTAGACAGCACATCACTAGGTATATTTTGTGGAAGACTCTTTGATTTACTTTACTCATCACACACTGTAAATTGTTTATATTACAATTAGATCAACCCTCGATTGATGAATATTCTGTCATTACTTGTTTGTATAAAACATTTTTATCGTCGGAATTTTATTAACCCATGCCGTTTATTATCAGTAGCATTCACACGCACAGTACCTTATTGTTTGTGTTTTCTCTTTTACTGTATTGTAGCTGCTCGACGAAGCCGCCTCTGGATCCGTTCAACCCCGCGACGCCTCCGGCACAGAGTATGTTCTTTTACGTTTTTAATTTCTGAGCAATCTTGCAATTTAATAAACATACATATTGGAGAAAAATCTTGATGACTCCATTTTTATTATCACAATTCTTAAAATAAACGTAGACATTTTTGGACACAATTATTATAATCCACAGGTACATTGAGGTACATACTTTTAATAGTTCTAGTACCATATAGTTCCAATACTACATCGTTATACAGAATTAAAATTACTTATCTTTTCAAGAGATCAATGTTCCTAAAGTCTTTCTAAGAGACCAATCACTGTCCACGTTTATTTTGAAGGAACACTAAAATCTGTAAATGGATTTGGAATGATAATAATGCTATGGAATTAATTGTACCTGTTTCAGTGGTGACGATGGCCAACGAACGGTATTGTCTCGAGGATACCGTTTCCTGGGCCGAGTGTTGAGGGTCTCCTTACCGATCCAAGCTCTCATGCTCCTAGTCCTTGGCGTCGCCTCCTTAGTCCCCTCAGCCGAAGAAGACTACAGCTGTATGCTGTCGAACAACCTTGCCAGAAGTTTCACCCCAATGGTCGTCTACCCGAACGGACCGCCGCCGATTTAACATTAAAAGGACACTCAAAACGCACCAACTTCGGTCCTCGAAGAACTTTCAGTCGAAACATTCAGAAAAACCGCGGCAAACGGAAACGTCATCTGCGTAGCTACTTAACTAGCCTGTCGTGCGATGTACCATTTCCATCATGTTATAGATGAAGACTCAATGGATCTCCATGAGATCTTCGAGACGATCGAAAGGTGTTTCGATCGCCTCGAGGATCGTACATTTTGGCCAAGACGATTTTTACACGTGTGATATAACGTTTCTAGTTGTGTATAACGTTATGGACCAAGAGACAAACGATTGTACGGCTCCGTTTCGCTTATTTATACGTAATTGTGATCTTCGTGCAATACGTTCTTGTGCATTCCGGAGAGAATGCGCGGGAATAATTACGACCACTCGAACGATTTAACACGGTTATCGACGAATTTGTTCCGGTTTCGATCTGTTGAAAACCCCCTTCCCACGACATTCCATGTAACATTACCGCGTTTCTATTTATACGAACACATATTCACATTGTAGATATCGTTCCTTTGATACGACTATTGATTTTTCACTTTTTCTTTCTTCTTCGAGGTTTAGGTTTTGTTTGTACAGAGAACGTGAGAGCGAGAGAAAGAGAAAAAGCGAGAAAGTATTAATGTCACATGGAATGCGCGAAACGTGTTATTAAATTATTAGAAACGATTTATTATTAACGAATCGCTTTACGTGCACACACAGACACAACCGCGAAACTTGTTACGAGAAGAACGATATTATATGTACTCGAGTTTCGCGTTTTACGGCTAGTACGTAAACGAGAGATTAATATAACCTTGTTCCGACTTTATTTTTTATACGTTGCGTTTATAAATCGAGAATAGAGAAGCGGTTCGATATAAAAAGAGTAATGGAGAACGAAACGTCCACTGACCGATTTCCTCGGCGTCGCCGAGTAATCGCGACAGTCATTGGTGCTAGTTCGATGGATAGAAAGAAAACACGATAATATATAAATTATAGGATTCATCTTTTCCGTTGTTTTTTTAACACGTAATTGAAGGTGAACGATAAAAAAGACATCGCATAATGAGTCGCATAATAATAAACGAAGTTACCGTTGCCTGATGAAGATGTTTTACTCGCGAGAACGATAATTACAGGATACGCACAAATGGATCACGAATTCTATTCGAGGTACAAACAAAAGAAATAAACGAACCGACTGTATTTAACGGCCCCGCTAGAATTTCGCTTCCTAATTTAAAAATGGTATCTTGCTTGCTACGCGACCGAGCTTTGTTATGTATTTTTGTAAGGACAGAGCTTTCCGAAGACGGTGTACATCTGTCGATGTAATATAATTACAATAAATTGAGACCTATACGAAAGTTGTCTAATTTGTCACTCAAACCTCTTTGCATTCACACCTGCTTATTAATCCAAGCGTTCTTAACTACAGACTTGAATAGTAGTTTAGAAGCAACATGTAGGTGTTAGGTTAGCATACCATATTAGAAATCAACCCCTTGCGTGATATTTTCAGATATATTCTTTAACCTTTAAAAAAATCTGAAGGAAAATCAGGCAGTCTTTATGGTATTCTATTTTCTCTAAACCATTTACGATACGTATGTTGTGACATCAAATAAAACGTCAGATAAAATTAACATTGATCGGGTCGAAAATACCCCAGACTTTGAAAAAATATTTTTCAGGCATCCTGTTCTCCAAGAATAAACACATTATGATTATTAACTCCCTGGTGTTTTAGAATTGCTAACACGGAATGAAACTCACAGAGGTAAAATAAAAATTAAATTAATTAGTACTGTGGAAGTAGATATGGGAATTGAAAACATGTACAATGTTAGAAACTGTATTTACCTGGAAAACAAAATAATGTGATGTATACAATAAACAATTATTGACGCTTTAGTTATCGCCTGAGATTATTAAAATTCGATTCTAAGTGGAAGAACAAACGTGCAGTTTGAACAAACGTCGCTGCTCAAAATATTAAGGATAAGAAGTCGAAGATGCAATTATTACAATTGAGATATTTGTTATAATTGACACCTGCTAAATTAAAAAAATTTAAAGATTGATAGCACTACTAAAAACAAAGATAACTAGAAGAGTAGTGAAATAAATAAAATTGCATTAACACGCAAATTACAGAGCAAAATTACCCGACTAACAATTATTATTATCTCGTTCTATGAATCATATTACACATGCAATTATGATAATAATCAACGAGTTAACACTTCCCTTTAATTTCCCTAGAGGCTCATTCTATTCTGCACCGATATTTTCTCCATTCCAAAAAAAATTGTCTACAAAATCACTTGATGCAGTCCCAGATGCATTCTTCTTCCAAACGGAAAGTTTCTCAAGGTAAAATCTTCCATCATTCCAAGAATCCGCGACGTAGTCGATCAGACTTTTAGCGTCGCGATCATAGACTACGTTTATCAGCTATTTCGTTTAATCAGATTCGATTAACGTGCTGATATAAACAGATTGATATGAACATTTGTGGCTGACTAATTATCGTACAAATTAAATGCATATGAGGCTATTATTATCTCTAAGCTTTTGAGCGCTGGAGTTTAAATCTCTAGATGCATACATATTTATCGTCTGGAGGAATTTCGACGCTTGGTAATTTCACGCATGGAAATTCGACGCATGATAATTCCAAGCGTGGTAATTCCACGCATGGTAGTTCTACGCATGGTAATTCCACGCATGGTAATTAGAGGCGTAATAATTCCACGCATGGTAATTCTACGCGTAACAATTCTACGCGTGATAGTTCTACGCATGGCAATTCCACGCGTGGTAATTCTACGCGTGGTAATTCTACGCGTGGTAATTCCACGCATGGTAATTCTACGCGTGGTAATTGGACACGTGGTAATTCTAAGCGTGGCAATTTTACGCGTGATAGTTCTACGCATGGCAATTCCACGCGTGATAGTTCTACGCATAGCAATTCCACGCGTGGTAATTCGACGCGTGGTAATTCGACGCGTAGTAATTGGACGCGTGGTAATTCGATGCGTGGTAATTCGATGCGTAGAGATTCGACGCGTGGTAATTCGATGCGTGATAATTCGGCGCGTGGTAATTCGACGCGTGGTAATTCGATGCGTGGTAATTCGATGCGTAGAGATTCGGCGCGTGGTAATTCGATGCGTGGTAATTCGATACGTCGAAATTCGACGCGTGGTAACTCGAACGCGTGGTAATTCTAAGCGTGGCAACTCGAACGCGTGGTAATTCTAAGCGTGGTAACTCGAACGCGTGGTAATTCGACGAGTGGTAACTCAAACGCGTGGTAATTCTAAGCGTGATAATTCCACGCACTATAATTCCCCGCAAATGAAACCAAAATAAAAACAAATTAAAAATTAGTCTTCACCATTAAGTTACAGTATCTCCTCGTTCCCGCTATTTCTAATTTACATCTAAATACAGGAACTGCAATACCTGTCACTATTAATAACACCTTGGAAGCGGTTTCCATTTTCCTGATAATTCGACTCACCGTAAGATGCAGGATTGCATAAAAAAACCTGATCCACGTGTTTGTCCGAGAGCGCAAGATAGAAACGCGTCGATTTAAATCGAATCCGCACATGTCTATCCTGGATCAAATCCCGCGGAGTTTATTAGCAGCTGCATGCAAGGTATAGTAAACGAAAGAAAAATTATTGTAAAAACGAAACACGTGTTTGCGCAAGCGCCTCGTTCACACCATGTCCAGTGATAACGAAAGGTATACTAGTGTTGTAAAGACATTAGTCCAGCTAAGAGGATTTTTCATTCGATAATGAGAATCGAATACAGATCTGGCTGTTAGAACGTCACGTTGTTTAAGTTTCGTTTCTTAACTCGCGACGGTAACATGTCGGATTCGAACAGACAGACCAAAAGTTTGAACGATATTCCAGCGGTTTTTAAAAAAAGAGAGATTAATAATGACAAGTTGGAACTTCCGAATGTTTCTTTGGGAAACATGGCGGAAATCCGTCGATTGGAAAATATTTCCAATGAAAGCAAATTACTAAATATTCTAAAATGTAGCAGAGAAGAGGGAGAATTGAAAGTGTCCACTATTTGTATCGACGATTCAAGAAGAATCGATAACAATTCGAAGGTAATTGGTTCAAAGTTTATGTCATCTGTTTCCTTCCTGTTGTTGCCAAAGTTTCTTCTCGGTTAGACCGATCATTTCGATCCATCGAAATTCACGCTTGATGATGAAAATACGGAGAAGAAATGTGATTCAGAAAGGAAGTTAAAGAAGAAGAAGAAAGTTCTAGCTTTCGTCGATTCTCTTCTTGCGTTGGCTCTGATCGCTCCACTCACAGTTGGATTCTGGAGAGGGGTGTGGACGTTGATGGATATTTACGGGAACATGTGAGTCGTTGACTTCAGTAGACACTTGTTATATTGTCACTGTTACGCGTTAAATCACGTGCGGAATTACTATTATCACTGAACACCTTACATGTTGAATTTTTCACGCATTGAGTTTCTCACAAATTGAGTTTCCAAGCGCCGTAATTCCACGCGTTGTACTTTCACGCGCCGTAATTCCACGCACCGTAATTCCACGCGTTGTAATTCCACGCGACGAATTTGTACGCGTCAAATTTCCACGCGTTAAATTTTTCATGCGTTGAATTTCCAAGCGCCGTAATTCCACGCGTCGTACTTTCACGCGCCGTAATTCCACGCGCTGTTTTTCCACGCGTCGTACTTCCACGCGCCGAATTTCCACGCGTAGAATTTCTCACGCGTTGAACTCTTGACGCGTTAAATTTCTCACGCGTTGAATTTCTCACGCGTAGAATTTCCACGCGTTGAATTTCCACGCATAGAATTTCTCACGCGTAGAATTTCTCACGCGTAGAATTTCTCATGCGTAGAATTTCTCATGCGTTGAATTTCCACGCGTAGAATTTCCACGCGTTGTATTTCCACGCATAGAATTTCTCATGCGTAGAATTTCTCATGCGTAGAATTTCTCACGCGTAGAATTTCTCATGCGTTGAATTTCCACGCGTTGAACTCCACACGCATTAAATTTCCTTCACCTCAAATTTCTCACAAATTGCACTCCCCATGCATTTAATTTCCACACACCGAGCTTTCACATGTCAAATTCCCCAAATTGACTCGCAGAATGAACTTCCAAACGCAAAACTTCTATCTTGCTGTACACTAGTATATTAACCCAACATGCATAGTAGATAAAAGATAACTGTTAATAGCTCAATGTTATGTTCGTTTTAAAAGTATCGTGTTAACGGCATTATTTATGTGCATTTTTCACGTACTTTTAAATGTAAACGGTTGTATTAAATCATTTTATCTTGTACTTTAAGGTTTCCCGGAACGTTAACATTCATATTGGGTATTTTAATTCACACCATTTTCGCGGTATTTAAAAATGTGTTACATGCACGTGCAATTCGTATATGGAAGAAGAAGACTTTGTTCAAGAAATTATTCTGCAAGATTACGCAGATTGTGTATACGTACATCTTTGGGGTTGCTTGTAATATGCAATGGAGAGGCGGATGGATTATTTTGGATCACTTTCTTGCTGGGAGTTTTTGGTAAGATTAATTCTTTGTTTTCTATTTTTTTATATATCTCTCGTTTTTCGTGGAATTGAGAAGACTTACGCTGGCCACTTTGGTGGATGTACTACTTATTAAGTGATTCAAATTCGCATAAATCGCTCATCCCTGTAGACATGGCAACCAGGTTTACGTTCGAGACGAACGTCCTACCTTCAGGGACTCGATAGAAATACGTCACAAAAATAAGTACTACAAATTGCAAATTTTAAGTTAAATAACAAATAATTTGTTCTTTCTCCTAATTCTTTCAAATGTAATAGTTGTGATATTCGTTTAAGAAATATATAATTCTCTTCATGCAATGATTTAATAATATACACACACAAAGGGATGAAAACGAAGGATTAGTATAATGTACATGTTCTCTTAGACTTTTAATTTTCTACAGGAGAATAGTGGGCACATTACTGGTGATTCTTGTGGTGCTGATAATTTTGCGATCCATTCGGAATCTGATTGCGATTCCACCGGTGTTACTCGTGGACAAACTCAGCTTCGTCTTCCGGTTCCCCACAAGATATCAGTCGGTAAGTTTCGGTATATAAAGTTCGTTTTGGTAAAGAATTATTTACTCAATTTTTATGTAATGATATAATTATTTATGTATAATTCAGTTGCATTACAAGAATGCTTAGTTCCTTATTTTTATATATACATTCTGATAATGGGAGGAACATCGATTCCCTTTTAAGCGCTTTCGTAAAAAGACAAACTCTGAAACTTATTCTTGCAAAAGCTCCTGACTTTCATCACTGTTTTACATTGTGGAACTTCATAGAATTCATGTTACTAATATTGACAAGATAAACTGTATTTATTTTACCACATCCGTACTTTCATAAAATTAAAACTAGACTTCCCAAAAAGTAGACTTTTATGGTCTTAATCTTTCCTTAAACAAATGTATCAGAAAATAATGCAACCATTAAGAAGAAAACAAATTGCAATCTTTCCGCAAACACGATTGCGAAGAATACACATATCAAGATATCTCGAACACAAATTTAATTGAATTACATATATTTGATAATCTACGATGGTTAAAAGGATGTCGCAACGTCATCGTGCAAACGTTACCCATAACTGTTTATCACTGAAAACAAAAAATGATTAACTCCGTCAACTTTGTAGTAAACTTTATAGTACCACCTGATACGGCGAAAGAAACGTATCGAGCAATAACAGTTATCGTTTGTCTTTATCGTACTTGTCGCGTTATTTGCGTGTAGTTCATTGAAGACAGTGAATCATAAAAATTTTATACGCTCCTATAATGTTTGTCAAGTGCGGGGATTTTACAAAACAAAGGCTTCGAAATTACCATCTGCTCTTGATCTAAGACTCTTTCGATCTGAACTAAGACACTTAATAATTGGCGATAAGTGTATTTACAAACTGATATTCTATAAAGGGCAAATAATAATTGCGTATGGAGACGTGGAATATATCAACACGTACACGATTAATTCCACGCTTGGTAATTCCACGCTTGGTAATTCTACGCTTGGTAATTCCACGCGTGGTAATTCTACGCGTGGTGATTCTACGCGTAGTAACTCAGCGCTTGGTAATTCCACACATGGTAATTCAAGGCTTGGTAATTCCACGCGTGGTAATTCCACGCTTGGTAATTCCACGCTTGGTAATTCCACGCTTGGTAATTCCACGCTTGGTAATTCCACGCGTGGTAGTTCCATGCGTAGTAATTCGACGCGTAGTAGTTCCATGAATGGTAGTACCACGCGTGGTAATTCGATGCGTGATAATTCGACGCGTGGTAATTCGACGCGTGGTAATTCGATGCGTGGTAATTCCACGCTTGGTAATTCCATGCGTGGTAATTCGATGCGTGGTAATTCCACGCTTGGTAATTCCACGCGTGATAGTTCCATGCGTGGTAGTTCCACGCGTGGTAATTCGATGCGCGGTAATTCCACGCGTGGTGATTCGATGCGTGTTAATTCCACGCGTGGTAATTCGGTGCGTGGTAATTCCACGCGTGGTAATTCAATGCGTGGTAATTCCACGCGTGGTAATTCTACGCGTGGTAATTCAACGCTTCATAATTCATCGCTCGAATCTTCGACTTCAAAATCTCCAACATTACCACAAAGCATCAGTATGTCAAAGGGTCTTAACGTTATCAAGAAATTGGCGACACGCCTGAAACATATTACCGGTATTATCTAGTCACACTGTCTCAAGATATCATATTCTATTATTACACCAACGTATCTACATTCGTACAATAAACATTAATGAATCGTATACTTAATTTTCTCCTCATCGATCACGGAACGCAGGTGTTAACGTCGCGTGAAACGATTATCCGAGAGGCGCCGTTCGCGGGGAGTTTTTCGCGCTGGACAAAGGATGTCGCGAAAAAAATGACGGGTCAAGGTGAGAGGATCGTCGTAATCCAAGCTTGATTGGTGTACAAAAAGGTGGCGATTAGCGATGCGTTCGTCGGTACAAAAGCTCGATGAATCTGGCGGGCAGGAAACGCCACTCAGAAAAATGAGGCTTCAAGGTGGCTCGACCGGGTGGCTCCGACTACTATCTTGTTTCTTATCAATCAACGACGGTTCCGGATTTGTTAATTAGCGCCTGTTTGTCGCGTGTGGTGATCACGATTTACGCGGACGCCTTACGGTAGCTCGACGCGATAACATTTTGTCAGCACTGAATTAAATCTCTCTGTGCTAACGTCTGATAGCAACACAGAAAGATTACTGTTCGATTAATCCACCAATTATATTTACAATCAATTTTATTCCATTACATTCTCTATCTACTCACTCGTAATTCAAATCTGAATTACAACTCGACCTTTTTTATTGCCAATGAGTACCGTTTATAAACTCATAATATTCAAACAGAGATGTTCACAATAGTAATTGAATTAATAAAGTCTGAATTGTGTAAGTATTACAGTGTAATTCGATTAGGATAGTCGTGAATGGCAACCACGATTACAGACAAGTTTACACACAAGTCATTTCCGCGACGAAATTTCGTTGGACGATAATAACGTATCACTGTTTTATATAATTCCAGATATCGTGTTCTAAATTCAATATTTAATCGATGATCGATTGAACATGTGACAAAGAAAAAATACGAGTGTGTAATTTACAAGGAATGTTCGTAAACACTGTTTTGCATGCACGTTCAAGAATTTTGAGCCTCGGTAATGTATGCAGGGATATGGAAATAGTCACGCGAGCGAAATTAAGCGAATCGAAAATGCGAATTAGAATTTATAACCCTTGTGATTTGTTGCAGTCTGTATTTTAATTAATTAGGGTTTCGTGATGTTACATAGTTTAGATTGCAACTTTTATCGATTACCCTTCAATACGAACTTCTGTATTTTATTTAGTTTAAATTTTACTGAATATGAAATATTCATATATGAAATTTCATATTGTAGCTTTCAAAGTTAAGAATTTACTTTTTAAGCTTCACGTTTAAAATGATTATGATCCTAATAGAGATTTGTCGAATAAACGCTAACCGGTCCACCCCGCAAAACCCCAAGTTACGTCAATGAGCGCAGCACGTGCACCCCGTTACCCTTGACAAACGAAGTATAGTTCTCTAACCTAGAAAGTGGATCGATCAACAATGACCCAGAAAGGTGAACACATCGGTAAAAATCCAAGAAAGCTTCTCGAGCGATGAACAATCCAAATGAACACGTTTCCCGGTATTAAATTGTCCAATTTGATTCGTAATGTAAAATTCTCCCTGGAAGCGTTGGCGTAAGCCGGAGTCATCCTCGAGACGGCTTTGAACTTTCTTAGAACATCAATGACAAGCGTCTAAAAAGCTCGTCCCCCGGTGTTCGTTCATCAAGCGTGCTTTACGTGCAGATTTGGTGGGGGGTTGTCGGAGAGGTCGAGGAAGGAAGGGAAGAGTGCAGAGGCACACCGGCACTATTCTCTATGCCATGGCCCGTATGACGAAGCTGTTCATGATAATGCGATAGTGTTGGTCCGTGCTTAGCACTTGATAAAAGATAGCGGTGACTGAACAGATGCCAGTACTCACCCGACCTGTCGGCTGACAGTCTCGCGTACTCGCCCCGGTGTGCGGATGCATCAATCGTCTGCGGTGACTTTTTCCGACCGTCGAAAACCGTGAACGTCGAAACCATTCGTGATCGTAAGTTCGTGCGATGACAGGATCGAGGATCGTTTGAAGATGTCGAGAGGAAACCACCTGCCAGAAAATCATTCGCCACAGAGTTTCAAACAGTTGACCAAACTGACTAGAGAGAACAGTCAACGGAAGAGATTCCTGCGATAGGAGCATGAAGATGGCTGTAATCGAACCGTTTCAGTGAAAAGAAAAGTCTCGATAACTAGATTCGTCCTTTCATTCTGAAAATCTACTCTTGAAGATCATGAACACCAGTGAAGCAGCCTTTCATTGAAGGGACTCGAAGAAGAAAAAGAAGAACGTTCGTCGTGCAGACTCAAGACGTGAATTGAAGTTCAACGATCGTCGTTCATCAGATTCAATTGGAAGACCAAGGGACAGATCCTTTGATGGAAGAATGATAGGCCGGTGGAATTCTTCGAAAGCCGAAGGCGTCCACCAGCTAAGCGCACGTACCGCAACGGCCTCGAATCATGCATGATGAGCGGTGCGACTAGGCTCGATCAGGATTGGATGAGAATGGTCGAGTTACGAGGTGGCACCGGAATGACCAGCGGCCTGACTGGTCAATCATCGAGTCGTCTCCATTACACGATACTCACGATTTTGGACACGGTATTCTCGGCTACGGTGGCTGCTCCAGCAGTGGTCGGTTACTGGAGAGGAACATGGGGCTTGAGCGACGTCTACGTCTATCCCGAGGATCCGGTGCTGAGTAGCCTGACCTCGATTGTGATCGGTTTCATTGGCTTGTACGCGTTCAACGTGGTCCAACATGTTCTCAACGATTTACTGCACCCGGACAAACACAGATTGTCGTACTACGTCGGCTCCAGGTTGTACACAGCCGTTTTCGGATTCTGCTGCGTAAATGCATGGCGCGGCGCATGGCAAGCTTTGGACCTCTACACGGAACTCACAGCCGGCACCGTTTTCGCAACCACCGCCGTTAGTCTGCTGGCATTGGCCATCATGCGAGCCGTCAGGAACATTTCCGCACCACCCTTTTCCGTTTGTCTGGATTCTTGTCCAGGGTACTTCGAAGTGCAGACCATGTTCCGGGTGAACGTAAGTAAATCGGTTAATCGTGAAATGGACCGGTCACTGTCAGGGTGCAAACTTTACTCTTATGGTATCCATATTCTTCACCATGTTACAATCTTCCAATCTCAAAATTTTGTATACCTTAACATTGAACGCTAAGACTTACAATGCACCACACCCCTTTATACTTTAAATTAACATTTGACAGATTTTAGTGAATATTCTCCATTATTCTAAAATCATTTGATACTCTGAACTTGCAAGTGTGTCCTGCTATATGTAGTCATTTTAGGGAACATAAAAAAACTTTGTCTCAAAATATCATAGAAGAGTCGATTTTTGAAAGTGATCGATAAATTTTAAGTAGGAAATGTAAAAGCTTAGACAGCATGTTTTGACGCATCACTGGAACTAGAACCGTGCGATGCACGCTATCGATGTGTAAGGTATAAGCACAGTTTCCGGCTGTCTCTCCCGACAATCGAACAGCATTGCGTCCATGCACGCACGAGCTCGAGCCAGTAATTGCAACAATTTCGATGTTCACCGTATTCTCGAATAATTATCTGATTTTTTACGAATTTTCTCTTGGAAATCTATTTACGATATTTCGTTTAGAACGTAAGGTATTGTGAAAAGGAAAGAACTTTTGTTCGAATTAAAGCGATTGAAAATAATTATTGTATGGATAAATGGTTAATTGATGCGTTGAAAAAATAGCGGAGACAGTGAAACGTTCTTAAATTAATTATCATCAGTTGAGTCCTCTTTATCACTTAAAAATCGAGGACAGAAGGGTGTCAGGCAAAGTAAGCGGATGGTACACTCATATGAAAGTTTACCTCATACATGGTACATCGACCGGAAGATCCTTCGAACTTTCTGTCATCGATGTTCACAAAGTGAACGATTTGAATTATGTACCAACTTATAACTATTGAAAATTGTTTAATTATATTTCTGTCAAACTACGTTAAGCATTTAATCAAAACCGTCGAGGCCTGATCAAAGATTGAATTGACAATTTGAAAGTTTTGTTTGTTTAATCATTCTAAACTTGCAAATTTAATATATTATAATGTTATTAATATTCAATTTTGTAGAGAAGAATTACTGCTTATCGAAAGGTTAATTACAGATACATTTTATAATAAATAATCTTTGACGTTAGCGATTCTCATGATATTCGATTTATCATAGACTCCGAGCCTCTTCAAATATTTCTCGACTTGTCACCTGTAAATGATGCTTATCTATTGTTTATGTTGCTTGATTGCAGAACACGAGGGACTGGTCGTTGTACTTATTGGATTGTGCCTTCAGCGTTGGTGTCGTTGGTACTTTGGTCGTGTTCGTTTGGAGAGGTGTTTGGATACTCTTCGATCTCTACTTGTTCCCAGAAGATCGAGAGTACTCCGCGATCGGATCTCTTGTAAGTAATATCTTAAACACTTCGATCTTTCAATTTCGAATTTTATGAAATTACAAACGTTCGAATCTCTAATATTCTCTAAATTATTTGAATAATTGTAGTCATTCGAGTAAACTATTAAGGGGTGCCTTCATCCCTCGTGTATGTATCCCTATTGTATTCTAAATTCACTTTTTATGAAATTACAAACGTTCACAATCTCTAATATTCTGGATCTAAATTATCTAAATTATTTGAACAATTGTAATCATTCGAGTAAACTATTAAGGGGTGCCTTCATCCCTCGTGTATGTTCTCCCATTGTATTCTAAATTCACTTATACAAAATTCGTGAAAAATCGAATAGTCGTTAATCAGATTTGTGGAACTAAAATTCCGCTAAATCGATGAACACGTGTTATCGGGTGTCATTAGCAATCACGTGTTGAACGACATTTTGAAACGTGCCACCTACGCGCACTGCTCGAGCGGCACGCTGTTGGTCCGATTGTATAATTGAATATTCGCCAATTGCATGATTGTAGGGGCACATGACAAAACTGTTGATGTGCTTGTGTGAGTGTGTGAGTGTGTAAGACACTTTATTACGAGCTGCGTTTACTTGTCTGAATACGATGCGGAGAGAACGCGGTCAACGAGAGGATTTGTTTAATTTTTCAATAATGACGATCGTTGATCTTCGAGTCTGCTCGACTCGATTAAATGTTACCCATTGCGGGACAGAATATGTTCAACTTTATTTTTTTCCGAAGATCTTTTCGGATCCTCCTCCAAAGATCATTTATCATAGATCAATTTGCCTAGACGCGTCTCGTGATCTCCTCACGTTAACCATCACGAATGCAGACGATATTTCGTTGCAAACGCGTTCGCAAACAAAGATGATCCCACGCAAATATTTCAACATTGCCAACTTAAGCTAAGCCTGTGGAATTGTTCTGTTGCAAAATAATATACAACTGGCGCCATGCTTTCGACGCGACAACAATCGTGACGATAGCGACGATTTTTATGATAACTCAAGATTCTCTGCCGATTAACCCCTTGACTGACAGGCGTGCAGTGTCATTTGGCCACTTTTGTCATCGACAAATACTTGAGAAACTCAAAACAAAAATCTCGTAAATGTCATCCTCCATATTTATATAAATTATGATACAGAAAGAAGTACTGTTTATACAACAAAATTGGATCAAAAACAATTCGATTGATACATATGATTTGTAGTAAAAAATTTTTTATCAGAAACGAACGGAGGGTGAGAAGGAGGAAACTTCAGACATCAGATTAAATTCTCGATGATTTATCGAGTGATCGTATCGATGCTTCCCGAATTCGATAACTCGGGAAAATCCATAAAAAGTAGGAATCCCTCGTACACGTTTTCTGTTATCAGCGACCTTAAGTAGAATTAAGGTCCCTAATCTTCCTCTGAACCGTTAATCTCGAACGTAAACGTCGGAAGATTCGCCCAGATAAATCAAAATGGAAATCGTATTATCAAAGATCAAAACAGCTCATTGTTTAAAAATAATTTTACTCGTATATTTTTAGAATTTAAATAAATTATCTCTGCAAAGACGACGAAAAATCGCGTGTTCGAAATCCTTACGATACGATTTGCGCGATGATCGCGGTAACATAAATTCTCAAGAGGGTCGATGATTGCGCGAGGGTCATCCAATTCACGCATTTACTCGCTCGCAATGCCACTTCGAAACCGTGAAACAGCCACGGACGATTTGTCGACTGATTCTCTCGCATCTCTGCAATGTCCGCCTCTTTCGTCCATTCCGACAAAAACGCATTCTCCGTGTTAAAAATTATTAAAATTATTTAGACACCCCGTTATTTTTAACAACCAGATGAAAGCTTATTCAGTTCCCAACGGTGAGTAAACTTCCCGTGGGAATAGCTGAAACAATCGTCGATTGTTCAGTTTAAAATAATGTTTCTAAATCGGTTCTAAATCGAGACGCACAAACGTGTCAGTTGAAATTGTCGATGATTCGATACCACTGACGAAAAGCGGACAAAAAGCGGACGTGCACTTCTGGCACATCCTCTGTTCGTAGTACAAACCTTATGTAGCATAATAACCTTCATATTTCCCTACTAGATAAATTACCGATTACAAACTCTTTTTATTTACATACTTATAAATATGTGAAAACACCAAACTTATCATGTCACCATAACAGCTTCTCAAGAATGCACTCCATCCCCAAATTCTTAGCTACTACCTAACTACCCAATTCACTTGTTCTTCCCATATGATTCACACGAATAAAATTTGGGCAATTGCACGTTTGATTGCAGGCCATCGGATACGTGATAGTTACGGTGACGTTTTCCCTTCAGCCTCTGATGAGATACGTGTGTGCTCGTCTTGAAGGTCTGGCCCGGTTGGTCGCAGCAGATTGTTTCCTCTTGCTGAGTTTTCTGGGCACCGTGAACGTGTGGCGGGGTATCTGGAACGTGCTAGACTTGTGGCTGTTACCCGAGAATCCAGAATTGTCCTGCTGGATCACACACGTTGGATGCTTCGTTTTCCTCGTACTTCTCAATTGTAGCAACTCCATACTCGTGAGGGGCGTTTACATCGATGCCGAAGAGGACGACGGCAAATGCGTCGCGTTTCCTTGCCATTATCTTCGATTGTTCTTCAAGGTTAGTTGATTGGAGCAATATATTTCAACATGAAAATATTGAGAACAGTAACACGTGGTATTAAATTTGAACAAACCTTAAAATGTATTGCCGTCTAATAAATGATCTTTTATGTAGCAATTACTTGCAAATATTATTAAAAAAAGATTCTATACCCAAGAGTATAGGAAGCTTGTGATAAAAGGATTTATGTTAACATTATTTTCAGGTCGAACGCGAAAAGAAAGAAGCGAGACGACGAAATCTGCTGGTAGCCTCGAAGGACTTCCGGCCACGAGCAGACGGAAATGCCAAAGACGCCGAGAACGGAGCTCTTTTACCAAACAGCACCGCCACGACCATCTTACCAACGAATCCTGAATCTCTCGTCTAATAACGAACATCGTGCAAGTTCGACTACAATACTCTTCTGATCATCGTCGATAGATACTCCTCGTTTGTGCCAAAACCGGTGATCGTGCAGTGACATTCCAATCGAACGCTTTACACGGACTTTGTACCGAAGTTGTCGAAAATAAGGCTGTAACGAAATAAGGTAAACGATGAAATAAACGAAAGAAATAGCGCGATAAGAGCATACGATCGACAGATAGATGATGTAGGTAGACACGCAGATAGACACTTAGAAAATCGATTAAGTTAGACGGACAATTAGAGGAGTGGACACGAACAGGATCGACGAATATTGAAATTCAACGAAGGACTAAGTGAATGGCTGTGAGTGAGGATTGATTAACACGTGTCTGTATATAGTAAACTGTAATCAATTGCACGTAATTGATGTTTCTTCTCTTTTTATCGTGTGCGAGTGCGCGCGGCAATAAGTGTATCCACGTGGATAAGCATCGCGTAGCAGCAGTTTACATCCTCGAAGACGCAGATGCGTGTAATGTAAGTTGTACAGTATATATGACACTAGAGCACGCGTGTATGGGACTGTCAAAATTTGCGTACCAAAATTATTCGAATAATTTCAATTCGAATGTTGCGGTTCCAGTATACGTGCGACCTCTTGCGATTACGCGTTCATTTATAATGATTTGTGCCTTGACACTCAAGCAGTGATAAGATGTTGAAAATACTACCGAACCGGATATTACATTAACTCGAACGATTCATTGCTAGCGAAGTGTGGAATGGATTTCGTTGAGATATTTACTCGATGATTAAGTTGTTAAGAGGGTATACCTACTTAGACCAAAAACCATAACTTTCTTTTCCTGGAAAATTTCAATTACTCTTATTTTATTTATATATTAATACTTCTTGGAAGAAATTATCAAGAAGTTCTGGTAATATATTAAATTATCTAGTCAGACTGAATAATTGGAAGTAGGTACTCCCTTAATTAACGAGTGAAAAAGAAGTTCGTCAGCAAATCCTGTAGGATTTCTTTCTAGTCATCAAATGATAATCACCGCTTTCAAACGCGTCGATATCTGTCGATCAATCGAATTTACTTCATTCTCTTTATTGCCACACACTTATGATTATCGAAAAGTGTACACTTTGCGATCCTAGAGTTAGATGAGACCTTGATGATGACAATGGTAATAGACTGGACTCGATCATTATAAATGGGTTACAACCTTCTCCCCCGCATCCTGTACACCCCGCAGTTTTTGCTCTTGTACATCAATTACGACGTCATGGCGTACTAATAATTAATTAACTGGAATAATGACGGGACAATGGGCGGCTGGCACATCGATGGGAAGTGGCTAGTTCGACGATAAGCGGACTGCCCTCCTGGCCTACATTTAATATTTTCACAATGAACAATACGATGAGTCGTGCCGGAAGTTTTCCTACGATGTCCCACAGAAAAACCGGTATCGATCGCCTCCGATCGACAGAATCACCTCACGCTGCCTCTTCGTCCAAATTCCTATCGCGAGCCAAGCGCACAAACTTTGCGTTCAAAATCATTATGTATATTTATAAGCAACTTTTATCACGGGTTGATTGAAATAAAAAATGAGAAAATAAGATGACGAATGGAAGTATTTACAAGTTGTATAATAAAGAAGTTTTATCTTTTTGATCCGATTCTATCAAATCAGCGAGGTTCATAACTAGTAGATATTTAGGATTCGATACTTTTTTACACAACTGGTCCTGCAATTTCACGTAAAGTTCGTAAAGTTTCACTTCCACTTCGACTGAAATTTAAATACGTTCGTACGTGATTTCGAAGTCCATCTCTTCGACAGACGGAGGCCGCAGCAGCGATTCGAAGGGTAATTAAAAATACAGAGAAGGGTCGTAATGTTCGATGTTTGGAGGACGACAGTAAAGTAACACAGCCGATCGATCCTCGATCGATCTCGATTGGATTTTCCTCGACAGGGGAGGGGAGTCTATTTGAGGCGTCGCGACGCCGTGGTGCAATGATCAGAATCAGTCGGTAGGTCGCATCACGGCGAAAGGTGAATCGTGGCTGTAGGTGGAATTGTAGCCAAGTAGCTCGGACACTACATACTTGTATGCTGATCACGTACCGGGAACTTTTCGAACTTTCGCGAGTCGAAGTGAAATTTCTGAAGTGAACCCTCTTTGTTTTCATAGAATGGCAGCGGACGACCCCCTCCGCAACGAACCTCTAGTTTCCGTCGAATTCGAGGTCTTTGGCAAGGTGCAGGGTAAGACTTTTATCGGTCAGAAGGTCGTTCAGTATTCGATTAACCCTCGCTAGAAACAATTAAAACGTTCGATGCAAGGACTGTAATTCATTTTTCGAGCTTTGACCTTACCACAAGTTAGCATAAAGTTTAATTGTTCGATTGTAGAAAACTGACCATTGACAGCACTGATAACAATTAAAGAATTACGTATAAATGATCTATCACAACTACTGCATTCGTAATTAATTGAGGACGTTTCAGCAAAAACAATGCAGCGTGTTTGACAGTTTGTTGCAAACTAAGAAATAAAAATCTCGATAACTTATTACGTAAAATATTGTTCAATTAGTATTTTCTTTTTAAGAACTTCTTTTTAAACCCCTCAAAATTGATGCATTTAGCTGCAAGGTCCTCAGAGTTTAAGAGACTTAATTGAATGTCGAACACATTTTCAGGTGTGTACTTTCCAAAATACGTGAAAGATATATGCCAAGAGTTGGGAATTTGCGGTTGGGTGAAGAACACCAAAACCGGCACGATACTAGGAAAAATGCAGGGACCACGTGCGCTCGTCGATCAGATGTGAGTTGCGATTCCTTGTCACGAAGCCTTTGCAAAGCGTCGGGCGCCGATCGGTAAACAATGTGAAAGTTCATTTTTATTGAAATTTATCTGTCCCTAAGATTACTAAGAACCAGATAAAGTAAGACAAATTTACAGACGATCTACGCTCCACTTTTCATTCTGCAAAATAAAGGGAACAAAGAAAGTGGAAGCAATTTTTCATTCAGTCAGTACAAGGAAATATCAAACTTTTCAAAGTGTTTAAATTAATTTTGAAATCGGTAACTGCTACGCGATCGGTGTGGAACGACAGATCTTTTTATACGCACGTGCCAAAAATTTATAAATAATATTTATCGAGTTGATAACGTGCCAGTTTCTGAACTAATAGAAAATTAATTAACGCAAAATTGTTTCGGGATGAACTCATACCTTGAAATACACATAGGTGAAAGTATGGAATAATTTCTATCCTTTGTGAATCAGTGAGATTTAAATTCTGACACGGTGCAGGGTCGTCTGAAGTAAAAGCTTATTTTTGTTATTTAATTTTTGTTCGTTCCACGAATTCGTGATAACGTAAGCCCACAAATTTAGTGCTCCCTTAAAATCGCGTGACCTTAGCCGCAAATTGACGAGTAACAGCCATTAGGTAGTTGGGCCTGACTTTAATAATGATCTAATGAAATAATAGCGCGAACATCGTCGTCTCTTTCCTTCGCCAGTTATCACCGAATCGTACCAACTGTTTTCCAACAGCCTATTCCCAAACGTGCAGTTGATCCTTCGACGAACAATCGTATTGCATTAAACAAAACAGAAAAATACGCTGACGAATCGCATTAACAAAGATACAATGTAAACGAGCGGTATTGACAATAGGATGGAACTTTACGATGTCACGCGTTTCTACGAGCTTGCAAGAAGGAAACGTAAACACTTTGGCTGAAAAAAGGGCAAAGAGATTTTAATTACTTATATTATTTCTCTAATTATTTAATTTTTATTAAAACACTTAGTTGTCAATAAATTAATGTAACAAAATAACTAGTATCGAGACATTTATGATCCACAAGAACAGCATAAATTTATATGACTTTTTAAAATAATGCAAGGAATTATATGACATAATAAATTATTAAACAAATTGAGTTTCACGAAATTGCAAGTTGAAAAATGACAAATGAAACAGGGACAACAAATCTATGGGACGCCAACGAAAGAAGAGATGTGAAGGATGTAATCGTTATTTAGAGAAGTAAGCCAGACCTACTGATCCATATATATATTTTGCCAGTTGCGTACAGACAATAGAAAGACGAATAATTTGACATCGAACAAGATTATTGCTACACGAACAAATATAAACTTGAATACAGTCATAAAAACTTGTGACTAGAAAACGTCCCAGGAGGTCAAATTTACTCTGTTCGTGAACCTGAAGTTAAAGAAAATAGCTCGGTCGAGGACGATACATCGGTCTTTGGCTTTCCCCCAAAAGGAAATCAACTAGATTGAACTTCGTTCCAAAATCATTTATTGTATTTACAAACAAAATTGAAATACAACTTGGCACAACTTGACACCCTGTATATAAAAACTCTATATGACCGTGATTATTTCAAGAACCAATTGTTTCATTATTACACAATTCAGAAAAGAGACTTTTCCATTTAGAAATTCGGGATGAAAAATATAAATGATTGTAAAGAAAAGAGTCGATGTGTATAATAACAGGAAAAGAAATTTATTTCGGTAAAGTTATCCTACAATTACATCTGTAGGTCAAAAATATTGATAAACTGGATCGCGTTGATAATCTGTTTGTATTGTTGTCGCGAGACAGCTGATCGAATTTAAAGATCCTACTTCGATACAGCCGCTTAAAATACTCCAACTCGGTCTGATTAACCGCTAATTATAATTGCGAAGCGTGCGAGATTACAGTCGTGATCGTGGCATATAGGCGCATATACAATGTGCAGGTATATAAATGATCATTTTTATATAAATTACTCAAGGAATCTATAATGAACGAATTCTACTTTGTCTTCTTGATCTATCATCTTATGGAGTTCCATAGAATACCTGAAAATAGAGTGATTTCGATGCATGGAAAAGAAAGACGATTTTAGAAAAAATAGAATATGGATTATTAAAATGTGTGTTAACATTTCCAGCATATGTGTTCTTAAATTGTTATTCTTTATACTATATTTGTTCTATAATACAGTGCACTCTTGTTATATTGCCACCGTTATATCCACCGTTATATATTCAGTTAACTAAGTTTTCGTGGAGTCGACGTAAAACTTGCAACTAGATTATCTTGTAAAGGTTTACAGCTTAATATTCTAACGAGAGAATGTTTTGTTTCAGGGCGCAATGGTTAACGACAGTGGGTAGTCCAGGCAGTGAAATTGAACGTTGCGATTTCTCGAATTGGGAAGGCATTTCTAGGCTACAATATAAAGGATTTGTCATACGTTTTTAGCAAACAAAAACCTCTGGAAAGTTAAAAAATGATAAATACTTTATAAGAAAATGATTAAAGTAGTTAAAAAATATATATGTATGTATATATTTTAACTGCTTCAATTATTCCTACACGTGTACATATAAGTAGGAGGATTGAAACTTATTTAAAAAAAAAACTGAAGATTTAACTGGAATGAAGTACCTTTTTAATGAAATGTGCTAAGTTTTAAATTTTTTCTTGTATATCATAAAACATAAAAAGTACAACAAAATAAATTAAAAACACGAACTGAAGCACAAACAAATTTATTGAACTTATTTATCGCTACATATTAATTGTATATTTGAATATCATGTTGTACCTTCATAAATAAACATTGCATCTAACATTAACTGCGCAAGATGATAGTCAGAATGTTTTTCAGGTAAATGTGTAGAAACTCTCCGTATCAATTCAATAGTATCATCGTTTGAACAATTTGTACAAATCACTTCCGTTGCGTTCTAGAAAAATGATTATATCGATAAATCTGTTAAAATAATAGAAAATCAATTTTATGTTGCGTACTACTTACTAAACTTTCTAAATACTTGGTAAGCGTAGGACTTATACGAGAAACTTCCTCTAAAAGATCAGGAGTTTTTGAAAGATATGCCATCATTCGTCTTCCTGCTATTGGCAAAAGATCAGCTGCCAATTTCTCAGTGTCATTTACAGCTGTAACTACCTATTTGGGAATATTGAATATAAAATACATGCTAGCTACATAAGAAAATATTAAATTATAATTTCCGTAGCGTACCTCTTCTGCTAATCGATCAAAACCATTTACATATAATTGACAAACTTGGTGTACTCTTAATTCGTCGTTGTTAATTTTCCAAATAGATGCCAACGTTTGGCATCTACTCATCCACTCAATAGCTTGCATTGAACTTATCATGTTACTATCTACTGTTTCTTGATGAATAAAATCCATTGACGCAGTAATTATTCTACATAAAAACTCTGTTCTTAAATTATCTCTTTTATCATCTCTATACCATGTAAGCATAATTTTATCTGTCATAGTTTGAAAGAAATATGGTTGTACCTATATACATTTAAAATTAAATATATTTATATAAATAACAACTGGGCAAACATGTATCTAATATAGTAATTTACCTACCACCGATTCAAATAGGTTATTTAATGGTTTCGTTACTTTTAAATTAAAATGACCCATCATGTATAAGACATTGGCTAACTGTACATGTAACATTATTAAATCGTACCAAGCAGGTGCTTGGGAAATAGCTAATGCAGCAAACGGCTGTGGTCCAGAAGTACATCCTTCCCATAATTCCTCTGATTTAATTATGGCAATGTCTTCTGCCTCGAGTACTTCTGACTAAACCAATATTATAAAATGTTCGTATAGTATTAACTAATGTTACATTATGTAAAATATTTACTTGTTATAAACTCACGTCAACAAATATTTCTAAAAATGCAACACAGTGTTGTAAAAATGAAATTGTTTGTACATCTGATAAACCAATCTCTTGTAAACATAGTCTTTCCTTCGGTAATTTCCCAAGTTTATTAATTAATTTTGCAACTGCTTCCATCCGTTTTTTTATATGAACTGACCATAGTAAGCAACATACACCTTCACAAAAGTTAATATGTTATGTGTAGAAAATTAAAGACACATATTTAACAGTAATAATAACTACATTATTTACCATGCCTCATACGTTTCAAGGGTATTTGTTGTAAAACGGATAATGCAGCTTCGAGAGACTTTAATTGCGAAATATCTTTATTCCAAGACATTGCAAATTCCCAGCACACATTTGCTAATAGTACACTACTTGTCAAACTATATGGAAAATGATTTTTTAATAACTTAATTCTTTCTGAAAATTTTAAGAAGAAGTGTAATTGTTAATTTCAATATACTTTAGACGAAAATGTATAATAATTTACCTAGAATATATGTACAAGCAGTTGCGTCATTTTTCACTTCACTTTCTTTTTCGAGTGATTCTGACAAAGGCGCTTCTGAATCGTGTTTTACATCATCATTACTAGTTTCATCTAACGATTCTATTACTTCAAAAGGATCCTTTGTTGCTTTCATATGATCAAATTCGGTGTCTGTTGTATCCACTAATAAAGCTGGATCAATACCAGTGGAAACAATCCATTTAGCAACAATTTCTGATACAGAACCTAAATACAATGATGATTATATTACGTGCAAATAAAGTATACATAATTATATTAAAACTGTATATACCTTTTCCCTTTGAAAGAACGGAGCTTAAAGAAATATTCATTTTTGCAAATGGTAACGCAAGAAACTGTGTTGTTTCATCTGATAGAGGTTTCTGACTAAAATTATAATATTATAGTAATAAGACAATCTTCTATTAGCAATAAATTTTAATGCTAATTACCTTACAATAGCATCTAAAATTGTAATATCCTCGAGATTACCGATAAGTAACGTAAACTGACAACTGTCTTTCGTAACATTTTCCCACTCGTTTGTTAAATTATACGTTTCATCATCCAACTTCAGATTATTAGTAATACAATCTTTCAAACGATTTACTTCCTCTAAATCAGTAACATCTTTAACAACTTTCCCTTCATTACCATTATCATCTTGTGTTTTGTTGCTACACTTTTCCTTGTACTTTTCTAGAGACATAGCAACAGCTCTGCACATTACAGCAGCACTAAGTGCATTAAATGGATTGAATGATTCAGAAAGGATATTACGAACATTCTTCCACCATAAGGATGTTTCATTATATTCTGCGCATATTTTTTCAATATCTATAACCAGTAAAATTTATAATATCAACGAATAAATCATATAAATTGCACATAGATACATCTAAAACTTACGAGTCATTGAACAAATTACAATCAAAAGTTGTGTGAATTGTTTTAATTCAACCCTTAAACCAGTATTCGTTTCTTTATTAAGCCAGTAAATTAAAGCCAATTCCATTAAAACAAATGGTTGTATGTTACTATTTGTAGCAGCTTCTTTCCATGTTGCAATTTTTTCATTGGAGCACATACATCCTTGGTACATCAACTGAGCTAAAAATCATATTAAAGAAGAAAATTTTATTTGCAACCTGCAAAGAATGAGATATATACTTTAAAAATTACAGAACTTACAAATTTGATATTTCATTTCTGTTTCTATGTTTTTTTTCATATCTATCAATCCTGAAATGCCAAACTCAAAGCATGATAAAAAATCTAAAAAAATTTTATTATCTTCTTTAAATTTCACTCTATTTTCTGTTTTAACATTCAAAGGTTTAAAACTAATTACTGAATTAAACAATTCAAAGATTCGATTCACTTCTTTCTCAGAAGTTAATAAAATCAAAGCTAAATCTTTATTGCTCAACTCATTATGATTATCACTAGCGCTAAATTGATTAAGTGCTGAAGTATCAGACTGGAGTTTAATATGTTTATAAAATTCGATCACTTGTTGCAGTTGAGATGATAATAAGTAAACTGTTCTAGCTGTGAGTTCCATCTCCTCTTTGTCTGGAATTTATAACTCATATAATTAATTATTTAAAGTTACACTTACATAAAAGTGTTAGCAACACATACCATATTCATTTAGTTTTTTAATAAAACAATTTGCAGCTGCAAGTAAAGCATCTGGTATAATATTTTTATTTGACATTAACATTTCTATGGTTTGTATTCTTATTTCATTGGTTTTTAAATCAGAACAAACGTTCTGAATTTCTGTTATTAATTTCTCATCATCAAATTCTTCTTCCCGTAAAAAGGTTTTTAATTTTTTAAGTAAATGTATATCACGAGCCCTTTTACCGCTTTTATTATTTAGAGAAAAATGAAATGGAACGGTAATTTCTTTCAATCCCCCAAGCGGATCCATAAAAACACAAGAATATTGTGGTTTATTTTTTGATAAATAAATATTATCATTTACTCCAAAAAGTCCATAATTGATGTAAAGCAATCTACACAATAACATCCAAGTTAGTTATCTCATGCTTCTTTTTTTTATAAAAGTACGTAAAAAAAAATTTACCGTCCATGTTTACTAGCTGTAAATGTAGTAATTTTAGGACCTTGTTGAGTACTCCAAATATCTATCACACCCTTTTTTGGAGCATAAATGACTAAAAATAATGCTGAACGCAACTGTGATGTCTGTTTAAATTTATTATATTCTTTGTGCATTCTAGAGTGCTTTTCTTCCTCTACTTCAATCCACCCACACTGAGCATCTCGATAACCTTTCCACATTCTAAGAGCTATTCCACATCTATTATCTATTAATATTACTCTACCCATTGCATCTATTATCACTGACAATGTTTTATTTGGACTGGATACTATCGAATAACCCTCTCGCATTATATCACTCAGGCCAAATCTACATGTCATTGGCTCAACTGGTTCATGAGCACTAGTTTTTACTGTTTCAAGAGATAGTTGGTGTTTTGAATTGCCCCAACTGAGAGGAAGCCAACTAAACAAATAATCATACAAATGATAATAATGCCTGATACAATCAATTTCTAATTATATAAATATAAATTTGATATACAATACTCACGGAACAGCAGTTCCTATAGCATTTGCTAACTTATTGGCCATTGCAATTGCAACATCTGATAGCACAGGTGCTGAACCACCTTCTAATGCATAGTGAAAACCAACAAATGGTCGTTTACCAGTCGCAATAACTAAATTATGCTGAGGAGCACTAGATCTATAAGATGCATTGTATCCACCACAAATAGAAGCTATCATCAAATGATCAAAACTATTTACAGATGTAGTACCAATCACTTCTGAATCATTTACAATATCCTGACTTTTATAGCCCCATTTTTTATAAGATAAATTTGTAATTGGTGGTAAATCATCACAATTTGCTTGTACTATTAATATAAAGGACAGTTGTTAATATTAAATAGATTTAGTATGAATAAAAATCTTTAACATACTTGTATTCTTGTACCTCTAGCTAAATAATTTCTGCAAGCTCGTAATGTGGAAAATAAAGAAAAACCTTGTAAGACACATACAACAGTATTGTAAGTTACATGCACTTCTTCAGCTAAACCAGTATCACCAGTGTGTTTAGGTGAACGAAATGACTGACATTTTAATCCTATTACTGGCTCATTATGTAGTTGTTCTCCTAATAATAATGCACCTGTCTAATTTGAAAATATTTTTGTAGCAAAACAAATTCAATTTAAATAATATAAGTACATTCCACAATTATTATTTTATCTCAATATAAATAAATTGTGATTACAAAATATACTTACTTCAGTATAAAACCTAACATAACCAGTATTAAAACCAACTATAATACATGTCCAATCTGGATTATTACCACTACTGACTTTTCCCAGAGAGAGTAAAGGTAAACAAATGATAGATGTTATCCATTCACTAAAAAACACTTTCAATATATGGACATATTTTCAAAAAAATTCGTAATATTAAAATAATATGAAACTTAACATAACATTATTACAATAAAAACTCACTTTGTTTCTTTTGTAACTTCGCCATACCATATCATATGGAATTTGTTCTTTGTCTCCTCCACTTCTAAGGAATCCCATCTTGCTAATGTGAAATTATAGTAGTGAGTATCAATACAAACAAAACTTGTTATTACTTCCC
Source organism: Megachile leachella (assembly GCA_963576845.1). Lineage (NCBI taxonomy): Eukaryota > Metazoa > Arthropoda > Insecta > Hymenoptera > Megachilidae > Megachile > Megachile leachella. Next base: position 13,031,314 of record OY756257.1, read on the forward strand.
TTAATATTTACTATTATTCTTAGATGAATTATGAATAGACATTAGATCTTTATGCAAATGCATATTTTCACAAAAAATAAATAACAGTAATAAGACAATTCATATGACTCACATACATTTTCCTTACAAATTGTATATTTTAACTCTACTTCACATATATCTTACATATTTTAAGATGTCATGATTGCATAAACATTTAATGTCAAGTTATAAGCATTGTATTATGTAAATATATTGTTTGAATATTAAAAAAATAAACACGCAAAGAATACATACAAATTAATATGATCAACTTTGTATTATATGCCATAGTAAGAACATCTCCAGTTGATGATAATGATATAAAACAATCTTGAAGTGGTAACTCATTTTGTGGAATGTCAACTAAAAATAATATCAGTATTAACATTTGTTATTCCTTAACAGGATAAAATGAAAAAACAATATCTTACACTTTGTAGTAGAATCTCCAAAAAGCAACTCCTTGATATTACTAATGTTAGTCAAATTTGCAATTCCTTTTATCTGACAAGACATGTCTGATCAATTTTATGGGTATATTTATTTCTAAAGACATATAATTTTTTCACTTCATTATAATATACTGATCAGCTGGTTAAACTATCGACATTCTAACGTACACATCCAACAAAAAGATAACAGTTTCGCAAACCGTCATATGCTTGCAAGCAGGATAGTAATCACAGAGATTCTTCATTCGAACAGTCAGATTTAATGACAAATAAACAGCAGTAAATACGATACTCTTATTACATTATAATGACGATGCAGCAAAAATCGCGAGTAAAGAGAATCATGTAAATGATTATACGAATTGTCAACACCCATTAGGGATTAAAACCTAAATATGCAATATTTATTCGTAGGAAATATTGAGTAAATTGCAAGTCAAAATGGAGAACACGTGTTGCATGACATCACGTGACGTAATTTGTGACGTTTGGAAACAGCCGCTAAAATTTTCTTGATTGGTCGAAATATTTGATCTGAACCAATAGGAACATCCGTCTCTCCGCAATGGTCCGCGTAATGTGTTCAGCCATTTTGTTATTATTTTCGAAAATCTGTAGGTTGGATTTAAGCACGACGTAACGTTCCTGTTTTTCTGCTTTCTCGTTAAAAGTGAAGAGAAAAATAATCAATTCTTATGAGATCTAGAAAACAAAGTTACGACGAAGAACGGCCTCGGTGGGTATCGCGCATTTACAAGTGGAGCTCTCTTCGCTGACGATCGTCGTAAACGGAGCAGAGACAGGAGAAACGAGCGAGAGAACGTGAGAAAGATAGAGAGAGAAAGAGACGGTGAGGAACAGTGAGTGTGTGAAACGAGGAACGAAATTGGTCGCGCGCGGGAATCAGCGGTTGTGTGTTTGGCCTTTTTCTGATTGTGATTTATTCCGAGAGATTGTGATTGCCAGTGTGAAACGTGTGTTTTTTACCTACCAAGTGAGAATCTACGTGTTGGAGTTGATGCGGTATGTTCGAACGTCGCTTACGATACTTTATTCGTTGAACAACGACGCAATGAATAAAGTGCGCCCGGACAACAAATATCTACGAATTTCAGTGATCTATCGTTAATATTATAAATGCCTATCAATTTCTATTTCTGCTTAATTATATGCATTAAGCAAAGTACTTTTTATATTTGATTTATAAACATTGCGCACAATAAACTTCCACATAACCTTATTTACGATTGTCAAATGTAGGTTAGGTCGAGCGGTCGCAGTGCGGTGACCTCCCTCGCTGCATGTTAACAGTGATTTCGTAGTTTATTATTGCTTCTGTTTAGTTTGTTCCATTATACATATCGTATTTTATATCTTGCAATATTTTTCATTTGGTTACAAATAGAAATAAACGATTCTTATTTAAAAGTAATACAGTATTGGGCAGTACTATTGTCTCCACTGAATTTTTTTTGCATTTTTCTAGTAAAATTATAACAATGTAAAACACACGTTTTAATAAAAATAATGAAGTAATTATAAACATACAGTATTTACTGTATATATATTGCTTGTTGATATTAAAGATAATTAAGCGTATTCATATTTATGATCATATCTTTGGATCTAATATCAGAAATGTTTATTTCATTATATTATATTTACTATTTATCATTTTGTAAAATAAATTAATCTCTTTTGCAATGTTAGAACTTTATAATATTTATGCTTATATTCTTATGTATTATTAACTTAATTTTAATAACTTAAACAGTTATATAAATTTCATTATTTTCAGATAGAGTGTATGAAACTGGATAACTTATAATAATGGCAACGTTAGAAGAACAAGCATCAAAGCTTTTGGATTTTAATCAGAAGCTAGATATAACGCTTCTTGATAACGTAGTAGGTTGTATGTATAGTGGGATAGGTGAGCAACAAAGAGTTGCACAAGAAGTATTAACCACACTTAAGGAACATCCAAATGCATGGACACGTGTAGATACTATTCTAGAATATTCACAGGTTAATATTATTAATTTAGGTTGCTTATAAACTTAGTAAAACAACTTTATTTATATATAATGTTATATGTATAGAACCAACAAACAAAGTATTATGCTTTACAAATATTGGAACAAGTAATAAAGACACGATGGAAAGTATTACCACGAAATCAGTGTGAAGGTATAAAAAAATACATTGTAGGCCTTATTATAAAAACAAGCAGTGATCCTGAGACAATGGAAGCTTCTAAAGTTTATCTTAATAAACTTAACATGATTTTAGTTCAAGTAAGTAATTTTTATGAAATTGTATTGATTTATATCTTAATAAAACATATTTCATATATTATAGGTGTTAAAACGAGAATGGCCAAAAAACTGGGAATCCTTTATTGGTGACATTGTCGGAGCAAGTAAAACGAATGAAAGTCTTTGTCAAAATAATATGGCTATTTTGAAGTTATTATCAGAAGAAGTGTTTGACTTTTCCAGCGGACAAATGACACAAACAAAAGCAAAACATTTAAAAGATACAATGTGTAGTGAATTTTCACAAATCTTTCAACTCTGTCAGTTTGTATTGGATAATTCACAAAATGTTCCCTTAGTAGCTGTAACATTAGAAACACTTTTAAGGTTTTTAAATTGGATTCCCCTTGGATATATTTTTGAAACAGAATTAATAAGTACTTTAATATTCAAGGTAATTAGAAACATCAATGCTTCTAATTATGTAAATTTATTAATTATTCCTTTTTAACATCCTTCTTTCTTTTTTTGCAGTTCTTGAATGTACCAATATTTAGAAATATCACACTGAAATGCTTGACTGAAATTGCTGGTGTCACAGTATCAACTTATAATGATATGTTTGTAATGTTATTTGTTCATACAATGAGACAATTAGAACAAATTCTACCACTTGATACTAATATACGTGAAGCATATGCAACTGGTCAAGACCAAGAACAAAACTTTATTCAAAATCTAGCTATATTTCTTTGCACATATTTGAAAGAACACGGTCAGTTCATAGAAAAGAGACAGTTGAATGACATGCTGCTTAAAGGATTGCACTACCTTGTTCTAATTTCTGAAGTTGAAGAAGTTGAAATATTCAAAATTTGTCTGGAATATTGGAACGCATTGGCAATGGACTTATATAATGGAAGTCCTTTGGTAGCTCCATCGCCATTATTTAAAAGCATGACACTTCCACCAAGGAGATTATTCTATTGTTCAGTTCTAACGAAAGTGCGATACATTATGATCAGTAGAATGGCTAAACCAGAAGAAGTTCTTGTTGTAGAAAATGAAAACGGAGAGGTCGTCAGAGAGTTTATGAAGGATACTGATTCTATTAATTTGTATAAAAATATGAGAGAAACTCTCGTGTATCTTACTCATCTTGACTACGTGGATACTGAAAGAATAATGACAGAAAAACTACAAAATCAAGTTAATGGATCAGAATGGTCTTGGAAGAATCTCAATGCAGTAAATATTCTTGAAATATTATACAGTTTATAATAAAAGCTAATCTCTTACTAACAATTATAATTTTTCTATTAGTTATGCTGGGCAATAGGTAGTATTTCTGGTGCAATGCATGAAGAAGATGAAAAGCGATTTTTAGTAACAGTAATCAAAGATCTATTAGGTCTTTGTGAACAAAAAAAGGGCAAAGATAACAAGGCTATTATTGCTAGCAATATTATGTATGTAGTTGGACAATATCCAAGATTTCTTAGAGCACACTGGAAATTTTTAAAGACTGTTGTAAATAAACTTTTTGAATTTATGCATGGTAAGAATATTATATAACAAATTATGTATACTTGGAGTAGGTATTATTAATTTTATTTTTTAAACGACTTAAATCATTAATCAAAATTTCTTATAGAAACCCACGATGGTGTACAAGATATGGCCTGTGACACATTCATAAAAATTGCATTGAAATGCAGGCGACATTTTGTTACAGTACAAATAGGTGAAGCAGTACCATTTATTGAAGAAATTCTTTCCACTATTAGTAGTATCATTTGCGATCTTCAAACTCAACAGGTAAAATTATTGAAGATGAATAAAATGCTACGTATTTATATATAAATGGTTTTAATTGTTCAATATGTATCATATAATTGTTAATAATAAACGTTAAATATTTTTTTTTTTTTTTTTGAATAATTTTATAGGTACATACTTTTTATGAAGCAGTTGGATACATGATAAGTGCACAGTCAGACACAGTAGTTCAAGAACAATTAATAGAAAAATATATGCTTTTACCAAATCAAGTTTGGGATGATATAATAAGTCAAGCATCTAAAGTAAGTAATGTGTAATCTAAAGTATATTGAAATATATTTTACTTAAATCATATATATATATTTTTTCTTTAGAATGTAGATGTGTTGAAAGATCAAGAAGCTGTAAAACAACTTGCTAGTATTTTAAAAACAAATGTAAGAGCTTGCAAAGCTCTTGGGCATCCATACGTGATACAATTAGGAAGAATATATTTAGATATGTTGAACGTTTATAAGGTACATTAATATAATTCACAATTTATTTAATGCTATATTAAGATGACATTTCTTAATATACCACGTGGCTTTTCAGGTAATGAGTGAAAATATAAGTGCTGCAATAGCTTTAAATGGTGAAATAGTAATGGAACAATCTTTAATTAAAAGTATGAGAGTAGTAAAAAAAGAAACACTAAAACTGATCTCTGATTGGGTTAGCAGAACACCTGATCATCAAATGGTATGAAATTTTTTATTTTCATAAATAGGAATTGTATATAACACTGTTAATAATTTTTATGTACATGCGTACACGACATAGATGAAACTTTCTTATAAAATTAATATCACTATTTGCAATATTTTCAGAATAACTTTGTTTCGTTCGTACGTTTTATAGGTCTTAGAAAACTTTATACCGCCATTATTGGATGCTGTGTTATTGGACTATCAAAAAACAAATGTTCATTGTGCTCGAGAACCAGAGGTGCTAAGTGCTATGGCCACTATTGTAAACAGATTAGAAGGTAACATCACGAGTGAAGTACCGAAAATATTCGATGCAGTGTTTGAGTGTACTCTAGAAATGATAAATAAAGATTTTGAAGAATTTCCAGAGCATAGAACGAATTTCTTTTTACTTTTACAGGTAACTAACTAATATATTGTTCTAAATGTATATTAATTATAATGATAATTATATTCATTCAATACTTTTTATTATACAAAATACAATTTTTTAAATGCTTTTCTACTATAGGCGGTGAATGTTTACTGTTTTCCTGCATTTCTTTCAATTCCACCGGCACAATTTAAACTTGTCCTTGATTCAATAATTTGGGCTTTCAAACACACAATGAGAAATGTTGCAGATACAGGATTGTTAATACTGTATCAACTTTTACAAAATATTGAGAATGAGGAAGCTGCGCAAAGTTTCTATCAAACATATTTCACAGATATTCTTCAACACATATTCAGTGTAGTTACAGATTCATCACATATAGCGGGTAAGTTCAAAAAAAGCTTATCAGTAGGTCCGAAAAAAGTACATGAAATGCATATTAATTAATTTACTATCATTTTTTAACATTATATTAAATATATTACAACTTTTATTATTTTTATATAATTAAATTATTATGATAATTATATAGGTCTTAATATGCACGCTACAATTTTGGCATACATGTTTTCATTGGTTGAACTTGGCCGGATTCAGGTACCATTAGGACCTGTACCAGATAATACGTTATACGTTCAAGAATTTGTTGCAAGATTACTTAAAGCAGCATTTCCACATTTAACAGATAATCAGATTAAAATTACTGTGCAGGGATTATTTAATCTTGATCAAAATATCCCGGCATTTAAAGAACATCTTAGAGATTTTCTGGTTCAAATTAGAGTAAGTATTTAAAATATTATGTGTCGGATTTTATTTTTATTATGTAAATATTTTATTGATACATTAAATATTATTTTCTATAGGAATACACTGGTGAAGATGATTCAGATTTATATTTAGAAGAGCGAGAAACCGCATTACGATTGGCTCAGGAAGAAAAGTGGCGAAAGAAAATATCAGTTCCAGGAATACTTAATCCACATGAAATACCAGATGAAATGCAGGATTGAATTACCAGTCATCATTGTTACCTGCTGCTTCCTGTAAATCTCAATAAGAAACATTCTGTTACTGAGACTATTGTATCCTTTGATCTGCAACTTTCCCCACATGTACCACAACAGTCATCAAAATGGATATGCATTATATACTTTTTAAAACCAAATTTACAGTATAACATTCTTGTTAAGGAGGTAAGCCCGAAACGTGGTGATTGTTTGTCTGTTAAACAGTTTTAAAAGAATTGAAACTTCTGTTACAAGTAACAGGTGAAAACGTGCTGGACAATACTATTTTATGTAATAAAAAGAACATTTGTATATTGCTATTTAATGCAAGTAATTCATATTTTGTACTAAGCAAATATAATACAAAAGTCTATGATGTTTAACGAATACTTAAAATAGTGATATATAGTAATACATATAATAAGGATATATTTCATATTTTAATATTTATACTTTGCGTTTCTTTTTCTTGTATCCTATCTCTCAGTTGTATCTCTTTTTCACAGTTCTGATTATTTCAACACGTGGTATAAATTATAATATGGCTATTATTTAATAATTGAATTATTGAAAGAACATTATTTATATATAATGTGTATATTTATATTAAACTTAAAAGTATAACTAAAATTATTTTCTAAAACAAATTTAAAACAATGTGTAGTATTATGCATAAAATAGTGTTGCTTCAGCAAATTTAGAGAATGTTACACGTATATGTGTGTTTTTATCTGCATAAAGTTGTATAATACTATTATTAATATTGCTATATATAAATATATAGATACATAGATATATAAATATATATTGTCTACAAGACATACTGAGAAATTTTGTAAATTAAACTACATGTCACACATAGCATTTATTTAGATTTCACTTCTCTAATCCTATATATTTATAGATAAACCAGTCTATATTTTTGTCATATTTAACAAATATAGATGAATTAAAGAAACGAAATTAAACATTTTTCAATACATTGAGACCCATTATTTTATTTTTAATTTTTTTTTTCTTTTTTTGTTTTCTTTTTTTCCTAAAAGTCTTAATAATAATCAAAATAGATCATTTATATTTTAAATGTTGTATTCTTTGGGAGACGAGGAATTTCTAACAGTTATATGATCAAGAAACATTTTATTCTATTTCTTGTGTTTATTTAATTACATTTTGTAATTTGTTACTTTACTCCATTTATAATGTAATGAAAGACAACTTCTTGAAAATACACATGTAACTGCTGTTAATTTTATATACAATTTAAAAATATCCAATAATTTCCATATTTATTTGAATTGAAGTAATTAAGTAATAAAAATATATATTTTGCGTACAATAGAATTTTAATTCTTTGATAATATATTTAACTGAATTTGGCAGATTATATTTTGTACCATTGCATTTCTATTATTATTATCAAAATATAATTCTTGAATTTAGTAAAACAAAGCTGAAATGTCAACCTCAGAAAAGGACAAATTTTCTTATCGTTCGAGCTTGCCTCCATCATACCGAATACTACAGGTGCTTTATCCTATGAATCACAAATAATCTCGATACATGGTAACACAATTTAATACACGTCTAACATTGGTATATGACCTATAGAAGAACTGTGAAAGTAGATAAACATTAAATTTCATGAAAGAAAACTTTGTGTGAAAATCTAACATAAGAAATGTAAAATGCTTGAATTTGCTTGCAAATGAAAAATTACTTCTTACAGTTTGTAATTTCATATTTTTTATTATTTATTGAAGCTTATATCTCTAATGTAACGTGCACTGTTATCATGAAAATAATTACTTCTGACATTGGTCTTTCATTGAAGCAGATGGGAAAGAAAGTAATGGACGTCACAACAACAAGAATGTAATAGGTACATATACCGTTACTGCATTTTAATAAAATGTCAACTATTTGTATCATACGAGTAAAGTGAAAAAGCAGCTCTGCTTGAAATCCTGAAGCCATTACATTTGATACTATGCGACTCGGGTCTCAAGCTAGGCCGCTAAAATTCCAGTGAAAGAAGAAAAAAAATTAAAAAAGAAAATCAATGTGACTTGATTTCTTTTTTCTATTAGTAGACTATATTTATTTGCAATCAGTTGCAAACAAACAAATTCGACATCATTTTCAAAACGATCCGTAGTAACTTTATAAACTTTTATCACAAAAGGAAAAAAATTATTTGTATGAATAGGTGTAATAAGTTACAGAATGTATTTAGTCGTACATAGTTGTATGTGATAAAATTACATATAATGAGGAAAGTGCTTAAAATTCGTAAGATATCGAAGTAATAATCGTATCTAAAAAATAAAGCTGCAACTAAATGTTTTATAAGCTATTCGTTTGTTATACGAGAGTCCTAAATTTAGCAAGTTTCTACGGTGTAAGTGATTTTGGACGTTAACAAGTACAGCTAAGACACAAGAATGATATATTTTTGTTGTTATATATTGATCTGTGACTTAAAACATGTTTTCTAACAAATGAAAAAAAAGATAGAGATTCCTTTCTTTCCAAATTAATAGTAATAAAAATAAAAAATTAACATTGTTGAATATCGAACTGCATAAATGTAAAAAGTATTCTACGCTTTATTCCTACAAAAGAATCACTACGAAACTGCAAAACAAATTCTGTAGTAAGATTGTATTGAATAGTCAAAATACTTGAACAAATATCATGATATACTTTTTTGAATTCATGCACAATAAATATAAAAGTAATTTAATACTTGTATTTATTGCTGCAATACAGTTTATGTTGATTTTTAAAAAAGAATTGATCATAAGAAAGATCTCTTCCTCTCCCTTTTGAATTTTATTTGATTTGGAGAGAAATTAATAAACCGATTCTGTAAGCTGTTGAATTATGACATTAATCTTATAAGTTGCCAAGGATCATGTGACATAGTTGCGAGTACTGAGTACATAGTTACAGAATGGTCCGTCATGGGTGTTTGAATGAGTGGATGTATAAGTTAAGAGTTCTACCAGTTATTCATTATAATGACAGAAATATGTAAAGAGTTTAATAACACTTACTAATAAAATAAAAAATGCCACTATAATGATCCTTAATATTTCTGATAAAATATATATAAAAAATTAAGAATTTCTTTAGTAACATATTTTCTTCTTTTGTAAATATTACAGTCATTTCTATTTCTAATATTTGATTATTTATATAATTAAAATTGAAAATGTTCATCAATAAGTTTAGAAATAAACATTACATTTTACAATAATAAAATATCAGTTAATGTGAAACATATAAATATGTGACAAAACTAATAAATATAATAATTTGGTATTTTGAAATATTGAGAACTACCATTCAATGATATTTTGGGCACATTAATAAATTAAAAAAAAAATACATATCAAAATATAAACTAAAAATAAATTTAATTATACAAAAAATAAATATATATGAAAGTTAACTAATAATAAATAAAATATAAAATTTGATAGAAATTCGATGAAAATACATTCCTAATAAATAATGTAACCTTTGAATATGTTTGAAAATTATATGAAGTGACATCTATTTTATGGAAAATGAACAAGTGTGTCACATTTAACAACTTTTTTTATCGATAAAGTTTATTGCATTTATAAAATAAACTAAAGATCAAGCTATGTATTTTATATCATTTTATTCGCAATAATTTGTATAATTATAAATAAATATTAACTTTTATGTTACCTACATAATTGTATTTCTAATAAAATACCACAAATTATTTATAATGTATTCGATTTTATGGTCAAATCTTGATATTCTCAAGGACAAAGATAAATTAAATTAAAATTTTAAATACATTGTTCATAATTATTAATGAAACATGTGTATTGTTTATTTCATGGGAAATTATACTCATTATGTGATGAACTTTCGTTTATTTTACGAAATAAATACATCAGGTTGGTTCAAGCATCACTTCTAATCAAAAGCAACTCGCATGCGCCTTTACGTTTTTGACACTCAGTAAATATAGAAAGTTAGAAAATCCACTGAAGTTAGCCGAATTTTACGAATCGATTATGATCTATCCTCAACGAAACACTGTTCATGTCATATTTTCCTTCTATAGAATAGTAAGCAATGGGTTTTGAAATTTAAATGTTGTTCATATAGCCGTTAGTAGCAAAAAGTGTATTTATTTCCATATTATTATTATAAAATGATCGTGATACCCACTGGTTGAAATATTTCTTTCACACTGTTGATAAAATAATTAGTCACAAGTACTTAATTTCACATACAGTGTTATTAACCTTGTATTAATGTGATGGCCGTAAGCGCTTCTTTTCATCGTAATGTATTGTTATTATCTCAAATAATTCAGCCTAGTGATGAATTCAGGAAACATTTTCGTGAGGTATATTTTTCATAAAAAATTATTATACTTTTAAGTCTAATATCAATCTACTTGTTTGCTATAAACATTTTTATTTACAGGGAATGTTTGACAAACCAAATACAATCGGTTTCTTACATATTTCTCATTATTTATTGACAATATATGATTCGGAGCGTTTTAAAAAATTAATAGAATGGCCAGTAATTTGTAAAAAGACTGAAGTTAAATATCGTAACAATGTTAAAGATTATTTAACAACTATATCCTTGGAAAATCCAGACATTGGTTTCCCAAACATACTTATGTCTCATTTAATTCATGCTGGTGGCAATAAATTTACAACTATCATGTGGAAATTATCCGAAGTAGTAGTGCGAAAATATATTACCAGAGAAAGTATGATATTTTTCATAAACAGTATCTTGTTGACATGCTTTCTCTCATTGTTTGTCATAATAAACATCAATGAAATTTTACTATACTATTAAAATTAGTTCCATTTACTATAATAAATTCCTGTTTTTATAGTAATTCCTGTGCATCTATAGATGAAATATTTTGTCATTTAATGCAGTTTATGATATACCTCGAATCAACATCCAAATCAATATTATTATAAATGGTATTATATGACAGGACACATTGTCTATAGATGCAAAAGGGATAATAAAAGTATTAAGAATATTGTATCATTTTATTTTTTTTTATAGCTAGTTACAATATTATGTTTGCACCACAAATTGGACCTAAAGGACATTTAGCAAAGAAATTTGTTCAAGAAATTAATGTAAAAGTTAATTTAAATATTTCTAGTAATCATAAAAATTTATCAGAGATGGAAAATGCAACTAAAGTTGTTTTAGAGTAATACATATATCATTTGTTTACTTTATTTATATATTAACAAACTTTAATTAAAATGTTAATCTAATTTTATTTTTTAGGAAAGAAAAAGAAATACTAACTAATATTGTAAGAGAAATTTTTGAAAAAGAACAGTCAATTGAAATTCTTTCAGAGGAAGCACCTGTGCATCCTTCAATTAAAAAATGTTTAAGAGATATTAATGATGAAAACGTGATAAAAAGTTAATATTATACATATATTTATTTGTATATATATATACATTCTAGTTTCAATTTTTCTTAAAAAAATAATCATATATTAATTTTAGTGTGGAGAAAAAATGTCACTGATGGATTAAATCGTATACAAAAAAAAAATTCAATTTTAAAAGGTATAGAACAGCTTGTTTCTAAAGTAAATAATATAATATCAAGTAATAGTAATGATATTAGGGTATTAGATGGAAAACAAGTACAAAAGATAAATTGTTCAGAAATTTCAGAATTATGTTCTGTGGATAAACAGGTACATTGCACTACATGATATATATTTGCTCATATTGTACAAAAAATAAAATCAGCAATATTTTAAATTTCAGTGCCTTCTGTTTCAATCATACGAAGATAATAAGTTAGTATTAAATAACTTTTTGATATTATTTAATTATTTACTAATTCAATTACATCAACGACTGAAAGTAAATACAAAGGATATTTCAAAGTGTTTATTACAAGTAGAAGCTAGTTGTAAAGATATAAAAGCAGCATCAAATATTATTCAATCATATCTATCAGATATTATAAAACTGCTATCAGAATCTCAAGATATTTTATGTCAGAAGAATGTACAAAATGTAGTTTATGATGATCCTGTATCACCTATAATGAACAATATAGTTTTAATGTTATCTCCTCGTATAAAAATTGATACGAACTATAATAATGAAGAAAGTAATCTACAGAAACTATTACAACTTACTCCTGTAGAAGGTATTAAGTGTAAAAAATTGTGTTAATTGCAAAAATGTCAAGTATTTAAAAATATATATAAATAATTTTTTCAGATGCACATAAATCACTATTTTCACGGTATGAACGTTTGAAACAAAATCATGCATCACATGGATCAAAGTTGAGGGAAAATTTGTTAGTATCACGAATTAATTTTAACGATACAAATTTAATTCAAAATAGTGAAAACTCATCTTTACACGCACATACAATATTTAGGAGAAATTTACCGACATTTAAACAAGCAGAAAAGTACTCCCGATTATTTTCTAATCGTACAAAAAGGACTAATAGGACAGGTTTGTAAATAATAGAAAATATTTCTTAATATTAATATTTTATTTTATACTAAAAAATTTTCCTTTTTAACAGCAAATTTCAGTATAATGTCTGTACCTTGTTCTTCAAATGCAAATTCAACAGCACTTGTAAATGCAATTGAAGAAATACATGATATGTCAGAACTGAATTTAAACATTTCAGCAAAAAGTCTTTGTAATACGAGTGCAGAATTTATTACTCCTGAAAAATTGACTGCCAAACAAATTGAATGTGAAGACAGGTTGGAAATGGAAAATATAGTACATGAACTTCCAAACAAACTTACTATACTTGATGTATGTGAAACAATACAAGAAAAAATTAATAATGCTTGTGACAATAATATAAAAGTTGAAGAAAGAAGACAACCGAGGCGTTCAATCGGAGATTTAGTTGAACGTTATAAAAACTTACTTGAAGGTAGCAATCGTACATCGAATTCTAAAATCAATTGTGTAAAATATGGTGATAAATAGTTGTAAGAATTGACAATTTATATTGTAAAATTGACTATCTATAAATATGGAAAAATATACATTTTTACATGTTGCTTAATAATGATACTTAATTATTAGTAACTTTATAAATCTTATACACAGTTTATACTTTATAGAATACAAGTAAACCGCCCGTATATTTAAATGTTTGTCCCCGGGAAGAAACCAACAACCAAATTAAAGAAATCTTTATTACCCACCATAGATACATACATTAGCATATACTATACCTAATTGACAATCGATATGTATGTAGAAACATTTTTAAATTTCTAGATTCCTTGGTTAGCATATTCCTGTATTCGTATATCTCTAGATCCCTAACGTGTTTACTTAGTATAAACAAAATAATTGAGAAATTTTTATTTATACTCTGTAGCTGTACACCCTATCTTGTTTTATCTAAACACTCCCTTACGTGTTATGAGAATGAACCTGAATGTATTGCCGGTAATCATCCGGTGATAGAATTATGTTTATATCTTAAGGTTATGCATTTTAACCAAATGCTATAGTGACAGAAATAAAAGTTATTATTACATATCGTGGTACTCATAATGAATTATGGATAAAGAATTGCAGAATAATTATTAAGTTAATTAAATTTTATTAAATAAAAGTAAAAATATGAAATTGGTGAAGCCAAACTGGGTTACACATGATGGTCTGTAAAAATATAATATTTAAATACATTTTTCTTTAATATTTATAATAAATATGCTTAAGTTTAAAGTGTAATTATTATTTAGGATACTCAATATTCTCTGTGGATATACATCCAGATGGAAAAAGGTTTGCCACTGGTGGTCAAGGTATATTAACTATTCTTTTATTTTTGGATAAAAGTAATGTTTTGATTGTAATTGTACTATAAATTTCATTCCAGGTGGAGATTCTGGAAGGGTTGTTATATGGAATATGGAACCAGTAGTTAATGAAATTGCAGAATTAGATGAAAATATTCCAAAGATGCTATGTCAGTTAGATAATCATCTTGGTATAAACACATGATAAAATTAATACATTAAATGCTATAATATATAATATATTAATACATTTGTTATTTGTATAGCATGCGTCAATTGTGTTAGATGGAGTAATAATGGATTATTAGCATCAGGTGGTGTAGATAAATTAATTATGATTTGGAGATTATCTGGAGGATCAGGAGGCAGTACTTTGTTTGGTGGAAAATCGAGTGTGGAAACATGGCGTTGTATAGCTACATTACGTTCACATGAAGCTGATGTACTTGATCTCGCATGGGCACCTCACAGTCCATGGCTAGCTTCTGCATCAGTGGATAACAGTGTAATTGTATGGGATGCTTCCAAATTTCCAGCTATTGTTGCTGTTCTAAAAGGACACACAGGATTTGTAAAAGGAATTACTTGGGATCCAGTAGGAAAATATTTAGCTTCTCAGTCTGATGATAAAACATTACGAGTATGGCGCACTACAGATTGGACTGAAGCAGCTCTAATATCAGAACCATTTGATGAATGTGGTGGAACAACTCACGTTTTAAGACTTTCTTGGAGTCCAGATGGTCAGTATTTAGTATCAGCTCATGCAATGAATGGTGGAGGTCCCACTGCACAAATAATTGAAAGAGATGGATGGACACAAGATAAAGATTTTGTTGGGCATCGTAAAGCTGTTACATGTGTAGTATGTATTAAAAATAAAGAAATTTTATATTATTTAGAAATGTTTGTTAAATATCTGATTTTTTAATTATTCATGCATTGCTTATTGCAGAGATTTAATGGTAATATTTTACAAAAAAAGCAGCCAGGTTCTTCAAAACCACAACAGTATTGCTGTGTTGCTATAGGATCTCGCGATCGTTCTCTTTCTGTGTGGTTAACATCACTAAAACGACCTTTGGTGGTAATACACGAATTGTTTACACATTCAGTCTTAGATGCTAGTTGGTCACCATGTGGTCTTAGATTAGCTGCTTGTTCTTGGGATGGATCTGTTGTGCTTATTGAATTTACACAGCAGGAATTGGGTCAACCACTGGATCCTGCTGAGCAAGTAAGTATTGTACATAAATTGTTTAAACCAATAAAATATTAATAACTTTTATTTTATTATAGAGTAGTCTTCATGAACGTTTATATGGTAAACCATTGGTTCAAGGTGGTTGCACTGTAATGGAAGCACCTGAACTTCTTAATTTAAAAACATCAGCACCTCCAACACAACCAATTCAAAGTCCTTCAAATACAACTTCTGTTCATCCACCAACTACTACTTCAACCACTCCTGCTAAAGGTCCTATCAACAAACAAATTGAGACAAGGACATCAGATGGCAAAAGACGAATAACTCCAATGTTTATACCACCACCGTCTGATAGAATGTTAATTAATTTACACTTTTACGAAATTATAAATAGGTTTTGGATGATTTATATACGAAATAAATAATTTATTTTTTTTTTTTAGAGATTCATCAAGTGGTATACTAGGAACACCAACATTTACAAGTCAAGTTAAAAGTTCAATTGTTATAGAAAAACGAAATGACGTTGTAGCACCTAACGTTACAACTTCTATTAATCCAGCCAACGCAAATACTTCAGCTTCTACACTTACTCTGAAGCGACGGGAACAGTCTACGCCAAGACCACATCCCACATCATTTAATAAAAAACCAAAAGTCACATCTGAGAGGAATATAAATCAAGTTATACTTCCTCCTTTAAAACCATCCAATTCATTGTCTCAACAAGCTGGTCACTACGCGGTAACCGTAACTAATAATCAAGGTTTATCCCATTTGCAAGTATTTAAAGGTACAGATTCTGAACCAACCTGGGATTTATATTTGGGATATAGTGCCGTTGCTTTAGCAGCATCGCCAGCTGTTATAGCACTTGGTTTGGAAGATGGTAGTCTTCATACATTTCATCCTGCAAAAGGGTGTCGACCAGCGCCTCCTTTAGCTCCACCTGCACCACTTGCAAAAGTTCACGCAGTTGGAAATGCAGTAACTATTTTTCTTGACTTACATATATACAAATATATTTATACTAATCATTAGTACTTCTAGGTAATGGTCATTTCAAGCTGTGGTGCAGTACGTGTTTGGGAAATAGGATATTCGTGCAGAATGATAGTTTCAACTTCTGCTGCGCATTTAGCAGTACCTGGCACCTCTCTACTATCTTGTACTTTATACAATGGAATGCCACATTTAGCTTTCACTAATGCTAGGGCGTATATGTATCATAAAGAAATGGGTATACAAGTTATATTGTCTAACTTTAAAAATATATCATATTTATCGTATTGTTTACTTAAAATGTATGATACTTTTAGGTACATGGCTATTAATTGGTGATAGTCAAGATCCAATATGGCGCTGGGCATCATTTAATGCATCATCTGTTACTGGCAACAGAGCTCCCAGAGGTCCACTTTTTTCTTTGCAGGAAGGACTACTTAGAACTGCTGGAAATACTCTACCTAATCCCAGATTACCTCATAGTGCTCCAAGTGTAGTCTCTTATTTGGAACAACAATTACTTGCTTCCAAAGCTCTTGGAAGTACTCAGGAATATATACATTGGCTTATGGCCTTGGTATCATTTCTATTAACTCAAGGTATGCATTTAAAAACGTTTATTATTTGTGATTTTTAATTTAACAGTATATCTTACAGAATAGTATACTTTCAGATGGATTGGAAAAACGTCTGAGGTTAATCTTAGATGAACTTTTGGGTCCAAGTCATACATCAGCTTCTAAAAGTATATGGGATCCTTTAATTTTGGTACTGATTTTAGCATTACTATTTCATATTTAGATTCTGTATCATCTAAAATCAAGATATTACTATGTAAGATACTAATGTAACGATATATTTCTATGTCTTTTGCTACAGGGAATTAAAAAACATAAACTTTTGGAAGATGTATTATCTGTTGTTGGTGGACATCTTCGTTGGCAAAGATTATATCTTGAGTATACAGAGCAACTAACTGCATTAAAAAATCAAATTAATTAAAAGTATCTGACCGTAACATAGATCTGATAGAACCTATAGATTTTATATTATAACTAAAATGGTATCAAAAATGATCAAGGTATGGTTTCGATTCCGTACTAAATGTGAAACATAAACGTACTTAGTACGAAGCTATAAAAGTAATGAAAGTTTAATTTATATTCGATATTTTATGTACGTCTATTTAATTCATATACTATATTAATTACTTAATAAAACATATCAGAAGCTGACAGTGATGTGCAGTTAGAAAATAAATGTGTGAATTTATATACATTTACAACTATTTTAAGTTTCAGAAAGTACCTATTAATTTTTTGATACCAATTTAGACCCCAATCTGTATTTCCTGTATATTTTTAGAAACAAAAATTGATAAAAACAAATATGTACAGACTTTTTTATATCTTGTACAACACGATAATTAAAATAAATTCATAATAAAAATAATATTTTATATAAAATAAATATTGTATTTTCAATGTTAATAGTTATAAATAATGCAACATGAAAGGTATGTACACTAAGCTAGTTTTTATGTATACATTTTAATAGTTCATAAATTCAATATGACAAGAATCACTTAAGAATTATAATTTTTTCATACAATTCATTAGTCTCACAACTTTGCTATAACGCGACAATAAAATTGAAATTTAAAATTAACAAGAAACAGACTAATTCCTGATTTCTTATTTCAATCTACTTTTTATAAAAAGTCTTTACAAATTTTGTAATAAATTTCTACTAGTATCAATGAGTAAATAACAGTTTATTTACATATTACAACTTGCATAAATATTGATAAGAAAAATACAATAAATAACATAGGCATATTAATTACTGTAAAAAAATCTTTTGTTTGTAATATTTTTAAAGATAGTATCAGTAATATTACTTTAATATAATAATATTGTGTATGTATATGTACAATGAGTGCCACTGAAAATCGCATAGAATTCACGAAACATTTTTGATTGTAAAATACTGTTAAGTAAAAACAACAATTTATCTATAATAAGTAAATTAAACTATTGCATAATACTCGCATAAAAATCATCGGTCACTTCATCGTCAACATCACACAAAAATGTTTTTTGTAGCATATTGTAAACTTTTTAATGACACTCACTGTATCTAAAGTTCAAATTACAAATTTAAAAATACAAAAGTGATTTAAACTACTTATTTGTCCTTCAATTGACATAGTAATTTTAAAATTTAAGATATATATATAAATAAATGCGTTTCTAGTGAAGACTAGCATTTTCTAAAACAATTACTGACAAAGCATAAGATATTTGATTAATACATAAAATATGAATTGTATAATATTTATTAGAAGAATACACTATATAGCTAAATTATCAAGTCTTTAATATTTTAGTTGCATACTGTCTCTCACTGTCAAAGCGTAAGTCTATGAAGGCAAACTGCAGTTTTATAAAAATAAAATTGACGTTTTTAATGTAAAAGATAAAAATGACATAAAATACCTAAAGTTATAATTATTCATTTGTATATAACATGTAATTAGAAACTTAGAAAACTATAAATGTATGTACATTGTAATTAAAGTCAGAGACAGTACTTAAGATTACATATAAATGCATTCATTTACAAAATAAAATAATCATAATATGTAAAATACTCAGTTACCATTATCAATTCAGAAAATTATAACATTGAAGAAATCAGATGATATGTTGTAATCAATAAGTAATACTTTAAATGTATTACAGAATAAGAAGGAAAATTTCTATTATTAATATAAAATAGGTAAATGGTAGTTATCCAAAAACAGTAAACTATTAACCATGTATCACACGTTCGTATTTTTCAAATTCGATAATTTTATCAAGAATTTTCATTTTCAAAAAACTTTAATAAAAATGCTATTCGTATTTGACTATCGTTTTCATATCCCAACAGCTAAAGTTTCTCTAACATTATTAAAATTGCAATTTTTTACTATTATCTACATAGCACGGTATAATATAATAACTTCAATAAATATTTGAAAGAGAATATATATCAATTTTACAGATTTAGGAATTATTCAAGTCTATCCAATATTTGAACGTTTTTTCTGAATGTATATTTGATATTATAATCTATGCATGTATGTTTGTGCGTGTTACACATTTGAAAACATGCTACACTTTCAATAATACACACAGTATCATCAATTATCTTCAAACTTCAAGTGTAACAAGCTATGATTATCTTATATAATGCAGGCCACAGTATATTTTATTATCCATTCTATCATCAATTGCAATAAGCATATTTGTTCAAATATTAACAAACCTAATATCATTATTGCTAATATAATAAAATTCAATTATACTCATATGTATACATACAGTATCATGGATATATATAAATTAAATTTTATAAATAATTTTGTTATTAATATGAAATTTTTTAGTACTGTATTTTATATCTTAAATTATATTTAAATTATATTGATATTTCATGATTTTAACAGAATTATATGTGCCTTATTAAAAGAAACTAATCACTGTCCATCATAATAGACTCTTTCAATTCTGATTCATCAACATAATGGTTCTTTGAATTCCTTTCTTCTGCAGATTTTACACACTATAACAATTTATAAACACAGTTTTGTAATTTTAAATTGCAACTACCACTACTTTATTTCTTTATTATTTTTATTCTGCAAACTTTTAAGCAGAAATTCTTAAATAAACACTTACATCTTCAATTTTTATTCGCGGTGACGCTATTTGTTCAGGGAAATGCCATGGCTTATAATTTGGATTATTTAATAATTTCCAATTAGGATAAGCTACAGAAGCCTTATGTAACTTTTTAACCATCTGAAATAGGAACATTTAAATTATTAAATCCTAATTCATAAATAGAATTAAAATTTTATGATATATATGTACATATACATACTCTTGGAGCAAATATTTGTGTAACTTTATTAACAAGCCAAACTGGTAGTTTTCCATGTGGGTCAGTATGAGATACGTAACCCAGTTCAGAACCATCACCATTTCGTGATGGTCTTACAATATATCCTTAAATTAGGAATTTCAATATTGAAATAGTAATGCTTAAATATATACCTAAATGCGAAAATATATAAGAAGTTTTATTTTAAATTTCAAATTATACCTGTGAGATAAGATGTTGCCCGCACAAATTGCTTTCTTGGTGGATAATCTTTATGAAAAACGGAATGATTTAGAATCAGTTGCTCTATACCAGTATCAAGCCACGATCTTTGTAGAACGAAATCTCTATTTTTCAATGGAGATGGACAGGCCACTAATTCATATGTACATATATATACATACCCACAGGTGTGTGTGTGTGTATATACATATATTACTTTATTTAAAACAACTAAAATTTGTATATAACATAAATATCTAACAATAACACTTACTAGAGTAGTAACCAATATCATTATTTGGATTAAAAAACCCTATATCTTTTGATTCAATCATATGAGTATCCCAAACTTTCCTATATTCAGGATCATGTAGAACATCATATAACGTTTCTGGTAAAACATCAGGAAAACGAGTTCTAATCTGTAATGATTAATAAGTAACACACATTACATAGCATGTACAAATACAGTACAAACTATGAATACAAATTAAATTTTGTAAAGATATGTACTTTCACCATTTTAAAACTAATTCCTGGTACAGATTTTGTCCATACTGACAAATCTGGTTTATTATAATCTAATTTCCATTCATTATTGTCATCATACAACTTCTTGAGTTTTTCAAAGTCTCTGTCTTCAGCAATTTTAACAACTCCAATATCCATTTTCCAAAATATCACTTATGAAGAAGTCAGCATACTAATTACCAAATATACTATTTCTGAAACAAACAAGAACAACATTATAATTAACATTTTACATATTCTAATAAAACTACCTTCAAAATATAATATTCTTTATATTTTTCATAATAAAATTACCTGCTATTTGTGAAGCTTATAATGTTTCAATATAATATTTATACATATTTAATTTTATTGTGTTATAGGTCTTACATTTATACCAAAGTAACTTTTGAGCAATCTTAATCATCATTCTGCTCTTAGACAGCAATGAAATATATTAGCTTCAAATTTCATTTATACTATAAACGAAAATAAAAATTATATAAAGAAAATTCTCCTCTGCTTTCAAAACAACTATTTTGTCTTATAAAACAAAACCATCATTTAAGTTAATTATACAATTTTTATTGTGCTACTTAACTGCAGTTGTGCAAAGTATAATATATAAATAATAAAAGAACAAAATGTAATGAATTAAAGTATAATTGTTATTCATTTGTAACTTTGGATTGAATATTTAAAAATTTAATTTAACAGAAAATTAATAAACACAAATTTAAATTCCACGTATAAAGAGAATCACATATGAAGGGCTAATATTCTAACATTATAAATCATGTACTTTCATGGAACTCCTTACAAAATAATATTTTGCATTTATTGCTTCTGTATAATATACATGTAGGCATGACTTTATTTATGAATTCAGTATATTTTAGATTTGCACTACTACAATTTTCAGTTCTCCATATGTTCTCTTCAAAAATAATAACCTGAAAAAATTGTTTACTCGTATACATACCCTATATGTAATATTAAAATGATTACATTTTCTTCACAAATATTTGTACATATTGAAAGTAATTAATCTAAGTGTATTTAACTTGCAAGTAGAATTAAAAATGTTCGCGAAACATTAGAAAAATCAAATTTCACCTAAGAGTTCTTATCTGACAGATCAACCGATCGTGTTACTAGCACGATATAAACAGGTTAGTCGGCATTATAAATTTTATCTTTAAGTTATTTTCTCATAAATGACATTTCATAAGTTTTCAATATGTATTATTATTCTATAATCTATTCTATTTAAAAACAATTTTATTTTGCGTTTGTGCATTTTTATTATCAATTCATTGTCCCGAATTCATTGTAATGAATTTATTGATTGATGCTCTATAAATATACAAATTTTTTTTCATTAAAATTCGTCAGTAATCTTTTCTGACTTTGTAAAATTCTTTTCTATGTTTAAATTCACTACTTTTTTCTGTTCTTGTTAATGCTTTACATTCACTGAAGAAATAAGAAATTTATGAACGTGATAATGGGATAGTACTGATCTTATAATCAACTTATCTCTACAGATGTCGGCATTCATTTTTTACTTTTTACTATATATATATACATGTAATATATAATTTAGTTTGATTAGTATATCATATTTAGTTTAGAAAGATAACATTACTTGCTTTATTGCATGCAAATGCTTATTTTCAAAACTCACCACATCACATAGTGTATTTTGTATAGACTAATATCAATTCTGAGTAACTGATATATGCATCAGGTATTTAATACATAATTATTGTATTAAATGTTTTATTCATAATTTGTACTTTCTTAGGTTAAGTGGGACGAAAAGCATTTTTATCATGGCTGTAAATTTTTCTATCAATACCAATAATGTTGACTTGGATGATAAAATCAACGAGTGGTTAAAATGGAATAAGGTATTTGTTTTTAAATTAAAGTGTTAATCTTTGAATATATATCTATAAATTTGTGTCGTACATTGTAGGATCAGAATGCTGAACATGAAATTAGAGAACTTATTTCTAATGGTGATTATAAAATTTTATCTAATTTATTTCTAAGGAGACTTGAATTTGGTACTGCTGGATTAAGAGGTCGTATGGGCCCAGGATATAGTCAAATGAATGATTTAGTTATAGTTCAAACTGGTCAAGGTTTATCTGAGTACTTACTTGATAGTATTGCAATTAAAAATAGGGTCATAATAGGATATGATGGACGTTATTGTAGTAAAAGGTAAATGAGAATTGTTAATAATTCAATTGAAGTAATTACAAAATTCAGTATAGTACATAATTCAGTTGTATCTACACATCATTAATATTATAACATTACCACAATATCATTCTAGGTTTGCTGAATTAACTGCTGCAATTTTTTTGGCAAAGAACATGAAAGTGTACCTTTTCTCAAAAGTTGTTCCAACTCCATTTATACCTTATGGAGTACTGAAATATAAGTGTGCAGCTGGGATAATGATTACAGCTTCTCACAATCCAAAAGATGACAATGGCTATAAAGTTTACTGGGAAAATGGTGCACAAATAATATCACCACATGATAAGAAAATTCAAAAATATATACTTGAAAACCTTGAACCAATTGAATCTTCTTGGGATACTATAAATGTTTACAACAATGATTTGTATACAGATCCATGGAATGATATTATGGAATCTTATTTTTATAATCTTAAGCAGACTGTTTTGTATCCTGAAGTAAATAGAAATACAATATTAAAATTTGTTTATACTCCTATGCATGGTGTTGGATATGAGTATATGAGTGCAGCTTTTAATGTTGCAAATTTGAAGGTACTATTATAATTTTGTAATATTTTTTAACTAAAAGTTAAACAATTTTTTATGTTGAAAGGATTGATTTCAATTTATTTCATTTTATTGCAGCCATTCATAGTAGTTGAAGAACAAAAATTACCTGATCCAGAATTTCCAACTGTCAAATTTCCAAATCCTGAAGAAGGAAAAAGTGCTTTAGATCTAAGTATACAAGTAGCTGATAAAAATTCTGCCACTATTATTCTTGCAAACGACCCTGATGCAGATAGATTAGCTTGTGCTACTAAAATGAAAAAGTATGTATTTAACAACTTAATTTTTACATATTGATTTTATCTTTTTATCATATATTCTTCATAGTGGTGAATGGTATGTTTTCTCTGGAAATGAATTGGGAGCACTTTTGGGTTGGTGGATGTTGCATAAGTATCAAGTCG
Source organism: Megachile leachella (assembly GCA_963576845.1). NCBI lineage: Eukaryota > Metazoa > Arthropoda > Insecta > Hymenoptera > Megachilidae > Megachile > Megachile leachella. Next base: position 13,055,929 of record OY756257.1, read on the forward strand.
AACATGTTGATACAGATTTTTCAAATGTATATATGCTGGCATCAACAGTTTCAAGTAAAATTTTAGCATCAATGGCTAAACAAGATGGATTTAACTTTGAGGTATTGCCTATTTAAAACGAAATTCAATTATATCTACTGTTTCCACTATTATATATTATTTTTGGTTTAAAAGGAAACTTTAACAGGTTTTAAATGGATGGGTAACAGGACTATAGAATTGAAAACTGCAGGTAAAGAGGTTTTATTTGCGTTTGAAGAAGCCATTGGCTTTATGTGCGGTTCAAATGTTCTTGATAAAGATGGCATAAATGCTGGATTGTGTTTAGCCGAATTAGCGACTTATCTTGAGACTATGGGACTTACTCTTCATGAAAAATTGAATGAAATATATGCACAGTGTGTACTGCAGTTCATTTATATAGTATTAAGTAGAAACACATTGATAATTTATATTTTTATTACTTAAATGTATCCTTATTTCAAGAAATATATATTTATTTTAGATATGGATATCATGTGTGTAAAAATTCATACTGGATCTGTCATGAACCAGACATAATTAAAAACATATTTGAAAGATTACGAACATATTCAGGGAAACCAAATACAGTAAGATCATTGTATATAAAAATTATCATGTATACATTTATCAAGAATTTTAATCATTGTATTAATTAAATTTTTTTTTAGTATCCAACAGACATTTTAAAAGGAAAATATACTATAATAGGTGTTCGGGATTTAACAACTGGATATGATAACACAAAACCAAATAATAAAGCTGTTTTACCAGTTTCAAAATCTAGTCAAATGATAACATTTATATTTAATAATGGTTTAGTTATGACACTGAGAACTAGTGGTACTGAACCTAAAATTAAATATTACAGCGAATTATGTACACATTCAACAGAACAGTAAGTTTACTATTTTCTTTAGTAAAAGTAATATAAATATAATTTTAAGATATTTCATATTTTTTCTGTCTACCATCTTTAGAGATATCGAGATATTAAAAAATACGCTTGATGAAATGATATCAGCTATTGTAACAGAATTTCTTCAACCCGAAATAAATGGTCTTCTGCCACGTACAAATTAAATAATATTGTTATTTTAAATTATATTAGCTAACAAACAAAAAGTAACCATTTTAAATTTATTAAAATATGAGTATTAGAATATTTAAACATAGATATATTCAACTTTTACACTTTTTTATTTTTCCATGTAACATTGATATGGTAAAATAAATGTTTAACAAATCAATTTTTTAAAAATGTTTCCATTTTACATACAAAATATAAATAAACGGTTTTGAATACAGAAGTGTTTCTTTATTTACTTAGTTATATAAAAACATACAAAATATTCATAAAAATATTAATATTAATTAGAAGTTATATAAAGCAGTTCTTTAATTTATTAACAGATCTAACAATGTATTAACATAACTTTTCAATCAATTTTTTGTGTCTTTTTAATACACATGCACGTAATTATATCAAAATCAAATTTTTTTATCTTTTCTATGTTTTGCTTCATTAAAATAAAACGTAATACACTGAAAGAAGTACAACTGTATTATATAGAAGCATTAAAAGAGATATATTTTATTATTATATTACAATGTTACCTGTTCATCTAAAAAATCCATAAGAGTATTCATCTTGCATTTGAAACCTTCTGCTTTCAATGAAGAATGTAAAGAATCAATGCATAATGGTTCATAAGCTAAAATTTTATTATGTAATACTTTATTGGTAGTAATAAATTTCAGAAGAATGTCTTTCATGTTTTGTGTATTATCAGCCACATTTATAGATTGAGATTCATTGAATTGTTTCTCTTCATTGGTAATAGTTATTTGTGAATGATTACTTGTGACACTATAAAATTATGATTTTTACATATTAACTTATCTTTAAAAATATTCATATAATATTAAATATTATAATAAAGATTTTACTTATGACTAACGCATTTTTGATGTCAAAAAATAAAATTATTTTAATAAAAAGAACAGTTTGATATCAATGTAATTTACAAATGCAAATGTGTAGGAGGAACATACCTATCTGGTGAAAGCAGTAGTTCGCAATCATTGTCATCAATGGAATTAGTATCACTTTTATCATAATTTACTTTTTTCATTGGTGGTTCTTCATCTTCACTACTTATGTTTGTAAATTCTGATTCTATCCCTGATGTACTAATTGTAGGATGTAATTCATTATAAATATATGTTAATAATTTCACAGCTTTTTTCCGTTTTTGGATTTTTAATCCATACCTATTTAATTTTTCCTACAAATATAAGCTCACATAGTATAAACTTAATTATAACATAAAGATGCAGAAAATCAACATACATGCAATTCTGGTGTCTTCATCTCATTATAATTTGGTGGAGGAGTGTTACTATTTCTAATGATTACAGGTGACTTGACTACTCTCGATATTTTTTTATGACATTTACATTCAGATTTCTTTAAACTATTAATGCTTGTGCCACTTTTTGTATGAATATTTATATTTGTTTCTGAAATAGATTTTCTTTTAAATTTTCTATCATTTTGTTTCGGAATTGAAGACCTTTTTTTCAAGTCAATATTATCATTATTTATAATCGATGAAATCTCTTCTTTATTTATATTGTGTGTTTGAACAAAATTGCATTTATTTAACTGATCTATATCTTCAATACTAGACAAAGAAATGCTTATGCTATTGTTATCATCTTTATCATTAATATGAACATTTGCCAGATAATTATCACGTTCAATAGAATAATTATTAAGAGATTTTTCAAAATTTAAATCTCTATCATTTTTATCCTCCTGAGGCTTGTACAAGTTTGAAACATCAAAATCGGATTCTGTACTAGAAGATACAGATATAGGAGATTTCAAAGAATTGCATTCATACATATCTGATTGTGTTGACAGACTTTTTCTTATTACTTCTATAGCTATATCGTTTTCTGATTTACTATATCTTAATGTAGTTACATTATTGGTTCCTTGAACTTCATGAACGTTTTTTCTACTACTTATTGGGGATACAGCATTAATAGAAAAATCATTTTTATCTTTATCAAAAAATTCATTGGAGAGATCACATGAATTTTGAACGGATATTTGTTTATATGTTTTAGAACTTCTTTTAGTTTGAGTTTCATATTGTTCTAATGAATTCTCTTTAATTTCAGAATCTTTATTTATGTTTGAAGGTAAAGTAATATTATTATCCATATTCTCATATTCTAAATTAACCATCGTGTCATTTTGTAATGCATTCCTTTTTATACAATCTCGATACTTTAGTATGCTATTATGTTCGTGTTCTTGTCTATACTTTGAATACATAGATATTTCATCTTCATCCGCAAAAATTTCTGATCGAACGCTTTCTTCATTATATTTTGATATAGAAGATGTATTCGCAGTTATGTCTTGCAAAACCTGTAGATCTACATTTTTTTCTATTATTTTACTTTGATTTTCTGTTTCTATATTATTGATACTTTTATTTACTAAATTATTCTTTAACTGATTTTCTGTACAGTTTTCTACATTACATTCTACTGACTCTATTGTTCCAAAATTTTGAGATATACTATCATTATTCTTTTCATGCAGCATTCTTGTATTTAATTCAGGACTTGTATAATTGTCAAATATACTCAAAACGTTTCTCCTTTCTTTATCTAATGTTTCTTTTATAACAGCGTTCTCATGAGATGTAGAACGCTGATCAGGACTATCATCATTCTTTACATTAAATGGATTTCTGTTTGGTTTGGAACGTACTGATAAAACTGAATTTTCAGGATCAGAATCGAAGTCCGATTTTGCATTTTCTTTTTGAAATTGTTCAATAAATAAACTAAGATTACTTTTTAATGGTACTAAATAATTCTTTCGTTCTTGTTCACTTAAATGTGATCCATTAGAAATTGAATTTAGATATTTTTTAACTTTCTTAGAAGAGATTGTATTTACATCAGTATTATTAAGTCCCACTTCATCAATAGAATTAAGTATATTCAAACTTTCGTTGTTCTTTGACTTATCAAGTGCTACAGCTATTTTATTCTTTGATATTGTATCATTAATATCATCAAACATATCAGGAGACATACTGCAATATCTACTAGTATTTACATTACTTAAACAAATATTTTCTTCAGATGATTTTTCACAGATTAAATCGTTCAAACAATTATTACTCAATTGTAAATTACTTCTTTCACTATAAGCTAATTCATTTTCAAATTCAGAATTCTTTACATTATATGTATGAGCTTGTTTATTTTCAATTTCTTTTCTTTCTAAGTAATCAAACAATCGCTCTACTTTATATTTCCTTGCCAAACTTCTTAAAGAAGACAAATTCTTCAGTTCTTCAAAAATACAAAAATACTTTTCAATAATTCCACAGTAAATAAATTCTAGAAATTGCAAAGCAACATTATAAGATATATCTGTCCAGTTGATTTTTTCTTTGATTTGAGGATACACTGAACTATCATTAGGTGTAATGTCAAGCAAAATGTTTGGACATTGTACATAAAAAATCAATTTATGTGCCCAAATATGTTTGCTGTCATTAACAAATATTATTACATCACTTGCAGAACTATTGTTTAATGCACTTCTCCAATTTGTTACCAAAGCATTAATGAATTGTTTATCTCGACACTTTTCACAGTTTTCATTTATAAAATTCAATTCTCTATGGGATGAATCATAGAGTACTTCCTTATTATTACTAATATCTGTTTTATATTGGCTTAAGTTTGTTTCCTTTAAGTTGCATGTATTTGTAAATTTTAAGGTAGTTTCATTTTCCTATAAATAACAATTTAAATAAAATTGATACATTTTCTAGAGATTAATACATTTTTGTAATAAATTTATTCCTGTAATTTGTTTATTATATTTGATATAATATATAACTTACTATTTCTATTTCTTTTTCTTCTGGAATTATGTATTCTGAAAGATTTGATACATAGAAGCACTCCTGATTAGAGGATAAACTAGCTTTATTCCACAATTTTTTTTCCTTAAAAAAAATTTATAAAACGATATTAATATTTTATAGTAAATATTAATAAGCCTTATACAGAATTCATACCTTATACAAGAACTGTTTTAACAAATGACTTCTTGGAGCAATTTCTTGTTTAATTTTCTGATCACATATTGTGTCTCTTTTACTTTGAGTAATTGGTTCATCTTCCATTAAAATTTCTGAAATTCTCTCTGTTAAAATGCGATTTCTTTCATCTTGGGATCGTGTTTGAAGAAGAGTTATTTGATTGTCCCTCTCTATAAAAAAATGTATAATATTAAAATATATGTATTCAATTTTGGTTTAAATTAAAACTATATATATTTTAATGTAATCATACTTCTTTTATTTTTTATCAATGATGGAGGTTTGCTACTTGCAAATCCAAATCTCTCTAACTGTTTTTCTGAAATTGGCTGAACTATTTCTGATACAGATCGTGTTAAAGTTTTAGGTAATCCCTCAAGTTCATTAATTTCGTCTAGTTCTTCTACCTCTTGAAGAGATTTTGATAATGCTAACGCCAGTTGAAGATCAGATTCTTCATGTAAATCCTATGTAAAAATAACATCTTCAATTTTATATGCTGCTTCATAAAGATTATTTAGCACACAGAAAGATTATTTGAAATGTCCAAGATATTGTAATAAAATATTTAATTAAAAAACATACTACTTTACGTGATGCTATTTTTTTTCTTTCCTGTACTATAGGTGCAGCGAGTAAACCTAATGATTTTCTTTCACTTTCTTGACGTTTTTGGAGTTCTATAGCATCTAATAATTTTTTTGTAGAGATATTATTCTTGTAAGCACAGATCTTCATATGTATTGCTTGAGAATTAAGTTCTTTGAATGTTTTAAAGCACAATGGGCACACAAGAGCTTCTTTGATAATATTATCATCACTTTTATTATCATTACTACTACTTTCAGACTTAAAAAATGATGATTCTATTGAAGGTTGAGACTTTAAGTATACCTTTCTCTCTTTTTCTGAGTTATGTTTAAATTTTGTTTCCTTATGATTTTTCACAGAACCCTTAGATTTTGTAACTGCGATTTTTCTTTTTGTATTATAATTCAACAGTTCATTTAATTTTGCTTTCTGATTTTGTAATTTTGGACTTTTAAAATCTAATATACTATCATTTTCTGTTGGATCAGATTTATCATATAAATTTTTATTGTTTGATAATTCTTTATCCATTTTACCTCTATTTGAAGCAAATGAATTAATTTCTTCACTATTAAATGCAGATATATAATCACGTCAAAGATATTATGTAATGAATAATTTGGTCAGTATACATAACATCTATTTCACAAATTTATTTTTTTAAACATTATAATTACATTTCTTTGATTACAAGTTTCACTATTTATATTATTATTAATAATCATACCTTTATACAAATATTTTTAATCATGACTATAATAATCAATTAATCAATTATTTGTTTTAAGTATCTGCAGATTGAGAAGGCTCACTTGAGAAGAATTTCATAAATTTCCCTGCTGTATTACATGTTTCCGAAACCATTAAAATAATATTGTCATAAGTTCCATTATGCCAAAAGTCTTTTGTACCCTCAAATTCATCACCAAGTTTGTATCCGGCAACAGTTACTTCAACTTCATTCAACTCAGCAATAAATTTCTTTCTTTTCACCATATAACTGCTGTAATATAACACATACTTATGTTAAAAGAATTGAATAGTGTTAAGCATTTAAAAGCAATAATATTTAGTTTTACAATAAACATTGTTTCTCTAATAACCTTCAAAACTCTTTATATGATAAGGTTAAGTTATTGTATCTCTACATGGAAAACAATGCTACATTATATATTTTATTTGATAAATATAATATTACAAGTATAAAATTTGAATATATAAATAATAAAATAATAAAATATTCCACGTATACTACAAAAATAGTTACCTCGCTAAAAATACACTTCCGCAATAAGCGAAGATTTTTGAAAAAATTATAATTGCATTAACTTTAGCAAAAAGTGTCCCAGTAAGAGAAGCCGGTTTCTTTTTTTCTAAAATCAATGGTTCGTACATTGTATATAATGTTATTATTCGAAAATTTCTACAACAATGTGTTATTTTGTTTACGTACTATCCTCATGACAGTGTTACCATAATGAAACATTGCATAATTGAGAATGAATAACAAAATTTATAAGTATCTATGATAATTTATATTATATACTATAATTATAAAATAGTAGTATGTTTTTGTGATACCATAAATTATACATTCAATTTTCTATTATTCTCTATTGTTTATTTGATAAAATAATACTTTATATAATCAAACTTTACATTTTTAATTCAATGACTTTGTATACAAATGAATGTAATAGCACACTATGAGATTGTATGTTTCACGTATAACAATTGACGTCTTTTAAATCGTTTTCTAACATTCAATAAAGCGTATCACAACGATTTTAATAATAAGTAATAATTACGAATTAATTTGATCATAAATAAGATATAATATCGATTTCGTTGTCCTGTATTGCAATTTTTTAATTCACAACTAAGTAAAAAATATAATAAATATTTGAATAAATTTTTTTCATTTTTTCAATATGGTATGCATCATATTTAGTAATAATTATATTTAGATCTGATTATATATATACACATAATGAATTATATTTTAGGCTTCTACTTCCAAAAAACAAATTAAAAAAAAAGGTGTACCAAAAGTGGAACTAACTGCTGAACAAAAAAATGATATAAAAGAAGCATTTGATTTATTTGATCCTGATGGTACTGGAAGGATTGCTACTAAGGAACTTAAGGTGGCCATTCGAGCCCTTGGATTTGAACCTAAAAAAGAGGAAGTGAAAAAACTCATAGCTGATGTTGATCCAGATGGTTTAGGCACCTTATCATTTGAAGAATTTTTAAATTTGATGTCTACAAAAATGCTAGAAAAAGATACAAAAGAAGAAGTTTTAAAAGCATTTCGTCTTTTTGATGATGATAATACAGGAAAAATAACTTTCAAAAATTTAAAGAGAGTAGCTAGAGAGTTAGGTGAAAATCTTACAGATGAAGAATTACAAGAAATGATAGATGAAGCAGATAAGGATGGTGATGGAGAAATTTCTCAAGAGGAGTTTATACGTATTATGAAAAAAACTAGTTTATATTAAATTTCCATGGCTTGTACATAAAGTATTCAGTACTGATTGTTTCTTCATAAGTTATCCATGTAATTTGGACAGAGGTTTTGAAAATATCAATTATTTGCTATCAAAACATTCTCTGTTCTAATAAATAAGTTATAATTTTGTTTAAATTATTTTTTACGTGTTATACATACTACAAAACATAAGCTTAAGTTTATGGGAAGAATTTTATACTATATGATGTATTAAATAGGAAGCTATTTTTATAAATAATGTAACAAACAAAATAAAACGTTAACCATTATAAAATAATGAAATAATACTTTATTATTGTTGTATGTTATAATTTCGTACACTTTTTCATTCTTTTAATCCTTCTTTTGTTGATACTATAGCAGTATTAATTAGTGATCTTACCAGCTCTGCTCTTTTTTTTGACTTTGTTAAACTTTTTAAAAACAAATCATATGAAATTGGAATTCCTCCTGAATAAAAATACTTATTATAATTTTTCCTAATTAACATTTACAAATATAGTAACTAATTACAACACAACATACCAGGTTTATGTATACAACAGATTTTTTCTTTATTCAGTACAATTGTTAACCTTCCCAAGCATAAATTTTCTTCTTCATCTGTAGGATCAGCAATCAATAATTGACTAAAAGAAATTAGATATTTATAATACCGTTTTTTTTATTATCTCAATTAAATAATATTACTTACTCATTAAATATTGCAAAAGTTATAGAAACCGGTAATTCTTTAATTGAAAGACTTATTTTCTTTGTCGAATGTACAGAAATGCTTCCAGTTTGAATATTGTAAGCTACTTCTGGTAAAGTTACTACAAATAAAAATATTACAGAAATTAATTGAGTTGTACATCAATATTTTTAAATATCATTTATAACATAATTATTTGAAATTTACACGTATTAAGTGCAGCAGTCAAAGCTCCAACACAAGCATCAATTACTGAACCATCATAATTAATGCATAAAAGATCACAGTATAAAACCCATGCTAATTTACCTTTGCAAATACAAAGGTCTTTCAGATCAAGAGCTGCAGAATTTATTAAAATATTATTTATTAAATTTGATATAATTTGAGCTTGATCACTTGGTGGTCCTGGACGAAATTTTGGAGAACATAATGGTGAAAGTTCCACATTTGGTACAATATATCCATACTCAGGAGATTCTGTTTTAGGTGTAGTTAATTCCTATAACGAAAAAAGGATTATAATGTGATTTTTTTGTGTTATATTATTGCTCAATGTTTTGAATTTCTATAATATCATGTTTCTATTTCTATTGTATATATTATTGATGTAAATATGTAGAATATAAGTAAATGTCTTCAATAAAAAATACATACTGCTTTAATACCACATACAACTGTTGTACTACCAATTTTAAATATAGCTGAACTGTCAGCATGTGTAATTGATGATATGTTAACACTAACTGAACGAAAACTTAAAAACTGTCTACCATCTGGTCGAACATCTTGTGCCTAAAAATATAATAATTTTATAAATTGCTGTATATAATAATTAAAAATCTACACACACTTACCAAATGATCTTGCAAATATTTCACAGGATGAATGGTCCTATAATTATATTTCTAGTTAAAAATGTTTGAAAAATAATAAATGAAATTTAAATATTTTATAACTGTATTTACAAATACGAAATGTATGTAATGTGAAGTATGTAAAAATGATTACTAGAAAGGTTAAGTTAAACTGCAGTAAACATGTTCCATATAAAATTTCCAATTTTATATTTTATAGTAAAATGTATGATAAATTAAAATAATGTACTGTAATATCAATAAAAAAATGCATCATACGATATTCATATTCTTCTAAAAAATACTGACTTATATTGAGAATCCATAATTTAAGTAACAGTAATCACTGTCACGTGGAAATTTCTGTATGCTTGTCGCGCATATTGACTAATTTCAGAAGGCTCTACATCATCAATGCGATACCAATCTACTGCGTACCTCTTACTCCGTGGTCACATAACAGGTGAATTAACCAAGTGAACTTTTCCAGACCCCATTTGACCCATATACAAAATTTTCATTTATAAATTTAATGTCATTTATTGTTGATTTATTACAATTATTGCTTTTTCACAAAGATTTTATATAAATAACTAAACAAAGTTGAATTCTGTATGTTTAAAAATTTATTATATAATATACTTTTTCTAAAATTGACATGAAATTAGTATCAATTGTTTCAAAATAGTACAAAAGAACAAATTTTCGATTTAGAAAGGCACGGTGTGGCATATATTCTTAAAATATTGTATCAACAGAAAGTAGTACTTGATCATAGTAAATATTGAATATTACAATATAACAAGATAATACAAATATAAACGGATCGAAATTTCAAATCCCTCTTGTAGCGAATTATTTTTTACAAGATATAAAGAGTTAAAAATAGTAGTCTTATTTGTTAAATGTCTGTGTAAATACTACAGCAATGTAGTAAGTTTTAATATCGAAGATATTTTGAGATTATTCTCGTAAATTAGATATGCATATAAACTGTATTAGATTTTAAAATTCGATATAAAATTACACAAATTATTTATACACAGACATTTTTCTTACCTCTTTGCATAAATATAATTTAAAAATAGTTTCAACAATGTTTAAATCACTATAACTTTTAATATTATTGACAATTTAAAGTTAGTAATTTTAAAAAATATTGTTTTCAATAATATTCCAGTTTGCAGTGTTATTTAGTATAATATAATTATAGTCAACTTCATCGGGCAAGTGTAGAGTAAAATTTAGGCTGCAATAAAATTAAGATATGTAATTTAGTAATGTGACAAAAGAAATATAATTATTATTGCAAATTTGTTTACCTCGTCATGATTTTCTTCCTTATTTCCATCATCATCATCACCAGAACTATCGCCACCTGAACTATCAGCAGAATTACGTTGTTGATCCTTATTATTCATACTATCACCAACAGTTGGAGAAGATGCCTTTACTTTACTAGCTGCATCATAACATTGTAAACATACTCTAACTGCTTTTCCATTTCCTTGTCCAGGTAATAACAACTTTTTATTACTGCAAGGCCCACATACTACAGCCCCACATTGTCTACAATGGTGCTGAAAATATTTCATTAAAATTTTAAGCATTATATCATTTAAAAGTTGTAAAAATAATTAATATGTGTATACCCGTCTATTTAAAACTGTAAATTGTGTTTTATTACAGTGCATACAAATTGTAGCTTCATTATCTGGAACCCAAACAGCTGCATGTACTTCAACTGGTTTTTTACCACCTATCAAAAACAGAATTTAAAGTATGGATATAATACAATATAAGAAATTCATATAATAATAATTATTTACTCTTTCTTAATAACTCTTCAATGCATTTTGTAATATGAGCCATCCATTCTTGCTTCTCTGTTGGAGTGGCAGCATAAACAGCAAATGACTTTGTTACTGTTTTAATGAGCCAACCATTGCGATACTCTATAAATAATAATAAACTATTATGCTGTCCTTATACAACTCTATACATTTGCAATATTAAACATGTGTAATAATCTAAGTAATAAATTAATAATCAAAGAACTGGACCTAAAACTCTTTTAAATAATTTCTTAAACATACACAAAGATGTTTGTTATAAAATAATGAATCAGAAATTCATTTTCTTCTGTATCACAGAGCTGAAGGATTATAATTTAGTTATATGTTTGAGAGACAGAATGTATTTATATGAAATACATTTGATGAAACAATTTAAGAAACTGAAAATGTGATTTGATACGTGATAGAAATATATATAACTTACGACCATCATCCGCTAAAGACTCAAGCTTGACCTCTTCAAGTGGTATAATATGTTGCTTGTTATACTGTTAACATATATAACATAAAATTGTTTTTTATAATTTAATAAATTATATTGAAGTATCATATTAACAAACAAACAAAAACCATTTTTATCATAATTTAAATTATAATTTTTATATTCATACACAAATAAAAAAGGTATTAGTATACCTTCTTTTTGTTCATTACAATATTTCCATAAACCAATATATCATTAAATAAAAAGAACTGTCTTGGTTTTGGCTTCTTTCTACAAATTTTTGTTAATACACCTTCTCCAACTAAAACTCTTCCAGGTACTGCGAGTGGCTGAAATATATAATATACATAGACTACTTTAAAAAAAGCTTTCTAATTGTATACATTTTTTAATTTAAACATTAATATAACCAAGTTATCTCGAATTATATCACAAATAAATTAAAACAAAAATGAGACTTAATAATATAAAATTAATTACTAATAAGTTTTACATATTAATCTCACCTGGCCAGAACTGCCAAAGCAGTTTTCGACCATAGCAATACGTCTGGCATTAGCCTCACTATTTACTGAAATGAATCACATAAAAAATAATCATCTTTCAGAATTCATTCATAAAAACACACGGTGTAGTAATAAACAGAATTCAACAATAAATTAACTATTTCTTTTAAACAGATCACACATTATGTACTCGATTTAACTGTCAAAATCACAAACAATCGAATTACACCGTTATCTGATGTAATTTAACAAATCATAAAATATAGAATTTATAAGTTATTCAATTTTTCAATCGAAACAGGTATTACACGTATCAAAATCATACACGTAAAAACAATTAAACTTTTTATCGAAATTATGACAATAATTAAATGATAATAACTGAAATATAAACTAACCCAATCGGTCAACCATGGTCCTATGAATCAGGGCTGACAACCAGGAAGTATGAATCACGTATATGTTTTACTGTTTGTGACATTCACAGTAAGTCACATTTGTAATATTCACGTAATGGCTACTGTATTTGAAATAATCAAAAAGCATAATGTATTGTTTAATTTTAAATATAAATAACCTGAAAAATAACAGAAAACTGAACATGTTTTTATGGATATTATTTCTTTATCGGAAAGAAAATTCACAGAAAAGAAAAAATTATATTAAATTTACTTTTGTTTCGTATAAAAGAATCTTCAATCTTATTTATTCATTGAAAGGTATTATTAATGTAATAATATATATACATATATGACATGATATTCTATGTGAATTGCAAATTTTCAAATTCCGGATGTACTATTTCGAGATATCGATGCTTATCATTCGTTCAACGAGAGATCATACTCATTTTGCGCAACTCGACTAACTTCAGTAGTTTAGTGTTATCCCACTATTCTATACGTTCCACTACATCACTTATATATACTGTGGATAAAAAAAATATCAATAAGAAGAAAGTGATAATGTACGGAATAGAGCAAATTTTTGTTCACTAAGTATACAAGATCGGTGCTACGAACGTCGCAAGGGTGCATGCGCATTGTACTTGAATGTAAAGCGTGCTTATACCAATCAGAATCGACATGCGCAAATGAACAAAAATTTGTACGATGATAAGTATGATCTCTCGTTGATCGAATATTAAGTTGTTCCTAAATAAAAATCATATGATTATCGAAGGTGTAGCAAGTTAAGTCATACGATTCTTATCAAAAGTAGAAAACAATCAATTTCTTAAAAAAAAATGAAGATATGTGGACCTAAATACGCCCTATGTGGCTTGATATTATCAGTTTGGGGTATATTTCAACTAGTAAGTCATTTTTTAACCTAAATCTACTACAACATCAGTATGTAGCAAATTTAAGTTTTGGAAAATGAAAGTATTTTACTTAGAATTTTTATTCTATGAAATAAATAATTATTCCGTATCAAATGAAGAGATCAGTTTTAAAAAGCACAAAATTTATCAGTGAATAAAGTTATATGAATTTAATATCTTCTTGTATTATTTATTTTATAAGCAAAATTTGTATTACAAGTTTGTAAGTGTAACTGCACATTTAATTTTCAGCTCTTGATGGGATTATTCTTTTATGTCAAAAGTGTAGCCTTAATAGAAGATCTACCATTAGAAGAATATTATGACACAGCTACAGATTTTTATGCTGCAGCAGATAGGGGTTATAAACAAAATGCATATAATTGTTGGATTGCAGCTTGCATTTATGTTCTTACATTATTACTTTCAGGACATCAGTTTTATATAAATTCAAGATCATCTTTGAGCGTTTAAAAGAATATTTTTGATGTATTGTGCATCAAATAAAAATATGTATAAATTTATAAAGTATTATTGTATGATAGTCAAAAGAAAGACATGTGTATGAATATTCATAATTATATTTAAAACTGTTATAAATTCCAATAATAATCGTACAAAAATAGTAATCGTCTTTATTGGGTCTTAAAATGGAATATTAGTTGTTGTGATATACAATATAATTGTAACTGTTAATGATATTACCTCAATTCAGTATATATCATTTCATATTACTATAAACATGTAAAAATATGCCTTAATGTGGTTACCAGATTTATTTTGTGTTGTAACATAAAACATTTAATTTACCCAATTTGTAAATAATAATAAATATAATCTAGCTGTAATAGAAATTTTCTAATTTTAATACAAAATTTTATACCTATCAAAAATAATATTATTCAAAACGTTTTATTATTAATAAAAACGTAGATGTTATATTGAAAAATTAATTATTATTAAGAACATTTATGTATTTGACCGGTATATACATATTCGTTTTAAATAACACATTTACTTATGAATATGATTCGGTTTTAATCTATTTAACATATTACAACGAAAATATTATGTGTTTTAAATTATTCAAACAAAAAATTTCAGAAAGTTAGATATATCATAGAATATATGGGAGGAACGTCAAAATCACGTGACTTATATGTTGTGTATATAGTATATACATTTCATACCATAAAAAGTAGACTACAAATGTATTTACCAAATACTTATTTAAATTTCTTTTAAACGTAAAATTTTGAATAATTGTTTTAATCTAAATCTGATTTATTTGGCTTCAACGAAAAGTGTATATTGTTTATTTTTCAGTTCATAAAAAAAAATTAACCATATTTTGACATTCCATTTTGGCTAATTACATATATTAAATGGAAAATAAATTAAATACAAAATGAAATAGTGTTTTAAAGAATTTTAATAAATTTGAGAAGATATATATGTTATATATGCATATATAATGCCATGTAAAACATAAATAGTAGTTTTTTCACAACTATGGTTATATGAAACAGTATTTTTTATATAAATAATTTAATAATAATATTATATCCATAATTTATTATACAAAAATCATTCAAGAATACTGTGTTTTATTATATCACAATGGAAGGTGACCAAAGAAGTTTAAACGAAGATTATAGTGAAATAATACGTCTTCCTATTTCTTTAAAATTATCATATGGAATGGGACATGTTTTAAATGACATTTGTGCTTCTTTGTGGTTCAGTTATTTATTAGTATTCTTTCATTTGGTATTAGGATTTAACTCTACATTATCAGGTACAGTTTTACTTATTGGTCAAATAGCAGATGCTTTAGCTACTCCATTTGTTGGCCTTCATTGTGATAAAATTGACGATTTCTGGTTATGTAAATATGGAAGAAGGAAAACTTGGCATTTAATAGGTATAAATATGTTATATGTATTATTATTAATACTTTTAGACAATGTGTATATTACAACTTTTTAAATTACACTTATTAGGTACTTTATGCGTACTGTTTGCATTTCCTTTTATATTTTCACATTGTATTCAATGTGAAACTGCTCATCAATGGGCACAACTAATTTATTATGCAGCATTTGTTATAATTTTCCAATTTGGGTGGGCTGCAGTTCAAATATCTCATTTATCATTAGTGCCAGAACTCACACCCATTGAACATGAAAGGACACAACTCATAGCTATCAGGTACTTCTTTAAATAGTATAAAAATAATATTTATAAATGTATTCTAATACATAAATTTGTACATATAGATATAGTTTTACTGTACTTTCAAATATTTTTGTTTACTGTATTACTTGGGCAGTTTTACATATTATGAATAACAAAGACTCTAACTCTCAAATTGGTCCTGATGATGTGACAAAATTTCAAGACATTGTACTTATAGGAATAGGAACAGGAGCTATAACATCTATTTTATTTCATATCTTTGTTAAAGAGAGATCTATGAATAATGTTAATGGTGAGATGAATTCTAGTTATAAATTTATTTATCTTTATTTAATAATTAAAATTTCGTTGATACAAATATTTTACCTATATATTTATCATGTCTATTTTAGGTTCATCATGTACAAGTTCAAGAACAATACCATCATTATTAAAAGATGTCCAATTATATCAAGTAGCTTGCGTGTATATGCCCACACGTTTGTTTGTAAATTTATCACAAATTTATGTTCCTTTATATTTACACAAATCATTAAGTATGCCAGCTACATCTTTAGCTATCATTCCCTTAATAATGTTTTTGAGTAGTTTTATAATATCTTTAATTATAGAAAGATTAAATACAAAATTAGGTAGAAAAATTTCATATTGTTTTGGTGCTTTTTTGGGTTTATTTGCATGTATTTGGATAAAATTGGGTATTGGTATAATCTATACAGAATATGAAATCTATCCAGCTTCTGTAATGTTAGGTAGTATCATAAAAATTGTTATATATATTTCTTATCAGCTTCAGAAACCTATATTTAAACATTAATCATTTTGTTATAGGATTTGCTGGATCCATTATGCTAGTGACTAGTCTTGGTATTACAGCAGATTATATAGGACAAAATGTGGACAGTGGTGCATTTGTATATGGCACCATGAGTTTTACAGACAAACTCTGCAATGGATTAGCAGTTATACTTATTCAGTATTTGTTAGTACTAAATTTTACTAGTTAAAATAAATATATTAATATATAAATTTGTTTCATTTGCAACAATATTTTACAATTTTTTTTAGAGAAGGGTGGATTAATTCAAAAAGTTTTTATCAAAACGTTTTAGTTTATGCCTGTAGTGCTTCTGCTATATTTGGTCTGTTAATGATACTATGCATAAAACCATTTCATAATAATGGAGGTAAAATTTTAAAAATATACTACTTATAAAATAATATTATATTGTAATAAATATTGTGTATTTTTACAGCATATAGTACATTAAGTTCAGTGCAAACTACAACATTACCGGAAAATGATTCTAACGATGTATTTAACCAAGAACATGTTACATAGTTAATTTTTTTTTTATGAAATGCATATCTTTAATTGACATCAAAAAGAAAGTTACTATTCAATATATATATATATATATGCAAGAAGTGTTTATAAAAATTCATTATTTTCTATTTAACTATATAGTTAATATATGTATATATATACATGAAAGATTATAAGGAATTTAAGATATTTCTGAATAAATTTTGTTACACTAACAAATAGAATATATAAATAGAAGAAAAAATTGATACACAAGAAACATCTATAATACAGATATTTCGTAAGTGATAACATATTATACAAGTAAAACGTATATATGTTCTTATATCGCCACATAATATGTCTAAGTTTCTATATTCCTCGTTTCCCATATCCTTACATTTCTAATTCCCTAGATTCTTAGTTCATTATCCCTAAGTTATAATATTTTAGAATATTCGTTTTTCTTAGATCTAAATTCAAATCCAAATCTTCTAAAAAATAAAAAGCCACCAGGCGGGCATGTTCAGTACTAAATGGTCTTTGCACATTGCCTTTGATTATAAAATATATCTGAGTCGACATGCGCACAATGAATGGTTGACACCACGTGTAACCGTGTTCTTATAGCGATCAACGATAACCTCATTGCTGTAAAGTTGAAACGTTATACATATATTATTTATATTACATAGAAAGTTGTAATTATGACATAAAATATTCAAAAAAAGTTTAGATTAAAATGACAAAGAAGCATGTTACTTAACACAATTAATTATGAAAGAATATTGTAATGCATATGTATAATTGAATGCATTAAAGTGAGACTCAAAAATATACAAAATGGTTTTATCAGTAGGTAAGTTAATATATATTGAATTTTAACTTAAATATTTATAAATACTTCTGTTCCATTAACGTGCATATATTTAATAGAACTATTGAAACGGCTCAATGCAGATGAGGAACCTTTATCTAAACGTTTCAAACTGGCAGAAAATGCTTTTCATGCTATTGAAATACCAATAGTACGCAAAGATGATCTTATTTTACAATGGGTTTGTAAAATATGTGCTGGAGATCAGCAGGCTTGGAGTTTGTTACAAAAATGTTTGGAATCCAAATGTTTGGATATTAAAATTGATGTAAAAAGATTATTAATTAATACACTTATTGAAACATTGCAAAAAGATACAAAAGATATATGTAATGATATGTTTAAATGCTTTGAATTACTAGTTTCTAATGATACAATGCAACAATATTTCATTAACAAACCACAAGAATTTGGACTTTTAATAAAGTCTTTATTAGAATGCACTTATAGAATTTTTAAATACAATTTGAATGCAGAAGAACAATTAGTAAATGAAATGAGTACAGAATTTATTATTAAAAGTAATGATCTAACATCAAGAGCTTATAATACAGTAATTATTGTTATGGAAATTATGATTCATATTTTTAAAACTAGTTATGCTATAAAAGATGAGTTAAGAATCATATTTATGCAAGATATTTTACATCCTTTATGTGCTATAATTGATCATAAATGTATAGATAATACTAACAGATTAGGTGCAGTGACTTACAAATGCATTCAGCAATTAATTTTTGGGAAGAAGTATATACAAAATAAAGAATTCATAGAAGATGAAAATGCAAAACAATTTGAAGATTTATTATCTATTTTAGCAAAAAATGCAAAGACTGCAGATCTTCAAAGTAATTTGATGACATTTACCTTTTTCTTTCATGCTGCATTAAATAGTTTCAAGTTAGACAATGCCATATTGGATTTTATATTAAGAGAGTTAGTAAACTGTGCTGGGATATACAAGAAAGAAATTTTGAATTCATTGTTGAAAAATTTAGGTGATATAACATTTAATTTTGAAAATAAAATACATAATGTTACATTATTTAATTACTGTCAAAATATAATAGACAATATTTTATCAAATGAAACTATAAATAGAATAGATTATGATCTTCTAACACAGTTTTGTTATTTTAATCCTCTCATAATTGAGAAAAATATTCAATGTATACTGAAAAAGGTATTCACAGAAAAATTAGAGCCAGAATGTACAAAATTAATTACCTCTATAATGGATGTTTGTATACATCTAAGACAGGAGGAAAAAATAGTTTCAGCAATATTGTTAGTTTTAAAAGATTGTTTAAATAAAATACCAAACAAAGAAATTAATATATTTTTTCCTAATGAATTCAAAGAAAAATTTACGAAAGCAGTAAATAATATTACTAATTCGCAAAATATAAATATATTACGAACATTAATATATCATTTAAAAACTGATTGTATGGAAATGTTACAATCTAATGATACCTGTACAGGTAATAATTGTAATTGATTATTTAAGTTAATGTCGATATTTAAATATATTTATTTTAATTTTTTCATTAATATTAAACATTATTTGTTGTAGGTAAAAATACTGTAATATTACAAGCAACTGTTGAATTACTCTGTATATATTTAGATGGTATATGTGTTTTTGAATATTCAGGAACATTAAATGTTCATACAAAACTCATAAATAATCTTAACGAGTTAAAAAGTATTTTATCACTTTTAATAGTTCAAGCACTGCGTTTGAATTATAATGAAGAAGTTACTGTAATATTATTAGCTTCTATATTTTCATGGAACGAAATGCAAAGGGCACTCAAATATTATGTGCCAAAAATTGTTCCACAAGACTTCAAATTTCTTATTTCGGAAGATCAATGGCAACAATTGATTCAAAGAATCACAAATTTTGGAAAAAATAATAGCAAAGATAGTATGGTATGTTAATAAAAACTAAACATAAAAACAAATTTTGCTTGTACAATATGCACAGCTATTATATTTATATACATATATTCTGTTATAATTACAGAATAAAATTATTTTACAACAAGCTAAAGTATTCCAAAGTACAGTAAACGAACCTTCAGTGATGTGTAACAATTTAATAGGTGGTTTAGAACATTCTTGGCCATATATATTAAAATTTGACACAGAAATAATATTACTGTTGAATAATGAACAGATAATCAAATTAACAAATTTATTGTTAATACAAATGTTGCACAATGCAGAGAGTTTTTCTGAATGGATAAATGTGTTACATAAAGAGAGCATACAAGATAACAAGAGACTAGTACTGTGTATATCAAATTGTATTTTCATTCAAATTGGACATTTTATAACAGAAGGAGTAACAAAATCTATAAGTAAATATTTTCATACGGTGAGTGTAAATCCTTTATTTATATATAGATATTGTGAAAACTTATTCTAGTAATTAAGTAATAATAATCCATTATTTTTTAGGAGTTTTTACTTGAAGCAGAAATGAATGATAATGAAGAGATAAAGAATGTATTAATATCTATGAAGGAAGAGATGTCAAAGGAGAAATGGATGTATATGGATGACAGATCTTTAACAAAACTTAAAATGCATTTAGAAATATTACATCATTTGCCTATATCATTTTTAAATATTAAAGTCAGAACAGCAATGCTTTTATTTATATTAGCTCTTAAGGTAGAATGTTGCCATAACACTGAAATAATTTCATCATGCAATATAATACTTACAGGTATTTTTTAGTAAAATAATCTTTATACTATATTTTTATAAAAGCTAACTTAAACTTAATGACATCTGACCAGTTTTTAACTTACAGATATTCTAGAAAAATCTGATATTAATATATTCGAATATATCAATCCTTCCTTACTCTTAAATCAATTGCCACATAGCAAAATTACCCAAAAAAGTATAGAACTATTTCTTAGAAATTGTTCCTCATATGTAGTGCTAAAGAAGCTTATAAAATGTTCTACTGGTTCTAAAAAAAATATGTCTTTTTTATTAAAATGTATGGTTCATGTTAAAACAAAATTAAACATTGATCAAAAAACAATTATTAAAAAAGCAGAAAGAAAAATAACTAAAACTGTAATGAAGACAGTACCATCAAAAATAACAGAAATTGATGACATGAAGATACTAAATTTAATATTAAGAATAAATATTACAAGTGAAGATATTGATGAAAAATTGAAAAGTTTAGCACAATCTACACTTAATGATATATTCATGGTAAATATTATAATCTGTTTACCATTATGTACTATAATTTATTGTATCTTTAATATTAAAAATATTTCACTCATAGAATGATGATGACAACACAGTTACAAATGAGATGTTGCAACACGGATTACAATTAGCATCTATTATCCTTCATAATCAAAAAATATTTCAAATTACGAATCAGACATTGAGAGAAATATGGTTTACCTCCTTCAAGCATCCATGTGTCGATGTAATTTTACCTTTATTAGAATCAAGTGAACCAAAAGAATTTCAAGAATTGCTTGAACAGTTACATAATCAAGTGGTATGTAATTATCATGGCTTCACTTAATTACATTATTTGTATAGAGTAATATTTAATTATGATTATATTTTATTACAGATCAAAATTCTTTCAAGTACACAAGAAAGTGATATGGAAAGTGTTTGTATTATATGGAATTCTATACTAAAAACAAATATGTCTAACAATAGAAATAAATTACGCTTACTAGCTATCAATAAGTTAATTCAAACAATACAAACTGTAAATATACACGAAAGTCTTTGGCCAAATGTATTGCAATTAATTCAGGACATTATTTCCAATAAGTATTTATATCTTCCTGGTTATATTATTGATATGTGTATATTTCTTGGATTGAAATCATTGCAAAAAGCTACCATAATAATTTGTCATGAAACATTGACATTATGTAACGTATTAATTAAAATGAGAACAAGTTTAGTTGTAGATAGATTACCTGCATTGTTATTACTATACAGACACATATTAAACATTGTTGTACATAAATCCAAAACTATTGTTAATAGATCTGAAGAATATGTATTTAAATGTTTGGCACTAGATATTGAAAAGTGAGTTAATTATTTTTTATTTATTATAAATTATAGTATTTTAATTAATAAAGGAGCTGATATACTTGTTTTATTTTATAGGTTCACAAATTCGTTAACGAAACTAAAAAAAGAATTAATTCGTATAGGCCCTTATCTGCTAGCAAATTTGTTGGAGCTATTTTCAGAAGCCTCAACAGCAATTTTTGTCAAAGTATTCTATTTAATATAAAAATTTAATATTTAATAAACACATTTAATAAAATTTCCTTTTTTTATTTTAGGTTTCTTTACAAAATTGTATAAATCACTTAATAAGTATATGCGATCATCATGGAATTGCTTTATTAACTCGAACATTACCTATTTCAATGCAAGAAGTATTTAAGGTACAATTAAGTGTATATAACAAATTTTATAAATTCTCTGGTAAAATTTAAATCATAATTTTATAATAATATTGTCAGTAAAAAATGTACTAATTCTTGAAAGTATTAAAACAGATTTTCTACAATATTTTATTTTTATTGTTCAAGATGAATCCATGAACTTAAAAAGTATTAATAGTTCGGAATTTTGTATTTTATTTTCTAATGATATACATTTTATTAGGATATTCTTTTCTTTTTTTCATTCTTCTAAAAGTACAAAAAGTAATAAATAATATACAGGTATGTAAATAGGCGGGACAAGCAGAAGGGGAAGATATGAGAATATCCTTGAATTAGTTTCTATACAAAAACATCCTATATAATAAATAAGAGTAGCACGTCTGCCAATAGTAATCAAAGTCTGGTTAGTTAGAGAGCACCATCTTTCATGCAAAAAGAGAACTAATTAGAGACATTTATGTAAGTTTGCTTATTTTTACTAAGTCTACGATATTTTCCAAATTACAGAATTACATCAATAATGCGATTTTTCATAACAAGAGGACAACTTATTTGTGCTTGTATATTAGGTAGTCTTACTGGATATGTATCTTGGAATGAACCATTAAAACAATACGCGCAACAAAATTTTGGTTATAAATCAAATAAAGTAAGTTTCTTTCATTATAAAAAACGTGACTAGGTAATAATATAGATAATAATATAAGTAATAACACCACAAAAACACAAGTGAAGTGTATTTTTTCCTTATTTTAATATAATTAAGTATTATATTGAATATCAAAATATTAAAACACTTAAAGTACATTCTTAATGATCTTACAGGAAGCAAACAATGGTCAAGACTAGTTTATCCTCCAAACCTGCTCCGAAGATAATAGTAGGTGTGGGTGTATTATTAGCTTGTGCTTTAGGTTTCAAGTAAATATGATTTTATAACTTTTGGCCTATAAAATGCAATTAACTTTAAAATGTAATTACTGTGTGTTTGTAGATTGTATGTGCAAGAATATGTTGCACTTTATAAGAAAAGAGATGCTGAACTATATGCAAATATTATTTACGAAAAACGCAAAGAGAGAGAACAGAAAGTTGAATTTACATAAAATTAAACAATTTTTATTATATAATTATACTTAATAAATGATGTATTCAATAATTTACATAGTACTAAGGTTTATTAAATAATACATTATATAATATCTTAGAATCTATTCTTGAAATTTTCCTCCATAAAAGGGAATATACGCAGCTATTACTTTCCAATCAGTAAAATAAACTACAGCCATGGCAGCTGATCCTCCATAAACCATTGCAGATGGTATCCTAAATTATAAAAAGATTATTTATCATCCACTTCGTAAAATATTTATATAACTTATACGATACTATAAATGTAATTGAGAACTTCAAAGATATTATATAATAAAAATGTTCAATTGTTAAATGGTTATGAAAATATATTATATATTTAAGTAATGCAATAATTAACATTCATGTAAAAGAATGAATTTAATATTTACCATTTTGTAGCTATTTCAAGATGTTTCTTTCCTAACCGCATCTTGATAAAGTTCTGTAAAAATTTAACATTGTAATCAAAATGTCAACTTTATCTACAAATTTAAGTTTTAACGTATAATTAATATTTGAACATTCAAAAAATGAATTGCTAAAATACTTAATATTAAATATATCGAATAAGTATTTTAGAATTACGTACTTCCAGCGTTTTTTTTGTGTCACTAATGAAGTCTAAATTGAAAGTATAAAGAACTGCAACTGTGCTTCTTTCGCGCAGTTTCTACAGCTCAATAACCTAGGGAAATTTCTAATCATATATTTGATACGCCTGTACAAGTGTTTCCATCTTTATGACTTAGACTTAGTTTCCACCGAGGGTTCGAGTCGGCTTAAAATTCAGTTGGCTCGCCTGCTTTCACCAGAATAAGTGACGCTGGAGTTCTTAAAATTGACCTAAGTCCCACGGTGGGAGTGAGCGTTCTTAGAGTAAAAACACCGAAAGTTAACTTGAACTCTACCCTAAAAAATTGTAGGGTAGCGTTCAATTGGGCCTGCTCTGGTGAAAGCAAGTAAGTAAACTCAATTTTAAGAACTCCAGCGCAGTGGTGGGCAGTCTCAGCGCATGCGCAGTAAGCTATTCGCAGAAGTTCTCAGTAGCGTATACAGTTTGATCAAATATAAGGTATCATTAGGCCCTAATGAGGAAAAAAAATAAATCTGAAGAAAATTGCAGGAAAGAGAATAAAATGGTTAAGTAATATAACAGATTATATATAATAAAAGTAATATTATTTATTTATGACTATTAAATTATTTAATAATTTAATTTATTTATGATTATTATTTTATTTATATTTGTTATTATATTAATTAATTAATTAATTATATTATATTAATATTTGTTGCAAGAGCAAAGGAAAAAGATACCGCTCGACTTTTATCAGATCTCTGCATGTTAACAAAATAAAATCCATTTCTTTCTTATTGTATCTCTGATATTATAATTTTCGCACGTAAGACCTAAGTAGTACAAGCGTATTATATGGTCAGACCATTCAAGTAGTATAACCATATTATATGGTCAGACCATTCAAGTAGTATAAGCGTATTATATGGTCAGACCTAAGTAGTATAACTCTATGATATGGTCAGACCTAAGTAGTATAACCGTATGATATGGTCAGACAATTTAAGTAGTATAACCCTATGATATGGTCAGACCTAAGTAGTATAACCCTATGATATGGTCAGACCTAAGTAGTATAACCGTATGATATGGTCAGACAATTTAAGTAGTATAACCCTATGATATGGTCAGACCTAAGTAGTATAACCCTATGATATGGTCAGACCTAAGTAGTATAACCGTATGATATGGTCAGACAATTTAAGTAGTATAACCCTATGATATGGTCAGACCTAAGTAGTATAACCCTATGATATGGTCAGACCTAAGTAGTATAACCCTATGATATGGTCAGACCTAAGTAGTATAACCGTATGATATGGTCAGACAATTTAAGTAGTATAACCCTATGATATGGTCAGACCTAAGTAGTATAACCCTATGATATGGTCAGACCTAAGTAGTATAACCGTATGATATGGTCAGACAATTTAAGTAGTATAACCCTATGATATGGTCAGACCTAAGTAGTATAACCCTATGATATGGTCAGACCTAAGTAGTATAACCCTATGATATGGTCAGACCTAAGTAGTATAACCGTATGATATGGTCAGACAATTTAAGTAGTATAACCCTATGATATGGTCAGACCTAAGTAGTATAACCCTATGATATGGTCAGACCTAAGTAGTATAACCGTATGATATGGTCAGACATTTAAGTAGTATAACCGTATGATATGGTCAGACCTAAGTAGTATAACCCTATGATATGGTCAGACCTAAGTAGTATAACCGTATGATATGGTCAGACCGTCTGACCATATCATAGGGTTATACTACTTAGGTCTGACCATATCATAGGGTTATACTACTTAAAATGTCTGACCATATCATAGGGTTATACTACTTAGGTCTGACCATATCATAGGGTTATACTACTTAAAATGTCTGACCATATCATACGGTTATACTACTTAGGTCTGACCATATCATACGGTTATACTACTTAGATCTGGTCATACAGGGTGTTCGCTTTCAGGTGGAAATCCTCTTGAGGGGTGGTAGCTGGTGTGATTCGGAACAACTTTTTCCTTTACCAAAATGCTGGTTTAAGCTTAGTTTTTGAATTATTAATGAAAAACACTGACCAATCAGAGGGCGAGAATAGCGCGAGCTCGGATGCGAGAGCGACGGGTGCAAGCGTGACGGTTGGCACTGGTCGTGAACAAGCAAATCGCGCGACATCGGTAACGTAGTTACCACCGATAATGCGTCAGCCGGTAAGTAGTTACAAAATTTACTAAGTATACATTTATTAACGGAACTAAATGTATCGAGGAAACGAAAATGAAGATGAACATTCAGAGCAATTTTGTATAATTCACTCTATACATACATATATAGTTGTATAGTTTTATACAGTCATATATATAACTAACCTAACCCAGCCTAATGTAATCTAACCCAACTTATACATTCATAGTTTACAGTGCAATTATAAGAATTTTTGAAAAATTATGTAAAATCATTAAGGTGCCTCTTATCAGTCACCACTGCATGTACCGGCTAGATACGACACTAATAGCAGGCTGTGACGTCAGGTGACGCATGCGCAGAAAGCTCTCGCGTGAGATAAAATCTCACGACTGCCCATCACTGCTCCAGCGTCACTTATTGTGGTGAAAGCAGGCAAGCCAACTGAATTTTAAGCCGACTCTAACCCGACTCGAATCCTCGGTGGAAACTAAGGTGGAATTTAAGATCTACAGATTGGATAAAAATATTATAAATAGTGGTATGAACATGCTAAAGCTGATATTTTAGAATAAAATATGTAAATAAAAGATTATTAAACATTAATAAAATTAAAGTATCCATAAATTAGATATTCTAAGAGCGTATACATATTACCATAAATCACCGAACATATAGAATTTAATCAAGTTGATAAACTCGAAGAAGCGAACACTCGTAATTTATATAAAAACTGTACCTTCTTATTTGATATCTTTTATGTAGAAATCATAATCAATATGGGAGTTCCCTGATTTTGTGTAAAATTGCTTCGAACTGTTCATAGTTGTTTGTACATTATCTCTCAAATATAATCAAATATATTCTTGGCAAATTTCTATGTGTGCAAAAGTACACAAAATTGAAATATTTATTTTATTTATACATTTTTTAACTGTTTGGTAAGTATCAAATACGTTAAACATTTTTGTATGTTACCTAAGTATCTCTTTTTACCTGTTGAAGATCATGGAGAGCAACACAGATAATTTTATAGCAAGGACATACCAAGTTGATCTACTAGAAGTAGCACTTCAGCAAAATACTATTGTTTATTTACCAACAGGAGCTGGAAAAACATTTATTGCTGTTAAGCTTATAGAAGAACTAAGTGCAGATATTAGAAGGTATTTATTATAATTTATTTCTTGAATTTTTATGATGTATTAAATATGTGTTAATACTAATTAATTATATATTGTTGCATAATTAATGTGTAATTTCAAATGTAGACAAATATCTTAACGATCATTATAATTATAAGTTATTGGAATAATTGAAACAACTGAAAGTGTTAGCAGTAAAGTTAAAGACGTCTCTGTTCGTTGAAACATTATGAATCATATATCATATCTTAGCATCATTTAGCGATGCAAGTTATAGTGACTATAGATTTGCATTTACATATCAGATTCAAGAGTCTTATCCCATTAAAATTTAATATTGAGAATGAAGCTTCAAATTTCAGACCTTATAATGAAGGAAAGAAACATACCATATTTGTAGTTAATACAGTACCTTTAGTAAATCAACAAAGTGAATATATTAGAAGATTAACTGGATTACTTTGTTCACCACTCAGTGGTGATTGTAATGTTGATTTTTGGAAAGATGAAGAATGGAATCAGCAATTAGAAAAATATCAGGTATTGGATGTTAATTTTATTTGATATTATTACTTTAAATGTTATATGTTAATTGTACTTGTATGAATTATTTTACATATATAATGTATTGAATTAATTTTTTTTATGAATATTATTATATTCTAGGTTTTAGTATTGACAGCTCAAATTTTAGTAGATGCAATTTCTCATGGATATATATATTTAAAGAACATAAATTTAATTATTTTTGATGAATGTCATAGAGCTGTAAATGACCATCCTATGAGACAAATTATGCAATTTTTTGAAAAGTGTCCTAATAATGAACAACCAAGAGTTTTAGCTTTATCTGCATCTCTATTAAATTCTAATGTAAAATTAAGTAAAGTGGATTCAATGATTAAGGTATTATTACTCAATATTGTTTATAATGTTCATAATACTATAGATTTAAGTTACATGGTTTTAATGTTTATATTTATTAAATAATATTATATGTTAAATTATATTTTCAATCAAAAAAAAAATTAAACATGAGAATTCATATTTTAACTGAACTTAAATAATAATTGACTTTTATTATAGTCTTTAGAGATAACTTTTCAAGCGAAGGTAGCAACAGTAAATTCATTTGAACAACTTCGAAATTATTATCCAGTTCCACAGCAAGTTATTATTGAATATGATTTGCATGTCACATCTGATGTTGAAAACCGTGTTAGAGCCATTATTAATGAAACGTGTAACATTTTAAATAAATTACTATTAAATACAATGATGAAGAACATTGAATCAAGTGATGTATTTAAATCCAAACCAGTCACCAAAAAATTAATGTCCATAATGGGAGATATTCAAAACCAATTTTCAAATGCAGGTATAACTGTGCTAAAAATATTCGTTAATATAACTAATTAATTATCTAATTAATTAAATATTTTAATAAATTTGATTTTTAATATAGGTGTATATGGTGCAAGTAAATCTGCTTTATTACATTTGATTCAATTGGAATGTTTAAAAAAAAATGCGGATGAATTGGTATGTATAAAAAAAGTGAATTTTATTTTTTAATGTTATGTAATGTATATATTATTTGCAGAATACCATACACGTTTTAGAATACCTTATAACAGAAGTAACTAAATGTAGGAAAGTGTTAGAAGATGAAATGAAAGACCATACAGAATTGGAGAAAATTTATAAGTAATGTTTATACTTAAAATATTCAAAGAATTTTTAATATTTTAAATGCATAATAATTATATAGAAAATAATTTTTTTAAATAGTTCTATATTATTAAAGAATTTATGTTACAGATATTCATCGGATCAAGCACGAAAACTTTTCAGTCTTTTAAAAGAATTTTATAACAAAAGAAGCGAGGGCCAACAGTTTTGTTGCATTATTTTTGTACAACAACGATTTACGGTAAAAGTATTGTATCAGGTGTTAAAGGTAAAATTTAATTTTTGTTTAGAATTTAG
Source organism: Megachile leachella (assembly GCA_963576845.1). Lineage (NCBI taxonomy): Eukaryota > Metazoa > Arthropoda > Insecta > Hymenoptera > Megachilidae > Megachile > Megachile leachella. Next base: position 13,085,782 of record OY756257.1, read on the forward strand.
GTCAATTTTTTTTCTATAATTATCTAAAAATTTATTATTTTAGAATTTGGCAGAGCATGATGAGGAATATAAATTTTTAAAACCCGAGTTTATGGTTGGATTTTCAAACAATCCTTACAAAAATTGTATAGAATCCTTATGCATAGCACAATGCAATAAGAAAGCTTTATTACGGTATGATATAATTTTTTTGCTTACATTATCAAAATCTACTATTGTCTTATTTATATATTGATACAGTCTACCAAAATCTACCAAATAGTATATATATAATAGTAATAGTTAAATGTCAAATAAGTGATAGTAATAACTTCTTTTCTAAATTTAGGTTTAAAAATGGTTTGTCAAATTGTATTATTGCAACAGACGTTATAGATGAAGGTATAGATATTCCAACATGTACATTAGTTGTAAGATTCAATTTACCAATGGATGTGAGGGCCTATATTCAAAGTAAAGGGAGAGCACGATTTGCTTCCAGCCATTATGTATTGTTAGTACCAAAAGGTGACATTGATTATTTAAAACGATATGAACAATTTCAAATGGTAGAACGATACTTACAACAGGTATATGTACATTTGATTTTATATTTGATTTATATGTGTACGTATACTTATATCTACATTTAATTTTAAATTTAAATTCGTTCAATAGCTTTTAGTAAATGAAAATAATGTTCGTATCAAACCAACAGAAAATGAAATTAAAAATGTTCTATATAAACATAATATAGAACCATATTCTGTTACTGATGAAAATGGAATAACGTATACTGTAACAGAACAGTCAGCCATTGGTCTAATAAATAGATACTGTGTTTCTTTATTAAAGTCTAAATTTGTTTATTTAACACCATGTTGGATATTGTATACTGAAAATGATATGTATAAGGTATAAGACACTATTTAAAAATTATATATTTTTCAATATCCACGGTCATATTTTTATATTACATAATTTATTCCAGGTTTCTGTTAAATTACCTAGTATATCAATATTAAAGACTGATATTTTTGGTGATTATATGCCTTCCATTAATGCTGCAAAAAGATCTGCAGCAATGAAAATGTGTATAGAATTACATAAAGCTGGTGGATTATCTCATAAATTATTACCAAATGTAATGAATGTCTTAGACAAAGATGTTAATTTTTTATTTCCAAATTGGATAGATGAAGGAAAATCAAAAGATAACGCAATAATTGGAACGTATAAAAAGAAACGACATTATCCGTTACAAGTAAATTTGAATATAAATTCACTATATCGAATTACATTATATTGATTTACATGTATTAATGATTTTAAATTTGTTTGTAGTTTCCATCAGCTCTCTATAGTGCATATCCTCTTCCTGAAAAGAAATTGTACTTACACCTTTTTGATGTTAAGCCTAAGTATCCTGTACCACACGATGACAATCGACATTTAGTATTTTATAATTTACTGCATAATTCTGCCGGTTTTGGAATACTTTCTGCAAAGCCAATGCCAAAGGTAGCAGTTCAAATTTCTTTCATATTTTTATTAATTCTGTTTTATGAATCATACTTTCTTATAGATACCATCATTTCCAATTTTTATGTCTGCTAATGAATTGAACGTCAGTGTTAAAGTAAATAATACAACATTGGTTTTATCAGAAGAAGAAATTGAGCACATAAAAATCTTCCACACTTTAATATTTAGTCACATTGTACAAGTTATAAAGTCTTTCATGTTATTTGATAATTATAACCGTGATAATTGTTTCTTGGTGGTACCAGGTAAAATGTTACATTTCATTTCATTACATTATAAACTATAATACATTTGCATAAACTTTTAACGCTTATAATAATGTTTCAGTTGATGAAAACGAGGATATTAATTGGAAGGTTATATTAAAACATAATTTTGTAGAACAAATCCCACCATCAATTCCTTTTCGTTTTAAGAATAGTGATTATGAATTAGCATTAGTTATACCTACATATAGACCATCTCCAGATGTATATATAGTTACACAAATTTGTGAGGATATTACTCCAAACTCATGTTTTCCAACTGATAATTTCTTTTCATATGCCCATTATTATAAAGAGAAACATGGTTTAGTAATAAATGATTTAAAACAGCCGATGTTAGAAGTGAAAGCAATATCCAGAAAAATTAATTATATAAAACCTAGGTACGTGAGTTTGTATAAATAATCTAAATAAAACTAAACTTGTAATTGTATTTATTTTCTTCATTTACAGACGCATGCAGAACAATTCAAAAAAACGTAAAATAGCAGATGTATACAAAGATTTTAAAGAGCATCTGGTTCCTGAATTATGCATTAGAATTACCTTCCCAGCTTTATATTGGCTTAAAACAACATTGTTACCATCTATTTTGCACAGAGTTTCACAGCTCTTAATTGCAGAAGATTTACGATATACCATTGCTCTAGAAACTAATTTGGGATTATCGTCACAGGATAATGAATGGCCTCCATTAGTAATAATTGATGAGGAAAAAGAAGAACTATTTGATCAGTCATTAGATATTTCTGTGAGTGAAAATCTTGATATTTCACAAGCAGAATCAGTTTTAAGTGGTCCAGAAATAGATGGTACGTACTTTATATTTTAAACCACCAATTTTATTTACAAATCCTAACTTACCAATATAATGGCAATTACATTTTCTTAAAAAGTATTGAATGCAGAGACAAATCATTATCCATGGTCAAAAGATCAAGAACCACCAGATTTATATAGAAACATTGAAGAAGTTCAATTAATCCAAATTGAACATTACTGTCAATTTATACAAGGAACATATGACCTAAATAATGATATAACGGTAACACTTCATAATCACAGTTCTAAAACTGCAATTTATTAAATATTTTAATAATATATAAATAACATATATTTTTATAGAAAAATAGTAAAATTATATTTGTGAATAGACCATCAGTATCAGCACCTGATTTAAACATCTTATCATTAAAAGATTCAAAAGGACCTGACCCTGCTCAAGTGATGTATGTAAGTATATTATTATTTTTTTGAGCTGTAGCTGTAATATAAAATGTTATAAGAATATAAATTTTTATAGGCATTAACAAGTAAAATGGGAGCAGATGCATTCGATTTGGAACGTTTAGAAACTTTGGGAGATTCTTATTTAAAATTTATTATATCCTTATATTTGTATACTATGTTTTCAAATTATAATGAAGGCACATTAACAGCTTTAAAAGGGAAAATAATTGGAAATCGTAATCTTTATTATTGCGGTATTAAGAAAAATATTCCAGGACGTATGAAAGTTGATGATTTCATAGCATTAAGTAACTTCATTGCTCCAGCTTACACCGTATTTAGACAGCTTCAAAAGCAGTTATTAGAAAAAAAGGTACATGATATTTTAATAATTATATAATTATAATATTATTACTAAAATTATTAGGGTAAATTAAGTCAAATTTTGCGTGAAGGTATCACCAAATGTTTTATATGAAATTCAAATACCTAAAAACGAACAATTTAATGGGTCTATAAGTGAAGAGACTGAAATTAAAATACAAGCAAAAGTATCAAATTGGGAAACAGCAGAATCACAAACCGGTATGGAACATTATCTTGGAATTCAAACTGTTCCAGATAAAACAGTAGCCGATTGCGTGGAAGCATTAATAGGTGTATACCTTGAAGTAAGTTTGAAATTTCAAATATAATTTCTGTTACATATCATATTCATGCAATTCTTTTTATCTTTATTTTAAAATATAATTTTATAATAATATGGTTAGCGAGTATAATTTGTATATAGTTGTAATTTTTATTTTAATAGAATTTAGGAATTAAGAGTACTATTACCTTACTAAAATGGTTTCAAATTTTACCAAATGAAACTGATGCTCATAGATTATTACATGATATTTCGGCGAATATTGTTGTGGATGAAAATATAAACCGTTTCATGCCTTGGGCTTCTGACATAGAAACAAAAATTGGATATAAATTTAAAAATCGAGCGCTTTTACTACAGGTATTTTAATTATTTTTTTTATATTATTCATGTTAAGAAAAAAAAGAAAGTTAATTCTATAAATAAGAAATAGAAGCTAATAATATTTTAAACATTATGAATAAAATATAATGTACTGTTTGAGTACTATTAAATGAAAGAAAAGAATAAATTATTTTAGGCTTTTACACATCCCTCGTATACAGCAAATAATGTAACTGAATGCTATCAAAGACTAGAATTTCTTGGTGATGCTATACTTGGTAAGAGAATATATGAATTCTTATACTAACATATTTAATGCAGTAAAACAACAATAAATAATATTGTTTTTATGCATTATTTTAGATTTCTTAATTACATGTTACATCTATGAAAATTGTGGGAACCTAACTCCTGGTGCTTTAACAGATTTAAGATCCGCTCTTGTAAATAATATTACGTTTGCATGTTTAAGTGTACGATATGGTTTACACACTGCGTTATTAGCTTATGCGCCGAATTTAAATGACGTAATACATCGTTTCGTAAAATTTCAAGAAGAAAGAGATCATATCGTAAATGATGAGGTATTTTACACTATTTTATTTTAATAAACTCTATATAGAGGTAATACTTGTATACATTATATATTAAACAGCTTTTGTGGATCTTATTGGAAGAAGATGAATGTAATATGGCTGAACATGTAGATGTTCCTAAGGTATTAGGAGATTTATATGAATCTGTAATAGGTGCAATATATTTGGACAGCGGCAAAAATCTTAAAGAAACTTGGAAAATAATATATTCGTTCATGCATAAAGAGATTGGTATATACTGATAAAATAATTTAAAACTACACAATAGTTTACGAGAAATCGATATTCATTGTAATACGTAATCTTTGTTTAGATGAATTTAGTAAGAACATTCCAAAACAACCAATTCGTGTATTGTATGAAACTCAAGGAGCTCAACCACAATTTTTGTAAGTAGATTTCATTTCAAAGAATTTTTGGAATTCTACATTAACTGATATATATTTTTCAGATGTGCGTCTAAGATTGAAAGCACGAATAGCGTTATGGTACCTTTAAGAGTAACTGTCGCAGGAAAAGTAAAACTTTTTCACGGATTTGGTGTTAATAAAAAGCAAGCTAAGTGTGCTGCTGCAAAACAAGCTTTAAAAAGTTTGTTGTGTACATAAAACATGGAAATAACACGAGAAATATAATGAAATATAAAGTTATTTTATACAAAAGATTTTTTATGTACTAATGTTATGTGTATAACTATTATGTATTAATTATTTTTTAAATACATTATCTAATTAATCTAAATGTTTTATAAAATACAATTAATTTTCATTTTTTCGTTTTTTCAAAGATGGCCGATCAAATATTTGTTTCATTCCAGCTGCTTGATTGTTATGGAATTTTAAATTTTGAGCGGTCTCTGAAATCCAAGGTGAATCAAACTGTGTAGTGTCTTGATCCACCAAATGAGTATATTTGGTTCTACCGCTACGGCCGAAGTTTTTCACTTGCATAACTTTCGGTAAAATCGTTTTATCGAAATGATCCTCCAACGTTGCACCAGAGAAATCTCGTTTGAATATATTATCTTCTTTATCCAAATAAAAGGCACCGCGATGATAATATTTCTGTAAAAACTTGTATTTCCCTTTGGCCGCTTTATTCGTAATTACTTTCGGATTTAATCGTGCTTCTTGTCTGCGCTCTTCTTCCGTCATGTTACGTATCCTTTCAACTTCAAGTCGCTCTTTTTCAAGCCTAAAAACAATTGTTTAATGAAAGAAACAGCAGATATACATATGAATACATTTTGATAATACTTACTGCTCTCTTTCTTCACGATCACGTTTAATTCTTTTTAATTCACGCAACTTCCAAGCTTCATATTCAACTTCGTCGTTTTCATCATCTGTACAAACATCTTCAAGTTTTCCTTCAGTTTCATTTGTGTTTTTACCAACTTGTGCTTCTTTTCTTATTGCTTCTTCTACCATCTGTCCAATGAACAAAGTTAATAAAATATAAGAAAAAAAAAATCATTCATTTAGATACAAAATTAAACTTACCCGCAATGTTTGCCGTTTCCGTTCTTCAGCCATTTTTTTGGCTTCAATTTCTGCTTGTTTTTGTTTCATGGCTTCTTTTTCTTTTTCCATTACTGTAATTCTATCTTTTTTACGAACAAATACTGGTTTTAATCTTGGTCCAGTCTCCTCCTCTGAATCTGTATATTCTTCATATTCTGAACTTTCTTCTGAACTATCACCTGATCTTTCATCTTCTTCTCCATGAATTAATTCTTCTTCATTTTCTTTCTTCGATAGAACTCGTTGTTTTAAGGCTTCCCTTCTTCTTTCAATTTCCGAATCTGACAATTCTTCATCTTCTGATGAATCTGAACTTTCAAGTTTAATTCTTTCTCTAGTTCGCTCTGGCTCAATTTCAATCAATTCTGGTTCATGAATATGTCTGTGTCTTTCTGCACGAATTTCTATATTGGATTCTTTTTGTTTTTCTAATCGTGTTAATCTTCTTATGCGTGGGTCATCTTCATCTCGAATCTTAACCTGTGATTGTATTGGAGCATCTACAGAAGCTTCATTATCTTCATAATTTTTATGTACTCGTCTTTCTAAAAAATCTTCATCTTCAGATTCTTCTTCTGAGCTGGCTACTGGTGCATAATCAGGCCGTTTTCCAGAGACATAACGATGAACTTTTACTTTTTTCATTGAAAGTTCCCCTATAATTTAAAAATTCTATTATCACATATATATTATGATAACAAACAATTTACTACCTAATTTCAAAGATCATTTTCATGTACACCTTATATTTGTGTTTTTCAAGAATTTCATAGCTATGCATTAAAAAAGAAATGTAAATAAAAATTAAAGTTTCCTTTAAAAAGAATTAATTCCTATTAACAAATTACTACTAAATATTAACAAATATTTTATAATGAGGACAGATTGAAAATAGAATATATGATTACTAACCTTTATCATTTTTTACGGGTACTGCACCTGCTGTACTTTGAATTCCCATGGGTGCAGGTGCCAAAGAATTATTTGTAACAAAATAATCCATCATCATTTTGATAGTTTACAAAATAGTTTGTGGGAATACAATAAAACAATAAAATTTTACGTATTTCAGTTGTAATTAATAATATTCATTTTATACGAGAAATATGTACTTGATAGATATATAATAACTATGAGTGTTTATATGTATCATAGCGACATCGCATGGACAATTGTACTTACTAGACAACAAATCTTTGATCGAACCAGAACTCGTTGGATAATGAAAACCTGTAGAACGAGTATTATATTTGGTGTTAAATCTATACGAAAGTAGTTCATGACAGAAATCGACTTCAAGCGTTGTGTAGGATCTTGAGATGTTCATTACAGGTTGGCGCGAGCCTGCGATAGATACGTGGTACATGTAGTTCGTTGTACAAAGCTTGGTGTATATATAGTTATATTTTACGCGTATAAAAGCTTTAATTATCAATACTTTATTTTACTTAAACAGAAGTTAGAGAGTTACAGAATCAAGATGTTTTGGGGTAAGTAAATTTTGTACGAATTATATTATTGGTTTTCTAACATTTTTGCCGGTAAAGATTATTTCAGAATGGCGTCGCCATGTGGTTTCGAAAAGCTATTCGCTTCTGACAGTATAAAATTGTATAAAAATGCAATATTTTTTTTCAGGTTTGATAATGGAACCGAACAAACGGTACACACAGACCGTTGAAAAATCATTCCACGTTTCAATGGCGAGTTTAGATCTTACAACTGCCGGTAAAATTAAAAGATCAATTTTACGTTATTTTTCAAATTTTTCAGTCATAAATACTAGTATAACATGAAGTACTGTATCAATTCAGCTGAATAAACTGCAAATAAAAGTAGATTATACATATGAAATAAAATCAGTTCCATATAATAAATTAATTTATTTAAAATCCGTTTTATTACAGATGATAATTTAGTTCAAGTAATGTTATGTTATGATAACAGAAATTACTTATTATGCAGTTTAAAAAAAAATTCAAATTGGCAAGTACCACTTGATTTAAATTTCGAAGAAGGAACTAAAATTGCATTTACATGTAATGGTCATGGTCATGTACATTTAACCGGTTATTTGATACCTGATGAAGATTTAGATTTAGATGAGTTAGAAGAAGAAGAAGATGATGATGATGATGAAGTCCCACAATTAGTTGATAAACAAATGAAAAGAAAAGCAAAGGATTTAAAGAGTAAAAAGAAGATCAAGCGACCCAAGCAAGAAATTGAAGCAGAATCTTCAGATGAAGATATAGAATTAGATGGTACAAATGAAGAGAATGATTCCGAAGACTCTTCTGATGATTATCAAGCAGCAATGTTAAATCAGGAAGATGATGAAGATGATGATGATGAAGATGATGAAGAAGATGAAGAAGATGAAGATGATGAAGGAGACAAAAAAGTAGTAAAATCTCAACAAAAGGATAAAAAGAGCAAACAACAACAGCAACAAAAGAAAAAAGAAGATAAGAAAAAATTAGTAAATGGAAAGGAATTAAAACAGGATCAGCAAATTAAACAAAAGAAGAATAAAGATCATCAATCAAGCGATCAGAATGTCCAAAGTGATCAGAAGAAAAGATTAGTAGAAGGTGGAGTGATGGTCGAAGATGTAAAAATTGGAAATGGTTCTCCTGCAAAGAGTGGAAAATTCGTTACTGTGTATTATGTAGGCCGTTTGAAAAATGGTAGGAAATTCGATTCAACGACACAAGGAGAAGGCTTCAAATTTAGACTTGGAAAGGGAGAAGTAATTAAAGGATGGGATGTTGGTATCGTAGGAATGAAAGTAGGAGGAAAACGTCGTATTACAGTACCACCAGCTATGGGGTGTGTATTATTATTTGATTTACACATATTATAAAACATGTAGTGCATTACAAATTTTTTATTGCAGATATGGAGCAAGAGGTTCACCACCAGTTATTCCTAGCAACAGTACGTTGGTATTTGACATTGAACTTAGGAATGTACATTGAAAACTAAGAATCTTTTATTGATTTCTAAATATTTGTTAAACTATGTATAATGTATTTTAAAATAATAAACGAAGCATCCTTTTTTATTGCCCATTATACTACTAATTTTTTTTAATGTGCAGTTTGTGTTATACAATAATAATTAAAGAACATCTGTCGACTCTAAACATATAATAAAGTAATGCATTCAATTAATAGTATTCACAAATTATGTATATTTTAATCTGTCTTTTTATTATCTTGATTTTTCTTCCAAGTTAACGTACAAATTCCATTTTTGCATTCTTTTACCAGTTCTGGAGGTTGTTCATCAGCTGTTAACTTTTGTTTATTTCTAAATTGCCACCATTTCATTAATAGTGGTTGTATTAGAAACCTCCATATAACGAGAAGTATTGGTATAGCTATGCATGGTATACACGCCATATTTGAAAAGCTCAAAAATCTATGGTAAAAATACAATGATATATTAGTTAATAAGCATATAATAATATATAATTCACTTTTGGCATAATTTATAATTAGATTCTTACCTTAAATTATATAAATATACCTTTTTTTAATATTGTTTGAAATAATGGAACGAATAATTTAAATAACAATATGAATTCAAAGAGAATATAACCTCTATCTTTGTATGAAAAAATAAATAACCTTTTGTATTTATTAATTTGTTCCGATCTTTTTAGTAAAAAATAATTATAATAAGTTAACGACGTTTATGTAAGAACTGAAATTTTATATTTATTTCAAATACCACAGAATATTAAATTTCTTTTAACAGCATGACTTTTACTTTGACATTTATGTTCATATAAGCATGCGCCATCAATTTTATTTGAAATGCAATATCCGTGTTCAAGTGTTATACTTTGCGTTTAAATAACTTAATTATCGGTTAATTTTAATGTAATTAACGAAACAATGTGTAAAAAATTAAAAAATTTAGAATGTAATATATCTTGGAAAATTTTTAATAACAACTTAAGTTTTATCGCTTTGTTTATCCAGATTTTAAATTAAATGCTGTTACATTCCATTGTACATTTTATTCATTACTTAATATGATTTCATCTGAGTATACATAGTATATTAATATTCATACATAAGAACATGGTCACAGCCACATATTGCTAACAGGACCTTAATCCTGTTAATTTTACTTAACGATATAAGGTACTAAACATATATAAATTAAGTGTCAGTCAATAATTTTGTTATAAAAAGTATCATGAAAATATTTCGATCGATGATACTAATACAGTATTGTTCTTTAAATTCGTATAGATTCATATGCTACCAAATATTTTACGACCTCTCGTTACAGACAGTGAAACAATGACGACACTTAAAATAAAAAAGACTAGTCCAAAAAAAGCGGTTAAAGTTCTACACCATTGTCGCTTACGCTTTGCCTTTGCGATTGCTCGACCTAAGCGTTCCGCTCGAGAAACATCCAGAGTGAAATCTAAATCTCCAATGAATCCTTGCATACGATAATCCCAATTACTTTTTCTGGATGAGAAGACCATATCTTCGTTTATCGAGTCACTGTAACCACTCTCCAACTGCTGAAACATCGGTCTTGATACGTTGGTTACATTGATATTGTGAATACTGTTATTCACACCTAATGCTGTTATTATTTAAGAAAATTAGATGTTTTACAATCCGTATATACGGTAGTAAATACATCCATTTCTAAATTTAGTTAACACGTTGACTGTTATAGCAAAATATTAATTATATTCAACTTTTTAATACTCGATTACATTCAGTGGTGATTCCTTATAACAGTCAGCGTGTCGACATTTATTCATATTTATTTTATGCGTATATCGATTCAAAATTAAGTCGATCGATGGGTAGTAGGCTATTTTGAATTATGTTACAAACTTACCATCACATATTCTGATTCATTGGAAACAATTTTGTTTCGATTATTCTTAGTTCCCTCGTTGACGTTAATCGCTTTTTTCGTTTCAATTCCAACATGGTGATTATCATACATGTTCTGCATTGTTTTAATGTAATCAGTTGAATGTTTCAAACATTCGCAAATATTCGATTCTGAAGTGTTCTTGTCATTTTCTAAAATTGACCATGAATTCGTTCCTTGATAATAATCGTTTACTAAAACCGCAGCAGGTGGACTTTCCTTTTTCTCCAGTTCATTATTCGTTACGACTTGATCAGTTTTCAGAGACGATACAAATCTATGATTGTGTCCGCAAGTACACAAGCAGCTGTACCACGCTGGGTTGTATATATAAAAATGTCGAGTATTGCTGTAGAGTTTTGAATTAATTGGGTTGATCTTGGACGACGTATTTTTATTGCAGTTTAATAGGCACGAACTTTTCTCGTTCGCGAATGACTTTTTAGGCAAGAAAGAGTTGTGATAAACGTACTCGTAGACTCCTCCTTTCGTACCAATTCCTTGAGCAACTTTGTGCGAAATATTTTGCAAGATCTCTTCTGGTGTCATGACATTCTCACCATCTAGCACGGAGTTTAGCGTTCGTGACAATTCAAGAAGAACCTCGTGCGCCGATGTGCCGGCAGATTTGTCACAATTCCAATCGCAATAGGAGGAGGTGTACGTACAACTGCATCCCCAGCACGTGTACAAAGCTATTAAAAATATGGACATGTTTTAATTATGTCACGACAAAAATATTAATATACTGACCATCGTATTCTGGACTTTCGTCATTGTGATAAAGTTGACGCGGAGTAGGAAACGAGGACGGCCAGATAGGACGTGGAATTGCCTCACTTTCATGAATTACGGCCAAGTTCCCTCCAAATTGATCCTTCATTGTTAGAGGAACATTTCGAAAAAAATTTTGTCCACAAACCGCTGACGCATAACAAGAATAAGAACCAGTTGACAATGGCGGGGAATGACTCGAGTAGCCAGAACTGGTTGAGGTCCGACATCTTCTCAGATAATTTCGTGCGGTGGTTGCCGACGAGTCAGTTACAAATCTTGAAATTTCAGCTTCTATCGAATTAGGCTGTGTCCTAAAACATTATATTTTCTTAACATAAACGTAAGTAATTTTAGATTACTTGCTTCGTATTATTATCGTGCACTATCATAACGCGCTGAATCGCCACTTAGTATCGTCATGTAATCTGTACAATTATTATTAAACATTCATAGACTCAGAATATTATAAGCTATCGGTATTCATTGAAGAAGATCTCTGTACCATTCTGTCTCATGTAGATCAGTTCTTGGCACAGCGTATAAGTTATCAGGATTACAAGTGTACCGTTCATTGGACAAATGCAATTTTGCACCATTGTCATTTAAACTAATCTGATTTCCACCTGAAACTGTCAAGGCCGTTGCGATTGCGGCACTGGAACAAAATTTCCCGGATTCCAGCATCACCTAGTACGGTCCAACAGTATCACCTATAATAAGTAAAGCATTATTTCGTGCAAACGAAATCTTCGAATAATATATCGTACCCCGATGGTTCGTGGCTGATGATTGTGTTACCGCATGGGTTAGATGCAGGTTCGTCTAGGGCGAGTAACCAGCGCTGCATACTCTTTTCAGAATACTCGGTTGCGGACTAAATGCCGCACACTTTCATCCTCAAAGCTCTTGTTTCCCCTCAACATTTCATCATCTTTCTTTGTCTTTTTCGTGAAGTAGTACTGCGAAAAAAATTACGGAATATTTAATTAATCAGGTGAATATAGATTTTCTAAGTCTGTATAATTTACGAATCCAATATATCTACAAATACTAAATATGTCATAATATTTCTTTTCTGTTTTATGGAAATTCCTGTTGCATGATCACCTAATTTATTGAGTAGGTACTTTTTACTGGACGTGCCGTTTAGTATTGATGCGGTGGATGATCCAATGTTTCAAGGTTGCTTTCACATTTGTCATGTTCACGTAAGAAATCGGACAACGAGAAACAAGTATTACGTTATTCAGGACATTCCTTATAAGCTGGCGGAAATGTGAAATAATTGTTATATTTTTGAATTAATTACTTCTTGACACCGTACGTTACTTTCTTACAGCAAGTCTAATATTTCGCGTGTAATTAAGCCATCTTCTAATCGACTCGAGATTATCTACTAGGGGAGAAAGGTGATTCGAATTAGTTTTAGTGCAGGAGACTTTGGACCTCGGTATTTTGGAATTTTGATATTTTCAGATTGGAACTTTTTTTGTAATTTTGAGATTGTTGGGACATCGTGGTATTTTGAGATCTTAAAGTTTTAGAATCTTTGGACTTCTGAGCTTGAAATTTTTCAAATCAAATGTTTGTTCGAAATACCATTAAAATGTTCTAGTATTTTGGCGCTCAGGATTTTGTAATTATAGATTAAATAATCTGTTACGAGAGTTGAGGCAAAGTTACCTTTCTTCATAAGTGTACATAAACGCGATACTCTAATTACCTAGTAGCATGGATCAGCGTACAGGTCGTAGGTGCCCAGCACTCCGCATTCCGCCACTTCCAACGGGTTACTTTCTCGTCGTTACAGCCCACTGCTCGATGTTCACGTATTACACGCTGCACCCTGGAATGTCGATTGACGTTACAAAAGCCTTGTGCTTAAAGAATACGACACGAGCCAAAAGTTCGATGTCACACAATTACATAATAAATGAATTTCAATACCAAAATCTCGTAAACAATTAAGCGTAACCGCGAAACGAGTGATTTATACATTGGAGGAAAGCTGAGAGCCAAAAGAGATTAATTTGAATGATTATTTAATACATTAACTATTACATATTTTGTTTCTTGTGATTTTATTTTTAAATTCTGCAACATAAAGATGTATGCATAAAAATAAAGATGAAAAAGCAAATACCAGCGTACATAAACTTATAGGAAACCCGTATATACAAACGGTCCATAAAGAGAAGTCGCAAGAAATATTTAACTCGCAAACTTTCACTCGCATTCATTCAGGGCCGTCTTCTGAAAACATGTCACCCCATAACTCAAGAATGAACATTTCATTCTCTAATCCGTTCGAGGCCTATTACATCTTAACTTATTTTTTAAATCAATTAACAGTTCCATAAGAAACATCTTATCTTCATTTACATGCCATCGATGGTACCACTACTTCACGTATAATTTCTTACGAGAGATCCCTTCTTTCTTCCTGTACCTATTCCAGCAAATAAAAAGAAGTAGGTTGAAAGTACTTTTAATTACTAATGTTAGTAATAGTACAAATTATATATTCGGAAAGAATGTTTCTCTCGTATCTTGTTACCCTCTTTAACGCTCGAAAATAATTGATATATGTAGGGCACAAATTCATACCAGGTGGCACATAAGAATTTTCTATCAAGAAAGGCAAAACAGCCTCGGGCAAAGCACAACTTTCATACTTTATACATGCAGATTCATGTTTCATATTATTTAACAGAAACTGAGACTGAATGGCCAGAGGGTAACATAGCTTTTCTTTTTGTCGGAGAAAGTAGAAAAATAACAATTGCTTTGTGGCGGTCAGTGTGTCTGATCCGACAGTCAAGTATTACGTCAGTGTTGTTGGTCCATACGTGTATGTGTTCTTGTTATTAACGTGCAATTCATTATCCACGAGCAATTTAACATCCTCCAAAATCGATTCATTAAAGTTATTTCGTATTTATTTGTTTAGGACGTTGGATATCACAGACGATGAATATCGTCGAATAAATAATTATACTGATTTTTTATAACAAAAAAATAAACCACGTTCATCGATGACTATCAGTGATCCAATACTCTTGAAAATAATGTTGATTTTTTTGGATGCTGCAAATTCCAGGGACAGTTCTTTGGCTTTTTTATAGTTTTATGCATTAATTACAAATCTTTTTCGGGATATACGACGTTGACCTACAAAAACGTACGAAATGTTGTGACATATATTTTTAAACCAGTAAGAAATTTTTTTAAACCAGTAATATACAACATTTTATGTAGATAACAATAATAAAATAATGTTCATTTACTAATTGGTTAAACATCTGTAATTAAAACGATAAAGAAGATGTAATTAATTACTTGATATAAAAGAAGTATTCATTACAGTGCAGATTATTTCACAATCATATAAAAGATATAATTTATCACTCAACTAAAATGAAACGATAAAAGAAGGATTATTTGCGTGTTTTATACACAATTAATTTGTCAGGAAATTATAATTGTGTATTATCCCAAGTCACAATAGAATTGAATTGAATTTCAAATCGCTAATTCCTTCTAAAGTTTGCGCATGCTCGAATACCTATGTCTCTCCGTGCGTTGATTAACTTCGTGTGTATACGGAGGAAGCTGGGCGCTCGGAAGACGAAAACTTTCACGTGTGTGCCAACGCAATCGTTACACTCACGTTGTTACACTCGCGGATGCCCAGAAGAAACTGAAAGTCTCGTTTCTTTGTCTCGTAAACTCAGCTCCATCAACACTCTTATCCCACTCTATGCGATCGATTGAACTTCGAGTTATCCAAATCAATTATAAAACACTCCAATATTTGCATGCTTCCTGTGGTTTTCATTGAATTCGATGAATCTCGCATGAACTACTTTATTTTATTTCAGTTATTTGAAAGGATCCAAAATTAATATAAAAAGATAATGTATGAATATATGAGAAATTGTAAATAATTATATTTGAATTTTGAAATACAGAAACTTGATATTTATTGCATGTACCATATATTAATTACCTGAATTAAACATTTTTCAACGTAGATGTTTTTAAATATCCTAAATAAAATATATTTTAAAGGATACTAATAGCTTATCAAAATTATAAGCTAAATTTTGAGCATTTCGTTTCTTTATTTAAAATAAAACTTTAAAAACATTTGATCCAGTGATAATCATTTGAATTATTCATGTCGAGTTATCAAAATTTATAATGAAACTGAACTGAATGTAGCTAATATTGCTTTCGATATATTCGATAATCGATTTACAAAGAGAGAAAGAAACATTGTTCTTGATGTGTGAAAATAAATCAACATATATTTACAAGGTTCATAATTTGTAAATAATGGCAAATTTTACTGACGATTTATTTGATGTTTTCGAAGAAGCCGACGATATCTTAGAAATAATTCCGACTCCCGTGAAACAAACATCAAATGAGAAGTAAGAGGGAATTATTTTCATAACCTTTACATATTCTAACCTTATAAATAAATGTTAAGAATATTATTACTTAGAAGACAAAATAAACTTTTAGGGAAACAAATGCAGAAGACGGAACAAAACGACAACTTGAAATTGAATCTGATGACACAATTTCTAAAAAATTGAAATTGGAACCAGTCTTGGAAGATTTGAAGTGAGTATCAGTAATTAACGATCATGCTTTCATGTAACATTTCATGTAACATTTTTCTTACAGTTTACTTTTAGTCGTTTAATAGTTTCTTTATAGAAGCTATTTATATGTTTTTTTATTTCTGTAGTATAGAAGACTTGGCACCACGTATTAAAATACATACAATAGAAACGATTGAATCGTCCACACATGAAGTTGCTGTTCCACCTGACTATGAATATGTACCATTGGAAAGGAAAGTAACCAAACCAGCTAAAGAATATAAATTTTTATTAGATCCTTTCCAAAAGGAAGCAATATTATGTATAGAAAATAATCAGTCGGTTCTGGTTTCTGCACACACATCAGCTGGTAAAACTGTTGTTGCAGAGTATGTATTAAAACATAAAGCAGTAATAAATTTTTCAACAAACCTATTGATAATTATACATATTATAGGTACGCAATAGCATGTTCATTAAGAGACAAACAAAGAGTGATCTATACAACTCCTATAAAAGCACTAAGTAATCAGAAATATAGGGAATTCTATGAGGAATTCAAAGATGTTGGTTTAGTAACTGGTGATGTGACAATTAATCCAACAGCTAGTGTGCTTATTATGACTACTGAAATTTTAAGAAATATGCTGTATAGAGGATCAGAGGTTTCTAGGATTTTAAACTATATATTTATGTATACATGTTTACTATTGTATTATAATTTTAATAGGTACATATATTATTTAGGTAATGCGCGAAGTTGGTTGGGTAATTTTTGATGAAATTCACTATATGCGTGATAAAGAAAGAGGTGTTGTATGGGAGGAAACATTAATATTATTACCAGACAATGTACATTATGTATTTCTTTCTGCAACTATACCTAATGCACGACAGTTTGCTGAATGGGTTGCAGATTTACATAAACAACCATGTCATGTTGTTTATACAGATTATAGACCAACTCCTCTGCAACATTATATATTTCCTGTTGGCGGGGATGGAATTCATTTGGTTTGTAAAATACAATAAAGTAATTATTTAGTGCAAAAGAGGAAACTTATATGTATTAATTAATCTGTAGGTTGTAGATGAAATGGGACAATTTAAAGAAGAAAATTTTAACAGAGCAATGGCTTGTTTACAACACGGAGATGCAGCTAAAGGAGACACTAAAGGTCGTAAAGGCGGTATTAGACCAACGAATGCTGGGCAAACAAATATCTTCAAAATGGTGAAGATGATCATGGAACGAAATTTTGCACCTGTAATTATATTTAGCTTTTCAAAAAAAGATTGTGAAATTTATGCAATGCAAATGGCTAAATTGGATTTAAATACATTAGAAGAAAAGAAATTGGTAGATGAAGTTTTTAATAATGCAATGGACGTACTTAGCGAAGAAGATAGACGTTTGCCGCAGGTTGAAAATGTATTACCTCTTTTAAGACGAGGTATAGGTATTCATCATGGTGGTCTTTTACCTATTTTAAAAGAAACGGTAGAGATATTATTTGGAGAAGGATTGATAAAAGCACTCTTCGCGACAGAAACTTTTGCAATGGGATTGAATATGCCAGCACGAACAGTTTTATTTACAGCATCACGAAAATTTGATGGAAAAGATTTCCGTTGGATTACATCTGGAGAGTACATACAAATGTCTGGTAGAGCTGGTAGAAGAGGATTGGATGAAAAAGGAATAGTAATATTAATGATAGACGAACAAGTTAGTCCAGTTATTGGAAAGGCAATTATACAAGGAAAACCAGATCCTATCAATTCAGCATTTCATTTAACTTACAACATGGTTTTGAACCTGTTGAGAGTTGAAGAAATTAATCCAGAATATATGCTTGAGAGAAGTTTTTATCAATTCCAAAATCAAGCCTCTATTCCCAACTTGTACAATAGTAAGTAAATTGTTTACTTAACAATTATATATTATAGTTTTGCACAAAATACTTACTATTTCAATTTAACACAGAGGTAAAGGAATTGCAAGCTTCGTACAATGCAGTAACTGTTGACAAATATAATCATATATCTTCTTATCATGGCATACGTGAACAACTTGAACGCCTCAGTACTGAATTTAGATCCTTTTTAACAAAACCAGAATATTTACTTCCATTTTTGCAACCAGGAAGACTGGTAAAAGTATGTAAATATTATTTATACATATATGTAAATATACGTGTTTTTTTCTAATAATTGTAAAATTTCAGGTAAAAAATGAAAGTGAAACATTTGATTGGGGTATTATTGTAAACTTTAAAAAGAAAAACCCTAAAAATCCAGTAAAAGAGAACACTGTTATTATTATTGATATCTTGCTACACATTTCTAAAGAATCTACTGAAGGATGTCCAATACCCTGTCGTGATGGGGAAGAAGGTGACATGGAAGTAGTTCCTGTTTTACATACACTAATTTCTCAAATCAGTTCACTCAGATTATATTACCCGAAAGATTTAAGGCCTTCTGATAACAGGAAAAGCGTATTAAAGACAATACAAGAAGTCAAGAAGCGATTTCCGAACGGACCACCATTACTCAATCCTACAACAGACATGCATATAGAAGATGAAGGTTTTAAAGATATAATAAAGAAAATTGAAGTTTTAGAAGAAAAATTATATGTCCATCCTTTACACAAGGTAAACAATTATTCTTTATTTTTATATATTATTTTGTATTTATTGTATTTAAAGTAATAGTGAATGTTATTTCATCTCAATATAGGACCCGAATGTAAATACTCTGTATGAACAATTTCTTCATAAGGAAGAATTGGGAAATCAGTTGAAGCAGGCTAAATTGGAATTGAAACAAGCTAAATCGATACTGCAGATGGACGAATTAAAATGTAGGAAACGTGTATTACGAAGAATGGCCTATTGCACAGCATCAGATGTTATAGAATTAAAAGGTCGAGTTGCTTGTGAACTTAACGGGGCTGATGAATTGTTGATGACAGAAATGATCTTTAACGGATTATTTAATTCTTTGAACGTGCCTCAAATGGTAGCGTTAATCAGTTGCTTCGTTTGCGATGATAAATCGAATGAAATGCCTAAAATCACAGAAGAATTGAGTGGCCCACTCAGACAAATGCAAGATTTAGCTCGAAGAATAGCAAAAGTATCTACAGAAGCTAATTTAGAGTTAGATGAAGATGCATACGTAGAAAGATTTAAACCATATTTAATGGATGTCGTGTATGCTTGGTGTAAGGGTGCTAGCTTTTTAAAAATTTGTAAAATGACGGACATATTTGAAGGTATATTGAAGATAATATTTTTTTACTAATTCGATAAATATTTTTAATATATTTTAAATTAATTTTAAAATTTCTATTCTAGGTTCAATTATACGATGTATGCGACGTTTAGAAGAAGTTCTTAGACAATTATGTCAAGCAGCAAAAAACATTGGCAATACAGATTTAGAGAATAAATTTAGCGAAGCAATCAAACTTATAAAACGTGACATTGTCTTTGCTGCATCTTTGTATTTATAATAAAAATTTTTAGGAAAAGTTCCTTTTATTTAAAATATATTTTTTATTACAAATACCATTTATATTTTGTACAAGTTAAACTCCTGTCTCGATGAATCTTTAAATGCTTGTTGCAAACATGGTAACGACAAACAAAAGGCTACTTTTGTTTGAGGTTTCTCGAAATGTAATTTATTTTTAGGAATTTAAAATATACAATGCACATGCATGGAAAGGATTTCTTTTTTATAATATAAAACTACATTTGATGTACGAATGAATAGTACGAAAAGACCAGCATAAAAATGTAGTTGCTTACTTAACAGAACTCATTCTAACTGATAACTATTCGAAAATTATTAAATAAATAACATTCTCAGGATATTGCAATGCTTAGTTTCTACATTTTTAATTTAATTACAACAAATCACTTATCGTTCTTCTAATATTACTGTTTCTTGAGGACAAAATTTAAGATCCATAAGAGTAAGTTTTGAATCCATAGATGTTAACTGCAACAGATACAAAATTCATTTCAATGTAAGTTTTAGTAACAGTTCCGAATCTATTGTTATGAATTGAAAATATGTATATGAAAAATTATTTGTATCTAACTCGATTAAGCAATATAGTAACAACATAGAAAATATCTATATAATAAGAACTCAAATGCTTACATCATCTACTTACATCCCTTCGAGGCCAACTACATAAAACTTTATATTCCTCTGTTGGATAACCCTCCACAATGAGAAAATTGAGGAGTGTTTGTAATGTTGTATCAGATTGAAATCTACGCTCCAAAAATTTGCCGGCTGGTAGTCGCACTCGTACTTTTAGTACACCATCACTAGTTCCTTGTTGTGGTTCAGGAGGTAAACTTGATTCTACAGCTTGTCTGTGAGCTTCTTTCCTTGCCTCTTCAGCCAATCTTTCATTCTCAGCTTGTTCTTTTCGTTGCTTTTCTAATTCTTCCTGCATCTGTTTTGCTTCTTCTTTCGCTCTGGAATCATATAATTTCGATTAAAATGTTAAAAACATAATTTCGTCAAAATAATACTTTTTATTTTACCTATCTGCCGCTAAACTTTCTTGATATGCTCTATCTTGTTCTTGTTTTACTCTTTCTCTAGCTTGTCTTTCTTCTTCAACTCCGATATCAGTACGTCTCTGTTCCTATTTTTTAAATAAACATTTTAAATATCTTCCACAATAATCAGCTTACAGTAATGTATTTAATTTCTGTACCTGGAACACTTCAACAACGTGAATTAAACTGGTTAACAATTCATTCACTCCCACATTGGCATGTACTATTGTAAATATTTCTGTATTAGATCTAGTTCTCATTATAATTACAAGAGCCGGTAAAGTATCAACATCTATATTCTTCATAGCTAACGTTGCAACTGAACCTAATGTTTGTTTCACCGAGGAGAGAAATCTGTAAATCGATAATTTATTGAAAAACAGAATGCGTATCAAAAAACAAATAATTTTTTGTAAATTGATGCATACCTTTGCTTATTAGATTCGCATGTAATGTCCCAACCCCACACAATAAAATTTGCAGATAAAACTTGAAGTACCGTTTCACAACTCAGTAATTGTGTGCAAAATACATTGGCTAATACACTGTTGTCATGATGTAAATATACAGCCAATAATTTTCTCTGTAATAATTCAAAATATTAACGATTTATATCAATTTACTGCTTAAAGATTTTTCCGATTGTGTAAATTATAAACCTCTTTTGCTGGTTTCAAACAGGATTCTTTAACAGCATCTTTAAATCTACCAGTAAAAAATTCTGGATGTGCTGGCCCATATCGTTTTTCAAATTCTTCTGCAAACTGCACTGTACCTATTGTCTCGTCCGTTACATTTTCTGGCACTATAACAAACAGTTACTTTTTAACATTTACTTAATGAAAAAAGAAATACATATATATATGTGTTCAGAATTCAAAGTACTCACTTAGACGTTGAATTTTGGTAGATATTACATTATCTACGAAAATACCATCTTCTATATCATAATCATCCACAGAACTATCACTTTCAACCAAATCTATAATATCCTAAAATTAAAAAAACGTTATTTTTACTATTACATATATTTGCAAGTAATTAATAATACCTTTTTTTCTTCTTTTGTAGGGAGTTCATTAACGGAAAGGTCATGTTCTGGATGAGAAATTCCACTTTGTGCTAACATAGTATTATCATTTTTTACTGAACTTGGCCAACCTTTCCATTGCTGATTTCGTACTGGAACATCTATTAATGCATAAATTCCTGATTTTACATCCAAGATTGTACTGGTTCCAGAATATTTTAAATTATATGTTTTCTTGTGTTTTTCATCTTTAATATTTAAAGTATATGTTTGAGTCATACGATTTGATAAACTCACACTGGAAGGATAATAAATGTATTATAATTGTAAATATTTTTGTACATTTTTTAGATACAATATTTATGGATATATAAATACACAGACCATAAACATACTACTTACATATCAGTTGTTAAATCTACATCCTCAGATACAGGAGAAACATATAGAGTATTTTCCTTAGGTAAATCCAATGAGTGCAATGATGTATTTAGTGATTCTGGTTCTTTTTTCCATCCATAAAGGCGTTGTTGACAAGGTAGAATATTAGTTTGTTCCCATATAAGCTGTTTGAGATCCTCTAAAAGATACACGCACATGTACATTAATAACATATTAATATTTGCAGATTAGTTAAAAACAAAAGAACTATTAATAACTTACTTAATGATGAAAGTTCAGATAAATTTATTTCATATTCATTGTTTAGATAATTAATATGGAATGTGAGCATTCTGCCTCTTACACAACTTTTAGGTTTACTTGTTCCTGGTTTTGAATTTTCTACTATATCAACTTTTGAATTATTTTTTGGAGCACAAGCAGTTTGAGATGATAATGTAGATGAATGAGGCATTCTTTCAATTTCCTCTATCATTTCTATATCTGGAGTTATCTCAGAAGGTAGTTGCTGAGTACCACGAGGCATAGCTTGATTTACTGCTGCCTGTACGATATAAAATATCTTTAAAATTCCAATCTATTTTAAATATATTATTCAAGTAAATATATTACAAAAGTTTACCAATAAATCCCAATTTGATTCTTCTAGATATTTAATAGCATCTCCAACATCATCAATTCCTGTACATGCCTAAAAAGAATATACATTTATTTACACTAATCAAACAGATTATGGAAGTATTAATAGAAAATTATTTTTCAAAATAGATTAATCATCAGTTGTACTAATTTCTGATATTTGCAATTTTACAGACTTTCTTAAATAATTCCATGACTCATAAACACAATTATATGAAAACAAAGAAACTAAGATTCATACAGAAAAAAAATATTGAAAATTCATGTCATGGAATACTATAAAATAATATTCAAACTTTTTGAATGTTTTAGGTATTACTAAACATTAACAAGTTTGAACAATCGAAAAATATGAAACTATATTCGCAGATTTCAACTACTGTCAATGTCATCTATGCATACACCATAACCTAAAATTATATTTGTATTCGAAATTAACAAATAATCAAACTCTGAATAAATCACCTGAAAGTCAGCTAAAATTTCATCCCGTGTTGCGGCCATCGTGTTGTCGTTCACTGTCAAACTTAAGCGAATATACAAGCTACAAAATCTAATCAGTACTTCCCAATCGTTATAAGCAATATGAACAACGAACGCAAGCCATTGACGTCTCAAACTTTACGTTAACTTGAAACGAACACTGAACCATCTACGTGTGTTTATATATTTTCTCTTTCAGCCTTAAAACAATTATTCGTATATCGGGCAATGCCCGAAGGAAGATATTATCACTTTTTTAACTAAAGTTTTCTAATATACGATTGGTAGGAATTGAAATCGTTACAAGCGTTCTCCAATCATATTTAAAAGATATAGATATTTATGTATAAACATTTTTTATACTTAATTTTTTTATATATATGTATTGTAACGTAATGTAAACGTTCGAAATTTTACAGTTTATTATTACAATTAATTCATTCAGTTTCCGAATAAATTTTATTTACTTATATAAAAGATTACAATAATATGTATGATTTTAATCATACATTTTATAGTTTGAAAATATAATTCAATTAAAATTCCAAGAAATAATAACCAGTAATTCGTGATTTGCATTAAAATGCTATCGGAAGAAATTATTATTTTAATCTCAAGCTATTAGATATTTCACTGGACTGATTCAGTAGAAAATACCATCATGAGCATGTTAAGTTAGTTTAAGTCTATACTCTGTGTAGTCTGTGATAATACGCAAATAAAACATGTACTCAATGAGCATGAAATTTCGATGGTTCCTCATTTTTTTTTTTATTATAGTATGGTCCGTTCATTATGCAAAACATGCATTTTTTTAAATATATTCACATATTTTATAAAGATTTTCTAGAAATTCAGTACAATATTTCTTTTATTTTGCACATTTATTATATCATAACCAATACGCGCTATTCGTTTATTTTTTGGTACCGTGTATATGACCACAGAAGTTGAAACAGGTTATAGATGGATATCGCTCTTATAACTAGGAATTTCCCTATGCTGTCAAGCTGCGTAAAACATCGTCTACTTAGTTCCTTCTGACCTGAAATAGAGTATATACACACGCATAACATAAATGGAATACGGACTTTAACTTTTCACAGTATGAAAAATAGATCTTTAATACCGTGACAGTAACAAAAACGAATTCTGTTCCGTCCACGTGAAATCAGTCGTAAATTTATAGTAATTGTTTCCATTGTCAAAAAGAGTTTTGTTGCCTGCATTATAGTTTGTGCGCGTGGCCGATCGAGGAAGAAGACTTTTATGCCTTCCACGCCGGGCACCGCCACTTTATCATGATCAAATTATTCTCGTTAAAACAAGCGAAAAAGGATGGCGAATCGCCGAAAGCTGGTACTCAAAAGAAGGCATCCGCAGCACAACTGAGAATCACAAAAGGTTTATTGACGGTCACTCATTGTTCTTTTCCTAATTTCTTTTTACTGTTTATTAGTTATGCTTTTCTCTAACGCATGAAAAACAGAACTTGACAATTAGGATCCTTTCATCATAAATATTTTAAGATGTTCTGTATATTATATCTGTACTATGCAGTAATTAATGTCCATTTATTTTTATCAGACCTATTACATTTATATATACATTATTCTAAAGCACTGTATGTGTTATATATTAATAAATTAACTGAATGAATTGTTTTGTTAAAATATGTTTAACAATATATAAATGTAAGAAGCTATAGACTATTTGTAATGTCTAAAGAATTATTATGATGCAATATTTTGAAAGTTCTATATACAATTTAGTTCAAAACATGTAATAATGATAAATAAATAATTAATAGTAAAAGAATATTTTAAAAACTGAGTTCTGAAGCATAATATACATATTTTGTGTAGATATAAATGAGCTCAATCTACCAAAAACATGTGGAACAGAGTTTCCTGATCCAGATGACCTTCTCAGTTTTAAATTAATTATTTGTCCAGACGAGGTAAGAGTTTTGCACATAATAGTATTTTTTATAGAAACAAAAGCTAATTCCATAATTTTTCAGGGATTTTACAGAGGAGGTAGATTTGTTTTCAGCTTCAAAGTTGGACCAAATTATCCACACGAGCCACCTAAAGTAAAATGTGAAACACAAGTTTATCACCCTAATATTGACTTGGATGGCAATGTGTGCCTGAATATTTTAAGAGAAGATTGGAAACCAGTTCTCACAATCAATTCTATCGTCTATGGACTACAGTATCTTTTTCTGGTATTTTACATACTGCATTAATATTACAATATTTTTATATATTTTTAAAAAAGATCAGAATAAGAAATTATTATATGTTTAGGAACCAAATCCAGAAGATCCATTGAATAAAGATGCTGCAGAAGTTTTGCAAAATAATAGGAGAGCATTCGAGCAAAATGTAGCAAAAGCAATGAGAGGTGGCTGTGTTGGTTCATTTTATTTTGAACGGTGTCTTAAGTGATAGCGCTCGTTTCCTTTGAGGACACATTGAGGAAAGAGGTTGAGAATTAAACTGTTTTATGCTTTGAACATGTTCTTCGCATCTATCTCGTTCATTTATTAGCGAGCCTCATTGTGTCTTCTGGAGTGCTTTGTAACTTTGATCAATACACCATCGGTAAAAATGCCATTGATGCGCTGTTATCCCGGAATTGTGGGATACTTTATTATTTTCCTTGTTTTACCTTCTTTTTAAATTTAGCAAAGTATCAAAGTTACGTTTACGTTTGCAAGTTTCTTAATTAACAGTCCATTAATGAATGTAATTCAAAAGAAAAATTTTCTTAAAAATACATCTGTGATTCTAAAGTATTATTACTTTATTAGATATATTTTCACCATAATTACGTACAAAATGATCTTGGAATGAAATTTATCATATTTAATATGAGGTTGTTTTCAGTTACAATGACCGAATTTCATTTTAAATTTAAAATACCTGTAATTACGATTGTTGCCTATTGTAATAATAAAAAATATATATATGTACTTTTACGAGATTTGCAAACGTATATGTGATCGTGATTGTCGCAATTTCTTTCGTAAATGTATCTCCACACTGAAGGCTGTTCTGCAGGATATAAATTATTTTCCATAAACTGATATGTATCCTGCTATGCTCTTCATTTAAAATCGTATAACTTAATTTATGTATTAATCGAAAGTGGAATATAAGGCTGTTAAAGAAAAAAATTCTATATTTCACTTATCAGTTATCCTATCCCTAATAATATGACAATTTCTGATTCTTCCCATCAAGTTTGCTACATTTTAGATTTTAACAATCTTTTAATTAAAAAGAAATTGTACTATCTTTATATAAAAAATACTTACTGCACCTGTACTTCTATAAAGTTGTAAATTTATAATAAGAAATATTATTTAATTAAAATATATATATATACAAAACAAGATATTCTACTATTTAATTATTGATTTAGTTAATTATTACAATTTTATTTATTACAATTTAGCAAGAAACCAATTTTAATCAATTCTTAAGGCTGGAAAGTCTTGAATAATTGTTTCTTTTTATTAGCATTAATTTATTATACTTTAGTACAGTGTTTATGGAACTTACAAACTAGAGAAGCGTCCTAGCCTCGATCCAATTTTACTGTCTTTAAGTTAGGTCCCATCCGCGTCGAGCATGTTGAAGGCACTTTTTCGAGCGCTTCAAGAACGATCGAAATATTTCTCCCTTTCCACCTTTTTTTTCTTTCATACACAAGCACACTTGCATGCATTCTGTCTTCTTCTTATACTTTCATTTCTATTTTCACGTGTAAAAAAAAAGAAAAAAAAAAAAAATAAAAATTCGATCGCGCTGGACAATGGATTGACGTGAGTTCCGCGAAGAAGCACGGCGATTTGGAAACGAGATCAGAACTTATTCCCTGGAATCTGGAAATCGAAATATACAATGATAAAAAATATTTTTTATACGACAAAATAAAAATTTTTTTCTTTATTTACGTTAAATATAATATTCTTCTATTATGAAGATTAATTACATTTTACTATTGCGTTGTAAAAAGAAACGTGCTTCTCCGCAGATTCCATCGTGGAATGGATTTCCAAACGCTCGAAAGGATGCTACCATTGTTGTATGTACCGAGCTATAGTCATGAAAAGCCAGAAAGACGTGAAAAAAGCAAACAAAAAAAGGACGCTCTCGTATTTATTTTGACTCGCATATAACTCGGTTTTAACGGAGTGGGAACATGTATTGCATTGTTAAGGATACTCGACTCGGATGCTTCGCAATTTATTTACTTACTTAACATAAAAATATAAACGATCAGGAGTCTTTATCGGCTCAGAGGCGTTCCACCAAAGTTAAACGACGTTGGAACAGTCTGCGAATGAAAAGCGTAACCTGAAATAAAAATTTCATTAATATAGTTAATAATGATGCAATTACAACAAGAAAATTGTATTAATATTAATATTAACAACTTTGAAGTGGTCAAATTAAGAAAATTTACCTCCACTCTGTTCAATTCTTTTACTTTCAAGGGCTGCTTTACGTTGATCTGCCAGAAGAATAACTTCTTGTAATGCTTTCTGCTGTTCTGAAGTTAAATGACCTGTTAATGCTCTATACCACACTGTATCTGTTCTTTCAATGTCTGAAAATAAAACACATATATTCATTAGTACATAATTCTTAATCAGCACTTATAGTGCTTGTAGTACAAAATCATGAAAAGAGGTATAGTGTTTACTTACTTTGCATTACTTCCTTGAAAACAACGTATTCATCTTGATTCGTATCTTCTGAATCTAATAACGTGGCATAGCACTCAAGTGGAGTTTCTTCATTGGCATCGTATTCTGAGTCATCGCCATCAACGTCTGATCTGTGATCTCCATGACCATCTTGAATTGAAGCTGATACATTAAAACCGTGTTGAGTAGATGACCTTGTCACCTTCTCTTGTAATTTTTCCAAATATTCTTGACTAGCATCGTCGATTTCGTCTTCGTCCGATGATAACACTTCTATTGAAATATGCAGCAAAATAAGTATCATTTAATGAAATGAAATAAAAATTGGGAAAAATAAATATAGAAATTATTACCTGTATCAATATCGCTATCATCTTCTTCATTTTCTTCATCATCAGTATCAGATACTTTAGCTGCATAAGCCCTTTTCAAACCATCGAAAAGAAGAATTAAAGATGGTATAATTTGCTGAGCGCATTCGTTTACTGCTGGCGGTCTTGCTGGGCCCATGCTAATTAAAGTACACAATCCAAGAACACAGAGTTTCCTGTCATGCAGCCTATACAATATAGAAAAATTAATTAATTAATTAATTATAGTCAATTTTAAATTACTAATAGGTACTAATAAAGATTTACCCTAAGAAACAGTCCGTATCGTGTATCCATTGCTTAATAAAATGTGAAGCAATTGGTTCTGTTGACTGTCCAAAATTTCCTTGTAATCTATCCATTGTTTCGAGACACAGTGCCGGATTATAATAAAGAGCTGCGATTACTACTTGTAAACACATGGTTCTTAGTTCAGATGTTTTAACCTCGCGCATCAAACGTTCTAACACCAATTGTACAAGTGAAGGTATACACTAAAAAAAAATATTTTTTTTTACGCGTAACATGTTCAACTTCTTTTTTTTTTTCAAAATAATACTGAATAAATTAAAAGTAACATATACCTGATCAATATGACCTTTACATTGTAAAATTATTATTTCCAATAGTTTGGCAGCATGACACTCTGGATCTTCTCCAGCATCACCAGTTAATACCTGATACATAAGAGATATAAATTTTATTAGAAAAATAACTTTTTATTTTTAGAACGAAGGAATTATGAGACGTACCGCTTTGCACATATTAAACATAGCTAGTATGTGATTTTCATTAGAAAGAAATGCCGGAGTATCAACTATGATGTAATTGTGAAGAGCAGGCATCATATCAGTAAAATATTCAAAACCGTCTTTCTGGAATAACTGATACATTAATTCCAAGACTTTCCACATATCTTCTGAAATTGTGGTTTTCGTGAGATCATACACTAATGAAAGAGCTTCCTCGTAGAATTCTAAAACACAAAACCATATTAAATTAATAACTTCGTCACTTCAGTTATTTTTTATAATTTAACTTACCCATAACACTTTTCCCAAAAATGTGAGCAACAACTTGAAGCACTGTCGGTTGTAATTGTGCCATGATTTGTGGTTGTTTTTCCATGACAGACAATAAGGTTTCTATTGTACTTAACAATCCCATGGCAGTTATAGCTTTTTCATCGCTACCTTCGTCTGTTTCGAGTACTTGGCTAAATGTTGTAGCCTGTAAACAAATAATTTTCCTAGTTCGATATTTTTTATTTTGTAAACAACGAGACAAAGAAGTAATACTTACAAGATGTTGACACATTTCAACTGCGATTGGCATAAGCTGATCTGAATATGTATGTACCATTTTTTGAATAACAGTTGTTAAATCGTCGTTTTCAGTTTCTCGTACGATGGTCAATAATTCAAGCGTTATCGGTTTAATTAAAGGTTCTACATATTTTTGTGCTTTTTCTTGAGCAGAAAGAAGCATTTGTAAAGCAATAGCAGCTTCTACTTTAACCGGTAAGTCTTGGTCCGTAAGAAGAGCACTCGTCGTTAGTCGAACTGCTTCGACTAATATTTGCTCTTGTTTAAATTTTATTTCGGAAAAATAGTGTA
This sequence comes from Megachile leachella, assembly GCA_963576845.1. NCBI lineage: Eukaryota > Metazoa > Arthropoda > Insecta > Hymenoptera > Megachilidae > Megachile > Megachile leachella. The sequence goes on from OY756257.1 coordinate 13,116,060, forward strand.
ATACCCAACAAGCCTGAAATAAATAATCACCAATAAATAATTTAAAAGTAAGTGATTGATTAAAGTAAATTTTATACAATTAAGTTTAAAGTGATATATAATATTTACTCTTGCTCTCATATGACCATGAGGACTATTGAATTCAGGAAAGACATACTGTAACAACATCTTGTCCATTTGTTCCTTATAAACTTTCTTTTTCAATAATACATCTGCCAAACTTCCAACCTAAAAAATAACTCTTACTTTAAAGAAATCTGTATATTTTAATTTAAATATAAAGCTTTATTTACATAACAATAATTACCATATGTAATGCACCATCCTTCTGCCTGGGATCTGCATTTGGACTAGTTAATACTTCCACACAGAATTGCATAGTTTCTTGAAGCATATCTTTACGTTTTTTACAAGCAGAATGTAATAAAGTCTGTGCCGCAGTCACTGGAGATACAAAATCTTCAAATATATCTGAAAAATAATAAAAATTTTGATTTAATATAAAGTAACACGTAAAAGATTTTTATCTACAAATATTTTCTTACCAAATTTCAGTCTAATATATTCATATGGGTTATTAATCCAAAGCTCTTCATCTGCAGCGGAGTATGAAAGTATTGGAAATAGCACGTCACGAATTATCTCGAACATATGTGGTTTTAAGAACTTCCATGAAAATGCATGACTCACTCTGTAAGTTGAAATAGAAAATTAAAAAGAAAAAAATTTCCCAGGCCAAAAGTAGAATTTAAATAAAGATTTAATTGAAGCTATTAACAACTGATAATTAAAAACAAATAAATAAAAAACTCAAATATTTAAATTGGTTTACTTTATTGCTTACCCTTGATTAATGTAATTAATTGATTGTTGTATCACTCTAGGTGATACATATATCTTTCTTCGATATTGGTCCAAAATTTTTAAAAGGACTTCAAGTATACCTCCACTGAAAGTTCTCAGGTACCATTCAGCAAACTCCTGATATTCTTTGGTTACATTTCCGGGACTGCCATATCTCTCGAACACTCTATGAAGAATATGAAGTGCCCATTTTTTACATTTCCACCATGGCAGTTCTGCTCGGTCGTCGTCATCTAAATCTGGATTGTTAGTCTCAGGAGGAACAGGTCTATCGGCAACTTGTCGTACCACGTCCATCCATTGTGAAAAAACTTCTTTTGAAATCAGATCTAAAGGAAGTGTATACTGAAAAAAGAACAGAGAATCTCAAGAGTAATTAAAATCGTAATGTAATATTAAATAAAAACTATTGCATACCTGTGTCAGGGCAAAAAATATTTTCAATATTTGTTTTTGAAGCAACACTGATTGTTCTGAAGAGTCTGGTAAAAGTCGCAACATTAATTGATAAATCATAGGAAATAAAAGATTCATTGCTTCATTCAATGGTCCTCTTTCCTCTGCCTTTTTATATCTATAAAAATATTAAAAAATCACTCTTTTAAATTTTTGTCTTATAATTTGTAAAATATATTTTTTATATACTCTACATATTACTGTATCACTAATAGTCACAATATGCTTTCTAAGAAATATTTGCAACGTACTCGAAATTTTTAACAAGCTGATAGAGTGCAAGTAAAACACCTGGCCAGCAGGAGGCATCTGAATTCTGTAAATATATTGTAATTTTGTCCACTATTTGTGTCCATCTTCCAGGAAAGTCATGTTTCACGATATTGTTAATACAAACAGCCAACTGCGCTCTAAAGAAATAAGAAAACAAATTTACTCAAACTATTTATGTGGTGCATCAATAATACATATAATATTTAAATCAACTATTACAAGTCTATTTGTATAAGCATAATTCACCTGATAAGTTCTGGAGCATGTACAAGAGCATCAACAATTGCATCACGAATCATTGCACGATCTTGTTCATGAATACTAAACTCAACAGGACCATTTTCACTTTCTCTATCAGCCCAATTTGTTGTAATCAGATTCTTCAAATATATAACACCTAAGTTGAGATTAAATTATTATTAATTAATTCTTTCTGTTTTGTATAGTGATTGTATTTGTCAATTACCCGCTTGTCGTACAGGCATTTGCTCTGCAGTCATTACTACTTGAAGAAGTGTTGGTGCAAAACCAATAATTTTATGGATCTGAAAATATTAAATATATTACATATCCATAAAACTCATATAAAAATTAATATGCACATTTATTTGTATTTAATTGAAACTTAATTAATTTGATATTACATAAGAACATATGATTATAATTTTGTATCAATATATGTTTTGTAAATTTGATTTTTTATTATATGTAAAAATATATAAAATACATTAATTAATAATATTAATTCATACATATAATAGGTATTAAATATTAAATAATTAAAAACAAGCAAAGTTATGTTGAGTGAACAATAAATTGAAATGTTGTATAAAGTGATTGTATAATTAAGAAATGAGTTTTTGACTACAATGAACATGTAGTGATTGCACAAAAGTGGAAAAACTTTCATATGTCAAACAATTTGCTAATATGTTTGAATATAAATGAGAGCTTGTATAAGGTGTAAGTTGTAAATAAAAAATGGATTTGAGAGAACATAATGAGTAAATTTGGTTAAAGGTCGTTTATGGAAAATAGAGTAAATAAATAAATATTTAATGTTAATTTTATCAAACATCGAAATAAATCTATCTACTTCAATCTTTGTTAAAAAATAAATTGCGCATTATGAACAGTTAAATGGCAACGAAGAAAATATGTGGTAAAAAGACACATGTTTCTATCCAAGTGTCGATCATTCGAGCACGTTTTTGATCAGTTGACCGACCTGATTTAACTGTTCTTCAGCTTGCTTCTGTTGCGCTGGGTCGATCGTGGCACGCAACAATTCTGTCACTTTTCGTACATCCATCTTGTAATTGGTTTGCTCAAAGTCGATAGTGTGAAAATTTTTGACTCTTCCTCACGAATTCGACCCGGCGCATTCACCTCGTTACTCCCCCGTCACGTGACACAACAATATGGCAGCTAAAGCTGATGTGCGTTATATCCGGCCATGTATCATAGGAAAATTAGAGAGGAAACTACCAATTTCATTCAATTATTCGACCAAACTATAGTAATATCACGCATCAGAAAACCCTATAGTATTAACAAGATATCAACCTACAATCTATTTCTTATTTTATAGGCATATATATGGTGAATTAAAATATATGAATAAGGGAAAGAAATAATGATATAAAATGTTATATCAAATAAAAGATCACTAGATATAAAAGTTTCTGATCATGAATGTCATTAGAACGCATGTGCGTTACCCTTGATTACGGAGCGCATCAGAACCAATCGCGGTAGACATGCGCAACATGAATGAAAACTCATCTTTCAACATTACGGTTCTCTAGCGAAGTACAGAATATAAAAAATGTAGATGGTGAACTATGTTGTAAATAGATGCACATGCAACAACTATATTTGTTTATAGGTCATCGGTCGGTCAAAACATTGTAATCATAATTGTATGCACCATACTTAAAAGTGCACTGTACTTGCAATATTGCGTTATTTTGAGAAAAGGACATAAATTAACAATAGTTTCTAAATTTGTATCAAGTGAAAGTATTGTAAATTCAATTACAACACAACTTGATAGTGATATGTTGCAATTAATAAACCTTCCTGACATTGTTCTGGAGACAATCTTATCTAACCTTACATACGATGAAATTTCTCGATACAGAATCGTAAGATTATTTCTGTGTTTCTTACGTTTTACTAATTATTTGTCCAAAAGCATATTCTTAATATTTTAAAAAATTGCAACAGGTTTGTAAGCAGTTTGATAGGATATGCAAAAAATTACTGAACCGTGGTTTCAATTTGATGGAAAAATATCATGCACAATGTTTGCGTGCAGTAAAAAGTCAGTTACCACGAAGAGAATCAGAACGAAGAAGTCATCCTTTGGCACGTCATTGTGATATATTAACAGCAATTGAAACTAGAATATCTATGTTATCAATGACTTTTATAAAATATGTGGATCTTAACTTGTGCTGTTTTATACCTGGAAAGGTAAGATATTATTTACATCGAAAGATGTTATAATATATTTAAATTTGATATGTTTCATATGTTAGGTAATTGATGAAATCTTTCGTGTACTTCGTTTAATTCGTGATTCTAAAACTCCACCAAGAGCTCATGAAATTCTTCAAGAACTAAGAGATATTAGCAGTATGGCTATGGAACATTTTGATGAGAAAATTTTACCAGATTTAAAACACAGTATTTGTACAACTGTTGTTAGTAATGTAGGTTACGAAATCCCAGGTACAAATTTGATGATTTCTCATCATACTATGAGTCCAAATAATGCACCACTGCCACACAACTTTAGTTCAGAAAAATTAAATCAGACTTTTAAAAAGATTTATAGTCGTACTAAAAAAAATAAATTATCTGTTCTCTCCATGAAAGGTCAAATAAGTAAAATGAAACTTCGAATGAAACGGCAGGGGTTTCAAATGCGGTTGCAAAGTTTAAAGTTACAAGAGCAGGGAAAAAAAATACATGATCAAGATATACAATTGGCTGAAATGAGAAAGCATCTTGAAGAATGGGAACAAAAAATGGTTGATTTAACAGCTGAGTTAAGTCGTGCCAGAGAAGAGACTCAGAAACCTGATTCTATAGAATCTTGTAAACGAAAACACATAGATATTATTAATCAACGAGAATCTGACTCGTTGCAAACAAAAGACTTACAAACCAAAAAACGTAAATTGATAGTGGAAAGAATATCGTCGAATGATGCAAAAGATGTCAAGTTTAAAAAATTTATGACTGATCTTCTTGCAGGTAATGCTATAGAAGGATATCCTTCAACTTCGCATTAACTTCTTTGTATATAATGTGACTGTACATGAAAAACGAAATTAACAAAATTTTGCATTTTTTATGTTATAATTATATAAACTTAAATGTTAAAATTTTTCATATTTAAATTTAATCCATGTAATTATTTTCGCAAACATAATTTAAACTTATTTTAAAATATATAAGAACATTCTTTAATAAAAGCATTATATAAAACAATCAAGATTTTATTTTATTTTAAATTAGCAGTTTCGGTTCATATTATACAGATTACAAATTTTATATTGCTAAAAAGTATGTGAATAAATATAATAAACTGTATAATAAATTATTGTATAAACTTGTAAGGCAGTTAATGAATGTATTAAAAAATATTATATACAATAATGTAACTTATGTATTATTTTAAGTACTGAAATATAGAAATTAACTAAAACTTTATAAGATCTCAAAAACTTTATACATATTTAATTTACAGAACAAATTTCGTTTGATACTAATTTAAGTACCATGTAAAATTGCTTGTAAAATTAGTGACAATAAATCTAATAAAAGATGTAATACCAAGTGATAGATTTATACCTAAATATATATATTTTAATTTTTAATATTTAAAGATTTTTTAAATTATGTATAAACTAAAGCGTTTCACGTGTCAGAAGAAGATACACACATAATGACAAGATAATTTAACAATTTTATCATACATTGTAGTAAACTAATTTGTATTTTCAATAGGTAATAAATCTAATATTTGCTTATATATTGTTGCATGCGCATTTTGTAAATAGGCTTGTTGCTTTTGTCTTATATTTTTTCGTATAGTATTTTTTTCCACTTCGGGTAATACGAAGTTGTAAATCATATTAGCTATCATTTCTTCTTCTGCTAATCTTGTTGTACTAAACGGAAAAAATATTATAAAATGTATTAATTAAAAGTAATTACTTAAATCTAATTTTATGAAATATACTTGTCTTGTGCATATTTTGATAGACAGTCCACTTTATCGCATAATTCTAAAATGTATTCTTTGGCTGCTTCATCAGATATCCATTCAACGCCTTCTTTTATAATATCTTCTAAATATGTTTCTACAGACTCTTGATTAACTTTCATGGTTTGTCTGAACATTTCATCGAATTCTCGACGACGATTGTATTCCAACTGACGTCTTCCAGCTTCTGCGGCTTCTCTTATAGATCTTTCCCGTTCAGCTAACAACGCAATGGCATGTATTCGACGCTCATCTTCCAATCTTACGAGTTCCTTAAAAAAGACAAATATCACAGAAAAAGATGCCAAATTGTTTGTAATAAGAATGTTACAGAATGAAACTCACTTTACTAAGAAAATCTAACATTGCTGAGATAGTCATTCCCTCTAAAGAATTAAGAATTTCGCTTAAACGATCTTCTTGCATAGATTTTTCATTCTGCATATACTGCAAATTCATCATCCACTCTTTCTCTTTCTGATGTTGTCTTTTAGTATTCTGCTCCAGTCCATGAGATGACTGTAGTTCTTGAATTAATTCTCTACATCTATTTCGACCTTCATACATCTATAAGAAAAATATGTTCAATATAAAAATTAAATTAATATAATATTTCTTTTATAATGATTACCATGCATTGAACAGCTCTTCCTCTAACTATTTTTTGAATGAGAGTAGACAGTTGATCTATGCGCATATTTTTCACATTTTCTGTAATTGTTCTAAATGGAGTAGGAGGAAGAGATGGCTGTCGAAATTTGCGTTTCAATAATGTCGGTGTCTCTATACGCTCGTCATGTAATCTAATTGCTTTCAAATCGGAATGTAATTGTTGCAGTTTCTTTTCTGTCCATCTTGTTTCTCTAATGCATAGATCAGCTGATTTTGGTCTAGGTTTTATCATTTTCAATTCTTTATGTGTTGGAAGATGTGTTGGTAATGTGTTTATATTATCTATATCTAAAACAGTAAATAATTAATAAAATATAACACAAAACATTATTAATGATATTACTATTAAATACTATTCACATATACTGACTTTGAATATAATTTTCTCCTAATAATTCTTTTTGTAGTACTTCGTGCTTTCTTTGTGGTGCACCTAATTCAGATGATAGTTTATCATGTCTTTTAATAAGATCATGTTTATGTGGTTGCTGATTTTTCTGATGTTTCTTATATAATTTTCTCAGATCTCGTTGAAGATTATATTTGATAGCACTTATTTCTTTATCTCTACGTGTAAATAAATAGTTTTCCAATCTGCCAAAACGATCTTGCAATTTTCTTTGCTTTTCAGACTCAAACTGTTTAGATATTTCTTTAAAAAGTTCAAGTCTATAATCCTGTATTGCTTGAATCTCCTAAAGTTAGGAAATTTACATTTATAATGCATTATATTTTTAAAATAAACATATTTTTAATTCATCATTTATATTTTAGTAAGAAAATACTTATTGATTCTCTAAATGCCCACTCTTCTATCTCTAACTTAGTCAATATAGTTTTTCTTTTTTTTATATTTGCTGGTGTATCCATAGGAGGAAGAACTGCCTCCCATGCTCTTTTAGTTCTCATTCTATTAATAATTTCTATCTCGTGTATTCCAGCTGGTAATCCATGATTCCAAGTTAAATGAGCTATTGATAATATTTCAGGATTGTGGCCTAAAATGTTAATAAGCACATTAAAATATAAAAAATACATTATATCTATTATTTTTTACCTGACTTAATTTTGAATGATGGTTCCCAAGGAACAGTTTGTGATTCGCTATCTCTGTAATCTGTTTGAGTTCCCACATTTCTGTGTAGCTCTAATTTATTTGAAAATGTATAACACTGTTTTTGTGTATTTAGTACTATATTATTCAGAACATCCTGATTAAAATATATGGGAGCATCTGTGTCTTGTGTTTTGGGTACTAGAAATGGTATAATTGGTCGACGAAAGTATTTGGAACTATTGCAACATATTATTTGATTTAATTCACAATTTCCAGCCATTGTCCTATATAACAGATACAATATAAATTATAAATATGAAGTCTCTATATACTTTTATACAGACAACCTTAAATTAAATTAAATTATATTAAATTATATTTAAACTTACTTGGGCATTGAAATCCAATGTATTTTTTTAATATTTATATTATTTTTTAACAATATATCTATAATCTCTTGTTTGATTTTTACATATAAATATAATACTTCTCCACAAATTATAAATATGAAGTACTTTTGATGGAAACACCTAAATATATTAATGTTTGACACATTAAATATTTTGAATTTTATTACATCACTAAGTAAATATAAAGAGATTCTTATTTGCAAGAAATGTAAAAATGTTATAGAAACTTATTTAAAAATGAGAAAATACACATGTATGTATGTTAGTAGTAAAAATTTCAGGAGCAAATGAATATTGATCAAACACTGACTTCAGAATTTTTTAACTAACATAGCAATTTATGTCATATTAGTAATTAAAGGTACTCATAAATTTGAATAACATTATATCAATTACAATATTTATTTCATAAGTCATAAACATTTTACATATAACATTATTTAATAATTTACTTTCATTAACGTATGTAATAAAGAATAAAGCAATTGACTCATGATAGCAATCAATTTAAAAATTTGAATTATATATATACATATATAGGTTATATCATTTTTGAACATGTAAATATATTCTATTAATATAAGTCATCTGATATATATACTTATCAAATATAATGTACTTAGAATATTAGTACCAAATTGTATTGAAGTTTGGTAATGACAGCTGTCATTACATGTGTAAGGAACAGTTATACCCAATTATTATACGAATTCAATTAAACCTAAAAATAATAAAATTTAAATAAGAACTGTAATATGTACTTCTTATGTGATATTACTTAATTGATATCACTGTATGTACTTTATTTTCCATATAGTGAAAACAATCAATGTTTCACGTACATTTCATAAAAGAATAAGGAAAAGAAAATAGTTATCCAAAATTTGCTTCATAAAGTGGTTTAAAATATCCGTTTCCATGTGAACCTAAATATTCAGACCAACTCTGATGTAATGAAATATTTTTGCAACTTTGATTAGGCAACATATCCTCTGGACACGCACATTCTAGTTTTATTCTAAATACTATCATTTCTTGATATGTATTGTAATCAACACCCCGTTCATTTAAACATTCTTTGACGATATCATCATTTTTTATATACTGCAGTTTTTTTTTCGAAAGAATTTTTTTCCTTTGAATACAATCTAAATCTTCCTGAACCAGTGTTACAGGTATGTCGTAAGACGGTAACGAAAATGTAGAAAATATTAAATCTATAGAAGTTGATTTTTTTGATTTCGAAATAGAAGGTAATAATAAGCCAGTTGGTGGTTGTTTTTGTACACCATACATTGGACAAATTCTATTATGTTTGACATTTACTTCTCTTTTTGTTTTCTGTGTTTTAAAATTATCCTGAAATTTATTTACTTGTTCTATTGTCGGTTTTTCTTTAGTATTTATTTCCTTTATTGTTCTTTTACTTGTTACTGTAGTTTCTACATTGGCATTTTTAATATCTGCAGTACTAAAATTTGTGAAATAGTTATTAATTTTGTTAAGTATATTTGTTGTATTTGTAATATTTGATAAATTATTTAGATTTTCATTGAGTTTCTGAATAAATATATTGTTGGTGTTATTTTTTCTTTCTTGTACTTCATTTACTTGTAGATAATCTATAGACCGCTCTTCTTTTATATTAATATTATTATTACCATCATATATCATGTCATAATCTTTGTTTACTTGTGCATTTGTTTTCGTCCATTTATTTTCATTTTGTAAAGTGTAGTCCTGATTAAAATTATTTATATTATCATTTTGGCTATCAATAGAAGAGGACTTTTTATTAGTAACAAATTGTCCATAAGTTTCATAATAGTTATTCATATCATCAGATTTATCTTGAAGATCTTCGGTAACGACATTTTCTTTCTGATTTTTATCAATCTTTGGTGATCTTTCAGATACAAATGGCATATTTGCATATGATTCTATTTTAGAACTCATAGAGTTATTATATCCCAAAGAATGTTTATAGTCTGTCGAGAAGTATAACGATATACCAGGTGGTCCAACATGCTGATTTAAAGCATATAAAGTTGTAATCAAAGTGGAATTAGACCTTAGTTTAGAAAGATCAATGTTCGATTCAGGTATTAGACCTTCACTTTTTAAAAACTGATATTTTTCTTTAATCCCTTCATAGTTTAAACAATCAACTGACCAGTGCAAAAACCAATCATTTCCAAAACCTTCAACGGTAACAGATAAGCCAGACATTTCTTTACTTAAACTATCTTCTATTGGTTTCTCTAACAGTGGTTGACCAGTTTTGCCATCTATAATCGTTGCTACTGTATAATAATACGTTGGAAAACCTGAGCCTATCTGATGTTTCACCATAAAATCTGGTATATTATCATCATTATAATATCCAGGAATAGGTATACTTATTACTTCGGAATTAGGAATAGTATAATTCCAAACGGGCTCAAATGTTAATCCATTATAAATTATTATTGTAGAGTCAAACATAGTAGTAACAATATCTTCAATTCCATCTAATGTTACATCCACCAAAATGGGTGGCAATAAAGTACCTTTTCCTGTATCATGATGCAGTTTTCGTAAATTCTACAACACATATATTATTAAGTAACAATTACTTATGTATTTACTTTTATATTAAAATGGAAGAAACTCACCAAATTCCCATACATTAGATCTACTTGAGGAACTATGTACAGCCCTCCTGACTGTTTCTGACTACTAGTTACAAGAACAAAAATATTTTCTCCATCTGGATGTATTAATTTTTGAGGTGCTAAATATAATTGTTCTGTATTTGGTAAAACTGAACTGTGTATTATATTTCCATTGATTCCTGATATTATAAGAATTTCACTTGAATGAATTTCTCTTGACTGTATAGTATGTGATGCAATAATATCTCCAATTTCATCTCCATCAATATCAGCAATAAATTTTGCATCATAAATATCTGAAAGTTTCCATTCCTCTGAAGCTGACAATTCTCTAATTGGGATTTCCCAAATGCTGGTCCCATCATGACCATTTACAGCATGAAGTATCCCCCCATGTCCACATATAATACAATCTTTAATTTTATCCTTTGTTATATCCAAGTTGCAATCAACTGAAAAAATTGCACGAGTTGTCCAATGTGTCCAAAGTGTATGTCCTGTTTTACCATTTAAAGCAAGAACTCCACCAAAACATGGAATTTGTCCTTCAAAATATAGAGCACAAATATACTCTGGAGTATTTATCACGTCCAAACCTAACAAAATAATATTAATGCTTCATGACAGTTTCATACAAATATTATGAAATAATAAAATAAAAATGTTGTACCTTATTTAATAATTCATAAAATAATAAGCATAAGATCTGCAAATGAGAAAATAAATATAAGAAAAATAAAATACTGAGAACAAAATATAAAAACTTAAAAATAATTAACATTTTCATAGTCCCTGAACTCATATACCAGTCAGTATACTCCCTATTCATGGACATACAAGTAGGGAGTCTGCTTGTACCATGGACTGTGAACATGTTACAATAAAATACCATTTTCATTATAAACAAGAACCTGTACTAAATCCAATGATTATATCTTCAATTCCATCACCATTAACATCAGTACTTCTTAATGGAGATTCAGGTGTTAATTTTGGTAAAGATTCAATCCATACAAGTTTTGTTGTAAATGATGTACATGGAACTATATTAGATTCTTTTGATGTATCTCCAGGATCGTGCGATAACCAATTTTTCAGAATTGATAATGGCATAGGAATTACATTTATGATATAAATACATAGTGTAATTAAACTTAATAATATTACTAGTGCCATGAATCCAAAACACAGGGGTACATAAAATGCTTTTTTGTATCTTCTACGAGGTGTCATTAAAGGCTGTTTAACCCCGCCATCATCATATAATTTTAAACCATTCTTTCCATCTCTAATGAACACTTCATCATCAATATCTGTCAGGTCATCATCATCATAACCATCCTGTACAACTAATTTTGGCAATATTGGATAAACAGCAGACATTTTTCACCTGCAAAATGTATTTACATTTAACGTTACATAGAAAATTTTTTTTTAAATTATATTTAAGTATATATATACAATCATATTGCAAATGTAAATATAATATGAGCATATAATAAATAAAAATTCAATATAAAATAAAATGAAAACATGTAATAAGCAATTTCTACAAAATACAAAAAAAAATGTGGAAAACATGTAGTAGATTATATCACAATTACATTTTTATAATATTTTACATATTATTAATATTTTATTTTTCAAAAATGTTATGTTACTTTTTAATTTTTATTAGTAAATATGGTAACAATTGCATCGCAAATAATGATTATATGTTTAATTAAAATGTAAACCTTATTTATGTGCCTTAGAAGTTTTTTAAAAAAAACTGTCACACTTTCTATAATTTACAATGTATCATATCAGAAAAATACAATTATGGTTTGTTCATAGATTCATAGCTTATGGTTCTAGTGAATTTTGTTTAAGAAATTCGATCAACATAACAAAATATATACATATATATATATGAAATTTTTATATATATATATTTATATATATATGTATAGATTCTTAATTGAAATAAAATGATACGACAGAAAAAGGAAGAAATATTATTCGGTCCATGAAAGATCATAATCAATTACTCAACGTAGCTAACTTCAGTAAACTAGGGTATTAAATATTCATGTGTCTCTAGTAGTCTCTAGTTAAAAGAGACTATTCAGTTACCAACAATTGTTGATTGGATTTACGTTTCTTCCAGCACCCGGCAGCGTGTATATACGGCACCGGTGAATATTATTTAAAATAAGATGTCGTACGCTAAATTCAGTTTTTCCTTGTATATTACATTCTCTTGCTTAATTTTGAGTCTTGTAAATGCAAGTATTCAGACATCGTCAAAAACTACATTTGCGGAACAACTTACTGAGGAAAATTGGGATCGTATGTTAATTGGAGAGTGGATGGTGGAATTGTAAGTTAAATTGATTCTTTGTCATGTAATTTGATGGCGTGTACAAAATAATATTAAAGAATTTTTTGCATACTTAGATATTTCACTTGAAATTCTACATATTATTTTGTTTAAATTATAAATGATCACTTAAAAATTGTAGGATATTATTTGCTGAAAAATTTAATGTAGATAATTTGAATTGAAAATTAAAGTAACTGTGAATACTTGTAACATGAATTATTTTTTTGCTTTAGTTATGCACCATGGTGTCCTGCTTGTAAAGCACTTGAACCAATTTGGGAACATCTTGCTTCACAAAAGAAAAATCTAGACATCAATGTAGGAAAAGTTGATGTGACAGATTCTCCAGGACTTAGTGGAAGATTTATGGTTACTGCTTTACCAACAATATATCAGTAAGACTTCTTGTGCTTTATACAAAAATTTAAATTGGCATTTATAATATTTTCAAGTATATTCTAAAATAATTGAAGTGTTTCTTTAGTGTTAAAGATGGCATATTTAGACAGTATAAAAGTCCCAGAGACAAAGATTCGTTAATCGAATTTGTATCTGAGAAAACCTGGGAAAAAATTGAACCAGTTCCTGGTTGGAAGAGTCCAACTTCTATTCAAATGTCTGTTATTAGCCAGTTTTTTAAAATGTCACAAGTATTAAGGGTAAATAATACTATTATAAAATATTAATTATAAATATCATACACATTGTAATATTGTATCCTTTTGTTTAGGGAATACATAATAAACTTATGGAAGATTTTGGATTACCTACTTGGGGTAGTTATTTGATCTTTGCTATTGCTACCATTGTGTTAGGTGCAATACTGGGATTGGTAAGTTTAAATGATATAGTGCAAGTACTTAATAACTAATTATCTATTTTATTTTACAGTGTATTGTATGTCTGATCGATTTTATATATCCACCAAAACCTGTAATGCTCCAAGATAAAAAGAAACATAAGGAAGGATCAGGTGGATTTATGCAAGAAAAAACTATACAGGATGAAGAAATTGTTGAAAATGTTAAAGATGATTTAGTAGATGAAGATTCTGAGCAAGAAGGATCTGACACAGAAGGAAAAGAAAAAGATGTGGATAAAGATAGCAAAACTGAACCAAGTAGTCCAAATGTTCGTAAACGTAAGCCACGTAAAGCAGATTAGACATACTAATTTGTTGTATGTAAATATTTAACATCCAGAACAAATGACAAATAATATTTAGCAATTTGCAATGTCAATTCATTTTGATAAATGAATATACTGACATTACTACAATAACAATATTTGATGAAGTATTGTGAAAATTTATGTGAAATGATGAAAATATTAAACTTTATTGACAATTTGTAGCCATTTGGAACTTCAACTTTACATAAAATTATTTTAAATGCAAAATTAAACCTTCAAGTATTTTAAAATATTTTTCTCTTCCAAATTTATAATGCTGTAATTTTTAAATGTTAAAAAACTTTAATTACTTCTTCGATATAAAAGAATCGACTACCAATTGTCTTACCACTGTATTAATTTGATTTTTTCTTAATTTATGTTAAAATTATTCTTACTGAAAATTACGCTGTTTCGCATGAAAAATTTTTATGCAAATCAACAATATTAATGTTTAATGTCATAGGTGATTATAAGTAATTAATATATTTTCCTGTATAAATCTTTTATTTATAACTTTTGTACGCAATATTCGAAAACAAATTAACAATTATGTATTATTTATATACACGTTTTTTTTTTATAGTGCGCTATTAACCAGCTTTAAACATTTTTTACATAATTATACAATACATTTTGATTTTATAAAACTGTAAAATTTTGTATGACACTGAATACACATACTAGAAATGAATTAATCGATGAACTACATAATTTATGAAGTTATGTCCTAATATATTTCTAATATAATAATAAATTTTTAGCAAACTGTATGATTGAATTTTTAGTAAATTTCATGCTTGCAACTAGTTATGTTTGCTTTCTAAGTATTTTAGAACAAGAATAAAGACATTAATGTAACAAAAATGTTCGTAATTGTAAATAACTTTTAATGTGTAATGTATGAAATTTTTATAACGCTTATTTGATACAAGTAAATTCTTTAGGTTAATGTAGTCGTGATACACACTACATCATACAAAATACATATGTTAACAGAAAAAAAAATGTAACATATATTGCATTTATATTTGTAATTTAATATATAGAGTGATTATTTAACAATTTACTAAATGTCTTCCATATGTAGTACATATTTTTCTTCTACAACTTGATTTATAAAATTAAATTATGAACTATTAACATGGTATATTACATATTTTATTATGTCTAATATATAGAGATTGTTAATTTAAGTTTTAATATCAGAGAAGCTATAGTTTGGAATAATTATTTCTTGACATTTTTTGAAGACGAAATTATATTTTTGCAAAAAAGTTATGTTTAATAATGTAACAGAATTATTTTAAACTGAGTAATAAATGACCTGTAAAACTGATTGAATAATAAATATAATAAATTAACAATTGTATTCTTTACTTTTAAAAGTTGTACTTATTTTAATTTTCTTGTTATGGAACATAAGATATTTTTATAAATGGCGCCATATTTAATGGCTACCAAACTATGCGATTTTTACAAAATAGTTTAATAATAACATTAATTATCTAGATTAGTAAAATCATATTACATATTTAATTATATAGAAATTTCTATAATTATATAGATATAATATACTTAAATGTTAAATTTTTTGCATAATTCTATAAAAAATATGAAATAATTCAGTATGGCGGAAGTGACGTTTAATAGGATATTTTTCAATTATGAATTTAAAATATTAAAGGAAATTTATATGATATATATTTTACTTTCAGAATAATAAAACTACTTGTAATTTTTCTACGTATTGTGTTTTATAAAAAGATAATTCAGAAAATAAAATTTGGAAGAAAATTGTAAGTATAATTTAATGCGCATGCGCAAGTAAGGAAAAATCGAAATCGGAACTTAAACCGAAATACTAGCACCAGAGACGCGTGTTGCAGTTAACCTCGAAACTTTAACATCCAACCACGTTTAGCACGGTATGTAAATGTAAGTAAATTTATGAAAGTAATTCTATATTTATTGTATAGACCATTTATAATTAAATAATTAGTACATATGTAATCATCAAATAGAGAATTTGAATTATTTATAATTAAAATCAATAGTAAGGTAAAAATAAGTACATAATTTTTAGGAGTAACATTTTGGGCAGTTACTTTAGTTTTTTGAATTGTTTATGTATACATTTATATATATATATCATGAAAGTAACTAAAACATATTATAATGTAGTATTTTATAATTGCAACAAGCGTGTTACAAATTATTTTAATATAATTAAGTTGTAGCATGTAGCATATAAGTGTAGTGTTTTGTTGCATTTATTTTACAATTTCTTACTATAATTTCTTTCATATTTCTGTTGTAGAGAGTTTATTATTCATATTACATAAAAAACAATCATGATTAAAAACGCAAAAAAACGTTCAGTTAGTGAGACTGAGGTAACTGACAAAAAAGCTGAAGCAACAGGCAAAAATAAAGCATTTAAAAAAAATAAAACAGAAAAAACTGTGCAAAATGGACAGCCAGATAAACAAGCTAAAAAGGATATATCCAAGAAAGTTAAAGTAGGAACAAAGAAGAATAAAAATGCAAACGCAACTCCCAAAAATGATGAAAAACCAAAAAGGAGGTTTAGGGATAAAGACAATTTCAGTGCTGAGGAGCTAAAAACAAAGATTGAAGAAATAACGAGTAGAGGTGAACTTTCAAGAACGGCAAGAAGAAAATTAGCATTTTTGAGAAAATTATTACGAGTAAAAGAGGGAAAACCTGTAGAAAGTAAACAACAGCTACAAAAGACACAAAATGCAAAATCATTGGAAGTTGCAAAGAATAAACAGAACAAGAAATCGAAAGGACAATTAGAAGCAAAGTCACAAAATCAAAATAAAGGAAAGAATGCAAAGCAGCAAAAGAAAGATGAAGATGAAGATGAAAATGAAGACGAAGAAGAAGATACTGACTTAAGTGAAGATGAAAATGAAAGTGATTTAGAGGAAGAAGAAGTCGAGGAGGATGAAAGTGGAGAAGAGGGTGAAGACGACGAGGAAGAAGAAAGTGAAGATGATGAAGAGGAAGATGAAGATGATGATGAAGAGGAAGATGAAGATGATGAAAATGAAAAGGTTAAAACGAATAATGTTCAACCCAAAAAGGGAAAGGAAAGCAATACAAATGAAGGAGAAGCAAAGAAAAAAAGATATGTCGTTTTTGTAGGAAATTTACCATACACGTAAGAAATTTTATCATATTTATTGTAAATTATTTAGTATAAATTGAATATTTATGTGTTTTAACTTTTGTTTTCAGCATTACATCTGAAGAACTTAAGAAACACTTTTTGACCAAAGTCAGCCATATTGTTGACATCAGAATACCTACAAAGGACGATAATTCTCCACGTGGATTTGCTTATGTTGAATTTGCTGATAATGCAGATTTTGAGGTAATTTCTTTGGTTGAAAAATATTTGTTTATTCAAAAATCTATGTTGGTATTTATTTTATATTTAATAACATGTGATTTATTTGGTTGCAGAAAGCCTTTACATTACATCATTCAATGATTAATGGCAGAAGAATAAATGTGCAATATTCAGGAGCCAACAAGAAAGAAGGAGTTGCAAAAAATTTCAAGTTACAGGCCCTCCAAAAAGCAGGAAAATTTGCAGGTGGCAAGAACAAACCGTTTCAAAAAAAGTTTAATAAGGGAAAATAAATTAAATAACGAGATTATAATTATTAATCAATACAATTAATTTGAAATGTACAATTAAATGTCATCTTAACTATTTCCACATTCTGACATATAGAATAAGTTTTTTATGTAATTAAATATAAAGATTTATGTGTTGGATGATATAGATAAAACGTTTATCTATTCAAATGTGTAAAAATTTGTTTACATTATTACCCTGATACATAAAAATGTTTTACAATATCATTGTTTTGTTTTAATTATTAAATACACATTTACCAAAATATGATTAATTTTATATATTATGTTACAAGGAGTTCTGTAATATGTATGGTGAAACTAGTTTTTTGATGATTTGGTAGCGCTGAATGTATATAAACTTTTTTCAACGATATACATTAACAATATGTTATAACTAAGATACGAATTTCAGATTGTTAAATGGTAGAGGTTAGCTAAACAAAGAAATTTATAATTTATTACAAAAGATGTCTAATCCAGTAACAAGAATATTTGGAGATGAAACTAACGATTCCTTAAGTTTTGAAACAATAATTCCTTGGAAAAATGAAGTGACAGAGGTACAGCATTAAAAAGTATAATTTATTTTTAATGTTTGTAAACTGTGAGAGAAAGAAAAGTAACATTTTTAATACACGTTAGGACACTTTACCCGATCACATTATTTTTCCGAAAGAGTTGAATCTATTTTTACGAAATCGAATTCAAGTAAGTACAATATTGTACAATAAATTCTGCACGACGAAACTACATCGAAATTAAATAAAAACTAGGATTTAATTGCGGAAAATGGTTGCTTACGTCGATCGTTAGAGGAAACGGAAGAAAAGCTTCGAAAAAGGGAAGGATCGGTACAAACAATTTTAAGAAAACCCAACGAAGTAGCAGCCTCAAAAATAATCGAACTTAGCAAAAGATGTAGAGAACAAACAGCCGAGATCGAAGTTCTAAAATCAAAATGTAAAAACCTTGAAAATAATTTAGCTAACAAAGAAATGGAGTTAGAGAACGAGAGGCAGGATAAAAGAAATTTGAAATCCGACGAATCCTCTCAAAAAAGTGAGTTATATTTAATATGTTCATACTCTACGCGCTCTTTTATAAATCTTTATTTACTCTATTGTTAAAAATAACATGATCGAGATCCAGGATAGTATCCTTGACAAAGGTACCGAAAATGATAGTCAGACAAAGAAGGATGATCAAATTAAATGTCTGACGGAAAAGCTGCAGCAAACACAAACGAAACTATACGAATCTAAAAACACTTGCACCAGACTTAAACAGGAGATTAATAAACTACAGAAGGTATTTGTGTAAATATACCGCGTATTTTATAGAATGGTCATTGTAAAATTATAAATATACAGTTGCTATGCAGCGAAGTCGGCGATAACGTGAACGTAAATAATTTATTGAATCAAGTCGGTGGATGGCGCGGAAGGGCCGAACAAGTTCATCTATTGCAACAAAGAGTGGGAGAATTGCAGTCAAGATTATCGGAGTACGAAGGAACCCAAAAATCATCGATTGGTACAAAAAATATGATTTATAAATTTGAATTTTTGTCACTGTACGACACATTTTCTCAGCGTCTATGGAGCGGAAGAATCTCGCCAGTTTTCGAAACGTCGAAAAGGAGAGGCGGCAGCAAATAGAAAATTCAGCGAAGGAGCTTCGTCAGGCGGAAATAGCTATTGAAAGTTACAAGCGGAAGTTGGAGGCTTCGAAAGCGAGAATAAAAGTGCTGGAGAATGAGTTGAACGCGGCGAAAGGGAATATTGCGGTGTTGAACGAAAAGAGATCTCACGATGATCGTTTAATCGAAACATTGAATGTGAGTATAGTAAACATATCATCATCAAGGGTACACATGAAGTACAAATGCATCAAATTACCTTCTGTTTGAAATTTGTAGAATCGACTTAAAATTGCGGAGATAAAGCACCAAGAGCGTGAAGCAGATTTGAGAAACAGAGAAGAAAAAATTGAACACGAATGCACGAATTTGAAGAACGATCTACAGTCGGCACAGCTTCAAATTGATCGGTTGAGGAGAAGACTAGAAGAACGCGAGATTGAAATCGACAAATTAAGGTTTAGAAATATGCATTGATTATTGTAAAGTCTGGGCTGGTAAACTGATGGATCGATTTCTGAGTGAACATGTTATCATTTCTAGAAACGGAACGATTGCAAACAGCGAAGACAACCAAAAGATCCCACAATTGCCGTTCTTAAATAATTTTAATTGTAGCACTCCTCTACATAGTTTTCGAAATTCATACGAACCCAATGAATATGTAACTTTAGCTCTTGCGGCTGAAGCCGAAAGGGAGAGACTACTAGAATTAATAACTGTGCTCAACAGACGACTGGACAAAGAGAGAAGTGACGCTGATATTCTTTCTGTGAGTGACTTGTTTAAATTATTTGATATTAATGAATTTATAATAAAGAAATTTTTCTCAGAACAATTTGCGCAACGAGAGGAACAAATCGGCTAAGTTAGAATCGAAAATTCGGAAATTAGAAACCGAAAGAGCGGGACTCGTTAAAATCGACACTGGATACAGAAGATTTACGAAGTCGTCGAAGACCAATGACGTCGACGCAGAACAAATACGATTGAAGTAAAATGCAATAGATTTATGCGTGAACATTACCTAAAATATAATTATTCTTTTTGTTTCAATCACAGGATGGAATTATTTCAAGAAGAGTGCCTCACATTGAAAGCTAGATTAGATACTGTGCAACAGGAAAAGGCATCAGATCTTGCAGCCTACAAACAGATGTACGAACAAATTAAAAAAGTGTTTCAGGATGCGTGCAGGTATAACTAAACAGTAAAAAGAAGACAAGTCTACACACCAAACAGTAATAATTTTATTTTCAGAGGTAAAGAACCGTGTACCGTTGGCTCTACGATAACAGTTTAACGAATTATATTCTATAATATGTATACAAAATTTACGAGATTAGTAGCAACCATAAAATACTTCCAAAGGAAACCACGAACTCATTGAAACTTATTATAGTAACACCTTCCCGATACGAATTGTGTAAGAACTACAAAACCGACTACAATGATGTAACTGGAACACGAGATAAGGTACAACGCTCCACGTAAACGCGCGTGACATCGTCAGCACAACGGTTTCTATCTTTCGTTAGCCTTTCTTCTTTTTTGTTTTTCGTATAAACTGTGCTTCCCCTGAAACTACCGGGTTCACTCTATTGATATCATTCGGTTTCTGCGCTCTCCAAATTTCAACATCTAACCACATCTTAGACATCTTCATATTGGTCCCGGTTTTGTACAGATTTTGGAGCACATCTTGGAACTCAAAGTTCTTGGTATCTTCCGATTTTTTTATCTCTACGCATCTTTATCTATAAGTACTGATATGAGGTTGTAGGGACAGAAGGGTATAGGACACAGGACCTAGAAAAGATGAACGCAGGGATCTATGGACTTAAGAATTTAGGTTTCATAGTACATAATTTCATAGGTGTATAATAGACTTCCTCCACATCTTCAATAAAACATATTTAGTTTTTAAACAGGAAGTATCTCTAACACTTTTAATGTTCCACTTGTTTTTGCTCGATTTTTGTTGCCACAATACGAAGCATGTAGAATCCCTTCATTGATTACAATTAAGTTTAATCTTAAAATCGAGTAGCTTGAACAAAGATGATAATCGGAGCACGATGTAAAACGAAGCAATAATAGAATCAGTGGTAAATTTCTTCAGTACGAAATTTCAAGCCCAGGGCAAAGCTTGAATATACAGGTGCAGGCTTACCAGGTATTGGGGCTCCTTCCTGATAAGAGGCATACCCGTGACGTCAGATCGGCGCAGGTAGAGTATATGAGTCGCATCAGAGAGACATCCACGTCACTCGTTCTTGAACCTCTTCGTTCGTTCGTTCTGCAAAAGTTGTTCGTCAGTTTATAATTTTACTTCTGCGTTACCCATTTCTATTTCTTCAGTATTCCTCTAGTTCTACCTCCACGATACGTGCACCGAGAAGAGCTGTTATGGAATGCATATCCATCCGGAAGTCTGCCATGATCATACCTTGTTACCGGGGGGTACCAGTAAGTAAATATCGAAGAAACTTTGAGTAAAGTAGATATTTTTTTTTGAAATTACGAAGAAGTTTGAGAAAGAGTATAAAGATTTTCGAAGAGAAGCGAACGGCGAAGGTGCGCACTTCCATCATCATTGGATTCCCCGCAGTCGCGTGTGTTCGCAGCTGGAATTCTTGTTACCGTAACCTTTTCATGTGTAAATTCGAGGGATATAATTGCTACTAGAGAACACATAACATTCGCTTCGCGCTTGAAAATGACGATTATGTAACGTGTTCGAGCACATGAAACTTTTCTTTACGACTGCCGCCGATAACGTTGTTGAATTTTCAAGTATCGAAGGTATTTCGTTCGTCGTGATAGTATTTTTAACGCTGCTTAATTTTCTTTTTTACCCTACGACTTTTGCAAAAATTCTGTCAACTAATTTTCATTACTTTCGTTCTTAAAAATTACGCTAATGAAAAAAGGGCGGAAACCATAATAACAGGTTTTGAATTTCGGTTTAATTTTCGAAAGTTTGAAAGTTGCAGTACGGTTCTAAACAAATTAATTTTGTGGAAAAATGAATGTTGGCTCTGTAGAGATAAATTGCACTAATTTATGTTCTTTTATTAAAAATATTGAAACGGCGCTTTACTTCAAAGTTCATGATAGTGAATGCAAACAATGTTTGTTACGAGATCCGATTATCTGGGAAAATTTTGCCTCTTCATCGTGATAACAAGAATTTGGTTGTAAATAACATCGAAATAGAACGCGTAAAAGGACCTCGGTGGATGTTTGATTGTTTTAGCATTAATTAGCGAGCGTGTCAAGAAATACGTTGACGTTGATAACGGAATTATTATGCGATAACCGTAACAGAAGCGTTTACCTACTTTTTCATTTTAATCTCTTTCGGTTGATTTGCAACGATCGTTCGTACAATTTAATTCTCGCGTGTTTGCTAATATCCTCGATTTTTCGAAAGAAAGTGTGCGGAACATATTTTATCTGCATGTTAACGA
Organism: Megachile leachella; assembly: GCA_963576845.1. Classification (NCBI taxonomy): domain Eukaryota; kingdom Metazoa; phylum Arthropoda; class Insecta; order Hymenoptera; family Megachilidae; genus Megachile; species Megachile leachella. The sequence continues at coordinate 13,139,047 of OY756257.1, forward strand.
AGTTTTCCGTAATTAAGAAGTTAACGCGAAAATCATTGAAATTGTACAAATAGTAACAATTGTAAATTTTGGGATGACATAAGAGAAATAGCAAGGTCATTGATAAAATTTCTGGAAATGGATGTTTTATAGATTGTTACTCGAAAATTAAGAAGAAAAATACTACTATTACCGGAGGATTTTCGATAATACCTGTACAAGCCAACTCGTTATCGCTTTATCGTATCGTCTACTGATAACGCGTAATCATTAGCTTCTCTCAAAGATATTCGATATTTGTAGTCAGGTTTAACAAACGAATGTTTCTATTGATTCTTCAGGTAGAAGAGTACAAAAAGCGTGATATATTTTTTTTCGTAATTGCTCAAGTCATCGTAAAGAACTTCGTTGCATAATACTTCATAAAGAAATAACGGGAAATGCATATAAATTTTGTTACGATATTACGCAAACATAATTTATGATGGTCTTTTTAAACAATTCGTATGCAATCGGAGATAAGTTTTTAATTATCGCGTTAGATTCATTTTGACGTAGGTGCTCGTCGATAAGATAAATGTTATAATAATGACTTTTTGCAATCGAATTACGAGAAAAGAAAAGGCAAGTAAATGTTTAAGTTCCAACTTTCGAATAAATCAAACGCGAATCTGTTGGAAAAAATTCAGCGCTCCTCAGTTTATTTGGAAATTAGTTACTGACTGTTAATTATAACTAGCGTACAGATGCAAACGAGCAAAATGGTGATTTACCATCTAACTGTTCACATCGAAAGTGTATTTTAATATTTGTTCTGTGTTTTTCGAGAACATTTTTTGATTTGTTCGAAACGATCGAAAAATCATAAGTTGTTACGGTTCTTGTACCGATTAATGGTATCAGATAACAGTTATCAGTGAAACGAATTTTTTTCAAGTTTATCTTTGATCTGATATAATATATCGATGAACTCAGAGTTCATCTTTCTGTATTAATTGTTTATTGAAATTTATTTTCAGTGTTGTATCTTAATCTTTTAAATATCTCGTAAATCATGATCTGCGATCTACATGTATATTTCCAGGTTCAAAGGTTTAAACGAGTGCATATCGGGACCCTGGAATAAAGGAAGTGTTAACGACTCATGGCACGAGCTAAAATACTGAGGTTATGTTTACCGCGCAATCAGGTGGTAGCGCTAAAGAGGAAGAGGTTGCTCACACCTTCCCGATAACGAGGCAGAGTTGCTATACTTATGCTGTACTGCGGTACAGCGACAATTTCTACCATTCACTATTTTCTTTTGAATGACTGATTTACTTTGTTCTGAACTACAAGTACCTTGACAAAATTATCCATCATACGATAATTTTATATCCTTGTCTATTATAATACCACATGCTTAGGACACGAATTCGGATCATGTTCAATTAAAATATAATTAACATCATTTTATTATTTTAGTATATCCACATTTCTCAATATGCAACGAACGTGTAAATACAAGCTTAACCTTTAGCGTATAGAGTCCAGAATTTTGGATCCTGCAAAATTTTTTTCGTAAAAATAAATGTCAATTTTAATATGGAGTATAATATATAATATTAAAATAATAGAGTATACATTAAAAACTATTTTAATAAATATTTAGTGCAGAAGCAACCGCACTTCACTATTTATATTTTAAAAATAAGTACTCTAAAGGTTAACAATTTACAAGCATTGGTACACATTTTTTATAGTCAGTAATGCGCATGTTCGATAATTTACCGTTAGTACTGCGCAGGCTCGATAATTTATTATCAGTAATGCGCATGCGTGACGATATGTTTGAATGAATCTCTATTTTCTCATAGATAGTACAGTTATTACGACACAGTTTGTTTAATTAGCCTATTTTATTTAAAGTGGTTAGTCCTCGAGATAATTTGTGTTAAAATTAGGGGACGAACAAGAGGAGTAAAAGAGGCGTGCGCTATGAAGAGAGCTATCCATCGACAGTATGGCGATAAGAGACACTGTCATGGGGTTGCTCTCTTTGTGGATGCCGCTAAATTCAACGACTTATGGAAGTATAAAGAATTTTCAATTGGGTAAGTGAAAAGTTTAGATTAAGCGAACTGTAAATTTGTTTGTATGTTATAATAAACAGTACATATTATTTAAAATACTTTAATGCTCTAATATTTTTAAGTGTCCTTTCCCCCATAGTTTTCCTTATGTACATTAATATATCCAGGATTGTCTAATAGGTTGCGAAATCGTATGTAATTAATGATTTCACTGCTACGAATGATCTATAAAACAGATAACAGGCACCAGACAGTAAATAGATGTTAAACCTGTGATATATTAACTGCGATATCGTATAAGCTGATATAACACGAAGAGTAAAGTCATTCTAATTTTAAAAATGGAACTGTGAATCCTAATAATATTTCAAAACATCTTTCATGCATGCAAATTTTGATGTCTGTAAAGGGTTTTTTAAATAAAGATATTAAAAAGAAAAATATTGTCGAGACCACATTTGTCACACCCATAATTTTTTTATTTCAAGTACTTACTGACCCTTTATATATCGCATCCTACTATATCAACTGGAAACTATAAGTCGATTCGAGCTGAAACTCAGTCGGTAACTGCTGGTAATATAGATATTTTATTTGCGAACATAGCAGCAATTGCATTTTAAAATACCAATATTGTCAAGAAAGTAACTATTTTTTCAATTTGGAAATATCTGCGACTTAAAAAACAGAATCATTATTATTTCAATTTATTAAACATGACAGAAGTGCTACGAGTAATTAGATTTACGATGACAACTGTTCATGTAAAATAACTTGAAATAATTAAGACGTCACACCTAGGAAATTTTTGCAACAAAGTTTACGTGTGGCTACATTGTATTATACAATATCATATGAAGTTGGCACAAAATGGATGCTGCTTGCAAATACATCAATTTTAACTAAATATTCATTTACAAAATGGGAAATCAATTAGTCGGTATTGCGCCTAGTCAAATATTTCCAGTAGAACATTATTTGACAGATCATAGTGACTTACTATTCGATGTAAAGTAAGTAATTTGGTTCAATATTGCGAAAGTGAAATCTTATCTTCTATACCAACCTATACTCTGTCAAAGTTTTCCTCAACATATTAAATGCACATCTGAATATTGACATGTTTTCTACGAACAGAATATTATACCCTGCTTTTCAAAGTTATTGAGTGTAAAAAAATACATTGTATATAACAGTATTTGTAATACTGAGAACTCATAATATTTATATTTTTCTGTACTTAATTATTATTCCTTATATATCTGCAGCTTAGGAAGTACTAGATTTTTTAAAGTGGCCCGAGCCAGAAGCCAAGAGGGTCTTATAGTTGTTAAGGTATTTGCTATTCATGATCCAACGCTTCCACTATCTGCTTATAAAGATAAACTCGAAGAAATTAGATCTAAATTAGCATCTGCTGTAAATTGCCTACCATTTCAAAGAATGATTGTAAGTATTTTTGGTTCATACATGTCTTGTATGATGCATTATATAATTCTATGTAATTAAAAATTATGTATTTATATTAGCTTACAGAAAAATCAGGGTCTATAATGAGAGAATATGTAAAATATTCTTTGTATGACAGAATTAGTACTAGGCCATTTTTGACAAGTATAGAGAAGAAATGGATTACGTTTCAAGTTTTATATGCTTTGCATCAAGCTCATAAGGTGAGCTGATATACAAAGGATTTCAGAATGAAATCCATTGTCCATTTATTATTTAAAAATATCATATTTAAGAATTGTTTCATATGTAAATATGTTATGTTATAGAGTTTTGATTGTTCGTATTTTGAAATCTAATCTTTAGCTGTTAAAAGAACATGTTAAAATGCCTTCCACAGCATCAAACTGAAAATATCTACAGTCCTGTAGTTCTGAAAGAACATTCAATAGACTCCATTGATACAGTTTCACAAAAAAGAAATTAAAATATCACTTCTCATTTGACTGTAGTTTGGAGTCTGCCATGGTGACATCAAATTAGAAAACATTATGATAACCAGTTGGAATTGGATTTTACTTACTGACTTTGCAAGTTTTAAGCCAACTTATTTGCCCGAAGATAATCCTGCTGATTTTTCATACTTTTTTGACACTTCTAGAAGAAGGTATATGATGAGTTTTCTATTAATTACAGTACTGTATTACACTATAATACTGTTATTATGTTATACTGTAGTTTGTTCAAATATTTCAGAACATGTTACATAGCTCCTGAAAGATTTGTGAAAACATTGTCTTCAGAATTAAGCAATACATTATTATTATCAGAGCAAGAGCTAAAGACAGGTGATTTGCATCCAATGATGGATATTTTTTCAGCAGGCTGTGCTTTAACAGAATTATATAATGAAGGACATCCACCATTTGATTTTTCTCAACTATTAGGTGCGTGTAATATGTATATAATGATTATGTATAAATCATATGTGAGATATTACTATAAACAAACATTTAAAAATTATTTTATTATGATGTATTAAGCATATAGAAACAATGAATATTCGGTAAGCAAGCATTTGGATACAATAGAAGATCCTGGAATACGTGAATTGCTTGCATCTATGCTAGAAAGGAATCCAGCAAATAGGAAAAGTGCTGAAATTTACTTAGCTCAAGCTCGTGGAACAGTATTTCCAGAATATTTTTATTCATTTCTACAATCGTACATGCTTATTTTTTCTGCTGCTCCAATTTTATCACCTGATGAAAAAATAAATAGACTTAAAAAAGATATTGGTAATATTATTAACATTTTAAAAGAAGAAGATGAGAAAATGAAAAGTGATACGAAAACCATAGAAGTATCAAAAAACAGTCAATGTGAAAATAATGTAGAGTCTATTAAAGACGATTCTGGTCATAGCGAAGAGAATACCATTGTCGAAGGCGACAGTGATCAAAGTTTTGATAAAAGCGATCTAAATCAAATCGATTTAAAAACAGTTCCACCACAAGATACCAAATCTGATAGTCAAACGAATAATCAGTTAAAAAAGAAAGTTGGAATAGAAGGTGAAAAACAAAGTTTATCTCCAGAGCCACTTGAAGGATTAGTCATTATTACTCAACTTGTTACTTCATGTATACGAGGTTTACATCACTCTCAGTCTAAACTGCAAAGTTTAGAAATATTACTCGAACTCGCTGAGAACACATCAGATGAAACGATATTAGATCGAATTTTGCCTTATATTGTAAGTATTGTAGCAAACGATACGCGTATAACGTTAATCATATCAGCATGAAATTTCTTCGTAGTTTCATTTAGTCCATGATCCTGCTCCACGAGTACGGGTGTCAGCCATACACACGTTGACGAAGTGTTTACACCTCGTAAAATCAATTCCACCTTCAGATGTGAACATCTTTCCAGAGTATATTCTACCTGGTTTAGCACATATCACGCAAGATGAAGCAGTGATTGTTAGGGCTGCTTATGCGGAAAATATTGCGCATCTGGCACATATTGCATTACGTTACTTGGAAAATGCTCATTTATCTAATTTAGGTAATAAAGAAGGTCCAAAACCAAGTTACGATAGTGAACTACAAACTCTGCACGAAATGGTAATTAATTAAATAATTTTATAAAATATGTACTTATGTTGTATACTAAACTTTAGCATTACTAGGTGCAACAATCCGTGTCAATGTTATTAACAGATCCTCAAAATTTGGTAAAACAAACGTTAATGGAAAGCGGAATAAATAAATTATGTGTATTCTTTGGGAAACAAAAAGCTAACGATATTCTACTCAGTCACGTCATTACTTTTTTAAACGATAAAGAAGACAAAGAATTAAGGGGCTCCTTTTTTGAATGCATTGTTGGTGTAGCAGCCTATGTTGGTTGGCATAGTAGTCCCATACTTATGCCTCTTCTTCAGCAAGGATTAGCAGATCCTGAAGAATTTGTAACAACAAAGGCTATTAATGCAATGGCAACTCTTACAGAATTAGGTCTTTTACACAAGTCTGCGCTCTATCAACTTTTATATGAAACTATGGTTTTTCTAGTAAGTTTTAATTGTAACAAGTAGAGCTAATACTTAGTAACAGTTAATTGGAATATAAAATTTTATATAGGTGCATCCAAACTTATGGATAAGACATGCAACTGTTGGTTTTATATCTGCGGCAGCAAGAACACTTAATTTGGTAGATGTCCAATGCAAAGTTCAATCAATGATTCAACCGTACTTAAAACATTCACTGATACAAATAGAGAAAGAAATTTTGTTGTTGGAAGCTTTGGTATCTCCTATACCAAGAATCGTTTATGATTCCGTCGTCAAACATAATGATATAGAAGAATTGTTTCAAATTCTTGAACAGAGGCAAACAGCGCGAGCTAAAGCAGCGACAGGAATTGTACCGCAATACAGTGAAATGAGTACTTCGTTACGAAATGTAAGTTACAAGTTTCCTGGTAAATATATTTTCTTGAAAAACGAAGTCAAATAATGAAATTGAAACGAAGTCAAATAATGAAAGTCAAATAATGAAATGATATTTTTATTTTTAGTTATTTAGACGTTTAAGTTCAGAATCAATGACTGAAACCGTCGAAGACCATTTACTAGTAATGAAACCACACTTAATGAAAATTAATAAATATCGTAATTCGGTGGACGCGAAACAAAATACGGCCAAATCAGTAGACGGAAAGTTAGAATTAAGTTCTATGAAAGATAGAATACGACATCATATAGTAATATTGTATCCTGATACAAAAGCTGATCTAGGTCTTCCGCCATTTAAGCGATTAGATCGCAGAACATCGGATAGTGTCGGTACATATGCAACAATGAACCAAGAGTGGCGTACTATGTTTGCAGCTCAAGATAATGTTCAAGTAATTTCACAACAATTAGACTTATATTCGGTATTTGAATTTTACTGAATAATAAGAAAAATTGTTTTCGTACACTATAGCATACCGTTAAAATGTCAGATATGACTGGAAGTAGTGGAAGTCCCAGCCAAAGTTTACATGGAGGAGATATACATTTATCGCCACAACATAGTTTATCTGACATGAACAGTATAAATGATCATTCTCTTCATGAACGTTCATATATTCAATGTATGTGTCTTCAAATAGCGCTTCGGCTTTCATTTAAACCTATTACGAAACGCAGTTTTGTGTAATTTTTCAGACAGGTGTGCACCTTGTAGACTGGAAGTAAGGCAGCTAACGTATAGGAAGCAAGAGCAACATGCTGCTGCGTTAAGAGCACAGCATTGGGCTGACAACATTGCATGGCAAGCTGGTAATTGATAATTACCATATTCCTTAGATATGACACGAATATTTATTACAAACTATGTTCTTATGCTTCAAAAAGGGTCGAGACTGTTACCAAGTGGTTGGAGTCCTAGAGGAGTACCGGTCGCACATCTTCATGAGCACAGAGCTGCAGTGAATAGGCTAGTTTCTATACCTGATACTAGTTTATTTGCTAGCAGCTCTGCAGATGGATGTATCAAAATATGGGACGCTAGTAAAATGGAGGGACGGAATATTGCTAATCGTTCTAGGTAAGTTATTTAAAAAATGTTTATAGCATGAAATTTTTTATTAAATGGATGCGGTACAGTCTGTCTTAATTTCATCAGGCAAACCTATATGCATAGAGGAGGCCCTTTAGTTGGCTTAGCTGTGTGTGATCAGGGACAATCATTAGCAAGTTCTGCTAGTCAATCTGGCACAGTATTTGTTCTACGAATTGAATCAAGTTCTAGTAAAATGAGTGTTATTGGTACCAGACAATTAGACCTTCAGGTGACTATAATTGTTATAGTGTTTAACTATCTTCATATTTGAGATTTTTAATAATTCAATATAACTTTAATAAACCCATGCAGGAAGAAGGATGTGCTGTGGACCTGCAGTACTTAGACTCCGGTTCGCAATCGGTTCTCGTCTATGCTTCACTATACGGATCGTTAGTGGGCTGGGACTTAAGATGTCCTGGTACAACATGGCGTTTAGAAAACGATCTAAAACATGGAGTTATCACTTCCTTCTGCGTGAACAATTACCAACAATGGCTGACTCTCGGTACAAGTTCAGGAGTACACACATGCTGGGATTTAAGATTTCAGTTGCCAATAACCAGTATTAAACATCCTACGGGTACGCTGATAAAATAAAATATTTAAAAATATTCTTGAATTATGTTTAACCTTTTTTGATCTTAGGTGCCAGAGTCAGAAAGGTGATAACACACCCAACAGAACATTCATGGATAATTTCGGCTGTGCAAGGTAACAATGAAATTTCAATGTGGAATCTTGAAACTGACTTCCGACAAATGGTTCTTTGGGCGTCGAGTGCACCTCCACTCAGTCATTCGCAAGGTGGTCACAGCGTATGCGCCATGTACTCGGGGTGCATCGATCGCTCAGGCTTCCTGTTGGCTGGTGGTACCGATATGAGATTACGTTTTTGGGATTTAAATACACCTAATGAATCCTACGTCGCACTGCCTGCCGCTAATGACGTTACTCCTCCAAGTTCATTAGCATACGAGTTAGTATTTGACATATACAAAGGAATATTAGGATCTTGATATGACATCCACTCACATTAAAAATTAAATTTAATATGACGTTCTTTTTCAAATATTAGGCAACGTTTGATAGATGGAACAAACGTGGTACAAGAGGTTCTAGCTGGAGGTGGTCCCGCTTCATCATCCGGAAGTAGCAGCGTTAGAACAAGAAATTCTGAAGAGGGCGGTCAGGGACCGGAAACTCCACCGTCTGGACATCACGACACGATATCCGCCGTAGCTATGTCGAACACGTGTATCCTTACTGGCAGTACGGACGGACTGATACAAGTTTGGAAATGATTGTTCTCTTTTCTTATCGTGTGATGTTCCAAAGTTACGCACGGTGTACAAATTTTTCTAACGCGTCACAGATTTATTCTGGCGAAGAAAGAATTTTGATCGGACATCGAGATTTTTTTATGACGAACCTCACGTGCTACAGTAATTCTGTGATTTTTATTTGTATATAACGTGTAATATATATACATAGGTAGATACGATATTTAAGATCATCGATAGTCACGATAACGATGACGCATTGCATTTCTTGAACGGAACTTAAAACCTAAGTTACTTTAATACAGCGATTTTTGTGTAATATAAATGATTTATTTTTCTACCTAAGAAAAGAAAAAGAAGAAAAAGAAACGAAGAAAGAGCTTGCTGACTGTAATATATTTAAAAAAAATTAACGACAATTTTAAATAGAGTAAATAGCAACGAGTAATTGTGCGAACATAATACAATCACTGTACAAAACAATGTATCATCAACAAATTTAATCCTTGATACATCATTTATATCGACAGATATACTTTTATGTCATTAGTGTAATAGTAAAACTTGTATACCGACTGAAATACTCATACCCAGCGGATATCTTCGTATTCCCTGATATTGTTACAATAAATTCATATTTTTAACGCAACTTTACAGTCCAATTATTGTTCACCAAGGACACACGGGCACTGAAGGGTAAGGTGCACGGCCTGGGAACGCGAAAGGATCAGGATTCGATGTCCGACAAATCTCCTTCCATCGTTCTTTCCCTGCCTTTCCCTGTCGCCGTCTGAACTGATTCTTGGGAACGCGATAATTATAATCAGGTTGTCCACCGAAAAGAATGTCCACCCAGGGTGCTCCAGACGCTGCAGCAACCAGCAGCAATAACAGGATCCAAACTCTCATCTTGAATTCACTGTTTCGAACGTTTCACCTTTACAGACTGACGAGCAAACTAAAAAGATGTAAAAGAGTATGACAGCTCGAGAACAATAGGAGAAATAAAGTCTACTAATTAGTAGATTGTCGCGACATACGTGTGTATTTTTACTTTCGAACTTCACACTGTCTGAACACACCGGTCAATGAGACTTCTTCCTTGAAGTTACCTTTCTTTTAACAATCACGTGAACCCATCGTTTTTTTATACGGCATTTTTTTCACGAAACCAACATTTTGAGCTGTTACTCACGGCAGCAAGTACATTCTCGCAATGGAGAGATGCTGGATGCTTACCGCCTGTTTTATATACCAACACTGACTTGCCATTCAGAAAAAATACGTTGGTATAACATGTAAACACGTATATACCTCCAATTATTTATTAGATTAACAGTGTGAACTCGGAACTTCCCGTTCATTATTGTTAAAGCGGTTCATTTTGCATTTCTCTCGGGTTAAAGAATGATTCCTTTGTTTGAACAAATAAATACTTAAGTGTAAAGGTGAATAGTTGTGACAATATTCTTTTTGTATAAGATCAAGAATTATATTGATAGAATTCACTTGCATGAATAGCTAATTAGGCATCGAATTAAAGTTGGGAAGGCCCTTATGTACTTATTGTTCGATGAAGATTAAGATACGAACTTTGTATGCGAAACGCATACGCGTCTTGTTTATATTCTATGTGCGTTGAAATTCTCCCAGAAGAAACACGGTAAAGGATATAATTATATTTATATATCAACGCGCAGTTTCTGTTTTTAGAGTACTACCGGTTTAATAGAAAATGCTTCCTCGTATCAATTAAACGTAATTATTCGAGGAATGATTGCTACACTTAACTGCTTTTATTTTTCAAGTCTCATAAAGAATATATGATAAAAATTCTGCTTAAATAATGTCACTATTTTCTTTCTTGCATTAATCTTAGTTTTCTCAGTTCGCAGACAGTGGAGAACTAGAGCGTCGAATAGTAAAATGCTTAATGACAAAATTACTCTAATTTAGGACTTACAAGACTCACTTTCGAAAATGCTAATCATTCTCGATCCGCTTGTTCACAATGCATCCCAAAGATTCAAAAATTCTCAAAAGTACCAATCAACACAAAAATTCGCCAGCGACTAACTTGGTCAGAGTCTAACTTCACTCTAATTGAAAACAATTTCAGGGTTGACCTTTTGATTACTGTTTACCATGAATTTAATCTTGGCCCACTTTGATTAAAATTTATGTAAGCGTGTATATGTACATATACATCAAACATGAATTTAATTATTGGTAATGTTGCAGTATACTGTTTGCCTCGGATGAGCCACCAATTATCCTTCAAATTTGCTGTCGATATTTTGCTAAGCAGGTAATCGTTTTCATTAATATTTCGCTATGACTAGGTGTTACTATTTCCTATTACCGTAATAGCACATTTCTAGACTGTCGAACTATTAATAGCATTTGGCAGAGAAAGTCAGCTTCGCTGTTTTGCGCGAAGGGGTTCGCGATCCTCAAATGGTTTTCGTTTATCGGCTAGTCTAGTCAAACTTTCGTGATTGCAATATTTTCTACCATAACGAGAGTACTGTAATCAAACGATAAGAGTATTCAGGTCATGGTGAACCAGATATAATTATGTCTCTTGCGTTTTGATAACCATAGACCTTTGATGGACGGTGTATACGTTGCTTTTTACTTCATTTCTGTTTACTTTGTTGCGTTCTCTTAGCAATCTTTTCTTTCAAATTTTCAAACGCCATTTAGTGTGGGTCACACTATTAATAAAATTAGGAACCGATGCCACTGAGAAAATTCTCTTGAAAAATGTAGTATGTGGGTGTAAATTGCGTTTTAATACGTGTCTATTAGTATTCCCAAAGGAAACGCATATGAAAAACAAATGAGTAAGAAGTAGTTTCTATAATAAGATATCCAGTCGAAGAATAAGATGCGTCAGGCGATTTTACATATTCTTTGTCTTTAGACTTATTTTCTTCAGCTGTAGTTCGTAGGTAAAAATGCGAAGAGATTGTTATTCGAAGGTCAACTATCTTTTCACTCTAAACTAGTGAAATGTTTTGTTAAAATGCGTTCGACCAAATTTATCCTTCAGATTTTCAACAACCATCGCTAAGTTGTCTAAATATTTTGAACAGCAGCTTCCTTGAAACTGCTCGTAGAAGTCAGCTGCACCACATGCGTCAGTTCTGTTTCACTTCTGATTGAGAAAGCCTCTACATTCTATATTTTAGTTTCCGTGACTTCTCCATATTATTCCGTTACCACGGGTATTGAAGCAGGAATGGAGTCCAAGTAACGTAACCGTCTTTCTTTCGTTTTAAAATGAACAGACTTTTTATATTTATGTCGTAAACATTTTTAACGATTCAAATTTTGCCAGATACAATGTCCAATAGCTTCAATATTCATAACAAGGGTAATTCAAACGTTCAAAGTCGAGTGAGTCTCTCTTCAAGAATGCAACAGAGTTTTAAAAAAATGAAGAGGAGCATTCAAAAGATAACTGGTATGTCGATAATTAGTTCTTTAAAATGTTTATATATTATTTGTTTAATGGACCAGTAACGATATCAGTCTTGGGCAACTCGGGTTTCTTTCCGTTCTAAGGAACGTCCTACCACTCGTCTTGTTTGCGTATATTCTTAGAAGATTCTACGTTCCCTAGATTCCTTTTAGGTCAAAAGGTTCCTCCTCTTGTTTTTGCCTTAGCGAAACCTAAGTTGCTCGTACCTTTTCACGATATGAGTGTCTACTTGAAATTATCATTTTGTGCAGATATTTGCACAATACACTGAACTATCAACTTGCAAAAATTAGCTTCTCTCGAATTTTGCTCTCAATCCTACCCTTGGTTCGAAAATTATAACTCTCTAAAACGGAATTGAAAAATTATCGTATCAGACTATTTTCAATACTTTTAGAAACTTCGACGAGTGTTCAAGCTCACTGCGTTTTCGTAGAGAACATTCAAGAGGACGAGAAGCAACCGAAATACCTATTTCCGGAACGGCTCTCCTCTCTAACGTGTCGAACAGGATTCACGAAGGACGAAATACGAAAGCTCTATCGTGCTTTTAAGCAGCATTGTCCGAGAGGAGCCGTGACCACGAACGATTTGAAACCAGTTTACGCGAAATTATTTCCATTGGGCGACCCAGCGAAGTACACGCAGATCGTTTTTAATACTTTCGACAGAGACAAAGATGGTATCGTTAGTTTCGGTGATCTTCTCACGGAAATATCTTTGATCATCAACGGTGATACGGATCAGAAGCTCTCTTGGATCTTCAGGTGATCAGATTTTTCTACCGGTCTTGTAATTATGTTGTTACTTTCTACTCTTAATTTCTCATTAGGCTTTACGACTTGAACGGGGACGGTTATATCACGAGAAAAGAAATGTTGGTCATAGTGTCGGCGATTTATGAGATGCTACATAACGGACAGAGTGTACAGCGGATGGCAGACAGACACGTGGACAAGATTTTTAAAAAGATGGATCTAGATAGAGACGGTGTCATATCCCAAGAAGAATTTATGAACAGCTGCAAAAATGTACAATTATATAATATTATATAATATTCATTTTCGCGACTATGCTTTCGACCTAGTTTACGTGGAATAGAAACTATTTAATGGAAGTGATTTTGTAACGTTGCGATAAAGATCTTATAGTACATTTCTGTTTCAGGATTCTGTAATCAAAAGTCAACTGGTGCTATTTAATCAATTTTGGTGATCAAACATTGTTTAATTATTTTTTAAATAACAATGGAAAAATGTATTTACAGTATTAATCACTCTAGATAGTTGTAAGTGTGTGTAATGTATTTACAATTAATATATAATCAATGTTATAAATTATTATATTATTGTGCGTGTACTAATTGATAATTATATACCTTAATATTGTACAAGTTTCATTTTAGATCTCACAGCAAAATGTTTGATCTTACAGTTTTTAAATTTGGTATCAAAACGCGCATTGAAAATCGCATGCTTGCACCATCTGGCGGTAAATGGCAAAGCTAACCAAATGAAAAATAACTTTTTTCTTATAAAATAAATAATCTTAAATTCTTTTTATTTTCATAATAAAAATTGTATTTATAAAACAGCTTTTGGGATTAAAATTAAATAACAAATATCATTATAAATAAAGAGATCAATATTTGAACTGTGTCTTCAAATTATGATGAGCAATTTCTGATTCTCAAATTTGAAATATTCGTGAATCTTCAATACCTCATTGTTAGGGGCACAGTACTCAATTGATCTGCCCATCACCACTCTAGAAAATGTTTCTCTTTGCATGAAAGAATAATCATACAGTTTTTGTACTTTTAGAACAGTCTTTTTTGTAAAATATAAAAGACACATGCAAGGAAAAATGCAAAAGCTAGTGCTACTAATGCTTTATCGGTGACTTCTCTTCTGCCATATTTGCCTAAAAGTTTTCCAGATTGAACTATAACTTGTTGCTGATGTTCTAATTCATCTTTGGTACTGGTAACTTTATCAGATGATGTTACTGAAAAAAAAATTAATTTTATAAAGTACAGAAAGTTAGATAATGCTACTTAGAAAGTACTGTTAAATTTTAAACACATACTTAACGTATCTAATGTATCTGCACTTCTTTGAGTGGTTTCTGCTAAATGCCTAGCTATACTTAAAAGTTTATCGGATACTTGACTTGATGTATTTGCTATACTTTGTCTATCACGTCTTCTACGTAGAGCAGCCTGTTGTTCTTCAGGCAATGAAAGTAATTCTTCTTTAGCAAGTTTGTCTATTACACAGACACTAACAACATTGGCTTTACGAAATGCAGCTAAAGAAGTATTAAGTTGCTGTTTATAAGTATCTATTTCTGTTAATAATTCTGCTTTTCTTTTTTTTGACAGTTCTTTCTCTGCAGCTGATGTTATTTTATCTATCAATGATTTTAATGCTGCTATTTTTGCTCTGCCTTCTGCATTTAATTCGTTGAGTAGTTCTAAGGGACCAGTACATTGTTGGATATCCTGAAAATTATAGATTATTTAACAACGACATTTAAATAAAAAGATAATCATTTGCCTTGCTTAACCTCTACAGAGTCTATTGCACACTTATTTACTGCTGATACGAAAATTTAATTATGATTCGTAATTAAATCACAAAGAAAAATTGACTAATTCTATAAGCAGTACCTTTCAATTATCTAAACCAATAATAATATAATAATTTATGAAGTATCATCCAGTAATTAAGGTTATGTTATGGTTAGTATAAAAAATGTTATTTTAACTAATATTTACTTGTATTAAAGCTGTAATTTGAAGATGATTTTTTACGATGTCTTGACGAATAAGATCTAGTGCATGGTCCCCGGTGTCCATCGAGACACGTATGTTTTAGCAGTTCAATTATACGGTTATGCTGGTACCTAAAGATGGAATGCCATTTTACTGCTAATTGACAGATTCATGTAGGTTCAAAACAAAAATTTTAAATGTTAAATTTTTATACATATATGACATTCACGGTAAACTGGTGTATCTATATAACAATTAAATATTCATAAAAATTAATACTAAATTATTACAGAATAAAAGATGAGGGTAACTAAATTTTTCTTTATATACACATATATTTTTATTACTTTGTAAATACATATTTTATAAACTGCAAGATATTGCAATTAAATATATAACGAGGTTATGTTGTAAAGGATAAAAAATACATATAAGACTATATATAATTTATTAACAGTTCGAGTATTTTGCTAATATTGTACAATTGACAAAGTGTTATTACACTTTTTAATTAGAAATACCGTGTTACATGAAAACCATAAATATTTCTACTCACAGAATGTAATTTTTTAAAATAAAATTTCGTTGTTATAGTTCAAATTTAAAGCAAGTTGGGTACAGTTTGTGATGAGATAATACTATGCTATTTAACATGCCCATCTTTAAGATTTCTTACAATGTGAAATGAACACAGTACTCCTTTTCTATATCATCCTATGTTACATAAGTTTTTTTAATATTAACAGAGATCATACAAACATTAACGAAGATGATTTATCACAGCAGTAGTGAATTCTGTTGTAGAACTCTGTCCACCTAAATCTTTTGTTAATACTTTTCCATCATTTAGAACACTATTTAGCGCATCTCGGATTTGCTCAGCATAACGTTTTAAGTTTACATGACGCAGAAGTTTTACAGCACACAAAAGCATAGCAGTGGGATTTGCTACATTTTTACCAACAGCCTCTGAATATGTGTGTCTTGCACCCTGCATCATACATAAAACTATTATATTTTACATTCTTTTTAAACGAATTTAAAGATTTATAATAATATGTTAATCATTGTTACCGGTTCAAAAACAACACACTCAGGGCTGTAGCTAGCACCTGCAACTACACCTGCACCACCAACCAATCCAGATGCAAGGTTGTCTAGAATATTACCATATAAATTTGGTAATACCATCACATCAAATTGGTGTGGATTAGATACCATTTGCATAGTACAGTTGTCTACAATCATTGTTTCAAATGTGATCCTGAAATAAGTTCATAAAATATTATGTTAATAACATCTATTAGTACTTGCTAGGGAATTTAGATACAAATCTGTAATTACCTAGGATACAATTTTGCAATTTCATGACATGATTTTAAAAAGAGACCATCACCAAGTTTCATAATGTTAGCTTTGTGAACACAAGTAACTTTCTTGCGGTTGTGCTTTACCGCATAATCAAATGCAAACTTTGCAATCCTCTGACTCTTAGCAGCTGTTACAATCTTTAAACATTCTACTACACCTTTCACTGATTCATGCTCTAAAGCAGAATACTCTCCTTCTGTTTGTTCTCTGATGATAATGCAATCCACATTTTTATGACGGCATTTAACACCTGGCAATGATTTTACATGAACAACATTTGAGTATAAGTCTAGACTTTTACGTAATTTCATGTTCAATGTTTGAAGTTCTCCAGTGTGGGAATGATCTGGTGTTGCTAGAATACCCTATTGTTGAACAATTAGTATTTAAAACTACATCTTTGATACTTATATATAAATAGCTTAATGCGATTAATGGATATACAATACCTTTAAGCATACTTGATTCCTTGCAATACTGTTGGATACCTGCTCAAGAGGTGCACTTAAAGTTGGATTTACCTCAGAGAGGAAGTAAGGTTCAAATTCAACTGGTACATTTGCAGCTTTGAAAACATTTTGTACTGCAACTACCAACTCTGGCCCTACACCATCTCCTGGTATGAGGGTACATTTTACCTTTCCTTCCTGTTCAACTATCTGAAAGAAAAAGCTGTTTATAATTTGTAACAGTAATTTTTTGAAGAAAATTTAATACGTACAGATTCTTGTAAACGCACAGCTCCAACATGTAGAGATCTAACAGCTCCCGTTTGAGCAGTCTGTAAATAAAAATGTTTGGACAGCATTTTATCAAATTTATAAATCTAAGTATTAAATATAATTGAATATAAAAGTAAAGTTATATTGTATATAAATCTAATTTACTTTAACTAAATTAAAAAGTTATATTTATAGTAAGATATGAACATGATGATTAAATAACATGATTATTTAATCCATTCTACTAATTCAATTTTATTTTGGCAAAATTTCTGGTTGCTCAAAAAATTTGAAGAAAAGATTCTGTATGTTATTCAATGCCCTTGTAATAATGGTTGATATCTCCTTTTTAGTAACTGAATAATTCTATATGATTTGACAATATTTTAAGATGGTAGGATTTTAAAAGTTGTACAAGTTTTATAAAATTAGAAATTGTTTGATTTAACTGAATATATATTACCTGTGAAAACACTTTGTAGATGTTTCTCGCTAGTAAAGCCATTTTCACGACCTTAGGTGTCGATCTCACTCTTACCTTTGTATGTACATCAGTAACGTATCATATTCGCAGATAAAGGGGCCACTTATGTCAATCTAATTTCATTAAAAAGAAATTACGTTTTCCCTGATCATATTGTGTACAAGAGTATAAACTAAATCAATTTGTATATTTTACTATTTTATTAATTATGTTGGTTTTAAATATACTTATATAAGTAATATAAAAATATTATATAGCATATAGATACGATCCTGTAATCATAATCGTTTTGCTTCGTGTTTTTTCGGTGTATTTCGTTATACATGTCATAATGTTTTGTCGCTAAAAAAACAAAAGATTAACAATTTCACCAGTGATATCAAATAACTTCTCTGGTTTCAAGGACTGGCTGTTTTGATTTTAATGTTTCACTTGTGAAAGTATAAATTATCTAATAAGTATATTCAGCTGTTCAAATTTTTGCGCCTTCTATATGCGGATACGTCAGCTGAGTTTAAATCTCTAAGATTTAAATTCTTCTTTAGTCTAATCCAACAATGACAAATATAATAACCTAATCCCTCCATTATTTCATATGTATAAATAAAGATCCATATATTTATGAAGAAAATTATGATTTCATAAATATATATTCAAAGTTCTAGTGGATTTCATTATGATAAGTTTACCGACATGGATTTGCGCAGGGATAGAAATAAGTGCAAAAAAGACTGGAAATAAATCATGTAATCTATTTTTATAATACAAAATTTTCAGAATCAGTTCTTCCTGAGTTTATTGTAATTTATAGTTAATACGGTTCGATTAAAATTAAACCACTTAATCAAAATGGCTGAAGAACAATTACGTGAGTAATACTCCGAATTTTATAAACATTAACATGTTTGCAATCAAAAATTTTTACAACCAAACATTATTTGTTGTCATATTACTTAATGACTAATCACATATTAAATTTTAATAAGTCGTTACTAACGAAGTATATAAATGTAAACTTAAAGACATTTTGTATTTGAAAAAAATATTAATTTTAACCATATCTTTTAGCTGAGGAGGTAACCAAGCACAGTTTTCGGCAAAAAACATGGGACTATTTGATGAAGAATAATTTAGTAAACTTCCCTGTTGTTGTGTATGATCGGATACCAAATTTCAAAGGTGCTTCTGAAGCGGCATTACGCGTAGCAGAATTAGAAGAATTTAAGAGAGCAAGAGTTATAAAAATCAACCCAGATAAACCTCAAGAACCTGTTAGATTCTTAGCATTAGAAGCTAATAAAGAAATATTGGTGCCAATTCCTAGATTAAGATCTGGATTATTTCATCATGTTACACCAGTTGCTGGAGCCACAAAAAATGAACTAAGAACATTATCCAAAATTCATGGTTTAATGGAAGCTGGTAAACCACTTGGTGTAGACTCAAAAATAAAAGTACATATTACTAGATATACAAAACTTCTATTTCTATTTATATTCACTAATTTGAGATTTTATTTCAGGTTGATTTAGTCATATTGGGATCTGTATGTGTTAGCCGTGATGGATACAGACTGGGTAAAGGTAAAGGTTTTGCTGATTTGGAATATGCTATAATGACAAGAATGGGTGCCATTACACAAGATACTATAGTTATCACAACGGTGCATGATTGCCAAGTATTTGATATGCTTCCACCCCAATTATTCAAAGAGTACGATGTACCTGTTGACATAATTGTTACACCTACTCAGACAATAATAGTAAATCCAAAGTTGAAAAAACCTAGTGGTATTATATGGTCCATGCTGAGTGAGAGAAGAATCAAATCTATGCAGGTATTGCAGCAGCTTAAAGAGATGGATGAGAAGTATGCACTGGAACATTCAGTTGATACTCTATGATCATACATGAATATGTATTGGTTAATTCATTGTTTCTAGAGATGGCAAAATAGTAGTTTTGAAGGAGGAGGACTCTGATACAGAAACACAGAGACTGCATAGACATCGGCCAAATTCTTCAAGGAACAACAAACGTTTTAAACCAGGAAAAAATGTTTCTGGTGAAAATGACGTTAGCGGAGAAGGAGAGAAATTTACGATGAAGGGACGTTCACCTAAGAAACGTTCGCATAACAAATCAGAGAACGATAATTCGTTTACTAATGGAATGGAGGTATGTGTATTAAAATTAACCAAGTACCCTTTGAATGAAAGTATTTGATTATGTTTGGTTATGTTTTAGGAAAACATCGTGAACAGCGACAAAAACACGCAACGTCGTAGAAACCTGAGACTGAAATCTAAATCACAAGTTGCATTTTCTTTGAAATTGTCAAATATCTCCTCCAGTGCGAGAATACGTGACTTGAAAAATGCTCTGTTAGAACGTGGCGTTAAACCAAACGAAATAACTTGGTTAGGCTATCGGGGTATTTGCTATCTTCATTTCAATAAACTTAGGGAAAAGAATAGTTTGCCAGAACAGCCGATACAAGTCGATTCGATAATGACTAACCTACAACAGTTGTGTATCGGTGAACCCACTGGAAAAGTGGAAGACTTCATAATCGTAGAACCTGCGAAACCGATATCTAGGATAGAAGTTACTGATGTCTCTTCTGTTTAAAAAAATATTTGGATGTTCTTTTACGATTGACTTAATAGTACAATCTGTGTAATCATTCAACAGATATCGCTGTTTAGACGCGTTTATTCTTATGGAGATAGGCAGTAAACTAATGATCATTTACAAGTTCGAGAAATATATAAATTTGTGTTAGTAATTTATGATGTACACCTTAAGTGCAAAATAATCTATTAATTTATAATTGTATATTCTATAGGTGAAATACTCTTTGATAATAATAATGTACTTTTTAATAATTCAGGTGTATGTACTGTGATCACGTAAAAAGTATTTAACGATAAGAGAAATTAATTTAAATAATTTCTACCGAGTTATGCTAGGCATAAAAAATTGTATGTATATGTATATAATATTCGATGATATTTATCTGACATCACAGACTGATAATATAGTCAACCTTTAAATAACATTTGGAACAAATGAGAGTAAAACATCTTTCATTTGTCTATTGGATATTCTATTTTTCTGAGAGAGTATTTTCACAGGGACTAGATAGAAATACGTATAATTTTCGTATTACTGTACCTTAGTCATTTGTTGTATTCGAGATTAGGCGACTCGTGTGTTAGCAATTTTTTGTGATATAAACATAGTGATCTTTCCTTAGAAAACGATAACATTGTTGTTAATTTTATTAGTAGCGCTATTATTAATATAATTAGTATGCGAGCCAGAAAATTTTTTGTATAATTTTACTGTCATAATTTTAAGAAACCGCTGGTCGAATCATTTTGTAGACTCGATGTAAGGAAATAAATTATTTAACTTTTCTAACAACAGAACGATGTATTTTTCATAGAAATATTGTTTTCTTTCGTTTCGAACACAATAGTTAAAAATAAGTTCATAGCAAACTTCATATGCTTTCATAACTCGAATTGCAGATTGTTATCGTAGACACGTTATTCTTACATTCGATATTCCAAAATAGTTAACCGTGCGGGAAATTGTTTTCCAACGCCGGTAAGAAAATACCTGTAGCATATTTTATAAACAAAAATACATCAAATAGGTAGTTAATGTGTTCTTTTTTATTTAACAGTTGACAATTATAATTTGTAACAGTATCTTTATATTTTCTAGATCTAAACAAAAACAGTAGAAATCAACGATGAATATGGGTCGTTTCACCCTCAGCCTTTCACGAAACGGCGCCAGTATTATCGATTATTCGGCACTCCTTCGGCAAGACACGTTTAATGTGCAAATCTCTATTTATAATCCTTCCCAGTAAACACTAATTAAGAGAAATCTCTCGCAAGATTCGTTTCATCAATTTCATCTTACAAGCTTACATCTGTTCGAACGCAAATGGATCATGGACCAACGGGCAAACCGTTATCGAGTTTCCCTTGTTCAAATGTTTACTGAGGAAATATTTGTGATTATAAAATCGATTAACTGCGTAGAAATAAGGCAAAGAACAAATATTCATAATCGTTTAATCATTTAATCTAGATTACATGTTACAAGTTAGTCGCGTACTCTTCTCTTTCTCGATACTTTATAAAATTACATCGTTTTTTGGTGTTCGCTGGTTGATTATCAGAAGTGCAATCGTTGATCAAAGGTATATCTGAGGTATGCAGGTTGTGGCAGAGATATATTGGATTAAGGACATGAGAAAAGGCGTTGACGTTAACACGCTGAATGTCGAAATGGAAAGGACTGTAAGAATGCAGTAATTATTCAGGCGATAGATTTTCCAATGTAAACTTACTGTTTACTTCGGTAGTGATGGGTATAACGCGTTACAATCGTAACTATTCAACGTGTTAACAACAAACTAATTACAAGATGATCTTCGTGTCGCTAATTTCAATACGTGACTGAAAAAGAACTCTTCGGACTATCGGTTAGTATCGTAACTTTCTAAAAGGGAAGTTAACTAGCACGTACGAACTAAGTAATAAGTAAGTCGTACGATAGTTCGAAATTTCCCTTGGACCGCATGCTTCAACTTCATTTTTTCCCATCGAAAATCTTTGGTCAAATGCACTCTAAAAGGACGTTCTACTTGGTCAAGTTTCCTTACCCTTTTTATAAAAGGAATAGTTTACGGTGAAAATGTTCTTTTATGAGATCAGAGCACGAGGGTCGTTCAATAATTAAGGACACAAAAAACCTATCTAAATAAGCAAGATGTCATTTCGAAAGACGCGAAGTTAAGATCTTAATTAAAACAGTTTCATCCAATTTCTTTCGAAAAGCGTGCTTTAAAAACGGCATTTAAAGATTTCTTCAAAGGGTATAAAACCATTTCAGATTTTTCTACATCATCGTGCAATAAGATTCCTTTTCACGCTGACGTCTCAAGGAACCTGCTATTAAGTTACACGGTAATAAAGATACGAAAAATGAATGTAGAAAATTAACTCGAGCTTTTTATCGCCTACATAAGAAATCTAATAAAGCGACGAAAAATATTTCATCGAAGGAACTGTAAAAAAATTGAATAACCCTCGTAGCTTAACTAGCTTCTATACTCTAAAATAAATATCGCTTAAAAAAAAATAAAAAGTGTATTCATCTATTTTATCGACTGCACAAATATCACATAGTGTTCGTAAGTTTTACGGGATTGGAAAAGGATCCATTGTTTCAAGGACTAGAATGCTTTCTTCTCGTAATGGAAAGTAAACCCTCTGAATATTCCACGGACCAATAGACGAGGGTAAATTTCAACGATGATTTAGTTTGTCTTCGAAGATGCGTTTTCACCCTCGTAGTACAAAGAAACGTCCAACAGGAGTTTTACGACGTGGAAGGCTCTGGACTCGCGTCGATGTAGTCAATATCCGACGACGTTGCGGTGCTCGCACGTCTTCCTTGCCTCGGCGACGCATTTATACGCGTCTTCACGCTCGTCGTTGACACACTTAGCCGATTTCCGGTTCGTTGTGCCGGTTGCTGCTTTATCCTGCAATTTTATATCTTCACTTACCATTTAATATTTGCTGTTTCATTTAAATAAAAATTGAGTTGATTTTCAAGATATTTATTTATTTATATTATTTGTAGAAGGATAGAACTATTCTCTATTTTCTTACAAAGTTTTTATTCTATAAAGAAAGTTGTTTTGGTCATTTGGTATAATTAACGTTCGTTTTTAAAGAATTATCAAATCAACTATTTCTCGGTATAGCTCAAGTATTTATAATTTGTTTTACAAAAATGAGTGATGCAAAAATTAAAGTCATGCAGATAGTGATATTTAAAGTGTCAAAGATACGCGGGGTTCGCGACCTCCGATTGATTTGGAGCGAGGGGGAAAGGTATAAATAGAGGGGCATGCGGCCCAACAGGTCAGTTATCGATGAACCTTGGGGGAGGGTCTCGCTAAAAATTTTCAGATTTCAAAATTACCTACGCAGCTATCATCACAATCTTAACTTCAGACCTCAGATTGATCTCTGTAGTTGAAAACGCAAATGTGCGTGTTTCTAAGCAGTCTAAAGTTCACTGCATCACTGATTCATAAAATAATATGCCATGCAAGCCTTTGATAAACATAAATAAACTTGATGTTGCTCGTATCTTTGTATCAAATATTAATAGCTGTAAATATTGTCTATCTAATTTTGTACCACTTAGTAATGACACCAATACAATTAAAATTAATTAAAAAATTCTCTTGATAATTTTCCGCAACAGCGAAGTAAATACTCCAGTCGATAAAGTTACACGGACCACCCTGTCCGCTCGTCTGATTGAGAGACAGTTTGTGTGTTAAGAAAACGAAGCGTATCAGAAACTGTTCACGGTTTGTAAGTCTTCGCTTTACAGTAGCCGACCTCTGTTGCAATTGGCCGTGGTCCAAAGATATCGCTGAGAACGAGATCGAAGCTTTTCAAGAGCGTTTATAAGTTTTTCACGCCACGTTGTATTTATAGGGGAGTCGAAGACGCTACGTTATTCTTGATAGATGGCTTTGTTTTATCTTTCAAGCGAATTCGACGAAACAATGATGGCTTAAAAGCATTGATCGCTTATTCAACAGTTTCTTACGAAGAGTCTAGCTTTAGAGATTTATCGAACGATCAAAAATTTATGGTCCCGTCGACAGCGGGAGCTTCGAGAGCTCTACGCAAACTAACCCCCGTTTTTATTTTCCTATCGGGTGTTACGAATTTAATATTGCATCGGTTCTGATGTATTATTGATAGATTAGGGTATTGTTGGAGGCATTTGTGAATAACGAAGTGACTCCATATTTTGAAATTTGGGAATAAAGTAAAATTTGAAAAGTTTTCGAGGATTTGGGAATTTGAGGAACACAGGTTGAGAATTTGAAAATTTAGGAATTTGGAGGTTTAGAAATATGTAAGAAGAAATTTGAGATTGTGTACTTAGACATACGTGTTCTATTACAGAGAGAATAATTAACTAGAAGCATAATTGGACTCACTTTAACCTCTCTTCGGCACCTTTCATGGCAGTGTTCAGTTCCTCCTCCCACTGTTTCTCCTTCCTCTCCCGTTCTTGTCTCTCCATCTCTCGCTCCCGATTATACACACGATATTCCGGGATGAATGCTAATCTCCTGAGATCCACGCTCGGCCCGGCACCTTCCGCAACTAGATCTTCCTGAGGATGCTCGATTTTCAGGGATCTGCTCGAATAATAAGAGAAACCTATTTCCTTGGTTCAGCAGAAAATTATGGTCGTGCGGATAACCTCCCTAGCGTTTACGATCCTCGTAAAACAGGGATTCATCGAGTTAAGTAATTTGCAATTTAGAAGCGGCAGACAAGTGACTCTTCGACGGAATTGAATCGAATTGAATTAAAAGTGAGCGTAAGCAAATTGTTCGAGTTAACCTCGTGAAGAACCACTTCGTTGTTTTCCGAAGGGTAGAAGAAAATCACGTGTAATTCATTAGATAGAGAGTTTCAATACCGTGTAACGAAATAATTCCCCTATAATCTCACCTTTGCTTCGCCAGGCGCTTCTTCTTTTTGTGCAACGGCTTCGTCTCTATGATCATCTCTTCGAGCTCGAACGTCGGATCACAGTTCAGGTGATCCTTTGGCGGTGTGAACGGTGGTTTGATTTGCTTGTTCAACACTTTGTCGAAGTCTAGGTCTCTCATTACGCTCACTTGCTTCAGTTCCTTTAACGTCGACACCCTGGCGCCTGGCGCCACGGTTAATAGTCTGTCGAGGAGTTCCCGTATCGAGCAACTCCATTCGGCCGGTGTCGGTCTCTCCTTCTACATAATACTTTTTTATTCTACCTCCACAAACTTTTACCATATTTTTCGAAATACGAACTTTCTGAGCCACGTTTTATGGAAAATTCGAAAGCAGATAAGTTTAATTACTAATTCGGTAATTGCAGGAACAGAAATTGTGTTTCATAAATGGCCTTTATCTTGATACGAAAGTCATGGTTGACGATGCATATGCGGATGAATGCAGATTAAAAGGTATACGGGTTTAATTAACGGAATATCTGATCGGAGAATCGAGAATAAAACGGTATCTCTATATCCCCGAAAATAGAAGATGCTATCGATGTTTACCTGGAGAATTTGTAGAGCCTCTCTGTGAGATGTGGTTGAGCAGAGAGGATAAGGACGTTCTCCAGCGAGGGTCTCCCAGGCTAAAATTCCCAAACTCCACCAATCGACGGCGAAACCGTAGCCGAGGACGCCATACTCCTCGCAGGAACACATATAAATTTCTGGGGCTGAAATTTATCATCAATCCGTATATCATTAACTTAACTCAGAATTCCATTACCAATTTTTCGATAAATTTTATTTGTACACAGTATCTATCAAAAGAAGATTAAACATTGACAGTTCACTTTATCTCATATTAATCATCAGAACTGATCGATTAAATTTTCGACAGATTAAATTTATTTATTCCTTTCAATATTCTCGAACAAAGGTACACGCAGAGGAAATTTATTTCGTTGATTTAGCAGTTACTTTACAGTATTTCGAACCTTGCAGCGTAACTAAATCATCTCGAAGCGAGTTATTAATCGTTTTACTCTCAATTAGCAACGAATCAACGCGCAATTAATTCGTACCTATATACGGTTTTGTTCCTGACATCGACGTGGCTAATTCCCCGTCCTCCAGTACCGTTGCGATGTTGAAGTCCGTTACGTGTGCGTGTCCTAGGCAGAAGGTAATCCTGGTTACATAAACCTCTAGTTATTTTGAAATACACTCATTTAACATTCATCAACTTATTGTCAAACTTTTTTATTAAAACCCACTGCTATTTTTAATTACATCTATATGTATTTATATTATGATACATCTTTGATAAAATTATTTAAGTTCATGGTGTATCTAATACACAGTTATGTGTATTGTATTAATATTTTTAATTGCATCTATATTTTTATTTATTGTATAGCTGCATTTATTGCAATATCGTTATGTACATAGGATCTGAAGTCACCTCCTATTGTGGTACATCTTGTATAAAATTATTTAATTTCATATTGTGTCTCATAATTGTATAAAATTATTTAATTTCATATTGTGTCTCATAGTTGTATAAAATTATTTAATTTCATATTGTGTCTCACAGTTGTATAAAATTATAGTATGTGTACTATATTAATATTTTTAATTACGTCTATGTTTATATTTATTATATAGCTACATTTGCAGTATCGTTATGTACATAGTATCTGAAGTCACCTCCTAATGTGGTACATCTTGTATAAAATTATTTAATTTCATATTGTGTCTCATAGTTGTATAAAATTATAGTATGTGTACTATATTAATATTTTTAATTACGTCTATGTTTATATTTATTGTACAGCTACATTCGCAGTATCGTTATGTACATAGGATCTGAAGTTACCTCCTATTAAGTTACATTATTTATATTGTGTCTCATAGTTGTACGAAATTATGGTACGTATACCAAGAAGAAGAATGGTCGGTTTTTAATATGATACATGAAGGCACGTGGTTGATTAATCGTCAGCTGGCGATCGCTGGTGATCAAGCATCTGTCAAACGACGTTAACAGAGCGTTCATGTGTATGGCATAACTTCGATCAAGTTTGAGGATCGAATATCCTGTTACGCTTTGATCGATTCTCTGCACGGAATTTCAATAGCTCCAATGTTCTACGCGTGTCTCCGATGAAATATGAAATTTTCAAACGGGCAAAAAATGAGCCGCATTTTCCTCCCTTTTAGAATTTAACGATTGCTCGTTCAAAGAGTTTATATGCAAGTTTCGCATCGACTTAGAGACCATATTTAACACGTAATTTTCAATTAAACGTGCAATTGAATGTGAACGATAAATTCCGTGTCGTTATCGGGTATTCCTAACAAATTACGCTATTCGTAATTACTTGATTTTAACGAAATTATGTGGAAAGAATATTCGAAACAAATTTTTAAAAGCTCCGTGCAACCTGCTGAAAGGATGAAAGGGTTAAAAGGGACTCCCGATGCGACCACTACAGAGAACATTCTTTGCGAACAATGGCGAGCATACAGCAAAGTCAACGGGTGACATCCGACCCCGTAATTTTAAATGATGCAGAAGCAATTCCAAGGTTCAAACAGCTGTCGGCTAAATATAGCAGGAAATTAGGGTTATATACCTCTGGAAGCATCTACCCTCGCCTTCCAGGCAACACGTTTGACAACCCCATTTTTTATTTTGCACCGATCTTACTTGCAGATCGGCTGCTTTGTAATTCGAAGGCCGCTCGAAAAGTTTTCTCCGCGACGGAGTATTTCAGCGATTTAATTGCTTTCGAGAAGAGATATTAAATACCTGCTGCTTTACAAACTTGCTTCAATAATTACAGAGGATCTTTTGTTTCCTGTAATTCTCCCTAAGAAATATTAAACATTCTCGTCATTGAAAAACGCCAAAGTAATTTGTGGAACAAATCAAAGACGTTTAATTTCGCGAAATCATAGACATCGAATTCATCCGAGCTTCCACGCGGTAAACTGCGAAACAAGCAATCGAAAGTGGGTCAATCAATCGTGTCAAAGGTAAAAATTTTCAAAACGAATGTCAGGGTGATGAGCGTAGAAATTATTTATAAACGCAGTCAGTCCCGTAAAGAGAGAGGAAAATGGCCGGATCTGCTACGTCACCAGAATATAATGCGGTTCTCCATTGTAGCCGTTCTTTGACCTTTGATGAGCATTCGAAAGCGGTTCTCCATCGTGTTACCTTCGTTACAATTCTTTCTAGCACCGCGGATGTTATGCATTTGTGATCGAGCTTTCAGATGCATAAGTCATGTAATGTACAAGATTTATACGTTACACGATATGTCAAAGTGATGCATGCGATCTATCTTGGAAGATGAAATACGTACAGATATTTGCGCAGCAAATTTTGGTTTAATATTAAATGAATATCGATCAGATAGATTAGTAGGGAGAATTAATAGATAAAATGTGGGACAAAGAGATGTGAAATTAAATTCCACGATTCAATGTGTGGGTCTTCATTCTGTGATGAATACAGAGTGTTTCAGAAGTAGTGTAGGTACATGGAATGAGGGACACATTGTTTTAGAATTAAGAGATATAATTTTTTGCTCCGCAATTTCCACGCGTTGTATTTCCACGCGGCGTAATTTCCACGCGCCATAATTCCACGCATCGAAATTTCTACGCGCTCTAATTACATGCGTGGAAATTTCTACGCGCTCTAATTCCATACATGGAAATTTTTATGCTCCCTAATTCCACGCGCCCTAATTCCACGCGTGGAAATTTCTGCGCGCTCTAATTTCACGCGCGGTAATTTCTACGCTCCCTAATTCCATGCGCCGAAATTTCTACGCGACCTAATTCCATGCGCCGAAATTTCTACGCGCCCTAATTCCACGCGTGGAAATTTCTACGCCCCCTAATTCCACGCGTGCAAATTTCTACGCCCCCTAATTCCATGCGTCGAAATTTCTACGCGCCCTAGTTCCACGCGCGGAAATTTCTACGCGCCCTAATTCCACGCGCGGAAATCTCTATGCTCCCTAATTCCACGCGTCGAAATTTCTAAACGCCGTAATTCCTGTGCGCCATAATTCTATGCGCCGTATTTCCACGCGCCGAAATTGGTACGCGCCCTAATTCTACGCGCCGAAATTTGTACGCGCCCTAATTCCATGCGCGGAAATTTCTACGCGCCCTAATTCCACGCTCCGTAATTTCCATGCCTTGTATTTCTATGCGTCAAAATTTCTACGCGTCGTAATTCACCTTGCGCTCTTATTCATCCGTGTTTTTCCTTAATAATTCAAAAACGAAGCTTCAAATCCCATTTCTGCAAAGGGAAATCTCATTCAGAATCACATCAGCAACCCCTCATTTCAGGGACCACTATTTGTGAGACATCCTGTATGTAGCTAGAGGCGGTCTTTGTTCCAGTTTTGACTTTATCATTTTTGCCTTGTCAAACTTGCTTCAACTTCCGTGCAAATTTCAATAGTCAGGTTACAAAGTCAATAGAGGATCTCCAAGTTGAAGTTTGAAGGTTTCACGGACGAAACAGTAAGGGAGATAATCGGTATAAAAGCGATTCTATTTTTCAATCTCTCACGGTGTCACAACCGCGTATCGAAGTTCAAAGGTTTTGGAATTCATTGAAACCGCTTTCGTGCGCGTTTGTGTTGGAAAAATTAAAGCTTCACGGTAACAGTGACGAGGTTACCGACCCGTTTGATGCATTTACCTGTTTTCAAATCGGTAATTTGATAGGATAGAAATCGAATATCAGGTTGATATGCAAACGAAGCGAGCAGCGCTTCCCAGAATTTCGAGAACGATTTGTATTCGAGGATGCTGCAATCTGCGCGATACACCGTGCAGTCATTCGTATTCATTAACATGGAACATAAGAGGTGGTGCGAAGGCTTACTAATTAAAAAGCAGCGTGTTCCCTTTCAGACCCACGAAACCCACGGTAATTGAATTTCGCGTACACCTTGCGAACTCTCCATTTAGCGTGATTTGCTTCGAAAGGTTCCCTTGATTTTCTGGTATTCCTGCGATCATCCGCTGCCCTGAAAAAGCATCTTCAAACCAGGTTTCCCTTCATTTATCTTCCTCGCTCCCTGATTGAAATGTGATTACGACGAAAGAAGTCTTAAAGACGAGTCCGCGAACGTGAACTTTTCGAGTCAGAGATTAACTCATTCGAGACAGGATCTTATTACAGGAACGTACCCTGGAGACGGAATTTTTCCGAGTTATTATAGTCTCGTGCATTATTTCAATATCAATTTTAATTTGTATACTTTAACCTCTTCTTCAATGCGTTTCGAGTGCATTTTTATAACATTAGAGAAGTATGAGGTCTCAATTTTTCTTCCTAATAAAAGAGTTAAATTATTTGCTTCTCGATAATATTTAGAAGCTCTGGGATCACAATGCGTCACGTTTTGACACTTCTAGAGGATAGTAGGGTTGTGTCCCGAAATCGCAATGCGTTGTATCACCTTTTTATTGCTTCGGGATAATCTTCGGGTGGCCTTAATGCGTTGTGTTACGTTTTGGGTGCTTTCACCTATTTACGACAAATCCTGAGTGAGTTATATTACTTTTGGGTGCTTGATAATATTAACTGAGTTCTTTCTATGTGTTCTGAATAATTTAAGGAGGTATTTTGACATTTCTTCTACCGTCATTTTGTTAATATATGAACTTCACTTGCAATCATTCATTTTATGCAGTAAGTTCTGACATTTTCAGCTTCAATAAATTTTAATAAACCCTTGAACCAACATATAAGAAGTGTTTTAACATCTCAATGTTGTATTACACTCTGTCTTTTGAATATCTATCCTTCGACTGCCATCTTGTTCATATATGAACTTACATTTGCAATCATTCATTTTATGCATTAAGTTCTGACATTTTCAGCTTCAGTAAATTTTAATAAACCCTTGAACCAACATATAAGAGGTGTTTTAACATCTCAATGTTGTATTACACTCTGTCTTTTGAATATCTACCCTTCGACCGCCATCTTGTTCACATATGAGCTTACATTTGCAATCATTCATTTTATGCATTAAATTCTGACATTTTCAGCTTCAGTAAATTTTAATAAACCCTAGAACCAACATATAAGAGGTGTTTTAACATCTCAATGTTGTATTATACTCTGTCTTTTGAATATCTGCACTTCGACCGCCATCTTGTTCACATATGAGCTTACATTTGCAATCATTCATTTTGTGCATTAAATTCTGACATTTTCAGCTTCAATAAATTTTAATAAATCCTTGAAGCAACATATAAGAAGTGTCCTCACATCTCAATGTTGTATTACACTCTGTTTTTTAAATATTTGCACTTCGACCGCCATCTTGTTCACACATGAACTTACACCCTCCTTCATCAATTTTCTTCATTGAAGTCTAACATTTTCAGCACCAATTTTTAATAAACTCTTGACGCAACGTGCACCGAAAGCATTTTAATATCGTCAGAATCTCTAAAGTTCACGGAAAATGAAATTATATGAAGAATTTTTAACGAATTTATCGCAAGCACTCAAGCTGTTATACAACGTGTAAAATTACGTTTATCGATAACGAAACGCCTCGAATATCGAATCTCGAAGCTTCCAAGGATATTAGATGCCTTTCTGAAGTCATTCGAGGTGATCATCTAATTATTTCGAGCTTCAAATTAGATTGCGACTGTTTTAAACTTTCCCACTAAACAAACTTCGTAACTTTGCCCAACACTTTATAATTGCATTTTAAATTCCGTTGTCTGTTAACGAAATTATAACGATTGCTTAATATCCTTGCTATCGTTTAATATTCTTACGACGTTACTTCACTCCGTTATCCCAGGAACAACACAGTTAATAAAGAACTAAACGAATCCCAAACTTCGTTAGCGTTTTAATGCACCTCCGGTAATTCCTTGACAGACAGTACGTAAGAATTACACGAGAAAAGCCGATTTCCCTCGGTTTACGTACGTATCAGAGAACGTTCAGCTCGAGTAACGTATTTATAGTTCCAAAGTAGAACGAGCATAACGCAATTTGTGTGAACTCCGGTGTACGTGCTTTAATTTGCGCGGCCGTGCTCGTGTTATTCGAACAATAAAATATGTCCGATAGTTGCGAAATTTACATCGATATGCCTCGATAATAGAGTGTTCATAAAACTAGTTCCAATATTCAAACTCTGATTAACACTTCGACAGCCACGGGTGTCATGTATTGACGCGCGCGAATTTGTTTTCGATGGGAAATATTATTAACATTGTGGAAGCTTTGTGGAGTTGGAGGATAGAGGGATGGGGGAATTTAGGGGTGCAAGGATTCAAGGATGCAAGGATTCAAGGATGCAAGGATTCAAGGATGCAAGGATTCGGAGGTGTCGAGATTCGGGAGTGTCGAGATTCGGGGATGTGAGAATTTGGAAATATAGGGATTTGGGGACGTGGGAATTTGGGGACGTGAGGAATTTGGGAACGTGAAAATTTGGGGACGTGGGGATTTGGAGATGTAGGAATTTGGGGACGTGGGAAATTGGTGACGTGAGGAATCGGGGATGTGAGGAATTGGAGAATGTAGAGACCCGGGGACGTGAGTAATTGGGGGCGTGGGAAATTGGAGACGTGGAAATTTGGAAAAATAGGAATTCGGAAGCGTAGAAATTTGGGGGTATGGAAATTCGAAAGCGTCGGGATTCGGGAGTGTCGGAATTCGGGGATGTGAGAATTCGGAAGTGCAGAAATTGGAGAACCCCCAATTCAGAATAAAATTAAGAAATGTACCCTTTGGGAGTTGCAGAGCTCCACTGTCTCAGATCTCTAATATCCCATAAAGTACTCTATCCACCCAACGGAGTACAACCTTCCCAAAAAATGTACATCTACACCTAACTACCTCCAGTATAACAAACAAGTCCAAATCACATAACTCACCCTCCTCGTCCAGCAGTATATTATCAGGCTTAATATCCCGATGAAGAATCTTATGACTCTGCAAGTAATCCAACGCGAGAGCAATCTCAGCAACGAAAAGTACAACGCTTTCTTCCGTGAAGACGACTTCCTGCTGAATGTGGTACCTGAGATCGCCTCCCAGCAGCAAATCGGAGACCATGAATAGGTCCTCCTCGTCTGAGGACAACCGTTTCAGTAACTTACAAACGAGGAGATTAACGTTGTAACGTCAATGAATGGATATTTACCTTGGAAACTGAACCAGAGATTCACTAGACAGGGGTGTTCTAATTGCGAGAGGATCTCGACTTCTCGCGCGACGTTCTTCAGGGCTCCTCTGACGGCGCATTCTCCCTTGTGGACGTACTTCATGGCGTACATATTTCCGGCTCGGTCCCGCTTTTGTACTATACACACCTATTAAGAAATAATTAATTGCTTGTTAGCGAATGAACGATGAATTATGAGGCCGCCTCCGGGTATTTGGAATCTGATGTTTCGCGCCAGAGTGGGTGTTGCGAGAGCGAAAGGTTGGGGTAATGAGAAAATGAACATTTTACGCTTTATTTTGGTTCGTAAATTAATAGGCGGTTTTATCGCTGACTTCTATGATGTCTCAGATCTTAAAGAGTCGTAGTTTCAAAAGATTTATAAAAATCTTGTCAAAGTTATTATATTTTGTACAAGTATATGAACATGTGCAAATTTAATAATACAAGTAAGAAATAATATTAACTAAACTCTTCATATAATAATAGTATTAAAATTATAATACCTGTACCCGAATTTATCTTATTATAATGTACAATATAAATTATAAATAACATGATACAAGATAAGGTCTTCGTCTTCAATTTGCTAATTCTTATCTCGATAGAATTAAAAGAAACAGCTTAAAAAAATTGACTTATCGAATTTTCCTTTTAGTTAATAATTCAAATCCCTTTCTGTTAAACAAAAGTAAAAGAAGTAACAAACTCATTAAACTCGTTCAATAAGTACAACGCAACGGTATCGACAAAGAAACATCGAATTTAATTAAAAGGGCGTCTTTTGAAAGTTTGTATCATACCTTTCCGAAGCTCCCTTTACCGATAGCACGCAGGATTTGAAAGTGATCGAAGTTCACTGAAACGAGAAACGAATTAATACAACGGTGGTTTGTTATAACGAGACAGACGAAAATTTCTATACTAGATCGATGCTAAACAATCGATTTTCAGGATCAGGATCGTGCCTCACAAAGAACCAATTAAGCGGAAACTTGAAACACTTCGACTGACGTTGGTTGCGCAAACTAAGCGAACAATCGCGGTTGGAAGTTTATTGTTAGTGATGGTAGCTTCCAAACTGGCGACGTCGTATCTTGCCATTCGCTTTGCAATTTTCGGAAATTTAGACCTTCAGTGTAGAGAGTTCGATATTTTGTGGATGGAACATGTTGACGATGTTTTGGGATTTTAGATTTTAGCAAATATTCATATCATCAAGTGTTTATGTGGTCATATGTGAAAATGTGCATATGTGTGAATGTGCATGTGTGTAACTGTTCATGTGGTCAAATGTGAAAATGTGCATATGTGTTAATGAACATATGTGTAAATGTGCATATGTGTAAATGGACATATGTGCAAATGGACATATGTGTAAATGTACATATATGTAAATGTCCATATGTGCAAATGTACATATGTGTAAATGGACATATGTGTAAATGTTTATATGTGTAAATGTCCATATGTGTAAATGTGCATATGTGTAAATAGACATATGTGTAAATAGACATATGTGTAAATATACATATGTGTAAATAGACATATATGTAAATGTCAATATCTGTAAATGTCCATATGTGTAAATGGACATACTTATAAATATGCATACATGTAAATGAGCATATGTGTAAGTGTGCATATTTGCATATATTCAAATGTCCAATATCCAAATGTCCAAAACATCAAACGATCAAACATTAAAACCCCAAATTTCCACAATAAAATTCTCACCCCAAAATCTCCCACATTCACTTCCCAAACTTCATTCCCTAATTTCCTAAATACCCAAACGTTCAAATCCGAAACTTCGCAAATTCAGACATCCGCAAATTCCCTCTCGATCAATATACAGCCGATAAATATTTAACTATTTATCCGCATAAACACGTAAACCCCTATAATATTGACAAAATATATCCATTACGAACGAACGTCCTTAGCAAGGCACAAAAGTCACCCCTTTTTATATGCCGTCTGAAGTACAATTCAGATCGAGAGGATATTTTCACCTTGAAAACGAAACGCGTGGTTAGCAAAAAGAGGTTAACAATGAGTGTTGCTCACCTTCTTCTCCAGGAGTAGGTTCGTTTCTGGCCGACTGGTTGGCGCCCATTTTTGTCCCTCAATGGATCTCGATACTTGAGGGTGGCCGATGTAACGTGCATTCGAGTACTTTCGTCGAGTAAGACATCCACTCGGAATTCTCATGCTTCCACCCACTAATCGTTCGTTTATTCATCGAGTCCAGCTTTTTTCTTCTTTTTTTACCAGTTCGTCCTTGTTTACCCCGTCCCTAACCTTTTAATCTTGTTTCTTTCTCTTCATATTCCCTTCGTTTCGTTTCCCCTTCTTATTAGATCTTTCTCCGCCAGAAGGTTGTTTCTTCCGTTGATTTTTGTTTCTCCTCGACTTCTTTTTCTCGCGATTGTCGAGCTTCCTTCCGTTCCCGATCGACGTTTCTACTCCCTTTGCGCTCTCTCGCAAGCTTTTTCAAAGACGTAGTCAAACATCTCGATACACATCGAATTTTCTTTTTAGTCGAGCATCTTATTGCCCAATTTATTCGAGTTTAGGCATCCGGAACTTTGCCGCTTCCTCTGCAACTTTCATCCTTTCACCATTTCCTGTGATCTGATGTACCTGTGGAATTTAATATTTTCGATGCACGATTTGCTAACGGCATTGGAAAAATCTCATCTGTTTAGGTATAAACACGTTTAAGGTACAGACTATGTTTTATTTTAAATCAATTAAAGCTGAAGGAAAGATTTTGTGACACTAAAAAAGAACATATACTCAGAGTACAAGAAGATGACTGTTCACTTGATTATTCATTTAACATACAGACTCTGTAATTTTATTTTAAATCAATAAAAGTTAAACGAAAGATTCCGTGACACTAAAGAAGAACATGTAGGCAGAGTGCAAGAAGATGGTTGTTGACTTGGTTATTCATTTAACATACAGACTGTGTAATTTTATTTAAAATCAATAAAAGTTAAACGAAAGATTCTGTGACACTAAAGAAGAACATGTACTCAGAGTACAAGAAAATGACTGTTCACTTGATTGTTCATTTAATATACAGACTGTGTAATTTTATTTTAAATCAATAAAAGCTAAAGGAAAGATTCTGTGACACTAAAGAAGAACATGTACTCAGAGTACAAGAAGATGACTGTTCACTTGATTGTCCATTTAACATACAGACTCAGTAATTTTATTTTAAATAAATAAAAACTGAAGCAAAGATAATTCAGTGACACCAAAGAACATGTACTCAGAGTTCAGGAAGCTGTTCACGTCTCTTCATCTAAAAAAAGAATTACACATATGGTATATGTTCTGATATTGATAGGTGTATTGAAGCACGTATATCGAGACGTATGTATAAACGTCCTTGATGAGGTTAGAGCATATAATATGCATGCAAATGTCTGAGAAATGGCTGATCATTCCGCAATCGATCGACGTCGTCGTTTCAAGCTGTCACGTTAATTACCGTCGCGATTCGTGCATTAATTAATGTAGGATTCGTTAGTTCGTGGGATAACGAGCAGACGGAAGCATGGTTGCTGTTCGATGATGGCAAGTCGACGACGTTCGACGGGTTGCCTGTAATGAAGCAGAAACTCAGTGGTTGGAAAGATTCGCTTGGAATCACCTAATCGGCAGGTTAATCGTCAATTTGTGGGTTCGTGGCCTGGAAATGGTAACTTCGTTCGTTCATTTGGCCAGAACGAGAAATTTGTTTTGGAGATAAATACGAGCGACGGCTTCTGGGAACGTGATTCAATGGCGGCTTTAGACTTTGTTCAAATATTAAAATTTAGCTTGAATTTTAGGTATTGAAGGTAAAGTTATGGGTTCTTGTATTTTTGATCCTTTTGTACTTTGATGAATGAGATACTTTGCGATGCTTAAAGTTTCAAATTTAATCTGCAAATTTAAAGATGCTTAAAGTTTCAAATTAATGAAACTGCAAATTCAAAGATGCTTAAAGTTTCAAATTAACAAATCTGTAAATTCAAAGATGATCAAAATTTTCAAATCCCTAAATCCTCAAAAACTTAAATACTAAAATACCAAAATCCTCAAACTTTCAATTATTAAAATTCCCAAATCCCCAAATCCCCAAATGCTAAAATCCTCATATTCTCAAGCACTAAAATTCCCACATCCCCAAATCCTAAAATCATCAAATTCTCAACCACTAAAATTCCCAAATCCCCAAATCCCAAAATTGTCAATTTCTCAACCCCTAAAATTCCCATCTCCCCAAATCCCCAAATTCCAAACTCTCCAAATCTCTAGTCACCCAAAAATTCGCCAAAATTCGCTTCTCGTTTCACCTCCTCAATTAGCACAATAAGCTCGAAGAGACCCGAGCGAAATTTATGAACATTGAAAATGGATTAAAACTGATATCGTCCGCACAGAGAATATTATACGTGCAGTTTGATAAGAGCTTATGAAAATGGACAATGAGACCGCCGCGCCGGTAAATTGTTCCGAAAGTTCTCCATAATATAAAAAGGAATTCTTCAATCTGAAAAAAACTGCCTTTTTAAATGGCAGCTTTTAAAAATCTCATTAATTAGCGTCAATTTTCTCACTATTATACTCGAATATGAGGCGAGCGCTATTCTTCCTTTTAAATCCCTTGGGATAGAAGCCATTTTTTCCTT
Organism: Megachile leachella; assembly: GCA_963576845.1. Lineage (NCBI taxonomy): Eukaryota > Metazoa > Arthropoda > Insecta > Hymenoptera > Megachilidae > Megachile > Megachile leachella. The sequence continues at coordinate 13,177,336 of OY756257.1, forward strand.
CTGCAAAAGAATTACACGAATTCCGCAGCGTTTTCAGAATTGTCCGGCTAATAACGCCGCCGTCGTTAAAAACCATTATTCAAAATAAATCGTTCGTTATAACCTCGCTGTTGCACGAAATGCAATTTCCAGGTATCACGCGAATAGTCTATAAATTTCGATACTTTTTTATCCAACAAGTTTTTCGCGCGTAATTTTTCTACTTTCTGAAGCTCGTCTCGTAAAGAGTGTCCGTTTTAGTATTCCGTCAACGTCCGCCATTTTTTGCACTCCGAAACTTCGATACGGCGGGGTATTTCTTTTCTTTAAGACGTCGTGTATGAACAACGATAATTCTGCTGAAAAAGTGAAAGGTTGAAGGTTTTTTGCTGGGTGTGGAGGGAATCTGGATATTACAGATTTGTAATTGGGAGAGGGATAATAATATTAATCTTTTTGTTCATATGGTTCTGGACTTATGGATGTTTGGAGATAGAAGTTCTTTGTGGAGCTTTGAAGGTTTGAGTTTCTAAATTAGATTTTTTATTGAGAGTGTATTTATGGGGATAGGTATATTTCCAAATTCTCAAATCTTCAATTTCTCATTTATTCTAATTGCACACATTCCCAATTTCCCATATCTCCAATTTCTCACATTTCTAATTCGCCACATTTCCAAATTCCACACATTTCCAATTCCTCACACCCCCAATTCCCTACGTTTCCAAATTCCCCACGTCCCCAAATCCCCACATTTCCGATTCCACGCGTTGGAGCACCACGCTTAGAATTACCACGCGTGGAATTGCCATGCGTTGAATTACCACGCGTGGGATTAGCACGCGTTGATTTCCCACGTGTCGGATCACTACGCTTGGAATTACTACGCGTTGGATCACCACGCGTTGAATTACCACGCGTGGAGTTACTACAATTCTCAAATCCTTAATTTCCCATATTTCTCCACAACCCTAAATCTCTACATCATCAAATTTCCAACGTTCCCAAATCCTTACGTCCCCAAATCCCTACATCCCCAAACCTCCACGTCCCCAAATCTCCACGTCCCCAAATCCCTACATCCCCAAGTCTCCACATCTCCAAAACCTCCACTTTATTCCTCAAATCTCTGCATCGTCCCTAACTTCCTCAGTACCCCACATTTTCAGATCCCTACATCCTCCAGATTCCTATAACTCCCAGATCCATACATTTCTCACGTATCCTGTGTTTCTCATATTTCTAGATCCCTATCTTCCTATATACCTCTCTCTTCCTATATCTTCACCTACCCAAATAATTACTACACCTCTTCCACGTCCAGAAAAAGATTAATTATTAAGTCGTTGCATTGAGTTGTTACGTTGTATTACCTTCAACAGTTATTCTTAAGTAAACCGTTCATGTCAGAAATTGTATTTATTAAGTTGCATTAAGTTGTTGCATTGAATTACCGTCAACAGTTATTTTTTAAGCAAATCGTTCATGTCAGAAATTGTATTTATTAAGTTGCATTAAGTTGTTGCATTGAAATACCTTCAACAGTTATTTTTTAAGCAAATCGTTCATGTCAGAAATTGTATTTATTAAGTTGCATTGAACTGTTACGTCGTATTACCTTCAACAGTTATTCTTAAGTAAACCGTTCATGTCAGAAATTGTATTTATTAAGTTGCATTAAGTTGTTGCACTGAAATACCTTCAACAGTTATTTTTAAGCAAACCGTTCGTGTCAGAAATTGTATTTATTAATATCGATTATTAAATTCTTGGTAACCAAACACACGTGCAACGGAATAAAATGTAATTAATGTTCCTGAGATCGACGACACTTTTTTTCGGTTTAATTAATTACGGTTGGATATAACAGTGAAATGCTTTCAGCATATTGACGTATTCAACCTATCAGTCGCAACTGTAATTTTGTGAGTGTGGCACGTACAGTTGATACAATTCCTCTGGTTTGTTTTGTAACGAAGTTTCTGCCCTTTTCTCGTTAGTTTACGTTTATTGTTCCGGCAAACAAGAATTTATTGACGCGTTACGTACTGCTATTTCTTTTTTTTGTTCAGTAAACGTGCTTCCAACTTATACCACTATTCCGATAATATATTTTGCAGTATTTTTGAAACACGCTTTCTACGAAACTCTTTAAATTAATGTTACATATTCATGACAGAGTTTGGTCGCGTAAATAAACCGAAAAAGAGGAATTCGTTGATACATGCACGCAATATTACGCAGCGCGTGTTGATCGATATTTAATTCGAACAGTATTTACCTCAAAGAAACCTATGTCCACATCAATGTCTATATTAGTTCTAGTTCGATGTTGTAATACATGTAGATACCACAAAATGTCGCTGGCGTTTGAGTTTAATAGGATGAACATGAATGGCAGCTGCCAATATCGAGACCACTACGCTCTTTCAGTTCTTTCTTATATTTCTAAGAGGGTCTGATTATGTACTCCGGAAAATTATTCAGAATTTTTGGAGGGTGGAGATGCTCATAGAATATTCAATTTGGAAATTTGAACGCTTGCAAATTTCGGGGGTTGGAAATTTGGACGCTTGCAAATTTGGGGGCTTGGGAATTTGGACGCTTGCAAATTTGGGGGCTTGGAAATTTGGACGCTTGCAAATTTGGGGGCTTGGGAATTTGGACGCTTGCAAATTTGGAAGCTTGGAAATTTGGACGCTTGCAAATTTGGGAGCTTGGAAATTTGGGGGCTTGGGAATTTGGACGCTTGCAAATTTGGGGGCTTGGAAATTTGGACGCTTGCAAATTTGGGAGCTTGGAAATTTGGACGCTTGCAAATTTGGGGGCTTGGAAATTTGGGGGCTTGGAAATTTGGGGGCTTGGAAATTTGGGAGCTTGCAAATTTGGGAGCTTGGAAATTTAGACGCTTGAAAATTTGGGTGCTTGGAAATTTGGACGCTTGCAAATTTGAGAGCTTGGAAATTTGGAGTCTTGGAAATTTGAGAGCTTGGAAATTTGGGAGCTTGGAAATTTGAGAGCTTGGAAATTTGGAAGCTTGGAAATTTGAGAGCTTGGAAATTTGGGAGCTTGGAAATTTGGAAGCTTGAAAATTTGGGAGCTTGGAAATTTGGAACTTATCAAACCTTGACAATTTATTATTTCTCCACTAATAATATCCACTCTTGTCTCATTACGTTTACACATCACACGTGTCATATTATAGACTCAATTAAAAACTGCTTACTTCAAATTATTGTATTAAACAAAATGATGACTGAGAATCATCTCTTCTACCTCAACCTAAAAATCAAAGCATAATTCCTCCGAAAACACAGAAATGCCAATTTCAAAATCAGAAATTGATTAAAGCTGGACTGCTATTTACAAAAGCACCAGGAGTCCGCTCTTCTAACAAACACACAATATCCCGTTCCCTAATTACAATTAGTCAATTCGTTTATACAGTTTGGACAAATACGAAGCGATTACCGATTGTTTAGTTCTATTCAGAACAATTTCGCAATCAAGTACAGCCCCGAGGGACGCTAATCGAAATATCGTAAACGCGAGCAGAGTCAACATTTCTCTCTGTAAAAGAATTAAGAGATTTTCGAGACTTTTCTCTTGTTGTTTCTAAATGCATTCTGGCGGATGAAAAGCAGACGCGAATACAAACGCAGACGCAGTAGGAAGTGCGAATTCTTCGTGCGAAATGGGGATAATGAGCGCGATAGGAGCACTAATTCTGCAGCTGTTATTTACTGAGATCCAAAGTAACTTTACTGCGACGTTTTATTATTCTTGCATGTATATTCTAAAATTTCAAAAGGTGAATGTTTAATGGCGTTGAAAGGTTGTTCGTGTCTTACGAGAGAAAATCAACTGCGCTGTAAAGTACCAGCTAAAAGTTGTTATGGCGTATCAAGCATAAAGATACTGAAACTTTAAAATGGTTACATCAAAACGGAGATAATAGAAATGTGCAGGAACAAGGTATATTTTTAATTCTTTTTAAAGATCAAAGGGTCAGAGTATGAATTACTCAGGAAATAAAATGTGTGCCTCTTATACAAGGATTAACAGGAAATTATTATTTGTATTAAATTAGGAATTTATTGTTGCACTTAAACTTCTGAATTTACTTCGCGGTGTTGCGAACAGCTTAATGAAATAATGCTCTGAAAGTTGTATTATAAAATGTATTGCGAAATTTGAACATAAATCAGGTTTTAAGTTCAACAAAATCGAACATGTTTCACTGATGTGTCTACACATGTTGCTAATGTACAATTTTTCAGTACATTACATATGTGCACTCGTGTGGAACATTGTTACGGATGTGTTACACACGTTGAAAGTTGTTATGTATGTGTTACATGTGTGGAAAGTCGTGGAGTGTTACATATGTGGAAAGTCATATATGTGTTACATATGTGAGAGTCATGGATGTGCCACATATGTAGAAAGTTATGTATGTATTACATATGTAGAAAGTTATATATGTCTTACATGTGTAGAAAGTCATGTATGTCTCACTAATGTAGAAAGTTATGTATGTCTCACATATGTAGAAAGTCATGTATGTCTCACATATGTGGAAAGTCATGTTATGTCTTACACATGTAGAAAGTCATGTACGTCTCACTAATCTAGAAAGTTATGTATGTCTTACATATGTAGAAAGTCATGAATGTATTACATATGTAGAAAGTCATGTATGTCTTACATATGTAGAAAGTCATGTATGCATTACATATATAGAAAGTCATGGTTGTATTTACATATGTAGAAAGCCATGTATGCCTCACATATGTAGAAAGTCATGTATGTGTCACATATGCAGAAAGTCATATATGTCTCACACATGTAGAAAGTCATGTAGGTCTCACATATATAAAGAATCATGTATGTCTCACATATGAAAAGAGTCATGATGTCTCACACATGTAGAAACTCATGTATGTCTCACATATGAAAAGAGTCATGTATGCCTCACATATGTAAAGAGTCTCATAAGTCTCACAAACATAGAAAATCACACATGTAATACATATAAAGTTACATTCTACAAAATATAAAAAAAAGCTTCCTATTAAAAAAATTTCAAAAACACTGAAAAATGAGAAAAGACATGAATCAACAGATTATCCCATAAACTTACTTCGCTCCCGCTCAAACCACGAGGAGAAGCAACAAAAAGTTCACATTTCACCAACACTTCACATTCACCCTTTCAACGAATTATCGGTCCGATAAGATCGGAAAAAATGAGCGAAAGTGGTCCCTCGGGAGGGAGATTAACAAGAGGGAATATCTTTCGTAAATAAGAGGGGGATGAAAATTGACGGATGTTCGCGTTGTCGCGGTCGCGGTCGCCGCACGAGTGTCGATGTTCTACGGTTCAACGAAACGACGCTCGTGTTCCGAGTACGTGGATTTAGTTGGCGTCTGCGCCGAGACGCTTGATTCGTGGGTGGTTGCGTTTATCCGCGCGTCACCGCACGCGAGCGTCGCGACGCGTTTGCGAGACGCCTCTTGCGTTTGTCGACTCAGGAATTGCCGGTATCGGTGCTAATTGATCGATCAAGTGGTTACTGAGAAACGGTAAAATTAATATATAGGGTGCTCTTATTTATCAACTTTTTTTAATATTACTTTCTATCAATATTTATAAATCAGACTTTGTTTATGAATATTTTATGAACAAGTTGATATTTGTAGTTAACATTTATACAGTTCTATATCAACATGTCAACAGTTTGTAACATTTAACAGTTTGTAGCATTTAGATAATTGTATGTCCACTTCAACTTTATATGTCACATATGTCACACGTGACAGCTGCAAGTTCAGTAATATTATTTGCATGAAAAGAAAATGAAAGAAGTTTTTTTAAGATTCATAATGTTTATATAATGATATGTTTCAATAAATGGAAGATGAATTTGCAGGACTACCCTTCTGAGTAATGTATACCACCTGTCCGATTACAGATGTCAGCTTCCACTGTGACTAATTAAATTCGTACATTTTCAACACCCTGTACGTGACACCTGTGGTACGCGTCTGGTAAATTGGCAGCTGGGATCAATGTAAATCCATTGTCCCATGTGTCAACTTACCACATCTGAGGGCGGATTATCAGCATGAACAAGCAATGGGACTAACCAATATTTTTGTACAATTTCTAAAAGTCTCATGAGAGAATTAATCAAAAGAAAGATTGCCTTCAGTTTATACACAAAATATAATTTTAAAAATTGTACAAATAGTTGATCGATGAAAATGCTTACAGCTACTTCTTTTTTAATACTTCCTTATAAATCCAGTCGAGGTTTCAATATGTTTAAATAATGATCCGCTACTTGAACTAAATATCTGTACATTATTTGTGCAGATAGAAAATGAAAACGGCAGACATTGTAAAAGTCTCTTAAATTAAAGTAAAAAATAAATATAGGTTATAACGTTAACAATAATCAGAATTTATTATCGGATTACAAGTGAATTACATTCAAACGCATCCAACCATTATTCCAACTGCTTGGTTCGTAATTAATTACCATTGAAGATTTAATTAAATTTTAATCCCTTTCATAATTTGTTAACATACAAATTGTCAATAAATGAATTCACAGTTTTTTTATATCTCACGCAGAATCGTAATTAACCGAATAACAGGAAAACAAAGAGTAATTACAGAACATGCTCTGTTTGGTAGAAGTAGATTTTAATGAATAATCGTTATCCGATGTTCATCTGAGTAGACATTTCTAAAACCACAAAAGCGTGAGTCCTCAAATTTGTAGAATGTCAAGAGGATCATTAAGTGGTAATTTCTTTACAGCTTTCCCAATACGAAGGTCACCTCTGCTTTTTTTAATGGATCGATCTGTTTTTTTTCTTTACGACGTGATAGATGAGTCCAGGATCCATTGGTATAACATTGCTAAACGATATTAATAGCTGAGGAAGATCAGACAGTCGCGAATTCGTGATTCACGTTTTATGCGACTCATCTTTTGCAAATTCTCTGCTGGCGGGTGTTGTATTACCACGTGTGCTGTTACTGAGAGTCAAATTTCGACGTTCTGGATCGCGGTACGGTATATTACTGAGCGATAAATGACTAGGTGTTGTATTACCACAGGTAGAATCGCGGGGAGCTAGTATTGATAGAATTTATGTGAGATAGCGTTAGATAGATATGGGTTGGGTAATTATGCGTGGTATTACCATGCGTGGGATCACCACGCATTGAATTACCACGCATGGGATTACCACGCGTGGGAGTACCATGCGTGGGAGTACCATGCGTTGACTTACCACGCGTGGGATTACCACGCATTGAATTACCACGCGTGGGAGTACCAAGCGTTGACTTACCACGCGTGGGAGTACCAAGCGTTGAATTACTATGCGTGGAATTCCCATGCGTGGAATTACCACGCGTGGAATCACCACGCATTGAATTACCACGCGTGGGAGTACCAAGCGTTGACTTACTACGCGTGGAATTACCACGCATTGAATTACCACGCGTGGAATTCCCATGCGTGGAATTATCATGCGTGGAATTACCATGCGTGGGATCACCACGCATTGAATTACCACGCGTAGAATTCCTACGCGTGGAATTACTATGCGTGGAACCACCATGCATTGAATTACCACGCGTGGAATTCTCATGCGTGGAATTACCATGCGTGGAACTACCATGCATTGAATTACCACGCGTGGAATTCTCATGCGTGGAATTCTCATGCGTGGAATTCTCATGCATGGAATTACAATGCGTGGAATCACCACGCATTGAATTACTACGCGTGGAATTACCATGCGTGGGATCACCACGCACTGAATTTTCACTCATTGAATTACCACGCGTGGAATTACGACGCGCTGAATTATCAAGCATTAAATTACATCTCAAATCTCCACGCCCTGCATTCCCCTGCACTGCATCTCTTCCCTAAATTCCCCATACTCTCAAACTTAATCTAAACCTCTACCCTCCCTAAATTTCCCTCATCCAAAAAGAAACAAGAAAAATTCCACTCCCTATATTACAATCGACTAATCAAATTGAAATCACGTTTCCCCTCAATAACGATTACATTTGTGGTTCCAGCAATTCCCGCGACAGTGAAAGTTAACACCTCGTGTAAACCGACTTCACTGTATCCAATCTCGTAACTCCGCAAGCAAACTTTCTACGCGACGGAGAGAACAGCGTGAACGTACAACAGGTTAATCGTCCACGACGTCCAAGTTCCTCGAGCATGTCAGGTTCACCGAGACGCGACCGAGGGGATGAAGTCGAGCGTCCCGAGAACGTCGAAGAGGAAAAGTCGTTTTTGTCGCGTACGAAAAACGGCTGGAGGTGAAAGAAGAAACAACCAGACGGTGTTCGATAAACGTGGGCGTACAAAGAAGACACGGATTATGATTAAACTAGCGTACACGGGACGTCTGTACATATGAAAGGAAGCATCGTCGACAGCTGCAACAACAATAGGAAACTTTGTTGCCGGCTTTATTTGTTCAGCTACCCTCGGGGCTATCTTAACACGTTCGCTGCTTTCTGACGTATTACTGGCTCTTTCTGCAACGACTTTTAAACTTTTTCTGCAATCATCCCCTGAAGTGCATACTCTTTTCATGTACTCTCGTTTCATTATAATTTTTTATAGGACTTTCTACAAATTAGAAAATGAAATAATTCTTGTAATATTTTACTTGTATTAAAGTAACAGTAAAATCTTTAAAAAAATTGCAGAGTTCGGCATTCACAGTGTGTAAACACTTTGTAGAAAGATTAGTTTGCATTGATAATTGAGGGTGATAAGTATTGATCAAAAATATCAACAAAGTTGAAGTGTTGCAATTGCGACATGAAAAACATTCTTCTCGCGTTATATTTTAAAGCAACCCTTTCATAGCGATACACGCGATCCTTTGTAAGTTTGTATCGTCGCTGTTTCCATCGCTCGCGCTTGCTTTTGACGGATGAAAATTGGAACGCGAGAACGAGATGTCCCGACAATTCCTCGAGAAATAATTCTACAAGATTCCATGAAGCAAAAATACCTCCTTTAATGATGTCCGCTCGCGTGCACGGGGTGGACAGTGAAATATGTCCCCCAGGTCTCATTGAGCTTTCTTTACAACCCTCTTTTATTCGCGAGAGAAATGTACCGTAACCACAATGCTGAAGAAACTGTCAGGGTCTTTGTTATCTTCGAGTGTCTTACGATAACATGGAAAATGGTTGCCTCGTTTTATTTTCATTGGTCCATAGAACCAATCTGAAGGATTAATTATCATCATTTGTTCGTGAACAAGTGAGTGAAGGATTTTTTCTCCTTGTCAAATGAGGCAGAGAAAGAAAGTCATTCTAGAATGTATCAGATATATCGCGAAGTTAATTTCGATCGCTTGTAATGTTTTAAAGGAAAGAGCAATGTTTTAGTGCGAATTGGAATATGCAATGAGAATTGTGTCTTGGCATGTTGCCTGTTTGGTGCGATTTTAAGGGTGCCATTTATTGTGCACAGAGGATAATCTGATATGTGAGATATTAGGAACGATTGGAGGTGCAATGCGTGGTGATCCAACACGTGGTGATCCACGCATAGTAATTCAACGCGTGGTAATTCCACGCGTGGTGATCCACGCATAGTAATTCAACGCGTGGTAATTCCACGCGTGGTGATCCAACGCATGGAGATCCCACGCATAGTAATTCAGTGCGTAGTAATTTCACGCGTGGTAATTCAACGCATGGTAATCCCACGCGTGGTGATCCCACGCGTGGTAATTCAACGCGTGGTAATCCCACGCGTGGTAGTCCAACGCGTGGTGGTCTAACGCGTGGTAGTCTAACGCGTGGTGATCCAACGCGTGGTAATTCAGTGCGTGGTAATTCCACGCGTGGTAATCCAACGCGTGGTAATTCAATGCGTGGTAATTCCACGCGTGGTAGTCCAACGCGTGGTAGTCTAATGCGTGGTGATCCAACGCGTGGTAATTCAATGCGTGGTAATCCAACGCGTGGTGATCCAACGCGTGGTAATTCAATGCGTGGAAATCCCACACGTGGTAGTCGAACGCGTAGTGATCCAACGCGTGGTAATTCAATGCGTGGAAATCCCACGCGTGGTAGTCGAACGCGTGGTGATCCAACGCGTGGTAATTCAACGCGCGGTAATTCAATGCGTGGTAACCCCACGCGTGGTAATATACAAATCGCCTAAATCTTGCAACACACGAATAAAATATCCGACTGCACAGAAAGGCCCGTAAGATGTCTATTTTAAAAAAGTCCGGCAGCGTGAAATTATTTACGGCTCGTCTCATTTATTTTTGCAGTTTCGTCTCGAGCGGAACTCGATGAACGCGGCTGTCCGTCGATTCTCTCTTTTTCTCGTTCAATCAACCGAGATGGTCAATTTGGAACAATCTGAATATGGTGAAAAATGGATTTCGTCGAGCTATGACGGCAGAAAAAATCCGTACGAAAAATATTAACTCTTTGTTTGCATTTTTAGAACGATTTTTATCAGTCGACGTTTATTCTCTTTGTAGAAATTTGTATACTAACTACTAGACTTTCGCAATTATTCAGTGCAATATCTGCGGTCAACGCATGTCATAATAGATTATACAAAGAATAATGCAACAAGCGAACTCATTAACGTGACATTAGCAGATGCTGTTAAATTTATTGTCAATTAAGTGATATTTTATATTTCAAACGAATGTACTGTTTAATCAGTTAATTGTGTACTCTATAATTTTAAACCTTTCCTGCTATTATTCTGTTTAGCTCGAACATTTCTACCAACTGGTTATTAAATATTTAAGTAAATATATCCTCGTATTATGAAGGTCACTGTGAACGGTTATCACTAACGATTGAAAAAATCAATTTACATAAATATCATATGTGGTCATGCATGAGGGATGAAGTACTCAAACAAAATTGTATCAAAAATTATTCTACAATTTATCAAAGATCATTACAAAATTATAAGGGCTGTATACTTCTAATCATGGGAATATAATCCTCCAAATTTCAAATTTCAAGTTTCCAAAGTATCTGGCTTCAAAATTTCCAAGTCTCCCAAGGATCGACTACCTAAACACCTTTTGCGCGTTGAAGACCTAAATTTCTAAGTTTCCGAAGTCTTAAGTTTCTAAACTTCAAAATCCCCAAATTCCAAGAAGTCGAAATTCGAAAATCTTTGACCATCAGTTTACTTGCACGTGGTTTAGCCGTGAGTGGAGATCCATCGAGCCGAGAAACGTGAACTCTGTTGTTCCCGTGTCAGCGGTCAGAATCGAGTCTAGCAGCATATGTACGGTACAAAAGCGGCCACGAGTTGCAGGATCGATAACGCCTTTACACCGCTACCGGACGTACGCTTCGCTCTCACGCTGACCAACTCTAGGTGGTGTGCATATCCCAGTCGTGTAACCCTCGGCATAAGTTGCAACCCCGGGTTAGTTTCGTTTGAGCACCGCTGTTCTCTACCTGGCGGTTAATAGGAGAGCGGAGAGCACGGAATGTCCTCGTAAAGGCGAGCGAGAGGGACGGTGAGATTGAAGTGGATAGACGAGGAGGACACCGATGGCGGCCGGTGTTTAAAGAAGGACACTCGATATAGGAGGCATTGTACCCGGTTACCGTCAGCCGTTCCAGGTGCTGGAACTGCCGGCCAGTCGGCTCTCGCCACGGAACGGGCATATACGCTTGCATTTCCTTCTCTTCGCGAACAAGAACGACCTTCTGGCATTTCTCTAGCCGACTGTCTCTCCGTCGCGACGCGACGCGTCTGCACCCGGTGAAACGAGCGCGCGAGTGGGAGACGTTTAAGTGAACGAGCGTCTGAGCTGGCGGAACAGACAGAGACGGAGAAACGGACGAAGGAAAGAGGGAAGAAACGACAGGGACGCCTTGTGTATCGTGTGGCGCTCTGCAGTGCGACATTCGACGACAACACACGCTTGTGCCGCTTACCATCCTAGGCCGGCTGCTAATCAACTTTCGTACACGCTCTTCCGTTCGGCTCCGCTGGCGTTCTCCTTTGTTCTCTCCTTCGACCTCGAGCCAGTCGCCGGTCGATCGCTCGTCGATGCGCCGATTTTTTACCTGGCCCTACATTCACCGTTCAAACTAATTCGTCCGAGGGCCACGTATGGAAGTCCACTCCGAGCTGAAGTTCACTCCAACAGACAATTTTACAGAGCACGTTTCGAGGACGCTACATCAACGATGTTCGACTGCCTAACTCGTCAAACAACGAAGATCTGAAAGTTGAATTTTATACAAAGTATCAAGAAGAGTAACGTTAAGAATTCAACTATAGAAGTTGTGAATTTGTAATTAGTAAAAGAAAAGAACGTCGAATGGTAAACAGAAGTAGCGACCAGTGAAACGTTGAGGACGCTTTTATTCGAGCAGCGAACGAACCGACGCTCAGCAGAGGCTCGAAGGTTTGAGAAAGGAAAATACGCTCGAGTGCAGTGCCCGCGACACGCAGCGTCGACGGAGGATGTGCACGCTGCCCTCGTGAAATAAGCCTGGCCGATGCCTTCCGGACAACGATCGCGTCACGAACGGGATGTGAAACGAGCCACGTGAATGTTGTGCGCCAGTGAATCTTCCTTTCCGCCAGGCGAATTATTCTGGACCGGCATGGAGCCCGTGAAAGCCAAGTACGTACGATTAATCCGTTATTCTGATAATTCTATGTATTTGATGTTTTAATAAGATTCTATGTTCGGAGATGCACTTGCGTAAGAGGCGATTGTTTCGGAGCATTTGTTTTGCGATCGAGCTGTATCGTAGAAAGCCGCGTTTTCACTGACATGGATCCTAGATACAGTCGCTTGCAAAAGTTCAGCGCGTTTGGGTAGAGATGAATAACTTAGCATTCGTTATATTGCCATTTCTATTGCGAGTGGTCTTGGTTATATTTGCAGTGTTCATATTTTGACGCGATGGAGCGTTGTTAATTTTATTGTGGTATTACTCATTTCGGTGTGTTATTTCTACAGGTTGTATTTTCATTACCATGCGTTGCATCTTTACACATATCTACGTGTTGAATCACCACACGTATTTCTATCCGTAGAATCTCGTTGCAGTACACACTGAATCTACATGCGTGTTTGTATGCTCTGAATTGCCACATGTGCTATGTCAACGGGTTGTATTTTGACGGGTTGAATTATTCTACGCGGTGTGAGCTCACTATGTATGGTAATTCAGTGCATGGTAATTCCACGCGTGGTAATTCAGTGCGTGGTAATTTCACGCGTGGTAGTTCAACGCATGGTAATTCCACGCGTGGTGGTCCAACGCGTGGTAATTCAGTGCGTGATAATTCCACGCGTGGTAGTCCAACGCGTGATAGTTCAACGCGTGGTAACTCGACGCGTGGTAATTCAGTGCGTGGTAATTCCACGCGTGGTGGTCCAACGCGTGGTAGTCCAACGCATGGTAGTCCAACGCGTGGTAATTCAGTGCGTGATAATTCCACGCGTGGTAGTCCAACGCGTGATAGTTCAACGCGTGGTAACTCCACGCGTGGTAATTCAGTGCGTGGTAATTCCACGCGTGGTAGTCCAACGCGTGGTAATTCAACGCGTGGTAATATAATGCGTGATAGTCCAATGCGTGGTAATTTCACGCGTGGTAATCCAATGCGTAGTGGTTCTATGCGTGGTAAATCGACGCGTGGTAATTCAACGCGTGGTAATTCAATGCGTGGTAATATAATGCGTGATAGTCCAATGCGTGGTAATTTCACGCGTGGTAATCCAATGCGTAGTGGTTCTATGCGTAGTAAATAGATTCGTGGTAATTCATCGCGGGTTGTATTACCATGTTGTATTCTCAACCTCATATATTGTCACTCTTTATAGTCTCACGTGCGATATTGTCACGCGTCGTACTTTCACTCACAATATTGTCTCGCGTCCTATTCTTCTATTCGATAATGTCACGCGTACTTCAATATATTTCCCAGCAATTATACGATAAAAGTGGAAGTTATTCTTTCTTACTCTTCAAATGATTTCTCAATTACTCAATCATAAATCACCATCGCCAACGTTGGCCAATTTCCAAATTCGTTTTTACCACTGTTGATACAAAGTTCGCTGATCGAGGAAGCGTGAAGCTCGATGAATGAAGCAGAGTTTACTAATAATTTCAAGGGAGCCACTCAAGAAACGTTCGTAACATTCATTCTCAGACAACAAAATTCATAAATATTTCATGATAGTTGCGTGTCGTTTTAAACGCACCGCAATTTTATTTTTATACTAGTTTAAATCGCAACTTAATCAAATATTCGTGTTTATACTACACACACAAAATGTCACACAAATATTTATTTAAAAGAACGATGTCCAATAGGCGCATTCAAATGAATCCTAAAATAGAATACAATAATTAGCGCGAAATTGCTGTTGCAGTGTTTGATGAGAATTGAGTTATGAACATATAATGGAAGATCAATATTTAAAAACAATAGTCGGCGTTTCTGCCGAATTTCGTTTGTTTTGAACCGACTGTTATTGAAAGTTCACAAGTGCAGAAATAGCTTTTGTCATTGTATACTTTGGCGATTCAATTTACGAGTAATTGAATGTCAGATATTATTTAAACATCGATTTTCAATGTACGTTAGCTTTTCCTTCCCGAACAATAATCCGTATCGCTGTGGATGCAGCATAAAAGGCCGGGTTTGAAAAGCTACCACGCGTTTTCTTTGCACCGATACGATCTATTATTCTCCCTTTATTCGTCATTACATCGCCCTACGGCCTCGTTGAAGCTGGAACCCGGAAACTGCTGTGGCTTCCCCTCTGTAAGTCGAGCTTCTTTTGTGGACGAAAGAGGGGTTGCAAGGGTAAGAAATAAGAAATAAAAGCGCGATCGAAACGACAACGCGTAAACTCGAGATAACGATCTTCCTCGACGGTGGGAATTGAAGGCATTTATTAAACCGCACCAACAATTAGGTCGCACAATTTAAAGGGCGTTCAACGCGATGGAGCTTCTTGACCGCCATCGTGAAAATTAGGCTACTCTGAAAGAGCGTAGAGAACATGATCCTTGACCTTTTAACGCGTTAAACACCTCAGCAGAAATTGTTCAAAGAATCTTACAAAGTTTAGGGCTCCTAAAAAATTCTATCGATATAAAAAAAAAAACAAAAAATTTTGAAAGTAATTTTTAATAACTAATTGAACGAAATATTAGTTTGCATAGCAATAAGACTTAACATACATTTTCGTACGAAAAAAAATACAAGACCGTAGTCGCCATTTTCTTCATTTAATGAGTACAAAATAATTATTGCAGAAAATGCAAACCCAGAATATTTTTAATAACGTTATAATTAAAGTTATGATGTAAATATGTACAATTTTTTCACGTTTCAAATAACCGAAAGAAAGTTTCATTTTTTAATAATTGATTTCGTTGGAATATAAACGGGTTTATAGATGTCCGGTGTTTTTCAGTTTTCATTGTAGGTGAACACGGAAATCCATAGAACATCCGGTCATAGGTGTCCATTCATGGTTGTACAAATGCACCCACACAATTGCGGTGAAAAAATCGGTTAGAAAGTGCTCGCCCACTCTCCGTTACATTGTTGGATTATGGAACGACTTTTTCGCGTGTTTTCAAAGAAAATAACTTTGTCCGGTGCGTGCGATATTTGAAACCTGCCCGTTCCCGGATACCTTCAAAGTACGCTGAATAAATATTTAAACAAGCGAGTTTTGTTTTTTGTTAGCGACCCAGTTTATCAAAATTGTTTTTTTACAATTACACACGAGCTCGGCGGTAGACGAAAGTCCGTGAAAGCAAACGGCTTACATAGAATCGTAATTAATTAAACTTCCCGCGAAATTTACTCCTTCTACGCAAAATAATATCGCATAGTTTAGCGAGATTGCTCTTTAAATTTACATAACGGTGATGGCTTAGATCGAGCCGTAATTAATTAAACTTTCTGGGGATGTATAGTTTGGGCCAAAGTGCAGAATGGTGCGGTTATGATTGGAGTGTGATATGTTGATATGACTACGTGTTATTGCTATGTGCTATTTTCATGTGTTGTAATTTCTATGTATTGTAATTTTAACGCGCTGAAATTTCCAAGCGCTTAAATTCCCACGCGCTGAAATTTCCAAGCGCTGAAATTTCCAAGCGCTGAAATTCTCACGCGCTGAAATTTCCAAGCGCTGAAATTTCCACGCGCTGAAATTTCTACGCGTTGCAAATTCTACGCATTGTAATTCCTACGCGCAGCAATTCCAAAGCGTTGAAAATCCCACGCGCTGCAATTCCCAAGCGTTGCAATTTCCACGCGCTGCAATTCCCAAGCGTTGCAAATTCCACGCGCTGTAACACCACGCGTTGCAATTCCCACGCGCTGTAATCCCCACGCGTTGTAATTTCCATGCGTTGCAATTTCTACGCGTTGTAATTACTATGCGCTGCATTCCCCATGCGTTGGAATTTCTATGCGCTGCAATTCCTACGCGCTGTAATCCCCACGCGCTGCAATTCCCAAGCGTTGCAAACCCCAGGCGCTGTAATCCCCACGCGCTGCAATTCCCACGCGTTGTAATCCCCACGCGTTGTAATTTCGATGCGTTGCAATTTCTACGCGTTGTAATTACTATGCGCTGCATTCCTCATGCGTTGGAATTTGCACGCGCTGTAATTCCTCCGCGTTGCAATTCTCAAGCGCTGTAATCCCCACACTCCGTAATTCCCACGCATTGTGCTCCCTACGCATCGTAATCCCCAGGCGCTGTACACCTCTATGACCTCCCCAAAGCGCCATAGCAAAATTGCATCAAAGTAATACCAGAATAAAGCAACTGAAACAGTCCACAATACACATGTAGCATTATTATGACCTACATGACCATGATGCTCAACCTGGTCAATGCGTGAGAATTGTTTCGCCTTCGTCGCGTAAATCTGCTAAGGTATTCGAAACAATAGACACCGCTTTGTCAGTTGAAGTAACAATATAGTATTTATAATTGTTACAAGAGATTGTCCCGATGCCCGTTGTTCAGTCATTGCATCAGCATCTCAAGCTTCAGTTGCAATCGCGTTATGGCATCGTGTGAAAGTTTAGCTATCTAGCTCTGTACAACATAGATGACATCACGAACCGGATTGGTTCGGTATCTTGATCCAGAAATCGGTTATGCTTCCGTGTATTATAGCTCTGTATACTGCAATTGCTTAGAAACTAAATTATATAGGTTCATGGGAATTTTAACACTTTGTACTCCTCTGTCGAGTGTGGCTCACATTTCTCTTGGATCTTACAAATAATTCAGATAAATAGATTGGTTAAATATATGTATTTTTATTTATTTACTATTTATGTATTTGTTGTATACTTCACATTATTCTAATAAATTTTACTGAGGACCCCTATCTTGATCAATTTTTTGTAAATTAAGGAGTCGGTAGGTAAATGAAATTGAGGAGTGCAAAGGGTTAAGATAAAACATTGATACGATTTTATTTTATTTTTTGATCCTTTGGTACTGGCACGTTGATACAATTTTACTTTGTCTTTTGACACCTTAGGTATTGATCCGTTGTAAAGAAAGTGAACTTGTTAAAGGAATGGAAATTGTAATTTTTGAATGAATTTTACCCAAGTGGGTTTGAATGTAAGCTTCATATCTGCCTGATATCTGTATGTATAACGAAATGTGCATTTGTTTGCAGAATGGCTCCCACAGGGATGCCTCCAGTTACCGGTGTCCTACAGCCGCCAGCGGGTTCAACGTTGTCAGGGACCACCATGGCAAATTATAAGAAAAGTTGGTGGAGAAGAGTGGCCCCCTGCTTGGCATTTCTTGCCGCTTTTTCCACCGCCATGGCGTTGCTTCTCGTCTGGAGCGAAGCTGCAGCTTTGAGGTAACACTTGCTGATTATATGGCACGTACATTTTGCAGATCACTGCTCATTTGCAACTGACATCATGAATTACTCAGGACTTTTTTAATCGTTGTAATATGTATAACATCTTGACTCTAGAGTAAATAAGGTCTTTATTACGTCAAACATAATATTTCATAACATTACTCCATATAATATTGTATATTATGTGTAATATTATTACATGCATTTACTCTTGGTTATTTAATAATTTCTGATATTAATGTGTGAAGTATAAGAAAAGTTTTCAAGATTGAATTACAGGTATATTTTATGAACATCTGCAAAGGAGTTTCACGTCAGTTACTGAAACATCTACATTAATCGTGGGTTCAAAATGAATAGTATTATTATAATTGGTTCTTATAACAGGCCCCAGATGTCGTCGAGCTTAGGCTTAATTTCTATCGCAGTAATGTCTTTTTAATGAAGGATTTCGTACCATCCTTATTTTATCACACTCGAGGAAACGTAAAAATTTTATAGCCTCGTAAAGAGCAGAACGCCCGAGCGTTCTAAAGCTACCCCAAGAGAGCTTCATTCCCTTTCTTTAATTTTTCTTTCGATCTCTTCTTATTGCTCTTCCCATTAAACTAGCTGTCAGCGACCGGGAATTAAGTATTTAAAGGGATCATCCCATCTTTTATTGCACTTCGGGAATTCCGATTCCCGTGTCAGTTTACGGCAATCAGCGAAGAGTGGATTGCAAATATTTGCTGAGGAAGTAAATTGTATTTGGAGAATTTTTATATGTCGCAATCATTCGTGTTAGAATTCGACGCACAGCAATTCCGCACGTAATAAGTTTACGCGTTGAAATTTGAGGAATAGCAATTCCATACGCGGCGATATAGCGCGAGGGAACTTTACGCATGGCAATATAATGCGATGCAATTCCATGCATTAGAATTCTACGCGTAGCAATTCCACGCATTTCAATTCGGTAATTTGCAATTCCACGCATGGCGATATAACGCGAGGCAACTCCACGCATGGCAATATAACGCGATGCAATTCCATACATTAGAATTCGACGCGTAGCAATTCCACGCATTCCAATTCGGTAATTATCAATTCCACGCATGGCGATATAACGCGAGGCAATTCCACCCACGGCGATATAACGCGACGCAATTCCACGCGTTAGATTTCGACGCATTGCAATTCCACACGGTCCAATTCTATGAATAGCAATTCCACGCATGGCGATATAACGCGAGGCAATTCCACGCATGGCAATATAACGCGTAGCAATTCCACGCATTAGATTTCGACGCATTGCAATTCCACGCGGTCCAATTTGATAATTAGCAATTCCACTCCTAGCAATTCCACACGTTAGAATTCAATGGATTACAATTCCAAAGAGTAGAATTCAACTAATAGCAATTCCATATATGGTGATATAGCGTGCTGCAACTCCACACATGGCGATATAACGCGTAGCAATTCCACGCTGTGGAATTCCGTGCATAGCAATTCCACATGTTACAATTCGATGGATTGCAGTTCCAAACAATAGAATTCAACGAATAGCAATTCCATATGTGGCGATATATCGCGTTGCAACTCCACACATGGCGATATAACGCGAGGCAATTCCACTCGTCAGAATTCGATGTATAGCAATTCCAGAAATTGGAATTCTACGAATAGCAATTTTATGCGTGGTGATATAGACGTTGCAACTCCATGCTTGGCGCATAACGCGAAGTAACTTGACGCGTTGGAATTTGACGCACAGTAATTCCAGTTCAAGTAATTCTATATAATGCATTGAAGTTCAACTCATTGCAGTTCCTCACGTTAAAACTCATCGCGTATTAAATCCAGATGTGGCGATATAACGAGAGGTAATTCCACGTGTTGATATTCTAATCGTTGCAAAATATCGCATTGCATCTCGACGAGTAGTAATTACACAGATTGAAATTCTAAGTATTGCAATTCTCTTTGACAATATAGTACATAGTCCTCGCAATATATTGCCGTTTCGCTTAACCATACACTATAGTGGTGATATAATGCGAGTCCACGAGTGTCAATGCCACACTGCATCAGAAAATTCAATTTCATTACCTTCAGACTGTTGCAATCCGGAAATTGATAAATGTATATAGTAAATTTGAAAATTTTCGTGAAAATTTCAATTTAATTAAGAGAGCGTAAACAATTGTACAGGGAAGAGGTCCGTCGATATCAATTAATGTTTGTCTTGCACAATCGTCAAACTAACGGCAGCAAAGCGGCCGTTCAAATATTTTCTCACACCATTCTGGTTTTAAAGCCCCACCGTGTGCCTTATCGTATCGTTGTCATAGAAAGTCAAATATTTGATCGCGGCTTTCGGCAGAGATCCCTGACAAAACTCGAAGCTTAACGTCGAGAATCAATGATAATCTGATCGATGGGAAATGATCGCACGTACAACGATAAGCAACGTATCATTACGTGTCTCATTGTCTCAGCTATACTCGTTAACACGTTTCAATTATGTATCCCGCAGTCCTTTGCAAACCGTACGCGCCTAACAACCTTTTCTTCTTTATCTTTAACGATCTACGAAGCCCGCACCGTGTTCTCGAGGAACGGTAAAGAAACACGATTGTTAAACGGAGTTAATTACCAGGTCACTCGACGATTATCCTTTCCCTTTGTACGAGAGGAACGTGGCAAAAGCTGGCAACGTTACAAGCTTCCAAAGAAAGACCGCTTCCCGTGACGTTCATGAATATTGTATGCGCCAATCGAAGCTTTAATTGAACATTTTCCGAAAGCTGCAGCGTTTCTTTTATTCATCGTGTCACGGTCGATGCAAAGTCGTTCATTGTTCGGACCGCTTTCAAACGGGTAAATAAAAATAGCAGCACGTCGTTGCATAAAATCCACGGTCTATTTGTGACGAAGAAGAGATTATCGAGACCATTATGGAGCTTTTTTAACGCTAAAACGAGTACCTCGCGATTACGTGCAACAGAAAAGAGATTTGGATACCCATCATTAGGTATTACAGCTGAAACATGTGTGCGTGTCAGACTTAATGAGAGCCCGTTGTGTACATTAAAGCGGACGTTCTGTTCCAGGAGGCAAGCGTTTGACGCCAACATGACGAGGGACTATGTGTTGAACAGCGTCTCGATGGACAATCCGGAATTGGTTGCATATATTAGAGAGGTCCAATTGAAACCCACTACTCAGCAGGACCCCTTGAACGCTACACAGACCTCGGAGGAGAGGTACGTGTCGGGTCTCACGGAAGGGAAACGAGAGGGTGTCTATGTGGAGTATATTAGCAGGGTAAGATTCAACTCTTCTCTTTTCTTTCAAAATTTCTACCAATTGGGGATGTGAGAAATTTGGGAACGTAGGAGTTTGGGAACCCTGGGATTTGGGGATGTAAGGAATTGGGGGCGTGGGCCTCAATTTACATTTGATGACCTGTTGACATTTGATGAGATGACAGACTGACCTGTTATAAGTATAAGAGAGGGTGAAATTCACATTCTTGACACAGGGTGAAGTAAAGAAGGATTCAAATAAATTCATACTTAACCATGTATTGTTTTAAAAAGTACATCACAATTTCTGTAAAATAAATGACATCGTCTGGGACATTTTTGAAATTATTTCTAGTAAAATAGATTAATTAGTATCTGTGCTATTTGTAGTCTGTCATAAATAATAAGCAAAGTCCTATGTAAATTTTTAACAAGATGAATGCTCCAATTTTCAGTCCAGATTCAAAGTATGAATGCCCCAATTTTTTTCCAAATTCAAAGTATGAATGTCCCAATTCTAATTTCACTCCAGATTATTCAAAGTATAACAGTAATGAGCACTCTTACAGATAGGAGCAGTCTCCAGCACAGGTTGGCTAGAAAGAAACTTGAGTTGGAGAGGAGTGTTGATCCTGACAGATCCGCGAAGCTTCTTCGAGGCACATAGAAGCACCAGAAACCCAAAAACTAGAGTTCTTCACGCGTGTCTGAGTACCGATAAGGATACCAAAGAGGCAAATATTCAGAACTATCAATAAAAAAAATTACAAGTTTAATAGAAATCTTAGTTGTCACACTTCAAACTTGCAGATTACTTATCATCAGGAGTCGGAAGTGCAAGTTACCAAGTTGGGAGAGGGTCCGAATAGTCTGGTGTCTCCGGACGAGGGTCTACCTACTACTAGATTGAAATGCTTTCCTCTGTATAGTGTGCTGTTGGCGTACAGTGCTACCACTTTGGATTATTTGAGTCTCGATAGCCCTGATGCTCAAGACGGCCAGGTAAATGATGTTGATATTGTATTTTATTTAAGTATTATATTTTATATTTGGGTGTGGTTTTATTTGGAATGTGGAGCGAGGATGAGGATATTGCAATTTGGAGGATTGTGAATTTAGGGTGTTTTCATACGTAATTTGTGGGTTTTCAAATATTCAAATTTCTATATTTATAAATTCTTACATCCCTAATTCTTCACATTTCCAATTCCTCACGTCCCCAAATTCGAAGATTTCCAAATTTCAAGGTTTCCAAATCCCAAGGTTTCCAATTTCCAAGGTTTTCAAATCCCAAGGTTTCCAAATCCCAAGGTTTCTAAATTTCAAGGTTTCCAAATCCCAAGGTTTCCAAATTCCAAGGGTTCCAAATTCTAAGGTTTTCAAATCCCAAGGTTTTCAAATTTCAAGGTTTCCAAATCCCAAGGTTTCCAAATCCCAAGGTTTCCAATTTCCAAGGTTTCCAAATCCCAAGGTTTCCAATTTCCAAGGTTTCCAAATTCCAAGGTTCCCAAATTTCTCACATCCCCAATTTCCCACGCCCCCAAATCCCTTCATTCCCAAATTCTCAAATTTCCAAATCCCTACATCCCCAATTCTCCACATCCTCAATTCTCCACGTCTCCAATTCCTCACGTCCCCAATTCTCCCCCAAATTCCCACATCCCAAAACCTCCAAATCCCTGTAACTGTCCCTCCCACTCCTATGTCCCAATATCCCAACCCCATTCTACCTGTCCACCAAAATTAAAAATCTGAAGTCACCCAATAGGTCAAAGCTTTCACCAGTTACCCAAACTAACATTCTGTTATCGATTGCAACACACAGGTGCTCGACACGATTCCCTGGGAAACAACCAGAATATCCGTGCTGTCCATCCGCTGGAGTCCTCATCACAGCGAAACGGAGACGAAAAACCTGATCGATAAAATGACGAGCAGAAGATACAAGCTGATGTACACGACAGACACTGGGAAATTGATCTTCTTGTACAACGCGTTGCTTAAGATTTGATCCTTGACTTAGGACGCTTTCAACCTTATGGACCGTTCTACGTGGCTTTCGTCTTTTTTACCAATCAAAAGCTCGTACAGCGAACGAGAAATATTTTGTTTCGAAGAAATTAAAGATCGTTCAGATTACTGGTGTTAGCGCACGAAACTTCAGCGAGGGGTTGGAGTTTCGTCGTTGAGAATCTCTGAACGTTGCTTTTATTTTTCGTGGAAACGTTTCTTTTCGCTGCAACGTAGAACAAGCCGAGACTTCTTATTTTTTCTGTTAGAACTCGAGCGGGAACTTCTTTTTATTTCGCCGTCGGTTCAATGCGTGACTAAGACTGAGAGAATTATTTTTGTTCGTGAAGCATTTTAACCCTCGACAGACATTTCATTTTATTTGCAATGTGAATCTGCCATTTTGCTGTTAATTTTTGATAAACTTTGCTTTGAAAATTAGTAAAAGCTTTTTGTCGAATTAGATCTCCACAGATTCATCTGTAACTCTGTCTCCGAGGGTTAATTTATGTTCCATTATGCTCTCTTCTAGCCTACGCCTCACGGAAGAACAAACCAAAACGAAGAGAAAATGAACTTTAGTTTCGTACTCGATATTTTAGCGTAGGTTTTAACGTTAAGAAGTTGTCTGATGTAGATACCACATTTTACGATGTAGATTTTAATATTCGTCAAAGATGGCGGCAGACTCGTGGACCGTTTTCTTCCCACCAAAATCGATCTTCACTCGCGGGTAAACGAGCACTGTCGCAGTGATAATCGATCATTTACTCTGATTACCTACACGGGCCTTATTAGCACGTAAGATATTTAAGATAGTAAGTGAACTATTCGCTTTGCAAGTTGTACGAACATTTGCGTATTGATATTTCTTCACATTATTGCTGTCGGTATTTAATTATGTATCTTTATGTACTTTTCGTCATTTGTAAAAAGATAATTTAATTCTTTGAAGGAGCTTATGGATTATTTATTCCTTTCTTTGGGAGACAGCTATTCGTGTTGTGAGTTTGGGAATTGAAAGAGTGGGGAGTTGGGAGGGTTGCAAATTTGGGGGGTTGGAAATTTGGGGGCTTGGGAATTTGGACGCTTGCAAATTTAGACGCTTGCAAATTTGGACGCTTGCAAATTTGGGGGCTTGGGAATTTGGACGCTTGCAAATTTGGGCGCTTGCAAATTTAGGGGCTTGGGAATTTGGACGCTTGCAAATTTGGGAGCTTGGAAATTTGGACGCTTGCAAATTTGGACGCTTGCAAATTTGAGAGCTTGGAAATTTGGAGTCTTGGAAATTTGGGGGCTTGGGAATTTGGACGCTTGCAAATTTGGGCGCTTGGAAATTTGAGGGCTTGGAAATTTGGGAGCTTGGAAATTTGGGGGCTTGGAAATTTGGATGCTTGCATATTTGGGGGGTTGGAAATTTGGGACCTTGGAAATTTGGGAGCTTGGAAATTTGGGAGCTTGGAAATTCGAGAGCTTGGAAATTTGAGAGCTTGAAATTTGGGAGCTTGGAAATTTGGGAGCTTGGAAATTCGAGAGCTTGGAAATTTGAGAGCTTGAAATTTGAGAGCTTGGAAATTTGAAAGCTTGCAAACTTGAAAAATAAAAACTTGCACTCTTACAAACATAAAAACTTGCAAACTCAAAATCACATAAACTAGCAACCTTCCAAATTCGAAACCTTCCGTTTTGAAGAGAAATTTTCTGAACAAATTTCCACCCCCAAACCTTTAAAAATACCAAACCACAAAAATCTAAAAATTGAAGAGCTTGATTTTTAAATTTATCTCCAATTTCACAAGAAATAAGGTAACACAGTAAAGCGAAGAGTTCACGATAACACAAGAGCAATCCGAGGCGCCACGCACGCGACACTCACGACACAATTACACCAGCGACATTTAATTACAAATGGAAGTTCACTGGGTTTATCAGGCCGTTTTGCGAGATTACCGATCGAAACGTGGATTTATTTTCAGCCCGTGTTCACCGTTCGATCCGATAATTACGAGGAGACAACTATTATCGTTCCTATTTTGATACAGAATGCGTCGTTATGGACAGCTATTGGTAATCGAGCAGATACGGAGAGAGTTTAATACATACAATATATGTATAGAGTTTACGATTGTGAGAAGTGACCCGTTGCTATCGGAGTTCGAGAAATGCTGATATTGTGCATACTGTAATCTGTAGTTGCATATATGTGTGTGGATGGAAAGAAACATCTTTTGGTTAAGAGTGAAGTGGTTCTGTGTTTTGTTTTTGTTGTTTGGGATTTGGGGGATTGGGGATTTGGACATTTGGGGATTTAATTTTGTGGATTATTGGATATTCATGTTTGTATGATGACAAATTCTCACGTTTGGAAATTTCTACTTTTTCGAATTTCTCACAAACCCAATTCTACACATTCTCAATTCCACTCATTCCCAAATCTCTATGTTCCCAAATTCCTTACATCTCCAATTCCACTCATATACAATTCCTCACATATCTAAATTCTCACATATCCAAATTTCCACATATCCAAATTTCCACATATCCAAATTCCCACATATCCGAATTCCCACATATCCAAATTCCCACATCCCCAAATTTCCGTATATCCGAATTCCTACATGTCCAAATTCCCACATATCCAATTCCTCACATATCCGAATTCCCACATATCCAAATCTTCACATATCCAAATTCCCACATATCCAAATTTCGACATATCCAATTCCTCACATATCCAAATTTCCACATCCCCAAATTCCCACATATCCAAATTCTCACATGTCCAAATTTCCACATATCCAAATTCCCACATATCCAAATTCTCACATATCCAAATTTCCACATATCCAAATTCCCACATCCCCAAATTCTCACATATCCAAATTCCTACATCCCCAAATTCCCACATATCCAAATTCCCACATATTCAAATCCCTCACGTGTTCCATTCCCCACATACTCAAATCCCTCACATCCCCAAGTCCCTCACATGTCCCATTTCCTACATACCCAAATCTCTCACATTCCCAAATCCCTCACATGTCCCACTCCTCACATCCCCAGATCCCTCACATGTCCCATTTCCTCACATCCTCAAATTACTACAACCCCAACTTTGCATCCCAGTCTCTTATCTACGCCACTACGTCTCTTATCTAAATTCCCACATCTCTTATAGACTCCAGAAACCTCAGAAAACACTTTCAAAACTTTAACAACCCTCAACATTCTAAGAAATAATAGACATCAAGATTGTGAGTCTTGGAAGTCTATAAAGCTTAGAAAGCGTAACCTTTGAACCCCAGAGAGTACCGTAGACTCCCCATGATCTCATGAACACGGATAAATTACACGATTGGTATACATCTTCCTCCACACCTGCTATTAACCGAGGCATGATTGAGCTGCACGCTACCGTACTTACAAGGTACAAGTATCGATCACTGTCTTCTTTGGTCGTTAGTTCAGACAGCAGCTACGTGTTTTGTTTTCTTACGAGAGCTAAGCGTTTTTGTACCATTTGTTTCGAGAGATGAACGGATTCTTTCAAGAAACAATAAAGTTGGACATTTTGGAATCTGGTTCATTTCTTCTTTAGGTGAACTGTTCGAGGTCTTTCCTTATTTATTGTATTGAGTATGATGTACTCAAAAATAACTTTGATTTTTTGTAACAGAACTGTGTGATATTGTATAGATCTGTGTGGGACTTTATGGACAGAAAGTTGGTATGAAATTGTTTGTCATTTGAACCGATTAAAGTCTTCAAATTACTTTGTGTGTACTTATTCTTACCTCTTGTTCCTTTGGTTATTAAAGAGCGAATCAGAAATAATACAAATTTGTCCACAACTGCAGCTGTCACCTTCATCGACAAAGTCCACAGATAGCAAAATAAAAAAAAGAATTAATAAAGTGGTCAATTTTCCCGTGGAAAATTTTTCTGTCTTCCTTTTTCTCGCTTTCCTTGAAGTTTGTCGCGGTTATGTCTTGACCACGCGTTCAATTTCCCAAGCAATAAAAACTACGAGAAATGTTGCAATTTACATAATATCAACATTATAATTCTATCAAGACCATATTCTTCATTTCAAATCGCACGATAGATAAACATTCTTCCAAGTCATGTACACAGTATCGGAAAAGAATCGATGGAGGTTGAACGCGACTTTTTACTTCAGTTCGAGGTCTCAGATCCTGAAAAAACACGATCGAAAGTGACTTCATATTCCAGCGCAAAAATAAATATTTTTAAAATCATTTTACGATTGCTGCTCGTTGATCGACTATTTATAGACTACCTCTTTCAAGGAGAAGAACCAACACAATTTCTCCTTGTCAAAACTTGCAGGATATCCGGGATCTTGGGGCTGCTGTGTCGTACACACGTCAGCGACAGCTTCGTACAAGGAGAAACAGGAAATGGCGGAGAAACTCGTTCCGTGAATTTCATGCTTCTCGAGAGTGTGAATGACAAATTTCTGCTATGGTAATTAGAAACATGTAACCCTCGAAGAGTCTTTTTAATGTTTACTTCTATTGTTCTCAATAGAAAACATATTTATGATGAACAGTTAAACTTCATTTTCAGAAAAAGTATTTATGAATGAACTGAATTAATGAGGAATTAAATGAACTACTAAAAATCATTTTTGCAAAAAATATTAATCATGAACAGTTAAGATTAATTTTTGAAAGAAAGGTTAATGATAAATGTACAAAATTAATGATGAATTCAATGAACTATTAAAATTCATTTTTGGAAAAAATATTAATCATGAACAGTTAAGATTAATTTTTGAAAGAAAGGTTAATGATAAATGTACAAAATTAATGATGAATTCAATGAACTATTAAAATTCATTTTTGGAAAAAATACTAATGATGAACAGTTAAGATTCATGTTTTGGAAAAAAGATTAATGATGAATGAACAGACTTAATGATAAGTTAAATGAACTATTAAAATGCATTTTTAGAAGAAACATTAACGATGAACAACATTTCGGAAATGACTTTGCGAAGATGAAACTCCTCCAGATTTTCCGAGGACGTCTCCGAAGATTTTCAATTTCTGGTCTAATTGATTCCAGTAACGAGGTAAATTTTCCACGAACTTTTCCCGTTTGTCGTCGAATGCAATTTCTGCACGCGTTTCTAGCACGATTAACCAAGATTACTCTATCGATTCGCCGGCGTAATCTCGTCGCTAAATCTGTCGTTTCTGATAACGATCTGTCGTAAGGTACATAATAACCTTGATTTCTAACGTTTGCGAGTGACTAATCCTTCCTGTCATTTTTTCGCAAACCATCGTTGATAAAAATTGTAAACGTATTCTTATCAGTCGCGATCAAACCGTGATTTACTGGTGGTTTTATTGCCATTTTTAGCTGAGTTTGATAACTTTACTGACTGATTTATCAATGCTATATCACTCGGTATTAAAGTATATCCTTCTGCTTCTGTTACTGTAAGCTACAAAGTACGCGATTATTAAAAGGAATGGTCCAGTCAACGTTGATTACTTTCTGTTTGTGACAATCTATTTGTTGACTATGATCGTTTTCTTTTGACGATAAAAATACTTTATCTGGCTCGAATTGTTAAGCTCCTTGATTTATGGGTATTAAACTGTCGCTGAGATAAGGAGAAATCAAATGGAAGACGTTTATGTTTGCGACTGTGATCTCTTAATCTCCTGCAATTTCGAGTTCTTTTGTTTGAGGAAGTAATGGGAAGAGAGGTGAAATTTATTTTAGTTAGTCCGGTGACAAGTTTCTCTTAATTTCTACGCGTCGAAATTTCTATGCGCCATAATTCCACGCTCCGTGATTTCCACGCGCTGAAATTTTTACGCGTTGTAATTCTCACGCGCCATAATTCCATGCGCCGTATTTCCACGCGTTGAAATTTCTACGCGCCGAAATTTCCACGCGTAGTAATTCCATGCGTAGTGATTCCACGCGCCATAATTTCCACGCACTGTATTTTCACGCGCCATAATTCCATGCTCCGTAATTTCCACGCCCTGTATTTCCACGCGTCGTAATTTCCACGCGCCGTATTTCCACGCGTGGAAATTCCTATGCGCCAAAATTTCTACGCGTAGTAATTCCACGCGCCATAATTTCCACGCGTAGTGATTCCACGCGCCATAATTTCCACGCATCATATTTCCACGCGCCATAATTCTACGCGTAGTATTTCCACGCGTGGAAATTTCTATGCGCCGAAATTTCGACGCGTTGTAATTTCTACGCGCCGATATTTCCACGCGCCGTATTTCCTCGCGCCAGAACTCCACGCTCCGTAATTTCAAAGACCTCCATTAATTGTGAAACACTCTGTATATTATAGGTGGAAGTTGACAATGTACTTTTGACGTATCTCTAAGCTGCGGTATCGATTCAACACCGGTAATGTATTGCGATGATAATGTATTGCGAGTAGTTACCTCCGCCACGCAATAATTCAATATATAATTGCCAAATAACGAGCCTCATGTGTACCCTATCAGTGAAAATTATTGCGGCTGCGAATAATGGCTAGACCGTGGCTTGTCTGCGGTTTGCCCTGGCTAATTGCCTAACCAAGATAGTTTTGTACCCGCAAATTGCAAAATGCACCGTTCTACGAAATCTCGTTGAAATGGGTCTAAAATTCGTAATAGCCGGATTTATGTTCCATAACCGACGTTTTTGCTATCTCTTCAGATTTCACGGAATAAATTCTTCATTCGGCGAATCTCGTAAGCTTTCGATTATGGAATTACGGACAATTTAAATTGTAATCGATATTTGCGAGTTACGGAGAATCTGAATTTTTCTAGACGAAAGGACAGGAGAAGGACGGTTATCGTAAACATGTTATTCGTTGCAATGAAAACCAACGATCAACACATCGGTATCGATATCAGTGGAAATTGAAAAAAAGACTCCTACCGTGTTGGAAACTCTAAATCTGATCGAGTATTTCAATTATTGTCTCGAATTTCAATTACGATCATCTTCGACGGACGTGCACTAACCTACGTTCTAAAAGACGGTTTTGCAATACACGTATTTTTACGTGAAGTGTTACGATTACAACGATAACGAGATAACTCAATATTATGTTTACGTATCTGAACAAAAATTACGTCACAACTAACAAACGTACGAATCCACTTTTACAAAAAGATAAACGCTCACTAAATGTAACTAAATGTAACATTTACAAATGTAAATGTAACAGTTTAGGATTTTGTAGGTCAGGTATTAAACCTACGTTTAACAGCTTTTACTTTCGACCATGTTAACAAACGCTACAGAAGCTTCGTAAAAAATGCAAAATCCGAATGCATCGCGTGCAGATTTAAAAGCGCTTTTCATTTCTGCCATTCGATGTAAAAATTTCACGTTTGAAAATTGAACTGTCTGTCAAATGAACGTTGTTACCGGTTATCGATGATACGACAGCATTCCATTGGTTTTTGGAAATTTATTCGCAATTCGTATTCGTTCTCGCGCTTCGCTGATTCTTCGTATTTCAGACTTAAAGTGGCCGTCACAAAGTGAAAGCTCGAATACCTTTCCAAGCTCTTTTCTACACTTGATGGCTGTAAATCGCAGGAGCAAGCATCCAATTCCCGGGATCGGTATGTCTTTGAAAGGATAGAAGAGTGTCTGGGAAACGCATATTTCTGGAGAAAATGACTGTAGTGCTGATACGAAGAAGATTTATATTTTATAATAATTATTTTTACGGTTTGGAATTATGAATCGTTGAATTACTGTGCGTTGAAGTACGTTGAGGTGAATTATTAGGTGTGGATTTACGGTGCGTTGAATTACTACGCGTGGAATTACGGTGCGTGGAAGTACACCATGTAGAGTAATGGCGCGTGGAATTATTATGCGTGGAAGTACGACGCGTAGAGTAATGGCGCGTGGAATTACTACGCGTGGAAGTACCACGCTTGGAAGTACCACGCTTGGAATTACGGCGCGTGGAAGTACCACGCTTGGAAGTACCACGCATGGAAGTACCACGCTTGGAATTATGGCGCGTGGAAGTACCACGCTTGGAACTACCACGCTTGGAAGTACCACGCTTGGAATTATGGCGCGTGGAAGTACCACGCTTGGAACTACCACGCTTGGAATTATGGCGCGTGGAAGTACAACGCTTGGAATTACTACGCGTGGAACTACGATGCGTGGAAGTACCACGCTTGGAATTACTACGCGTGGAAGTACCACGCTTGGAATTACTACGCGTGGAAGTACCACGCTTGGAAGTACCACGCTTGGAATTACTACGCGTGGAAGTAGGATGCGTGAAAATACCACGCTTGGAATTACTACGCGTGGAATTACCACGCTTGGAATTACAGCGCGTGGAAGTATCACGCTTGGAACTACTACGCGTGGAATTACGATGCGTGAAAATACCACGCATGGAATTACAATGCGTGGAATTATTACGCGTGGAATTACGGTGCGTGGAACCACCACGCGTCAAATTACTACGCGACAAATTTCCACAGAGCTTAAATTTCCAACCAAAAAGAACTAAGAACCATTACCGTCCATCTCCACCGAATTTCAGCTAACCCAAGATGATGTAAGACCCCTCACCGTTTCCCCGTCTTTATCGACCAATACCTGTTAATCGTGATTTCTAAATCATTTTTCCTTCCCCTAAGCGATAATAGGCTGATAGTGATGTACAGATAGTGGCGATCGATATATGATGGACCCCAGAACGGAAACGTTCATTCGGTTTTCTTCGATCGTCTTTGCTGAATCCGAAATATGTGACTTACCTACTGAAGGTCCTCGGTTGATTTGAAGGTGTTCAACTAACGGTGATCATCGACTCATTTCCCGAAGAGATTCATCGATCTCGATGTCATCATCGATTCGGTGGAACGTCTCGATTTGACCAGGACGCTTTGAGATAACGAACTGTAAACTCGTCATTTGCGCGAACAACCATTAACGAGGAAATGGAGGCCACGGGGATGATTGACGAAACACCAGTTCTTCAGAAAAGCCGGAAGCTGTGGCAGTATCTAGCTTCGATATCCGGTATTTACATAGAATATATTTCTCTAACTGTTTCAACGTTTTCTATCAAATAATTGTCACTTATCGGCCATTAAAGTATTTGTTCAAGTGCCTTTTTAATTTGCGGAATTAACGCGGACGATTATCTGTTAGATAATCAGGGGACGAAGTGGTTTTTATCGATAAAATTTTTGATGAGCTTCGAATATGGGCTCAAGTTTGATGGTAGCTTGTGTAGTTAAAATGAAAACTGTGCAAATTATTTGTTGATATCAGATTGGTGAGATATGTGATATATTAAAGTACTCTCGTTATATTGCAATTTTTGTATGGGCACATATACACTGTTCTTTCTTCGTCAAATGTGCAAATTATTTGTTGACGTCAGATTGGTAACATTTGTGATATATTACAGTAGACTCTTGTTATATTGCAATTTTGTGTTGCACATGTACACTGTTGTTATATAGTTATATAGTTAAACTTTGTATCTGCCTTGAATTTTAATAAACAATTAATAGTAGAAGAATTGAAATTCATAAATTTAGTTGCTAGCCATAAACTCATCAATTTTATACCTACTCTTAAATGAAAACGTGTTCACTTTTTGTATTCAACTTTTTAAAAATTTTCTAAATGAAGAGTGTCTTTCCTGTTAACATCGGTTAATCGCCAAAGATTAAGTAACAGTACACTTTCGTACGTAACACAGTACACGTTTCCTTCTACACGTGTAGGATTATCTCTCTCCATTGAAGATACGATCACCAATTTTTACGTAGACGGTCCTCATGTGTTATCTCGAGGTGTACATACATCATGGGCCGCTTGTGACGCAAGTTAATAATTGAATTGAAGTGTAATGGAAGCAACGCGTGAACATATCTCAAGATAATTGTGGGATTACGCAAGGTACCACTTTCGCGGGAATTTTTGATGCAATGAATGAAGCTCTTCCACGAAAAATGAATCTCGAATTTTATCTGCGTTCAAGTGTCAAAATTAATCAATTTAATTAACGTTTTATACTTTGGTTTTTTTGAGTAGACATCTTGGCAGTTAAATTACTTAATCTGATATTTTAAATGTTTTTCGTGATGAGTGTATTGTTTAGGAATAGGTAACTGGTTGATGTTAAATGTATTAAATAGAGACAGTAACTAAAATTGTATTACTAACAGTAAGTTAAGCAGGTAGAATTACTAAGTTAAATAGTATTAGTAAGTCAAAGAACTAAAGTGACAAAAAAGTTAATAATTAGGATGATCATAAAAATCAGGTCCACTTTAAATAATCTTTTAATAACACATATCTCAGCTTCAACCATCAACATCCACATACGTCATCAACATCTACATTCACATATGTCTTCAACATCACACATCCATCACCAACATCCACATCTATCATCAATATCCACATACGTCATTCACATCCATATGTGAGTCATATGTGTATATCATTCACATCATTAATATCCACATCTATCATCAACATCTACATCCACATATGTCATCAACATCCATATGTGAGTCATATGTGTATATCATTCACATCATTAACATCCATATCTATCATCAACATCTACATCCACATATGTCATCAACATCCATATGTGAGTCATATGTGTATATCATTCACATCATTAACATCCATATCTATCATCAACATCTACATCCACATATGTCATCAGCATCACACATCCATCATCAACATCTGCATCCACATATGTCATCAGCATCACACATCCATCACATCCACATGTATCATCAATATCTACATACTTCATTGACATCCATATATGAACCATATGTGTATATCATTCACATCATTAACCTCCACATCCATCATCAACCTCCACATGCATCAACAACGTCCACATCATAATCATAATTTCATATGAATCACAACCCATTCTCCCCCAAATATTTACTTAATCTTCCACTAACTCAGTTCTAATATTTCAGCCTGTCTCCTAGTAGTCGGTGTCGGAACCGCCCTAGCATGGACCTCACCTGTGCTTCCAAAGCTCTACCTCCCAGACTCCTTCATGGTGTTAACAAAGGAGCAAGGTTCCTGGGTGGGATCCCTCCTCGCCCTGGGTGCCATTGCCGGTGCATTTCCGTCTGGAAACCTTGCAGACAAACACGGTCGCAAAAAGACCCTTCTCATGTTATCCGGGCCATTTCTGGCCTCCTGGGGGATTATCATTCTAACCTCCGAAGTCTGGCTTCTCTACGTCGCTAGATTTTTGGTTGGAATCGGTGTCGGAGCCGGTTGCGTCGTTGGACCAACTTATATTTCAGAAATTTCCGAAGTCTCGACCAGGGGAACCCTCGGTGCACTGTTTCAATTGTTTCTCACCGTGGGAATCTTCGCTGCTTTCATTCTGGGAAGCGTTTTGAACTATACTGCTTTCGCCATTGTTTGCGCTGCTATTATCGGACTGTTTCTTGCTACTTTCTACTGGATGCCTGAATCTCCCGTTTGGTTGGTGGTTAGTATTGCGGTTTTATGGATTTGAGGATCGTTATGTTGCTGCGGGATAAATTCTTGCGTGTTAGAGTACTTTGAGGTGAATTCTCATGTGCTGGATTTTCACGCGTTGAATTTCTTTGCGTTAGACTTCCATGCGTTATATTTTCACGCGTGGGGTCACTACGCGTTAAATTTCCACGCGTGGAGTCACCACGCGTTAAATTCCTACGCGTTGGAATTCCACGCGTTAAATTCCTATGCGTTAGATTTCCAAGCGTGGGATTACCACGCGTTAAATTCCTATGCGTTAGATTTCCACGCGTGGGATCACCACGCGTTAAATTTCCACGCGTGGAATTACCACGCGTTAAATTCCTACGCGTTGAATTCTCACGCATTAGATTTCCATGCGTTAGATTTCCACGCGTGGTAATCCCACGCGTTAAATTCCTATGCGTTAGATTTCCACGCGTGGGATCACCACGCGTTAAATTTCCACGCGTGGAATTACCACGCGTTAAATTCCTACGCGTTGGAATTCCACGCGTTGAATTCCTACGCGTTGAATTTCTATGCGTTAGATTTCCATGCTTGGTATTACCACGCGTTAAATTCCTACGCGTTAGAGTCCCACGCGTTGCATTCTCACACACTAGATTTTCACGCATTAAATTCTCACGCGTTAAATTCCTTAGTTAAATTTGCTTAGGAATCCCACGCGAGGAATTCCCTCGCGTTAGATACCCACGCATTAAATTCCCAAACGTTCTATATCCATACCTCAAATTCCCACATATTGTATCTTCAAGCGTTAGATACTCACACATCATGTCGCAAAGCATTGGATAGTCAAGAACCTGTATAATAGACAAGAACTATATCTTTGAGAAAATATAAAGCGTTATATCATTATATCAAACAGTAAAGAGCTATATATAGCTCATGTAATGAGTTAATTATTACATCGCAAAATGTTAAACAACCAAGAATAGAATTTCTGTTGCATCGCGTTATATCGCCGACTGCAAGAAACTCGCAATGAAAGCTTTGATATTCCGTTTCAGGGTCAAAAACAAAAGCAAGATGCCACAGCGGCGCTTAAGGTGCTCAGAGGTGAAGCTTACGACCCCAAAGAGGAGCTTAACGAGATGCAGAAGGAGGCGGAACAAAGTGCCGGTAAAAAACCTACCATCTTCGACATGCTAAGGTCTCCGGTCTCTAGAAAAGCCATGCTGGCATCCTTTGGCATGATGTTCTTTCAACAAGCATCCGGCGTGAACGCTGTGATCTTTTATACAGTGATGATTTTTGAGGCGTCCGGAAGCTCGATGGCTCCTGAAGTTGCGTCTATACTTGTAGCTCTCGTTCAGGTTTGTTTCTTATTTCTCGAAATTCTTTTATATAATAATAATTCAAATTTAATATAGTTTCAGTAGGTAATAAATATTAATATTTTTTAGCGTTAGAAAAAATATAATATACAATTATTTTCAATGTTTAATAGATAAAAGTTTCTTAAGGTTTCAACTAAAGAGGTGAAGGTTTAACTAAAGGGTGAAAAAGTTAAAGAATTGATGAAGAGTTAAAATATAAAGGGTTAAAGATTATTTTTCTCTGATTATAACATTGTTAAATAGTTAAAAAAATATTACAGTACAACTACAAAATTGTAAATATTGTACAAAGCGTAGATCAAGCCACGCTAACGCTGAACACTGTTCGTTACAGTTGGTGATGTCAGGTGTTGCGGCGTTGATTGTGGATCGAGCTGGAAGGAAACCGCTACTCATGATTTCCACCGGTGTTATGTCAGCTAGTCTCATCGCGCTTGGATATTACTTCCAGAAGAAAGATAGCGGAAGTGACGTCAGTACGCTCGGTTGGCTGCCGCTGACTTCCTTGATCGTCTTCATGATCGCCTTTTCTATCGGGTAAGCGCACAAACGCGGACGATTTCTCTGGGGAAAATAGCGACTGAAAGAGCAGAGATATCTTTCTTACAAATTTCGCAACTTGGATTGTGCAAGTTTCAGTTCTTGGATGTACAGAGATTTAGGATGTTCAGGACGTGTGATTTTCGAGATATGTACATATAATGCATATGGTTAGGTTCAAACATTCTCAAAATGATGTTTGCATGTGAATATACATATATGAATTTGAGGATATGTGGATATAGATATACATATGTTTATGAATTTGAGAATATGTGCATATAGGTATACATATGTTTATGGATTTGAGGATATGTAGATATGGATATACATATATAGATTTGAGGATATGTAGATGTTGTTATGCATATATGGATTTGAGGACATGTGGATATGAGTGTACATATATGGATTTGAAGATATGTGGATATAGGTACATATAAACTTGAGGACATGTGGATGTAGGCATACACATATGAATTTGAGGATATGTGAATATGAGTACATATAGTCTTGAGCATATGTGAATGTAGATATACATACATGGATTTGAAAATATGTGAATATAGG
The DNA here is from genome assembly GCA_963576845.1 of Megachile leachella. Classification (NCBI taxonomy): domain Eukaryota; kingdom Metazoa; phylum Arthropoda; class Insecta; order Hymenoptera; family Megachilidae; genus Megachile; species Megachile leachella. The sequence continues at coordinate 13,214,619 of OY756257.1, forward strand.
TACATATAGTCTTGAGTATACGTGAATGTAGAGTATACATGAATTTGAAGATATGTGAATATAACTACATATAAACTTGAGGATATATGGATGTGTGTACACATATGTAGATTTGAGTATATGAGTATACAAATCTACATGAATTTGAAGATATGTGTATATATGTCCACATGGTTTTGACCATGTGTGAACACATGAAGATACATATTGAGAACCTGTTAATTCAGTCATTTTGAAATCAAACACCTTACAAATTTTATTAATTTGAGCATTCATTAACTTGTCCTCATATAAACATACGTATTCAAGCACAATAAAATTGTAAATCCATAGACATTAAATCTTACATTTACAGAAGATGTCACTAAACTTGAAGTTGTAATTGTTCATCATAAAATGCTACAAATTGTTCATCTAATTAACAATCTATTATTTCTGTCTTAGATTGGGACCAGTACCCTGGATGTTAATGGGTGAACTATTTCCATCAGAAACCAAGGCAGTCGCATCCAGCGTGGCCGTGATGTTGAACTGGTTCATGGTGTTCCTAGTCACGAAAACCTTCCCCGCGATGAACGACGAGTTAGGCACCGACATGACATTTTGGATCTTCGCAGCCATCATGGCTGGCGCGACCGCGTTCACTCACTTCCTCATTCCAGAAACTAAGGGGAAAACCTATCAGCAGATTTACAATGTACTGCGAGGTACTACTCGACCGGTCAAACCTGTAGTTTAACCATGATCCAAGGAAACTTATCGAACTTGTATCATAAAATTCATTGGAAACTTCGCATCTTCATATCTAATTAATTTAATTGCGGTCATCAGTAATTATCAAAGTTTTAATGAATCAGTTTTTTCTGACGTTTCAAAATAGCTGACAAATCAATTACGATGACCCTAGTTAAGAGGACCTTGGCTCCCTGATTTTACGAATGTAATTTCGTAACTGCAATTTCTATCGTAAGAACGATACAGCTATCGTAAGTGGAACGATATCTCGATGCCTGCTCTCCACGACGGAAAGATTCTCGGTGCAATGGCGGACTTTTAGCCGCTAAATGCTCGCTAATGCACTGGTAATCTTTCCGTCGTGAAGGGCAGGCATCGGTATCGCTTTAGTATCGTTTACCTTTTTTCTTACTTTCCTGTCGTTGGAAATGGCGACCGAGAGACGAGTGGCCCACCGGATAACCAAGATAACGATTGAGGCTATCGAGCGATAGATACATCGTAACTTCTATTTTTCTTTTTCCAACAACGGAGCTAACGATGACACAGTTTATCTTTACTGCAGGGGTCACCCTTAAATCTTTAATTAGAAACTAAATACTAAACTGTAGCTTTCCTCTGCGTCTGACATTTGTAACTTTAGACATTAAATTAGATATTGACAATTTTATAATTTTACAGTTTGTAATTGTACAAGTTTGTAATAAATCGGTTACCTTTATTTTCAGCATTGTATAATTACCTTGAATGTCTTGGAGAGGTGTATGATATATGTGCCGAGTCATCGGAATGGTATCTAAGGATTTTTATGTGGATCTATTGTTTATTTTATCGGGAAGTTCTTAGAGTAATTACTTTGTTAAATTGTGACTACTTTGTTAGATACGGGAGTATGTAATCGAAAGGTGTAATTCATAAGTTGTATATTGGAGGAAAATGAAGGTGTAATTAATCATAGGTAGAGTGGAAGCTCTGGAACCCTTACTGCGATTGATTTGAGCTATCAGTTGGGTAGCTTACATTATTGTATTATATTTCACATATCTGGGTTACGTCTGAGCCAGTGTATGCCAATTCACAACCAAAGAAAAGTAGCATGCGTGGAATTATTACGCGTGGAATTACGGTGCGTGGGTACGGCGCGTGGAATTACCACGCGTGGAGTTCCAGCGCGTGGAGTTCCAGCGCATGGAATTACCACGCATGGAGTTCCAGCGCGTGGAATTCCCACGCATGGAGTTCCAACGCGTGGAGTTCCAGCGCGTGGAATTACCAAGCATGGAATTACCACGCATGGAATGCCAGCGCGTGGAATTACCACGCATGGAGTTCCAGCGCATAGAGTTCCAGCGCGTGGAATTTCAGCGCGTGGAATACCAACGCATGGAGTTCCAGCGCGTGGAATTCCCACGCATGGAGTTCCAACGCGTGGAGTTCCAGCGCGTGGAATTACCAAGCATGGAATTACCACGCATGGAATGCCAGCGCGTGGAATTACCACGCATGGAGTTCCAGCGCATAGAGTTCCAGCGCGTGGAATTTCAGCGCGTGGAATACCAACGCATGGAGTTCCAGCGCGTGGAATTACCACGCATGGAATTCCAGCGCGTGGAGTTCCAGAGCGTGGAACTACCACGCATGGAAATTCAGTGCGTGGGGTTCCAGCGCGTGGAATTACCACGCATAGAATTCCAGCGCGTTGAATTACCACGCATGGAGTTTCAGCGCATGGAGTTCCAGCGCGTGGAGTTCCAGCGCGTGGAAAACCAGCGCGTAGATATCTAACGCATGAGAATCCAACACGAATTCAGCATATAAAAATGAAACGAACATTAATTCCACACTTCACAATTCAGCATATAAAAATCAACCACACAATAATCCAACGCCCACAAAGTATCGATAGCGCCGCATCTATAAAATATCTCGATAGTGTATCATAGTAGCTTTTAACGATAAGCACACTATTTGCTTTTAGTAGCAAGCATCATGTTTTCCTCGGAAAATTTCAACAGTCAACTCAGAAAAATCACGATCAGTGAATTTCATCGTGTTATCGAGGTAAGTGTGTCGATTGGCGACGATTGTCGAGTACCTGACGTCACAGTCATACTTTCTCGACTACCTGGAACAGCCTTGATCCAAAAGAGGGAGGAAAAGATAGAGACTCGATTCGCTGGAAATGCGTTGCATCACGAGGTTTATCTTCGAATTTCTTGGTTCTTCCTCTCCGACGCCAATTGCGATTTAATTGTCACGGTCATTATGCAATTGAGTATGGCGTTGAAACGCGCGGACGTAGGTGATTTCGTTTATTTACTCTTGTTGCATTCCAACGTGTCTCGCCGTCCTCGAACCGGCTAGATTGCTTTCAATTATTTTTGTATGGCAATGCAGGAAAATCCGGGGAGAAATTAACTAAGTAGGATAAGTATAAATGTGATGTGGGTTGCCTTGCTTTGTAGGAAAACCGGTGAAGCGTTTATATTTATAATGACTGTTTTGCATATTGGGAATAATTGATGCTTTCGAAATTTGACGCGTGGTAATTTGACACGTGGTAGTTCCACGCGTAGTAATTCCACGCGCCATTATTTTACGCGCCGTACTTCCACGCACTGTAATTTCACGCATAGTAATTCCATGCACTGTAATTCCACGCATAGTAATTCTACGCGTAATAATTCTACGCGGTGGATTCCCAAGCGCTGGATATTTACGCGCTGGATTTCCACGCGCTGGATATTTACGCGTTGGATACCTACGCATTGGAGTACCACGCGCTAGATATCTACGCGTTAGATTTCCACGCGCTGGATACCTACTCGTTGGATTTCCACGCGTTAGATTCTCAAGCGCAAGATTTTCACGCGTTGGATTTCCATGCACTGCATACCTACGCGTTGGATATCTACACGTCGAATATCTACGCGTTAGATTCTCATGCGTTAGATTTGCACTGGATATCTACACATTAAATATCTACTTGTTAGTTTTCACGCTGCATTGCTACGTTCCATATTACTGTACCTTCGACTTCGCAATGGCCGCGTACTACTGTTACAAGTTAGATCGCTATGTGATAATTACACACTGGATTATTACGAGTTATGTCTCATGTTAAATTTACAAATTGAATTATTTTATGTATCAGTATTTATAGAATCGCTATGTGATTAATTGCTCTATGTGCTAAATTACTCTTCATACTCTACAAATTATTCTATGTGTATCGTTACGTGTAGTATTATGTCACCGTTGTCATTCGACACGTTGTACTGCCAAGAATTATTCTATAAAGTATATGTATCTCCACAAATTATACCACATTTTCCTAATTTAACTGTCTACTTTTCACAGCAATATAACATTGCATTACTGTCCGCCTCCGTAACGACAGTAATTAACGAATTGATAATTACTACCTATAATTTAACCCAAGAAAGCGTAATTAACTTAGGCGAAAGTTGAATCCGAGTAAGGAAAGTTTCCGTTCGATGGGATAATTTATGTGCATTATCCACGTGCATCCTGCACCTGTGATGTAAAAGTTTTGCTTATGCAATCGACAGGAATGCCGAGTGTACGATAAACGATTAGCGATTTTTGAGATTAAAGTTGCACGACTGCTTGAAGCGTGGCTAAGATTTATCTGTTGATTAGAAACCATTTTTAAGACGCAATGTTTATCTACGGTATTGTTTTATATCGTTTGCTACCAAGTGCGTTTATTTCTTGGATTGTTGTTTCGCTGGGTATTTTGGAAAAGTACGGAACACTGTAAATGCTTTCATCGGTAAACTTGAAATGGGAATGTCCCAATTTAAATGGACATAAAAATCCAAAATATTTGTTCAGATGATGACACACTCGATTACTGTTCTAATAGCCGTTGTTTGTACAAATCGAGGCCGTACTCTCTTTCAACAGAAACGTCGAACGTCATGGCGTGATACGAAGGTAACCAGGTTCGTGGAAGTAAAAAAATTCACCTAGGAATCCCCGAATAATTTCGGAACGTGTTTACGAAACCTGCCTAGCAAGTGTAATAGTACTATGAGGGTCATAGACTCACAGAAAACCCCGAATGACTCACACGATACACATTCGTAAACGTACTTTCACTCGAGGTTGACGTCCTCGGTTTGCCCAAAAAATCCCCGAGCACCTTCGTCATCGTGCTTTCGTTCCGGAATTCTTAGCCCAAATCCGAGCAAATACGACTCTATCGGTCAAAGATAGCCGCGCACGAAGCGAAACTTTCCATGCAACGTGACAGTTTCCACACACGCGGAATGAACACGCGTCCAAGATGATGCACGGTGGCGCTAAGTTCCTCCGATGAGTCTTCCTTTCCGCCGTAAAAACGAGAAAAACGAAAACATTCCGCTCGATAAATCATCGTCTCGATTGATCGCTAATAATAATTCGATCGTCTGCCGCGGATGAACCGCGTGGACACAAAAGCCACGATTACATTGTTACGGGCCAGCGAAACGAGATAACAGGGTCGATCGCGTTCAATTGAACGACGATTTTCTCATTCAGATCACATTCAATTGCGTGACCCCGCTCGTACGAGCGATTGTTCGACAAACGATCCGTGGCCGTCAACGACAGGACCTGGCCATTTTTCTTTTGACTCCTTTTCGTTTATGGTTTGTCTATCTACTTCGTGAACTGAATCATTGATGAAGTTAGATGAGAGCAAGATGGATATAATGTAGAAGGATGTAGAGGACAGAGAGTTGGAATAGTAATATTTGGCTGTGTAACATGTGGAGATTATATGTGGATGTGATACGAGGATAGTGGGTAGGGATTTCAGGAGTAGAGGTGAGGCATGTGGAGAACGCATGGAGATCGAGCATGTGAGGATCTATCGAGTAGAGATCAATGTGTAGAAATACAAAGCGCTGGAATTTGCAGCGTGGAGATAACGCATGGGGATTCGATCCGTGGGAATATGGTGCGTGGAGTAGCGACGCGTAGAAATACGAAGCGTGGAAATACAGTGCGTGGAGTTCCAGCGCGTGGAATTACCACGCATGGAGTTTCAGCGCGTGGAGATCCAGCGCGTAGAGTTCCAGCGCGTGGAATTACCAAGCGTGGAGTTCCAGCGCGTTGAATTACCAAGCGTGGAGTTCCAGCGCGTGGAATTACCAAGCGTGGAGTTCCAGCGCGTGGAGTTCCAACGCGTGGAGTACCAGCGCGTGGAATTACCAAGCGTGGAGTTCCAGCGCGTGGAATTACCACGCGTGGAATTACCAAGCGTGGAGTTCCAGCGCGTGGAGTTCCAGCGCGTGAAGTTCCAGCGCGTGGAATTACCAAGCGTGGAGTACCAGGGCGTGGAATTACCAAGCGTGGAGTTCCAGCGCGTGGAGTTCCAGCGCGTGAAGTTCCAGCGCGTGGAATTACCAAGCGTGGAGTTCCAGCGCGTGGAATTACCACGCGTGGAATTACCAAGCGTGGAGTTCCAGCGCGTGGAATTATCACGCGTGGAGTTCCAGCGCGTGGAATTACCATGCGTGGAAATCCAACGCGTAGATATTCAGTGCGTGGAACTCGAACGCGTAGATATCCAGCGCGTCGGAATCCAACGCGTGGAAATCCGACGCTTGAGAATCCAACGCGTGGAAATTGAAAGCGTGGAAGTCCAACGCGTAGAAATTAAACGCGTGAAACTCCAGCGCGTAAATATCCAGCGTGTAGATATCCAACATGTCGCTATCCAACGTAGAAATCCAACGTACCAATTCACCGTCGTAATCTGTTAAAACAATTTACAGTAATTGTTCGTGTAAATCCACCTCACACAGCAATCTAATGAATCGCAAGTCCCACGCGGTTCAACGAAATGTTTGTCAGTCAAGTATGATGGAAGTTGATGGATTAATCGCTCGAATAGATAATTGCATATTAAAAAGCTTGCCCCCAGCGAAATACGTGCATCAATTAATTCCGAGTTATTATTCGATTGAATTGTTGATGCAAGGTTTCTTATTGAACGACGCCTCATGCACCATAAACTCCGTCCTACCCATCGTGCAATCAAGATTGTCCTGAAACTTTCATCGGAATTTTCTACTTCAACTTTCTCAATTCGTGCAACTTTTCTCGTTAAAACCGATATGATTTTCAATTGCTCCCGAGAACGAAGACACGATTTTTCATTTTCTTCTTGCAAACTTCGGTAGCATAAAAATTAATGAAGTAAGCTTTTTAATGGTAACTAGTTCAAATATTGACTGTGCCTCGCAAACACTGCGGTCTCGATATCGCTGTAATCTTTCGATTACGTCTCTCAAGATAAACTTTGCTAATCTACTTTCGCTTCTTTTCAATTTCCTTTAATTAATAAAATATTAATTATCGATAGTTGCGAAAATCAACAGCAGGAATTTCTTTTAATTTTCTTTAATTAATAAAATGTTAATTATCTATAGTTGCAAAAATCAGCAGCAGGAATTTCTTTTAATTTTCTTTAATTAATAAAATGTTAGTTATCTATAGTTGTAAAAATCAATAGCATGAATTTCTTTTTAATTTCCTTTAATTAATAAAACGTTAATTCTCAACACTTGCAAAAATCAACAGCAGAAAGTTGACAATGTCAAAGCAGAATTATGACGGACATTGTTATGTTAAATATGTTTACTTTGTCCGCCAGTGCGGAGTATGTTATGTTAAGAAGCAGAACTAGTTTTACAACAAGGTAAATCTTTATGCAAATCTGAAACGAGGACCGCGCATAAGCGGCTGAATCTACGGATTTGCTTGTTGCCTCGGTAAATAGTTTAGCATAATTAACTCCGAATCGTGTTTATTAAGGTGACTAAGGACTACTAATTACCTGGAAAATGCAGCGGCACTTCAATAGTGTGTTCCCCGGGAACTTGGTTGGAAAATGTAAATATCAAATCGAGATAAGACACAATGTTTCCATTAGATGCAGATATAGAATCATCTTCTGGGACGAGTCATGTAATATACATGCACTTAATTATCATTTTTAAATTCTAATCAGTTGAGGGAATTAGTTGAGGGAATAAAGCAAGGTTTCAGTGTGGAGGAATCATTTGAGAAATTATTAAAAATCGGACATGTTGGAGTGAGTCAGTATAGTCTGTTTGGAAGAAGTACTTTTATAATCAAGATGTAAAATTGTTAGTATATGCGAAATTTCCAAATTTCCAATTCTAACAATTCTAAAATTGACAAATTAATAAATTTCTAAATGTGCAAACCTTCCAATACCATAACTCCCAAATTTTCAATTCATCCAAGTCTGAAATTGACAAATTAATAAATTTCTAAATGTGCAAACCTTCCAATACCATAATCCCAAAATTTCCAATTCTTCCAACTGTAAGATTTCTACTTTCTCAGATCTTCCAGTTTCAAAATCATCAAATTCTCAAATCTCCAAATTCCCAAATATCAATATCCAACGCATTAATATCCAGCGCGTGGAAATCCAACGCGTAGATATCCAGCGCGTCAGAATCCAAAGTAATAATATTCCACGCTTGAGAATCCAACGCGTAGATATTCCACGCTTGAGAATCCAACGCGTAGATATTCCACGCGTAGATATCCAACGCGTAGATATTCCACGCTTGAGAATCCAACGCGTAGATATTCCACGCGTAGATATCCAGCGCGTGGAAATCCAACGCGTAGATATTCAACGCGTAGATATCCAGCGCGTGAGAATCCAACGCGTAGATATTCCACGCTTGAGAATTCAACGCGTAGATATTCCACGCTTGAGAATCCACCGCGTAGATACTCAACGCGTAGATATCCAACGCGTGGAAATCCAACGCGTAGATATCCAACGCGTGGAAATCCAACGCGTAGATATCCAGCGCGTGGAAATCCAACGCGTAGATATCCAGCGCGTGGAAATCCAACGCGTAGATATCCAGTGCGTGGAAATCCAACGCATCCCAATTCCCAAATTCCCAAATTCCCAAATCCCTCAACTTCCAAATTTCCCAATTCTAAAAACCCGCCCTTTCTCCATTCCCAAATTCCTAAATCCCCAAATTCTACTCCAAATGAATCATCCTCTTCCTAAAACCACACAAACTCAATTGAAACCACTTTCTGCTCTTTTTCAATCCCACAAAAAGAATCTGCAGGGTCAAAAGTAAACTCTACCGTACGAAACCATAATTCAAACATTACGTCCGACAATTAGCATTGCATATGACTCGCGTCACACGTCCACATAATAAATGCATTTCGCATTTCGCTGTGACTGCAGATCAACTTTCAATTCCATACAGACTCTTCCTTCATCGAGGATCTTTATCGAAGATCAATAAGAATCCTAACAAAGGGTTCTACATTTTTTTTCTGCTTCATTATTTGAAGAACCTGAAGATGGCAGGAGCTTAATCCTCTGTATCCTTTCTCATGTGTGTACTGCCACCTCCAGAGTTTCCTGCTTGTGGACAGTGAACCCCGACCGTGTCATCGTCGATGAATCGTGAGTATAAATATCCCAACCATTTTCCTCGAGACAACGTCGCTCTTTCGAATCGATCGGTCGAGATACTTGAACGTTGTGTGACGTCGAATCGCGAATTTGTGTGGCGTGCATTGTTCCGCGATCGTCGCACGCGATTATTGCGGATTCTTTGTCTCCAGACTTAGGTTGGTAGGTTCTACGCTGTGACTTATCGTAATACGCACTAATGGTCCGACGGGGTCTGAACGACAGGGGTCGAATTGAAAAACAGATTGAATAGACACCTCTCTTTTGGGCGATGGGTCGTTAATCAGAAAACTTGCTATCTCCAGACAATTTTATCTCGAGTGTTCAGACGTCAGTTATGTGGACGTCACTCATGTGGAGCTTCACAAATTTGAATAACGATACATGCTGTTGTTTCTGCATTTAGCTGTTGTAAATCGGTCAGTTATTGTTGTTAACATATGTCAATACAATACAATTTAACATATGTGGTATAATACAATTTTGGTACGGTTTTATTTATTTATTGTTTTGTGTATGTTTTTATTGGTGAACCTGAGTGACAATTACAGATATTTTGTTTTATATATTTAATAGTTTTGACAATTATATTGCAATTTGTAAAAACTTTACAATTTGTAAAACAGAACAGTATTACAATTTGTAAAAATCTTTAAATCTTAAACTAAATTGAAGTTCAAATAAGTACACTGTTGGACAGGATGCAAGACCGAGATCTGTTAACAGAAGAATTAAAGCAATCACCGTTGATAAATTAAAATGAATACAAAAACCTGACATCTATATAATTTTACGGACGATAAAATGTCATAAAACTGTTCATGTCAACTTAGTATCAATAAAATAAATTACTCGTGGCGCAGCTTCACATACGTACATTATCTTGGGAGAAATGTTTATCTTTGGAAGACGTTGCAAAACGAGAGATATGTACATTCACGAATGAATGTTGTATCGTTTGCAGTATCTTCTTAAATTAACGTTATCACGTGCCACTTGTTATAAATAAATTTGACAGAGATCAGTGTGAGCCTGGGACTGATTGGGACGTCTGTCAGACGTTGTTGGAACAAGTGAAGAGACGTTCAGAAATTTAGAATGTCTGGATGAATCGGATGTTGATATGTAGGTTGATATGATATTTACGTGTTGGATGGCTACGTGTTTGAGTTGTGTCGTGGGAATTTTGGGTGAGAATTTTAAGTTATTGAGAATTTTAAGGTTTAGAAATTTGGGTGAGTGAGGAGTTGCAAATTTTGGGGTATGGCAAGGTGGATTTTGGGAATTTGGTTAGGTCGAAAATTGGAGTTTGAGGAGTTTCTCAGGTGGAAATTTAATATTTGGAGATTTTGTCAGGTGCAAATTTAACATTTGAGGATTTGGTCACATAGAAATTTGCCATTTGAGGATTTGGTCAGCTGGAAATTTAAGTTTTGAGGATTTGGTCAGATAGAAATTTAAGATTTGAGGATTTGGTCACACAGAAACTTGGCATTTGAGGATTTTGTCAGGTGGAAATTTAATATTTGAGGATTTTGTCAGGTGCAAATTTAACATTTGAGGATTTGGTCGCATAGAAATTTGCCATTTGAGGATTTGGTCAGCTGGAAATTTAAGTTTTGAGGATTTGGTCAGATAGAAATTTAAGATTTGAGGATTTGGTCACATAGAAACTTGGCATTTGAGGATTTTGTCAGGTGGAAATTTAATATTTGAAGGTCTGGTCAGGTGGAAATTTAAGTTTTGAGGATTAGGTCACATAGAAATTTGCAATTTGTGTATTCAGTCATGTAGTAACTTAGAACCTGAAGATTTGTTCAAGTAGAAGTTTAGAATTCAACGATTTGTTCAGATAGAAAATTACAATTTGAGAATTTTGCTCAGACAGAAACTTGAAACCTAGAGCTCATCGATCAACATTGATCCAGCAACGATCACATAAAAATTAATTAATTTGAAGATTTGCAAACGTAAGAACCCATGAATTTGAAAATTCAAAAACACCCAAACCTCAAACCTATAAATTCGCAATTTCATCATTCTGTCATCCACAACCCAAACTCCAGAATTTGGAATTTAAACTTTATTACAAACAAACTCCAAAACAATGAACAATCAATCTGCTCTGTCTGGCCCCTCAGTACCACTTAATCTCTCTTCCAAAACAGTTATCACCTGATACCACAAATTCATTCTCTCTAACAACAAAAGACTAAAAAACATACTAAATCAGATACGAAATAGCTAACTATAAATCTTAATCCATTTTCGAGTGTGGCTCACCTCGAAAAGCCGATAATTGGAATTTAATTCTTGATCAGCACTCGAGTCGTCCCGTTATCAAGGGCCAACTGAAACAAACACTCCCCGGACGATTGTAAGATGTCCGAAGAGGGGGTCATGTACACACAGATACGTGCAAATACATTCTCGAAGAAAATACGTATTCGCGTTATATAACGAATAATCGAGGACCTATATACAGCTGTTTCTTAAAGAAAAGACCATTTTAGCAAAGTGCGCGGTTCTTGCCGGTAAGTGTTCCTTTTTTATCTGCCATTTTCTTTCGGTGAAATTTCATCGATTTCGTGTTATCCTGCACGAGTGAATAGATTATCGACAACTATCGTGTCGTCATCGGGGTACAGTTCCAAGTGAGACGGTGGGAGACCACTTAGACAAGGGTTTATCGTTTCCTCGAGAGTTTTAGATTTGACGAAAAATCGGATTCACTGGGGAAATTTACTCGAGAGGATAACTCGTGATCGACGATAACAGCTTCGAACTCTTATCGGAAATAAAGGGTCGATCATGTCGAGGGTGGATTTTTCTAAAGAAGAAAAATGCCGCCAGCTTATTTTTCGGGGCGATTCTTTATTTTATTACGATGGATTTATGTGAATATTTTAGTTTTTGTCTGCGAAATATTCCTTTACGGATTTTTTATTTTTGTAATTTGTTGAGAGTGATGGTTTGATTGTGTGTTTTTTCTCGGAGACTCTACTCTTGAGGACGCTATTATAAATTGACAAATTGGGAGTCAAAAGTGCCTTTTTTCTAGATTTCTCAACTTCTACATTTCCAAATTTCCAAATTTCCAAATTTCCAAATTTCCAAATTCCCAAGTTTCCAAATTCCCAAATTTCTAAATTTCCAAGTTCCTAAATCCCCCAATTCCCAAATTTGCAATTTTTTAAATTTCCAAATTTCCAAATTCCTAAATCCACCAATTTCCAAATTTCCAAATTCCTAAATCCACCAATTTCCAAATTTCCAAATTCCTAAATCCACCAATTTCCAAATTTCCAAATTCCTAAATCCACCAATTTCCAAATTTCCAAATTCCTAAATCCACCAATTTCCAAATTTCCAAATTTCCAAACTTCCCAATTCCCAAATTTCCCAATTCCCAAATTTCCTAATTCCCAAATTTCCCAATTCCCAAATTCCCAAATTCCCAAATCTCCCAATTCCTAAATTTGTCAATTCTCATTTTCCTCAAAGTCCCAATTCCCTCAAATTCCCAACTCATCCAACTCCCAAATTTCTACACCTTCCACATAACTCCAAATAAAAAATTGAAACCACCTCACCTTCCTATTTCATGCAACGTGAAAATTAATCACTAATTCCATACACAGGAATGTTATCGATATTCTCAGAGTCGCGAGTGTTTTAGGAAAGAGCTAGTATGAATAATAAATCCTCAGAAATGTATCGAGTTGTGAAATTTTAGGGCCGGTAGTGGCTCTCGTCACGTTCATTGCTGATAATATGTGTGGATTATTCGAAGGAAGTAGATTACGTGGGACGAGGAGATCCAGGATCGACGTTCCTGGGTCGTCACGTCATCAGAAGTCTGTTCTTCTTGCGATCTGTGACGTGTTACACGTAATTTATCGCATATGTAGCTTCTTATTTTTTTGTCTTTCGTGTTACGTGTACTTTGAGGTGACGTATCAAACTTTTTTTTTCGTAGACATAAATTATTCTTCTTGTATTATGCAGTGCAGGTTCATTTTTGATGTACATAGTTATGTATGAATTAGTAAATAATAAGGAATTGTATCAGGAAGTTCAAAAATTTCTTTATATTTAAAAATGTTGAAATTCCAAATTTTCAAACTTTGGAAGTGCAAATCTGAAAGGCTGAATTTGAAAGTCTAAATCTTTCGAATTAATAATTTTCTAATTTCTCAATTTTTGCAAATTTTATATTTGCAAGTCTGAATCCTCTATTTATAAATTTTTAAATTAGTACATTTTTAATTTTCTAAATTTTCAGAATCTTAAATTTTCAAATTTCCAAATCTTCCAATTTCACAATCCCCAAATTCCTAAACTTGCAATTCCAAAATCATCAAATTCCCAAACTTGCAATTCCAAAATCTCCAAATTCCCAAACTTGCAATTCCAAAATCCCGAAATTCTCAAGCTTGCAATTCCAAAATCCCAAAATTCTCAAGCTTGCAATTCCAAAATTCCCAAATTCTCAAGCGTGCAATTCCAAAATCCCAAAATTCTCAAGCTTGCAATTCCAAAATTCCCAAATTTCAAAAGCGTGCAATTCCAAAATTCCCAAATTTCAAAAGCGTGCAATTCCAAAACCCTCAAATTTCAAAGCTTGCAATTCCAAAATTCCCAATTTCCAAAGCTTGCAATTCCAGAACCCCCAAATTTTAAAGATTGCAATTCCAAAATCCCCAAATTCCAAAGCTTGAAATTCCAAAATATTCAACTTCCAAAGCTTGCAATTCCAAAATCCTCAAATCTCTAAACTTGCAATTCCAAAGCCCCCAAATTCTCAAGCCCGCAATTCCAAGATCCCCAAATTCCAAAGCTTGCAATTCCAAAAACCCCAAATTCCCAAACTTGCAATTCCAAAATCCCCAAATTCCCAAATATCCCTACTCTAAAATCTCTAAATTCCCAAATTTCCCAACTCTAAAATTCCCAAATTCTTAAATCTTCCATTTCCCAAAACTGCCATCTCCCAAATCTCCCTTCTCCCAAATCTCCCTTCTCCCAAATCTCCCATCTCCCAAAATCTATCAACTCCTAAACCTCCCCCTCAAAATTTCATAACCTAAAATTTCACACTTCCCCAATCCCAAAATTACAAAACCAAAATCCCAAAGTTCAGTCCAAAAAAATATTCACTCCGTCAACACTTTTATCAGTATTGAAAATTTTCGTCTCCTACACTGTTCCAACCTCGTCTTTATTTTTGTTTTGTTCGCTCCATCTTGCCTCCTACTCAATTACTCCAAAATGTTCGCCGCGACGCTTTCCACCTCACTGACATTTATCGACAGTGAAATTCACCGAAACACGAATAGAAAACACGAAAAAGGTAGAAAACGGTAGAAAGTTTATCATCAACGATGTACACGTCGGAAGAATCTGTTTTCGTGTCCGTTTCAGGTTTTCCCCCCGGAACTTTCTGTCTACCAGGAAAGTTTCAATTACTCTTCCACGTCTCTTTTTATACCCACGAAAAGAATCCGGCTTCAAGGTTTTTCGAAATCTGAACAAACACTACGTCACTTTAAGACTTACTCATCTGCATAAAAGCATTTCGTGCAGGTTGTTAATTAAAAGATATCTCAGCTGTTAACATGCACTTTCCGATAATTTTCTACGTAAGAGATGTTATCAGACATTTCGATAATTAAATTGAGTGTTGATTTTAGAGTACTCGAAAGTCAGATAAATTTACGCGAAGTTTTACGCAGCTGCGAATTTCCACGCGAATATTTCTTTCGAGAGTCCTCGTTGCTCCCAGCTTTTTTAAATGTTCGCCGTCTTTGTCTTATCGGGTGATAAGATTCCTTCGGCGAGTGATAGTGACCGACAAATAAGAGACTCTTGAACCGCAGATAATTAATCTATTTGCGAAATTCTTTTGGAATTCCCAGCTTTTACTGTTCGATAAATTTCTTAAAACAAGGATTTGATTTTAGTTTCATTCCTTTCCATAAACCCAATAAATGGGAAATAATTCGAGAACGACTGGAACGAATGTTTGAAAATGAACGTATAAATAATTTATCTGTGCGAGACCGTTTGACGTATCGAAGTTCGATACTTTATCACAGATTCGATAACAATTTACGTTTCTGTGAAAGATAAAGCCATTTCGCGATTTCAAAGATATTGATCGAGTTTGATTTTCAATTAAGATTCGATCAGAGCTCTCCGATAATAATCAAACGCTATCGAGTAGTAAGTAAACGTCTTGCAGACGAAATACTCGAAAAACCTCCTACTATTAAAGATAAGTCCGTCTGAAAAATGTCCTCGTCCATTGTTTAGTTTCATAAAAAACATGTTTATCCACAAATTGATCGAGAGATTCGAAAAAGGAGACGCGTGATGTAATACCTGTGGAAAACGATCGATATAGCATCGCAATACTTATCTCGTAAGCAGCTATTGCAATAGAATCGATGTTTGTTTTTAAGCTTCAACAACTGTCAAGGTTTCCTACGATCAAATACTCATTAGCTGTTGTTCTAAGAACAAAGACTTTATTAAGACATTATCTGTAATTTGCAGATGTGGATCTGGACTATTCACTTGTAAATTGCTAATTAATTAAAATTGCTATGGTTAGTATTAGATGATAAGGGGAAGCTTTGTTGTATCATGGAATTGTAGGAAGCTTAGAAAATTGTAGTGACAATTGGCGATTTTGATCGAGTGGGGATATTGCGCGTGACTGCTTTTACTGGGTGGGGTAGTCATTGTTAATGCGTGGGATTTTCGACGCGGGGAATTTATGGTAAATGGGGATTTATTTGTGGAGGTAGAATGCGTAGAATTGTGGAGCGTTGAAATATAGGGTGCGAGATTATGGAGCGTGGAATTATGACGCGTGATGGTATGGCGCGTGAGATTACGGCGCGTGAAGGTACGGTGCGTAGAATTATGGCGCGTGGGAGTACGACGCGTGAAATTAGGGCGCGTGGGAGTACGACGCGTGAGATTAGGACGCGTGAGGTTACGGTGCGTGGAATAACCACGCGTGGGAGTACGGCGCATGGAACTTTCGACGCGTCGAATTACCACGCGTGGAGATACCAACGCATCGAATTACCACGCGTGGAGATACCAACGCATCGAATTACCATGCGTGGAAATAGTAACGCGTCGAATTACCACGTGTGGAGATAGTAACGCGTTGAATTACCACGCGTGGAGATAGTAACGCATCAAATTACCACGCGTGGAGATAGTAAAGCGTCGAATTACCACGCGTGGAAATAGTAACGCATCGAATTACCACGCGTGGAAATACTAACGCATCGAATTACTACGCGTGGAAATTTTAACGCGTTGAATTACCACGCGTGGAATTACGACGCGTGGAGTTAGTAACGCGTCGAATTACCACGCGTGGAAATAGTAACGCGTCGAATCACCACGCGTAGAATTACAACGCATGGAATTGCGACGCGTGGAATTACGACGCATTTTCCAAACCCAAAATCACAACCTTTCCTCCATCACACACTGACGCAAGTAACAAAACGTTCCTCCCATTGTTCCACATATTCTCACATTAAACAAACAATAACTCACTGCAGACTTTGATCGAAAAACAGCTTCCGCTTTTAAGTTGCTCCAATAGTACTCCCGCCGTATTTTGATTGACGTAGCCTTCGGGTAATACCGGGATTCCAGAAATCAATTAACTCGACACGTTGTGAATGAAAATTACACCAACGCGCAGCTTCCTTTCTTTTTAAATTCTTACAGAATTTTATTAAGGATCGAGTACTTGAAATCCTCATTTTATTGAAGCTTACGGATGAACCTCCTTTTTTTGTTAAAACCAATCAGACCGAGAAGAATTACGTTTTAATAAGTTCTTGAAAAATTGAATAATTTGTAGGTTTTATACGGAAAGAAGATTTCGTATTCGAGTCTTGTTTAAATTCTTTCGAACTTTGATACGGTGAGCAATATTTTATGTTAGAAGAAGCTTGTTTCTTTTTTCTTGGAATTATTACAAAAGATTTTTAACTTAGTCGGAATGTTTCTTTTGTACGATTGAGCTACATCTGTGCAAATATTCTAAAGCAAAGAGCGATGCAGTCGGTCTGCGTTTCCGGTAATTTGAAACACTTGTGGTCATTGATTTAATGAAACATCGAAATGTTTTACGATACGTGTCGGGTGATGTGTGTTGGACAGATGACTTCAGGTTTTTGGAATTTGAGGATTTTAGAATTTGGAGATTCGACGCTTAAATTTACAGCGCATGGAACTCTCGACGCGTAGATTTAAGGCGCATCGAATTACTATGGGTGGAGATACTAACGCATCGAATTACCATGGGTAGAGATATTGACGCGTCGAATTACCACGCGTGGAGATACTGACGCGTCGAATTACCACGCGTGGAGATACTAACGCATCGAATTACCACGCGTGGAAATACTAACGCATCGAATTACCATGCGTGGAGATAATAACGCATCGAATTACCACGCGTGGAGATATTGACGCGTCGAATTACCACGCGTGGAGATAGTAACGCATCGAATTACCACGCGTGGAGATACTGACGCGTCGATTTACCACGCGTGGAGATAGTAACGCGTCGAATTACCACGCGTGGAGATACTGACGCGTCGATTTACCACGCGTGGAGATAGTAACGCGTCGAATTACCACGCGTGGAGATAGTAACGCGTCGAATTACCACGCGTGGAGATACTAACGCATCGAATTACCACGCGTGGAAATACTAACGCATCGAATTACCACGCGTGGAGATACTAACGCATCGAATTACCACGCGTGGATATCCTAACGCATCGAATTACCACGCGTGGATATCCTAACGCATCGAATTACCATGCGTGGAGATACTGACGCATCGAATTACCACGCGTGGATATCCTAACGCATCGAATTACAACGCGTGGATTTATGACGCGTAAAATTACAATGAATAGAATTTCGGCGCGTGGAATTCCAACACGTATAAATCAATAAAACATTTATTAGAACTGCATCTTCAAGTATCAAAATGTTGATATTAATGACGACGATTACTTGCAAGTTCCAATATGAAAAGGTCGTGCATATCTCCATTAAGTAGTTGACCAATTACTTCAAGTACCTTTAATCTCCCCCGATAATCAATCATAATACGGAAAATTTTACGCGGTTATCGAAAGAATCAATAAACGGAAACGTAATATAAGACATAAAAGAGTACCGTAATATTGAAAAGATGACTGAAGTAGAATTTGATCCGCCATTGAACTTCAATATCAGGCAATAAAGACATCGATACGTCCGTCGAGTGCAATCCATCTTCTTTTTCACACGTGTACCCGTGTCAGAAGTTCGAGTTTTATCGCGTCTTTATTACGAGTCAATGTTGGACCCGTAATATGAAGAATTAAATCGACGACCCGAACGATACACCCTTCTTTTATTTACCACCCCTGGCTGAGAAAAATCAATACTCTTGCGAAAGGGATGCTGCCCGCACACGTGTGCCAACAGGATTACCTTCAGACAGAAGGGATTCGGGAAGATCCGACCAACAACGTTATATTTTCTGGCTGGGATTTTTTAGGGGATGAAGGGACTTTTTTCGGGTTGGATTCATTTGATACTACCCGGGGATGATATGGTACAAACATTGTGTGGTAAACATGGACTTTTTTGGGACTGTTTACGTATGAAATTTAATCATTTTCGAAAAGTTAAATATTTTTTAAATTGATAGCTGGTGTGCAATGTACACTTATTCTAAAATTGAAAATGAAGTTGCAAAATAAATTAACGAATGATTAAACATAAATTATTGTAGACATTGATTCTTTATCTTCATGAAAAGATTCTAAGAAAATTGTTTTAATAAATTTTGTAAGACAAAATGAAAATTGTATTTTGAACCAGTAGACATTTTGACATTTAACATTTAGACACATAAAAATGTTCTATAACCAATTATAAAGATCAATAATTTATATCAACATTCGAATGTTCCACATTGGCAAATATTTCCAGCTAGGACTATCGATTTTCACATTAGTCTTGCAACAAAAGGAAAATTTATTCCGATTAGAATCGTTCTACATTGTATCTTGACGAATGAGTTCCTGGGAAGTACAGTTCTGTTATCATCGGTTTCCCTTCGAACGGTTTCCTTGGGGAAAACATTCATAGAAATATATTTTACCCTTCCAACTGTTGGGAGATAAAAGTCTGTCAGAACGCTTAAACGAAGTGCTTTAGATCTTGCGTATCAAACTTGCGGATGTAGAAGTTCTGGATAAGAAGGGACAGACTGGAAATCGAATTCTTGTGGTAAATGTGATAGGTAGATTTAGTGTCGTGGAAGATTTTCGTAGTTGCAAGTTTTTAGATTTGGAAGGGTTCAGGGTTAAATTTTAAGGTGGAAGTTTGGGACTTAGGGAATTCGGGGATGTGAGATAAGAGGAATATGTTGACATAAGAGGAATTTGGGACGTAGGAAATTGAGGACCATAGAGATTAAGGTTCATAGGAATTCGGGAATTTGAGAAATTGGAGACCTGAAAAATTTAAAGTCTGCAAAATTTTGAAATTTGAGAATTTGGATACTATGCTCATTTGAGAATACAGTAATTGGAAACTTAAGAGATTTGCAATTTAGAGAATTTCAAACTTCATGTTGTTATTAATATATTGAGAACTTTGGGTTCAGAGTTGTGAAAATTCAAGAACTTCAAAATTCCATGAATTATAATTTAATAACTTGAATTTGACTATTTGAGACCAGAAGAATTTTCTTCTATATATGTATTATTCAAATCGTTTCTTATTAAAGAGCAGTAATAGTAGGCCTCTGCGGGTTGTTCGTCCCTGACCTTTGGTACTCCAACCCCTTCATCTTCCCACTCCACACTGCACCCTTTGAAAATTGATTTTCACTTACTTAACCCTCGGAGGCAATTCGTATTGAAAAATACTACTGCAAACATTAATAAAATAATATTATAGTCAAGTAGACTGATGTCACAGATGTATGATGGTTTGGTAGTTCAAAGTTCCAAAGGGATTTGGAAATTATTGTATTGGAAGCTATTGTATTTATCAAAATGCAAAGCTAGCTAGATTTAAGTCTCTTCTATTATCCTAATATTTTATTATTCTAATTAGAACAAAGTTAGAAGATTTAAAGATTTAACTCTCTAAAAAAATTAAAATTTGTTAGAATCCAAAACAGGTGATTTGAGTCTCCTCTGTGATCCTAATCCTTTATCATCCTGATTAAAATAAAATTAGAAACTATTTCATTTTGCAAAATCCAAAGCAGGTGACTTGGATCTCCTCTATTATCCTAATCCTTTATTATCTTAATTAGAACAAAGTTAGATTTAAAGATTTATCTTTCTACAAAAGTTAAAATTTGTTAGAATCCAAAGCAGGTGATTTGGCTCTTCTCTATTAATCTAATCCTTCATCATTCTAATTAGAACAAAATTACAAACTATTCCATTTTTCAAAATCCAAATGGTTGATTTGAGTCTTTTCTATCAACCTAATCCTTTATCATCTTCTTATTAACCTAATTCTCTATCATTCTAATCCTTTATCATCCAAATCTATTCCTCTATGAACCTAACCTAACCTATCCTCCTAAAGAAATCGTCTCTCCTATCCTCTCCATACAAATTCCTCCTCCAAAATGTCCTCAGCGTACTCAGAACGCCACTCAAATCATCTTCCATCTCATCATCCTCTCACCGTCACAAACCGCGAACCCTAATTCCTGAATGAATCGATCTACGATCGTCGCTGACCTTGACACTATCGTTGCAGGGTCGAGGACTTGACGGTCGTTGCATTTTGAACGGAAGAGGAGTAGAGGTACAAGTTCGTAGCCAGTAGAACGAATCGGCGTTGTTCGTAAAAGTAGAAGGGAGAGGAGGTCAGCCGTTTATCGAGCGAGCTTAGCGAGTTAACGAGCAACAGAGATAAAACGAGAGAGGGAGAGCGAGAAATGGCCCCCACCTACAGCCCAGAGGAAATAGAGGGGCGCTCGTATAAGTATGTCTACAGCCCTGTACCAGTGAGTTCCTCTTCAGCAGTGTACGATTCAGCCACCCTTGGAAAACAGCCCGAGATCGGTGCCGGTTCAACGAGCTATCGTGTATCTAACGGTGTACAAGACAAGTGTCGTGCCTCTGAAATGACGGAAAAGGGCTCGACGTTCCTGCAGTACGTCGCTGCGGCGGCAGGTAAGGTTACCCCATTTTATTGCATACCTTCGGAGTCATGGGATGTCAGTTCTCACCATGTGACCATGCTTCTTCACTTTTTTATTTGTACGAGTACTTTTATTATAAGTTGCTTTTTTTATTAGACACTGGGGTTTTACGTGGAATTAGACATAGTATTGAATTCAATAAGTGTTGGTGACTCTATTTGTGGAAATTTAACCAAGTACACTTAGGGTATAGTATTTATTAGATATAGGGTGTTGAATTCAATAATTAAGTGTTGCTCACTTTATTTGTGGAAGTTTAAAGAAGTACATTTAGGGTATAGTGTTTGTAATTGAGTTTCTTGCTGACTTTATTTATAGAAGTTTAAAGAAGTACACTTAGGGTATAGTGTTTGTAATTAAGTTTCTTGCTGACTTTATTTGTGGAAGTTTAAAGAAGTACACTTAGGTATAGTCTTTGTAATTGAGTTTCTTGCTGACTTTATTTGTGGAAGTTTAAAGAAGTACACTTAGGGTGTAGTATTTGTAATTGAGTTTGTTGCTGACTTTATTTATGGAAGTTTAAAGAAGTACACTTAGGGTATAGTGTTTGTAATTAAGTTTCTTGCTGACTTTATTTGTGGAAGTTTAATTTGTTAGGTTTACTGACGTTTATAAGTTAAGTCAATTTACAGTTTGTTCATTTAAGTCAATCTACAATTTATTCATTTAAATTTGACTTATAGTTTATTCATTTAAAATTGATTTACAGTTTATTCATTTAAGTTTGACTTACAGTTTATTCATTTAAGTTTGACTTACAGTTTATTCATTTAAGTTTGACTTAAAGTTTATTCATTTAAGTTTGATTTACAATTTATTCATCTAAATTTGACTTACAATTTATTCATCTAAATTTGACTTACAATTTACTCACTTAAATTTGACTTACAATTTACTCACTTAAATTTGACTTACAATTTATTTGAATTCTTTAAAGTGTTATTCAAGATTTTTTATTAAAGTCCAACAAGTGTAAATAGTCTGTGAATTTCTTTTTTGTTTTGAAACTGAACTGCAACAAAAAGGGTGAAGCTTGCCATAGTGGACATTATAATTATTTATCATATTATAAACATCTTCAGAACTTCCTTATTTAATCACACGTTTAAAATAAATAGAACATAATTATAAAATAAAATAAAATCAAATAATTTTTTTTGTGAACTTGAAATCAACCCCTCAGTGTAGTAGATCATTTAGTCCCCTGTTTCATTTACATTCAATTAATTTAAACGTTTAAATATTTAATAATTAACGTGAATTAATAAGAAACTCAATTATATAATAAAAGATTATCAGAACAAGTACGTCCTATGACTTCTGAATAGGCGTGCATTTCCTCAAACTGAGAAGTCACATGCAACGTTAAAAAATATCAATTTATCTCTGAATATGAATTGAGTTACGTGGAAAGGAAAAGAAAACAGTTTAAGTAAACAGCACGTTTACTGATAATTAAGAGTAAATTCGAATGTGAATCAACGTTAAATTATTTACTGGTGTAATTGGAATAAAACTTTCATTTAATAATTTAGTGAGGAGGGAAAATGTTTTCTATAGTTGTTCGTGAATCGAGTTAGGGAAACAGTGGATTTGGTGAACCCTAACTTGAAAGGCCTTTTTTTACTGCAGCTACCGGTTTTGGGGTTGTTTTATTTGGGTGACCATTAGAGCAGCATATTCTTTCTTTCTGTATGTATTCATATGTGGGAACGTTGTTAAAAATTTTATTTACAGTCTGATTTTTCAGCCAAAATAAACTACTTCAGTGACCTTTAAATTATAAATTTAAAATAAAATGTACATACTCCAAAATTTTTTTATTGCAAATAACGTTGTTAATTTTTAGTACTCAACTTCTGAAAAGCAATTAAAATTTGAAAAATATTAAAAATTAATATCAACAATTTTTTATAATAATTACAACACAACTTGAATTAAAAACTCTAAATCAGAGGGTAGTTAGAGTGCTGTACTTAAAGTTTCAGATTTGAAGCACGTTTCACAAAAAATGAAAGATACGACAAATTAAAAATTGTATCAGATATTTCCCAAGTAACTGGAATATTTATGTGGGCGTAGTTTAATTGATAAGTGAAGCTCGCCTATAAAATCCGCTAGATAATTGCAATTAATGATAGCATCGGATAACATTCTGCAAGATATGGATTAGATAAACGTAATAAATTCACGTAGTAGCCTCTCAAAAAACAAATTATGTAATGCTTTCTTCGAAAACCGACAAAACACCATCGGTATTTTAATTAACTACGAAGCACGAATAAAATTTACGAAATGGATACGTTGACACTTGTGCTTCTTTCATGACAAAATAGAACCGGTAGAATGACTGTTCGAGCAGCAATGTTGCAATTAGCTAATCGCTACGGTAGAAATAATCGTATCTTTCATGACGCAATATGGATTATTAAATTTTTTCAAAGATTATTGTCACAGATAATTTCGCGAAACGAAGGTAATATTTTACGCACACGGAATGTGGCGATAAAACACGTGGTGATATAATGTATGATAGAACATGTAGTGATAGAAGCGTTATGATACAAAGTATGATAGAACATGTAGTGATAAAACGCATTATGATACAAAGTAGATTGGTACAAGTAACGATAAACGTAACAGTAATACGTTATAATTTACTATGGAAATCTGACAAAGATCTAATGTAGAGGTTGAACATTTGTGGTGATTTAACAGATGGCAATTTAACGTGAGGTAATCTAACGCGTGCTAATCTATCACGGCGATCTACACACAGTAGCTTAACATATGGTGATTTAACGCGTTGTTTTCTAGCGTGTAGAGATTTAATACGTGTTGATCTAACGCGTGAAAATTTAATACGTGGTAATTTAACTTATGGAAACTTGACGCGTTGCTAATACATTTCGTGGTGATTTGACAATAGTAGTAATCTAGCATGTGGTTATTCGACGCGTAGTAATTTAACGCGCAGTTATCTAACGCGTTGAGATCCAGTACGCGCAGTTATCTAACGCGTTGAGATTTAGTACCCGTGGGGATCTATCACGTAGAGATATCTACGCGTGGTGATCTATCACGTAGAGATATCTACGCGTGCAAATCTCATGCGTGGAAATCTCACGCGTGGAAATCTCACGCTTGGAAATCTCACGCGTGGAAATCTCACGCTTGGAAATCTCACGCGTGCAAATCTCACGCTTGGAAATCTCACGCTTGGAAATTTCACGCTTGGAAATCTCACGCGTGGTAATCTATCACGTAGAGATCTCACGCGTGAAAATCTCACGCGTGGTAATCTCACGCTTGGAAATTTCACGCTTGGAAGTCTCACGCGTGCAAATCTCACGCTTGGAAGTCTCACGCTTGCAAATCTCACGCTTGGAAATCTCACGCGTGGTAATCTATCACGTAGAGATCTCACGCGTGGAAATCTCACGCATGGTAATCTCACGCTTGGTAATCTCACGCTTGGAAATCTCACGCGTGGAAATCTCACGCTTGGAAATCTCACGCGTGTAAATCTCATGCGTGGTAATCTATCACGTAGAGATCAACGCGTAGAAATCTCATGCGTGGAAATCCACGCGTAGTAATCTAATAAGTAGTAATCTAACGCTGAGTTATCTATCGCGTAGATCTAATAATCGTGGTGATCCAACGCGAGGCGATCTAACGCGTGGCGATTTACCGCTTGATAATCTAAAATACATCTTTACCCACATTAATGCACAGCTATTTACTGCGCGTCAATCGCCATACAAATATTATTGACCGTCAATAATCAACACGCCGGAGAACATGTTTAACGAATTAGAAATTCATTTCAACTGATTAGAATACCAGATTGAAGCGGCAATGCACTGTTTATAATCAGTCGTTTCTTAATACCGTTACTGACGTTGAACCGAGTGGTAATCCATTTATCCCCGCGCGACATCACGTGTCGCGCTGTTTGACGTATCGATAGGTACACGTGACCGAAAAATCGATAGAATTCCTTCGAAAAATCGTGTCTGGTTTACAAAACAGCCTCACGTTGAATTCCCGATCGTCCATGAGATCGTCGATACGATCAAAACAGTTTCATAAAAAAAGAGCAATTTATTCGCGAGGGAAACATCCGCAAACAAAGTGCGATTGTAAACAACCAATCGCACGAGAGCGTGATTTTCTTTCGTCGCGTGCGTTCTAAAACTGTTTTGGCTCGCAAATCGAACGCTTTTTTACTCCTATAAATAAGTCGATACATATGCAACATCGAACGCATGACTTTCTTTTTTATCGTCTTATTTCTGTTCGATAAGCAACGCATTTTCAAAAGCGAGATTCTTTGTAATACAATTAGAGTTTACTTTGAACCAGAAAACAAAACTCACGTTTTTCCACGTGTTGCTAAAATAAACTCACCGGTTTAAATTCGGCGACTCCGTCTGTGGCAAAATATATACAAAAATATTCTGAGACGTTCTTTCGAAAACTTTGGCTCGGTGACAATCGGAAAAAAGCGTCGATAAATTATTTCCGAAAGGAGAAAGTCCATTCACGCACTCCGATTTCGACGATAAAACGTATCTTGATAGTAGAAATCACGTGTGGCACGAGTCAAAGACAACAGACCGTGTGGATGGCACAAAACACACTTGGCACCGTGGAAGTCTCATAAATCATCGTAACTGCGGTTAATTTGTAACACCTTTGTACTCATGTTGAAACTTTGGATTTAACGCATCGGTAGCACGATATAAATTACTCTTTTATTATGCTTCACATCATGTTAGGATTTTATAAGACTTTGATAAAAGGCGGAAGATATCTTGCTTGAGAATTAATTGGCAAATGCAGACGGTTCTTTGGTACGGTGTTTTTAATTCCATTGTACATTGCCTTTCGATTTTTTATTATTGTGATTTTTACTGTCTGCGGCTTTTAAAAATAGTTTTTGTTGAGAAATTTTATTGGTATGTTTGGATAATTTGAGGTTGTTAGGCTACAGATAAAATTATACAGAAAAGTCGTACATGAGACACTATATTTAAATAATATTCTTTTTAAGGAATTTTGTGCAATAATTTATTGGTATGTTTGGATAATTTGAGGTTGTTAGATTACAGATAAAATTATACAGAAAAGTCGTACATGAGATACTATATTTAAATAATATTCTTTTTAAGGAATTTTGTGTAATAATTTATTGGTACGTTTGAATAATTTGAGGCTTAAAATTGTACACAAAAGTCAGCTGCAGATAAGAATCATACATAAGACGCTATTTGACTAATAAAATAATAATTAAAATAAATAATAATGTACACAGTTATTATTACAAAAGTGACATTTTTTTAGTAAAAATTCTTATGGAGCTAAAAAATTTAAACTAACCTAAAAATTAGTGTATCAACCTATATCTAAGAGCTAACCTAATTTAACCTAATCTCTTCAACCCTTCAATTTCGCAAGCCTTCAAACATAGTACTCTGATACATCAAGCTATTGGTTCTTAAAAATGGGTCAAAGGGGGCCAACCAAAATTGACGTCATTCAAACTTATAGATAAATAGTTTAATTATACTGAGATATATATCGAGGTGCAACAATAAAGCATTATGTTGCAAGTGTATTAATAATCTGTAACATTTAATAAATCTCTGGCACGATCGAAGATTATTCTATTCATTTAGGCTATTCTTGGAAGTCCATTATAAGCGTCGATACAGATTTCACCCTCGAATTAGCTGGCTAATTAATTATCATGCGCTTTCACACTGATTGGAAGATTTTGTATCATTTTGTTTTACTGTGGCTTTGTTTTTATTAGGAGTTGATGAGTCAGTGAAAGGTTGGAGTTTTAAGGAAATAGAATTGGAGGTGACTTGTTTGGTTAAGTTCTTTGTTTTAGTTAGAAGGTATAATTTTAATATTTTAGTTAGTAATTGTGAATGTAAATGAACGCTTTCCATGACATAGTAGAATTGTGGAGTAACCTGTTCAGTTACGTTAGATTAGATTAGGTCTTTGTTTTGCATAATGAGGAATCATGATCGGTAGTGAAAGCTTAGAGCTGTCATGAAACAGAACAATTGTGGAGTGAGTTGTCAAGTTGTGTTAAATTAGGTTATGTCTTTGTTTTTAACTTGACAGCTAACTGTAAATGTAAGTGACACCTCAGAATTTTGATAAAATTGTACAATTTTAGAGTGACTTGTTTGGTTAAGTTAGATTGCTTTGTTTGGTTTGTTTCATTAAACTTAACATCTAATAAGTAAGTGATGGCTTTAAGTTTCTATAAAATTGTTCAGTTCTGAAGTTACTTGTTTAGTTACGTTAAATTACATTCTTATATTAATTTTGTTATACTTAACACATAATAAGTAAGTGACAGCTTTAAGTTTCTATAAAATTGTTCAGTTCTGAAGTTACTCGTTTAGTTAGCTTAAATTACATTCTTATATTAACCTTGTTATACTTAACACATAATAAGTAACTGACAGCTTTAAGTTTCTATAAAATTGTTCAGTTCTAAACTTACTCCTTTAGTTACGTTAAACTATTTTCTTACATTAGTTTCGTTATACTTAAAACATAAGTAAGTGACAACTTAAGGTTTTCATAAAAGAATACAATTGTTTACTGCCTTGTTCAACTAGCTCAAATTGCTCTGTCAAATTATCTTCGTTACACTTAACACATAATGAGTGACAGCTAAAGTTTTCACACAAGGTTCCAGTACAATCCAACATATTTGGTTCACGTTACAATAACACTGCCTGCAGAAAACGAGTCTGTCCCCGAGAATGGATGGCTCGAAAATTGGATTGAACAGTTGTAATTTCTCAGGTGAAGGAGATTTATAGCCACAGTGTTAAATGATCAATCTTAACTCAGCTTTTACAAGCAAGATAATTCGTTGATTGATTGTGACGAATTAGGTAACTGTAATCGCTCTGTCGTAAGGCTTCTCTGTTATGCAACCATTATAATTTCAATTATTTTAAACTCATACAGTTCAAACGTTTATGATAAAATATGTACTCGT
This sequence comes from Megachile leachella, assembly GCA_963576845.1. Taxonomy (NCBI): domain Eukaryota; kingdom Metazoa; phylum Arthropoda; class Insecta; order Hymenoptera; family Megachilidae; genus Megachile; species Megachile leachella. The sequence goes on from OY756257.1 coordinate 13,243,179, forward strand.
ACAGTTCAAACGTTTATGATAAAATGTGTACTCGTACAGTTCAAACGTTTATGATAAAATGTGTACTCGTACAGTTCAAACGTTTATGATAAAATATGTACTCACACAGTTCAAACGTTTACGATAAAATACTCAGTAAACTGGTATGTCGTGAATCCATTAAATGAGAAAAAACTTGTTTGCGAGTTAAGCTTCTCGAAAACGGGGAAAATGTTGCATCATTGTAGAGACACATCCTTATGGGAATTTCCTGTGGCATTCAAAAGAGACCTAGCTTTGTACATACCCGAGAGATCATTGAGCTTCAATGACAGAAAGAGTGAAGAGAAAGAATGCACGCTTTGAATAACTCGAGTCGGCATGACAAGAAAAATCGACGTGCTGGACGGAAATAACGCTGCGACACCTTTCGATAGTGGTTGAAGATATAGGTTCATCAAAGAGAAATGGGCGGAGAATAATATGAGAAGATGTAAAAGAAATTTAATGACTGCTTTGTGTGACTACATCATTAATGGCTGCAAGGAATTTAATCACCAATTTTTTTACTGAACTTATAGATGATACGTAGATTTCTTTAGACAAGATTTTAAATTTCTATCACTTTTGAGTTGTAAAATTTTTTAATTCATTGCTTACAGATTTCAAGTTCTTAAATAGGAAATTCTTTAATTTTTAATTAAATTAAGTTTCTATGTTTTCTAATTTTCTTTCTCAAATTCGCAGGTTCCTAAATTCTTAAACCTCCAAATTACTACACTTCTAAATTACAAATTAAATTCGTCAATTTATGAGAAACTTGAAGAATCAGAAGACAATCCACAAATCCAAAAACACAAAAATTAAATAAAACTAACATTCCAAAATTAAATAATAGATCTAATCTTAAAATTTTCAAAAGTAACGCACACTCCACAATATTCCTAACCAAAAGCAGTGCAGCAAGAGAAACTATGATCGATCGAGCAAAACCTAGTAACCTAGCCTTGGTTTTTGTCACGGATTACCTGCACGAAGTCACGTAAGACCATTAAGGGATAGCAATGCATGAACCTTCGACCAGCTGAATAATAAGACGGTCGAAAATATAATTGCTCGACACGCAAAGGTAACAGTGCGAAGGACGACGCAAGTGATCTACGTGCTAGCCATAATCTCAAAGAGAGATTCATGGTGTCCTCGAATGCGGCGAATATTAAAGCGATCCACATCCGGCGTTCAACCGAATTAAATCTCGACGGACACAGATCACAATCAACCACAAACTACATCCTTGTTAGCCTTGTTAGTATAACAATTCGAGGTGGCAATTGTTTCGATCTTCTGTTTGAGTGTTTTCTCAGGCTAATGGAGTCCCTTGAAGGTTTCAAATGGAACTGAATGAAATCGTTTATGTGCTATTGAGTTTGATGTGGTTTGGGGGTGTTGTGGGGTGTGGAGTTGGGGAGATGCGGAGATGTGACAAAAAATTAAATTCTCAAGGTCTCGGATTTTAACATTCTGAAATTTCCAATTCTCCGATCTCTCAAATCCCCGAGTCTTCAAATTCCCAAATTTCCAATTCCCTGATCTGTTAAATCTCCAAATTCTCAAATTCCCAAATTTCCAATTCCCCGATCTCTCAAATCCCCAAATTCTCAAATTCCCAAATTTCCAATTCCCCGATCTCTCAAATCCCCAAATTCTCAAATTCCCAAATTTCCAATTCCCCGATCTCTCAAATCCCCAAATTCTCAAATTCCCAAATTTCCAATTCCCCGATCTCTCAAATCCCCAAATTCTCAAATTCCCAAATTTCCAATTCCCCGATCTCTCAAATTCCCAATCTCTCAAATCCCCAAATTCTCAAATTCCCAAATTTCCAATTCCCCGATCTCTCAAATTCCCAAATTTCCAATTCCCCGATCTCTCAAATCCCCAAATTCTCAAATTCCCAAATTTCCAATTCCCCGATCTCTCAAATTCCCAATCTCTCAAATCCCCAAATTCTCAAATTCCCAAATTTCCAATTCCCCGATCTCTCAAATCCCCAATCTCTCAAATCCCCAAATTTCCAATTCCCCAATCTCTCAAATCTCCAAATTCTCAAATTTCCAAATTTCTATTTCCCCAACTTCTCAAATCCCCAAATCTTCAAACCCCAAATCCCAAATCTGCAAACCAAAACAACTTCCCACCGTCCCCAAAAAACAAATGCAAATACAACACCAGAAATGAGTCTACCGTCCTTCGATACCTAACTCATTAAATTTTGCCATTGAAACGACAAAGTGGTCGTTAAAATTGTTTTACTGCGACGCGACGTTCTGCGATTTGCATTCCGTCAACGCGAAACGCCTTGTTTCTCAAACATTCGCCACGCGACCTGATCGATCTTCTCCTCGAACGATCCTTGATTCAAACCTTGATCATCCTCTCGTTATTACAATCAATTTTTCCATTTCTTTCGATTAAGGGCTTCTATCTTATCCACCAGCGGACAGGACACAATTTTTCCATTCGGATAAGTGTTTTACGCAATGAATCTTGTGATATAATGCATCGATAATCGCGGAATATTATCGAGCCTGAAGAAAAGTGGCTCGATTAGATTCTTACGATTTGTTTGACTACCGATTCTTATTACTGAAGTCTGACTATCGATTTGTCGAAATCGATAACTCTATCGGAAGCTTTGTTCAGCGATAATTTTATGGTAGATAGTGAGTTTTTACTTTTAATTGCGATCAGCTGGTGATTCAGATGCATTTACTAGGGAGTAGTAGTTTGGAAATTTCCTATTGGAATTTTATATCATAGTTTTGTGGGGTTTGAGATTTTTAGATTTATGGATTTTGAAGTCTCTTAACCCTTTGCACTTCGAGATAATTTTACCGTTTTGCAAATAGCAACTTTAAAATATTAATTAAAATGTTAAATGACTTCTTTTGAAGTTATTATTCCGCTACTCATAATTTCCACTATTGTCTATTTCACTATGTTTATATATCACATGAGCACTATTATACAATTAATTAAATAATGCTTATTTCAAATTATTGTATTAAATCGAATGGCGCCGGAGAGGCGCCTCTTAAGTGCAAAGGGTTAATTTTGGAATATGGAAATTCTGTAATTTACAAGCCCCTCAGATTTGTAAATACAAATATTTCAATCAGAGCATAGAACTTCTCGTCTCTTTTTATACCACTTCAGATAAGATTGTAAATTCGTTTTTGCTGAAATAAATTAAAGTAATTACATAAGAGAGAATTTTTAACCTTAAAAGAGATTAATCAAAATGGCCACCCTTGTTCAAACAGCTCCGGAAAAATATTCCACGGAGACCCACTACAAAGTCCATCCAGATGTTCTAAACAAAGCGACAAACAAGTCGTTATCACATAAATTCAAAGTGCCGATCGAAATTTCGATTCTTGGATTTATCGGTGTTGAAAATCGTAAATATTGCTCAATAGATTATAGTGTTTATAATTAATCCCCTCTACTGGTCTCTCGCAACAACGTTTTTATATAAATATTTTTTATTTACACCGGAGATGACGAAATCGTAATCGAAACGAATTTCATAACGGACGTGTTTGCAAATCTGCTTTTTTTGTGTAATCGGAGAGGTGGAGGTCCACGATGAAATATCGTGAAATTCGAGTCGTTGAACTCTGAACCGTAAAATTTTGTTCGAAAAGAACTCAGCTTGCAACTCTCGACGCGAAAAATTTTCGGATTGTTTCGCTTAATCTTTTTCATTATCGTCGATATCGATAACGATAAACGTTCTGCTACACGATTCTTCTCTCCGTTTAATGAATTCGGCGCTTTTTAACGTGTCCATTGAAACGCGTTGAACTATCTGTTATCTGCATTCGCGAGGACGTGTGATTGGATTGTTATGTTAAAAACAAAAACATTATTTCTCATTACGGGTATCGGTGCTTACGTAATCGCAAAAACAGAACCGGTTGAAAAAAAATAGAATTCCGCTTGAAAATTCTTAATTAATTTTGCTGCAATTACGAATGTGTAACATTGTGACACCTCTGTACCATTTACATTTTCCTGTTATGCTCAGGAACACATAACTCTCCGCTGAACAGTTTCTTGAATTCTGAAACGTTAATTGTTAGCGTCTGATGATTAACTAAACCCAGATACAATCTGAGAAAAGAAAAAATGCAGTCAATTAACAGATAATTAAGTAAAAATTCCTCGGAGAAATCTCGACGTGCTAAATTTTCTTGCCTGCTCTTTTGAGCAGAGAGAAAGTAGGCAGTGAATAAGTAATGTTTGGAAAACTCGTGAAACAGAGAGATATCTGGTCACATACGAAAAAGAATTTAATCGCGAACGACCTCCAAACCGGTCACGATAAAACTCTGCCGAGCTGTTTCGTGTTTACGTTTTAATCGAGCTTGATAAAAAGAGGCTGCACGGAGACACCCACCGATGACACTTTTCAGCAATCGCGATACGATAGGACAAACACTCGAAAACGTGACGCTCTAGAGTTTTCTATTATCGCTGGTCGTTTGTTATCGCGACCACCATGGGCCCTTATTTACCACCATTTTGATAAATTCTTTGTTTTCGATCGATGTGGCGCTGGAAAGTTACGGGAGTTTGGATGTTTTTAGGTTTGGGGATTTGGGAAATTAGGAAATTTTAGAATTTGGGGACTTGGAAGTTTGGGGATTTGGGAAGTTAGGAAGTTTTAGTATTTGGGAACTTAGAAATTTGGGGATTTGAGAAGTTAGGAAATTTTAAAATTTGGGAATTTGGGAAGTTAGGAAATTTCAGAATTTGGGAATTTGGGAAGTTAGGAAATTTCAGAATTTGGGAATTTGAGAAGTTAGGAAATTTTGGAATTTGGGGATGTGGAAATTTGGGGATTTGAAAAGTTAGGAATTTTAGAATTTGGGGATTTGGAAATTTGGGGATTTGAGAAGTTAGGAAGTTTTAGAATTAGGGGACTTGGAATTTTGGGGATTTGAGAAGTTAGGAAATTTAGGAAATTGTAGAATTTGGTGATTTGGAAATTTGGGGATTTGGGAAGTTAGAAAATACGAATCATCGTAAATTCTCAGATTTACAAACCTGGAGTGTTGTAAAAAGAGACGAGAAATTCCATGCTCTGATAGTTAATATTTAAAAGAAATATTTGTGTTTTATATTTGAATTGATATGTTAAGCGCGAAGCAGAAAATTTTAATATTCAGTTATTAATTGAGCTTGATTGTAGTATCGTTAAATATTTATATACAAGGTGTATTTATCGACAAATTGAATAAACAATTTACCAATAAATATCACCGAGATTAAACAAGCTCTTAAAAATATTAAAATATTGAACTTGCAACTTCATTTAAATTGTCACATTTTCTTGATTGACAATAATGCTATTAAAAATAATGAAAGGCTGTTGAAAGTAATATTTGCAGAATGATGTATTAAAATATTAAACTTGTAACTTCACTTAAATTGTCATATTTTCTTGACTGACAAGGCTACTAAAAATAATAAAAGGCTGTTGAAAATAATATTTGCAGAATGATGTATTAAAATATTAAACTTGTAACTTCACTTAAATTGTCACATTCTCTTGACTGATAATGCTATTAAAAATAACAAAATGCTGTTGGAAATATAATTTAGCCAAAGATGTATTAAAATATTAAACTTGCGACTTTGCTTAAATTATCACATTTCCTCGATCGAAAATAAAAGACAACTCAAAACAATAAAACCCTGAAAGTAATATTTGCACAAATATATTAATCAAAGGGGCGTAACGTTTGAACAAGAAATGAATCACTACAGCGACAAGAAGGGTCATCGCACCCGAAAAGATTCGCAACGCGTTTCGTTTCCTGCTATAAATGGGAACAAGAGGTTGCAATAGAGCTTTTAAGTGACCCGTCGATTCAATCGTCCATTACCGGTGTCTCGACTCTAAACCCTCGAGCAATCGTCATTCCTCTACACCGTTTTAATTGCAGATTAGAAATTCGATAAAACAATCTTGGAAAAAAATTTATCGTTACAAAATATTTAATTGTTCGTATCTAATCGTTCGTAGAGACACGTGTACTGAGACATTGTACAACTGCAACCCCTTGAGATTCTTGTAAAAGTGGTCGAGTAACTTGCTTTCTTTTGTGTTCGACACTTCACGTAGCGTGGAGAGTTTAGAGTGACGTAAGCTTGCTCGTGAAAATTGTTATCGGTACGGAAATTTCCGATGTGGAGTGGTTTGGGTTTAGGGATGGTTTGAAAGGTTTGGGGATTTGGGGATTTTGGGGTTTGAGAAATTGGAGATTTGGGAATTTGGGAATTTTTGAATTTTGGGATTTGGGGGTTGGAAGTTTGAGAAATTGGGAATTTGGAGATTTGGGGGTTTGAGAAGTTGGACACTTGACAATTTGGGAATTTGAGGGTTTGGGGGTTTGAGAAGTGGGACCCTTGACAATTTGGGAATTTGAGGATTTGGGGATTTGAGAAATTGGGAATTTGGAGATTTGGGGGTTCGAGAAGTTGGACATTTGATAATTTGGAAATTTGAGGGTTTGGGGATTTGAGAAATTTGGAATTTAGAGATTTGGAAATTTGAGAAGTTGGACACTTGACATTTTAGCAATTTAGGGATTTGGGGATTTGAAAAATTGGGAATTTGGAGATTTGGAAGTTTGAGAAGTTGGACACTTGACAATTTGGAAATTTGAGGATTTGGGGGTTTGTGAATCTTGGAATTTGTGAATTTAGGGATTTGAGAGTTTCAGGTTTGAGGATTTGAGAACTTGATGAGTTGAAAATATGAAAATTTAGGGATTTAGAAATCTGTAAACTTGAGGATGTGGAGTTTGAGAATAAAGGATATAAAACTTCTGAGGTGCAAGAACTTAAAGGAGTTAAAGACATAAAAATTTAGGAATTTGAGATCTTGAAGATTTGAGGTCCTCAAGGACTTTGAAATTATAAATCTTGATGCTACAAAAGGCTAGAAATTTAGTCACTTACAAACTTGTAAATTTAGTAATTTATCAAACGCTCCTAAAGCCAGCATATGCAAAAATTACTCAGATCAAAGCATCAACCAACAAAAAAAAAAAATTGCAAATACAATTACCAAAAATTGAAACTATAAGATAACTAAACTTCTAAGTACAAAAACTTTCTACCATCTTTCCTAATCTCCCTGGAATTTTCCCTTGTAATAACATTCATAATTGCCTATCGATCGTTGACAATAGCCTCTATTTTCCAGCTAATGGAAAAATGATGGGGACTCGATAAGAATGTTTGGATACGAAGTAGTTTCCGAGAAAGGAGTGTCAGGTTGGAAATTACTGGATTAATCTAATAATGATTCACGAATGGTATCGGTGATTATTGGAGAACGATATCTGGATCGATAGATTTATGTACTCGGCACGGATTTATTGCGTTGTATCAAACAAAGGATTTACAACGGCAGTTTGTCACCGTTCTGTGTACGGAACTGCTGGCTATTATCGGTTTTTATCTGGTTAAAAATTCAGGTTGGAAGGAAATATGGTAGCTCGATAACACTGGTTGTTCGATTAAAGGAAGCTAATCGAAGATTTCCAACTTTCTTTGACATCAAATAACTTTATCTATACTTCGAATATTAACATTTTCACTTTTAAGAAATTGTTTGAATAATTTTTATTTTTGTCATTTTTATATGATAGATATGTAGCTTACAATTTTTGTCAAATTATTTTTGTAATATTTTTACTTCTTCCTGAAACATTTTAAGTTGACTTAAAAATAATTAAAGTAACTGATTGTGAGAGTTATTTTTCTTTACTGTAAGAATGAGTGTAAAAAACAAAGCTATATTTTATGTAAAGAAAAGAGCTAAATTAATGGTCCTTGAATATTTAATTACAGTGTAATGCAAAATTGCATTACCACAATCGTGAAAACCTAAGACACACACAAGTTACACGCAACTTTAAATTAAGAAAAAGTAAAAATTGATGAAAGAAGTTGACAGTAAAAATTCATTATCGAGTTTCGAAATACGTGAAGTTTCTAGCCGGGCGATTTCGAAGCAGGAAATCGAAGTTACATCGTGTTTCGAGAAGTCCGTCAACAAGGAAGACTCACGATTGTCAAACGTAATCGTAAAAACGACAAGTTACGTTGCATCTAAGAGTAATATACGGTGTTTACGTAATCGGCACGAGATTGCTCTTATATCATTCTATCGCGTGCGGCACCGGAACGAATAATAAAAATACTCTCGCGAGCTCGTTACGACGAATAGCGCGATTCCCTGGGATAAAAATCCATCTTTCTTATTCGAACGATAATAAATATCAACAGTGTGCATATTTCTCTCTGCTTTGTCATTCTGCTGCACCGTATTTCGTTATGGTTACATACATTTTTGCAATATTGTGTGGTTGACGCAGAGGGTTGATTTGAGAGGAAATTAAATTGCTACAAAAAAGTTAATAGGAATTTAAATTGTTTTAAAAATCGATTGTAATTTACATTGTTCTAAAAATCAATGGCAACTTAAATTGTTCTAAAAACCAATGACAATTTAAATTGTTTTAAAAATCAATGACAATTTAAACTGTTTTAAAAATCAATGGCAACTTAAATTGTTTTAAAAATCAATGACAATTTAAACTGTTTTAAAAATGAATGGTAATTTAAACTGTTTTAAAAATCAATGGCAATTTAAATTGTTTTAAAAATCAATGACAATTTAAATTGTTTTAAAAATCAATGGAGATTTAAATTGTTTTAAAAATGAATGGCAATTTAAACTGTTTTAAAAAACCATGGCAATTCAGATTGTTTTAAATTAAATTTGATAGAAAATTAGATGGGATTGTACGAGATTTGTGAATTTATTTTAGAGAATGTAATGAATGTGTTTGGACGTGGGCGCTGCCATCTTGGTTTTCGATGTAAATTCTTCATAATAGAATTGTTTTAAAAATGAACAAAGTTGAATTTAAATTACACTACATTCTTTCAATTTCAAGAAAAATTATTACAAGTGCAACTATTATACAAGTTCTAGTTTTTATGAATTTATTTTATGAAATATGAATTAAAATTTCGATGTGAGCGCCGCCATCTTGGTCACCGTCGAAAATTTTCCACAAAACAAATTCATTAAACCTTTCATTAAAATACCAAAATTACACAGTGTGACGACTTAATAAATTTCAAAATTAAATATCAAAGCACCCTATACAATAAAAATGAAAATAAATTTATTTTTTAAACCTTGTAATTCTTAAAAAATAACAAGAGGAGTAAAATAGGTATTTTTAGAAGTTAGAAATAAATGAAAACAGATATTGGACCATTTCAAATAACCCGTTAATTTATCGACTCGAAAACAGTGTCGTAATCGGAACGTAACCACGGTCTCGTTTTTAACATTTGCGAAACGCGATTCAAGGATCCGGTCGAAGGCGTTTCCGTTTACGAAGCAGTTTTGCATGATGGCCAATTTTAGAGGCAGCGTTCAAGGACTTCCTGCACATCCACTGATATGGAAAGATAGGGTCACAGATACTGAGGAGGTTTGAAATTACTGAAATTGTTCCGTTTAAGACAATTATCGTCTGATTTGGAGGAACTGTCAGTTAGCGTCGTTTCACGGTCGACAGGAAAAGATTCTGTTGCATTCTTTCCGTTCAAATCTGTTGTCTTAAAAATTGACCACGTTAATTAGAATTAATGGAGCTTTTAAAAAATATCTTATTATTAAATATTTGGTAGAATGGTAATTCAGGATTTCACTCTGTAAATATGTAATGTGGACAGTGAATAGGAAAGTCAATGAAAATAAATTACGGAAAATTAGAGCTCTGTAGAAAATTAATTTAGTTTCGAAGAGAAAGCTTATAGATCTATGAAGAGATAGATCTGTTAGAAAATGAGAAAATATCATAGAAAATTTGTACGATTGCGAAATAGTAATCTTGAAATACTAAAAAACTGAATTACATCTTTGTGAGTCTATGATCAAATAACGTGACAATCAATGAGTGAAACGCCTCATTATCCTCCCATTACATTTCTCAACCTACTATCAACATCGTCGCATTTACAATTTAGAATTTACAATTTTCCTCAATCTCCATCAAAAGCACACAAAAATTTTTATAATCAAACGCAGATATAATTTCTAGACAGCTGTCCCTAACATATTTCCTCCTAAAATAAATTAAACTAATTTATTTCCGTTGTTGTCGAGATAATAGAACAGAGAGAAGGAAACTGAATTATGTTCGATCAATTTACCTTCCCATGATCGTTTCGAGCGTTCGATTAATTGTTGCATAATGAGAGGTAGTCGAATTGGAACGATGAAACGAGGAACTAGACGAGCAAATTAACGGTGTAACAGGAACAGATGGGTCAGTTGTAGACACGAGTTTCGATCCGATTAAGGAGGCTGTAATAATCTGTACACACGGTCGATATTAAAAAACAAACCATCGACTACATTGTTTGCTCGACCATTATCACGGTCCTTGATTATTATGTAATGTATCAATAAATACGAAGAGAGAGGAAAATATGTAGGCACATGGATCATCGACGTAAACTTCCATCGATTTACTGATAAGTTTTCTTGGGATTTATGAGAATTTTTAGATTGTTAGGTTTGTAGGTTTGCAGGTTTTTAGGTTTGCAGATTTTTAGGTTTGCAGATTTTTAGGTTTGCAGATTTTTAGATTGGCAGATTTTTAGATTAACAGATTTTTAGGTTTGCATATTTTTAGATTGGCTGATTTTTAGGTTTGTATATTTTTAGATTGGCAGATTTTTAGGGTTGCAGATTTTTAGGTTTGCAGATTTTTAGATTGGCAGATTTTTAGGTTTGCAGATTTTTAGATTGGCAGATTTTTAGGTTTGCAGATTTTTAGATTTTTAGATTTTCAGGTTTTTAGATTGTCAGGTTTTTAGATTTTTAGAGTTTTAAGTTTGCAGATTTTTAGATTTGTTGATTCGTAGATTTTTAGATTGTTACGTTTACAGATTTGTTGATTTCTAGATTTCTAGATTGTTAGGTTTGTAGATTTATTGATTCGTAGTTTTGTTGATTTACAGATTTGTAAATGTACAGATTTCCAGGTTTTCCAATTTTCAGATTTTCTGCCATTTAGATTTGTAGACCTCCCAAATCTTCAAATCCGATGAACGCCCGAATCCCCAAAAAAAAGTTAGCAAATACCCAAAAATATCTAACAAACCCTGATATTTCCCAGAAAAAAGCTCTTCGGTAGCAATCTCTTTGGTCGCAAAAATTGGAAACACGTAGTAAATCGGATCGTACATAGTCGTTTCCGTATGCGTTCCCGTATCGATTAGCCTCGTTTCATCAGCGGCGCACAGTGGAAGATCGCAGAAAATAAAGCACCGTGGAGAAACGATAACGAGCGAACTATCCGAAGTACAAATTTTCCGCGTTCACGGTTCCTGCGTGAATGGCCGGTCACGTTTCAGTCGAGCAGGCGATCCTTCTTTACCCACATAGCTTCCCAGCCGCTAAGAACGAGAACAATGAATGCTCTGAATAGATTACAGACGTAACAATAACGATACAACAGTTCACGATAGTCCTCCGTCGGCATGGAATAATTTGCAGCCGTTACGATAACGTCGTTGAAAAATAATTGTGGACATTAATCGCCATTTTTCTGTTTTGAGGGGTTTCAGGCTTTTTATCGTTGTGGATGGACGTCTTGGTAGATATTTCTATTTAGCTTCATAGGTTATTGAATGATAATTATTGTAATTATTGAATGGTAATTATTGAATGATAATGGAGAGGTATAGTTGAGAACTATGAAGTTTTTAAGTTTGGGACAATATGGTGAAAAATTTGTAAATCAAGATTGAGATGTGGGGTTTGAGTTTGGGATGAGGAGTCTAAGAAGTTGAGACAGGTCACTATTATATTTTATAGTAAGACTGTTAGAAATGCTCAAGAACTCATACAAGATTTTCATACTACTCTGTTCTCTAAATAAATTATTCCTAGAAATATACAGAATTAAATCACACGAAGCTTCTTCTGGTTTCAGCCAACCTATGTACCGTATCAGCGGGAGCCATGATGGGTTGGTCCAGTCCAGCGCTGTCGAAGCTGCAGAACGAGATAGACGACAATCCACTAGGTAGAACGATTACTGACGATGAAAATACTTGGATCGGTTCGTTGCTGTCGATCGGAGCGATGATTGGTCCCTTCGCTGCTGGATACTTGGCCGAAAAGTAACTTACTTATTATACACTCATACATCTTATAGACATACATGCTTACAGCAATCAGTGTATTGATATAGGGTAAGGTTGCTTAAGACACTGGTTTCGTAAATCGTATCCTTGCAACATTAGATTAATTTATATGACAAAGATTGTTCAGAGTTGTAATAATAAATAAAAACATTGCACTAGAATCGAATAGCAAACATAGTTTTTACATTTGCTAAATACCCATTGTTATGTAAGTTTTTTCTTGGGGGGTACGACTTGAGCAACCTTACCCTAAGCATGTATGGCATGTATAAACTTGATATAAGCAATGTAAGCATGTATCAGCTTGATATGAGTATTGTAAGCATCTATAAGCTTGATATGAGTATTGTAAGCATCTATAAGCTTGATATAAGAAGAGTAAGCATGTATCAGCTTGATATAAGAAGAGTAAGCATGCATAAGCTTGATATAAGCAGTGTAAGCATGTATAAACTTGATATAAGCAGTGTAAAAATATATCAGCTTAATATAAGCATGTGTAGCATGTATAAGCTTGATATGAGCAGTGTAAGAATATATAAGCTTGATATGAGCAGTGTAAGAATATATAAACTTAATATGAGCAATGTAAGCATGTATAAGCTTGATATGTCCATAAGGAGGTATCAAGATACACTAATATATACTTATACATAAGTGTATGCCTGTAAGCAGTGTAATACCTTGATGTACACTGCATACCTTAACACACATGGGCCAGTGATCATAGCAACTGAACCATAGCAAATCCTTATAAAATCCATCAATTAATCTCGATGTACATTGCACATCTAATATCAGTACACTCGCAAGCAATTTACATCTCCCATAAATTAACACGCTAACAAAACTATTAATTTGCCCCAGATACGGCAGAAAGCGAACCCTGCTAATCTCCGTGGCGCCATTTCTGGTCGGTTGGATCCTGATAGCCTCAGCCACGGTAGCCGTGCAGCTGTACGTAGCTCGAGTGGTACTCGGTTTCGCTTTAGGATTCGCGTTCACGTGCGTTCCTATGTACTGCGGTGAAATAGCTGAGGTAAAACACCGATAAACTACATATCACTATACATATACACCTCTCGACAGAGCATTTTAAAGGAACCCTGTTTTATTTTTATGTGAACAGACATCCGTCAGAGGAGCACTAGGATCCTTCCTCCAGTTGTTCTGTACGATTGGTCTGTTATATGCGTACGCTATTGGGCCATACGTATCCTACCACGTATTCTGGATCTCCTGTGCCCTTCTGCCTGTTGTGTTCTTCGTTTGCTTCTTCTGGATGCCTGAGTCACCTATGTATCTGCTGAAGGTGGGAGAGAGGGAAGAAGCGATTAAGGCTTTGGCGAGACTTAGGGGAAAATCGGGGGCTAGTGTGCAGAAGGAAGCTGATGAAATGCAGGTGAGTGATGATGTTGAATGGTTTTTTGGAGATCATTTGATGTATACACATGTAGTATGACTTTATATGCACATGTAGGATGATTTTGATATATACACATGTAGTAAGATTTTGATATAAGAACATATAGTAAGATTTTGATACATGTATACGTAGTAAGACTTTGTTACATGTACACACAGTAAGACTTTGATATATATACACGAAATTAGACTTTGATGTATGTACACGTAGTAAGACTTTGACATATGCATATGTAGGATGACTTTGATAGATGTATCCAACTGATCCAGCTTCATAGACATCTGGAGCTAACTTCCCAAATTCTGTGTATCCAAATTTCCAAATGATCTAATCCTATATCTCAAATTCTTAACTTATCAAATCCCAAACCTTAGAATTCTGAAATTCCCAAATTCTCTAATGATTGAATAGTCAAACCTCAGGTCTTTCAATTTTGGAAACCTACATCTTCACTTCCTAAATTTGTAAATCCCCAAATTCTAGAATTTCGTAAACTCCCAAATTCCCTGATGTCCAAATAGTCAAACTCTCAACTCCTTAACCTGCTAAATCCTACATCTCCAATTCCCAAATTTCCAAATCCTCAAATCCTAGAATTCTATAAATTCCCAAAATCCACAATCCCCAAATACTCAAACCCTCAACTTTCTAAACTCTTAAATCCTGCATCTCCAAATCCCAAATCCTCAAATTCTCAAACTCTCAAACTCTCATCTCTCACATCAATTCCCTATCCTCCAGATCACTTGATCCACTGCATCCAACTGACCTAATTCCAAAAAAGAACTCCGATAACTATTAACAAACTCCACTATAAAAACCCCATTATTACAATATCGATTTGGTCGTCACGGTTCAATCAAATCCAAAAAGCGGAAGACGTACGATAGTTGAATACACCGACACGTGACGAGTTAGTCACTTGACCACGCGATTCAATATAGCGTACAGAGGCACGTTGGAAGATCGTCGTTACCATTGGCAGATCAAGGAACGACCTTACCCCCGGCCTCGTTCAGCGAACGTGACCTGAACGCCGATACGATATTGCGAGTCTCGTCGGCCTCGCCAACTCTTTCGACCAATCGTCGTTATCGGCGGTGTTCTCCGTCTTTCCTCAAATTCTCATGTTTATGTCAATAAAACACCGCCTGTCCATAGTTCGATGGTTCACAGACTTTTACATCGTAAAAGTTCTTTCTCTTTTGACCGGAACGATCTTATCGCGGTCACGCCATTCAGTTCGAAGCTAATCGGCGCTGGTTCACACCGGAATATCGGTTTTTTTTTTGAGAGACAAATTTAGATATTTGCTTATTTAGGTCTGCGATTTTATTACGTTGCTGAGGAAATATATTTGTGATGAAATTGGTTGAGTGTTCAATTTATGTTTGGAGAGTATTAAGGTACTTTGAAGGAGGAGTTTGCTATGTAGTCAAACATGTGCACTTTAATTTTATTAATTTTATTAATTTTTTTAATTTTATTTAATCTTTAATTTATCTGTATGGTCATTTTTATAGTAACAGAATTTACAGTAAAAATCAAAATGTATAAATTAGTGAAGATTAAATTTGAATTTGTATGGACATTATTTGACCCCCTAATCAAGTTAACATTTTAAAAAATAAATTTTTCATTGAAAATGTCAGTCAAAAATATAATAATGTAACAAGTTGCACCTACTACGTTGGTCGATTTAAAACTTTGTACACATGGGATTTATGAGTTCACGTGCCTCGAACTTTTGATGTAATAAGAAGCACGTAGCAGTCAACACATAGCTAATTATTTGAGGAGTTCCAGCTTCCTTACTAAAATATCGATTACACGAAACCAGAAACCTTACCTTAACAAGATGCATTATTTCCCTGATAAACTCCGTAGCGTCTATATTGTAATACCTTGAAAATCTCCATAATGTAATTTTAGAATAAATTTAAATCACAAATTCAAAGTTCGCTCGAGGTCATACTTCAAAACATTCTTGACAGTTTGTGAAATAATAAAAATATCGAATATTAATTCAGAACTATAACTAGCCAATAATTTTCTAAAATATTGATCAAAAATATAGAACATTCTTAAATTTAATCCAGCCACTCCACATTATTAAAACAAGGATAGTTCCAAGATTAACAATCCATTCCAGCATCCACCAGGAAAAATAAGACTTTCAAAGTATTTTAAAAATAGAAATCCGCGCGAACTCAAGGAAAAGGAAAATGGTCAACGTGCTAGCCGTTGATTTTTATCGAGCTCAAGATCAACAATCTCAATGCTGTCGTTTGTTTTATTCAGGCGGCCATCGACGAAGCTTTCAAAGAGGAGGCCAAGCTTTCGGACCTGTTCACGGTGAAGGCTAACACGAAGGCACTGATCTACACGTGCTTGCTCGTCGCCTTCCAGCAGCTCAGCGGTATCAACGTGGTCCTGTTCTATATGGACGGTATTTTCAAGAGCGCGAAAGTCGCGTTGGAGACCTCGCTCGCGACCATCATCGTAGGAGTAGTGCAAGTGCTTGCCTCGTGTGTCACACCTTTCGTCGTTGACAGACTTGGCAGAAGAATGCTGCTCATTTTCTCTGGCGTTGGCGAGATCCTCAGTTTGGTGAGTTATTTTTACCTCAGCTTTTACTTTTAAAATTCTTCATGATTGATCAAATAATTTATACAAATAGAAAATTGCTGATTGTAGAATCTTACTTATAGAATCTTGTTGCTTTTAATAGCTACGATGATGACTTTAAAATTATTCTACTCCTTTAATTTAACCCTTAAATGCATGATTTTCTAATTTTACCTGAAGAAATCAACTAACAAAATACCTTGAAAGCGGTTAAATAAGAAATAATTTATACAAATAGAAAATTACTGATTATAGAATCTTACTTATAGAATCTTATTGCTTCTAATAGTTACGATGATGACTTTAAAATTATTCTACTCTTTTAATTTAACCCTTAAATGCATGATTTTCTAATTTTACCTGAAGAAATCAACTAACAAAATACCTTAAAAGATGATTCAAATTAAAACGAACAGATGATGTTATTATATATTTGATTGGTACGTGGTATATCTGCAACACTACTCAGTACAGGTTTCCTACATTTTGTATATAATTTGTAAGATTAAAACTGGTATGTTACATTTATACAACTATATGCATTTAAGGGTTAATATTTATCGAACTTCGAAAGATTTGAACAAGCAACACATCGATGTTCACAAACAAAACAAGATTAAAAAATAAAATGTTAGACTTAGGAATGCGTCTATAAAATGTAATGAAAAATGCTGTGTATAGCACTAGTGAATGAAGTTATCTAAACGATTCCATTTTTCCATCGACCGAAAAAAGTTATCAGTTTCATAATTATTACCACGGTACTGAACTTACATTCGCGATAAAGAAACGATTGCGTTATTTTTGCAACGAACCGCTCTATTGGAAGTCTGATTGGCATTCAATGAACTGGAACACGAGATGACGTCTTTCTTGCCGATCGATTACGCGCAAACAACAAAAATACGGCGGTTGCCAGATCCGAATAGTTCTTTTCTAGCGACGTCAAGTTTCGTGTACGTCACAGAACATGTTTCTTCATTTCTCACGCTTCGAAGCTTTGTTTAATAATCGCATTGTGCTAAGATCATAAAAATTGCTTCTACATTATCATTTGGAACGTTGTACAAATTCTCTGTAACTCAGATTCTAATCGCGTTCGAATCTTCACTACGTATTCTGGGAATTTAAAATGCATTAGACAGAAATTGCGATTGAGCTGAGGAACAATTTGTCTGAAGAATTTACGTTTCATATACGTAGTTTTCAACTATGTTCGGTTATAGAAAAAAAGATGGAGTTGAGAGATATGGGAATTTGGGGATGTAGGGGTAGGATATAGGAATGCAGGGATGTAGGGTAAGCGATGTGGGGATATGGGACTTTAAGGATTCGATATGTAGAAATAAACACGCATAGAAATATGACGAGTGAGGGTGTGATGCGTGGGAGTACGGCGCGTGAGATTAGGGCGCGTGAGAGTAGAGCGCGTGAGATTACGGAGCGTGGAATTACCACGCGTGGAAATACGGCGCATGGAACTTTCGATGCATGGAATTACGGTGCGTGGAACTTTCGATGCGTAGAATTACGGTGCGTGGAGTTCTAGACGCGTGGAATTACGGCGCGTGGAATTACGACGCGTAGAATTATGGTGCGTGGAAATTTTAACGCGTGGAATTACGGCGCGTTGAATTTTGGAGCGTGGAAATTTCAACGCGTGGAATTATGGCGCGTGGAATTTCGGAGCGTGGGAATTTCGAAGCGTGGAATTACGGCGCGTGGAATTACGACGCGTAGAATTACGGTGCGTAGAAATTCAAAGCATAGAACTTTCAACGCGTATAATTAGAGCGCGTAGATTTACGACGCGTGGAAATACAACGCATGGAAATGCAATCATAGAAAAACGACGTTGAAATACAGCACGTGGGAATAAAAGCGTGCGGAATTACAAGCTCGTGGAAGTACCTTACGTGGAAATACGTGTGAAAATACGGCACGAAGTTACACGTCACAAAATCCTTCAAACCCAACACACTGATAAGAAACAAGTCTAAATAAAAATAATTGTAAACATAAAAAAGAACGCATTGCATCTTCTTAAAAACGTTCTGTCTCCAATTAGAATAGCAATTTTGCAGTCAATTATGTCCCAGACAATGTGATCCTAATTTAATCCGACTGAATTGCAAAAAGTCGGCACCATTTGCACGTTTGACGCGCTATAATTGATCAATTACGTGCCTGACTATCCCCGCAAACGGAAAAACATCATGATTGAACGACGCAACGATGAATCGATGAATTACAAAATTACCATGGATAGTAATTAACCGCGTTCCAAGCATACCAAGAGATGATCGGTGTCTGTAACGATTATAAACACGACCAGTTGCACGCCAGGCTGCTTCCATTTTTTTCTTTTTATTTTCCCATCATTAGGGAATTTACTGGGAAATGACGATGATACACGGAGAACCAACGATGCTACACGCGTCGTTACGAGACATTGACATTCGATCGGTGCAACAATCTATGACGAGTAATTAGACACGACCTCATCGTTCCAGGTAGATGAAGTCATCGGAACAACTGATCGTTTCCGTGTCCATAGTACGTTTGATCGAATAAACAGTTCGACTTATATTTTTCAAAACTCGTTCAATACAACCGTTAATCAGTATAGCACGATATTTAAACGAGGAGTCATCTGCAATCGTTCGAAGTCTTTGTTACGATATATCACATGTGTCAATTGGAAGTTGGTTACACTTACAATTGCAACGACCCTTGCAAGGTAAAGATACACGCAAAAAATTAACGAAGGAGCAAACAACCTCGATTCGTGTTCGCGCGTTACAACAGCGGAATGCGACTCGCATCAGGAGTGCATCCGCACACACCGTCACATTCAAGAGGTTACATAAATCGATTTGAATAGACGTTGCAAGGCCGCGATCGATTTGTTGCCGCTATTTTGCAATACCTACGAAACTTACGCCGATGGACAGTGGATCAAGGTTGCGAAAAGAGCCATCCGATGCAACATATCGAACTTGTTGCGAAACCTAATATGGCAACTTTTCACGTGAACTTACTGCGAGACAGGTACACAATTTCACAATCTCGCACGAGATAGCAAAGTTTCACGTGCTATACTTTCACGAGATAGTAAAGTTTCACGCGTTATACTTACACGCAACGTGATTACACGTGCTGTAATTTTACGCGTTATATTTCCACGCGTTGTAATTCCTTGCGTTGCAATTTCTCGTGCAGTACTTTCATGCGCCGAAATTCTACGCGTTGCACTTCCATGCATTGTACTTCTACGCGCCGTAATTCCACGCGCTGTAATCCCACGCGTCAGTACTCCCACGCGTCGTAATTCCACGCATCGTAATTTTATGCGCTGTACTTCCACGCGTCCAAATTCTACGCGTTGCACTTCCACGCATCGTACTTCCACGCGCTGTAATCCCACGCCTCAGTATTCCCACGCGCCATAATTTCACGCATCGCAATTCTATGCGCTGTACTTCCACGCGTCCAAATTCTACGCGTTGCACTTCCACGCACCGTACCACTACGCGTACTAATTCCAGGCACCAGTAATTCCAAGCGTGGTAATTCTAATGCGTGCTAATTCTATGCGTAGTAATTCCATGCGTGGTAATTCCATGCGTGGTAATTCCACGCGTGGTAATTCTAATGCGTGGTAATTCTAATGCGTGCTAATTCTATGCGTGGTAATTATAATGCGTGGTAATTCCATGCGTGGTAATTCTAATACGTAGTAATTCCATGCGTGGTAATTCTAATGCGTCCTAATTCCACGCGTGGTAATTCTAATGCGTGGTAATTCTAATGCGTGCTAATTCTATGCGTGGTAATTATAATGCGTGGTAATTCCACGCGTGGTAATTCTAATGCGTGCTAATTCTATGCGTGGTAATTATAATGCGTGGTAATTCCACGCGTGGTAATTTCAATGCGTGGTAATTCTAATGCGTGGTAATTTTAATGCGTGGTAATTCTAATGCGTGGTAATTCCACCCGTCGTAATTCTAATGTGTGGTAACCCCACGCGCCTTAATTACCCGCGTCGTATTTCTACGCGTCATACTTTCACGCGTCCTTTTCATAGTACAATAAATCCAAGTTTCACTTCCTCTAACCAAGTCACTAACGTACTTTTCTCTTGTATTTTCCAGGGCGCCCTCGGCATCTACATGTACCTCCAAGACGTCCAAAAGTCAGACGTGAGCAGTATCTCGTTCCTGCCAATTCTCGCCCTAGTCGTGTTCATCTCGACCTACAGCGTGGGTTCAGGTCCCGTCCCATGGTCCGTGATGGGTGAAATGTTCGCCTCCAACGTAAAATCAAAGGCCTCCGGTATCACGGTATTCGTCTGCTGGACCCTATCCTTCTTCATCACGAAATTCTCCAAGAACTTGCAAAACGCGCTCGGTAACTACATGCTGTACTGGGTGTTCGGTGTGTTCTGTGTGATCAGCGTGCTGTTCACTGTGCTGGTGTTGCCCGAGACGAAGGGCAAGAATTTGCAACAGATCCAAGACGAGTTGAACGGCGTTAGCCACTCGGTTCCCGAGTTTGGTGACTCGAGTAAAAAATGAAAACAGTATTACGGTACATGGGGATGAATAACCGTGCTCTTGGTCGTTCTTCTCGTCCCCGTGATACCCTGATCGAAACCATTTGTTTCCTCCTTTTACAAGCGCGTTACTATACTGCCAAAGGCCGTGATCGCGGTTCTGGATCCTTCGGACGGACTAGAGACGAGTGGACATTAATTTAGGATCGTAGAAACGGGTCGGGTCGACAACGCTCACGATTTTTAGGTATACGTGTGTGTACATAGGCGGACGGGGGAAACTGAACAGTTTTGGACGAGTGTCTTTCGATACCGCACTCTTATTTTTTTTTAAATTGCTGTTGATGGTTTGAGTAAATTGTTGTTGACGGTTCTTGTAAATTGCAGTTGACGGTTCGTGAAAAAATTGTTGTTCTTGGACGGTTCATGTAAATTGCTGTTGATGGACGGTTCTTGAAAAAATTGTGGCTGATGGACGGTTCTTGAAAAACTTGTGGTTCATGGACGGTTCATGTAAATTGTCTATTGATGTGTAAAATATTGGTTAGATGTTTGGTAGGTCACTGAAGTGGTTTACTTGGACTTAAAGTTTGCATCAATAGAACAAACATAGTAGGTAAAATAATTTACCATCCTCGTAAACTGCACTTTAACTGAACAATTAAATTTGACGTTGAATAAAGAACTTGACAACAGTAGAGCTACAGTCAACTTTTACCACATGCAACTTTTACCACATTGTAAATTAAGCTTTGAAACTGTTCTGTCCAAGCTGGTTTGCTAACAATTTGTCAGCAGATGTATTACGTTTTGAACGACTTTCAAAGTTACATCAGTAGCTTTTAAACCACAAAGATTTGATCGACTTGCGATATCGAATGACACTCGAAACTCTGTGATCTGTCCCGTTTCTGGTCACGTCCGCGCAATAATAGTTTCTAAATATATTTATTTCCCGACTTTTAGCCGTTCAACGCGTCGTTTCATATATATAAGTTTCATGCGATTCTTCGAATCCCTGCACGATAATTTAACGCGTTCCTGGTTCTCCAAGATGGCCTCTTTGAGAGGTTTGGTCTGGTACTTCAAACTTAAATAGTTTAAAACTTGAACTTAAAAACCGTGAAACAGAATTTTTATTTACTTATTCAAGGCACGAACGCGTTAACGTCGTAAAATCGATCAGATCCCGCGGAAATCGAGCTTCCGTATCGATGATTCAGATCAAAGCGTCATCGGGCGTTCCCTCGCAAAATGGCGTCGGAAATTCCGCGGGTTGATGGCTAGGTTGATGTTACTCGACTACTAAATAAACCTAGACGACATTCCTATTTCACGTGCGAAGATGGATACCGATGTTCCTAAGCGATTCGAAGAGTTTCTTGACGTTTGTGTTTCGGAAAAGCGATGGAATTGATTAGACTAGTAGACAAGCAATATTTTCTACCTCCTCTAGAGTTTGAATCCACGTTACGTTTCGGAATTCCAGTATTCTACGATTCGTTCTGTGTATTCGAACGAGACAGAGGAATCGATCAATTAGTTGATTAGAAACACCGTAGTATTTTTTGTTAAGAACCTTATGTCAGTGTATTAGGTTTAGTCAGATTTTAAGCATAATGCAACTTCTATTTGGAGTATTGTTTTTATTGCGCGTGTACTTTTCAGCGACTGTACTTACCTAACTCAGCTACGTACCAAAGATCCTTGTCTACCCGTTAACCCTTTGCGAACCTTCGATTCAGGAATAAAAATTCAAAGTTGAGGAATAAGTATGACAAATATTAGTACACGTGTTTAAATATTGAAACTGTTTGCATATTTAATATAAAAAAAATTAACTGAAAGAATATTCAGAAATAATCAGAGTAGTGAAAAAAAATATACTGATCGGATTGAGTCCTCCTCCTTTTTCGAAGTCGGTAGTAATTTAATTCACAGAGGGTTACTTCTTTTTGGATCACCGATACACGCGCACAAGAATTTCTACAGCAACTTGTATCTTATTTACATTATTTTGTAACTAAAGTGCCAAACGCGTTAAGATTGCACGAGTGTGTTTAGAACGACGAGACATATCAATTAACTAGCGTTTTCAACATATCGTCGAAGCACAAATAAGTTAAATATAATTAAAAAATTACTTCGTAAACGTTAATGCGAGCCGTACGACAAAAGCTAGTTTTATATCAATTGTTCTTCCCTTTTCTAATTTATATACGTAAATAACAGTTAATACATATCAAAATACGATCTATTTCTGCAGAGGAAAAAAGTCAGGAGCAAAAACTACGCCGGTAAAGTGATTAACGATCAAACTTGATTGCATACATATTCATGAAATATGAAGAGAGTCGAGGATATCAAGGATAGAATTTTTGTTCGATGAAAAATACTGTAAACTTCCTGCCGGTGCCCTTTTTTAGGAAATTGTTGCATTCATTATGCAACGACGTTTTGTTCGTGTACGCAATCTCGAGATTGCAGCTGCGCGATTGTAAAATCGATCGCTCTTTTTCTTCGTTCGAGAGCAATAAAATTTTCAGAGACTTGAAAATACTGCGGCACTCAAGGAAATCGCGTTCCAGTACACGACTTCCTGTCTACCAAATGTGAGGCGCTTTTTTACCTTTCGTGCTGTAATTTTTTCGCAATGGAGTCAAAAATTCGTGTGCAAATTCAAATTGAATGAATAACAAAATTAAAGTATATTATTTATCTCTAAATGTATAATTAATAACAGTCAAAAGTTAAAATTAATTTCAATCAAAATGTACAATTAAAAATTTTAAAAATTCTTTAAATATTTTCTCAGATTCTGACCTAAATTTTAACTCAAACGTAATGAACCTAAATTTTAATCTACATGTAATGTAGAGTTCCCATCACCTTCCTATGAATTTTAAATATACAGCATGGAAGGTGAAAAAAGAATTGAAAAAAATGCAACGCACATTAGTCGAAGCACAATGAAAAGAATGTAACGATAATGATTTTTACACGCGATCGCGAGATAGGTTTTATAATAAGGAACGGTGAGAAATGTTTTGTACGAAGTAACGAGAGAGTGTGATATATGTATCAATCTAATCAGGGTACAAAGGAAATCGGTTGTTCGGGAAGATTTTAATCGACGATGCTCCAGAGATGTATATTTTCCATACGAATCGTCATCCGACTGTACATATTAATATTATATACGTTACTACATAGTATAAGTACGATAAATACTTTTGTACACACTTGTTATGGCTAAATAAATTATAACTTTGAAGTATTATGCACGAAGATGGACTTTTTTCTGGGAGAACCTCAACCTATTCTTCTACTAATGGGAATTTATTCTTCTACTAACGGAACCTATTCTTTTACTAATCTGAATCTATTCTTTTCACCTATTTCATTTTTTTTTGTAGTTTAATAGGCAGAAAAATTTTTCTGCAGTCTGAAATTCGAGGTAAAGTATTCAATCGACGAATGAAAAGAAGGAAAACCAACTTCTATTCTTCTACTAACCTCAACCTACTCTCCTACTAACCTCAACCTACTCTTTTACTAATCTGAACCTATTCTTCTGTATTTCATTTTTTTTTGTATTCCAATAGGTAGAAAAATTTTTCTGCAGTCTGAAATTCGAAGTAAAGTATTCAATCGACGAATGAAAAGAAAGAACCAACTTCAGTTCGTACACGTGTTATCAGTCGATTTCATGAATTTTATAGAGCTCACAAAGCAGAGTATAAAGCAAAGTATTTTTATTCTTTGATCAGTTATATAAAATGGCGAAACGCAGACACGAAAAGGATTCAGAGATGGTAACTCATTTAACTGAATTTGATAGTAGTTTGATGAACCAGTCAAAATAACTGGTTTTAAATTTCTCATTTTATATTGCAATATTTTATTGTCGTGACGTTATGGAAAAGTCCGTACATATTTTATTGAGATAGAAACTAGTTCTACATGCCACTTGATGCTTTATTTATTTATTTCCCTTCTCATTTTATTTTTCATTCCTTGATAAATGAAGATTTAATGTTGTTAGTTCTGGTGTTAAAAAACAATTACTTTTTATTCTTGAGCTATTATTCGATATCTAGGACGAAGAGGACACGAGGTTACAAGAGGAGCTCCTTCAGCTCGTCGACGTGTTAATAGTAATTGCATTTAATCGCGCAATTTCTTCATTTGCATAATCTTTAATTCCCATATCAATATTCAAGGGAAACGACGAGACCAAGATGCTAGTATCTTTATGCCAATTAAGAATGCTGATGCAAACGGCGACCACCTCGATGACCTCCGTACCGAAACCGCTTAAGTATTTAAAAAACTCGTACGAGCCTCTGAAGCAGGCTTACAATAAAATCGAAAGTGCGGACGTAAAGAGACAACTCGCTGAAGTTGTGAGCGTGTTGTCGCTGGCGGCTGCGCCTCCAGGGTGCAAGGAATGCTTGGAATATTGTATCAAAGGGGGCGTGAGGAACCCTGGGGAATGGGGACACGAATATGTGCGGCAATTGGAAAATGAAATCGTGGATGAGTGGACTAATGCTCCTGTGAAAGATGAGGAGCGTGTAAGGTATAGAATCACTATTAGATTCTTGTATAGCAAGGTCGTAAATGGAGGTCGTAAGAGGTCGTACATTAGAAAACAATTAATATTCAGTAAATGGGAAAATTTAGTAAACTGAGAAAATTCTTGTCAAATTCTTCTTTTGAGTGGAAATTGACTTTTAGAGTTGGTTTCGTGTATTCTAATTTTTTATGAGTTTCGACCTTAGACATTGAAGACTTATTCTTAGAAATTGAACGCGACCTATGCTTAGCAATTGAAGAATTATTGAAGAAGAAGATTCTTGTCAAATTCTTCTTCTGACTGAAAACCGACTTCTAGAGTTGATTTCATGTATTCTAATTTTTTAAGAGTTTCGCGACCTTAGAAATTGAAGACTTATGCTTAGAAATTGAACGCGACCTATGTTTACAAATTGAACGCGACCTATACTTAGAAATTGAACGCGACCTACGCTTAGAAATAAAAGAATGATTAAAGATATGTTCTTCTCAGGAAACAGCTAACGTCTTTAGTGAAATGCATAGTGAAATTCGACATGAAGCACAACGCCGAGATACCAGGCTGCGACTTATGCTTAGAAATCGATCAGTTAAGCTTTCTCGACAACTGCTTAGACTCCACGAATTTCGAAAGGGTCTGTCGCTATTTGGAAGGCTGTGCGATGTATAGGTGAATGAAGGTTTCTTTTACATTCATTTTTTATGTACAGTATAGCTAATTATAAATATCAGTGACTCTTATAATTGATGCAAAATGAGGCTATTAAAATTGTGCAGCGAGGACACGGAAAAGAGGCAGATACTTCAAGTGGCGGTCAACTACTATTTGAGATTCAAGCAGTACTGCAAGGCGATGCTGATTGCAATGCAGCTTGGGGATTCGAACCTTGTGCATCAGTGTCTTACTACTTGCCCTGATAATCTCACTAGGAAACAGCTGGCGTATATACTCGTCAGACAACGGGTATTTTTCATATTGTATTCAGTTAATGTTTCATCATATAACAAGAAATTGTATTCAGTTAATGTTTCATTATTCAATCAGAAACTATTGGAATTTTTTAAACTTGATTGAAATTATTAAATATAAGTAGATGCAAATTACATCGAACACTACGGACTGAGTAATAATTGAAATATCTAACACCAAAATGAACTTGTTACTTTAGACTCGAACATGTTAAAGACTACCTTCTTCTATGAAACAGTTTAACATTAATTTAAACTATTAACATTAACATTAAATCATTACCATTAACACTAAACCTACCAGCATATAATGTGTATTTAATTTGAAATTAAAAATGAACAAACGGCGAAGCATAAATTAGTACACATATGTATTCTTTATGTTGATGAAAATTAATGCTAATTTCAAGAAGTGTACTTTAACAAGATATGTATTTTATAATAACAAACTTGTGGAGCGGTCATTTGACCGTTTTGGTAGTTTGAGTGTTAAATTAACATTAAATCAGTGGAATAAAGTTTGACAAAATACTTCAGGATAGTCCTCTAAAGAAAGAATACCAAGGCGACGATGCAGCAGACATAGAGAGCATTCTCAGCAACAGTCACGTGAACAGTCACTTCCACGTTCTCGCGAGAGAACTCGACATCCTGGAGCCTAAACATCCTGACGATATCTACAAAACCTGGTTGGAGACGAGCAACACCCTCAGACAGACCGAACACGACTCTGCTAGAGCGAATTTAGCTTCCAGTTTCGTTTCTGGCTTTGTACATGCTGGTTTCGGACAGGATAAACTAATGGCGAACGCGGGGGACTCTTGGGTTTATAAGAACAAGGTTTGACTCTTAGGTTTATAAGAACAAGGTTTTAAATCTGAAAGAATCTAAATTCTTCAAGTATCTGATTATTCAAGAATTTGATTCTTGAAAGAGGAATGTTTTTATATTTGGTTACAGGATCGTGGAATGCTATCGGCGACTGCATCCCTAGGTTTAATACACATGTGGGACGTGGACGGTGGTTTAGTACCCATCGACAAGTGAACATCATCTTCTTTTTAAAGCATAAAGTTTGCAAAAATTACAATTGACGTTTGTTTTATAGGTACCTGTATACGAACGATGATTTTATTAAATCAGGAGCCTTGCTCGCTATTGGGTTGGTCAATTGCGGAGTTCGAAACGAATGTGATCCTGCACTAGCTCTACTTAGTGATTATGTGTCTTCCGATAATGCGACACTGAAAATAGGGGCTGTTCTAGGACTAGGCTTGGCTTACGCCGGGTCACAGAGGTCTGACGTCACTGAACTCTTGACTGGAGTTCTAACTGATAAGACAAGTATGATGTTTAGGAGTTAGGGTTTAAGTACATTTTCAAGTTCTTAAAGTTTCAAGACTATGACATTTTCATCTTCTCAAAGTTTCAAGTCTATGTCATTTTCTACTTCTCAAAGTTTCAAGTTCATAACATTTTCAACTTCTTTAAGTTTCAAGTCTATGACATTTTCAACTTCTCAAAGTTTCAAGTTCATAACATTTTCAACTTCTCAAAGTTTCAAGTCTATGACATTTTCAACTTCTCAAAGTTTCAAGTCTATGACATTTTCTACTTCTCAAAGTTTCAAGTTCATAACATTTTCAACTTCTTTAAGTTTCAAGTCTATGACATTTTCAACTTCTCAAAGTTTCAAGTCCACTATATTTTCACCTTCTCAAAATTCCAAGTCTCTAGTTCCCCAAATTCTCAACTTAAACTCTACTCAATTCATTACATCAATAACCCTCTACCAGGTACCATGGAAACCGTATCACTCGGTGCAATCGCAATAGGCTTAATAAACGTAGGTTCAGCCGACGCTGACGTCTCCTCCATACTTCTCCAAAAGCTCCTAGAACTAACTCCTCAAGAACTCTCCAGTACTTACTCCAGGTTGGTCCACCTTCATAAACCTACATATAATTGAAACCTACTTCACTTGCAAATTCACCACTCTATAGATTTCTGCCTCTATCTCTGGGCATGGTGTACATGGGCTGCAGAGACATCATAGAAGCCCCTTCCGCCGCCCTCCAAGTTCTACCCGAACCCTACAAGCTACCCTCGCAAACTATACTACAGGTGCCGCCTACAATCTTATCTCGAATCAAATAAAGCTGTAATCGTTTTCAGGTGTGTGCATACGCTGGGACAGGTGACGTGTTGATCGTACAGGAGTTGCTGCGGATTTGTTCGGAACCAGTGAACGGCGAACACGCATCTGATACGTCCATTCACTCTCCAGGCACCAGTTGCTGCGATCCGCGTCGAAATGCAGAATCGCCTGAGAAAAAGACGAAGAAGTCAGAAGAAAAGTCAGAAGGAGCCAAGTATGTCTCTTAAATGAACGATTCGTTAAGTTGTTACTGATTTTGTGGTGTGTCAGGGAAATCGGATCGACTCAGGCTATAGCCACTTTGGGAGTTGCGGCTGTTGGTCTGGGAGAGGGGAAGGAAGACTCAAGGATTTTTGGTCAAGTTTGTCACTTTTCAAATTTATAACATTAGCTACGTTCATAAAATAAAATTCAACAATTATACAAGACAGTTATCCTAGGCAGACTTTGCTCTTCAGATTAATATATTACAAGTTTATGATCTCTCTAAGAGGTTCAAAGTTTCAATTGATTTTAATTTGATTTCCAGATTGGAAGGTACGGTCCCATATCCGCAAGAAGAGCAATGCCCCTCGCTCTAGGCCTGTCCTTCCTCTCAAACCCAGACCTAGCAGTTCTGGACGTTCTCAACAAATACAGCCACGACAACGACGCCGAAGTGACCAACAACGCGATCTTCGCCCTCGGTTTAGTCGGTGCTGGGACAAACAACGCTCGTCTTGCGACCATGCTGAGACAACTAGCTTGTTACCACGCCAAGAATCCTCTGCACCTGTTCCTCGTTCGAATATCCCAGGGCCTAGTGCATCTAGGAAAAGTAATTGAAATTACTGAAAAGTTTAAGAACCCCAGATTAATTTGCAATTTATTATTCATCGTATTTAGGGAACGTTGTCCATATCTCCTTTGCGTTTCGCCACCAAAGTCCTGGATCGAACTGCCTTGGCGGGACTGATGGTGGTTTTAGTCGCCTTTTTGGACAATCAGAACCTCATACTGACGAGGTCTCATTACTTGATGTATTGTCTGGCGCTGGCGATGGAACCTAGATGGTTGGTCACCTTGGATGAAAATTTACAAGTACAGTTACTTTGTACAATAAGTTGAGTGGGGTTGTTAATTGATGTGATTGTGGTTTGAGAGCTGTAGACATTCGATGAGTGAATAGATTAATATTATGCAAATCTGAAAGAATCTAAATTTTTAAAGAATTTGATTGTGGGTGGATTTGCGGCGCGTGGGAGTACGATGCGTAGAATTAGGGCGCGTAGGATTATTGGCGCGTGGAATTAGGACGCGTAGAGGTACAGTGTGTGGAAGTGCAACGCGTAGAATTTCGACGCGCGAGGAATTACCAAGCGTGGAGTTCCAGCGCATGGAGTTCCAACGCGTGAAATTACCACGCATGGAATTCCAGCGCGTGGAGTTCCAGCGCGAGAAATTACCACGCATGGAATTCCAGCGCATGGAATTTCAACGCGTGAAATTACCACGCATGGAATTCCAGCGCGTAGAGTTCCAGCGCGTGAAATTCCAGCGCGTGGAATTCCAGCGCGTGAAATTCCAACGCGTGAAATTACCACGCATGGAATTCCAGCGCGTGGAGTTCCAGCGCGAGAAATTACCACGCATGGAATTCCAGCGCATGGAATTTCAACGCGTGAAATTACCACGCATGGAATTCCAGCGCGTAGAGTTCCAGCGCGTGAAATTCCAGCGCGTGGAATTCCAGCGCGTGAAATTCCAACGCGTGGAATTACCGCGCATAGAATTCCAGCGCATGGAGTTCCAACGCGTGAAATTACCACGCATAGAATTCCAGCGCGTAGAGTTCCAGCGCGTGAAATTCCAACACGTGGAATTACCGCGCATGGAATTCCAACGCGTGGAATTCCAGCGCGTAGAATTCTAGCGCGTGGAATTCCAGCGCGTGAAATTACCGCGCATGGAATTCCAGCGCGTGGAGTTCCAGGGCGTAGAATTCCAACGCGTGAAATTACCGCGCATGGAATTCCAGCGCGTGGAGTTCCAGCGCGTAGAATTCCAGCGCGTGGAATTACCACGCGTAGAGGTACGGTCCGTAAAATGATAACCAAGAGTATTAAAGTCCCTGAATATGAACTGATTTAGAGTCTGCCAGTCTCCGTGAGGGTTGGTCACGCCGTAGACATCGTGGGCAAAGCAGGAAACCCCAAGTGCATCTCCGGAGGCTACGTCCACACGACTCCAACGTTGCTCTCCTATGGAGAAAGAGCAGAACTCGCCTTGGACGAATACGAAGCGTTATCCAACGTGTTAGAAGGCTTCATCATTCTTCGAGAGAAGACAGCTTCCTAAAATCACGGTGGAGGAATGTCTGACACCAAAACTGGGATAAATGACCTTTATTTCGCGAGAATGAAGAACTTGAAACTAAAATGATACACTTTCTTCCAGTTTTGTAATAAAATAGAGGCAAAATTCTTGACGAGAGTTTGTAACTTCGCAACTTTGACAAGGATTGAGTTTAACGAAACTTTCGCTTGATAAAAACTAGGCGCGAACGATCAGCGTTTTGTGTAGGTTTGCATTTATTTAACTTCAGAGACTAGCGGAAGCAATGTGCTCTATACAACGGAAACATACATTGGTTCGCATTGCACGGAAACAGGTAGAGACAACGGTGCACCATGATCTGACAGTGTCACGGTTTATCGTAAATAAAATACAGCTCAACCCTTTGACTGCGTATTTAATTAAAATACTAGTTCAAAAGTTCCTTCAAACATTTTGTAAATTTGTATGCACTGAACCGAGTCAAAGGGTTAAGTGAAAAACTCAAACAGGAAGAAAAGAAATAAAAGGAACAAGCAAGATACAGAAATAAACGTGATAAACGGAGGGAACATAACAAAAGTAATCCCGAACGAGCGATTACAAGAAATTCTTGTTGACCGTGTACATTTATTCGCTAATGTTAAAACTCTGCAAATTAAAGATAAATATTGCAGTTTATTGATTTCGATAATGTGTACAAAAGCGGACCACAAGGAAACGAGCAACGATTATTTATCGTGGATAAGAACTGTGTGTCCTTTCTTTCTTTATTCTCGCCACGCATAAACGTCTGTGCATATCAGTTTCTGCCTGTTCGTCAACAGGTTCGCAATTACACAAGATCATGGAGCACGTTCCTGTATTCTCGTTAACGTAGCCACGAGAAATTCTCCAAGAAATTGCACGGACGCGTGTGTCGGATGCTCTTGCAAAGAGAAACTATCAACGACTTTTCTCGTGTTAAAAAAAATGTCCGCCGACATTTACATATTATAGGCACATGACTTAGGGTAAGTGGCGAAGTGTAGAGTGAAACACGCGTTTCTCGACTCGTTCTTTTTTTCCGATTTTCTAATTTTTTTAATATCGAGTCACGTTTCAGGAAGCTTAACACCTTGACGGTCGCGTGTTTCATGAAATCTATTCTGTGGCTTAAATCGTTACACTTAACTTCTTCAAAGATCGACACGTTCAGTTTTTTATTTGATTCAACATTAAATGATCTTGTACATTAACATTCTCGTGTATCATTAAACTAAGTATGATTATGTAAAATAATTCGATTATCTTTAAAAAAAATTATCCGTGAAGAGGTTAAGATTGAGGCATTCTAATATCTTGGGTTGCCAAAATATTCTTACACCTGGAAGCCTCATAGTGTAACGGTGTATGATAGATTGATAGATAAATGAAAATAAGGTAAGCGGCTGTCAAAGTGTTAACATCAGTTCGATTAGATCCAACTGTCCTATTCCAATGTACGCACGCTTCGCAAATATTTAGCTTGCCGTCTGACGTACTCGCGCGAAATAGAACAATTACAATAGTCTATTCGCAAATATTTTGATTGAAGCACAGATATGATTCGTGTAATTTCGCCCGCACCGCAGAGCGTTTTTCATGTATTCGATACAAGTCAGAAATCGTTAAGACATGTCTTATATATTATAATTTAACAACAGACAGATTGTCTGTTAACGAGCATTAAAATTGATAAATATCGATGACGCATGCATTGACCACGTCACTCGGCAAGCTGGTCTTTCTTTCTACTTATATCATAAATTTCTCATGTTCCTTACAGTAAAATATAATAATAATAATAATATAATATAATCATAATAATAATAATAGTTAAAACTTAAATCATAATAATGATAGCTCCTATGATAGTAGCGCTTTCGTGTTTTATAACCCTTTGCAAATAGTATGTGTCTTGTGGTTCAAGCGAATTCTCAAAATTGTATATACGTATGTTTCTTTTATATATCTCGCTTTTTGCTGCTGCTTGTTTCATCCACCATAACATTCTCTTTCGCCTTATTTACAACAACGTACGTGCAATACGAGTATTACCATATGTCCTCTATTATTTGCCCTTGAGTTTCGTTATTATTGCTCCCTCTAGCGTGCTCCATGTCGACTCTAAGACGAACATCCGTTGTAAATGGTCAAGTTTCAGATTTCTAACCTGGCTGATACAGTCGAGAGCATTCTAAGCTTCCCCTAGGGAAAATGGCGAAAGAGGGTATAGCGAATTACCGAGCATGGTACTCTTCCTTCACAAAAATGGCGATGAGGAAGAACTTCGAAATACTCAAACTTCTGAATTTCAAAATTCTTCCAAGCGTTCAACTCTTCAAATTGTCAGCTCAAGTCTTTGACATGTAAATTACCAAATTCATTAATGGAACCTTCTTCCTGTACATCGACATTTTTTTAACGGAAGATCACCATCGGAACAGCTATTCTCCTAAAACGCTACCCATCTACCGTTTTCTTTTCCCTTCATGGTCAAATTACACGCTAGACACGGGAGTAGAATTCTCTGAAACCGTTCTCTAAAACGGTTACCCATAGGATTCATACATATACATATGTATCTTCTCTTTAACCTCCTCGAAACATTTTAACGATAACGTATAGACTCTATCGATCCAAATGTTCCCCTAATCATCGACCTGTCTTTCGTCTCCCGATAACGGATAAACACAATTATGAACAGCAAAGATTCTCCCGTAAGAAGCACCGAAGTCACAGGGGTAATAAGAATTAAAGGATCAAAAGTGTCAAGCTGCCTGTGGATTCGTTGCTGAGAGAAGAAAATTGACGACGAATGGCAGTGCTCATCTGTGTGTGTATACGTGTTGTTTGTGTGTACGTGTGTGATGATGTGTATACGTGTCATCGAAGATTCCCCGTGAATCGTCAGTGACCAATCGTCCCGATGATATTCGCGTTTGGAGACCGCCATGTATCGTCGGCTCTTTGAACACGTGTTCCCTTTTTCATGATATACCTACCACGCTGAAGGAATGTACACTCTATAGCACGGTAACACAGTCGCGACACGATCAAGGTAATATATAAGTAGAACGCGTAATATGCTGCTGGTTAAAACAGTCGGGCACGTCTTTTGATTTCGTTACGACGCCACTGTGGTAGTCTGTAGAACTCGGCACGGGTACACTGGAGAACTGCCTCGAATTCCGCGTCGGAAAGATGCCGCTGAAATAGATTGCAAATGTTATTTGATAATCGTTTATTAGCAATTGAGCAGTTCAATGCACAACTCGATTAAATCCAAAGAACAAAAAGCGGAGAAATCCGACGAAATAATGTGCATAGGTTTTTAAAATTTCTTTGGTAATATAAATTCAAATAAAGTGTGCAGATGCATAAATACAAATCTGGCTATCATTTAAAAGATGTGAAATTATAAGAAAGAATAGAAACAATTTATTTCAGAATAGCCTCTGAAATAGATTAATATTATGCAAATCTGAAAGAATATAAATTCTTAAAGAATTTTATTGTGAATGGATTTGTGACGCGTAGGTATGGGGCGCGTGGAATTACAGAACGTAGAATTACGGCGCGTGGATTTATTGTCGCGTGGAATTAGGACGCGTTGAGATACAGTGCGTAGAAGTGCAACGCGTAGAATTTCGACGCGCGAGGAATTACCAAGCGTGGAGTTCCAACGCGTGGAATTACCAAGCGTGGAGTTCCAACGCGTGAAATTCCAGCGCGTGGAGTTCCAGCGCCTGCAGTTCCAACGCGTGAAATTCCAGCGCATAGAATTCCAGCGCGTGAAATTCAAACGCGTGGAATTACCGCGCATGGAATTCCAGCGCGCGAAATTCCAACGCATGGAGTTCCAGCGCGTGGAATTACCGCGTATGGAGTTCCAACGCGTGTAATTACCAAGCGTGGAGTTCCAACGCGTGGAATTACCAAGCGTGGAATTCCAGCGCGTGGAATTCCAGCGCGTGAAATTCAAACGCGTGGAGTTCCAGCGCGTGGAGTTCCAACGCGTGAAATTCCAGCGCATGGAATTCCAGCGCGTGAAATTCCAACGCGTGGAGTTCCATCGCGTGAAATTACCGCGCATGGAATTCCAGCGCGTGAAATTCAAACGCGTGGAGTTCCAGCGCGTGGAATTCCGGCGCGCGAAATTCCAACGCGTGGAATTACCGCGTGTGGAGTTCCAGCGCGTGGAGTTCCAACGCGTGAAATTTCAGCGCATGGAATTCCAGCGCGTGAAATTTCAACGCGTGGAGTTCCAGCGCGTGGAATTACCGCGTATGGAGTTTCAACGCATGTAATTACCACGCGTGGAATTAGAACGCGTAGAGGTACAGTGTGTGCCAAAAAGTGGAGTTAATCGATTTGTGCAGTGAACGGCTCAATTATTAGTTTTAGAATTGTTGATGTGACTTACTTCGAGATTGCAACGATCCACATCGGCTGGCAGCCTGTAGTTAGTGATGACAAGTAAGTGATAGGGATAGAGTTTGGGTGGTTCGGATGGCGCTGTGCCCATGTCCGGTAACGATCTTCTCACATGATGGCCTCCGTGACTCCCGACTACCGAACCTAGGCCACCTGTATACGTGGTGGACGATGGCAGCATCCCACCATCATTCTGCAGCACCGATTCAAACGTTAATTTTACTATAACACTAGCCACTTGCCTAGTGATGAGCAGTAGCGGTGCAAAAGTGTCTCGCACAATTCTTGAATATTCTCAGAGACTCAGACAACTTTGAATCACTGCTAGCGAACGTGTACGAAAAAGAAATGACAAACTGTGCGAGAACTCTTTATCGTTGTGTAGATGGAACGTCGCTCGTTACAAAACCCAGTTTTGCAGCAACAAATCAATGGAACACCGCGTTTATTAATGGCGGGTTACGCAAACAGGTTGAACCGTCACCGGCCTCCCGTTTGCTCTTTCAACAGTGATCAATGTGAGACAGAACTACAGCTAGACTGAAAGACGCGACATGAACTCGTTACATTGCGAACATAGCTTTGAAAATGGCAGAAAGAAATTTTATCACATTAAATATTCTGTCGTACGAAATTAACTCGAGTAGTTAACGGATCTCCGTTAATTTTGTTTCTGATCGAAAATGAGAATGATAGCGCAATGTCATGCCCGTCTCAGTGTAGACATAGTTCCGTATTAAGTATGCACAGTTATGCGACAGATGCAGAACTTCGATGCAGAATGTTATGCAGTCAAATCATGTGAACACCGCGGTCAGTTTCGATGACGTTATTCGAAACACAGAGCGATTTCGTATCGATCGTACGGTAAGAAACTCGCATCGTGTTATCGTAGCGACAACGAGAAAACAAAAGTGGCGTTAAGTCGTGTCGATGGTCGAACAAAATGAAAAATAAGCCTCGCGTCGGACGGTCGTCGGTGTACGCGAACGGAAAAAATATCTAAGTTTCTCGCCAAAATAAATCAAATATGCAAACTTCAAATACCAAGGCAACTAAAAATATTAAAAAGATGCAAAAATGAAAAAATGAGTAAAATAATCGTAGCAAATGTACAGCATACATGCGCAAATCAATGTACAAGTATGTACAATTTTACATCGCAACTATGACGTTAATTATGTACAAATTTTGTTCGATCGATATACAGGGTGGGTCAACTTCGTTATTTGTAGAAGTAGAAAATTTTAGTATTGTCGAATGATACAAATAGCAAGAGACTCATCCTGTACAATGGGTCAAAGTCGTTCGATTCTACGAATAATTCGATTACTAGGATTAACGCGTTCATGATAATGCTGGTTAAATAATTCAAATGCAAAACAAGCTACAAACCATGCTAATTCGCCGGGAGTAGTATGGGGCTGTGGTACATACCAATGCCCGTCGATCCACATCCGTGATGCTGCCTGTTGATACTAAAATTTGGGGAAAAAATGGGAAAGAAAACCATGTCAAACCATGTTGCACAAACCATTTCGATAATGTTAAGTTACAATCTTTCTGTTGATCGACCGATCGTGTTCCACTTTATCTAAAAAGAGAAACATCGCATAACAGCATTACAAAAATGATTCGATAAAATAAATGGAGGGATGGAGGAACACGATCGATTCGATTCGTGTGTCGATAAGCGTAATTGTTTCCGATGATTATATTGTACATATGACCTGAGTTCTAAGCTACACGATGTGTCTGAGCGAACAAAAATTCGTAATTTCATAAAAGAACCAAAAAAGAAAAAAAAAGAAAGATAAAATCATGTTACTGGCGAGAAAGGTGATACTGTCACTTGGGCACACTATAACTCCGCTGGTTAACGATCAAACGTATTATGCAATCTAACGATCGTACCACCGTCGATTCTTCAATAAACAGGCTTTTATGTTAAATAAAAAAAGAACAGTGACAGTGTACGATATAGCAAGGATGCATTAGTAAAGCATGCTCAGATATTACGAAGCTGTATTATAACCGAAAATTATCGAGAATTAAATTATCTCTCGTGCTGACGGTACATTTCGTTGTAACATGGTTTTAAAGTAGGAAGACCATGTGTCTGTAACGCCTCTACTCGTGAATAATTATAAGGAAAATTAAAATAAAATAGTAAACTGAAGCATGTACATGTAATATAGTTCGAGAGTACCGTACGAAACAGAGACAGAGAGATAGAGAATGAGAACGACAAAACCGTGTGTGATCGGTTTCTTTTTTTCTTTTTTCTTTCTCTGGGGTTTACTCACTATCTGATTTGCCAGACGAGAAATCAGTGCTGTGCGTCTTGTCTCCCATCCCACTGAACGAATAATCACCCTAGACGACAGAAAAGCGTACATCTTAGAAACGACCTGCACCTTTGGTGGTCGGCTCGCTCGAGCCTACGGTATGCACGGTCGGAGGCATCATCTCCTTAGGAAAATGGCGGCGTAGGACGAGAGGGTACGTAGTTACAGAGAAGTTTCTGTTCCAAATATTCGAGTTTCTAAATTCCTGAATTTCTAGGGTATTCTATTTCTTGCATTACTAAATTTCAAAGTTTGGTATTCTTAAATTAGCAAATTCTCAAGCTTTCAAATTACAAAATTGTGGAGTTCCCACATCTCTAAATTTCCAAGCTTGGAATTCCTAAATCACCAAATTCTCAAGCTTTCAAATTACAAAATTGTGGAGTTCCACATCTCCTAATTTCTTGCATTTCTAAATTTTCAAGCTTGGAATTCCTAAATCACCAAATTCTCAAGCTTTCAAATTACAAAATTGTGGAGTTCCACATCTCCTAATTTCTTGCATTTCTAAATTTTCAAGCTTGGAGTTCCTAAATCACTAAATTCTTAAGCTTTCAAATTACAAAATTGTGGAGTACCCACATCTCTAAATTTCCAAGCTTGTAATTTCTAAATCACCAAATTCTCAAGCTTTCAAATTACAAAATTGTGGAGTTCCACATCTCTAAATTTCCAAGCTTGTAATTCCTAAATCACCAAATTCTCAAGCTTTCAAATTACAAAATTATGAATTTCTCACATCTCTAAATTTCCAAGCTTGTAATTCCCAAATCACCAAATTCTCAAGCTTTCAAATTACAAAATTATGAATTTCGCACATCTCTAAATTTCCAAGCTTGTAATTCCTAATCTCTCACAAATACAAATCTCTAAACTCCCAATCTTCCAAAAGTCCAAATTTTCAAATTGCAGAGCTAGCGTAGAATAATCCTTAAAATCCTTAGACCCCTCTCATCCTGAGTCGCCATAATCCGCAGGCAAGTCCGCCACGCCCGACACTGTGCATAATATTAACAAAAGTGTATCATAAATTTCTACAGCATTTTCTTGATAATCAGCAATAACGGTGCAAAAGATTTTGGTCGTCGTTTTGTGACGCGGTGCAAGACTTACAGGGAGAGCAGATACAGAACCGCCGGTCGAGGAGAAGGTGTGACTTCGCGGTGCCAGACCGTACCCTGGCTTCGGGATGTGCCGAAGGGAGCTCACAACTGGTTTCAAATAGTCAATCGACAAGATATTACTGATTAGTTTCAACGAGAAATCATCGAGATCGTTCATTCCCATACGAATGCCCAACGTTCGCCAAAACTAGTGGGTTCTTCAAATATTTTGTATACCAAAAGGTGGTTTTCAATTTGAAAAAAAAAAGTCGATCTTTTGCTACGTCCTACCTTTTTTTAGCGTGAATTATCGTGATGATTCTTTCTAGGCAAGATCGTTTATTAAAAAAAAGAAAAAAAGAAAAGAAAAATTTGCTACTGTGCGACGATATACCCGGTTCGGGTCTACGGGTTTTTTCGAACTGCATCCCCGCGGCAAGAAGAGGGTGGAACGTACCCGATGTTCAAGGTGCACAAGCATTATTTCTCGTGAAGTTGTGCAGAGAACGGCGCGTGTGACGAAGACCAACGGTAAAAAAAATTGTAAATAAAATCCGTATTTAGAGGGTGATCCATGCAATTGCCTCTTCAAATATTCGTCTGGAACTTATTGCATTTCGGAGATCGTAGGTGAAGGCTTTTCCAATATTCAAAAATGATCTTTGTCTTTTAAACACCTGATTTAAGTACCAACCTTGTGATCATCGATCTAACATTTTATTCTAATACAATTTTACAAAAAGACAATTACTGTTTTTATTTCGGAAGTGCCTTCATCCGGATCAGACTAGTATAAAATACTCGAAACGCAACAAGTTCGAATAAAATAATTTGAAAGACAATTGCATGAATAAAACTGAAACACCCTGTACATGTACGAAGAAGCCAGCACCTGTGCGTGTAAGTACAATAAAACGTTTACTCTTGAATAAGCTAGAGAGAACAAAAAGCATGCCTCCCGTGAAGACAAGTCAACGAATCATTTTCCTCTGCTCTTGAGAAAGTCTCGTGTTCGAATTTCAGACCGAAATGAAATTCGTGTGAATTACATACGAATTTTGACTTGAGATCAGCGGTAGGTGGAACTGGAAAGTTCTCGGACTCACCGAATGATAGTGCCTAGCGGCGTTTGGAAGAGTGAAGGCGCGTTGAGTACCAACGGGTGGATAGTTTCTGGGAGCCGGGGAACGTGCCGATGACCTCCCAACTGCCGCCCCACGCAAACACAACACAAACACAAAAACACAAAAATAGAGACACGATGATACAAGGTAGCGAATGTGAGGCAGATACCTATCCTTTTACTTTAACGACTCAACATTGGAAGATACGTGTTTGGAGAAATAAAAAGAATAAATGAGAACTACTTTACGATATTTCTCGGATAAGCGTTACAAGATTACAGTGCTGACTATCATGCGACGTAAGCTGAAGTACGCTTGGATGCAACGTAGGGAGAAGGCTACTTCTTGGGAGAATCTAAGATCTTAAAATTTAAGGAAGTATGGTTAGGTTTAAAGACCAGAGTCTAAGGACTTAGAACGTAGAAGCCTAGAAACTACAGAATGTTAGAGACTAGGGAACCTACAAGAGGGTCCAGGAATATGAGGAGTTTAAAGTCTAGGAATAATCAAGAACCTAAGGAACTTGAGAATCTAATCTAAGTATTCTTTAACTAAGAGAGGCTACATTGCACCCAAGTGTACGCATAAGTAAATTATCACATCCGCTGCCACCGTGTATTATCGACAGAAAATGTATCATCCCATAAATCAGCTGTCTAACGTGTCGACAGGGACGATTAGTCACACGAGTTGATCAAAGAGCACTATTAGGAAACCTTGATCGAATGTTAATAAAAGACACTGGCACGTGGCAGCGAACGTGTTAGATATTCCTCCGGTAATCGGGTAATTTACGATTATCTTCCAACATTGTAAAGAGACATTCCAAAAAGTAGAGATGAGAGAGAGTATATGAATATCGGAGCGATGTGTGTTCGTGTGTGATGAAGAAGTTGCCAAGAGTGAAGTCAGAATGAAATACCATGCCAGAGATTCTAACAGCTGTCTAAATGACGAACGACCACGAATGAAATGATAATGGGAATTGAATCGATTAGGCTACTCGAGAGGATGGAACTTTCACGCACGCTGTTATATCCGGTACTCGTATGGCCAGAGATAAAATCGAAAGATAAAGAAGAGGCAAGCACATCGAAGGTATATATATGGCCGATCGCATGCAGAAGCGGAACAATACATCACCTGTTACATACGTTAATGGACGCCCAGTAGCGTGTGCGTTATTTATCGAAGGGGGATGATGCTAAATGCCACTTGTTTTACGTTTTATAAACTCTTGCACTCGAGAGTTCACGTACGGAGCGTCGTTAATCGAGCCTCACCCTTCCCACTGCATTGCGTTCCGTTCCACGATAGCAAATTTTTGTTTAGTTGATAAGAAGAAGAAGAAGAAAAAGAAAACAGGAACGATCTTTTCGTTCACCCACCCCGCTTCTATATCGCTTTGGAATCTGACGTCCGATGTTACTTTCGAAACACGGTACAGTGGTATATGTTAGTGTTATGTGCGAACGTGTGGACATGTATGAGATGATTATCACTTATGTTAATGAGACGATCGTGAAATAGCTATCGCTAGATCTCTACAAGATCGTTAAAGCTTACCGTTGTAACTGGGCCCTACGCTCGATCTATAACTGAAACCGTCGTCGTCTTCCCATGGTCTGGCATGATCTATATTCCTAGACGGTGCTGTGTAAAAGTAAATCCGTACGTTACAACCATACGATGCAAAAACGTAGATAACGAAAACGTATAATCGCGACAACGTACATGCACCAACGGGACTCTCGTATCGCAGTCTGTAAGTCGGCTCCCTAGCAGCCGACGGTGTTCTCGAGGCGTTTCTCGGGTCCACGTTAGCCGCCTTGTGTCTCAGATTCTCCCGATCCTTCTCGCGATCTTGCAAGAACACCTTCGCTATACCGGTGTCTATTTTACTCAGCTCGTCCTGTTCTTTCTTCAGCTTCTCCTCCACCTCCTTTATGTACGTTTTGTTGTCCACCTCGTCCTCGTCGTCCGACGCCGGTACACCCTGATACGCAAACGAAACATCATCAAACGTTCAAGATACGCTGAAAGTAAACGATAGATACCTTGTAAGTGTCGGACCATCGTCTGCGTCTCTCCGGATCGGTATAAGGATACGGCGGAGCCGGGAAATCGTCCCTCTCGATCGGCGGCTTCGCTCCGGGTGGAGGTTTCATGGCGTCCGGATAATGCGCCAACTCTATTGGCTCGTCATTATCTACTTGACTGGCCGGTGACTTTGGTCTGGTCTCGCTCAGAGCGTCGACCAGAGCTCGCATTCCTGATCGGCTACTGCGTCCTCCGCTGCTTCTTATCGAACGAGACGCTGAAATAAAATCACCGTTCGATTTACCGTTCCCCTTCAGACCCTTGTCCACATGTTATCACATACATTGCACCTCGGAACGATATGACTACGTCTTACAAACTGTACCACAAAATAGGGAACTCTGACATTTTTCATTTTGGACTTCAGAATTTTTATTGATTGGGACTTTGGATTTGTGGAACTTCGGATTTGTGGATCTTTGTTTAGGATTTTTAATAGTGGACTTCGAGATGGTTTAACTGTGCATCCATTAACTTTAACAGCTTGTACTAATTAATCTTGTACCTCCACTTCATAATGAAATTATCTGAATACACTAGAGGTTCAAAAAAGTGTATTGAAAGAATCAGAATGTCTCTGTTGTTGAATAAATGTTTCTGAATTACTGTTGTTGAGTAAATGAATAGTCCGAGGTACATTTGTTAAGAAGAAGATACTTACAGCTGGGTCTATGAAAGTGAGGGCTAGTCGGAGGTTTGTCGTAGGGCTGTATCGGACGTCTCAAGTATCCCTGGCTGGGTGTTTCGGTGAGATACGAGTACGTGTAAATCCTAGACACATCCTCGGATGGACCGCGTCCATATTCTCGTAATATCAATCCAGGACTGCCGGTTCGTGCAGGGTAATACTGGGGCAATTAACAGGTATATTATCACGGCTAGACTCGTGTTCTATGTAGATGAATCGTAAGCGTCTGTCATACCGCTAACTTTAGCTATTTACTCAGCAAAGGAAGATAAAAACTCAACGCGCTCAACGCCCTGTCAAGAAACTCATTGAATATTCACGAATGAATATTTTAACGATGGCGGCAGAAATATAACACGCTATCTGTTTTATTGGATTCTGTCTGGATCTTGGAAGATTTATTTTGGATTCGTAGGAAGTCTGACATGAATGATCTGTTACAAAGTATCGCTTGTCAGTTGATATTAAATCGAATGTGTTGAAGGTTTGAGAATTATCAATATGTTTAGAATTACGGAGATCTCAAAATGAAGTAATTTCAGTTGGCGTAATATTCGAAACGGTCCAGAAATAACTCGGAGTTTGCGGGAATCAATGGAAAACCCTCTGATAGTTAGAGGACGGCTCGGAATCATCGAGCAGCAAACCACAACGCCTGGAAACTAGGTTACACCGGTAAGTGATAGTAAACCACTTGCTTTGCCGACGTAACCTAGGCTCCATAAGTTTGTACGGTGACGAAGTTTATAGGGAAAAATCGTGGATGTTTCTTGATAGAGCGTATTTGCTAGGAGATACATGGCATACCTTGCGACTGAGGCTGCTGTAAGGGCTGCAGAGTGATCCGTTCAGGCTTGGCGTGCGTGACCGCAATGAAAACTATACACAATGACCGTGCGAAAAAAAAGTAAACAACGATTAAGAAAGCAATAATAAAAAAAATGTAAGAAATTAAAATAAATATAAAAAATGAAATATGGTAAAATTCGGCGAAGTATCATAAATATATATACATGTATGTATATATATACGTCGTGTATTCAATATGAAACTTCCTGACATCGAAGCGTGCGGCAAAAGTATACAATGACAATGTTAAAGGAACAAATGCATGTTAAGAAGCCACATATCGTCGAACAGAAATGGAAACGAAGCTATACACAAAGCTATGTTTTATTACTGGTTATACAAAAGTAAAGTACATGTACTCGTAAAAGCTCTAAAACGGTCTCTACGCTAAACTTGGTCCGAAACAACCGACACAAAATTAACCGAGCAGCAAAGGAAAACGTTTCACAACGAACGCGTACAACAACACAGCCCAGAATAAGCACGATGCAAGCTGAACTTCGTGGTGTATCGGGTCACGATTTCTTTCGAGTCAACTGCAGCCATACATTCGGTTTCCCTTTCTTTTCACAAAAACTCAAAA
Source organism: Megachile leachella (assembly GCA_963576845.1). NCBI lineage: Eukaryota > Metazoa > Arthropoda > Insecta > Hymenoptera > Megachilidae > Megachile > Megachile leachella. The sequence goes on from OY756257.1 coordinate 13,287,359, forward strand.
ACTGATGCACGCGATTTATCGTCGTTCAATGGCGTACGATGCAACTAAACAAAAAACGCATTCAGCTGATGACGATGATAGGCGTGCACACGTCGGTTTTCGTACGACATTGACTATTTCAAACGTATCGAGTATTTGGGTCGAGTTAATGATCGCGTTAACTGGCGACGTTGACCGGTGAATAATACATGGCGCGATAAGCACATTCGCGAACACAGGGTGTTGGATAACTTCTGGAGGCCATTTTTTACGCCGAAGTGGAAAACTTTTCTGAAGGGGAGTTTCGAGATTTGCTAGGGGTTCTCTTCTGACAAATCTTGGATCTTCCCTTCTGAAGTAGAGTGCAAAAATATCTCTACTTTCTTAGAACTACAGAGCTCCATCTCTGGACTTGACTAAACAAGTAGTAGAGTAAATTCTTAAATCACTGGATCTTATTTTCAAAATACAAAAAACTACTGAGACCCAAAATCAAAAGGTTGTAAAAAATATCGAAGCAACTTTGACGTAAGAAATCAGCCATTAGTTAATCAAAACCTTGCACTCCCTCGAAAATCTACCTGATGATTCACCACGAGCAAAATGACAAATGACGGACAATACTACGACAGTAACAGCGAATATACAGTTGCACGTTATGATACAAAATATTATACAGGATGTACAGTTCGCCAGTTCCGTATAATTCACGTCCAGGATAAACGTAGATTAATTGGCCGATCGCGGGTTTCGTTAACAGTCGAGTCCTATTTGACTGCTTCTCGATATGTTCAAAAGTGTTCGCCACATCGACAAAAGGTCGAAAAGCGAGTCTCTTCGAATATCATCCCGTACTGTACGATCTTACCTGCATCTCCGAGGCGCTGCTGGAAATCCGTTCTGACTCCCGATGTTGAGGAGTGTGAGCTTCACCGTGACCATTTACGATACCGTTTGGTCCACTCGGACCGGGTCCGCAACGAGGATGCCATATGGCTGCACCTTGGAGGTACATTTCCTCCCCGTCTCCGAATGGATCTCCGCACTTGGTGCATCGTGCACAAGTCGGATGGAAATGGTGATTATCACCGGCTTGCAGGACCTTGCCGCTTATGTAGCGGTTGCAGTAGGCACATTTCACCCCGAATTGCTTCTGGTAATCCTTCTCACAGTAAGGCACCCCGTCTCTGCCAAACAAAATCATTCTCGTTCCACATTTGTCGCTGAGGAGATATTCTTCTGATGGACGTTGCAGTACACTTTTCTTTTCTTTTATGGGATCTCTGAGTTCTTTATAGAGTTATAGGGTTCTTTCATATAACTTTCAGAATACTGACAGTGTCATGTACTTGGGTGTAGTAAAATAGGGTGTAGCTACAATAGTTTATCTAAGATAAAGTTCCTCCACCTTAAACTTTGCATTAAAGCATCCACTATCATTTTAATAAATATTTTGATTTATGTAACAAAACCTAAGACACAAGTTACATCCTAAGTGACTAAGACAACATCCAAACTTTCTGATATCCACATTACCAAATTCGTGAAGATAATTTTAAGCTAAACTTTCTCTACTTCAAATCTTGTGCCGCCAGAAAATGTTCAAACGTTTAATCAGGAACACCGATCACGGTTCGTCGGTAAAACTTTCGCCAATTTTTCTTGGCGAGTAATTCGAGTTAATTTCACGTCCGATGAGCACTTCATACAACATGAGTAATTCACCGTTTTTTAATCGTGAAAGTGGATCTTATTTGCAATGCGTCTATTTCCCGATTTCAACTGCTTCTTTGGTATCATTAAAAATGCTGCCTCATCTAATAGCGGCTATAAAATGTTTGGTTATGAAGTCGTGCCTGGAAAGCTGTACTTAAAAAATTATCGAAGAGTCGATAGGAAGTATTTCATGTATACTCGCTTATAATTATACAGGAGTAAGAAGTTTGTCTAAGAAGTTACACATAAAAAATTATTGAAGAGTCGATAGAAAGTAGCGTTTCATATGTGGTTAATTATATTTATACAAGTCTAGGAAGTTTGTCTAAGAAGCTACACTTAAAAAATTATTGAAGAGTCGATACGAAGTATTTCACATATGGTCATACGTATAAGAATCGTATAAGAAACGTGTAAGAAAGAATCGCCTCGAAAGGCAGAGTAATAAAAAGGTTAAGACGAAGCAGACAAATGGAAAGTAGATTTTCTTCACTCACTTTCCCATGTACTCTCCATGAAGCACGGTATCGCAGCTGTGGCACTTGAAGCACCATACGTGCCACTGTCGATCAAGAGCGACCAAAGCTTGACCTTCTCGTAATTGGTTTCCGCAACCGGCACAAGCACCGGGGTCGGAGGGCCCGTCTCCGGATCCTCTGGTGGCAGAATTATTACCGACCGGCGTCGAGGCCTCTCGAACCGGGATACCGACGCATCGATGACACAGAGCTTGACCTATAGACAATGCTCGGTTAGTCGAGATTGAACAGATCCGGTCGACGATCCTCGCGAGACCGCTGACGCACTCTGTCCAGCTATTGTCTTTTATTCGAGCAACCGGCTGCAGTATCTTCGCGGTTGATTCATCCGACCAGTTTCACGCTTGTTTACCCGTTCGATTTGCGTCTCCGACGTGTATAAATAGCAGGGCAATTTGCTGTGCCACACTTTTAAATCATTATTCTTGACAACACTTGTTACATTTCTTTAGGTTTCGGTACCTGGATGTGGCACTGACTCCATTGTCTGTTTTTTTATTTCAGTGAGTTGCGAAGTGTTCTTCAAGTTAGACTCATAGATACCAGGGCTAGTTTTATTGCTTTGATAAAAAGAATGTATACCTGACAGCAAATCCCAAGTTTTTGTTACTTTGTAAGAAGGAAAAGAACAACGCAGAAATAATTCTGTGAGAGTCTAACCCAAGTTTGCTTTGAAAAGAAAACAAGCGTTCCATACCTGAGAGTCTAACCCAAGCACATTTTTTGTTGTTTCAAAAACGAGGTAGAAAGAGCAGTTTAATCTGCCTCTCAGTCGAGGATTTAATCGAAGCTTACGTTATCTGTAACGTAATAGATTGCCATTTTGTGTGTTATCTGTACACACTTGCCAGTGGTAATTTGTCTATGACGCTCTTGGGGAAATCTGAAGTACTTTGGAGCAATGGCTCTTGGGTCTAATGAATAAGGCGATAAGTTTAAACTTTAGCTCCTTGATAGAGTCATTTGTAGAGATCTTGCTGAAGGATATAACTAATTTTTTAAATCAGAAATTAAATCAGATTCTCATCATAGCTTTGGTAAGTCATTTACCAAACAGTTTTAAAATTACAGACATAATATTCATAAGCTAGAAGAATTTTCCACCGTTCTACAACTGAAGATATCTTATCAAACTCGTAGTAAAGAAATGTAACAAGTAAAGTCCTCCAACTTAACATTTAAGAAAAGAATGACAAAGTTTGTCAAGTTACCTAACCTAACAGATAACTCCGTCTCCACGCAAAGTACCTAGAGTTCAAAGGTTAAAAGACGCGAGTATATCCGTAACCGCCTCTCTAAAAATAAGTTTTATCGGAGAAGATCGAATCAATCAATATTTGCACGGGGAACAATGACGACCCGAGGCGAGAAAAATTTAAGCGTGATAAGCTCGCATATTTTAAAGCGTAATCGTTACAAGGCCACACGCGTAACCTCGTTCGGGCCGGCGATGATACACCTAAGTGGTAATTTGCCTTAACGGGTTCACCGGTGCCCTGCGACGCAGTCAAACGGAATTATCCGTTTTTCTACGTACAACCGTTTACATATTTTATTAATCCTCTTCAATCTTTGATCCTCTTTACCTTGGACGAGGGACACTTTGGTCCCTTGGCCCAGCAGGGGCTGCCTGCATCTCTGACAATGGAAACAGTTCGGGTGGAACGCGTGTTTGTCGCCGGCGGTGACCACATCGCCCTCCACGTATTCGCCGCAGCCTGCACACTTTGTACCCCAACGTTCTCTGTAATCCTGAAAAATGCAGAACAATTTGTCTTGGATAAACCGCTCTAGGAATAATTTTGGTTTTTATTGAATTATTTGTGACAGATATAAGGTCTCAAAATTCTGATTTATTTGAAAAATAATCTCAAAATCAATTATAATTTAAAATTGATGAAGTGAGGAAAGTTTAAGGACCTCGTATTTAAGGAAATGTACAAAATGTTCTTGCAATTCTGAATTATTAACAAAATAAAATTATAATTGATGAAGCAAAGAAAGTTTGAGGACCATATTTAGATGAATGTACAATCGTTCTTGAAGTTCTGAATTATTTAAAAAATTAAATTATAATTGATGAAGTGAAGAAAGTTTGAGGACCTCATATTTAGAGAACTGTACAAAATATTGTTCTTGAAATTCTGAATTATTAAAAATATTAAATTATAATTGATGAAGTGAAGAAAGTTCAGGGACCATATTTAGGAGAATGTATATATCGTTCTTGAAGTTCTGAATTATTTAAAAAATTAAATTATAATTGATGAAGTGAAGAAAGTTTGAGGACTTCATATTTACAGAACTGTACAAAATATCGTTCTTGAAATTCTGAATTATTAAAAAAATTAAATTATAATTGATGAAGCAAAGAAAGTTCAGGAACCATATTTAGGTGAATGTACATATCGTTCTTGAAGTTCTGAATTATTAAAAAAATAAAATTATAATCGACAAAGTAAAGAAAGTTTGAGGACTTCATACTTCATCGTTCTCGAAATTCTGAATTATCTAAAAATTAAATAATAATTGAAGTGAAGAAAGTTTGGTAGCTGATATTTAGGGGAAGAAAACGTGTAGACTTATCGCGGTGCGTCATACGCTCCAAATGACCGACCCTCTCGAGTTGTAGAGGCTTTTTTCTCGCTGCACCTTCTTATTTTTTATTTATTCGTATTCTAGTACCTTGGTGCAGTAGTAAGAGCCCTCGCGTGCGAAAAAACCACCCTGCGCTAAGCTGGCATTGCACTGAGCACACTTGAAACACCCTATGTGGAAATACTTGTCCTGCACTCGTAGCACCTCCCCGCTGCACTTCTTCTTGCAAGACTGGCAGAATGTTTTACCTGCAACAGAAAATCGCCATTATGCATCCGGCTAAAATGCCGTTTTACTGTGATAAACGAACGACCTACTTCGGGTTTTCGATACCCGTCCGATACGAGAAGAAAAACAAAGTCTTTGTTCTCAGTTTCTCACGCCGTATTGGACACGTGATTAACGCGACGATTAATCGGCCGACACGATTAATGAACTATTTTCTACCGTGCGGTCTCGTAACGCATATTTTTATCGCGATACGTGAAAAGGGTACGGACGTTTATTGAGGTTAACGCCGTAACGCCAACCTAATTTATCAATCTTAATTCCAGCAAATTGTGTACGAGTTTTCTCCCACTGTTTCTTGATACGTCATATTTGGATGATTCACGAATTTCCACCGGGGAGACGTAATTTTAAGTGACATTGCCGCACTAATTTCAGAAAGTTGCGTGGATGTCTCCGGTGATTTAAAGTTTCATTTTATGAACTGGAGAATGAATCTACTGGATTATGAACCTGCTGGATAACGAAGCTAGTAGTTTATGAAGAAGTAACGTAACATAGTTATCCACGAATAGTATCACTGCAGTGATCGATTTCTTTTACAAAGAGAAAGGAACAGATGCTCAGGGTAACAGTTTTGTATGAATCACAGCTCTCTCTTTTTCAATCCAGCGCTTAGAAACTCCCCATATCCGAAGGATTCTACAAGTTAATTAATAGCAAATGGAGTGGAACGAATAGCGTGTTTTGTGCTGCGAGCACTGTTTGCAGAAAGCGGTCGAAATAAATTCTTACTGCATTGATACTCCAGAAGAAATGCGATCCACGCGAGATCTGTGCTAATTGGAACGAGCATTTCCATCTAACAAGAAATGTGGATCAAAGAAACCCTCCAGACAGACTTCCTTCGTGATTATGTTTCGTATCGAGATCAAACGGAATTCGATGGGAAAATTTAACTCCGAACGACGCAAAAGGAGACGGAAATTGGAAACGCTCGGTGTTTGTACAGAAACGTGACTTGAAACGCTGAAGGAAGTTTGTCTTATTTTGGGACGGAGATATGTAAATTTACGATATTCGAATTATTGCTGCATTCCTAGATTGCGGGCTTTACGAATGTTAGATTAGCACGCATGGTAGTTCGACGAGGTGGATTACCACGCGTGGAATTTCAACGCGTTGGGTCACCACGCGTGGAATTTCAATGCATTGGGTTACCACGCGTGGAATTTCAACGCGTTGGATCTCCAAGCGTGGTATTTCAACGCATTAGATTTCCACGCGTGGAATTTCAATGCATTGGGTTACCACGCGTGGAATTTCAATGCATTGGATTACCACGCGTGGTATTTCAACGCGTTGGATCTCCACGTGTGGTATTTCCATGCGTTAGACCAACATCGTCTGAATTCATCTTTGGTGAGAGTTTAGGTCCCATGTAGCTCTTTAACTACCTTCCAAATTGATGTAACATATTCTTACTGGAAATACAATATGATGTGAAATCTTATCATTTGAGGAACATAGTGTTACGTTACAAGTACTCAACATTGTGTGAGCAACATATGGCTACACGTGTCAACTATTAGCTCCCACCATTTGAACATAGTATTACAGTAGACATATTTAACTTCGACTTAACATAGCCTCGCTGAAAGTATAATATAATGCAGGATCTTATCATTTGGAGAACGTAATGCAGTAGTAAGAACGCAACATTATCGGAACGGCAAATAGCCACAAATGTAGCTAACCTCTCACCATTTGAACATTACCTAACTACGATTTAATACTTACTGAAAGTATAATGTAATGTACGATCTTATCATTTGGAGAACTGCAGTACGCAAGATTGACTTATCTTATCAAGTACAATACAAAAGTCACTAGGAAGAGTTACGTTATTTTCGACACGTTGCAATATTCAATGCTGGTAGCGAATCTCGAGTCAACGACTTGTAACTTTTCGAAGCTGGAAGTTCGCAATCGAACGCGTGCAACAGCTGCCACGGTCACACGTGGCAAGTACGTTATGCAATTTACGATTCCGCTTTATTATCCGATCGTTCTATTTTCGTGAGAACCTTCGTTCAAAGTTTCCTCCATTTATTTTACAACGGATCGAAAAATTGTTGGACGACAAACGCTCGGAAAATGTAGAGCAAGCTTTACGCGATCTTCCGCGATCACGAGCCATCAATTAACGCAAAAACCTCCGGTGCAAGTTTTTGCGGTCTTCTAATTGAAAAGCGGGCCGAAAGGTCCGTTAATCGCGTGGAAAGCGGAAATTACCTGTACAAAAACGTGAACGATTTAATCACGGCGATGAATCGCGACGACTGATCGCGAAATTGTCGGTAGCGTGTGTCCCATGTCGCTTTTTCACTGTCCGCCTGACCGACAGACGGTAATAAATCGTCGCTGAGGATGTGACTTTTTTTCTTTCTTACGGCGTGTTGAAAATTCAGGTACACGAGCCTACACCTGGTTCGACCGCTTCCAACTGAAAGAGGAGACCTTCACCTGGATTCGATACACGCGGGTCGACCAGTTAAGTGCACTCTGACAAGTGCTCGAATGGCCTGTTTCTTTCTTTTTTTCTCTCTTCTAACCGCTAAGCAGACTGAGCCGTACCTTTGAGTCACGCTTTAGAACATCGACGACCGGATTACGCGTCTTACACGCCATATTCGAGCGGAGCGTGAGCCGACTAACGATTACACCAAACTCCATTGATTAAAACAGTCACCGATCGGGTACACGATTATGCGTTTCTTACCGGGCTTGGAAATCAATTATTCATTGGGACACAACAGGTAGCTACTTAGTTATGAAATATTTAATCCACTTATGAAATAGGGTTGCAGGGTTTTTCAACTCGGGATATGCTTTGTAAGTCGAAAGTACCACGCGTGCTAATCTAACGCGTCGAAATACCACGCGTGGTAACCCAATGCGTTGAAATTCCACGCGTGGTAACCCAATGCGTTGAAATTCCACGCGTGGAGTTCTAACGCGTTGAAATTCCACGCGTGGAGATCTAACGCGTTGAAATACCACGCGTAGAGGTCTAACGCGTTGAAATTCCACGCGTGGTAACCCAATGCATTGAAATTTCACGCGTGGAGATCTACCGCGTTGAAATACCACGCGTGGAGATCCAATGCATTGAAATTCCACGCGTGGAGATCTAACGCGTTGAAATACCACGCGTGGAGATCCAACGCGTCGAACTACCACGCGTGGTAGCCCAACGCATGGAAATACCACGCGTGGAGATCTAACGCGTTGAAATTCCATGCGTGGTGATCCAACGCGTTGAAATTCCACGTGTGGAGATCTAACGCGTTGAAATTCCACGCGTGGCGACCCAACACGTCGAAACCTCACGCATAGTATCTCCAAATCCCAATCCATCGAGTCAACTATGAAAACTAGAAGACACAGAGAAATAATAGTATTTCTTAACGCGTCATGTTTATCGTGATCCCAAGTTATCCACTTAATACACTCCGTTCGCCGTAATTTCAACTTGTCAAGCCATTAACGTAATAGCAAGTCCTGTTACGAGCCAAAGATAGAATTCGTCGACGTAGTACATAATCGTATCATTTAACGAGCTAAATGAAAATCTCTGACGTGATACAATGTTTTTCCATCGGCCATAAACCGAATACTCGTAATGATACTCCACGCGTATTATTTTGCCAGACAATCACTGAAATAACAGGCTTTCGACGTACTAATGTCCTTGGTTATGCAATCATTCACTCTTTTTATGTCATCTTTTCCATTTTTTTTTTACATTGCGTATCCGGTTCTCCGCGATATACGATTACGGGCCTTTCTTTCTACAGTTCGACGAAACGTTAAAGGAAATAACAGAACGATCTTTACACGACACGTTCTAGCAGTCCCGCTGACTCATGTTACAACTTTTTCACCTGTTATTCCCGGCTTCTTCGAGGTGAGATGGACATTCCTTTCACGCCTTTGGAAAACGAGCCGATTTTTCACGGCTGCCATTGATCGTGAAGGTACTCATTGTGTGAAACTTCGCTGTCAGATGAGGATCATTTGCACCGTTAGATAAGGCGCATTTTTTGGGATTACTGGATTCTTGGGATTTCAAGGTTTCATTTGATAAATCCCAGATCGTTAAATTCTAGCTCTCTAAGTTGTAACTTCTTAAATACCCGACTTTCGAAGTCCTAAGTCAGTAAATTAACAAATACTTAAATTCCCAATGCTGTGAATTTCAGGTCCTTCAGTGCAAAGTTTCTAAATTCGCAATTTAATAAATTCTAGCTTCCTAAATTCCCACCTTCCTAAATCCCCAACTCCCTAAATTCCCAACTCCTTAAATTCCAACTCTCTAAATCCCAACTCTCTAAATTCCCACCTCTCTATTTTCCCAACTCCTTAATTCCCATTTCCCTAAATTCCCAACTCCTTAAATCTCAACTCCCTAAATTCCCAACTCCTTAAATCCAAACTCCCTAAATCCCAACTTCCTAAATTCCTAACTCCCTAAATCCCATTTCCCTAAATCCCCAACTCCTTAAATTCCAACTCTCTAAATCCCAACTTCCTAAATTCCCACCTCTCTATTTTCCCACCTCCTTAAATCCCATCTCCCTAAATCCCCACCTCCTTAAATCCCAACTCCCTAAATTCCCACCTCTCTATTTTCCCACTTCCTTAAATCCCATCTCCCTAAATCCGCAACTCCTCAAGCTCCCAAGACCCCAAAACTAAAATACCTCACAAACCCAATAAATTGCAAGTTTCCAAACGCAAAATTTAAACAAACAGTTTCCAAGAATTCGACCGTATTGCATTATTTCGAGAGACGCAAGGTGAACTTTATCACGTTCAAATATTAGATCTCGTTCTCACCTTTAGACGATTCAATTCTCGCGATCTTACCTGTGAATCATCCCGTATTTTCGTCTCGATGATCGCATCGACTCGAATGTCAGAATCGTATTGCGAGTTGGACCGCGTTTCTTTCTCGAGAGCGACTTAATTACCTCTGATCGAATACGTTAATTTTATACTCGCCCACGACAGATTCGCGTAATGGAAAATCGATGAGCTGCATGTCGAGATAAGATTTTGCAGAGTTTTCTGAAAGCGTTTCTCTTTTTCCATTTAATTGATAGGCAATGTGATTTATGGACACGAGAGAAAGTATCTTTACGTTGAAAACAAGTGATAAGTTAATGGAACGGTTTATCGTCGTACCCTTCTGAATCATTGAATTAGAGTCTAAAGTTGTTGTGTTTGACTCACTGGCGCCACTTGTACAACGCTCCGAACGTGCTAAAATTGTCCTAGAACCGGCGACGTGACAACAAAGGATCGTTTTCAGAACAAAAACGAGCAGAAGATCGTTTAATCCTTTCGTCGCTGGTTCGGATCGTTGACCCTTAAAATGTGATTTGTTGGATGCTTAAAAGCAGCTGTGGGCAAATTAGTGCTCGCTGAGGAGCTCGCGGGCAGTGAGCTCCTCAGCGAGCAACAGTTAAATAAACGAAGAGCGCTGTAATTACGAGAAATGTAATTACAAGGCGAATTCATCAGATGTCAACAATTTGTCAAACTATGAGCTTTTTTCGCGAACCACTTTGTAAAACAAGTTTCCTAATTTATCTCCTTTAAAACTCCATGTTTCACGATGAATTAGCGAACTGGATAAAGTACGAGCGATATCGTTACAGCACGATTTATCAAACCGACCAGTCGATAAAAGGTACTTCACAATCGAAATCGACCAATTAAACCTATTACAACTTATCTGTACATGCGACAAAAACCGCTTTTGTCCGTCGAATTTCGTGGCATTAGAGAACGGTTCATGTCGTTTTAAAAATACTCGATGACATCAGAGCAGCCGCGCTGTTCGTATGTTCAACGTCATCCGTGTATCGTGCGATGTCACGTGAATTAAAAAAGGAACTCGGCACGGTTCTATATTCGCTCGTCCACGTTAATTGTCTATTGAAAATCGATAACAGACGATTCGGACCGTCTGGGCGCACGAAAGGCTCCGATTGTAGGTACTTCCTAGATTACGATCGACGGAGAAATTATTTACGGAACTCTTTCTGCAGTAATCGAATGTCACGTTTTCAATGAAATCGGGAACCGAGCGTAAAGGTTGAATCGATACCTTTCGAACGGAGGAGACACGCCTTATGGTGTATATAGATTGATTAGGTATCGACTAGTTTGAGTGATTGAATGGGGATTCGAGATCAGGGATTTATAGTTCGGGAGGCTAAGTAGGTTTCGACAGAATTAGAAGGATTTTTAATGTTATTTAATGAGTGTGTTGATGTTCTATGTGTTGATGCGATGTGTGATGATACAGTGCGGGGAAATAGAGAGCGTGAGAGTATAGTGCGTGGAAGTACGACGCGTGGCAATATAGCAAGAGGAGATGCAGTGCGAGGAAATAGCACGCATGGTGGTCTAATGCGTCGAACTATCACGCGTAGGAATCTAACGCGTCGAACTACCATGCGTAGTGATCTAACGCGTTGAAATTCCACGCGTGGGGATCTAACGCGTTGAAATTCCACGCGTGGCGATCTAACGCGTCGAATTACCACGCGTGAGGATCTAACGCGTTGAAATTCCATGCGTGGCGATCTAACGCGTTGAAATTCCACGCGTGGCGATCTAACGCGTCGAATTACCACGCGTGGGGATCTAACGCATTGAAATTCCACGCGTGGAAATCTAATGCGTTGAACTACCACGCGTGGCTATTTATTGCGTGGAACTACCACGTGTGGTAACCCAACGCATTGAAATTCCACGCGTGGCGATCTAACGCGTTGAAATTCCACGCGTGGAAATCTAATGCGTTGATCTACCACGCGTGGCGATCTAACGCGTTGAAATACCACGCGTGGCGATCTAACGCGTTGAAATTCCACGCGTGGCGATCTAACGCGTCGAATTACCACGCGTGAGGATCTAACGCGTTGAAATTCCACGCGTGGCGATCTAACGCGTTGAAATTCCACGCGTGGCGATCTAACGCGTCGAATTACCACGCGTGGGGATCTAACGCATTGAAATTCCACGCGTGGAAATCTAATGCGTTGAACTACCACGCGTGGCTATTTATTGCGTGGAACTACCACGTGTGGTGACCCAACGCATTGAAATTCCACGCGTGGCGATCTAACGCGTTGAAATTCCACGCGTGGAAATCTAATGCGTTGATCTACCACGCGTGGCGATCTAACGCGTTGAAATACCACGCGTGGCGATCTAACGCGTTGAAATTCCACGCGTGGAGATCTAACGCGTCGAACTACCACGCGTGGCGATCTAACGCGTGGTAACCTAACGCGTCGGACTACCACGCGTGGTGATCCAACATGTGCAAATACTACAGGTACAGTGACCTTGTGGCAACAGAAATTTTCTGAGAAATTCATACACGAAGAGAGTAACGGTATCTGAATTTGCTCGGAAGATAATTACTCCATCGACGTCACTGTAAGATGTCACACCTTTGTATACATTCCTGGCAGATCATTGACCTTGTTACTCGCGTGAATAATACAACACGGATTCTCAATCATCTTTGCGATCTAGCAAGCGTACTACAATGCGTATTGTCATCGGTAGCCCATGTGAATCATGACAATCGTGTATGATCTGTTTCCGCAACATTTCATTCAAGCATTTCTCTTGCATCACAATAGCGCCATTAACTCTGTGATACGTACACAATCGTGAACAAATCGTAGTGTCTCGAATAAAAGTTGGCTAAAAGATATTTAAGTTGATGTATTACAGTTGTTTGTCTTAACATTTCTCTGTTAGAGATTAACTCATGTGACCTAATTGCAGATCAGATATTTAGTCTCCAATTTGTAAAGATAAACTAAAACTCAACACCGTATAAAGCACAATTACATCCAGACAACGATCAGAATAAAAATTATCAGCACGTAAAGTACATGAAATATTCAGGTACTTCTGAAGATTCATTCATACAGACTGAATGAATATTCTATTCAGTATGTGGAATTTTTGTTGAAATTCGCGTGTTCATCAGAGAAGATCATCCCACTTCAGCTTTTGCAATTGCGGATACGTGTGCCACTTGCACACGCACGGTAGCTCAATAATCCTCGGTAAAATTCTTGCCACGGAATTCAGCGTGTTAATCGCGGAGAAACCGGTAGGAGTGCTCGTAGGAGTAGCACGGAATCTTTAACCAACGATGATAAAGCGGAACCAAGTACTGCCGGACAATTCGACACCCACTGAGTTTTTGTTTAGACCGAACCAGCACTGGTAACCCTTAAGAAAGATCCATAGTCAGTAGGTTTCATGTAACTATTAGAAATTTGTATTTGTTAAGTGGGTAGCGTGGTAGTAGTAACAAGTTGAAGAATGTAGTTAATAGGGAAGCAATAGTGGAGGTTGGTAATGAAGAATATTAGCAAGAGAGTTTATCAAGCTTATTTTCCCAAACCAGCCAATTTTTCCGAAATTTTGTTCACCGTACATTTGCGCACAATCCACGGTAGCTTTGTTTCCGTCATCTCGCGGAATGCGATCGATAAACAATGATGGTTCGTATCAGTATTTCTAGCAGCAGGGTGTCCGTTTATGGACACGATATTTCATCGCTTTATTGCCAGGTTCCCGCTATACTCGCATTATAGGACGACAGAGAATAATCCAGCACGTTAGCTGGACGAACGATACTGACCGGTGTCGTTGAACTCGGTACATAATTTCAATAACAAGGGACTTCAGAAGGGATTTCAGGTAACCTGGAAACACCGTTTCGCGACATCTATTTAAACGAGCTTATGAATCATATTAACGTTGGTACTCGGGGTTTCGTCGAATGTGGGACGCCAGATGTGGGTGTAATGTTACATAACCTTTTTTTCTCTTCCGAAAGATGCAGTGAAATTGTTGTAAGAGTGACGGGGTTGGAGCCTTGGAGTGATGGTAGTTTCGGTGATGGTAGACTAGTTAGAAATAGGTAGGTTGAGGGTGAGTTTGATAGGGTAGCTTCAGCGTTTGATATTTGGATGTGTGGAGATTTGGGATGTGAGGATTTTGGGGATTTGGGGACGTTTTATAATGTTATTTCTGTAAGCGATTATCTGATGGAATAGCTAGTATAGAATAGCTAGAATAATTTATTATAGGATCAATTTAGGAACCTTGCAACAAGTATTTGATTTGAGACTTTGATATTGCCATGGAAAATAATTTTTACATTTTTAAATATTCCACGCGTGGCGATCTGACGAACTGAAATTCCATGCGTGGCGATCTAACGCACTGAAATTCCACGCGTGGCGATCTAACGCACTGAAATTCCACGCGTGGAAATCTAACGCGTCGAACTACCACGCGTGGCAATCTAACGCGTAGAAATACCACGCGTGGAGATCTAACGCGTTGAAATTCCATGCGTGGTGATCTAACGCGTTGAAATTCCACGCATGGCAATCTAACGCGTAGAAATACCACGCGTGGAGATCTAACGCGTTGAAATTCCATGCGTGGTGATCTAACGCGTTGAAATTCCATGCGTGGTGATCTAACGCGTTGAAATTCCACGCGTGGTGATCCAACGCGTCGAAATACCACGCATGGCAATCTAACGCGTAGAAATACCACGCGTGGAAATCTAACGCGTTGAAATTCCACGCGTGGTGATCTAACGCGTTGAAATTCCACGCGTGGAAATCTAATGTGTCAATCTACTACGCGTGGAAATCTAACGCATGGAAATCTAACGCGTCGATCTACCACGCATGGCAATCTAACGCGTCGATCTATCACGCGTGGAAATCTAACGCGTCGAACCACCACACGTGGAAGAAATAAATTACATAATTGAGTACATAAATTTCTTTGATATCAGTGATACAAGTGACGCAAAAACATATAGTGTACTCTTTAAAAAAAATTAGGTTCGAAATTAAGTTTGAAAGGTTCCCTCTAAAAGTGAGGGAGTCTTTCTGTACTCTCTCTGAGTTAACGAATGAAAATTTTCTTCCATTCAAGCATTTCTTTCAGACACATTTCATGGAACTGATAAGAAACTCGCAGCTGATCTAATTCACTCGTGTGTGTTTGCATTGCTGCTGTTTTTCATTAACGAATTCGTCTCTTTTAAAGTGGGTCGCACGAACAACAGTGGAGAGCCTCGTGACATGAGAAACTTAATTAAGCCTCGAGGGTTGCGCTCGCGATTTTCACAGAAAATGGGACTTTGGATTTCGTGTATATTTGTAGACTGGGACTTTGTTAGAAAAATGGCGATCAGTATGTGCTTTTGTAAATTTTGAAATTTAGAAAATTTTAGGTTTGAGTGAGTTTGAGAGTAAATTTGAGAGTTTGGGGATTTGGGTACTTGGGATTTACGAGGTAGGGAATTGTGGAATTTGGGGATTTACAAGGTGGGAAATTGTGGAATTTGGGGATTTGAGAAATTTGGAAACTTGAGAATTTGAAAATTTAGAGATTTGGGAATTTGATGAGTTGGAAACCTCAGAATTTGAAAATTTAGAAATTTGGGAATTCGAGGAGTTGGAAACCTGAGAATTTGAAAATTTAGAGATTTGAGAATTTGAGGAGTTGGAAACCTGAGAATTTGGAAACTTAGAAATTTGGGAATCTGGGGAGTTGGAAACTTAAAAATTTAGGGGTCTAGAAATTCAAATCTGAGAATTTGGAAATTTGAGAACTTGACGACTCAGAAATTTCAAAGTCAGAATATAAATAAACTTGCTAACCCTTAAACTTGTAAACTTGAAACCTTGTAAAACTTGTAACCTTGTAATCTTCCTCAATAAAAAAATCCGAAAGCCCAAAAATTCAGAAATGTAACTTTCAAAAAATTTCTCAACACATAACCCTGTCGCAACGTTAAATAAGATTACGACGATGTCCGAAACTACACAGATCTGAGAATCGAACGGAAACGAACCGGTTTCGTTGGTTCACGATTCAGCCATAGTGATAATTCACCATCGAGCACAACCCGTTCCACATACGATCCTCTCCGCTTCGGTATGTTAATATGATTCATAAGTGGTCTAAATAGGATGTCGCAAAGTGGGGTCAAACGCGACGACCCTTAACTGGCCGGTGCTTTTCTCTCGATGCACTCTGGGTCACAGGAGAATCAATGAACGATCGAATCCGTCTAATGGATGTTTACGCATTTTTAACCGAGGCGAAACTTATACGTACACTCTTTCGCAAAAGTATTCGCCTTTATGATGGGTACAGTAGGTCTACGATATATTGTCGTCGATGATGTTTTTAAGTTTACGTACTTTTTTTAATGAATTTTCTATTTTGATAGAGCAACATTGGGTACATGTAGAGATCTTTTAAAGATGTTTATATAAAAATAAATAAATAAATGAAGATCTTTATGAAGTTTTTGATGCAGCAACATTATGTGTGCTTCTGAAGATCTTATAAAGATCTTCATAAAAAATAAATTAATAAATATATACAGATATTTATGGAGTTCTTGATGCAGCAACATTATATGTACCTCTGCAGATTTTATAAACATCTTTATAAAAAATAAATTAATCAATATATACAGATGTTTATGCAATTCTTGATGCAGCAACACTATCTGTACCTCTGCAGATTTTATAAAGACCCTTATCAAAAAATAAATTAATAAATATATAAAGATCTTTATGAACTTCTTAATACAACAACACTCTACGTACATCTGGAGATCTTATAAAAATCTTTATACAAAAAAATGAATAAATAAATAAAGATCCTCATGAAGTTCTTTCAGAATGTTCTTCTACAAAAACCTTGATAATACTAGAAGAGGGACAGTGGTAAACATGAACAATTTTACAGGTGTCAATATAATGGCAGTCTACTGTAAATTGCATCAATAAATTTAAGATCTTCATAAAGTTCTCTTATAAAGATTTTAATGATACTAAAAGAGAGAGAGTGATGTAAATGCAAGTGCTATAGGTGCAAATATAACAAGAACCTACTATAACCTGCACATATTCCTCGAATCTGCATAAAGAAGTAAGAAGTCAAGAAGCAGGAAACTTCGCGAAGAATTTTTAAACCAATGAATTATTTGACAACAATTAGCAGAATTATCGAGCAAACGTGAGCAGAGCAATAACAACCTAACCGAATTACAAGGTGCGAATAAATGCATTTAGCACTTTGCCAAGGAACTATTAGCAAAAACGAGAATCAAGTCCACGAACATTTCGTCTACAATTACGAAGACACTCTGCCGGTCTATCGTTATCTAGTCTTTTAATAGCTCGACTCTTATCGATATATTTTCGCGCATACTATTACACAGTGTGTAATTTATCAGTTTTAAGAACTGAATATGATTACAAAGTGAAAATCATCATGTGTCTCGTTAATATTCAGTAATAAAAATAGAATTCCAGGTAGAACAAAGCTCTAACTCATATCGTGAACAGTAATTAATTCATCGCGAGGGATAATCGTCCATGGCTTATGCAACAGGATGCAACGTGGCTTTTGTGTGCAATTAATTGCATTACAATCGTGCTACAACTATTTGATGATGTATCGAACGGGAAACGAGAGAAGAATTGAATTACTAAGTGGTTGCACGGATATTATGGCTTAGGGACGTATGGAGATTCACTTGCAAGCCAGTCATTATTTCATTAAATAACTTTTTATAGGTTCTTTTTAATGCTTATTTTATGCGTGCACTTTTTATGATATATTACTGCGGTATTTTTAAGCGTGTACTATCATGAGGAATATTTTTATGCTCTATGGTGTGATATTTCTATGCGTTCTAACGGCACGTTTGGTAATTTCATGCGTTGAATTCCCACGCATTCTATTTTCTACGCACTGAATTTTCCAAGCGCTGAATTTTCTTTGTGCCAAAATTCCCACGCGTCAAATTTCGGCGCACTGAATTTTCTACGCGCTGAATTTCTATGCGTTGAATTATCCACGCATCGAATTTTCCACGCACCGAATTTTTTATAAGTCGAATTTTCCACGCGTCGGAATTCCATTCCCCCAACTGTCCACGCGTCGTAACTCCACGCATCGGAGTTCCATGCGTGGTGACTCCACGCGCCGTGATTCCATGCGTGGAACTTCCACGCGCCCGTAATTCCATGCGTGGTAATTCCACGCGCCCGTAATTCCATGCGTGGTAATTCCACGCGCCCGTAATTCCATGCGTGGTAATTCCACGCGCCCGTAATTCCATGCGTGGTAATTCCACGCGTCCGTAATTCCATGCGTGGTAATTCCACGCGCCCGAAATTCCATGCGTGGTAATTCCACGCGCCCTAATTCCATGCGTGGTAATTCTACGCGCCCGAAATTCCATGCGTGGTAATTCCACGCGCCCTAATTCCATGCGTGGTAATTCTACGCGCCCGAAATTCCATGCGTGGTAATTCCACGCGCCCGTAATTCCATGCGTGGTAATTCCATGCGTAGTAATTCCACGCGTGGTAATTCTACGCGCCCGAAATTCCATGCGTGGTAATTCCACGCGCCCGTAATTCCATGCGTGGTAATTCCATGCGTAGTAATTCCACGCGCTTGTAATTCCATGCGTGGTAAATCCACACGCCGTAATTCCAAGCGCCGTACTCCTACGCCCCGTAATTCCACGCGTTGCATTTCTACGCATCGTACTCCTACGCCCCGAAATTCTACGCACCGTAACTCCATGCGTCGTATATCCACGCGTCCCACCTCCCCGCGCCCCATGGCCCCACAATTGATACTTTCGTGCATTAATTTATTTTATCGTCATTTGCCATGAATTATGACACGACCCACTAACCAAACGCAAAAACGACAAAAACGTAAAATCACGGCGGAAATGATGTACACACAGCGAAAAAGGCCGACATCGATGATTTTCACCGACGATCGTTCCGTTACGAGATGCATCGATCGTGGTTTGAACAGTCACGTTCTTTTTGCTGGTCGTGTCACGAACAACGGTGGAAAATCGTGACGAGCCTCTTCTCGATGGAAACCGAAGTAAAAGAGAAGAAAGGTACATACGATATCGAACATTTTTCGCGCGTTTGAGTACCGGACAAAAGTACTTGTACATAGAACTTTTGGACATTTCTGACAATAAAGCTATTCGCTATTTGCCCACTTATCTAATCGTATCGTCGTTATCACGAATAGTTTGTTGTTGTCGACGTAAAACTGTTAATGTTGTCTTTCGAAAATAAAACCTCATCAGTGTTATCTGCTAACAACGGAGTGATGTCATGCTACGAGCTGGGAACGGTACTTTCACGAGTGCATTGGTTATTCTCGTTTCTGAGTTAATAGTATGTCAAACTCGAAACTCTTGTCAAACTTAACTTGTCAAACTTGTTAATTACTGTAATATATTTAGTATCAAATTATAAATTCAGAGGTATGTCTATAGCGAACATTTTACTGAAGTATCACTGATATTTCAATGCATACGAAGATTGTAAAATGGCAATATAATGAGAGTCTACCGTATTCCATTAAACCCGATTCGCAACGTCAAGCTGACCTCTCGCTAATCACCGTGTTAATTACCTAAAGTAACAAGTGGAAAGTTCCGATTAAAAATTGAAATCTGTACATTACAAGGTAAATGCAGACATTTTTGAAAGTTCGCACCCATTTCTATATCATCGATGATCGAACAGCTAGCAATTTTCCTACCAAAAAATAGCACAAGTGCTCTAACGTCGAGTGCACCGATTATTTAATCGAAAACGATCCTCGAAAAATAATGAGCCTCGAGTGCTGTTATTTCGACTGTCCCCATTTTCTGCCGAATCATGTCGACGGTGCATTGTTAGCCGAGTACAGTTCGTTACACGAAAACACCCTTACCTCGCTTCAGTTGCTTTTGCTTGTGCTCCTGGTCCTTCTTGACCCCGTTACTTTCACTCGCTATAAAACTCTCGCTCGTCTTCGACTTCATTATTCCTGTTGGTCGCGAGACGATTGCGTAACGCTCGCCGCAAAGCGGTCTACTACACCTTCTCTTCTCTCTTCTCGGGTCCCGTGATAAGATAATGAAAACGTATATCGAAATGCTAATCTATTTGCTCGATAAATGGCACCTTTCCAAAAATTATTTCCACAGACACTCGAATTTAGGAGACCACTGCACTGGAGGTTGATCACGGTGATCGAACTTCGACGGACACGATACTGACTGCACGAACGCCGATCGCAGACTGACCGTCCCGACTGCCGCTGCGATTCCTGCGTCGAGTTTTGTGCGTCAAGCCACCGTTCTACCGATATTTACTTTTCACGGCCGTCGAGTAAGGCTACTTCTTTTGGAGAGTTTGATGTGCGATTTTCTGATTTGGGAAATTGGAGCAAGTTTAAAACTTGTGCGGATTTGCAATTATTCAGATTTTGCGATTTTTCAGATTCGCAATTTTTCAGATATGGAAATTTTTCAGATTTGCAATTTTTTAGATTTGCAATTTTTCAGATTTTGAAATTTTTCAGATTTGCAATTTTTCAGACTTGGAAATTTTTCAGATTTGCAATTTTTTAGGCTCCCAAATTTCTACACTTCCACATCCATAGATCCTTAAATCCCAAGCTCCCCAAATCTCAAGCTTCCTGAATCCCAAGCTCCTCAAATTCCAAGCTTCCCAAATCCCAAGCACCCCCAGTCCCAAGCTTCCCAAATCCTAAGCACCCCAAATCCCAAGCACACCAAATCCCAAGCTCCCCAAATCCTGAGCGCCCCAATTTTCAAGTTGATCAAATTCCAAGCTTTCCAAATCCCAAGCACCCCAAGTCCCAAGCTTCCCAAATCCTAAGCACCCCAAATCTCAAGCTTTCTGAATTCCAAGCTTCCCAAATCATAAGCACTCCAAATCTCAAGCTTTCTGAATTCCCAGCTTCCCAAATCCCAAGCTTCCCAAACCCTAAGCACTCCAAATCCCAAGCTCCCCAAATTGCTAGGTCACCAGATCCCTAGAGTGACTCATAGATTCCCTAAATGACTAGATCACCAGATCCCTAGAGTAGCTCATAGATTTTTCAAATTGCTAGATCACCAGATCCCTAAAGTGGTTCATAGGCTTCCCAAATTGCTAGGTCACCAGATTCCTAAAGTGGCTCACAGATTCCCCAAATTGCTAGTTCACCAAATCCCTAGAGTGGCTCATAGGCTTCTCAAATTGCTAGATCACCAGATAGGCTCTCATAGGCTCTCCAAATTCTCACATTTCCACATCCATCAATCCCCAAATTGCTAGATCACCAGACCCTAGAGTGGCTCATAGGCTTCCCAAATTGCTAGGTCACCAGATTCTTAAAGTGGCTCATAGATTCTCCAAACTGCTAGATTACCAGATCCCTAGCGTGGCTCATAGGCTTCTCAAATTGCTAGATCACCAGATAGGCTCTCATAGGCTCTCCAAATTCTCACATTTCCACATCCATCAATCCCCAAATACCTATGTTCCCAAATTGCTAGATTACCAGATCCTAGAGTGGCTCATAGGCTTCCCATATTGCTAGATTACCAGACATGCTCTCATACGATCTTCAAATTCCTATATTTCCACTCCATCAATCCCCAAATACCTATGTTCCCAAGTTCCTAAATCCTCAAGTTCCCAAATTCCTATATTCTCAAACTTCAGGTTCCAACTCCACCAGATCTCCAAATTCTAGGTCTTGAAATTCACTACCTCTCCAAACCTCTCTTGTTTTATTCCGATTAACAAAATCACATACACCCATACGTTTTATCTTCATCAGTTAAACAAGATAATTAGGTATGCCGTTTTCAACGGATCAACCTCGGCGTATAACATCTGTTGCGGTCATTAACTGTGTTTCTTCTCTAAACGACATAATTACTTTATCTTACAAACAGTTACCGCGAGTTATTTCAAGAGAAACAACCTGAAAGGTATCTCGTGCAACTAAATATACTTGATTGAAACCAGCTTGTGTTCCATTAATAGGTTTTCCATTACACGCATGTAATCTGTTTCTAATCAAACGCTCCGTTTCATCGGAGTCCTTTCATTTTATTCATCAAAGGCCCCTTTTTCGATCGGATTTCGTTTACTGTCGTTATTATTAGTAGTTTTCAATCCTAACTTCCTGCACTTGTCGACGACATTTCAGACTTTTAATATGAGTAAGTAATTATCAAAGCTCAAAGTTATAAAAATTATCAAAGTTATCGTTTTGAAATTGCATTTCAACACTGCACAATTGCAACTAATTAATTAGCAGAATTATCGTAATCTCGATATTTTTATCAAACTCCAAGGTTACCGCAATCGCTAGAATTAATTAGCTAAGTCACGACGGTCGTTTTTATTAAATTTCAACATTGCAGCACGCTCTACAGAACTAATTAATTAGGGTACGTAGTACTACTTTTTATCAAATTTCAACACTTTATACTTAGTAAAACTAATTAATTAAGTGAACTCCAACTTTTTGCCAACTTTTCAATGCTAAATCTAATTAATTAGATAAGTAGTCACGATCCTTTCCATTAAATTTTAACGCTTTAGTGCAAAATGGAACTGGTTAATTAGAGAAGTCGAAGCGTTTGCCTCGCCCTTTCTATCGTTGCAATCTACACGACCATGCTTCGAATCTTAACATTTCTTCATTAAATCCGAGGCCTTTCAACGTTCAACACGGAGCACGTACAGTCAAGAACAAATCTACATTCTCTTTCGAACGTGATGACCAAAAGACACTCGTTTTCAGGATTTTTTAAGATTTTTTGGGTGACTTAAGACGTAGGTGGTACAACTTAAGATACTGGTTTCGTAAATCGTATCCTTGCAACTTTTTTTTCATTTAGATTAATTTATATGACAAAGATTGTTCAGAGTTGTAATAATAAATAAAAACTAGAATCGAATAGCAAACATAGTTTTTACATATTTGCTAAATACCCATTGTTATGCAAGTTTTTTCTTAGGGGGTACGACTTGAGCAACCTTACCCTACATATTTAGTATGTACTATTTCACATGTATGTATTTGGACTAGATAGGTATTTGGAATATGTAGATATTTGAAGTAGAAATTTGGAGCACTAAGAGTTTACAGACTTCTAGATTTGGAAATGTAGGATCTGACTAACCTTTCAAAAGTTGTACAACCTCGTCCATAAGAATACATCAAAAGTATCAAAATTAATACAAAAAAGCTTCTCCTTCTTCTAAAAAGACAAAGCTTGACATCTCAACATGTTATCAAATAAATCACCATAAAGTATATAGGGTAATGTTTCTATGCAATTCTCATTCACGTTTCTTGGTACTGTTTACAGAATCCGGTCACGTATAAGAACAACTGAATTTCGCCGAGTCAAGAACGTGTGGTTGTTAGGTCGAGGACTAACAAACGAACACCCAAGTAGCAGCATAAATTGCTGTTTACTCTCCCCCGCTACAGTCGACGATTTTCCTTGTCGAGACACTAAAGAACGATGCAAATTCTGCAGCTGGAAACACTTTCTCGACGTTTCGACTCCGTTTCACTGCGATAAAATCCCTTTCGTCGATAACGAGATTATTGCTGGCCGACGAACACGATTTATTATCTTTGACATCAATTACACTGCAGTGTGTTATTATGTTACAAGACATACGTACATCGAGAGGGAATTCTACACCGGCCAGGCCTTATCTTCTTTCAAATAATGCTGGTATGCGTTACAGGCACGTATTAGATCTTGTTAATAAATACCTTGGAATCAAAGACATTATTTACGCAACAGCATTCGAAAAGCGGGGAATTGTGCACCCAGGAAAGCAATCGCCGGAGGAAATTCTATCTGCTTATGTATTCGAATTTTTATATAATACGCGATTTAAATTCTTTTTGAGAAACGCATTCCTACGTTTAAATGAGCTGCCCCACGTGACTCGAATGCCGCGAATTTCAAAAGTGCGTTCAACTGTACTGAGTTAAAAAGCTTAAATACTTCTATTAACAAACGTTGTACTCGAAGTATTTTATGGGTATAGCTAGTTAATTCTGACTAATATTCTACATTTTCCTTTTGACTTATTTTTTCGTAATTTGAACTTGAGTTCGTTTAAGCAACCGGGTATGAGAGGAAACTTGTAAATCATTATACGTGAAAATGCTTGCACCTACGAAAAAAACTTATAGGACCTTTTTTGTAGAGAATTTCCTCAGCTACAAAATCGGTGGTAAGCATTTTTATCGTCGAACGAACGAGTACCGAGATATTCGCGAATAACTGTTGTACCCTCTGTCAGAGTCATCGCAGGCTTTTGATGTATCAGCAAACTAAAGGAGTAGCGTTCTGAGAATAATTCCATAGAAAAATGGTAATTTCCGTGAGAAAGATTGAACCGTTCCGCGGGATTTACCGTTGATCGGCTGTTAAAAGCGCAGCGGTAAATACAAAATTAAAACAGAAAGAAAGTCCCGCAGGGTTTCCTCCGCGTTATCTTATCAGCGGAACAAGTCGAACGCGACAAAACGAGAGCACAGGAAGGATTGTGGTCACCGGACACCTTCGAGTTAAACGGATTGACGTCTTATGCAATCTTTCGGTTCGCGTGTCCAACTCACCTAGATGTTACGAATCATGCTCTCGAGGCTGAAACCGTTACGAAGTCTTTTTTATTTTCGCAATCGGTAACGAGAGATAAGCTATCGAGTAATTGCCTCCGAGGTAGGGACCTAATGGTCGTTAGAATCGCGGTTTTTCGATAACGCAAGAAACTGTTCTTAAAAAGCTTGTACGTGATTCAGTCACGCAGGTATTGACACTCGACGCGCATCCGTGACTCTCTCGTCTTATTTTTCCCTCTCGTTTCGCGTTTCTCTGATTCGATGCACGGATACCGCCCGTCACGCATTCCTGATCGCGTGCTGATCGATCACGCTCCAACGAATCTCTCCACGCGCTCCTTTTTATTTAGTAGCGTGTCTGAAACGTCGATGAGCTTCTGCTCTTCTTTTCATCCTTTACCGCGGGAAACCGTGCTTCGTTTATATCGTACCACTATTCTGACGCGTTGCAAATCAATTTTAGGATATGGTCAAGTTACTGATATGCGCTGTGTCGTTAGATCTACGCGTGGTACCTCCACGCGCTCTAATTTCGCGCACAGCAACTCCCCGCGCGGTAATTCGACGCGGTATAAATTTGCGAGTGGTACTTCCATGCGTGGTATTACCTTACGTTCTACTTCTACGCATGATATTTTTACGTATGGTAATTCAACGCGTGGTATTTCAGCGCTTTGTAGTTCTACGCATGGAAATTCAACGCGAGGTATTTCGGCGCTTTGTACTTCCACGCATGATATTTCTACGCATGGTAATTCAACGCAAGGTATTTCGGCGCTTTGTACTTTCACGCGTGATATTTCTACCCATGGAAATTCAATGCAAGGTATTTCGACGCTTTGTACTTCCACGCATGATATTTCTACGCATGGTAATTCAACGCGTGGTATTTCTACGCATGGAAATTCAATGCAAGGTATTTCGGCGCTTTGTACTTTCACGCGTAATATTTCTACGCATGGAAATTCAATGCAAGGTATTTCGACGCTTTGTACTTCCACGCATGATATTTCTACGCATGGTAATTCAACACGTGGTATTTCTACGCATGGAAATTCAATGCAAGGTATTTCGGCGCTTTGTACATCTACGCATGATATTTCTACGCATGGAACATCAACGCGAGGTATTTCGACGCTTTGTACTTCCACGCATGATATTTCTACGTATGGTAATTCAACGCGAGGTATTTCGGCGCTTTGTACTTCTACGCATGATATTTCTACGTCTGGTAATTCAACGCGAGGTATTTCGGCGCTCTGTACCTTCACGCATGATATTTTGACACGCGTGGTATTTCTACATGCGATAATTCAACGCGAGGTATTTACACGCGCTCTAATTTCGCGCACAGCAACTCCCCGCGCCATACTTCCCCGCATGGTAGTTCGACGCGGTAATAAGTCGCAGTGCAAAGAGCTAAACCTTGCAGTTAAAATATGAGGTGAGGTTTCTTCAAATTTATTTGTCTGTTTTAATATTATAGCTGCAATTAGTTCGTATTGACGCACCTGACAAATGTCACAATGTAAGGAGTTAAACCTTGCAACTAAAGTAAGAGGTAAGGTGTTTTTAAATTGATTTTTCTGTTTTAATATTATAGCTCGATTTGGTCAGTTCGTACTGACGCATTTGACAAGTAAGTTACAGTGCAAGGAGTTAAACCTTGCAGCTAAAATATGAGGTAAGGTTTCTTCAAATTTATTTGTCTGTTTTAATATTATAGTTGGAATTAGTCAGTTTGGTCTGACGCACCTGACAAATGTCACAGTGCAAGGGGTTAAACCTTGCACCTAAAATACGAGGTAAGGTGTCTTCTTTATGGACGATTTTTTGTATCCTTTACAAGACCGCAGGAAAACGAGGTAAAAGAGCATATTCGTAACCGTATATACTTATGGATAATGAACAATATTTGGTCGCATTTCACAGGTTATGTAACCGCGGAGTTACGTTACACTATGGAGACTTCCTCGAAGGACCTCCACCTACCAGTAACCCGAATACAGTAGGTAGGTAGGTGAAATATCGATTCGCAAGACATTCGAGAGAAAGGACAACGGATTTGGGCGAGGTGCCCTTTGTCCGGAAAAGACAGAGATTCTCTTTAAGTTCCCTCTTTTCTGCGTTCAATACGTCCGCTCAATACCTTTGGACTCCAAACTTTCTCTCGACACAATCGATTGTTTCGAACAAACAGTTGACGATGAGAACAATTCTGTAAGGTTTGTATTTTATCTTTAATCGATTCGTTATATGAGAACCTTGTTAAAATGAATCGCTTTCACGTTGTTAAACAAGTTTGTTCGACTTCCACTTTCGATATAACTCATCTGTAAAAAGATTCTCCCTAAGAATAATGATGTACGCTAACGATAACGTGGTACAAAGGTCCACGTAGACTTCCAGTTAGCGAGCACATCACAAAAGGGTACGGCTACGGTAATTTCGATGCATTTCACTCGACGGGATTGTCCCTTCCGGTTACTAGCGCAGCGTGAATCGAATACGAGGGGGTGGTATCGATCTGCACCGCTTGCAGTTTCACTGAAAGCCGGCAACGGAGTTAACGACGTCGCTTTGAGGGGTGAGACCCTTGTACCAAATGTATGTCAATATACAAGGGACGCAGAGAAGAAAAGAAAAATCAATACCATTCGTCGATTCTTATATTATTTATTAAACGTCCGCTCTTCAATTACTCTAATAACAGACTCTGCTTCTGCGAACTCTTCGTTTCATGAAAATTAGTCGATAAAACGTACAATGTCGCCACTGTTGCATCTTTTCATCTTATGCATTGATTATTTTTATTTAAACTTGGAAGATGCATTTTGATATTCATTAATATCTTATGCATATGACGTTGTTAATTTTTATTTAAAAATCAAAGATGCATCTGATTAACATTAATAAATTTTAATAAATTAATATGTGTATATATTATAATATTACAATATATTATAATATATATGAATATATTAATTAATATATGTATATATGTATATGTATTTATACACATTATATATTAATATAATTTATATTAATTATAATAATCAATATATTTATTACATATTAAAATTTATTAAGGTTAATCAGATGCATCTTTGATTTTTAAACAAAAATTATAATAAATATTATATATTATATTATATATAACAATTAATATATAATAAATACATTAAATATATTACAATAAATATAGAATAAATATACTAATATATAATAAATTAATTTTAATATTAATAAATTAAACTTCACTCTAAACCTTGACTAACACAAAGTCATAAATCCAAACGAATCTAACAATAATTATTTTCATTCTTGTAACAATGCCCTAATGATATCGATACTCATGGTTATCGTTAATACAGCGATTATACTCGACATGCGTCAATATTTAAAGCAAGGGACATATGGCGCCAGGTCTGAAAAGCATGTCGGATTTGTCGGCAGCTCGTTACGAGATTGATAGTAGATCGTGTTTGACGAAAAGATAAACGATGTCCCGGACACGCGACAGTTACAATAGAATTTGTGTATGAATTAAACAGAGAGTAGAAAACGAGCGAACGTGAGCTTCGTTGCAGCGCTCGTGGAACGCGTTGCAGTCTGAGCGTATAGAAGCGCACGCACATCGCGGCAAGGTACGGTTGCGTGGGTAGAACGCATAATTGCGGGAGCAAATTTACGAGCGTGGCGTCCTCAGATACCATCCTGATGCACGCACGAATCGAAACTTTCGTCGATATTTCATACTAGTTTCGCTATCTGTACTACAGAAGCAGAAATAACTATATACGTGTGGGGAATGATTTTCGCTTTGGAACGAAAGAGAATTAAACTTTAAAATTGCGACGATCTCCATAGATCTCCATGCGCTGCAATGAACGCGCATGCGCAGTGGAATTCCCTCGACAGGCCATATAGTGAGACTGCGCCGTGTTAAAAGAAATTGTTACTCCAGGAATTTGCACGTTTGTCCAATTTTCCGTATTCGACACCTACACCTCAGAGAATTAACATTTGTATTCTAAACACGCGAGATTACGCAACAGTTATGACACGTTGAGCACCGAGGACAGTGCACGATGCACCGCTCTGTTAAATCAATGAAACTCGCGACAAAAGGTACGGCCGGGAAAAAAGGACGGAAGGTTCGGAGCTGCAAAGGTGGCAGCCGTAGGGAGAAGATCGAATGCAAGCGACAGCT
Source organism: Megachile leachella (assembly GCA_963576845.1). Taxonomy (NCBI): domain Eukaryota; kingdom Metazoa; phylum Arthropoda; class Insecta; order Hymenoptera; family Megachilidae; genus Megachile; species Megachile leachella. The sequence goes on from OY756257.1 coordinate 13,316,282, forward strand.
TCGCTCGAGAATGCAGGTCACGCTTAAATAGCGCGAAAACAAAATGAACAGGAAAAACAGTCGGCGGAGGTAGTGTACGTGTGTTGGGCTCACCCTAGGAAACGTCAAACCGATGGATCCACCTATTTATAGCCCCACTGAGTGAGTTTAGTCGTACGATCCATTCGAAAAACATTCGGCGTGCTCGTCACGAGGAAAAGACCGTGAAAATCGGACGGAAATCGCGCGATATACAGGGGCGTACCCCACTAACACATGCTACGAAAGTCTTTGGCAACTGCAAGCACAACGAGCCAACGCACACACACGCTCGCCGCCGACTAGCGAAGTCGCGGAGAGAGAGAAAAGCTAGCCGGCATTCACCACTTGGTTTCCGCCTTTTACTCACCCATCTTTACGGCTGACACGAGTTCCGATGCTCCTGATGGCGGTTCGTCGCGGACGATGAGTTACACGATCATATTACACCACTGGCCACGAATATAAACAACCCGGTCACGGGATTTCACTTAAGAAATCGCGATAAACGCAAGAGACGTTCTTACCACCGAACGCTCGACGTCCGACATTGTAGTGGCGACCGAGCGCGGCAATGCGCATGCGCGTTCGCTCTTGCACTGGCGTATCTACTGACAGGGGGCTCCCCAGTTTTCAATTTATAAATAATAAATATACAATCATTTTATCATTGTATTTCTTAACATATCCTATACAGATTCATATATTCCCTATATTCGACAATAAAAGAAAACCTTTTTAATAGTTTATTAAGTTTTTGAATTGAACCACTCGCAGCGCTGGAAGCACTGCGCATGCGCGGTGCGCGGAGGGAAACAAAAGTAACATTCTTGTATATTCGGTCGTGCGTGAGAAGTGGGAAATATTGTTTTTAAAGTACGCGAATGAATAAATTAATAATTTTATGAACAATGAAACGACTCTTTTTTTTGAATGTTACAAAGTGAAGAAATAAGACAGAAATTTAAGGAATGCCAACAAAATCTGGCGCGGTTAAAATCAAACGATCCCCTACGAAACGGTGAGTCAAATTCTTAATCTACACCACGTTAAGGATGTTGTAAATTGGTTATTACGTACAATGAGAGATAAATAATTCATAAGTACTACGTGTTATTTGCATTCTTGCAACTGTAATACGATTATGTCAAACTAGTTGAATGTCAAGCGAATTTAATCGACCGATGTTTATGCATGACATTGTTCATACGTGAAATTATAAAGAAGGTATTATAATGTATGTGTAGAATAATTATATCGAGGATTGGTAATTACAATTTTGCTTATGATTTGAATACTGGACCGCTGGCATCATCTAGCGGTTAGTGGGAAGGTTGTAGACAAATTTTTTTGCGGGAAAATTTCCGCCATTTTGATGTTCCCTATATGATCGACGAGGTAGGGTATGTCGAATTATTTTGAACACAAAATTAATACTTTTGGGCTTATAGAATGTATTGTAGGCTGCGTAATAGTAATATTGAGGAGTATATAATAAATATATAGCATATTAATTAATAAAATCGATGTAAATTGAATTTTTATGAAAATTGAGTAAGTGGCGCCATCTCTCCGGCGAACGAGGTGTACTATACACTTTTGAAACAGTAGTTTCGTTAGTTCTCACGCTGCCGCTAGTTGGCGCTGCGTGTATCGTTTTTTAGTTCAATTAATACTTGATTCTCTTAGCTTAAATTAACGTCAAATTTTGCAAATAAGCTGCCCTTGTAAAATAGAAAACTTCTATGAGAAAAATAATTTTTACTATTTTTATATATTTTCCTTACCAGCGTTAATAAAAATAATTTACGATTACATTGATTTCAACGACGACAACTAGATGACGTTGATTGTACTTTTTCAAAACTCAAATAATACTAAATAACACACTAAAACAAGGATTACTCACTATTTCCCTATTCATTTAATATTTTTGCATTAATATAACTTTCTCTTTAATTTCTACGCCAGGTTAATAATCACGATATTTTTATTAAAGAGACCAAATAAAAATCTGGTGATTCACACTAATTTAACTCAGAAATTCCTTCTTCGAATTACGGAAGCCTCTGCGCATAATAAGTAAATTAAATGTGTCAGGCATAGACAGCACACAACAGAGTAATTTCCCGCTTCATTATTCGCTAATTTGTAATTTCTGATGATTACGTATTCCCAGCATACGAACAAGGAAGAGAATCAGTGATATAATTCAGTGTACAAATGCAATAAGAATCTATTCTTCGTTACATATGAATTCCTTGCGCTTAAATACATTCTTGATTCAATGGCCGCTGATTCGAATTTACCGCTTTTCAGTCCACTTCGTTAGTTTATTCGAAGACTTTATTCGAGGATAATGCAGCTAAGATATACAAACATTTGCTACGCGTCATTTCATCTGTTTTTTTATAACGAACCTTAACGAACCGCAAAATTACATAGCAATTTTTATTTCTACGACTTCTATGCTCTACATTTTCACGCGTTCTACTTCCACACGTCGTATTTCCATGCGCCGTAATTTCACGCGTTGTACTTCCACGCATTCTACTTCTACATGCTGTTTTTTCATGGGTCATACTTCCAAGAGTTATGCTTCCACGCGTCGTATTTCCACGCACCGTAGTTTCACGCTTTGTACTTCCACGGTTATGGTACTACATGCTTTATTTTCACGGGTCGTATTTTCATGCGTTGTACTTTCACGTGTTTCGTATTCTACGTATTATTTTTTCACGTGTCGTATTTAGGGTAAAGTTGCTCAAGTCGTAATAAATACTTACGAAATTAACTATCACAGATATGTAAAATATATGACAACAGCGACAAACTTATTAATAACGATATCTCTTAGTAAAAATCCTGACGAATCACAATAAAACATTCAAATTACATAGGGCACTATCTACGTCCTAATGTGGCGCCATTACAGCTGTAGTAGCCATAATATTCCAAATATAGGAGAGGTACGACCCTACATTGTATTTTCATGCGTTGTATTTCCACATATTTGATCTTCAACAAACAACATCGCAAAGTGCCCACCATCTTCCGTTTCATTGCAACCCTCCTATCACATATTCGAAACAATAAGGTTTCCATGAATCCAAGAACGATGAACACGTTCGTTAGCGCTCACATTTCGGCCAGATAATACGATGAGATCGTGACTTCCTCCGTTTCCTCGTCGACGATGCAGAAACCGCAAAGAGGACGAAGAGGAGTTGAGACTGAAGGGACGAAAGGGAGGACGGTTAAAAAGACGGCGATTAGTCAAGCGAAATCGTCCATCACGTCTGAACATACGAGGAACATATGCGGACTAGCTTCTGCCGCACCTCTCGAAATAGAGAAAGAGAAAGAGAGACGAGCGAACGACGAGTAGAGAACTAAAAGTACAGAGTTCTTTTCGGCTAACCGCCTACTTAATTAAAACAACATTAAGCCGACCGGCTAACGCCGAGAAACGTTTCTCTCCATGGACCGTGCAACCAACAGACGAACCGCGAACCGTACAGACGAAGATAGGTGGACGGACGTACGTACAGGGTGAGGCAATTTACACAGGTTGTAATTGTTCTTTCGCTCTTTCTTGGGAAATTAAATTATTAGGGACAAGAGTTTCTCTTTTTATAAGTATGGTGACTTTCCAGCTGATCTAATTTATATTCATTTATATTCATTTACAATTATGTTCAATTATGACAAAGTTGCAAAAAATTATTAGATAAAATAGTTCCTCTTTTTGTAAGTATGAAGTTGAATTTCAATTTGATATGTTCATCTATGGACAATTATGATAAAATTGCAAAAAATTATTAGGTAAAATAGTTCCTCTTCTTATAAGTATGAAGTTGAATTTCAATCTGATATATTCATCCATAGATTATTATGACGAAGTCTCAAAAAATTATTAGATAAAATAATTCCTCTTTTTGTAAGTATGAAATTGACATTTTTCAAAGATCTGCTCACCTGGAGAATCGTGACAATTACAACAAGAATTATGACAAAGTCGAAAATTCTTGTAATTCACGAACGTCGAGTCTGTCACAGAAAAAGTTTACTATGTATAATATTTTATATTAATGAAGATGCTGAAATATTAATGTGTCATAACATGAATCTATCATCCACATCTTAGCCGAATAGCAATGACACCCTGTATACAGGAGAGCGAGGCTACCAGCAGCATTTCGTAGCTGTTAAATCTCGGTTGTAACTGCCGTTGCTTGACTCCCGTGCCGCCTCATAAACTACGTTCGTTATTAAATTATGTACATTTGGACGTTCGCTTTGCGCGTCGTGTTCCCTCCATCTTGGAACTGGCCAGTTGTCCTCGCCGATCGTATCCCCCGTCTCCGGGAATAACCGGGATTATTACTTTAAAGTAGTTCTCCAGCTCGATGAACGTCGAACGTCCTTGAAATGATGCTCTTTGTGTCCCGAGATTATTACTAGTCCGATATCGAAAGGTCCTCGTCAGCTCCGAGAATAACTGCCATTACTCTGGATAGTTTCGATGTTCGCTTCAAACATATCGGAGGATTGCTCGATATTTTGTCGTTTCATTAAAGACTTCATCTTTTGGCAATGATTCAATTCGTGTTTGATTAGTGGGATTTGGAACGATCATTGAACGTTGGTCACTTCGATAACATTCGGTGATATTAAGATGTTCGTTGAAATATAGTTCGACGATCAAGATGTGAAGCACTGAATTAAGACAGCAATTTAAATTCAGGTCATAAGTCAATGAGTTACTGAGAGTTTAAAAGTTCAATGTATCAATTCAATGTAAAGAGTGTCTTTAATGTTCTACAATATTAATTACAACACAAACCATGCATAATTAATATCTAACAACTTATGTATATTTTATGTACATTTTTATTATGTACATTTTATGTGTATTTTTAACTATGTATATTTTAAGTGTATTTTTAACTATGTATATTTTATGCATATTTTTAACTATGTATATTTTATGTATATTTTCAACTATGTACACTTTAATATTTTCTTTAATTTTTTGCCAAGTAAGTATTGCTCACAATTTATTTAAGTCCTTGACTCGTAAATGAAGACAACACGTGTAACAAGATCCAAAAACGAAGATGAAAAATAGTCTCATTTATCCAATTTCCTTCCTATTTAACTAATTTTAGCGGTGAATGGTTCGAGTTACATTCAATTGGACCTGGTATCGAGGATTATCAAAATACACGGCTGTTCAAGCCGAGACTAATTCAAAGTAGACACGCGTGCTACATCAGAAGTGGAAACACGCAAGCACGCGCTAGCCAATTAAGTGCAATGCCGAAGACGAAAGGGTGAGAAATGACCGTGACACTTAGCGGTCTTAAGTAGCAAGATTTAGAGACGACAGGTGCTCTGATAGTATCCTGGCCTCGTACCCCCTCAACTTCGGTTTTCCTTCGTCACGAGGGAAAATATTCGAGTGGCTCGTCTTTTGGCAACGCCTCGCGTATTAATAATAACCGCTTGACACGGCGCCAACTGTCCCACGTTCTTCTCGTTTTAAAGAATCCTTACACGAGGAAATTTCGTATTTAGTCCGTTAAAGTTACTCCACTTCATTTTTAATAAGAACCTACCTTTTTTTGATAATGAATGAAGTTGGGGATGTTCGGTTAAGAGCAGCCATTTTGTACAACTCTTCTTCAAGGAAATTATAAAAGAGATGTAGAATATATAGGATTGTTACTGTGACTTTAACTAAAGAACAACTTCTTACTTGATTAAAAAGAAATTAATTGTAAGATATTTTTCATACAATAAATAGTAGATATAAATTTATTCAGTTTTTAACCTTCTAATTTATCAAGTCCGACTACAGTTGAAGTGTTCTCTTTTAAAAATTGAAATAAACTATCTCCTTTTAATTCGATTACGTTAAAAGAACGTAGATCTCTTGATAACAGAATTGTAAAAAATGAAGGTGCACCCTTTTGCCGAGGCCGTCAATTTCAACGTAACGTGTTCAGAAACGTTTATGCATTGGCAGCGTTTACATTTAAACAACCCAGAAAAGTACAAAAGCGAAGTTCTCGGGTTCCATGAATAAAAGAAAACAATGTCCGCTTTTACACCAACCTTTTGCCACGCACGTATCGTCACAATGGGACGTTCTTGGAGGGTAATTTAAATGGATCGATTCGTCCGAACGAGGGAGTTCAGGGTATATCGTGCAACCACGGTGTATATACAAAGAGGCAGACGTATATTCTGCGAAATGTAATAAAGATGGCGAGGAGAAACGAGGCGGTCTGATATGGACAAAAATGACCGCCTACGAGTACGTATTTAACGTATTGTTAAGCAACGCACCGAAGCGTAGCTCCTTCAGAAAACGCGCCACGTTCGTTCCTAGCGAGACGGTGACCGGCCTATTTTGTGTCCAATAAGTTCGTCGGAAAGAGAGTAATTACTCGAAAATTATGGGAACCTTTAAATGTCCTTTGGTATTACCTTGGAATGTACTTATACTTTACCTTTCGTAGTTCAGCTTAGTTTTCACAACTTTCATATTTTTAAAGCATGTGCAAATTTTAAATTAGCAAATTTAAATTAGCAAATGGTGAAACTTGGGTATCTGTGATCGAAGGACCTTATGATTTAAACCCACCAGTGTCAGTGATGCATAAGTGACACAAATTCCTAAATCCTTCACACCGACGTCCATAGCGAACTAGATCTGCCCATCAGTTCAAACAAAGAGCGTCGTTTTATGTAAAACGTTCCCCGCTAACGCGTGTAGTTCTATTATCTACCCCAGACATCGAGCAAAGAAGGATTTGTTTGGTAACGAGACTCGAATCGAGACGCGAGTTACTGAACGAGTTTAATTGGCCGCTGCACGTTCTCCGCTTCGGGTTAACTTTGGAGCGTGGAACGTTGATAAATGACGCTTTCCTTGCGGATTGTAAAAATAGGGTCGCGAATGCCCGCCAACTGGAAAGAGATTTAAAAGATTTCAACTGGAAGTAACCGGTAATTAGTAGTCCGATTTTATCCGACGTTACGAATTTAATCTTACGATTTCCGTCCATTAGCGTTTCTATCGAAGTCGGTCCTTTTTGTCAGTGAGCACATTCGTTTCGAAAGACGTTCTCGTGCGAAGTTCGTCTCGAAACATCCAGCTCTTTGCGGTTACGTTTTCGTTCCTTTTTTCGGCTTTTTATTAGTGAGTGATCACCTGCGTCTGTCAGGTGTTTCGGCAAAGAAACGGATACGTCCCTTATTTTCGATGGATCAATAGCTTCCTCGAACCCTTGTATTTCTAGCCGTTTTCAATTCTAACGCTGCGCGGATAATTAATGGAGGGCTAACTCCAAATTTCCTGCCACCGAACGTCGCCATCGCTACTTGTTGCATCATAATAGCTTTCTGTAATAACCAGACATCTACGAATGTAGCAGACTAGATGCCTAAAAGCACGAGTTTACAAACGAATTTGTCAATAAACGTACTTGAGTAAATATATGAGTAAGGACTCTATGAATAAATTTCATGAACGAAACTACCGAAGAATGAACTTACAACTTGATATTAAACGAGTCTGAGCAATTGTGGATATTGTTGTACCTCATTGTTAACCCTTTGCACTCGACTCTCACTCACCACTTTATGTAATACAATAATTTGAAATGAGCATTTTTAACTGACTCTATAATATGTTACGTGTGATGTATAAACACAGTGAAACAAATAATAGTGGAAATTATTAGTAGAGAAATAATAACTTCACAAGAATTCATTTAACTTTTAAAAGTTGCTGTTTGTAAACAGTCCAATTACCTTTGAGTGCAAAGGGTTAATGTGTGAAGTATATACTGACAGTGATAAAATTTTTTAAAGAACATAAGTACATCAGTGTTTAGTGGATCTAGGAATTTAGAGTTCATATTTCTCCTCTAAAATTCAAACTCCCAAGCCAATATATCGAATATACAATTTCCCTTTTAGCAATCTGAATGGAGCGTTTCACTCGACATTCTTAAATGTATGCGCATTCGTCATCGATCGCAATCTCCTCGAGTTTTGCGGTCGATCGAAAGTTTCGAAACACATTTGCTTGGATTGTTTTCTCGAAAAGCGAGAACACGCGCATATTTTGCTCGCAAGATCGTCGCTCATTTATGTATACGGGAATGGGACATTAGCTGGCGGCGCGCAAACGGTAGTGACACCTGAGCAACGGCAATAATCGTATACAAACGGCAGTTCGCTTTATAGTTTGTTGAGTTGTCCGTGGCGCGGCTTTAATGGCGTCCATTATTTTTCTCGTTCATCCATATGCGCATGTTTATTGTGCGGTAAAAAAGATCGAGCTCGAAAAGCTCAAGAGCTGCAACTCTGTATCATCGTTCAACGTTGTTCGAATAAATTTTTCTTGGAAATATATCTTATCCTTGGCAATTCACCTTTGCCTCGCGTATTCGCCCCTTTTTTCTTTATCTGCGTGTTTATTTTCGCGCGAATTTATTGCAAGTTCGCCGATAATCGTGGCGGTAAAAAAAACTGCAGTCGCATAAAATACTTGGCGATAATGATACGTAACGATCGGTTGCCTTGAATGATAAATAAAAGTTACGCGAGTAGTATCGTTTCGAAGGGTGGGAAGATTTTGTGGAACGACAAACAAAAATGGCGCAAGGACGAAAAGAAGTCCGTCATTAAGGAGCCGGAGGAAGTGGAAATGTTTCATGGTTGTGACAGGGTAGCCGCATAACGAAGGGTTTTAAACACATTGTTAAAACTCTACTTAGTGCAACTTTTATGCATTCAGAGACACGCCCCCGCTTCCTGGTCCAGGTTCCCATTCTACGAGCGCCTCGGAATCGAATTTTCTATGGAGATTGTTCCTCGAGAACACTAAAGAGTTAAGGGCCTCTTAAAATGGCTGTCGTTTGTCCGTAACAGTGGCAGCCACCTATCCTCTCGTTCTTTCGGGCCACGTTGGCATTATTATTATTATTATCGCAAAGACGAGTCTCGTGGCATAAATAAATCGTAAATCAAACCGCGTCATAAACGTCGAAAAGCTTCGAGACAGTTCGGACCGTGCGATCACCGCACAATGGTGGCGCAATTTTGCAATTTGAACGCTTACAACCTTCATCCCCGTCGCAGCCCTCTCTCTTCATCGTCCGCGACGCCCACCGTCTTCCCTCTTCGCGGATGGAACGAGATTTTTTCTTCCTCTCGTCTCGAGATCGCTCGCGAATACGCGATCCGTTCGCGGTGTGAAGAATCGATTTCGAGGATTTGGTTCGCGTCCTTCGCTGCGGTCGAACGACATCGGTTCGAACTCGTTTTCGTCCTTGCGATTCACCGACTGAATTATTGCTCCCCGAGATTTATTCGAATTTTCCTTTGATCAACTTTCGAGATAAATAATTATAAATGTAATCGCGTTGCAGTTCGATACGCGGCCATATAAAGCTGTCATTTATCAGACCTTCGATTTAAAGAAACCAATCATTTCATCGAATCGACAAGACTTTGATACAAGATTAATTCGGAACTTTTACAAACGTAGCTTCTGTCAAGATTACTGTCCACCTGGTAATATTAGTATCTATAATGTTAATCGTGACTGACGCGGAACGGTGTCGTACGCGTATCACATATAAAGTTGACGTTAATCCCTATCTCGAACTGTGTTCGGAATCTCTTTGGTGCAACATATTGTATCTCATCGACCATAACTATGTTTTGTAACTACTTGTATTAATTATTTCCATGCTGTTGTAATTCATGTTGCACCACCTAGGGCTCATGTTTCATGCATTATAGTTGCGCTATTACACGGTGTACACAAGTATGTTACACACTGTATTGTCCATAACATTATACGTTTCGTTGCGTTATTGACGCGCTGTATTATGCATATGATGTACTATGAGTAGTTACATATGTATTGTGTATCTTATGTGTTATGTATGTTGTAGGTTATAATATGTAGGGGTTGTATTATCTACGAGGTACTTGCTTCATGTTGTATCAATTATACGTATTATGTATGCATATTATAGTATTATGTATCATATGTGTTATGTATGTTGTAGGTTATAATATGTAGGGGTTGTGTTATCTACGAGGTACTCGCTTCATGTTGTATCAGTTATACGTATTATGTATGCATATTATAGTATTATGTATCATATGTGTTATGTATGTTGTAGGTTATAATATGTAGGGGTTGTGTTATCTACGAGGTACTTGCTACACGTTGTATCTACTTATACGTACCATGTACGCATATTATAATATTATCTGTCTAACGTGACATATGTATCTTATATATTATAATATCTAGGGGTTGTACTATCTATGTGGAACTTGCTACACGTTGTATCTACTTATACGTACCATCTACGCATATTATAATATTATCTATCTAACGTCACATATGTATCTTACATATTATAATATCTAGGGGTTGTACTATCCATGTGGAACTTGCTCCACGTTGTATCTACTTATACGTACTATGTACGCATATTATAATATTATGTATCGTAAGTGACATGTGTATCTTACATATTATAATATCTAGGGGTTGTACTATCTACGTGGTACTCGTCCCGTGTTGTACCACTTATATTAAGTACGTATTACATCACCGCGCGTTATATCGCCTACGCGTCTACCTACATGTCTCCCTACATGTTACACCCTTACCTACATATTCTATCACCATTATATCAAACATCGAAGCCGCGTCTAATTAGAGCGGCACACACGGCGCCAATATGATCAATAAAATAGTAATTGCATAGAATTAATATCCTATTAAGGCAGCGTAACAAGTGGAAAGTTTAGGTTGAAAAATGGAACGAATAACTACAATTATAGCGTGCTACATACATCCGTTTTCAGTGCCGCGTTTAACATGCTAATTGCATGCATTTTCAATCCCGTTTTCAAGTATCGGTACGCGGTTTTCGATTTACGAGTTAGGATTAATTAAAATCCTGGGAATTTAATTAATCTCATTATTAGCGATGATTAACGTTCTTCGGAGTTGTAAATAATGGAAAGTTTGATTCGAGATCGGTTGATTCGCGCGTAACAATTTGTCGGTCAATTACGATTCGTCGGCGAGGAATCGAAGCGAGTTTAGTAGCCGCTGGCGACGCTACTTTTTTACGAAAATTTCCCCAGGCGGTGTTATTAAGGGATAAGCGTTTTCTGAGCATGGTATCTCCGGCCGGAACTCGGCGAGTGACGCAACACGATAAAGAGGGACTAATTGTAACGACGAGGTCGGGGTTGGGTAGGTGGGTCGGGTGTCCAAGTTTCAAAATAAGAGCAGTTTCGCTCGAGGGTGCAATTAATCACGCCGGAAAGAGAGCTGCCTTCCGGCGTTTTATTAACCAATTACCCGGGACTCGGTGTATTTGATGCTCCGAATAAATAGCGGGCAAACGGCAACCGAGAATTCATTAACGGATCATTGGACCACCGGTGCCAACTCTGATCCCCTGCTTCTCCTTCGCGACAACCGGAAACGGGCAGATGCACCAATTTATCGTTTTCGGATAATTTCTTGCATAATACCGAAATATTTGTCCGACAAGAAAGAAACTTTGTTAACTCGCTCTTCGAAAGACCACTCAATTTGTGATCACCGTGACTTCGGCAAAATGGAGTAAGAGGAATGCAGAACCAGTTAAACAATAAAAGTTTTATCGTTCGAGAGCCATCCTACAAAACCGATACCATTCGTAAGTACGTTATAGACACACCGTCACTAAACATCGCCGGACACTAACAACGACATAAACTCCGATGGACTCGGAGCACCTCGTACTTACAGCCGTATCGATTCCCTTACCGTGAAGAACGTGAAGTTCTTCGGCATCGTTACACAAGCACGATAAAGACCGTGCAACGATAAGGCGAATAACGACTCTTTGGCGTTCTCTTCAGCGTACCAGTATCGCGGATATAAAAACGTATTTGACACAAAGGCAAACCGTTCCTTAACGAGTTCGGAAGATTACCGTCGGCCATGCGAGCAGAGTACTCGCGCGACAACAATAAGGACGAAACAAGAAGAGTCGATAGCCAGCGGTGAATGTCGGCCACAACAAGAACACGCTGACGAGGGAACATGTTCTCCGAGTAGAATCGGCAGGGTCGCATAAACGAAATTCCAAAAAGTAGTCCGCTCGAGCATGCTTCCATGCGAGCCAAACCGAAAAAAAGTAGGAGAAAGTGGAAGAGAAAACAAGAACAGATTCTGCGACTTCGTTTTTAAAATGCGTGATTTCGTGAGAACAAGGCGCATGCTGGCATTGTGCGGGCAATGGACAGTCGGAAAAGAAAAGAAGACGTCAACGAGAGGATGTGGCGACGGGGATTGTATCCCGGTACGTTATATTGCCACGTGTTGCGTTTGAACGTTACGTTTTGATGGCTTGAAAATTCTATTCGTTGCAATTGACGTGCGTTGAAATTGACGTTTGTTAAAATTTCGGTGCGTTGGAATTGACGTGCGTTAGAATTGACGTGCGTTGAAATTGACGTGCGTTAGAATTCCATGCGTTGGAAATGACGTGCGTTAGAATTCCATGCGCTGGAATTGGCGTGCGTTGGAATTCCAGCGCGTTAAAATTGACGAGCGTTAAAATTTCGGTGTCTTGAAAATTCCGTGCGTTGGAATTGACGTGCGTTAGAATTCCATGCGTTGGAATTGGCGTGCGTTAGAATTCCAGCGCGTTGGAATTGACGTGCGTTAGAATTCCAGCGCGTTGGAATTCCATGCGTTGGAATTGACATGCGTTAGAATTCCACGCGTTGGAATTGACGTGCGTTAGAATTCCACGCGTTGGAATTCCATGCGTTGGAATTGACATGCGTTAGAATTCCATGCGTTGGCATTGGCGTGCGTTAGAATTCCAGCGCGTTGGAATTCCATGCGTTGGAATTGACATGCGTTAGAATTCCACGCGTTGGAATTGACGTGCGTTAGAATTCCACGCGTTGGAATTGGCGTGCGTTGGAATTGACGTGCGTTAGAATTCCTTGCGCTGGAATTGACGTGTGTTAGAATTCCATGTGTTGGAATTGACGTGCGTTAGAATCCCATGCGTTAGAATTGACGTGCGTTAGAGTTCCATGCGTTGGAATTGACGTGCGTTAGAATTCCATGCGTTGGAATTGACGTGCGTTAGAATTTCATGCGTTAGAATTGACGTGCGTTAGAATTCCAGCCCCTTGGAGTTTCGGTGCGTTGAAACTTTGACGCGTAGAAATTTCGGGGCATTGTAACTTCCTCGCGTTGAAACTTTAACGCGTCGAAGTTGACACATTAAAGTTCTATGAGTTGCAATTCAATGCATCATATCTCGATACACTCTACTGTTTTATATTTTTACCCATGGTGTCACATTAAAACCTTGCAATCTAGTGACCAACTATCGCCACATGATGTACCGTATTAGATCGTCACAAGTCATATTAGGTAACGTTGTCATTTTATCAAGAAGTGATTTAGCGATGTAAAAGCCTTGAATGAAAAGTTTGGTATTGAAATTGAGTGGAATTGGCGAGTGCGTATCGATGCTGATCCCATCCGTGTGCACGGTGTGCGGTTTGGCAACGCGTAGCGTGTGGCGTGCATACCACCGTGGTTGTATGTCTCGTCTGGTCTCGTCTCGCTCCCCCGCGGCTCTCCCTCTCTGTCCATCGTTCGTCGGAGGTACCAAGCGGCGGCACCCTTTGATCTCCCATGGCCACGCCCCCTTTTTTCATTTTTTCACTCCTTAAAAGGCAGATGGACAAAGTGTATTGTAAAGTGGGCAGCGCGCCCAAGAAGACAGTCAGCGAGCAAGAGAGGAACAGATAAAAAGATAGATCTAGGAGAATGGGCGAGAAAGAAAGGTAGGTAGAACGGTTATAAAGGAAGAGAAAGAGAGAGGGTTGCGCTGTAGGTGAGGCTGCCGAGGCTCCGTGTCCAGTTACAATTATTAAGGACTCTCCAGCCTTTTGCTCGTGAGAGAGGAAGACGAAGAAGAAGCCACACTGGGAGAAGGAGGCAAGAATCGGGCGAATGCTTCGCTAATTATCCGATCCCCGCGTCTTAGGGTTAATGGGCCGAGAAGGAAGGACGGAGAAAGACCGTACTGACCAACAAAGACCGGCAATATCCAATTGATCATCCGACAAACCTTGCTGATGAACGAGGAACTTCCTATCCCATCTTTGCTGCTCCTCTGTAAAACCTGCTGCTCCGATAGACCGGTGATATTGGACGAACGACTCGCGCGTTAAGTCACCCGGTAATTCTCCGTCATTCTCCTCTTTTATTGCTTCGACAAAGAAGATGTACTCGCGTCCTTCACGTGGGGGGCCCGGATTGTCCGATGGAACGTTGCAATTGGGTCGTTTTGATCCTTTTCATTTCACGTTTAATCGTCTCGTTCGATCCAGGCTGACAGCTTCGGCTAGCTCCCTTCCGGCGTTAATCAGAACTACAGCGGATCGATCGTTAATTCAAGCCAGTCTACCTCGGGGAAATTAGGGAAAATTCCATTCAGATTATGGACATTTGTTACTATTCTACATTCAAAGAGATTTGGTAATTTGACCACTTGAAATTTGAAGATTAAATAAGTTAGCAATGAAAAGCTATGAGTCTATCGTTCTCAAGCAATGGCTCGGATCCGACGCACAACACAAAGTATCAAATCGATTTGGTACTTTGACCATCTGAAATTTGAAGATTAAATAACTTAACAACAAGAAACCTATGAGTCTATCGTTCTCAGGCAATGGTTCGAATCCGACGCACAACAAAGTATCAAATCGATTAGAAATACTCCGCCGCAGAATAAAAATGAGCGATGGCACAATGTCAGCGTGGAAACGGTTAATAAAAGGGTTAACCCGCGCTTTGTCTCGGAGTAACAGAGACCTTGCGTATCCCGATACGCCTAATCGGTTTCACGGTCCGATCGCGCTACTTCGGCTATTCAAATTTTTGGCGAATCACGGTGGTCTCGCTAATTCCGTTTCGTGGCCTACACCATTACGGACGTAAACGGTCGTCCCGTAGGTGAGACTCGAGGTGACTGTACCGCCGAACTAATTCTCTTCTTTCTCATCCTTTTTCCCGCTCGTTTCGCCTCGAACGCCTTTTTACGCGTGCGGCTCGAGCCACGCAATTGTTGCTGTCTTTATACCGGTTATTGACGTCCGCTTTCGCGCTGAATTACTCCGCAGCCGAAATGATGTCTTAATTGGAACGCGGGCCAACGAACAAGAGCAAGAAGAACGTTGCAAAAGGGATTCATTTATAAATCTGACAGACGGTAGTCGCTACTCGTTTCTGCGCGGACGCTTTCGACGAAGAATACGGTTTTTTCTGCGTGATGAATGTACTTCGAGTTTACTGTGTAGGAACACGACGTTTTGGCGAAAGAATGAAGCAGTAAGGTAAACAGTATGAGAGCACAATCGGACCTTTACGAGCTGTCATAAATTAGGACATGGACAGAAAGGAACGGAATGAGAGAAGTTGTACATATGTTATTTTATGGAAATACCATGTGGTGAAGTTGGTTACAATGTGGTGAAGACGTGGTGATGTAACGTGTGGGAGTTGCATGTGACAATTGTATTTTATCACGAGTAGCGATCTAAGACGTCACAAAGTGATAATACAACGCATGACAATATAACACTATGCAGAATTTAACTGCAGCTGAATTTAACATAGAAGTTACATTCCTCCAAACATCACACATGTGATACCACATATGTAACACCACATCAAGCATAGACAAACAACGTGGTAACAATAAGTGATATGAATTCACTGTAACCTAATTTAATGCAGTCTCCGACCGAAACTGACAGCCCCAATGTCCGAAGACAAATGTGAAATTCTCACAGAAATTATTTATCGAATTCGTTGCACGAATAGGAAACTTCTCGATAAAATGCTTCCCTACGTTGTAATTAATTTCTTTGCAGTACGATATTAAATTATTGATCATACACGAAATTCGAGGAAAATGAACTTTTGAATTCCAGCTTAACTACCCGAAGATTAGAACGTAATGAGCCGAGTGATACGATTGAGTGACTCGAAGAGATCTAAGGATATAATTCAAACTTGAAACGTTTCCGCGTTTTCCTCGGTTCCAGTTTAGCTTAACCATTCGAAAGTAATTGTTTTATAATAGTTACGAAAGACGAGGTAGCCGTGTAATGCGCGGTCTTGGATTCGATCTGATAGCTGGTTTATCGCGTAAGTAGTCGCAATATATGATTTCGAGGTCTTTCAGCTCGAGCTCGACCGCTTCGATGCAAAATGATCGTTCATTAAATATTCACTCGCTCGTATCTACAGTTCTTATAATACGCCTCTTACAGTTTCGTCGACGTTCTCGAATGCCGATATCGACTAAATTTGACACGCTTATTCGTTAAAATATCCAGCTTCAGTGAAATTTTCTAATTATTACTCTTCCTGAAGTTACATGTAAATAACTTAATTTTGAGATGCAATCTTCTCATTTTTATTGCTTCACTGGTTGGTATTTTATCAAGAAAAAGGTGTTCAAGTAGCAGTAATTTCAAAGTCAGTCGCTATTTACTTGATTTCTGAAATGAGGAAGAAGATTGAAGATTGAATAGCAGACTTCTTTAACTTGATGTAAAAGTAAATTGCACTTAACATTTTATAATATTATTTCACCGTTCGTTTGGTATTTTATCTAAAAAAGGTGTTCAAGCTTGATTCTTTTAATTTCAAAATCAGCTGCTATTTACTTGATTTTTGAAATGAGGAAGAAGATTGAAGATTGAATAATAGACTTCTTTAACTTGATGTACAATTAAATTGCACTTAACATTTTATAATAATATTTCACCGTTCGTTTGGTATTTTATCTAAAAAAGGTGTTCAAGCTTGATTTTTTTAATTTCAAAATCAGCAGCTATTTACTTGAGCTCTAAAATGTGGCAGAAGATTGAAGATTGAATAGTAAACCTCTTCAACTTGATGTACACATAAATTGCACTTAAAATTTTATTATTTTACTGTTCCACTGTTCCACAAGAAACGGTACTCGAAGACCTTAATATCTAAATATATAAGATTGCAGACGGTAAGAGATTGAGATAGAATAATAGAAATTTAGTCGATCATAATAGTACAAGCGATATCGTTTGATTGCGTAAAAATGAATCTCCCGTTCCGTTGATGGGGATTAAATTGATCAGAATTTTTACGGAAGATTCCTATTTTACGGACAATCATCGCCACCCGTGTTCGATCGAGCACGTTTTCTTTGTCCCATGAAGGAAGATAATACGAGGCTCGTCATTCAGGCATTCAAGCGGTTACAAGAGTGCATACACGGCACATGGCACACACGACGGAGGCAATTTTCGGTCCGTACCGAATGCAAATGGAGTGGCGACGAGTTCATTATGAAACAACGTTTATCCCCCGGACACACGGCCTTTTGTATCCTTTCCCGGTGTGTTTTGTCCAACAGCCAATAACTTCGCTCCAACTTTTCCACGTGTGTAATACCTGCTGACGTAACGCGTCACGAGCATTGCAAATGGACGATCACGAAGAGTGGATCCTCGAAGGCGAACTCGAACCCGTCCGCCATCTTACGACCCAAGGATGTGGTTATTAAAATTGCAGAGAACCCACCGGACATCCTCGACGTAAACGAGTGCACCAACGAAACAGACAGACGCAGCTCGAGTTGACACAGAAAAATTTGCATACGTGTGCACAAGCCTTCACGCACACGTAACGTTTCTACGCACTCCATCATTATATTGCCACAAAATGGAGCACGCCACTGTAGACAATATGCCACGGAAGTTAATACAACTATGATTTCATTGCTGGGTTATTCGCGAAAATGGAGGGTCGTGAGTCATTGATTTTGGGCTTTCGGATCTTGGAGGGAGGCTTGGGAACTTCGAGTTTAAGGGTTTAGGGGTTTAGAAATTTAGAAATTCGGGGGTTTGGAGATTTGGGGACTTGGAGAGTGGAATATTTGGGGATTTGGAGATTATGGAACTTGTGGTTTTGAAGGTTTGAGGGTTTGCAGGTTCAGGGATTTGAGTATTCGACAATTTAGGAATTTAAAGGTTTGCGGAGTTGGAGAGTGGAATATTTGGGGATTTGGAGATTATGGGACTTGGCGTTTTGAAGGTTTGAGAGTTTGCAGCTTTAGGGATTTGAGTATTTGACAATTTAGGAGTTCAAAGCTTTTGAGACTTGGAGAGTGGAATATTTGGGAATTTGGAGATTATGGAACTTGTGGTTTTGAAGGTTTGAGAGTTTGTAGCTTTAGGAATTTGAGTATTTGACAATTTAGGAATTGAAAGATTCGCGGACTTGAAGAGTAGAACATCTAAAGATTTGGAGAACATGAAACTTGTAGTTTTGAAGATTTCAGGTTTGCAATTTTAGGGATTGCAGTATTTGATAATTTGAAGAGTAGGATACTTAGAAATTCACAAAGTAGATTATTTGTAAATTTGGGAATTATAGAACTTGAAACATTGAAACTTTATAAATCTAGAAGTGTAAGACCAAAAACCTAGAAATAACCCTTTCCCGGATTTCCGCAACGCCACGTTGTACATAAGACTATAGACAAAGAAGCTAACAACCCTTGTTTAATGTCCCCTACACAAGATGGCCGACGTCGTAGAAGTATCAAATATTCAAGAAATCGAGCCGTGTCTATCTACCGTTCTCCTCCATCGCATTAGAAATAAAATGGCTGTTCCCCCTTTTTACCAACCGTTGAAACAAGAATATGGAAACGGTTAAGCCCGGAAGGATCTGTTACGAAAGCGAAAATTAAACGACATCGGAAATAATAAGCTCGGACGCGGCGGGGGTGCGTCCGCCATTTCGCAACCTAACGCACGGAACTGTTATTTTCTTGGTAATTGACTTCCGGTTACGCGTCACGTTCGATTCAACGTTACGTCCAACGGTTCGAACCTTCGTGCAAACAAAAGCTCGAAAAACGTTAATAAACGGGAACCGTTTCAATGGCTACCGTGAATGTAACAGTGTTGTTCAAACAACCGGTTTGTAAGTGGACCAATTCAATGGAACCTTAAGGTTCCTTCCTTTTTATCGATTTCGCTGTTGCGAACAGTGTTAACTGTATTATTCAGGGCGTTGACATTGATTCGTCTCTTTGTTTAAAAGCTATTTCCATGTAATCGATCTTCAAGAAATAATTAGCGAGACATAGTAACTTGTTAG